>CM066731.1:119792000-121097000 GCA_033961575.1 Aselliscus stoliczkanus | reverse complement strand
AATAAATGGTGCTGGGAAAATTGGACTGACACATGCAAAAAAATGAAACTGGATCACCTCCTTACGCCACATACATGAACAAATTAAAAATGGATTAAAGACTTAAATGTAAGACTTGAAACCATAAAACTCCTAAAAGAAAATATAGGGAGTACATTTGCAGACATTACCCGGAGCAATATTTTTACTGATACATCCCTACGGGCAAGGGAAGTAAAAGAAAAAATGAACATATGGGATTATATCAGACTTAAAAGTTTTTTCACAACAAAGGAAACCATCAATAAAACAAAAAGGAAGCCTACTGAATGGGAGAATATATTTGCCAACGATATATCTAATAAGGGGTTAATATCCAAAATTTATAAAACACTCATGCAACTCAACACCAAAAAAAACCAAACAACCCAATTAAAAAATGGGCAGAGGAAATGAGACATTTCTCTAAAGAGGACATACAGATGGCCAACAGGCATATGAAAAAATGTTCAACATCACTGATCATTAGGGAAATGCAAATAAAAACCACAATGAGATACCACCTCACTCCAGTCAGAATGGCTATCATCAATAAATCAACAAACAACAAGTGCTGGTGGGGCTGTGGGGAAAAGGGGACCCTGCTGCACTGTTGGTGGGATTGCAGATTGGTGCAGCCACTATGGAAGTCAGTATGGAGGTATCTCAAAAAACTGGAAATGGAACTACCTTTTGACCCAGCAATTCCACTCCTAGGTATTTATCCTGAAAAACCCAAGACACTTATTCAAAAAAATTCATGCACCCCTATGTTCATTGCAGCGCTATTTACAATAGCTAAGACTTGGAAACAACCAAAATGCCCTTCGATAGATAACTGGATTAAGAAACTGTGGTATATTTATACAACGGAGTATTACTCCGCTGTAAAGAAGAATGAAATCATACCATTTGCAATGATATGGATGGACCTAGAGACTGTTATGTTAAGTGAAATAGGTCAGTCGGAGAAAGACAAATACCATATGATCTCACTCATATGTGGAATCAGAAAAACTGAATGAATGAGCAAAGGAAACAGAAACAATCTCATAGATATAGAGGAAAAACAGGGATGCTAGTTGGGAGGGGTGTAGGGGTGAGGGAGAAGGGGAAGGGATTAGACAGCAAAATTAGGCAACTACAATATTGCCACAGGGATATGAAAGACAGTTTGGGGAATATAATTAATAATGTTGTAAATATTTTGTGGGGTGTCAGATGGTCATATGTCTTGTTAGGGAGACCATTTCATGGATGGAGTAGAGGCTTGATCACTGCACTGTACACCTGAAGCTGAGGTTGTATAATATTGTATACCAACTGTAATTGAATATATAGATAGTCACAGGATGTGGATTATAATGTGGAAGGGAGTCAGCAGAAGTGTAATAGATATATATGATATGGGGGGGGGTGGCTAAATGGGGGAGGGGGTTTGTCACTTTGAGGGGTAAAAAGTATAACTATCGCACTGAGTTGTACACCTGAAACTAATTAAAAATAAATAAATAAATAAATAAAAATTAAAAAAAAGAAAATTCATCAAGGTATAGAAACACTGTCACTCCATGTTGTAAGTGATGACAAAAAGAAGGCAAGAACTATTCAAACTGCTCTTGGTAAGTTTTTTACAAAGAAATAAAATACTTTAATTTTCAATGTTTATAACTGCAGTATACTAAGTAAATTTGGTCCTACTATGGATTTTTTTTCCCTATATACATTTATAACTGACAGTAAGTTTTTAATGTTCTGACAAAAAAGTTTTAAAGGTCACAGGATAATTATAGGTTTTACTAGTGATTATTAAGATTACTTTGCATTATAACCTAGGATGGTCACTTTTATGCTCCTGCACCACTGTGCAAAGTGAGGGCTATCTGTATTTTCAGTAGGACAACATTCTCTGGGAGGAACGGAAGGGAAATATGAGCTCAAGTAGAAAAAAGAATGAGATAAAAATTTCCCACTGTTAAGGAACAACTTATTTAAGTATTTTTAAATGAATGATGGTATGTTTCAAATTACTATAGCTAGCTTTTACTAAATAGGTTTAAAAGTTATTTAAAAACCTATTAAAAAGTCATTATTTACAATATACTAGAAATTACAACATTGGCAAATGTTTAAACTTACGATGAAAAGCTTTCCATATCAACCTGAAAATGTGGAGGTGAGTACATAGTTTTTCAAAGTTATTTTGGGGATGCTTTTTTTTTTTCTTTTCAGCTGAGCCATCCTGCCACCTGCCATCAGTTGGCAGCTCAATGGCAACTCAACTCGGACTGGGCATCGAACTGCTGTTGCTCAGAGCTCCAGCTCACACTCTTGAGCAAGCTCTTAACCAACTGAGCCATTCGGCTGGCCCTGGGGATGCTTATTCAAAACAATATTGAAAGACCATAGGTCTAATCTCAAAACTGGAACTAGCCTACTATTCTTTTTTTTTGAGGGGGGAGTTCATTTAAAAGAGAGCAGTTATTCAGAATGTTTTTGGGTGCCATGATTAAAGCTCAATTCCAGATAAAATAATACAAGACAGAGGATCATAAACTAGGATTTTTTTAAAATTATAAGCAATAGAAACCCAAATCTTCCAACTAGAAAATGAATAAAAGAACTTTTGCTCAAATAAACCAAGACAGAATACTCTTAAATATGCATAAGTCAAACATTAAAACTCTCCAATGACACCCTATCTCATTCACTAAAAGCTGAAGTACTTAAATGGCCTCCAGGACCCCGCCCCCCGACGCAGCCCTGCTTCTGTCCTCAGCAGGAATGTCCTCAGGGTCTTACTGTTAGGGGTTCCTTTTACCTGCACTGCTCTTTTCCCAGCTACTGCTACAAGACTTGCTCAGTTCCATCAGGTTTTTGCCCAAACACTAACTTCCCAGTGTGGCCTTCTTTTCTTTTTTTTTAGAAAAATTATTTATTTTTAAATTGGGGAACAGTGTTTTTTTATTTGTTTTTTGTTTTTATTTTATTTTTTGAAGGCAGTGTCATGGACCCTCACATGTGGGACCCGAACCAGGGCCGCTGACCTCCCAACCCAGCACTCAACCACCGCACCACTCGGCCGGCCCGGGAACAGTGTTTTTATCCAGGACCCATCAGCTCCAAGTCAAGTAGTTGTTTCAGTCTAGCTGTGGAGGGTGCATCTCAGTGGCCCGCGTGGGGATCGAACTGGCAACCTTAGTGTTAACTGTGCTCTAACCAACTGAGCTAACTGGCCACCCCCAGTGTGGCCTTCTTTTATTCATCTATGTAAAATGATCTCCCCACCCCTCCTGCTATTCACTATCCCCCTTCCCTGCTTTATTTTAATCCATACTACTTATTCCCATCTATATTACAAACTTTGTTTCTTTATCAGTTTATTGTGTGATTTCTCCCACTAGAATGAAAGCAGTGATTTTTGTCTGTTTTGTTCATGGTTATATCCCCAGTTCATTCCTGTATTCCCAGAACAGTGTCTGCCACAAGTATTCAATAAATATTTGTTGTATAAATGAAAACATGAAGGGGTTAAAAGACAGACTTTCAGAGTTTTCTTTAAAAACTTGTTCAAGGGCTCACAGTTCTCTAATATCTCACATAAATTAGTTTATCTGCAGACATTGCTCTCCCGAAGCATATGGTCTAAAAGTTTTGTGCTTTTTCATTTCAAATTCAAAGCATCTGGTGTATCTATCCCTTCCTGTTCATTCTCTCTGACATCACTTTTACCAGGTTTTCATCACTTTTCACTTGACTTGCTGCCAAAATTTTCCCGTGTCAGTCCCCTTTCCTCCCAAGCTATACACTACCTATATCCTCCCCAAACACCACTTTTTTCACATCAGTTCCCTTTACTTGCGGCTAATACCTTCCTGGAAAAAATTCAAACTCAATTGATTAGCTTTCAAACCTGCCAATCAATTAGCCAAACCCACTTACAAAGCTTTAGTCTATTACTCCCCAGTTTCAACCCCTAACTTCAGCAGGCCAGCTACCTCATCACTACCTCATGAACATGCTGTGCTCACTCCTATCTTGAGTCACATTATTCCCTTCTCCTGGGAAACTTTACCATATCCTTTTCATCTCTCTAAAATAAATCCTTTCCATCCTGTAAGATGTGGATCAGTCTACCTCTTTCATAAAGCTTCTTATATCACAATCAATCAACTGACTACGTACGAACACAATGCTATATGGTCATGTAGTACTTTCTTGACCTAAGTACTTTTTTTTTTTTTTTTTTTTTGAGGTCAGTGTCATTGGCCCTCATATGTGGGACCCGAACCGGGGCTGCTGGCTTCCCAAGCCAGCACTTAACCACCGCATCACTCGGCCAGCCTCTAAGTACTTTTTGTTTATGCTGATTACTAAGATGCTTTATGAAGCATACTTTGGTTTTACAAATTACATATGTATGTGTCCCACTACCTCTTCAATCAAATTGTTAAGTTCTTTGAAGGGCATCATTCTTTGTAAAACAGTCCTACACTTCTTTTACTTCCACAGGTTTCTGTTTTGTTTGCACATAGTAAGTACCCCCAAAACATTTTTGAAAGAAGTACTTTTAGCCCCCAAAATTGTGCAATAAGATATTTTCTGGATTTAAATGTGAAAAAGGCTAAGTTGTTAATAGATCCCTGAAAAATATACTTTCATATTGAATTGAGGAAAATAAAATATTGCTGGAACCAGGTTGTGAAGAGTTATGATTATGACATGTAATCCAGAACATGACTGTAGAGTCATGGAATAAATATGAATGAGCAAGTTTTCCATTTTGCACTGATTATAAAATCCTATGCGGCAAATGGTATTTAGTTTAATTGTAAATATTTTACTAATTGTTTAGGTATATAACTGAAAATTTATTAAATATAAAAGACAAACTAATTTTTTACTAAGTAATATCTTTCATAAACAGTAGTTTCTAAGAATTTCTGTGTTAGGAAACATCTGTGTTAGTATTTTGTTTCCATATGAACCATCATCACACAGATGATGACAAATAAGTTTGTATGACAAATAATTACAATAGATGAAGCTTCTGTTCTAGAATATATTATTCCATAAGCCCTTATAAAGCACATCAAACAATCTCTCTACAACAAAACTATTCACTGTCCATCTAAAACAGAAACCCAACAGGCTGCACAAAAGACAGGGTCTTAGGTAAGAATTTAGTGAATTTAAATATATATTCCCTACAAATGGTCTCATTTGAAGATGTGCTGTGGGATTACTATAGGACAGTAAAAGACTTCCTCTCATCCTCTGAGAAAAAGCATACCTGATAATGTATCAGGCAGGGAACTAGCTATAAATACCAGTCCCACTCACAGTATTAATAGAGCTACTCTACCCTGTCCGATGCCTGCCTACAGTTGCCCTATTGATAGAGTAGCAGTCACTTGAAGCAGTTTATAAGACCGGAAAGGATTCTGTAACACTCCCCCTGGGCTAGTATAAACCAGGAGTTAAAAAATTCCAATGCTGTATAAGTAAATGAATGTGTGGGCATATCAGAGATAATACGTTTTAAAAGTAAAATAAAGATGTAATTATAATTACAAAAGACTATACTTGCACTACAAAAGCAGATTTAAACTAAAAGATGTGTGCCACAACACATATAGCCCCTGGATAGGAAAAGAAGCCTAATATGTATTTAACACAGGAAGGAAGTGACTGAGTTAGGCAATATTTATGATGATTGCTGTGCTATGACAAGGCTGACTTGGTGATAAGGAAATTTTTATATGGGGAAATAATTCTGGATCTGTGGCTTTAAGAGTAGCAGTATTTAGTATGTATAATTGTGGAATCTTCACTTGATCCACAAATAAAGATATGGAGCTTCGGGCATTAATAAGTTCTCAAATAGGGATTGTTTTATTCCCCAAGAGACATTTGGCAATGTCTAGAGACATTTTTGGTTGTCACAACTTGTGGGGGGGAGGCGTGGTTTACCACTGGCATCTAGTGAGTAGAGGTCAGTAGTAGAGGTCCTGCAATGGACAGGAAACACTTGCTCCTCCCTCTGAACCCCAACAAGAAATTATCCAGCCCCAAATGGCTATAGTGCCAAAGTTGAGAAAGCCTGGATTAAGTCATTTACTATACCAGGTCCTACTCTTGCAGTTTATTTCTGCATCTAGTAATTCTTTGGTGATCAAATGCACAGGAGCCAGGGTAGGTTATTTTATGGCAGGTAAGTTTAAGTTTGCACATCATCACCTTTGGCTATTTATTAAGAGGGACCAGCTTGGACTCACTTTTAGAGGCTAACTTCCCTTTCAGATGATTTCTATGGCACCCAGACTTGACCTATAGCCAGTCAAGATTGCTTTCTGGGGCCGGCCGAGTGGAGTGGCGCATTGGTTAAGCGCTGGTTTTGGGATGCCAGCGGCCCCGGTTCGGATCCCACATGAGGGCCAGTGACACTGCCCTCTACAGCTAACAACACCTCCACCTGGAGCCGGGCTGTGCGAGCCCCTGTGATGGTGTGGGCTGCAGCCCCTGCTGCAGTGGCCTGCCATAGGCTACAGTGAGTGGCCCGCAGCCAGCGTGAGCTGCCAATAGCCGCGATGAGCGACATCCAGAGGCCAGCGACCGATCTGTCTCATCCGGGAAGAGCGCAATGACGATACCAACAGTGAAGCAACATCCTCCGCAACTAAACTGAAGAACAAAAAGACAGCAACTTGTCTGTTCCCCTTCCCCAATTCCCCAACGCTGTTCCCCTCCACCAATTCCCCAATAAAAAATCTTAAAAAAAAAAAAAAAAAGATTGCTTTCTGGTTTTTGTTTTTATAGGAAATGGTGCTACATCCAGCAGGTTGGGCAATCAAGAGGCATCTAAGTATCTGAAGTGTTTGTAGTAGCCATGCAGAATTTAGGCCTGCCCTGGGAGCATTTCTGGAAGAAGAGTACATGACCTCACCACAACAATTGTGTGAATTGCTACTACTTAGGGTTGTGGGAAAGAAGTCATTAAATACTTTTCTTTGACAAAGCACAGTTCATGGGCCTATACTGTGCTACTCAGTATGGTTCAGGGAGCAGCATCAACATCATCTGTGAGTGTGTCAAACGGCAGAATCTCAAGGCCCACACCAGGCCTACTGAAACAACTGGCATTTTAACATGATCCCCATTAGAAGCAATTTTCCACAATACAGCAAGGAGAAAAGGAAGAGGAGAAAGACACGCTTATAAGACCAAAATGAGATAATCAGTGATCTGATCCTTAAATATAATACTGTGTTCAATTCAGGAACAATCTTGAAGGTCAGAGAGGACTTGAGTAGGTCAGAATTACGAAAATAAAAATATATTTCTGAGGATTCAGATAAACTTAGTGTTTAGCTCAAAGGAAACTAAGCAACATGGAGAGTTCAAACATGTGATCCATTAATATGCTACAATCAAAGCAGACCCCAAAATGGTTTTAAGTTGTAGTAAAACCTCCTTCAAAAGGCCTTAAAAATAGGATGATTTAGTTTTATTCAAAGAATAGATTTTAAAAGCTCCTCAAAGCACCTAAATTCATAATATTAGAATTATCAAATTTTAGAACTGGAAGGTAGTTATGGGTAAAATTCACTCAATCTAGTCATTTTACAGAAACTGAACACCAGGGAAACAAAAATAATTTACCAAAGTCACACAGTTAGAGCTGCTTACCACAGTTATCAGTTAGAGCTGGGACCAGGATTCAGGCTGACTCAACTGGCGTTGAAGAATGCTTTTATACTTAGTTCTGTGACCTCACTGAGCTTGTTTTCTCATATAAAAAAGTTGGAATAATAGTCCTATTTTGAAAAATTTTTTAAAAGATAAAATGAGTTTACACACACAGTATACGTAGTAATGTTTATACTTCCCTAATGTAGTAACTGTGTCGCACCTCAATACTGTCCTCTTATTTCTTATGAATTCTTTGGAGGACAGTGTTCCCTCCTTTCCTACCTTCCTTTTTTTTCCCTACAAGTCTTTCATAATTTTATTTAACTCTTTATTCCATTTAAACTGCAAAAATATGTGAATATTTAAAATTTTATTCTTGAAGAATATATTTATTAATACAGGTAAATACTTATGCTATAATTTTAAGTGACAAAAGAAATATAACAATTATAAGAATAATCCATCTGTGTCAGAGTATAACTACACACACACACAGATACACACACACACACACACACACACACACACACTTGGAGAAAATTCTGAGAGGATTTGGTTGCTCTGTATGGTGGCATTATGGGAAATTATTTTGCAAATGTCACCCAGGCAGTGAAGCAGCAGTAGAGCCTTTGGACAGTAAGGAGCCCTTGGCAAAGCTTTTATCTGGAAGTCGCTGGGGAAGGTCTGGGCACAGAGCTGGTTCCATGAGTGTGTGACCTGTGCAGTCAGAAGGGCCCCACTCTTGGTTTAATGCTCTGCTGTTTGAAATTCTTAGTAATTTTTGAACAAGAGACGCTGCATTTGCACTGTTCTCTGGGCCTTGCAAACTATATAGTCAGTCCTGCTCAGGCAGCTCAGCTCTGGACCATTCACTGGTAGATGGCTGTGGGGTGTGCTCTCTCTCTCAGGAGGTTTTGCTTTGTTTCTTTAAGTTGTTTTCTTTTTTTGAAGTTGCAGAAAAGGAGTTTATTAGAAGAAAAAATACTTTCAAAGAGGCAGAAGCAGGCAGAACGTCTCAAGAGCCATTATTAGAAGAGAAAGTACACTCCAAAGAGTTTGTAGTGGGCCAAGCAAAAGGAGCTCAAAAAGCCTAAATTGTTTTCTTTTTAAAAGAAGTACAGTCACATTATTAAAAATATTAAAAACAAAATAGGTTAGCAGAAAAATTAAATCACCCTTAAAACTTTCAAAGGCAGAGACATTTTAACTAGCATCTCTTCATACATCGTGTTTGGTGTCTAGTCATAAGAATAAAAAACGATCCATTACTTATAATATAAATTGCCAAACATGTAAAAATTACAAAAAAGGTGTGCCTGTGCAAATCAGACTACCTATTCCTTGAGAGGCGGGATTAGCTATTGTATTAGTTTTCTCCTGGTATATAACAAATTACCACACATTTGGCACCATAAAACACCACCAATACATTGTCTCAGTTTCTGTAGGTCAGAAATCTGGGCATGGTGTGACTGGGTTCTCTGCTCATGGTCTCACTGGGATGGAATCAAGGTATCAGCCAGGACTGGGCTTCGCATGTGGGGCTCAGGGTCTTCTTCCCAACTCACAGGGCTGTTGGTAATTCATTTCTTTGCAGTTAATTGTAGGATTGAAATCCCTGTATCTTTGCTGGCGGTCAGCCCGGGGCCGCTCTTGGCTCCTAGGTGCTGTTCACATTCCTTACTACGGGCCTCTCTCCTTCTTTAAACCAGCAATGGCATGTTGACTCTTCTTGTGCTTCGAATCACTGACTCCTTCTTTTGCTATCAGCCAGGAAAACTCTCTCCTTTTAAAGGACTCATGTGCTTAGGTCAGGCCTACCCAAAAAAATCTCCCTGTGCCATAAAACATAACCTAATTACAGTAGTAAAATACATCAAGTTCACAGTTCTGGGGATTATGCATGACATGTACACCAGGGGGTGGGAAGTCTTGGGGGCCATTTTAGGATTCTGCCTACCACAGCTATCCTATAGGGTCTCAGGAGAAGAATAGGATGTTCCTTCTTCTCTAACCAATCCTATTATGACTTTTTTTTTTTTTTTAAGATTTTATTGGGGAATTGGGGGAGGGGAACAGCATTGGGGAATCGGGGAAGGGGAACAGACAAGTTGCTTTTTATTATTATTATTATTATTATTGTTACAGATGTACAAAACAATGCAATATTTTTTTCACCACTTACAAAGTGACTCCTCCCTCCCCCTTCCCTTGCCCCCCCAATATCATACATATCTATTACAATTCCATTGACTCCATGCCTACACTATATTCCACATCCCATGACTATATATGTGTTAAACTATAGTTGACATATAAAATTGTTCAGCGGCAGCTTCAGATGTACAGCGCAGTGATAAGGCCACTACACCATCCATGAAATGGTCTCTTTAAAAGGACATGCATCTGTCTGTTCTCCTAAAAAAAAATATTTACAACCTTATTGATTATATTCCCTAAACTATCTCTTCTGTCTCTGCAGTAGTATTGTAGTCATCAATTTATGTTGCCTTGTCCCTTCCCCTTCTCCTATCCCCATCCCATCTAGCCCTCATCAGTTTTTTCTTTGTGTCTCTAAGACTATTTCTGTTTACACGGCTCATTTATTCAGTTCTTTAGATTCCACATATAAGTGAGATCATATGGTATTTGTCTTTCTCTGACTGACTTACTTCACTTAACATAATGTTCTCTAGGTCAATCCATATCGTTGCAAATGGTACGATTTCTTTCTTCTTTATAGCTGCGTAATATTCCATTGTGTAAATGTACCACAGTTTCTTAATCCAGTTGTCTACCGATGGGCATTTCGATTGTTCCAAGTCTTGGCTATTGTAAATAGCGCTGCAATGAACATAGGGGTGCATATATTTTTTCGAATTAGTGTCTTGGGTTTTTTAGGATAAATGCCTAGGAGTGGAATTGCTGGGTCAAAAGGTAGTTCCATTTTTTTGACTTCCATAGTGGCTGCACCAATCTGCAATCCCACCAACAGTGCATCAGGGTTCCCTTTTCCCCACAGCCCCACCAGCACTTGTTGTTTGTTGATTTATTGATGATAGCCATTCTGACCGGAGTGAGGTGATATCTTATTGTGGTTTTTATTTGCATTTCCCTAATGATCAGTGAGGTTGAACATTTTTTCATATGCCTACTGGCCATCTGTATATCCTTTAGAGAAATGTCTCTTCATTTCCCCTGCCCATTTTTTAATTTGGTTGTTTGTTTTTTTGGTGTTGAGTTGCATTAGTGTTTTATAAATTTTGGATATTAACCCCTTATCAGATATATCACTGACAAATATATTCTCCCATTCAGTAGGCTTCCTTTTTGTTTTATTGATTGTTTCCTTTGTTGTGAAAAAACTTTTAAGTTTGATATAATCCTATATGTTCCTTTTTTCTTTCAAATTGCTGTCTTTTTGTTTTTCAGTCTAGTTGCAGAGGACGTTGCTTCACTGGCCCATGTTGGTATCGTCATTGCATTCTTCCTGGATGAGGCAGATCGGTCACCGGCCTCTGGATGGTCGCTGGCCTCTGGATGGTCGCTCACCACGGTTATTTTGCAGCTCAAGCTGGCTGCCAGCCACTCACTGTAGCCTATGGCAGCCCACTGCAGCAGGGGCTGCAGCCTACACCATTGCCGGGGTTCGCACAGCCCAGCTCCAGGTGGAGCTGTTGTTTACCATCTTAGCTGTAGAGGGCAGTGTCACTGGCCCTCATATGTGGGATCTGAACTGGGGCCGCTGGCATCCCAAACCAGCTCTTAACCAATGTTCCACTCGGCCGGCCCCTATTAGGACTTTTAATAAGTCTTTTCCAATTCACACTTAACTAACATCTCAATTTTATAAGTTCACATTTCAGCATTGTGAAAAACAGCCACAAAAAACTTGCTTACCATTGGGGAAACATCGGGATTCTTTTGTCTGCAAAGGAAAAATTTTAGGGAACAAGATACAGTAATACCTTGGTTTGCAAGCATAATTCGTTCCGGAAACTATCTGTATTGCAAGACATCACTTGTTTACCATGTTAAAATGTATTAGGAATGTTTGTTCGTCTTGCAGAACACTCGCAAACTACATTACTTACAATCCAAGGTTTTATACTGTACTTACATTTTCAAAACCTAGTTAGCATGTATCAATATATTTGTTTCATTAAATTAAATACAATCTAATTAGATATGCCACATATTCAATTTAGATGTTTACATTTAAAAAATGAAGAATAAGACCAGATTATCTAGAAATTATCATATATAAAATTTAGAAAATAACACAATACAAACAATATTTTTCACCAATATGGCAATATTAGTATCCTTCATATATGAAGTACTCAGAAAAAATAGATAAGCAGAACACAAGACCCTACAGATAAAAAGGAAAGGACATATCCAGACACTTAAAAAATTAGAAATGACTTAGTAAACTATTTATTGAGTGCATAGTATGTTTGTGAGGCGCTAGCATATATGACAAGAGCAGGGGTGATACTGAGCCATGGGCGCTCTTACGTTAGTGGCCAGTATCCATTCTGTTTGGTTGGAGCCTGTGACGCAGTGGTTGCTAAATATATTGAATATTATAGGACGCTGAATAATAGCCACCCAAAGATATCAGGTCCTAATCCCTGGAGTCTATAAATGTTACCTTATAAGGAAAATGGGCCTTTGCAAATGTGACTAAGTTAACGATCTTGAGATGGGGAGACTGTCCTGTATTATCTGGGTGGGTCCTAAATGCAATTACAGCATCCTTATAAGTACGGGGCAGAGGGAGATTTGATATAGACAAAAGAGGAGAACGCAATGTGACCATGAGGCAGAGATGGAAATGATGCAAGCACAAGCCAAGGAATGCTGGCAGCCACTAGAAGCTGGAAGAGACAAGGAACAGATTCTCCCCTACTGCCTCCAATGGCGAGTGGCTCTGCTGACCCCTTGATTTCAGCCAAGTGAAACTGTTTTGAGCTTTTGGCCTTTGGAACTGTGAGGCAATAAATATCTATTGTTTTAAGCCACCCAGTTTCTGTTAATTTGTTATTAGTCACCGTACACTAATACAATGCTCAATTCAGTAAATCTTCACAACAATCTTAGGAGGTAGGCACTATTATTATCTCCATTTAACAGATAAAGAAGTTGAGGTATTGAGAGGCTAGTAATTTATACAATCCAGGGCTTGAATTCAAATTCAGATTTTCTAATCCATAGCAGTGATTTTTTGTTGTTTGTTTGTTTGTTTTTTACTACTATGTTGCATTAGAAATGAAAGATGAGATACTAAAATTTCTCCTCTGGAGGAACTGGGATTAGACTAGCTCTCCCACTGTAAACAATAAGGAAACTGGATAAACACATGAAATAACAGTTTTCAGGCAACAAGTGGGCACAGGTACAGGGAGAGGGAATCCCAAACAGACTACAGTGGTCTCACTGAGTTGAGGAGATGGAGATAAGTTTGGGGAGGCAGAAGTGGCTGGAATTTGCAGGGCAGAACATGAGACGGGAAGGAACTAAATTAAGAAAGAGTTCTCAATTAATTAATTAAATGAAATTAAGAAAGAGTTTTTAATAAATTAAACAATTTTGAGAGCTCACACAGAACTGGAAGATATTTGAGTTCCAATCAGACCACGAGATGCACTGGGCTTGATCTACTAGGGAACAAAGAAGGGAAGGGGGAAAAATGCTTATGTTAAAAAGGCAAAAGGGGGCCGGCCGAGTGGCGCATTGGTTAAGCGCTGGTTTTGGGATGCCAGCGGCCCCGGTTCGGATCCCACATGAGGGCCAGTGACACTGCCCTCTACAGCTAACAACAGCTCCACCTGGAGCTGGGCTGTGCAAGCCCCGGTGATGGTGTGGGCTGCAGCCCCCATAGGCTACAGTGAGTGGCCCGCAGCCAGCGTGAGCGGCTGGCAGCCAAGCGTGAGCTGCCAATAGCCGCGGTGAGCGACATCCAGAGGCCGGCGACCGATCTGCCTCATCCGGGAAGAGCGCAATGACGATACCAACAGTGAAGCAACATCCTCCACAACTAAACTGAAGAACAAGAAGACAGCAACTTGTCTGTTCCCCTTCCCCGATTCCCCAATGCTGTTCCCCTCCGCCAATTCCCCAATAAAATCTTTAAAAAAAAAAAAAAAAAAAAAAAGGCAAAAGGAAGAGTCGGCGGAGTGGCTCAGTTGGTTAAGAGCTCGCTCAAGAGTGCAAGTTGAGCTCTGAGCAACAGCAGTTCGATGCCCAGCCTGAGCTGAGCTGCAGCTAAGCTGCCAACAGGTAGCAGGATGGCTCAGCTTAAAAAAACAAAACAAAACAAAAAAAACCACATGAATAGAGGGATGGATAGATATGTGATAAAACAAGCAGAGTTAAAATGTTAATGGTAAAATCTAGATAGTAGGCATACATGTGTTCACTGCAAAATTAAAGGGTTAATAAGGGAATACTATGACAAATGTTATACACATAAATTTCACAACTTACATGAAATAGACAAAGTCCTGGAGAGACGCTATGGTGATTTTAAAGTATGTTCACACATTGACTCCTCCTTCAACGGGGAAATCTAATTCTCCTCCCTTTGAGCATGGGCTTGACCTGGTGTTCTGTTTTAACACCTAGAATATGGCAGAAGTAACGGTGTACTACTCCTGCGACTAGGTCACAAAAGGCATTGTGGTTTCCTCTTTGCCCTCTCTCAGATCGCTCACTTGGCAAGAAACCACATCTTTAGGACAATTCAACAGCTCTTTGGAGAGGCCCATGTGATTGGAAATTGAGGCCTCCTGCCAACAACCAACAATACATTTAGACTTCCTGAAATCAATCAGTGAGAAACTGAGGCTGCCAGCCAAAAGCCATGTGAGTGAGTCACCTTGCAAGCAGATCCTCCAGCCCAAGTCAAGCTTTCATGACTACTGCCTTGTTCACATCTTGACTCATTTGAGATAGTGAACGAAAACAACCCTGCTAGGTGCTCCTGAATTCCTGATCCACAGAAAATGTGAGAAAATTAATGCTTAGTTTTAAGCTTAAATTTTGAGGTGATTTACTATGCAGCAACAGAAAACAAATACAGTCAACTCCCAAAGCTTATGCAAGAAAAGCTATACAACTTGAATAGTCTTATATCTATTAAAGAAATTGAATTACTAGTTAAAATCCTTCCAACCAAGAAAACTCCAGGCCTAGATGGCTTCACTGTTGAATTCTACCAAACATTTAAGAAAGAATACCAGCTGTTAGTTTGTTGTTCCTTTCAATGTCATCTTTAGGTTTTTTTTCTGGCTGCTTTATGCTTTTTCCATCTTAGGCTATCAGCAGTTTTACAATGATGTGATTTCATGTTGTTTTCTTTTTATCCTGTTTGGGGTTCTTGAATCTGCAGTTTAATGACTTTTATCAATTTTGTAAAGTTCTGTCATTATCTCTTAAAATATTGTTTTTTTCTTATTCTTGCCTTCTGGATACTGATTTCTTATGTTAGATCTAACAATATCTTCTATCTTAATTTTTCTGTATTTTCACAATTTGATCTCTTTCTGCAGCATTCTGGACATTTTCTTCTAAGTTGTGTTCATTTGCTAATTCTTTCTTCAGCTATGCCTGTTCTATTGTGAAATCCATCCATCAAGATTCTAATTTCTGTGATGGTAACTTTCAGCTCTAGTATTTCCATATTGTTTTTTCTTTTTTTTTAATCTTTTTTTTTTTGAGGGCAGTGTCACTGGCCCTCATATGCGGGATCCGAACCAGGGCCGCTGGCCTCCAAGGCCAGTGCTCAACCACCACGCCACTCAGCCGGCCCCATATTGTTTTTTCTTAATAATTTCCAATTCTTTGCCAAAACTCTCCTAAATTTAGTTTGTCTCTGAAAACTTCCAATATCTGGATGTCCTTCAGATCTGTTTAAATGGAAGTTTCTGCTGGCGTTCAAGCATGTCTCTTGATGCAGCTACTTTTTTACTGTGTGACCTACAGCGTACTTGCAAACCGTTTATAATTTTGAGACCTATTGCATTAATTTTCTATTGCTGCATAACACTATTACCACAAACTTAGTGTCTTAAAACAAAACACATTTATTATCACGCAGGTCCTGTTGGTCAGGAGTCCAAGCACAGCTCAGCTGGGGACTCTGTTTCAGGGTCTCACAGGCTGCAATCAAAGTGTCAGTCTGGGCTGTGTATCAGCTAAGGCTCCACTGAGGAAGGATTCGCTTTTAGACTCACATGGTTGCAGCATTCAGTTCCTTGCAGACTGCTGGACCAAGGGCCTACTTCTTGCTGTTGGCAAGGGGCCATCCTCAGTTGCTTGCCATGTGGCCCTCTCTAAAGGCCAGTACACAACATAGCAACTTGCTTCGAAATCCACAAGAGAGAGAGTTCCTTAACAAGATGGACATTAGAATATGATATACTGTAATCACGTACACATAATTACAATCTTTGTATTGGGTTGTTGGAAAAGTCATGATGCATTGTTGCAATGAAAAACATAGAAAAAATACATTATAATTTTTCTGACAACCCAATAGTATCCTATCGATTAGAAGCAAGTCTTATGTCCCCTCCTTCACACACGAACAAGGAATACCAGAATATAGGGATAATGGGGGGCCATCTTAGAGTCTGTCCACCATTCCTAGGATATTAACATTCTCTTGAGATAATTTAGGTTTGCTTCTGCCAAGCACCTGGGAGCTTTAAAAACCTTAAATAACCTCAATCCAATTTCAGGGAGAGAATATTCAAAGCTGAGCTGCCATCCCTTTAGAGGTATGCATACTTCTGGATCATCATTACCCCTAATAAGCAATTCTAATTCCTTTTGGGATTCTGATTCAAAGTCAGGGGAAGGGTTTTATCACTGCAGGCCACATACTCCAATGTTTCTTCCCCTGATACTGTGATTGTCAGTATAGCCACTCAGCATCGCAAACACCACTTACAAAATTAGCAAACACTTCTAGGGAAAAGCAGCTCACCTACCTAGGTTTCTGTGCTTTCGTAGCAATTGTTCATTATTATCTGCTCTCTCATGTCTTTAAACAGATGTTTTAAAATTTTTTCAAGCTATCAGCTTTTCTAGATGTGCTCATGAGAAGATCTGATCCAAATTACTTGGTCTACCATTATTATACAATAAATAAAAGTTGTTTTTTTACTACCATAATTTGTAATTTGTTACTGGCCTCTACATGTAGAGATGATGATCTACAGTGATAATGTATGAGAGTAAATGTATTTAAACATAATCTAACCTAAAAATGTAAAGCAAAACAAAGATTTACTCTTCTAACCTGGA
Source organism: Aselliscus stoliczkanus (assembly GCA_033961575.1). NCBI lineage: Eukaryota > Metazoa > Chordata > Mammalia > Chiroptera > Hipposideridae > Aselliscus > Aselliscus stoliczkanus. Next base: position 121,079,975 of record CM066731.1, on the reverse strand, counting down.
AAAATTAGAAAGTATCAATTTTTTTGCCATTAAATTATATTGAACATTTCTATATCCAGAGCTTTCCATAACAGGAAAGACAATCCTAATATTATTACATAATGGATATATATGCCTAAAACAAAGGAGACTAGAAATTAGCATGGAATTGTAAAACTTTTTAGATAACTTTTTGCTAATATCCCTATATAAAACAGTCTCTTCCAGCAGCCCCGGTTTGGGTCCCACATATGAGGGCCAGTGACACTGTCCTCAAAAAAAAAAAACACACACACAAAAAAACCAGTCTCTTAAATATTGAGTATTCCTACAAATTACATATTATATCATACAAGACTGCACTGCCAAGTAGAAATAACACATTGATTAAAGAAGCATACTGGAGTTATAGTTGTGATGCTGATATAAATTTAAAATAGTTTAAGAACATTAATTTGCACTTAATCTTAAAAGGAAAGTCTGAAACTGCATGAACACTTGGGCAACAGATACTACATCCTTATCTCTAAAATACACTGATTTGGGAGAAGATTATATATATTTGGGAGTCTTTTATTCTTTTTTTTTTTTCTTTTTTCTTTTTGAGGGCAGCATCACTGGCCCTCATATGTGGGACCCGAACCGGGGCCACTGGCATCCCAAGCCAGCTCTTAACCACCACGCCACTCAGCCGGCCCAGGGAGTCTTTTATTCTTATGTGAAAAAAGCATAGAGCTTATTTTTAAGATATGTAACTACTAGACATGCTTTTGAAAGAAATATCTAAGAAAGTAAAATTATGACTAATCTCTCTGAGAATAAATTAAAAAAACATATCACCTATCTATCATGCACCTTTGGTAGAGACCACTAGTTGCACTCACCTCAATTCTGTACTCCTTTTTTCCAATTTTTCCCAGGCATATAACCATCTGGAATAAAAGCTGTACTTTTCATCCTTCCTTATAGTTAGGTGGGGGCATTGTGACGACATTTTGACCAATGCAATTTAAATGAGTGTGCAACTCACTGCCTTCCTTCTTGCTGGCCAGAATGTTGATGTGAGGGCTGGAGCTTGAACAACAATCTTGGATCATGAGTTGGAAGCCAAATGCTGGAAGTTGGTAGAGCAACACAGCAGCTTTGAGATACTTACCTCTGGAATTTTTAAGTGAGAGGAAAAACAGCTTTATTTTTTATAAGCTACTGGTATTTGGGGTTTTAGTTTTATGTACCTAACTTAACTGATACACATTTTAATTGTTGGCACATTATTTGTTTATTAGAAATTGTAAATGAGAAATTACTTCAACACCTGAAGACCAAGCTACAACACAATATTCCATAGGCTCAAGATTTTGAGACATTCTGGAAAGAGTTTTCTGTAAAGTATATCCTTTTCGTGGCATGGCAACATCATTCTTCTTTAAAAAGGTTACTGGACAAAGGTCATTTCCACCATCACCTATATAAACAATTCGCGTGTAATTCACTCCCTCTTGTAATTGTTTATCTACAAATTCTACCAAAACTACATTTTTACAAAGATTTTTAGGACACCTATTGCAAGAATGAGCATGATAATTTTCCACAGTGAGATGACCACTGCCATCAAAAGCTGCTGGATTTGTAAACACTTTATCAAACACATCATGAAAATTGGTAGCTTCTAAAACCCAATCTATGAAGACTGAATTTGAATCTGAAATAATGATGCAATCGAATTTATCCTTGTTCTGTCTTATAAAGTTTAAAAGCTCCACCATCCCTGCAGTGAAAGGCATTGATGTTACTGCTCTTTTCATTTCATCTTCTCTTACACCTTCATCTCCCAAATACTTGAAGACTCTGCCCATAAATTCTGTCCAAAATCCTTTTCTGTAAGACTCTTTTAGTTCAATAGGAAGCTTTTTCTCTGGAGCACATCGTACAATCCAGGTATCACTGTTGTCATCTATGATTGTATTGTCAAAGTCAAAAACTAGCAAAATTTTCATGGTTCCAGAAACAGATTTGGGTTAACCTGAAAAAGAAGAAATATTATTCCCTAAACACTCTGTTTTACATATTTAGCAAACATTATTGAGTGTTAATCTGCTAAAACATATAAACAAATTAAAATGATTAAGCATTTTAAGACACCATTTAAGCACTTTTTCCCAAGAAGCAAAGTTCGTATTTGAATTTTAAGTGAATGGAAAATAGAATATCTAAAAAGCATACTCACAGAATTATTGTATTCCTGTGGGAACTGTTCCTTGACCATTCAGAATTAAACTATAGAGTTATCCACTGAGAGAAGTATGAAAAATTATTCTCTTACAGTCTAATTTAGAAAAGTTTTAAAAGAACACAGAAAAAAAGTGTAGGCTAATCATTCTTATTGTTTTTATCAAGCATAGCCAAACCAATTAACTTAAAATATTTACAATAATCTTCATGTTAAATAACAGGTCATGTATAATATTGATTCTCTGTATACTAACCAAAATTTGGACCAAATTTAACATAACATGATTGCTTAGGGTATTTTTTGTTTGTTTTTTTTTCTTTTTTCTTTTTGGCTAAGCTAGCTCAACGGATGCTCAGCTTGGGCTGGGCATTGAACTGCTGTTGCTCAGAGCTCAACTCACATTCTTGTGCGAGCTCTTAACCAACTGAGCCACTCGGCCAGCCCTAACATAACATGAAATCTTGCAAACTTTAAATAATTTTAAAAAGGTGTTTAGGTTGAAATTAATTTCTAGTGTCAATGCCAATGTTATAACTAAATGGTTGCTTGATGCTGTACTTGGAGTCTAAATAAATTACTTGAAGTGAAGGTCAATTCAGTTCTTCTAGACTAGTAGTAATTTTTAGTAACAATTTTCACACTTATATTTTCTCTAGGTAGTTTAGCTCTAGAATGCCAAATAATCTGGACATTGCTTATGATATGACAATTACTTAAATCTCTGTTTACATTAAAAGATAATGAAGCTCATTAATTATAAATTTCAAGAGAAAAGAATTGGTCAACAGATGGTATGGTTGAACATTATCATGTAAAAATGATAATTATAGATTATGCAAATAAAAGCTACAATTGGTATGTGTAGACAAAAATTTTTTTTTTTAAGAGTAATATTTAAGAGTAATAGACAGATTACTATACACCAGGCACTGGACTAAGGACTTTACAATTATCATCTCATTTAACTCTAATAACCCTGTTAAGTAGGAATTATTATCCTCATCTTAAAGATATGTAAACTGAGGGCCGGCCGAGTGGCGCATTGGTTAAGCGCTGGTTTTGGGATGCCAGCGGCCCCGGTTCGGATCCCACATGAGGGCCAGTGACACTACCCTCTACAGCTAACAACAGCTCCACCTGGAGCTGGGCTGTGCGAGCCCCGGTGATGGTGTGGGCTGCAGTCCCTGCTGCAGTGGGCTGCCATAGGCTACAGTGAGTGGCCCGCAGCCAGCGTGAGCGGCTGGCAGCCAGCGTGAGCTGCCAATAGCCGCGATGAGCGACATCCAGAGGCCAGCGACCTATCTGCCTCATCCGGGAAGAGCACAATGATGATACCAACATGGGCCAGTGAAGCAACATCCTCCGCAACTAGACTGAAGAACAAAAAGACAGCAACTTGTCTGTTCCCCTTCCCCGATTCCCCAACGCTGTTCCCCTCTGCCAATTCCCCAATAAAATCTTTAAAAAAAAAAAAAAAAAAAAAAGATATGTAAACTGAAGCCTAAGTATTAGTGAAGTTGGTTAAGTATTAGTTAAGTGGCAGAGCTGGAATTTGGACTCAGGTTGGCCTGGCCCCCAAGTACATGCTTTTAAGTACCAATCTTTAGTGTCCAACACATAGAATGTTTAAAGACTGTTCATCAGTTTAAAAATAAAATACTAAGGTCATTTTGCTGAAAAGATGTTTAATTATATAAAAACACTTGTCAGTCTCAAAGTACATATTAACTATAATATTAAACCCGTGATCTGTTTTATAACCATTCTGAGGTTTTAGCAAGAAATTCTAAATTTGTGAAGAAACTCACAAATAAGAAAAAGAGATCAATTAAAAATGGAAAACATGGCATTTAATCACATGTATTCTCTGATTTATAACAATAAATATCCAGTAAGTAAAACTGAGAATAGAGCTCATGACTTATATAAGAGTAAGTATTTGATATCTCTCAGTTTAGAATATCTGGACTTCTGGTAAAGATGGCAGAGAAGGTAAACTGTGTTCACCTCCACCTATGATCACATCACAATTAAAACTAAATTATAGAACAACCATCACTGGGAAACACCCGAAGACTAGCTGAACAGAATTCCTATAACTAAGGATACAAAGAAGAAACTACACGGAGATGGGTAGGAAGGGTGGAGACACAAAACGGGCAGGTCCCATACCCACAGTGTGACGATTAAAAACAGGAGGAATATCTGGGTTGTAGAAGTCTTGCCTGAGGAGAGAGGGGTCCCAGCCCCACACCCGGCTCCTCAGCCCAGGGAAAACTGTGAAAACCAGCAAAGATGGCATGTGAGAAAGACAAAGGGCTGCTAAAGACCAACATGCTGTTCTTAAAGGGCCCCCACACACAGACTCACTCACCTACGAACTCACTTGCTCTGAGCTCCAGCCCAAGTTCAGCAGCTTGAAAGGTGCCAGGGACATATAAGGAGGAACTAAATTGACTAACTTCAGGGCGAGGGCTGGAGGGGCAGGGGTCAGGGCAACTCTGACAGAACTGCTGGCAGATACCCTTTTCCTTGTTGAGCTCTTCTTTTACCCAATTGGCCTAGCACTAGCAGGTGTGAAATCTGTGCTCTCTGCACCATTTGCCCCACCCTGATGAATCCCTCAGAACCAGCCCCACTCAACTCACTCACCCGGCCTGAGCCTCTTTCAGCAGCAACTCCACAGGAATGTCCTGCCTTTGCTCATGCTACAGACTCACTAAAAGGAGTTTCCTTGGCTCAGGTAACCAGGGAAACTGCACCACTGGGCCCCACTGGACAACTTCTACATAAAGCCTGTCTGAAAGTTTTCCATCTAAGATCAGGAACAAGACAAGGATGCCCAAGCTCACCACTTTTATTCAACATAGTATTAGAAGTACTACCCATAGACAAGAAAAGAAATAAACGGTATCCGAATTGGAAAGGAAGAAGTAAAACACCACTTTCTTACACTATATACAAAAATAAACTCAAAATATATTAAAAACTTAAATGTAATACCTGAAACCATAAAAATCCTAGAAGAAAAGATAGGCAGTTATCTCTTTGATATGAGTCTTAGTAATACTTTTCTTTGGTATCCTCGAGCAAGGGAAACAAAGAAAAAATAAACAAATGGGACTACATCAAACTAAAAAGTTTTTGCACAGCTAAGGAAACCATCAACAAAACAAAAATACAAACTACTGAAACTGAATGGGAAAAGATATTTGCCAATGACACATCCAATAAGGGGTTAATATCCAAAATACATAAGGAAGTCATACAACTATAACGTAATACCAAAACAACAACAACAAACAATCTGATTAAAAAATGGGCAGAGAACCTGAAAAGAGATATTTCCAGAGAGGACATACGAATGGCCAACAGAGATACTCAACATCACTAATCATCAGGAAAGTGTAAATTAAAAGCACAATGAGATATTATCTCACACCTGTCAGAATGGCTATTATCTATAAATCAACAAACAAGTGTTGGTGAGGATGCGTAGACGAGAACCCCTGTGCACTGTTTGTGGGATTTTAAATTCGTACAGCCACTATGGAAAACAGTATGGAGGTTCCTCAATTAAAAATGACCCAGCATGGCCGGCTGAGTGGCGCGGTGGTTAAGCGCTGGCTTGGGAAGCCAGGGGCCCCAGTTCGGGTCCCACATATGAGGGCCAGTGACACTGCCCTCAAAAAAAAAAAAAATGACCCAGCAATTCCACTTCTGGGTAGAATTTATTTTCTGTTTTAGAAGTCTAACACTAATTCGAAAAGATGTATGCATCCTTATGTTCCAATAGCCAAGATATGCAGACAACCTAAGTATTCACTGACAGATGAATGGATAACGAAAAAGTGGTACATATATACAATGGAATATTACTCAGCCATAAAAAGGAATGAAATCTTCCCATTTGCAACATGGATGGACCTAAAAGATATTATGCTAAGTGAAATAAATCAGACAAAGACAAATACCATATAATTTCACTGATACGTGAAATCTAAAAACCAAAAACAAATGAATAAACAAAATAGAAACAAACTCATAGATACAGAGAATGAACTGATGGTTGCCAGATGAGAGGGAGGTTGGAGGGGCTTGGTGAGAAAGGTGAAAGGGATTAAAAAGTACAAATTACCAGTTATAAAAATAGTCAGAGGGATGTAAAGGACAGCATAGGGAATATAGTCAATAATATTGTAATGACTATGAATGGTGTCAAAGGGGTAGTAGACTTATTGGGGTGATTACTTCATAAATTGTCTAAATGTCTAATACTGTGGTATACCAGAAATTAATATAATATTGTATGTTAACTGTAATTGAAAAATAGAATAAAAAAAGAAGGCTATCTGGAGAATAACTAATCTAGAGGGGTATCTCTTGTGGTATGAATTTAGATGGTCTATAATATTCTGATACTCTGGATTCTTGTATCTCTAAATGCCTAATCTAGGTGTCTGACTAGCTCCCATAGACTGAAATGCAGAATTCACTTTCCTATAGAAACAATGTAATAACTAGCAATAAGGCATAGTTGACAATCACATTTATACTGTACCTAGATATATTTCAAGTTAAACATGCTCTTTAAGCATTCTGAATTTATACATAATTCAAAATTTTTTTCAAATGGAATTAATTGTTGATTAAAAACTATCTCAAGTTTATATTTAATTAGCTACAAATTACTGAAATTCTTGTACTATTAACCTAAAACTGAGATATATCAGAAGCCTGAAGTTAACATAGTTCCACTGATGACTATTAATTTCTATTTAAAAGTGAAGCTTTCTGAATTTCATACCTTTTTATGTTTTTTTCTCAGCATTCCACATAAAACTTTATTAAAAATACTTACCCAACTTAGTATTCCAACACAATTAATCTTACTTCACTGTAAAGCTTTAACAGTCAGGACAATTTTCAGTTTTAAACACCAGTCAGTTTCTAACCAACATTACTCCTACTCCATGTGCAGGAAACAAAGTCTTCTGGTTTGGAGCAAAGGAATGGAGACCTCTTAACTCCTAAAATTAATAAAAGCATTTAAGATACTTTTTAATTTATGTTTTCTAATGATGCTATTTTCTCTTATATCAAAAAAGCAACTATGGCAATGGGAGAAACAAAATTTTGATTAAACAGAAACTTTGTATACAGAACAGGGTATGTTATATAAATATGTTGTTATCCAGTGGATAAAATCACAAGTGTAAGTCTGAGTATGTTGAGATTTCCAAGTTCTATTTTTTTCTTTTTACTTGTTAAATTCTGTTGTCAATAAACATTAAAAGATTTAGTGCTGTACTTGAAACAAAGTCTCCAAAAATTAATATGTGCACAAAGACTTAGTTTTAAGAATATAAATCTATTCTGAAACCAATTTGTTAAAATTCCCAAAATAGTTATTAACTATTCTCTCCAAAAGCATAAGCAGTGTATATTTGGTATATCTGCAATGTTTCCATAGTCTAATAATAACCTATGTACTTCTAACAATAATAAAAACTAGAAACTAATTAGACACCAAACTGGGGAGAAGATATGCATGTTAAATAAGATATGTATGTGATAGCCATATAATGGAATATTTAGCCAGTAAAAGCAAAGATGTTCAGTTTAACTTAAACAAGCAAATCACAAAAATGTGCACAGTATAATGCCATTTTTTTTTTTTTAACTGAGTCATCCTGCCACCTGTGGGTAGCTCAGCAGCTGCTCAGCTGGGGCTGGGAATCCAACCGGCAACTCTGTTGCTCAGAGTTCGTGCTCTTGAGCAAGCTCTTAACCAATTGAGCCACTTAGCAGACTATAATGCCATTAAAAAAAAAAAAGTCTATGTGTACAGTGATAGGATCATAGGTGGTTCAATTGCTGTGCAATCTTTTTCTACACTGTTTTTTTCCTCCAAAATAATTTAAAGTCTGTTTCATATCAAAGTGTATACTCATATGCTATCTTCTTAATTTCTCAACAAAGAAAAAACAAAAGGAGGCAGATGTATAAGAGAGATAAATAACTAACTCTAGATTGACTTGGCTCTAAAGATCCATGGGAGGGCGGGCCGAGTGGCTCAGTTGGTTAAGAGCTCATTCAAGAGTGCAGCTCGAGCTGAGCTCTGAGCAACAGCAGTTCGATGCCCAGCCCGAGCTGAGCAGCTGCTGAGCTGCCAACAGGTAGCAGGATGGCTCAGCTAAAAAATAACTAACTAACTAATAACTAACTAACTAACTAACTAACTAACTAACTAACTAACTAACTAATCCATGGGTTAGAGCTAGAACCAGGGGCTGGAAGTCAAAATGATATCAGACAACCATGTCAAATTGGCAAATTCCTGACATCAAATCTCATATGATTCAATACTTTTTGTAACCAGTTTAGTGAAAGTTCCAGAGAATTTTTATTGGTAGGTAATTTTCCATGGGTCTCTAGTGGTTCTGCCTGTCTTACAAGCAAAGCACTCATTGCTCTTTGCTCTGGACTATTACTGTCTCAAAAATTGTATGTATAGAAAACAGCCTTGAAAAGACATGTTTATTGTTCATTATAATAAAGAGCTGGGCTCCTTAACTCCATGTGCGGGTGACTTCTGGCCCTCTTTGCATTATCCGGTGGGGACTGGGGCAAAACTGCTGATATTCTGGCTACTGCTGTAAGTAATTCACCTCTGACCACAGGTCTGCATCTTCTACAAAACTGTGGCAAGCTACCTCAAGTGGTGAGTGTGCAAGTAGGATAAAATCTCTGACCTTTCCCAGTTCTTGACATTTTAAAAACTATGCTTCCCCAAAACCCCACCAATGTGGTTTGTGCAAAAACTAATTTTGGTCAACTATTTTATTAATATTTTCATGCCTACTAGCATTATTACCGTGGAACATCTGATAGAACACCTGAAGAAAAACAGTATAACTATGTGTTAGAAGTTCAACGATTAAAAATGTTGCTTCCTTTCGTTTTGAACGGCTCCAATCGGGTGCCTACTGTGTACATGCTGCAGCTAACTAGCTTGGGATGAAATCATTTGTATTTTGATGTTAGAAAAAGATCTTTTGAAACCAAGCCCACATCCACTCTTAACAGATTTTTGTGTTCTTAGAGGTTCGCCACAAATAGTCAATTTACTATACTGTATTTACCCAGCAATTTAAAAATATCTTAAAGGTCCTAACATGAATGTTCTGAGACAACATTCACGTTTTAACATTCCTATGGTTAAAAAAGCTAAGCCCCCTCTGGCCCGGATCACGCCTTAGAAATCAAAGTAACCAAAGTATTTCAAAGAAGATTTTCTGTGCATGAATCCCTGGGCTTCTTAGCCAAGGGCGGGCTTTGCCCTTCACCTTTCCACCCGCGAGAAGGTCCAAGGGCCTCACACACACCCCAAGCCTAGACCCCGCCCCCACACACCTGTCAGGCTCGCCCCGAAGGTAAGCGCATGGAACTAATTGGGGGTCGACCCCCGCGAGACACGCGATGAATCAGAATGGGAACACCAGGCCCGGCTGGGTCCCTGGGTCTCCTCACTGGCCCAGGCCGGACGTCCGCAGGCGTCTCAGCCTCCGCCCCGCTCCCGCCGAGTCTCCCCGCGCATGACGGCGGGACTGTCCCATTCGCACGCCCTCCCGCGGCTTCCCGCGCAGGCGCAGCCTACCACCTCCAGCCCCGCGGCCGATTACGGCGTGTCCTTCGTTCCTCGGCGACCGCGGCCGTCACTTCCGGTGGCGTTGCTAAGCAACTGCGCGGTGTACCGCACGCTCCGCTGGCTACAGGCTGCGGCGCTCTGTTTCGGAGTCTTCTTGCCAGAGCTGGAGCTCAATGGGCACCTCATCAGAGATGCTGGTGCGGTTTGGAAGGCGCTGTGGACAGGCAAAGGAAAGCACGGGTGAGCTACACTGGCCCATCCGGGCCCGGGGATTGTCCCAGGCCCCCAGGCCCCCAGGCGAGGGGCGAGAGGCGAGGGTGCCGAGCGAGGGTGCCTAGTCCACGTGAAATGGACTCCCCCACGTTGAAAGCAGCTCCCCGGGCATGGTTGGCTTCTGTGTGAACTAGACAGTGTTGCCCTCGGGTGAATTGGGAGGTGGGAAAAGTTTACTTAAATAGGGGTGGAGAAAAATATAAAAAGAAGGCTGATCCAATTGACCAGCAGGTCTGATCCTCAAGCTGCATAGTTGCAGCTCCAAGAATCTGGTGTTTGCTAAGTTCTCTTGCACTTAAGCTTTGTTTTTTATTGAGTGAATTGGAATATCTTTTGGGACTATCAATGACCTCATTGGAGTCTTGGCTCCGCTATGAACCTACTGAGTGCTTTTATGAAAGTCTCTGAGGGAAAATGTCTCAGTTTCCTCATCTCTAAAGTGAAGGTATGGTTTCACCCTAAGAAAAATACTTTGATAGAGAGTAAAATATAATGCTACTTAAGGTACTGTAATTCAGGTGACCTGTTAACAAAGTTTTTGGAAGAAAAGTAGCCTAGTGGGATATCTAAAGAGCTCTTTATCAATTCTAACCATTCAAGTTACTTACGTCTGTAAATTCCCAATTGACAATCTCATAGTGACAACTAGAACCTTGGGAATTTGGACTGTCTTCATGTCAGTGCCTGAGCTTCTGTAGCAATAGAGCCCTTTGTGCTAGAGGCAGAGTGAGAGCCCGCCATTCTCCATTTGTGGTATTTATACAGTGGAGGACTTATGAAGTAGCAGCAGAGGGTCATGATATGTAGGAGAGGGACAGTCAGTACCCATGTGGCATGTATTGAAAAAACACAATTACTCCAACATATTCACTTTCCTATGTATGCAGTACTACACTAAAAGATAGGTTTTTACCTCATAGGTGTTTTGTGGCAATTGGTCCAAAAGTGTCCACCTGAGACTCACTGCTAAATTGTAATCTCCATTTGGAAGAGGATGAAATAGGAGAGGGGTTCAGATATGTAGACAGTTATCTGTAAAACAAACAATTATCTAAAGATATAGTGGGATAGTATCAGCCAGAATGGTGGAATAAGGATCTCTGGAAAGCCTCTCTTCCATTAAATTAAAAAGAACACTGGCAAAAATAGTCAAAGTCAACTTTTTGAGAACTCAGGAAATTAACCAAAGGCCTGCAACAATTGGGGAATGTTTATCAAGAAAAATAACTGAATCTTGGTTATAATAATGAGTTTTCTGCATTTTAACTTGCTCTAGTCCCATACTTTTCTCCTAGCTTTATGGTAGTCTAGAAAGCTACTGCAATCACAGTAAAATCTGTGGCTTAGCAACCTGTGGACGCAGAACAGGGTTGGATCCCCTCCAAAGCCCACTTTTCTAAATAGCTGTTATTTGACCTGTCTGGTAGTTCCCTGGAAAAGCCCACTCACGAGGCATGTATTTGATCGGACTCAGAGCTCACCTTGTATGTTTGCTAAAGCAATCAGTGGCATTGTTTTTGCCATCACAGCTGCCTGGCAGCGATAACAGTTGGATCCAAACAACAGGGTCACTAAAAATCTTAAAAGGAATACCTGGGAAATGAAATGCCCATAGGGAACTTTGAAAAGCTCCCTTTATATTCTTGGGACTCCAGAAAATCAAATGCATACATAGGGCTAGAACATAGGAAAGACCTGAGAATGCCTGAAGTTTTCACCTCTGGCTGACTTTAAGTCTTTATGCAAGAAAGAAGTAAAGGCTAACACAGTGTTGTAAACTACCTGCCTGAGCATTGAAATCATGCTCCTCCATTCCCTGAGAATTCCTTGGCAAAGGCTCAGAGACTTATAAAGAAATTTAAGGAAACAGTCCAATCTAAGCTGAGATTCCAATAACCACATACAACAAAGAATATAGACTTTACAGATTTAGTTCAGGAAAATCTAATAAACAGCAACAGCAACAAACTTTGGGAGTGGGAAGGATCTCATTCTAGAGTTGCCACATATTATTTTAAATGTACTCAATTATTTAAAAGTCTTCAACAAAAATGACAAGGCATGCAAGGAAATAAGGAAGTATGGCCCAAAATGGTTTTAATAAAACCTGTTCCTGAGGAAGCCCACATGTTAAATTTACTAAACAATTTACTTTTCTAAATTTACAGCTATTATAGCTATGTTCAAACAACTAAAAAACAGTCAAAGGAACTACGGGAAAGTATTAATAATGCTTTCTCACTAAATAGAGCATATCAATAAAGAGGTAGAAATTATAAAAAAGAAACTAAATAGATATTTTGGAGTTGACAAGCCCAATAATTGATAAATTCACTTTTTGAGCTTGCAAAAGAAAGAATCAGTGAACTTGGAGATAAGTCAATTGAAATTAACCAGTCTGAGGAACAGAAAGCAAAAAGAATAAATAAAAATGAGATAATCTTCAGAGAAATGTAAGACACTTGCAAGTATACCAACGTACATATAATTTGAGTCCTTCTAGAAGGAAAGGGTAGAAGAAAATATTTGAATAATGGACAAAAACTCTCTAAATTTGATGAAAAACATTAACCTACACATTCAGAAAGCTCACTGATCCTCTGAATAGGGTAAACTCAAATCCATAACCAGACACATCACGAGCAAACTGTCAAAAGTCAAAGACAGAGGAAATCTTGAAGGCAGCCTGAAAGAAACAATTCATCACATAGAAGTGAGCCTCCCTAAGATTAGCGGCTGATTTCTCATGAGAAATTCCAAAGGATAGAAGACAGCAGGTTGATGTGTTCATCTTTCAAAATTTATGGAGGAATTAACTAAGATATTTCCAGGTAAACAAAAGCTGAGCAAATTCATTGCTACAAGAGATACTAAAAGGGGTCCTTTGGATTGAAATGAAAAGGCACTAGACAGTAACCCAAATACACATAAAGAAATAAAGAGCACCAATAAATATAACTAAATAAGTCAATATAAAAGACAGTATAAAATTATTTGAAACAATTTCCAGATGTTATGACAATATAAAAAGTGTCTGAGAAAAAATATCACTTTTCTTGAAAGTCTTTAATATTAATTTTTTTTTAACTTTATTAGAAATAAAGAACTCTGGAGATCAAGTACTCTATCCACCTCTTCTACCTAGTAAAGAAGATCTCCGACAGGTCACCATAATTCCACACGATGAGTGGAAAAGGATTGTAGATAGCCTTGACGATTTGACAAGAAAAGCCGCATGCCTTCGTGCAGAAAGAAAGGCCAAGAAAGAAATGCATTTCCGATCCCAAGAAATGGCAAAACATTGGACTAATACATATGCAGTAAGTGTTAGCCACCCAGTAGTACATATGCACTGAAGACTTACCCTTCTTTCTTAGTATTCTTATAAATATTTTTTATATGTAAAATATAAATATGCATTAAAACACATTTTCAACAGATTTATTTGGGTATAAGTGACATACAATAAACTGGACATATTTAAAGTGTATAATTTGATAAGTTTTGACATACACCCCTGAATCCATCATTATAATTAAGATAATGGGACCGGCCGAGTGGCGCGGTGGTTAAGAGCTGGCTTGGGATGCCAGCGGCCCCACTTCAGATCCCACATATGAAGGCCAGTGACACTGCCCTCTTTAAAAGAAAAAAAAAAGATAATGAATGTATTTATCACCCTAAAAATGTTTCCTCATATCCTATTTTACTCCCTCTCACTCTTCTCTGCCTCTCCTCTCCTGCCTCTAGACAACCACTAATGTGCTTTCTATTATAAATTTCACTTAGCACAATTATTTTTAAATTGTTTTATGTTGTTATATATATATCAGTTAATCATTTGTTGTTATTCCTGAGTGGTATTCCATTGTATGGATATACAACAATTTGTTTATCTGTTCAAATTTTGGTTTGTTTGACATCAACCAAATGTTGATATTTGAGTTGTTTTCAGTTTTTGGCTACCATAAATGAAGCTGCTTAATGGACATTCATATGCTTTCATTTCTAAAAAGCCCCTGGTCCCTAAAGGGATAGAGGAGTGGAATATATCCCCTAATTTCTTTACACAGAAGTAGCTCACTATACTTAATACTTTACACTTCCATGAGTGCTAAAGGAGAAGAACAACTAATGTAGTAAATGTGGTAGTAAAAACTGCAATATAGGCACAGAGATTGACAAAATAATAGATCAGAAGACAGAGCCTAGAAACAATCCCATGTTGTATATAGGAACTTCACATATGACAGAAATGTCATTGTAGATCAGAAGGGAAAGGATAGGAATTCAATAACTGATAGTAAGATAATTGGCATATGAAAAAGATAAAATTATATCCGCATGATATAGAATACACAAAAATGAATTTCAATTGGATTAAAGATCTAAATGTGAAAAACAAAACAATAAAACTGTAAAAATAAATCATAGAAGGGCCAGCCGAGTGGCTCAAGAGTGTGAGCTCTGAGCAGTAGGGTCGCTGGTATGATTCCTGGCCTAAGCTGAGCTACCGCTGAGTTGCCAACAGGTGGCAGGATGGCTCAGCTAAAAGAAAAAAAAAAATCATAGAATATCTTCAGGATTTCAGGGTAAGTAAGATTTTCTTAAGATGTAGAAAGTAGACTGCTCAGATGTGTAGAAGAGCATGTAAAATATGCCACTGTTGATTTTTTTAAAGGAACAAAAGTATTAATATATATTTACTGTGTAAATATGTAAAGGAACTTCAGAAGTAAACATGAGAAACTAATAGTGGTTATCTTAGAGACTGAAGATAGAGGTTAGGGTTGGAGGGAGAGGTTCACTGTTTACCTTTATAATATTTGCGGGTTTTGAATCATGTAAATGTTTGAACTATGCAGTATATGTAAAGACTATAAAGCTCATAATGAAAACTCAAATGATCACGTTAAACTTTGTAAATTAAAAAATGAAAACAAAACCGCTTTTGTCTTTTTGCAGGGAATGAGACAACAGAAACTTGAAGACAAAAAGAAGCGTGATGAAGAAATAGAGGCAGAAAGACAAATTCTTGATTTGGAAGAAGAAATATATAAACAAGGAGAAAGAAAAAAGGCCATTGAATATGCAAAGCAGTTTCAATTTTATCAGACAGAAAGAGTGAAAAACTTTCATGTACTACTTGATTGTCTTATATTTCTCTCTCTCTCTCTCTCTCTCTCTCTCTATATATATATATATATATATATATATATATTTAACATATCTATACATAGGTAAACTTTATTTTCTTAAAACTGAATTTTTTTTTTTTTGTAGTCAGGACTTCTTCTTACTAGAGCTATGAAAGAACGTGATGCACAGATTGAATTCCAAAAGAACAAAATAAAATCAGATAAAAAATGGGAGGAACAATTGAAACTCAACATTGAAAAAGCTTTTAATGAAGAACAAGAAAAAGCAGAAAAACGACGCAGAGATAGAGTGGCTCTTGCCAATGATCATTTAAAACAGTATGTATATATAAACTACATTTTTTGAATCTTCCTCTTTTTCTCATAATGGATATAGCTTTTTTTTTTCTGATTATAAAAGTAATACATGCTAGGGCCAGCCGAGTGGCGCGGTCGTTAAGAGCTGGCTTGGGACGTCAGCAGCCCCGGTTCGGATCCCACATATGAGGGTCAGTGACACTACCCTCAAAAAACAAAACAAAACAAAAAAAAACAAAAAAAAAGTAATACATGCTAAAATACCTAGTAAGTAGAAAAAATACAACGAAAGAGATTAAAAATCACTATTACATCACTATTACTCCCTTGCCCAGAGATAATGTTTTGGTGACTCTTGTCACAATAATGCTGCCTAACAAACATCCACACAATCTAGTGGCATTCAACAATGAACATTTATTTCTCATGTATCTGTGGTTGATTGGGCTTGGCTGGGCAGCTTTTGTTGAAACTGCAGAACTAGCAAGGTTTGCTTGTTGCGGGGAGGGCTCTCATCTACTCCATGTGTTATTCATTCTGAGGTCCAGGATGAAGGAACAGCAGTCATCTGGGGGAAACTTTCCTTATGCTATTGACAGAGATGCAAGAGAATGAGCCCAAGCTTGCAAGAACATGGGTAAACCTAAAGTCAAGGTCAAGGAACTCACTTGGCTTCCCATGAGTGTAAAGCAAGTCACATGGCCAAGCCTACTAACAGTGGAACAGAGACTTAGACTCCCACGGCAATGGGGAGTGAGGAGTGAGTCTTTTTGAACAGTAATCTAATCCACCACAATAATCTGTTATTGTTTTAGTGTATAGCCATATGGACTTTTTTTGATGGTGGTGGTAGAAGGGGTCAGTTCATTGAGATATAATTTACATTTAATAAAATTCACCTCTTAAAAAGCATATCGCTGGGCTGGCTGAGTGGCTCAGTTGGTTAAGAGAACGAGCTCTGAACAACAGAGCCGCCAGTCGATTCCCTCATGGGCCAGTGAACTGTGCCCAAGCTGAGCTGCCACTGAGCTGCCAACAGGTAGTAGGATGGCTCAGCTGGTGAGGTTGCCTAACAAGGTTGCCTGTTTGACTCCTACACGGGATGGTGGGCTACACCCACCCGCAACTAAGGTTGAACATGGCACCTTGAGCTGAGCTGCCCTGAGCTGCCCACGGGTGGCCAGATTGCCCAGTGGTTAGAGAGTGCGCTCTTAGCAACAAGGTTTCTGGTTCAACTCCTGCATGGGATGGTGGGCTGTGCCCACCGGCAACTAAGATTGAACACGGCACTTTGAGCTGAGCAGCCGCGATGATAGCAATTGGACTTGGAGCAGAGCTAGCTGCGCCCTCCACAACTAAGACTGAAAGAAAACAACTTGGCTGTTCCCTTTCCTCAATTCCCCAATAAAAATAAAAATAAAAATTAAATAAAATAAAAAAAGCATAGAGCTGTATAACCACCCCAAACTAGGATATAAAACACTTGCTACTATCACCCCAGAAATTTCCCTCATGTCCCTTTGCACCAAGTTCTATCTTCCACACTGAGCAGTATCATTAAATTTGTTTTTCACTTACTAGTATGTCATGAGCTCTTGCTGTATTAGTAAACAGAAATCACACCTAATCTCTTTAAAAGTAGCTACTATATATGGAGGGGATTCTAGTTGTGTATGATTGTGTACTTATTTTTCTAAATAGCTGATATATACAAATAGAAAAAGGCACAAAGGGGATTCATTGAAAAGTGTCTTCCTTGTCTACCAGCCACTGTGTTTCTCCAATGTGAGACTCACCAGTTTCTTTACAGTGTAGTTTGTGCATAAATTATATAAACTTATCAAAAAATTTTAAACAATACTCTCGGTAGACATTTTTGCCATTTTTAAAGAAAAAATTTTTGTAGTTAATCATTATATCATCAACACATGATCATTATAGAACTGCAAAATACAATTAAAGAAAATGAAAAAAAAAAAAAATCACCAGAAAATCTGTGATCCAGAGTAGGCACTGTTAACATTTGGGTGTATATTTATCTACTCTTCAAAATTAATTTTTTTAATTTTGAAAATAGTAAATGAATATATACTTATTGTTTAAAATTCAAGCAATACAGCAAAATTTGGAATAAAATTTAGAAATTCTTCATATCCATTCTATTCAATGTCTGTCTTTCTAAGTCCCATTTTCCTCTTCCCAAATAGCCATTATAAAAAGTTTTGTTTTATTTTATTTTATTTTTTTAGCTGAGCCATCCTGCCACCTGCTGGCAGCTCAGCGGCAGCTCAGCTCAGGCTGGGCATCGAACTGCTGCTGCTCAGAGCTCAGCTCGCACTCTTGAGCGTGCTCTTAACCAACTGAGCCACTCGGTAGGCCCCAAGTTTTGTTTTATTGAAGTTATTAATGTCTATATATAGGACATATTTAAGTGTGTGTATATTTTAAACATGGATGCTATAGAATATATTTTTCTGTGACATCGTTTTTTCACCAAACAATATATCTTGAATATATTTTTATGTCAGAATATATGAATATGTCACATCTGTTAAAATAATTGTATACTAAAAATGTACCATTATTTATTTAAGTATATTGAGAGAAATTTGGATTTTTACCTCCCCTCACCATTTCTAACAATGCTGCAGTGAACGTCCTTAAGCTTATCTTATATTTTTTGTAACTTTTATGTGAAGATGTATTTATATAGAACAGATTTCTTGAAATGGACTAGGATTTTACATTTGGAGAGACTCTACCAAATTGCCTTTTGAGAAGACTTTAAGTGTGCATTCATCAGTGATGCCTGATAGTCTTTATATTATAACCAATTCTAAATTGTACTATTTTTGTACGTTAGTGGATAAAAAAATAGTATCTTAATTTACATTTCTCATAATTTTAGTAAGGCAGAGCAATTTTTCATGTGTAAATGTTCATTTATTTGGGTTTTTGTCAGGAATTAGTTACACATTATTCTGTTGTGTAGGTTGTTTGATATTGATATGTATGTCATTGACTAAAAACTGATTAATAAGCACTTTTTTACATATTAATAATTCATTAGACATTGTGGATTTTTGTCATCTTTTCTAAATGGTTTTCAGTATTTAGAAGGTATTTATTTTTATATGCTCAAATCTGTCTCCTGTTTATTATGGTTTTGGTTTTTGTATATGTATTTATTTCTCAAAATCACAAATGCCTAAGTGACATAGACATCAATTCTCAAGATATATTAGTGCCAAATTGTGTATTCCTCAGATTTGTTAATCCTTAATGAAAACAGAAGAGAAACCTTTGGATAATTGTAATTTTTTCTTTGGCATTGTACAGATTCAAGGTTAGTGCAAGTTAGGGACAAAACTGTTAGCAGAGAGAAGCAAGTGTTTGACCAGTGAGTCATGTTTGAGAACCCTCTCGTCTTATATTGGTTGTTGCAGTTCAATGATCATTACAGGCACCAGCCTGATCTCCAGCACACTATCTGGCAAGTGCTAACACGTTTACCGGCCACCTGCCCACCTATAGTCTTTGCATATAGGCTGTGTTTGGGCCACAGATCACCTTTCCATGCCATCTTTGGCAATTGATGAGGTTCAAGCAGGTTGAGTATTTGCTGTTGTTGTTTCTTTGGCTTGTCTTCGGTGCAATCTTCTAGATGATCATCAGGCTTTGAGGTCAGCAGAAATTCCTTTACTTACTCTTCATAGTGGGCTCTGTCTTTGTGGATGGTGGCCAAGTATTACTTATCCTCACTGCACTCTCAGTTGCCATGTTTTTTCCTGAAATTTCTTGGAAATTTGGGTATGTGGGTAAGGCCTTGCTTTAATTTCTAGTAGTGATACAGAATCTTCCCCATTCCATTGGTTGCACTGTGGGGAATTAGGAGAGGAATGTTGGACACATGAGCTTGGGTTGCCAGTTTGGTTCCAGAAGCCCTACATCTTAAATCTATTAAAAAACATTTAATTCTGTAACTGAAGACAACAGAGGAAAATATACATCTGCTGTTATAAATGGTTTTTAAAATATATGAATTTACGAAATTACCACTATGCTGTGTTCTGTTGAATGTTGATTCATACATCACTTTTATACATCTCAGCATACATATTACTTTAAAATACCATTTGGAATGGTGATCAGCTGATAGAAAGCCTCTGTAAGCCAGCAGTAGAACTGGAATAGTAGCACTGGTATTAACCTGAGTGGAGAGGACGATGTGTTAGAAGAGGGAGGAGAGCTTTTTCCCCCTTCTTGAATAATAAAAGTTAATTCAGGGGCAAAATTTCAAGATAAACTATTCATTCATTAGTATATTTATTCATTCATTGATCCACTCATTGTTACATTTATTGAATAATCTCCATTTGCCAGCCACTGTTCTAGTCATTGAGACTATAAAGATGAATACAATAGTCTTTTTCCTTAAGTTCATAATCCGAGGTGGAGCCTATACATCTGGAACAAATAATTACAGTTGACCCCTTTGAACAACACAGGTTTGAACTGTGTGGGTCCACTTATTTATGGGGTTTTTTCAATACATATGTACAGTACTGTAAATGTATTTTCCTTATGATTTTTAAATAACATTTTTTCTCTAGCTTACTTTATTATAAGAATACAATATATAATCTGAAAATCAAAGAATACAATATATAATAATCTGCCATACAAAATATGTGTTAATTGATCATTTATGTTATCTGTAAGGCTTTTGGTCAACAGTAGGGCATTAGTAGTTAAGATTTTGGAGAGTCAAAAGTTAGACATGCATTTTCAACTGCACAGGGTCAGCACCCCTACACCCTGTGTTGTTCATGGGTCAACTGTAGAGAATATGATGATAAATATTTAGACAAATCTATGTGCAGGGTGTGTGGAAGCATATAAATGGACATCTGATCCAGTATAGAGAAGGGTTTTCAAAAGCAACCAGCTCCTGCGCTTAATTCTGATATTCCAGATCTTTCAGGCCTCAAGCACCTGTCAAACCCTTGTTTGTCTCAGGGCCTTCTCACATGCTTTTTCTTTTCTCTGGAATTTTACTTTTCCATTCTTTACCAATGGGCTTTCACCAGCTCTGAGAAATATTCCTTGTCTTAGGGAACAGCTCTGTTCAAAGTTATGTAAAATAAATAACTCAGTTGTTACTCTTTTTCTCTGTCTCTTATTTTCTTTATAAAACTTACTTGGATTTGTAATTACATTATTTGTTTACTTACTTGTTTTTATTTGTTTTTGTCTGCCTTCCTCCCTGGAGTGTAAGCTTCTTGAAGGCAGGAACCATGTTTCTCCATTTCATTTTTATATTAGAAATTCAGTAAGTTAAATAAGTGAATAAGAGGTCTAAGGATCACAGAAGAGTTAAGTATGAATCTTAAATCTCGAGTGATGGCAACTGAAAAGACGGTGTTCATCAAGAGATCCTCAGAGACCCAGAGGATCAGTTTAGAAGAGGAGGATGATGAATTTGGTTTTAGACATAATGATTATAAGGTACTGTGTAATAGTCAGGTGGTGATGCCTAGTATATTGTCTCTATAAGAATCAAGTGCATCTATTGTAATAGGCCTTATTTTTGTGTTTGATTTCTTTTTAGGCCTTACCCCCCCTTCCCCTTTGGCCCTACATCTGAACAGGCTGATGAGAATACCTTTGGCTTGGTTCCCCCTTTGGCACCAGCAGGGAATTCAAGTCTCCTGTGCACAGGATTTCCCCCTTAGTCACAGTAAAGGCCCAGGCTCACTCCCTTTGCTTTGCCCAAGTCAGTCCAGACCTACTTGTGTGTGCACAGGTCTTCCAGGAGTCCCTTGTGTGAGTAATACTTTCTGTCAAATTCTCCTGATGCGTGGAGTGTCATCTGAACCAAATTTTGGGTAGTGGTCCCTTGTTTCATGGGAGGACTGTAGAACAGCTGTATGAGCTCTGGGCTAGATAAATGCAGATTTGGGACCTTCAGAATGTAAATTAGGGGTAGCAAAGAGGTTTCATGACAAGTTCTACTCTGATTGTTAGGCTGCCCAGTGCATTGGGTTGAGAAGGACCAAGATTCAGCAGGAGAGAGTTTTGTATTGATTATTAGCGTCTGCTGTAGACAGGTGTTGGAAGTAAAGATATGAATGTTATATTTCTTCCCTGAACTACAGGATCTCAGATATCCTTCAACATGTTAAACTTGGCAGTAAGCCAAATTAATAGCAGATAATTGAGTAGTCTACCCAAACTAAGGTAAAAGTTTTTATTGACAGATAATTACATTTTATTTAGTAGTTACATATTATTTATATAATTCACTGACAATCTTACCTCTTCATTGACACTAGAGATAATTGTGTTCTTATTCAGCCTCAGAATAGGTAAATGTTTTTGCTAAAATAATGAATTATCCACTATAAGCATATGGTATAATGTATAAATCACCAAGAGTCCCAGATTTGCTAAAGAATGTTAAAATTGCAAAGTTTTTGTATCTTGTTGATTTCCTTTAAAGTAGCAATTTTAAAACTTCAAAAACTCCCTTTCTCCGGCCGGCCGAGTGGCGCATTGGTTAAGAGCTGGCTTGGGATGCCAGCGGCCCTGGTTCAGATCCCACATATGAGGGCCAGTGACACTGCCCTCTACAGCTAACAACAGTTCCACCTGGAGCCAGTGACACTGCCCTCTACAGCTAACAACAGCTCCACCTGGAGCTGGGCTTTGTGAGCCCCGGCAATGGTGTAGGCTGCGGCCCCTCCTGCAGTGGGCTGCCATAGGCTACAGTCAGTGGCCAGCAGCCAGCGTGAGTTGCCAAAGCAGCGGTGAGCGACCATCCAAAGGCCGGCGACTGATCTGCCTCATCCGGGAAGAGCTCAATGATGATACCAATATGGGCCAGTGAAACAACATCCTACGCAACTAGACTGAAGAACAAAAAGACAGCAACTTGTCTGTTCCCCATCTCCGATTCCTCAAGGCTATTCCCCTCCCCCAATTCCCCAATAAAATCTTTAAAAAAACAACAACTCCCTTTCTCAAAATTGGATACATCTCTTTTTCATAATGTTCTTTAAATCTGGATTGTTGACTTGTGCATTTACCTTTAAGAGATTGCTAAAGTGTTAAATAGTTCTAACAAACTAAGCAAACAAACAAATAAATACAAATTTGCAAACCTGGTATTTTTAGGGCAATCATGAACCTAGGTTAGCTGTGACCAACAGTGACTTTTTTCTTAGCTCCTTCTAAAGAGAGTGACTGACTCCAAAGCCGCCTACTCTGTAGAGATGAGTCAACTAGGATTCTCCTGTCCTAAATTGGCTTAATAATACCCTAGCGCACTTACTGGCTCCCCTAACTGTGTAATCCTCCATGGCACGGGAGAAGGGAATTTTCCCCGCCCTGACACTTAGGGCAGAGATGCCAAGAAAACAAGTTTTTGATTGGGTGCATGTGAAAGAAAGGTTTATTCCTCAGTCTTTTTGTCCATTTAAGTGGGTTGTTGATCTGCCCTGTGCCTACCTGTTCAGGAAGAAAAAAAGAAAAAAAACAAAACAAACAGTTAGAGACATCAGATAGAGAGTGGCCGTTGGAGCAGCCTGCACACTTGTTCATTGGCTGACAAGGCTGTATGGGCAAGTAGACATCTCTGGCTTCTTTCCAGTATGGCAGATGAGGGTACTCCCAGTCTGCAATTAACTACTGATGGCGGAAGCTCCTGGTAGTGGTAGTGGTGGATCTTGGCGGTGGGTTAAAGAGGTAGAGCTGAAGTTAAATCTCTCAGATCAGACCTCTGCAGTGAACTGGCTGCTCAGGAATATCTGAAGAATTCTCACTAAGTCCTGTGAGAGAACCAACATTTGATGGCTTACCACTCAGAAGGCATCAATAGCTGGTCAGTGTTGGCTAGAGGAAGAATGACAAATTGACCAGTTGGGTAAGGAAACCTTTGTTCCTCTGCTCCCATCAAACACCATCTGAGGGGCTAGACCCATATCTTAGGTAGCATCGTCTAGTGCTGAAATTGAGAAGCACTAGAGATTTCTGAAAAATAAGGTCCACATTCCACCAGTCATTCAGTTAATTGTTTTTTTTCTAAAGGAAAGGAACATTTGAATCTAGTGTAGGACTTAATTTTGGTGAGGAATAAAACAAATTTCAAAGATAGGAAAATATTTGCAATTCTGGGCTAATCCAGATTGGATTTGGTATTAATCACTGCTCTTTATATATCTGTTCTTGCCCTGCACCCCCAAAATCCACAAGTTTTCCCTTATAACTTCAAATCATCCTAGGTTAGAATCTAATTCATTTCTTTAAAATCTAACCTATTTTCCTTTGTTTTCAATTATAATTATGTTTTTACTTTAGAATAAAGGAACATGAAGAGGAAGAAGAAAGAAGGAGAAAACATGAAGAAAAGGATGCTGAGGAAATAAAGAGACAGAATTCATTATATGAAATAGAAATGAGAAAAAAACTAGAAAAGAAGAAAGAAGAGATAAATGAAAACAGGAGACTGTTTTTTGTAAGTTGAAAATAACAGCATCTCTTCAAAATATGTACAAAGTCCAATGCCTAACTTTTAATATATTTTAATAAATAATAGTGGAGTAGAGAACAAGTTGCTATTAAGTTGGTTTCTAAATATACTTTGGGGGAGCTATATTTGGTATGGTTTTATGTGAATGTGCTCTCATGTATGAACAATAAAGAGAGAAGAGAATGAGACTTTTTTTTCAAATGATTTTATTTTCTTGTCCTTAAAATGAAAGTTATTGTGAGGAATGAATGGGATGATAAATGTTTGGTGTCCACTGCACTATTAACATGTGCTCAACAAATGGTCATTATTTTATGGCTATTGCAATTTTATTTTGTAATTTTTTCCAAAATTAGTTTTCTTTAAAATTAGTTTTTATTCTTAAGTAATGCATGTAGAGTTAAAACATCAAACAATACCAAAAGGCTTAAAAGAAAGGTAGCAGTTCTTTGCTTCACCTCTTCTGTTTCTTGGAGGCAACCACTTCCAAGTTATTTTAGCTGTATCATCCGGTATAAAATTATATTTTAAAGCTATATATTTTAAATATATCAAGTTCTAAAGATACGTACCTTGACTTTTTAATTTTAGACATTTTCTGTCTCTTTGCCCTGGTAGTTGAGGATTGTAGCTCAACTGAGACAGCTTCTCTTTTTTTGCTATGCTATTCTTGGAATATACATGGCTTTTGTCATCAGGGTTGCCTCATGGCTCTGAATGGATGCTGGAGCTTCTGCCCTCATGTCCACATTCAAGGAAGCAAGATAGAAGAAAAGATGAAGGACAAAAAAGAGTGTCCTAACTATCTGTTCTCCTTTTAAGGAATTTTCCCAGAAGTCCCACTTGACAATTTCCATTAAATCTCATTGGTCATAATTTAGTCACACCTAGCTGAAAAGAAAGCTTTGAAAATACAGTCTTTTTTTTTTTAAAGATTTTATTGTGGAATTGGCAGAGGGGAACAGCGTTGGGGAATCGGGGAAGGGGAACAGACAAGTTGCTGTCTTTTTGTTCTTCAGTTTAGTTACGGAGGATGTTGCTTCACTGTTGGTATCGTCATTGCGCTCTTCCCAGATGAGGCAGATCAGTCGCTGGCCTCTGGATGTCGCTCACCGCGGCTATTGGCAGCTCACTCTTGGCTGCCAGCCACTCACGCTGGCTGCGGGCCACTCACTGTAGCCTATGGCAGCCCACTGCAGCAGGGGCTGCAGCCCACACCATCACAGGGGCTCACACAGCCCAACTCCAGGTGGAGCTGTTGTTAGCTGTAGAGGGCAGTGTCACTGGCCCTCATGTGGGATCCGAACCGGGGCCGCTGGCATCCCAAAACCAGCACTTAACCAATGCACCACTCGGCCGGCCCGGAAATACAGTCTTTTAGCTGAGCATATTGCTATTCTGAACAAAATTGATGTCTTGTTACTAATGCAGAAGAAAGAATCTTGGATAGGCAATTAATTGTTCCTGCCATTTTTGTTTTTTGTTCGATCTTGAGAGTTACCTGAATTTTGTCTTCAAGCCTTCTATTGAATTTTTAATTTTAGCTCTCAAAGTTTTAATTTCTAAGAGTTTTACATGTAATCTTATTGTTCTTTTTGCACAAAATCTTATCCTTGTCTCATGGATACAATCTTTTTATCTCTCCAAGTCATTTTGGAATGGGACAGACCTTGTTTTGAATGCCAGCTCTGCCACTTACTAGCTATGTGACCTTGAACTGAGGTTTTCAATTTTTGAAAATGAGAACTTTATGTTAATTAACTCTATACTTTCCTTATAAAAAATCTATATGGCATTGCAATAAACTTAGAAAAAAACGGCAAAGTAAAACTTTTAAGAAATCATTCAAAACAATCACTTTTAACGGTTTGGTATTTTTATTGGCTTTTCATGTTGACTAATGCATCTCCTTAACCAGATGACAGGCTTTTAAAAGTAACAACCCATAAAATAAAAGAGTAATTAAGAGTTCTAGGCACATAATAGACCCTGAGTTATACATACCTGGGGTTGCCAAAAAACGTATACAAGTGGACACTTTGGTCAAGTTTGCTCAAGCAGTAGTTCCCTGTAATCAGAAGTGCCTGGACGCTGATGGTAACCACTATGAGCACCTCTTGTAATTGCAGAAGTCAAACGTGACTTGTATTCATTTTTTGTTATCGGTATATATTGAGTATTACAATTTTAATATTAATACAGTTTTCTTTTCTTAAAATGTGCATACATTTTTTGACAGCTTCTGTATATTGAAGATTAAATGTTGCACCTAATAACTTTCACATTGAATTGGTTTCTATGTATAGTAACAGAATACATTAATATATCTGTATATCCAGGCTATTCTTTTCAAAGGCACCTATTTTTATGATGGCTAACTCAGATTGGGTCAGGAAATGTATGCTGATATGAACAGATTTTTACTTTTTGTTTTTAAAAATAATGACCTATTTTAAATTTTTTGTTAGAATATATATCTGTGTATTTTCTTGTATATGTGCAAAAAGAAAACCTGGAATAGACATTAGTTTTACAGTGATTAAGTCTGGTGGGGTGAATTAATAGACAGATAGTGGATGGATACTTATTTATTTATTTATTTATTTATTTATTTATAAATTTATAAAATATGAAACGCTCCACAAATTGGCATGTCATCCTTGTGCTGGGGCCATGTTAATCTTCTCTGTAGTGTTCCAATTTTTTTTTTTTTTTTGTAGATTTTTTATTGGGGAATTGGGGGAGGGGAACAGTGTTGGGGAATCGGGGAAGGGGAACAGACAAGTTGCTGTCCTTTTGTTCTTCAGTCTGGTTGTGGAGGACATTGCTTCGCTTACCCATGTTGGCATCATCATTGTGCTCTTTTCGGGTGAGGCAGATCAGTCACCGGCCTCTGGACAGCCGCTCACAGCGGCTCTTGGCAGCTCACACTGGCTGCCAGCTGCTCATGCTGGCTGCCGGCCACTCACTGCAGCCTATGGCAGCCCAGTGCAGCAGGGGCTGCAATTATGCTGTCCCCAGGGACTCACAGCAGCCCAGCTCCAGGTGGAGCTGCCATTCACCATCTTAGCTGTAGAGGGCAGTGTCACTGGCTGGCCCTCATATGTGGAATCTGAACCGGGGCCGCTGGCATCCCAACCCAGCACTTAACCAATGCACCACTCAACCGGCCCTGTATTGTTCCACTTTTAGTTTATGTGCTGCGGAAGTGAGCACTGGATGGATACATTTTATACTGTGTATATTTTACATATTTTTTTTTAAAATAAATCTCCTTTTTATTTATTTATTTATTTTGAGGTCAGTGTCACTGGCCCTCATATGTGGGACCGAACTGGGACCGCTCGCGTCCCAAGACAGCGCTCAACCATTGCGCCACTCAGCCGGCCCTATTTTACATGTTTTTAATGTTTGTGCCATGTGACTCTATTAACTATTTAAACATTAAATGAAAATTGCATATATTTAATGTATTTTTTCTGATTACATAATTATTTTAATTGAATATTGTACCCAATTTTTTTTTTTTTTTTTGAGGGCAGTGCCACTGGCCCTCGTATGTGGGACCGAACCGGGGCCGCTGGCTTCCCAAGCCAGCGCTTAACCACCGCGCCACTCGGCCAGCATAATTGAATATTTTAAAGAAATGAGATATTTGAAAAGAAATACAGAAAAGCATTAAGAAGATGTAAAAGTCACTTATAAACTCATATCAGAGAGATAACTACTGTTAACCTTTGATACATTTCTTCCAGTTATATATACATCATAAACTTGCACTTACATATATATTTGCAAAACTAAAATGTGCTATGTAGTGATTTGTATTCTGCTTTTTGCCCCTACTTACCTATTATTCATATCCTCATGTTATTGAGAGTATAATTTATTTAACCATTTCTCCATTATTGAATATTTAGAGGTTGTTTCCAACTTGTCCCCATTATAAACAACTTTGAGATGAAGTACATGGTACATAAAACCGAATGCACATTGCTGATTATCTTCTTGGGATAAATTTCCAAGAGAGAAATAACTGGGTCAGAAGCTGTGCTCATTTGACAGGTTCTTGTAGATACTCATATGTTGAGAAATATTTTTCTTTGTGATAGGATAATACAGAATTTTTTTTCTTCAAGGAACATATGAATGATAAAAATATCATCAAAGCTGTAGAACAGCAGCAGCAAGAGGAGGAAGATGAAAAGATGAGAAAATTTATCAAAACAAAAAAGCGCATTACACAAATAATGAAAGAAAAAGAAGCTGAAACACGCAGGTAAGCCTTTAAAATAATTTACATAATTAATAATGTACTATCCGAAGTACATTATAAATCAGAAGTTGTGATATGAGAGTAGCCTTTAGGAATAAAGGTCTCATTATTTTACATATGACTAGGGCTTTCAGTTGGGGGCATGTGAGTTGGGGTTCCCTTGAAATATCCAGGACATCTCTCTAGTAGATGGTTGGAAATACTGGAAATTTCTGTCCTAGGAGAAGGGTATGAGTTGGGGATGGCTTTGAGCCATTGCTATGTAAGTGGTAATTGGGCCATGGATACAGGCATAGATAACAAAGGAAACTGACATAGTTCCTAGGAAGTCCATATTTAAGGGTCAAGTAGAGAAAGTGTCCATATTTAAAGGTCCACATTTAATGATCAAATAGAGAAAGAAGATAATGTGAAGACCAAAGAATAGTTTCTAAGGACTGGAGGAAAACCAGAGAAAGAGCAAAGGAGGAGAGTTTCAGTATGAAGAGCGCAGTGATCAGTGTTTGATCAATAGAGGGATTCAATGCGATTTTTTTTTTTTTTTTTTGAGGGCAGTGTCACTGGCCCTCATATGTGGGACCCGAACCGGGGCCGCTGGCTTCCCAAACCAGCGCTTAACCTCCGCGCCACTCGGCCGGCCCTCAATGCGATTTTTAAAATGAAGCGCTCATCCTATTTAGAGGTCATTGCTTACCTTGGTGAGCAGTTTGGAATGAGAAGAGAGGAGAGTAGGAGTCTAGTTACAGTACTCATGTTTCTGTCTATATAATGCTTTTCCCTTGAGCAAAATCCTCTGATGGCTTTACATCATTCACACTTAAAGAGTCTTGACTACATACAGCCTGTGAGGCTCTGGCTCTACCCGCATCCTACTTCCCAGCTGCCCCAGCCTCATCTCTCAGACCTCATCTCTTACTGTTCTCTCCTTCTGTTCTTCGCCACTCACACTGGACTTCCCCTGTACACTCTCTGCGGAGTGCTCACCTCCCTTAACTCTTTCAGATCATTACTGAAATAGTACCTTTTCACTGAGGCCCTGACTACCTTCTTTAAAATTACAACCCCACCCCTTACATTGCTATCTCTTTAACTGCTTCCTTTTTCATCATTGCATGATATAACACTATTTTAATGATTTTCTTTTTTTGTTTCCTGTCCCCTTCCTCAGCTGTAATAAAAGCTCCGTAAGGGCAGAGATTTTTAATCTTTTTGTTTATTATTATGTCTCCAGCATCTGGAATAGAGCCTGTTTAAAATATTATTTTAGTAGGCAATGTTTAAAATATTATTTTTGAAGCCTAGATAAAATATCACCTTTTCCAGGGCCGGTCGAGTGGCTCAGTTGGTTAAGAGCTCACTCAAGAGTGCGAGCTGAGCTCTGAGCAACGGCTGTTCGAGGCCAGCCCGAGCTGAGTTGCCGTTGAGCTGCCAACAGGTGGCAGGAGGGCTCAGCTAAAAAAAAAAAAAAAAAAAAAAAAAAAAAATATCACCTTTTCCATGAAACCTTTTGTTTTTTTTCATTTGTCCATATCATTTTCCAGCTTTCTCATGGCATTTACCACCTTTTGCCTTGTATTGTTATTTGCATAAATGTCTTTTCACCACTTTAGAGTGTAATTCCCTGGAGGCATGCACTATGTCCTTTCTCATCCTTTCTCCCAAGTTCCTTTGCAAATTCACTCAATAATTTAGGAACTTGTCACATCTATATTTAAAAGTATTTTTTGCCAAATTTTCTAAATAAAAATGACCCATTTGTTTAAAAAAATACAGTAGTCCCCCCCATCCACAGTTTTGTGGATAGTGAGTGGATGGATTTATTCAGAATTTTGATAAACTTTACTAGACATTTTTATGACTTTTATTTAAAGAAAGGCCTTTGATTTATTTTATATCTAAGCCTCCGGTAGAGTAAGCAGGAGAGTATAATAAAGTATTTAAAAATGTTTTTCATTATGGAGAATTTTATTTATTTTTTATTTAATTTTTTTTTTTGAGGGCAGTGTCACTGGCCCTCATATGTGGGATCCGAACTGGGGCTGCTGGCATCCCAAGCCAGCTCTTAACCACCGTGCCACTCAGCCGGCCACATTATGGAGAATTTTAATACTTTGATACACACACGCACACAGACACACACACACACACACACACACACACACACACACACACACACACAGAAGATCATATTATATGCATTACTCCCTTTGGATTTTTAGAATAGTATTCTAATATGATAATATTTGATCTGATAACTGAGATGGCCACCAAGTGACTAACAGGTGGGTGGTATATACAGTGTGGACAAAGAGATGATTCATGTCCTGGGCAGGATGGAGCAGGACCGAACTAGATTTCATCAAACTATTCAGAATGATGTGCAATTTAAACCTTATGAGTTGTTTGTTTCTGGAATTTCTCGTTTAATATTTTTGGACCATGGTTGACCACGTAAAAAAAAACCCCACAGATAAGAGGTAACTACTGCATACTTTATTCTAAAAATGAAGTATTAACAAATACTTTCTACTTAAAACAATCAATATATATGTAAGGAGCAATGGGGCTCCTCTTAGCCTTATAAGACTATATAAAATATCTTACTCTCTAATGAAACTATACTGGCTCCATAACAGATCTTTTCATGGAGGTTTGACAAGTGATGAATTTTGTTATAGGATAATGGAGGAACATAGAGAAAGAATAAATAACTTCCTGAGTGGACTAATGAAAGAGAAACTTGACAATGAAGATTTGATTATTGCTAGAGATATTGCAGAAGCAGAGGCTGAATGGGAAAAAAGAGAAAAAGAGAAATATGAAAAAAACAAAGCAGACTTAAAAGCAATTGCAGAATATAGAGACATTGTGGTAAGCAATTCATTTATGACAAATAAAAATTAAAAAAACAAATTTAAGCCCTTTTCACTGTAGCTTTCCACTCCTTCTGCCTCTTGACAAAAAAATAGCAGATGTGAAAATCAATGTATGAATTATCTTTCTATATTCTTGAAATCAGACCATATTTACTTTCCAACACAAGATGACATGACAGTTAATTACAAATAATATATTTATAGATACAAAGTAATAATCTTTTGTTTCAGAACCATCAGAAATGCAAAAAAATGTTATTCATTTAATATACTTTTCATTTGAATATTTTTAAGAAAAATCAAGTAAAAATTACCTGATTGCATTTCTATATTTCTTCGTCCTTCAGAATTTGTTTCCTGCATGACTGACTGTTACACATTTAAATTGGTTATTTTATAAACATTGTATTAATTTTTTACGTACAAATATTTCCCTGCCTTGAGAAAACACTGCTTTTCTGTTCCTGTATTTTCTTTTTCATATCATTCTATTTAAATTTTCATTGTGTTTCCTGATATTTGGAAAATAGAACAAAACCAAAGTAAACTGTCCACATGGGAATCAGCCCGGGTGCCTGCAGAAGTAAACTGTCCACATGGGAATCAGCCCGGGTGCCTGCAGTTTTTGGCCCCTGCATTGCTCTTGGTTGACTTTCTGCTTGGAGCTTTCTGAGTCCGTGCCTTTTGGTTGAGAGCATTCGTTGTTAAAAATGCTTTTAATGTTTTCCTTTGCCTTTGAACACTAGATGAAAAATAAAGAGGAAGAAGAAAGACAAAGAAAAATAGAGGCTAAAGAACAATTGCTAGCTGTCATGAAAGCAGATCAGTTTTTCAGGGAACATGAAAGGGAGAAAAAACGCAAAGTTGATAAAGAACATCGAGAAGTTCAAGATGCACATATTCAGCAAATGGTAATTATCCCTACATGCTTATACTTACTTTAGGAATAAATATGTAGTATAGAGTCATGCTAATTTTCTGTTTCCCACGCAGTTTCCTTTGTCAAGTAAGATCAGATGGTCATTATGGTTATGACACAATAAAATATATAAGAAATGTGAAGAGTTAGTTCCTATTTTTATCTGTGTTGAAGTTCCCATGCTAGTTCCCATTTGTGTCTTTTGCACAAATATTTACCTTTCAATAGTGTCTATTGTACTTTACAGCATATTAAAGAAAATATAAATGCAAATGGCCAGCTATGATGCTTATCATTTTTGTTTTACTTTTTCCCCTTTATAACTATAACCCAGAGACTATGTTGATTGGGATCTCTGGTTTCATATTTGAGGTGAGTATGGGTACTAGGAATTTTAGAACATGTATTGAGGGCCTGGCATTCAATCAGTGTGACTAAAAACTGTTTTCCAAAATGGCTGTACCATTTTCTATTTCTACCAGTATCTTAGGACTCGTTGCTCCATTTCCTCACTAACACGTGGTATTGTCATCCTTTGACTTTAACTATTCTAGCATTGTGATATCTCATGGTGTTACTTTGCATTTCCCTAATGACTAAAGACATTGAACATGGTTTCATGTCCTTTTTTAGCCATTTGTCTGCCTTCTTTTGTGAAGTGTCTATTCAAATCTTTTGCTAATTATTCAGTTGGGTTGTTTGGTTTCTTATTGTTGGTTTTAACTAATTTTTTTTAATGTGGTAAAATATATATAACATAAAATTTACCATTTTAACCATTTTAAGTGTACAGTTCAGAGGCATTATGTATTCGCATTGATGTGCAATTATCACCACTATCCATAATCCATCACTTCCTACACTGAAACTCTGTATCCATTAAACAGTGCCTCTCCATTCTCCCTTCCTCCCTGCCTCTGGTAACCACTGTTCTACTTTCTGTCTCTGTGAATTTGATTATTCCAGGTATCTCATATTAGTGGAATCATACAACATTTGTCCTTTTGGTCTTTTATGTCACTTAGTTTAATATCTTCTAGGTTCATTCACATCACATCATGTATCAGAGTTCATTTTATATTAAGGGTGAATAATAGTCCATTGTATACTACATGTATACCACATTTTGTTTCTTCACATATCCATCAATGAACATTTGGGTTGTTTCCATCTTTTAACTATTGCATATAATGCTTCTGTGCACATCAGAACACAAATACCTATTCAAATTTCTGTTTTCGATTCTTTTGTTCACATACCCAGAAGTAGAATTGCTGGGATTATATGGTAATTCTATGTTTAATACATTTTTTAGAACCACCACACTATTTTCTGCAGCAGCTGTACATTTTTACATTCTGATGAGCAATGTTCAAGGGTGCCAATTTCTCCAAATCTTAAAAAATTGTTTTCTGGGTTTGTTGTTGTTGGTTTTGTTGTTATTTATAATAGCCATTGTAATGGGTTTGAAATGATATCTCACTGTGGTTTTAACTTGTATTCCTTAATGATTAATGATGTTGAGCATCTTTTTGTATGCTTATGGCCATTTCTGTTCAGCCTGAAGACTTCCGTTAGTATGTTTTATAGTACAGGTGGGCTAGCAATAGATTCTTTCAGTTTGTTTTTCTGATAATATCTTTATCTTGCCTTCATTTCATTGGATATAAAATTGTTGGATATCATCTTTTCAGTCCTTTGAATATGTTGTTTCAATGTCTTTTGACCTTCATTGTTTATGATTAGAAATCTGTTAATCATATTGATCTCTAAATGTGATGTGTCATTTATCTCTTGCTAGTTTTGAGATTTTTCTTTATTTTTGGCTTTCAGCAGATTGACTATAATGTGTTTTACTTGTGTTTATCCTATTTGGGGTTTGTGGTACTTTTTGGATGTGCCAATTAATATCACCAAATGTGGGAAATTTTTGACCATTATTTCTTTAAATAGTTTTCCTGCCTTTTTCTTTTTCTTTTTTTCCAGGGGCCCAATTTGCACATACAAAGAGGCGTTTGATATTATATCACAGAGATATTATACCACAGATATATTATACCACAGATCTCTGATGCTCTGTTCATTTTTTCTTTTCTTTTTTTTTTTTTTTTGAGGGCAGTGTCACTGGCCCTCATATGTGGGACCTAAACCGGGACGGCTGGCTTTGCAAGCCAGCGCTTAACCACCATGCCACTCGGCCGGCCTCTGTTCATTTTTCATCAGTATTTTTCTCTTTGTTCTTCAGATGGGACAATTTCTTTCTTTCTTTCTTTTTTTTTTTTTTCATGCGGGAGTTGAACTGGCAACCTTATTGTTAAGAGCGCATGTTCTATCCACTGAGCCATCTGGGCGGCAGCTCAGCTCAAGGTGCCAGTTCAGTCCCCCAGCTGCGGGTAGGTGTAGCCCACCATCGTAGAACAGGGAATCTTGTCATTAGAAGCATGTGCTCTCACCAGCTGAGCCATCCTTCCACCTGTTGGCAGTTCAGCTCTGATGCAGCTCACTGTCCCATGTGGGAATCGGACCAGTGATCCTGCTACTCAGAGCTCATGCTCTTAAGCAAACTCTTAACCAACTGAGCTACTCGGCCGGCTCAGATGGGACAATTTCTATTGATCTACCTTCCAATTCACTGATTCTGGTGTTGAACTCATCTAATTAACTTTTCATTTAAATTATTGAACTTTCAACTCTACAATTTTCATTTGGTTCTTTTTATAGTTTCTATTTCTCTGTTTAGATTACCTAGTTACTCATTCTGAGCATATTTCCTTTAATTCATTGAATATATTCATAATAACTGCTTTGAAATCTAATTGCTAAATTCAATATGCAGTTCCACTCAAAGTTAG
The DNA here is from genome assembly GCA_033961575.1 of Aselliscus stoliczkanus. NCBI lineage: Eukaryota > Metazoa > Chordata > Mammalia > Chiroptera > Hipposideridae > Aselliscus > Aselliscus stoliczkanus. The sequence goes on along the minus strand of CM066731.1, from coordinate 121,044,930 downwards.
TTGTTTTTTTCCCTAAAACAATGTAACACTTTCCTGTTTCTCTGCAGGTCTAGTAATTTTTAATTGAAAACTTGACACTGTATAAAATACGTTGTAGATTCTGTTTTGTTGTTTTGCTTTTTGTTTTAGTAGGCAATTACTTTCCCTGATCCCAAGCTATGAAATCTGTCTTCACCACAATAGGTAGCCTTTGATGTCTCTGCTTGTGTTTGTTTTTTAAAGCCTGGCTCTCTAGGTTTCCTCACTGTACTGGCATTGTTTGGCAGTCAACCAATAATGTAGGTAAATTATGTTTGGACATCTTAAGCCAGTAATGCTTTTATGTAACCCGGCTGCGTAAGCTGTGTGTGGGTTGAGGATGGTATTCCAAAGAACAGCAAACTCATTATTCCCTCTAGGCTTTAAATTTTTGCTAGGCTCCCTGGGGTCTCCTGTGTGAATGTATAATTTGTCAGTCAGGGATGTCTGTAGAGTTTATCATCTCAGCCCTTCTATAACTGTCTCACTTCCAGAATCTACCCCTTAAATTTCAAGCTGCTTTGCCACTCAACCCAAGTGGAATCTACCATCATTGTCCAGTAAATCTACAAGTTTTCATCACCCGAGCTGGAGCGATAGCAATGCTGTCCAGAAAAGAATGTCATAAGCTTACAGTTCTTACAATTTCTCACAGATTGTCTCTTGAATAGTTTTTAAATGGTGTTGCTTGAATCAGGTCCCTATACAGTATTAATCTAGAACTCTTCCTCCGCCCCTATCATTTTTGTCTTAAGTTCCCTCTTCTTGTCTTTATTGTATTTGTCTTGCAATTTATTTATTGAAGAAACTGGGTTTGTTTGTTTTTTTGGAATTATTAGTCTGGGTTTTGCTGGTTGGATGCCTGTGTCGTTTAATATGTTCCCTGCATTTCATGTAAAATCTATTTTAGGTCAGATTTATGTTCAATTTTTTGGTGAAACTCCTCACAGGTGGTATTATGTACTTTCTTTAAAAGGCACACAATGATGGTTGTCTCACTTTCTGTGATATGAACAGACTTTGATGATCATTGCCTAAATTTTTAAATTCATGAGGTGGCAAAATGTTGATATTCTTTTATTCCTTCTGATTCATTTGCTGACGTCTATCTTCAAAATCTTTTTCATGATCAGCAGTTTGGTTCCTTGAGGTACAATTTTTAAGTCTTTTTTTTTTTTTTAAGATTTTATTGGGGAATTGGTGGAGGGGAACAGCGTTGGGGAATCGGGGAAGGGGAACAGACAAGTTGCCGTCTTCTTGTTCTTCAGTTTATAGTTGCGGAGGATGTCGCTTCACTGTTGGTATCGTCATTGCGCTCTTCCCGGATGAGGCAGATCGGTCGCTGGCCTCTGGATGTCGCTCATCGCGGCTATTGGCAGCTCACGCTTGGCTGCCAGCCACTCACGCTGGCTGCGGGCCACTCAGTGTAGCCCATTGGCAGCCCACTGCAGCAGGGGCTGCAGCCCACACCATCACAGGGGCTCGCACAGCCCAGCTCCAGGTGGAGCTGTTGTTAGCTGTAGAGGGCAGTGTCACTGGCCCTCATGTGGGATCCGAACCGGGGCCGCTGGCATCCCAAAACCAGCGCTTAACCAATGCGCCACTCGGCCGGCCCTTTTTTTTTTTTTGAGGGCAGTGTCACTGGCCCTTGTATGTGGGATCTGAACCTGAGCCACTGGCTTCCTAAGCCAGCGCCCAACCACCACGCCACTCGGCCGGCCCGAGGTACAATTTTTAAAGGAAAGACAGGATAAATACTTGATTCTTTCACTTTATTTTCCAATTTTCAAAATAATTAGCTCTTTAGAATCCTTCAGAAAGGTGCTTGTTACTTTACCATCAGTTATAAATTTTAGGATTTTAACCAATATTTTAAGTTTCTTAACGAATCTGTATTGATGCTTAGTATGTATGAAATTCAAGGCACTAATCATATGATCTATTATGTAATCCTTTCCTTCCATTGTCACTTCCTATCTTTCCAGTGTTTCTCCCTATTCCCTCAATATGTTTCTACAAATTACCACCAAGTCAACATATCCTAATTGCTTCTTGTTAAGACCCCACATTATAGTATTTTATCTTTGATGAGATAGTTTTTAGCCTTTTCTTACTGAAAGTCATTTTCTATTTTTCCAGACTCCTGGTTTTCTATCACCAATTCAACAAATAGCATGCAAGCCTTAATTTTGAATTGCATCACTCAGTAATGAAATTTGGTATTCTATATTCAAATGGTTGCTCTATTTCCTCATATATTTCAATTTATGGCAGATATCAGGTTTGGGTTACCATTTTATGCTGAAGTATTGGTTACTGATTTTGAAAAATGTTTTCATGAATACTCTTAAGTAGTCAAAATCACTCAATTTTTGTGACTCAGCATTTCTTAAAGTGCTGCTGAGAAAACAAAAATGAAAAGCTGTCAACTAAAAACTTCATAGAAGTCTTTAAAAGCTATTAAAATCACCACATATAAGCAGTTAAAAGAACAAGTTTTTGTAAATATAAAGTTAAAAGAAACAAAATTATGAAATGCTGGTAGATTGGCTTTTGGTAGAGTACTAATTGCACCCATCTCCGGATTAACCTACATTGATAACCCATCTCCTGTTCCAAGTTCAAATTCTTGGAAACAGCATGTAATTGGTTTAACTTAGTTCAGACTTTCATTGCCAATTTAGTCTGATGTGGCTGGGTCTCTTAGTATATTGGGATGCCTTAGGACTGTGGGTTTGAGTGCCTTTCTTCAGAATAGTGGATGGGTGGGCGATTGGTATGTCTTCTATACCTGCCAAAGCACACATTATAAATGGTAGAAGAGGATTCTAAACTTGGTTGGTTTTCATCTAACTTCATGCTTTTAGTTATTTTGCTGTATTGTTTGTTTGAAGATATATCATCACAGACTATTAAATTTCATTGAGCCACAACTTTCGAGATGGTGGTATTGTGAGACGCATGGATAGTTTCTGAAATAAATTATAGAATATGGTTATTAAGTCAACTTGTCAAATATGAATGAGTTTAGAAAATTACATCTATACCTTCAAATGTTACATATATTTAGAAAATTGATCTTGTTTACCAATATAGAATTGTATTTTCTTTCTTTTTCCAATAGGCAAAAAATAAGTTTAATGCAAAGCAAGCAAAACAAGCAGAATTAGAGTACTGGCAACTTACTGAAGCTCTTTTGGCTGAAAAAGAGAAAGAATTTCAGGATTATGCCAGAGAAGTAATTGAGCAGGAGTCTGATTCAACAAATAAATATATTTATCCTCTTGTAAAAGCTGCACAGGAAAGACCTGGAGGTGGCCGTGGACCAGTTTTTATGGCTAGAGGTGGATTAAGACCCAGCTACCAGGCACATGATGCCACTGGAGTCCAGCTCCCTTTCTATAACTCTCAGGGGTCAAAATGTCCTTTTCAAAAGTCTAAGGGAAGGCTAGGTTTTACGTGGTAGAAAAAAATTTATTTTTAAGATTGAGAGACTAAAATTGTAGCTAGTATTATGAGCTACAAATGTAAATGAATTGTTTATAATTTAATAAAACTGCTCTTCATCTAAGTACAATAATGTCTGATCTTCACTACCCAAGGTTAACTCATTTGTTAAGATTTTGCTAAAATACACAACGTAATGTGTGTCTTAGCCACTTAAAACTGTTTTCAGTGGCATTTATATTCGTAGCATTGTATAACCATTACCATTATCTGGTTCCAGAACCTTTTCACTGTCCCTAAGCACTCACTCCCCACCCTGTCCCTCCAGCCCCTGGCAACCACTAATCTACTTTGTCTCTATGGATTTGCCTATTTTGGACATTTTGTATAAATGGAATCACACTGTGGCCTTGTTTCTGGCTTATTTCACTAAGCATAGTTTTAAGGTTCATACATGTACATGCAGAATTTTTTTTATAGCTGAATATTCAATTGGAAGTATTTTTCTGTTAAATTTATGTACTTATTTACCTTATCATTCAATACTTAAGTTTTAGTTTCAAATAACACTACCAATGTTACTAAAATTATTACTGAAAGCCATTTATGACTTCTTTGTGGTTTGGAGTGTATCTCATTAGACATGTGCAAATTACCATGTTTTAAGGTCACTTGAAATAATCTACATGTAGTTAGACGACCAATTTGATACACAGGTTTAGGGGCTTATGAATTGCATTGCTCTGCTCCTTTAATTGAAATTTCTTTTATTGTGATAGTTTGCCATCTTAACCATTCCTACGTATACAGTTCAGTAGTGTATATTCACTGTTGTGTAACGCAATCTCCAGAACTTGATCATTTTGTAAAACTGAAACTCTATATACATTAAACAACTCTATTTCCCCCACCCCTTCACTACTGGGACCTACCATTCTACGTTGTTTCTATGAATTTGACCACTCTAGATATCTCATGAAGTAGAATTGTACAGTATTTGACTGGATTATTTTACTTAGCATAATGTCCTCAAAGTTCATCTAATGTTGTAGCACGTCAGAATTCCTTTTTTTTTTAAAGATTTTATTGGGGAATTGGCGGAGGGGAACAGCGTTGGGGAATCGGGGAAGGGGAACAGACAAGTTGCTGTCTTTTTGTTCTTCAGTTCAGTTGCGGAGGATGTTGCTTCACTGTTGGTATCGTCATTGCGCTTTTCCCGGATGAGGCAGATCGGTCGCTGGCCTCTGGATGTCGCTCACCGCGGCTATTGGCAGCTCACGCTTGGCTGCCGGCCGCTCACGCTGGCTGCGGGCCACTCACTGTAGCCTATGGCAGCCCACTGCAGCAGGGGCTGCAGCCCACACCATCACAGGGGCTCGCACAGCCCAGCTCCAGGTGGAGCTGTTGTTAGCTGTAGAGGGCAGTGTCACTGGCCCTCATGTGGGATCCGAACCGGGGCCGCTGGCATCCCAAAACCAGCGCTTAACCAATGCGCCACTCGGCTGGCCCTGAATTCCTTTCTTTTTAAGGATTTATTATTACATCATAAACTTAAAATCTGTATTTTAAAATGAAAAAAAAAAAGGGCCGGCTGAGTGGTGTGGTGGTTAAGCGCTGGTTTGGAAAGCCCGCGGCCCCGGTTCGAGTCCCACATGTGAGGGCCAGTGACACTGACCTCAAAAAAAACGGAAAATAAAGAGATAAAAACTGTATTTGCCTCCAAGACAATAGAAAGCAGTATTTTTTTTTGGGGGGGAACAAAACCCTACATCATATGTGGTATACACATTCTTTATCCATCCCTTTACCAATGGACATTTGAGTTAGTTTCACCTCTTGGCTATGGTGAATAATGCTGCTATAAACATGGGTATGCAAATACCTTTTTGACTTACTGCTTTCTTTTGGAACATGCTCAAAAGTGAAATTGCTGGATCCTGACAATACTACTTAAAAAATTTTGAGGAACCATCAGTTTTCCATGAACTGCACCACTTCACATTCCCACCAACATTGCACAAGGGTACATATCTTCACCAGCGCTTGTTTTGACAGTAACCATCCTAATGGATACGAGGTGCAATCTCCTTGTGGTTTTGATTTGCATTTCCCTACTTGGTGATGAGCACTTTTTCATGTATTTGTTGGTTATCATCTTTGGAGAAATGTATTCTCAAGTCCTTTTGAGTCGTTTTTCCCTTTTTTGTTGTTGAGTTGTAGTTCATTACATATTATGGATATTAACCCTTTATCAGGTGCATGATTTGCAAATTATTTTCTCCCCTACTCTCCAAAAAACTGTTACCTTTTCACTCTGCTATCCTTTGCCTAGTCTTTTTCTTTTTCTTTTTTTTTAGCTGAGCCATCCTGCCACCTGTTGGCAGCTGTTGGCAGCTCAGCTCAGGCTGGGCATCGAACTGCTGTTGCTCAGAGCTCAGCTCGCACTCTTGTGCGAGCTCTTAACCAACTGAGCCACTCGGCCGGCCCTTGCCTAGTCTTTTTAAATAAGAAACAAACACATGCAATTTGTATTTTACTCTTGCACAAAGGATCCTTGCTTTTTTCATTTATTGGGTTGTTGGAAGTCATGACGCATTTTTGCAACGAAAGAGAAAATACGTCATGACTTTTCCGACAACCCAATAATATATCCTAGAAATCACAGCACAGCAGCCTAGACCCTCATTCCTTTTCCAATTGGCATAGTATTGTTGCCTGTACCTTTATTCTACCAATGGCATACCAAGAGAGATGATTTCCAATCTTTGCTATTAAAAATTTCTGCCAACTAAGAGATTTCTTATTTTCATCAGTGTAACTTTTAGATTTCTACAAATAGGAATGCTGGGGATAGATATAAATCACACAGACCATCACTCTGTTATAGCAAAAATATCTGATGTCATGATCCTCTCTGGGAATCTGATAAAACTTAACACTCCTAATAAAACAAACAAACAAAACTTAACACTCCTTCAGCAGTGGGTGTACCATTCTTCCCTCTCCCCCCAAGATTCATGAAATTTCAGGGCTTCGACAACACCCTCATAGACTACATAGGACAGTGACTCTCACCCATACCCAAGAGTGTGATTAGTGTACCTGGGACAAGGAATGGCCACCTATATGTCTAAAAAATGGAACAGGTGATTCTGTAGGCAAAGCCACCATTCTGAACCAGTTTCAGGGTTTATGGATCTCAGGTTAAACAAACGAATCCTGTGTTAAACGAATAATGTAGTTATTAAAAATAACACTATGAGGGCCAGCTGAGTGGCGCATTGGTTAAGAGCTGGTTTGGGGATGCCAGCGGCCCAGGTTCGGATCCCACATATGAGGGCCAGTGATACTGCCCTCCACAGCTAAGATGGTGAACAATAGCTCCACCTGGAGCTGGGATGCTGTGAGTTCCCTGGACGGCATAGCTGCAGCCCCGCTGCAGTGAGCTGCCATAGGCTACAGTGAGTGGCCGGCAGCCAGCGTGAGCTGCCAATAGCCGCGGTGAGCGACCATCCAGAGGCCGGCGACCAAGCTGCCTCATCCGGGAAGAGCGCAATGACGATACCAACATGGGCCAGTGAAGCAACATCCCCCGCAACTAGACTGAAGAAAAAAAAGACAGCAACTTGTCTGTTCCCCTCCCCCAATTCCCCAATAAAATCTTAAAAAAAAAAAAAAATAACACTATGAGGGCCAGCCGAACGGCTCAGTTGGTTAAGAGCTTGCTCAAGGGTGCGAGCTGAGCTCTGAGGAGCAGCAGTTCGATGCCCAGCCCGAGCTGAGCTGCCTCTGAGCTGCCAACAGGTGGCAGGATGGCTCAGCTAAACACTACTACTAATACAGGACACCACAGGTATTAACTGTTTTGAGGTAGTTCAGTTTCAACGTATCAAATGTACAATCTCTTCTGATGACATCCTATCTCGGTAGTTTAGCAGTTGTTGGGAAAAAATGCAAGTATGGCACAAAAATCAATGTATGTGCAAGAAACGAACGTGACAGCCTCCAATCTGAATAGTTTGAATAGTGCAATGACTAAGCTGTGGACATCTCAAGAGTGAAATAACAATATTTTATTTTTTCACATGGCTACCAAGTTAGGACATACTTTAGCTACTGAACTTAACTATTCAATAGAACTGTTGGTTATTATTATTTTTTGGACTAGAGTTGCCACCATGTTAAAACTGATGACATGCAGGGCCTGCCTAGTGGTGTGGTGGTTAAGCGCTCGCTTGGGAAGCCAGCGGCTCCGGTTCGGGTCCCCCATGTGAGGGCCAGTGACACTGCCCTCAAAAAACAAAACAAAACTGCTGAGATGCAAAGGTATAATGAATTAAGTCTGGGAACCTGTCATACATCCCCCTTTCCTTTAAATTGTTCTAGGAAGTGTATTATTTAAGGGTGATTACTAGTTTTGGATCAAGTTCCTTTCACATTATAAAACAGGTAACAAATTACTACAAAATGATTAATTACATAAATGTTTTATAACCAACTTAGCTGTGAAGGGTAACATAAAACACCAGACATTACGAGCTTTTCTCCTGTAAACATACAATTTGTTTTATTTTCAACTGGGCTGGGGTTTCTACTACAGTTAAGCACATTAAAAACAAAAAGGCTATGCAGTTTTATTAATCACAAAACAATTCAGTGAAAAGAATGGCCTAGCACAACCAACTGAAAGCAGTGGAAATACAACTGCTCTGATCTACTAATTTGATATAAGAAACCCATAGCTAAAATTTGTGGCAAAGATGTAAACTGGAACCAACCTCTTGGGTATTGAGAGGACTTTTGACGGAGAAAAAAGTGTAACAATTATGAATCAGCACTGAAAATAAAAATACAGTTATTAGATTAGGAAATGTTTAGGAAAGAAACCTAGAAAGCAATGAAAATAGAAAAAGCAAATTGATACTAAAAGTATTTTAATACACAACTTGCACAGTCTATATGAGGAAGCACTCACATTTTACATATTCTTCTGGCTAAATAAAGCATTTAAAAACACTCCATAATTTGAAAGTTTAATAATATTCACCTGTTAATACATACAAACCACGACTTATATTTTCTGTGACTAACTCTCATGTAGGTGTATTTTCCCTAAATGTCTTACTTAAATAACAACTAAAAACCAAAAACCAGCGTCAATTTTTTTTACAAGTCAATTAACATTTATATGGCTTTACAACACTAAATGTTATATTAACTAAAACTGTCAGGCGCAGAATATAATACAGTGTTCCCAATGCTGAGAAATTTGGAGGAACTAAAAAGCAAATGGTAGCATTCCAGTAGATAGTAATGCAAATTCCAAGTGTAACCTTAAAAGTTTGCTGAGGCAAAGTCACATTGCAATTTGAAGCATTATGATTAAACATTTACACTAGAATTTATTCCCAAACTTTCTGGAAATTGTCACTGCTGGCTAAATTCTTAAAGAAGCTCAGTATTATTAAACTCTGCTCAGTTTTTTTCCTAATACAAATTCTATATCCCCATGGGTAAAATAAAAGCATATTTTAGTTGATTTGTCTTCATTATTTAGCTCCTAATAAAAATAAAGGTTGAATAACTAATACAACAATTTTAAAAATACAAAAACAAACTGTTTATTATAGTTAGTTTATTTAATACAATGTTTAACTATAAAAGTTGATAGTTTCAGAGTTTAAATTCTGTAAACTGCAGTTTGCAGAAAACAATTTAAGTTACTAGACTGATAAGAGAAGCAGCATTTTGAAACTAATTTTGCAATTGTCACAACAACTTTATTCCTATGTTTCATTAAAAAAATATACATCACAGTGACTTTCAGCTAGGAAAAGAAGTGCATTAACTTCATTTGCTTTCCCCTTCAACATATATATAGCAGCCACAACTTTTAACACCCCCTCATACAAATACCCAATTTGCTTATCAATCCTTCAAAACATACAAAGGAGAACAAAATATACAGCATGTGCTTATGGTAAGCATAGGAATTTGCTTTAAGAAAGAAGAGGCAGAAACACAAATCACTCCACCACTCCCTCCTGTCCCTAAATGCAAACAAAACCCTCAACAATTCCCTTCTCCAGTTTTGCTGGTAGAATTTTAAGTTACGTGGTTTTTCTTTTCTTTTACTAGTCAGGCACTTCTTGTGTAACACCATAGGCCAGAGTTTGCATTTGCCTGAATTCTTTCCAAGCAGTTGGGAAGCCCACCATGGGCAGGTGTTAGCCAATGCTGCACTTCCTGGAGTTCAAATAAGTATTTGTAACAAATCACATCTTTCCACATTAAACAGGTTACAAACCTACAATCCTCAGACTTCATTCAACTGTAAATGTATGAATATTAAACTGAATAATTACAGTAAGACAAAAAAGAGAGAAAAATACCCATTTTTACTTCTTTATAATAATCAGCTATATGGTGTATATTTAAAGTACTTTCTAGTGGTAAAGAGAACAAATTTCTATAGAAAATTACTAAAAAAGGTTCAAAGTTGATGGAAAAAATTGCCAAAGCACAATGAATTACTTACTAAAAAACATGCTAACTTGATCCATATACTAACTTGAAAACAAATTTTTAAATTGTCAGTTAATACCACTATAGAATACTAGAAACCCAATGTGCTCCTGTCTACAATATTAGGAAACTTTTACAATTCAGTTTCCTATCTTCTACTGGGTGCAAGAATCAAAGGATATTCAGGAAAGCCAATATGAATCAATATCACCCTTGTGAAGATATATTTATCAGTCAAACTCTCAGAGAAACTTCTGCCAGGGCTTTAAGGAACTTAGAAATTACAATGATCTTTGTATGGACTTTTAACTAAATATAAAAAACATTTTGGGCCGGCCGAGTGGCGCGGTGGTTAAGCGCTGGCTTGGGAAGCCAGCGGCCCCGGTTCGGTCCCACATATGAGGGCCAGTGATGCTGCCCTCAAAAAGCAAACAAACAAAAAACCCAAACAAACAAAAAGAAAAACATACACTTTTGGGCCGGCTGAGTGGCACGGTGGGTTAAGCGCTGGCTTGGGAAGCCAGCAGCCCTGGTTCGGGTCCCACATATGAGGGCCAGTGACACTGCCCTCAAAACAAACAAACAAACAAACAAACAAACAAAACATTTTAAACCCAGCATCTTCTTTACTGCTCATTAATGTCTGTGTTGTGTCCATTTCTGTGGCAGACAGTTTACAAAAAAAAATACAAAAAAAAACATTCACATGAAATAACCACAAAAAAAATCTCAGATAACTGCCAATTCAGCAATAAAGACAAACCAATTTAAATACCTTTAAGAAGATATTAAATAAAAGATACTTTGAGGTAAGCTGTAGGCACGAACATAACTATAACATCCACTTGACAAGAAGGAATTAATTGGTTAACTTTCAGGAAAACGGAGTATGTTCGAAGTATTAACTAAAGGTGGTACAACTATTAAAAATGTATCGGAAGGAAACGACCGGTTGAGCTGTGTGCTTTCCAGATGCAAAGGCAGACTTGAGCTACAGTTTAATACTGTTCATCATTTTCTAAATGTTCTTTATATTCTGAATATAAAACCTAGCTGATTGTCATTTCTCACCTTAACTCCTTTATCATTATTGTTCTGTTGTAACAACAAAGCTTTTTTAAAAAAAGGCCTATAAATAATGCTTAGCATGAAGTTGCTCTTTTGATAAACCAAACAGACCACTACTTACAGAAATTACTAAAATTTTCCCCCTATAGTTACTTGCCTATGATTCTTAGTAGATAAAACTTTGGGGTCACACAACATAGAAGTATTTTTACTTAGCATGGGTTTTTCTTTTTAAATGTAATTATTAGAAATCCTTTCTTAATAGCACCTTTCTTGAAGCTCAAATAATTTAAAATAGATTTTTAAAATGCAATTTACTGAATGTAAAGCAAATAGCTAATTTAAAATATATAACAGATTATACAGTTTGGGCATTTAAGACTCAATTATCCCCAAGGTGGGTTTGTGGTCAAATCTAAGGAATTAAATACCCTGAATTATCATAAATATCTATTACCTTTATGATTAGGAAAAAATTATTTTTCTGGAAAGACTCCACTTTGGATATTTGTTTCAAGATATTCCAAACAATCTTATAATCATTACCCTATTCATTATGCAAACATCCACCACATTGCCAAATGTATCATTATTATATTTATAAATAATGGGAAATACTATGTTAAGCATTACTTTGCTTAGTACAAATAGCACTGAATAAGCTATTGGGTTTACCAAGAAGCTATCATGGTAATAGACACTATATTGACAAATATTAAAGTACAAAATACTCTAGAAGCTACTATTAATTGGAATTCTAAAATTTCTTTTCAAATGAGGCAGATTTTGTGTTTGCTGGATGTTCAACATTTTATTTAGAAGAGAAATTACAGAATAAAAGGCCACACATCACAAAAATAGCAATATACAACACATAAAATTCTAAATGGACTTTAGATATCTTTAGTGTTTCACTCTGTAAGCTATCAAATTTTGCAGCTTTCTACTATATGTGGCAATATTTGCCAAGTTAAAGTAATGTTAACAGTAATGATATAAAGCCACCTGAATAGAAAGAAACCAGAGTCATAAACATGCTATCGCCTATACAGATATAAAAAAGATGCATTTTCTTGCCATTTGAAACTCACAGCTATGGATGTTAGAGAAATCAGTTTCAAGTTAAAAATAAAAAACAAACAACCATGCAGAATTAACATTCAATTCTATATAGGTCAAAGTGGCCAAAAAGAGAAATCTTGTAAGTTAATGTGTCAATATTAACAATTTTTAGAATCTAACTTAAAGAGTTGCATAAGTGGCATGTTTTAGTGAGAAAAGTACTTTTTTTTTCATTTTGGAGAAGGTTAACAATAAAACAATGCTCTCAAAGAGCAAAAGTTTCATCTCTTCATACTAAAAGCAACATAGGTTTAGAATTACAATTTGATCTTCCACGGTATAGTCCTTGTCAGATGCTGTATAACAGCAAGTCAACCTCAATCAGTACATTAACTGAAAAAAAAATACTCAACTATTTTTATGGACAGTTAAGTAAAACAAAAACTATATAGAAAAAATATTAATATGAAACAAGCTACGTATGGAACTATAAAGAATAACATGAAGTACAATATAAATAACTAAATATTTTAAAGCACAAATTACTATAAAATTGGAAGTGATGACTTAAGATCTTGTTATTAGGATCCTGCTTCTGTGTAATTTAAAGCTGCTGCTGCAAGCCTCTATTATAAATGCAATCAGAAAATCTTCACACAACTTCTATCTAGTGGCTTCTAAAGTTACTTTAATCACGATGAACACAAGCTTTTGTAACAATGTATTCCAACAATCAGTTATACTGGTTTCTAACTGGCTGATCACACAAAATAAGGTATAGAATAGCACTTTTGCTACTGGCTGATTGTTGCAATACAAAAATGCATACATGAAATAGTTAAACACAGCACACAGTATTACACCAAAGTGTTTTTCTCATTTCAAGTTTATTAAAACTTTAGCAGTACAAATTATCCAGGCTGCAGATTATCAAAAGATCAACTCAATATTAAGTCCACATAAAAAAAAAAAAGACATAAAACCCAAAAACAATGAAAAGAGGAAAACAACATAAAGGAGATTCATCAGCAAGTCTCTAAAAACTTAAAATTTGAGACAGGATGGAAATAAGAAATTTACACAACTCACTCATCCACTTTTGTCTTCATCTGTTCCAGGGCTTGATTCATGATCAAATTTTTTATTTTTATCATGTACATGGTCATTTTCTTGACTCTTTGATTTTTGGTTTTCTTTTTCCACTGAGGATACGGTCTTCTCATCCTCCTTATTTTTCAATGTGGAAAATTTTAATTCACTGTCCTGACTATTTTGTTTTATTTTTGAGAATGGACTTTGATCTCTATCAGCCTTTTTTTCCTTACTATTTGAGCTATTATGATCACGACTTTTAGAGTACATTCTCTTCTCACCCTCAGAATTTTCTTTTCTGTGGGAACTCTTACTTTCCTGGTTTCTATATTTTTCTTTGTTTCTGCTTTGACTTTCTTCTCTCTCTGAGCTCCGTGACTCTCTCCTCCTCCTCCTTCTGTCTTTACTTCTTGATCTTCCTGGTGTTGCTCTTCTCTCTCGACTCCGAGTCCTTCCTCTTCTCCTGTACTCCTGTTCTCTGTATCTATGGTAGTCCTTGCTTCGGCTGCGATCGCGGTCGTGGCTTCTGGATCGCACTCTTCTGCTCCTGTCCCTACTTCTGCTTCGGTCCCTTGTTCTACTATTGTAACTGTGTTTGCCTTTAGTTATGTCACGTTCTCTACTCCTAGACTGTGCACGTCTATCCTTTTCCTTACTTTTATTATGATCATGCTCCTCACTTTTCGATTCTAATTGTTTAGACTTCTCTTTACTTCTACTCCTTTCCTGATCTTTTCCTTTAGAATCAGGCTTTTCTTTTTCTTTAACATTCTCGTGATCCCTTTCTTTACTCCTTGACCTCATCCTCTTTTCTTCATGTCTATTATGCTTTGTATCTCTTTCCTTACTCTTTGATTTCTCTTTGCTTTTACTCCTACTTTTAGATTTGGCCCTTTTCTTCACTTTGTTTTTATTATACTTATCATCTTTTTCTGAATTTCTTCTGATGTCTCTCTCTTTGCTGTTAGATTTATGGTCTTTAACTTTCTTTTCCTTTTCACTTTTTCTGTTTGGGCTCTCAGACACATGCCTGTGGTCAGTGATTTTCTTCTCTTTTACTCTAATTGGGCTTCTTTGAGTTTCTTTTACTTCATTTAACTCACTCCTAAAAAGTAAGAAAAAAAGTTTCTTTTGAAATTTTATTAGGAAAAGACTGATGTCCACTATTAGCTAAAATGATATTCTATTTTCCTTAAGATATTTGCAAACATTTGAAATGGCTATAAATAACAATGTGCAATAGCAAAAAAATACTTGTCACTACATTTGAAATAATATAGTTAAATCTTACTTATCCCCTTTGATCCATCTTTCACCACTTGATACCCTCATTCTTTGAGCTCTCTGCATCTCTTGCCTCCAATGTGGAGGAGTCTCACTACGTCTGAAACGATCCCTTGATCTGGATCTAGATGGAGTTCGATAACGCTGAAGAAATAAAAAGGAGAAAAATTAACATGGAAAAATATAAAAGCATTACAACAGCTAAAGTGTATATATTTCTAGGTACAAATAAAATGTCTGATATTTCTATGCCCTCTAAAATATCTAGAATTTTACAATTTTCAGGTAGGAAATCAATGAGGCAGAAATATTTAAATAAGAATACTGTATGTTCTAAAGAAGAAACATTAACCACAGAAACTCTAGCCACCCATGTCTTCTCCATGAAACTATCCTATTTAAGTAATACTAGAGCATAATAGGTGCAGGAACCCTTACAAACTGCCAAATTGCAATTTGGATATATGTATTCTTAATGTTTCAAAGCAAGCATTTCCCATATTATGAGAAAAATTGAGTAAATGTAGAGATGTTCATATATTCAACCAATATTTACTCAGCTCTTACGATGGTCAACCACTCTACCACATTCTGAGGAAACATTAACGAGCCAAGACACATGAGATTTTGCTCTCTTGGATCTTATATTCTACAAGGCTAGAACACATAGATAGACATATAACATAGATATTAGGCATATATACAGCTACAATTGTGATGAATGCAAAAGGAGAAGTAAAAGGTATTCAGAGAATGTATAACAGAGATTTGACCTAGTATAGGGAAAAGGTGTAAAAATAAAATGATAATTAAAAGCTGAGAACTAAAGAATATGTATGAGTTACCTAAGCAAGAGTAAGTATAAGGGAGAAGTATAAGGGAGTGAGGATAGATGGGAGAGGAAGAATATGTAAGGCATAAGAAAGGTCATATTTCAAGGTCCTGAGACAAGTATAAATAGCATGTTTCCGAAATGATGAGATTATAGATCAGTATGACTAAAGACAAAAACTGCAAGAGAAAGTACAATAGTACTAGATAATCTGATGTGGTAAGCAAGGACTAGATTTTGTAAGGTCTTATAGGTCACAGTACCAATTTTGGATTGATCCTAAGACACATGGAAAAGGAGTGACATAATCAGATTTTTATTTTTACATGAATTGTTCTGGATACTGTTTAGAGAAAGGATCAGATCAGTGATTCTCAATGTGTGATCTAGGAATCCCCAAGACTCAGAGGATCTGTGAAGTCAAAACCATTGTCACAATATCACGTTATTTGCCCTATTTACTTTCATTATCAATTAGTAGTGTTTTTCAGAGACAACCTGACATGTTTGATGTCTTTGCTTTCACTGCTAATGGAATATGTGCTTACATATTCTTGTGTTTGAAATATTTCTCAGTTCAAATTTTTTATTTTATTTATTTATCTTTTTAAATTGGGGAATTGGGGGAGGGGAACAACATTGGGAAATTGGGGAAGGGGAACAGACAAGTTGCTGTCCTTTGTTTCTTTAGTCTAGTTGTGGAGGACATTGCTTCACTGGCCCATGTTGGTATTATCATTGCGCTCTTCCCGGGTGAGGCAGTCACTCGCCAGCCTCTGGGTGGCCACTTACACCGGCTGCCAGCCGCTCACGGTAGCTCATGGCAGCTCACTGCGACCCACACCTTCGCTGGCGATTCATGGCAGCCAAGCTCTAGGTGGAGCTATTGTTTACCATCTTAGCTGTAGAGGGCAGTGTCACTGGCCCTAATATGTGGGATCAGAACTGGGGACCTGCTACTCAGAGCTGGCGTCCCAAGTCAGCTCTTAATCAACATGCCACTCGGCCGGCCCACAGTTTTAATTTTTTTTAAAAAAGATTTTATTGGGGGAACTGGGGGAGGGGAACAGCATTGGGGAATCGGGGAAGGGGAACAGACAAGTTGCTGTCCTTTGGTTCTTTAGTCTAGTTGTGGAGGATGTTGCTTCACTGGCCTATGTTGGTATCGTCATTGTGCTCTTCCCGGATGAGATAGATCGGTCGCCGGCCTCTGGACTGTCGCACACCGCAGCTATTGGCAGCTCCACTTGCTGTTAGCCGCTCACGCTGGCTGCTGGCCACTCACTGTAGCCTTGGCAGCCCAATGCAGCAGGGGCTGCAGCCTACTATGTCACCAGGGCTCACACAGCCCAGCTCCAGGTGGAGCTGTTGTTAGCTGTAGAGGGCAATGTCACTGGCCCTCATATGTGGGATCCTAACCAGGCTGCTGGCATCCCAAAACCAGCTCTTAACCAATGTGCCACTTGGCCGGCCCCACAGTTTTAATTTTTAAAAGAGTAAATATTGATATAATCCACATTAACAAAAGACCTTTCGCATCCTCAATCATTTTTTTTTTTTTTTAAAGACTTTATTTGGGAATTGGGGGAGGGAACGGCATTGGAGAAATCAGAACAGACAAGTTGTTGTCCTTTTGTTCTTCAGTCTAGTTGTGGAGGACGTTGCTTCACTGGCCCATGTCGGTATTGTGATCACTGTTCTCTTCCTGGCTGAGGCGAATCGGTTGCCGGCTGTTGGACAGCTGCTCATGGAGGCTCAGAGCAGCTCATGCTGGCTGTAGCTGCTCATGGTAGCCTATGACAGCCCACTGCAGCCTATGTCGTCGCCGGCAACTCACGGCAATCCAGCTCCAGGTGGAGCTGTTGTTCACCATCTTAGCTTAAGTAGAGGGAGCAGCGTCACTGGCCCATGTGGGATCCGAACCAGCAGCCCTGCTGCTCAGAGCTCACGCTCCCAAGCCAACTCGTAATCAATGAGACACTGGGCCGGTCCTCCTGAATCATTTTTAAGTGTAAAGAGATTCCAAGACAAACATGTTTGAGAATTGAGAACTGCCAGGAGGGCAGCTAGGAAGCTATTGATAGTTCTGAGACTACATAATGAACTGAATTAAGATGGTAGGAATAGAGCTTGAGAAGTAGAATTTCAGAGTAATTAGGAGGTTGCACTGACAGGATTTTGTGATGAATAAGATATAGAAGGTAGCAGGCCGACCAAATTGCTCATTGGTTAAGAGTTGGCTTGGAAGCATGAGCTCTGAGCAGCAGGGCCACCGGTTCGGATCACACACGAGGGCCAGTGATGCTGCGCACTCTACAGCTAAGATGGTGAACAACAGCTCGACCAAGATCTGGGCTGCTGTGAGTCGCTGGCAACAGTGTACATTGCAGTGAGGCTGTAGTGGGCTGCCCTGAGCTACTGTGAGCGCCAGCAGCCAGCAGCTGGTGTGAGCTGCATGAATAGCTTCCAATGGCCGGTGACCAATCTGCCTCGGCCGGGAAGAGCCCAATGATCACAATACCAACATGGGCCAGTGACCCAACGTCCTCCACTACTAGGCTGAAGAACAAAAGGACAGCAACTTGTCTGTTCCCTTTCCCTGATTCCCCAACACTGTTCCTTCCCCTATTTCCCCAATAAAAAATCTTAAAAAAATAAATGTAGAAGATAGAATAAAAGGGGAAGAATTATTCTTGGGCTTTAGGTTTAAAATTGTACAGGTGGTGGTGTTTGCCACTGAGACCAAGAATCTAAAGGAGGGATCAGGTCTGAAGAGAAAGTGCTTATTTCAACATTGTATATGATGAGTTTGAGGCAGACAGTTGGTTACGGGAGACGAAAATTTGAGTTATAAGCAAATAGGCAATGACTAAAGCCTGGGAGTGATGAGATTGCCCAAGAAGTATGTGTAGAATGAGAATAGTTGGAACCTTGAGGTACTACAATATTTAAAGGTGAGGCAGAAGAGTAAGAACTGGCATTGGAAATTCAAGATAGAAATAGGAAGAAAATATGACACAGCAAAGCTGAAAGAGTATTACAAGGAAGGAGATTAACGAAGACAGACTGAAAGGATCCATTGGATTTTGTGACACATAGCTGACAACATGGCAAGTACTGTTTTCAGCAGAATGGTAGAAGACAATCTGAAATGACTGATGAAGGAAGTAAAGAAATATTGGGTTGCTGGAAAAGTCATGATGTATTTTTTTCTGTTTTTCATTGCAAAAATGCGTCATGACTTTTCAGACAATCCAATAATATACTAAGAATAGCCAAGTTTCTAAGTTTTGAAAATACAGTAGATATTTAAATTCTAATGGAGAAAATCCGGTAAAGACAAAGATAAAATATAAGAATAGGTTTAATTTTTATCAAGAGTAGAGATATAGGGGTCAGGAAGTAACAAGGCGACACAAGGAAGACCTTGATTTCATTTTATACTAGGTACATATACATGTAAAATCCATTAACATCCCATGGATTTTCAGTTCGGACGTAATTAACAGAGAGTTACTATAAAAAAAGAACACGGGGCCGGCAGAGTGGCGTTTTGGTTAAGAGCTGGCTTGGGACACCAGCAGCCCGATTTGGATCCCAACATATGAGGGCCAGTGACACTGCCCTCTACAGCTAAGATGGTGAACAACAGCTCCACCTGGAGCTGGGCTGTGCAAGTCCCTGCGATGGTGTAGGCTGTAGCCCCTGCTGCAGTGGGCTGCCATAAGCTACAATGAGTGGCCGGCAGCCAGTGTGAGCAGTCGGCAGCCAGTGTGAGCTGCCAATAGCCGGCCATCCAGAGCCAGCGACCTATCTGCCTCAGCCGGGAAGAGCGCAATGATAATACCAACATGGGCCAGTGAAGCAAAGTCCTGCACAACTAGACTGAAGAACAAAAAGGACAGCAACTTGTGTGTTCCCCTCCCGCAATTCCCCAATAAAAATCTTAAAAAAAAAAAAAAGAACATGTAATTCAATATCTACATCTATTCTAAGTTATAGCTACTTAACATGAAAAACAATATTTAAGAAACACTAAGATTATTTAAGGTAAATAAGAGGTCCAACAATTAAGTTCATAAACTTCTTGCAACGATTTTGCTAACATTTTTTGATGAGCAGAAGGATTATTCATTATGAATTTATACCCATTGGACAAACGGTTAACCAAGTTGATTATTTGAAAATAATAATCAACTTGAAAAGGCTGTGGGAAAAAGTCAGATGACCTGAACTTTTCACGAACAATTCATGGCTCTTGCATCATGACAATGTACCAGCTCACAGGGCACTGTCTGTGAGGGAGTTTTTAGCCAAATAATTGTATTGGAACACCCTCCCTACTCACCTGATCTGGCCCCCAATGACTTCTTTCTTTACCCGAAATAAAGGAAATATTGAAAGGAAGACATTCAGGACGTCAAGGGTAATATGATGACAACTCCGATGGCCATTCCAGAAAAAAGAGTTCCAAAATTGCTTTGAAAAGTAGACTAGGCGCTGGCATCGGTGCATAACTTCCCAGAGGAGTACTTCAAAGGTGACCATAGTGATATTCAGCAATGAGGTATGCAGCACTTTTTCTAGGATGAGTTCATGAACTTAATTGTCAGACCTCATACAATACTATTAAGATTTATGGGAAATGAATCACCTACCCTTGGTCCTCTTCCTTTAATTTTTCTGCCAGACCTAGTAACTAAAAGTCGTCTCTGGTATGAAGCAGGCTGGGAGTTAGGTGGATTACTAGAAGGAAGGAAAGGGAAAATTCAAACACATTATTTTATCAAAATAAAACTGGAAAACACAGTTCTACTTATCTAAAAGAAAAAAATTTAAATCTTATATATAATCAGGGGTTCTGAAGCAGAAATGTTATCAATTTCTACTAGATATCTGGAAACATATGAGAGCATTATTTTCAACTGTCAATGACTAGCGGGCGCTATTGGTACCAAGTACCTAGGAGTCAAGAATGCTAAAATTTTGTAATGCATTAGGATGAAGAACTATTCTGCCCCAAATTTCAATTGTGTTCTGTGGAGAAACACTGTTATAAAATTGTTATAAAATTATTAACTAAGATAAAGTTAACTCGATAGTACTAAGGAAAATCAGCACAGAAGAAAGAGCTCAGAGTATGCTATATGTTGTTGAGAGAACAATTTAATTAATGTGAATTAAGCAGAAACAAAACTGGTCTGAACTAGCAAAATGTTTTTATATTTTTACTGTATTGTGAACCTATAGAGAGATTGCTCAGAATTTTATTACTTTTATGTAACATAATTCTGATTGTAAGTAAAATACTTCAACCTTTTACGTAGGAAAATTTTGCAAGTATTTAACATGGTATAAATTTTCATTACCACGTCATAAACTACAAGGAAAACAGCATTTTTTTTCCCTACAGAGAAATTGAAAACTAAAGGCTTTTACTTCCTTAAAAACTTAATGTATACAAATAACACAGTAAACACTTATCTTGTTTTAAATAGAATTGGTTTAAAATGCCACTATCTTTTTGGCATTTGCAGTGTTTAGTTTCTTAAGTAACTTTTATTCAAACTGTGTTTGAATTAAGTCAATTTACCTTTTTCCTATGTTGTTAGCAAAAAAAAAAAAGAGCTTTAATTAACATTATCCTTAAAAAAATTTCAATCTTGGGATAAGATCACCATTTTAATCTTGTTTAAAAGAAGTAAAAACTTAGGAAATTTAAGGTAAAGAATATGGGGCACTCTGGAAGATACAGACATTCACATACCATTCTCTCTCTCTGTCTCTTTCTCTGGGTTTTCTTTCTTTTTCATCAGCTTTAGGAGGACTTTTTCTCATTAGAAATCTATTTTCAGGTATAGGAGGGATCTCTTCTGGACGGACAGTAGACTGGGGTTGTGCTTCAAGATTTTCAGCCTCACTTTCACTAGATGCACTTAATAGGAAGAAAAAACAAGTTTAATTTGATTATTATGTGCCTACCTCAAATTTTCAATTGTTAGTATTTTTTTCCTTTGGAAGATGTCACAATATATACACCATCGTGTACCTCTCCAAAGGTGCAATTCTTTGGGGAAAATCTTCCTTCATTCCTCTGACAAACCAAGTGATCGACCAAACACCCAAACCAAATGTTTCCATTGGCACATTCTTAAAAAGTATTTCCCAATAAAATGATTCAAAATATGAATCTTCATAGGCAATGTATTCTGATAAATTTAAAATACTTTAAAATATAGGTAAAGAATTAGTTACTTTAGAGGCAACAGTGGGCTGACTGAGTGGCACGGTGGTTAAGAGCTGGCTTGGGACGCCAGCGGCCCCCAGTTTGGATCCCACATATGAGGGCCAGTGACACTGCCCTCAAAAAAAAAAAAAAAAATAGAGGCAACAGGCATACAAAGACAAGTTTTAGTACAAAACAGATTATTCCACTCAAAACAAAGAAAGTATGCTGACATTATCTGCTTTCCACCTGTATAACCTTGAAGGAGCAAAGCAAATAACAAAGCAAGACAATGGTTAGTTTCCTGCAATTGTCACTAAAACTATATTCCTCCCACAAATATAAACTTATAAAACCAAACGCATTATTTCACTGAGTTCAGACAAAATAAACAATGGTTTTGTTGAAAATGGAAATGAATGGGCTTCAGGTTAAGATGGTGGAGTAGGAAAATGCTGTGCTTAACTCCTCCCAAAACCACATCAAAACTACAACTGAACTACAGAACAACCATCACTGAGAGCCACCTGAAATCTACCTAATTCGAAGTCCTATACCTAAGGATAGAGAGAAGCAGCCATGTCCAGACTAGGAGGGGTGTAGATGCATAACGAGCTGGTTCCACTCCCACGTGTGGCAGTTAAAAATAGGGAGGAATATCTCAGCAGCAGAGGTCCCCCTGAAGAGCAAGGGGCCCCAGCCCCACACCAGACTTCCCAGCCCAGGGGTCTAGTGCCAGGAAGAGAAGTCCCCATAACTTCTGGCTGTGAAAAGCAGCATAGACTGTGGCTAAAGGAGATGGAGGGCAGCTGGAGTCCAAGGCATTCCTCTTAAAGGGTCCATACACAAACGTATTCTCTGACAGACTCACTCGCTCTGAGCTCCAGGGCTAGGGGAGCATCTTGAAAGGCATCAGGGGCATATGAGGAGGAACTAAATTGTCTGGCTTTAGGGAGAGGCTGAGGACTTTCTCCCAGAAAGAAGTGCTGGCCCTCCTACCACCCAGCCTGCACACACAGTGAGGTTGAGTCTTCATCAACCTAGCTAACACCATTCGCCCCACCTTGGTGATTCCGAGACCTTGGCCCACCCAAGCTGCTTCCAGTGGCTTTTCCATACAAATGGCCTGTCTTGGCTTATATTGTGAACTTTCCTAAAATCTCTCTCAAAGGTTCACAAACCTCAAACAAGCAGCATCTGGCCCTGGTGTGCCCTTACCTCTTGATAAGCAGCTTCACACCCAGTACTAGTGGTTGCCAGCCTTGGTTCACAGTTTAGCCTCTCCCAGACACCTCTAAGGCCAGTACAAATGGCAACCCACTGCAGATCACTCTGTAGCTCATACCAAGTGGCCCAGGCAGCAACCAAAGCCCCTCTGAAGAGACCCCAGAACCAATACACTCAGTGGCCAGCTTTAGGCCAAACCAGAGTAGGACCTAAACACCTCCACAAATGACATATCTAAAGGGCAGACTCGGCAGCCACCAGAACCCTGCTAAAGCAAATCCTGCTTCATAATGTCAGACCCTGCACAACAGCCCTTCCAGTCCCCACAACCAATCAGCCTGAGGATCAATGCCTCCCACTGATGTCCCAACAGCAACCAAGGCTCCACTACAACAGGAGGGCACACCTGAAGCACTGAGCTCTGGTGACCAGGAAGACTGTGCTTCTGAGCCCAATAGGACACCTACTACATAAGGCCACTCTACCAAGACTGGGAGATATAGCAGCTCTACCTATACAAAGAAACGAACACCGGAAGGCAGGTAAAATGAGGAGACAAAGAAACACGTAGCAAATGAAATAGAACAAAACTCTAGGGAGCTCCCATTAGACTGTCAGCTGATTTCTTAACAGAAACTTTGCAGGCCAAAAGAGATTGGCACAAAATATTCAAAGGTGAAAAGAAAGAGCCTATAACCAACATTACTCTACCCAGCATACCTATCATTTAGAATCAAAGGAAAGAAAAAGAGCTTCCCAGATAAGAAAAAGCTTAAAGAGCTCATCACTATCAAATCAATATTACATGAAATGTTAAAGGTACTTCTTTAAGAAGAAAAAAAAAGATAAAAAATGTAAACAATAAAATGGCAATAACTATACATCTAATAACAATGACTTTAAATGTAAATGGATTAAATGCTCCAAAAAAAAGACATGGGGTGGCTGAATAGATAAGAAAACAAGGCCTCACGTATGCTGCCTTTAAGACTTACTTCAGATCCAAACACACACACAAACTAAAAGGGACAGAAAAAGATATTTAATAAAAATAGAAAAAGAAAACCTGGGGTAGCAATACTTTTACCAGACAAAATAAGACTTTAAAACAAAGGCTATATAACAAGAAAGAAAGAAGGGCCCAACAATTCCACTTATGGGTATTTATCCCAATAAACCCCAAACACTAATTCGAAAAGACATATGCATCCACATGTTCACTGCAGCATTATTTACAACAGCTAAGATATGGAAGTAACTTAAGTATCCATCAGTAGCAGAAAGGAAAAAGTGACACACACACATGCATGAGCACAAACACACACAATGGAATATTACTCTGCCATAAAAAAGAATGAAATCTTGCCATCTGCAACAACATGGACAAAGAGGGTATTACGCTAAGTGAAATAAGTCAGACAGAGAAAGACAAATATGATATGATTTCACTTATACATGGAATCTGAAAAAAAACAAAATAAATGAACACAACAGAAACCAACTCATAGATACAGAGAACATTTTGATGGTTCCAGACAGGAGGGGGGTTGGGTGAAAAACAGGAAGAGATTAATTAGTATAAATTGGCAGTTGCAAAATAGTCCTGGGAATGTAAAGTACAGCATAGGGAATAAAGTCAATAACATTGTAATAACTATGTATGGTGTCAGACGGGTACTAGTTTTTTTGGGTCGATCACTTCTTAGTTTTTTTTAATGTGTAATAACTATGTTGTACACCTGAAACTAATATAATATTGTATGTCAACTATAATAAAAAAATAAATTATTAAAATAAAAGAAAATGAAGATGAATGTACCCCAATTTAATTTATAGGCTGTGGAATATCAAGATGGTCTTATATTTCATGTTATAAAATATTAGTATTTTAATGTTCCCAATAATCAATCCAAAATCCCAGCAGATTTATTTATAAACAGAAGAGAATTAGAACAGAAATCTAGTATTGGAAAAGTAAAATTAAGACCTTTTCTTGGTTTTCTTTCGCTTCTTTTTTTCTTTCTTGTGTTTCCGGGTATTTTTTCTATGTTTCTTTTTTCTTTTTTTTGATTTCTCTTCAGAAGCACTTTCAGAATCAGAGGAATCAGAAGAGGACTGAGAGTCACTTGAGCTATCTGAATCACTGGATGAAGAGGAGGAAGAGGAGGATTTATGCTTCTTCTTTTCTTCTTTCTTAGCTTTAATAAAAAGCAACAAAGTCTTTAGTCAACACTTTTTAGACAAACTATGTAAGTGGAAATTTACATTTTCTAAGTCCAGTATTTACATTTCATCTTAGCCAAAAGGCCGAGACGCAAGTAAGTCCAGTATTTAACATTTAGCTCATCCAGCTTTTGAACTGAGGAGTAAGGAGTCAAGAGTCAGGATTAGAACCCAGATACCCAGATTCATGGGGGTAGAGTTGTAGCTAGTAAACCAAAGAATTTTGGAAAAGTAATATGTAAGTCTAAAACAATAAACTAAGTTATTTAGGAAACATTTGAATAACACAGTTTTTTAAAAAGCACAGAAGTAACATTTCAGAATCCCTGATTCTAATCTTGTAGTTTTCGACTTTTTCTCTTATTATCAAGACTGGAGGGCGCTGGCCGAGTGGCGCGGTGGTTAGGCACTGGCTTCGGAAGCCAGCGGCCCCGGTTCGTTTCCCACATGTGAATGCCAGTGACACTGCCCTAAAAAAAAAAAAATGTCTAAGACTGGAGGTACAACTGGAGGAGAGAAATAACAGAAAAAAAATACTTTGTATGAAGTATAAAATACTTTGTTGAAAGATAAGAAACATAATTCCATAGACATGGGCTTGTTTCAATGCCTGAACATTCCCCTGATGATTAAGAAATTTAACTTTCAGTTAGAGAGAAGATTTACAACAGAGGATAATTATTTGCTAATGATTAATAATGGTATTTTGGGGTTTCTACAAAAAACAGCTTTAAATTGAAATTCTGTTTTGGATTAAGGAAGCAATAATTTTAAAAGGGGCCCCCAGACTCAAATGCTTAAAGACTCAGCAACTAACATAAATCAGTGATGTTAACCAGGTGTAATACAACAGGAATTGAGGAAAGATGACAAATTGGATAAAGCCTGACCCATCTAAAGGTATTCTAATTCAAACCATAGTGGAATTAAAGGAGTGAACTCAGGCCAAAGATGAGGCAACACTGATATATAGGTAACTACAATAAACTGAAACAAATCAAGTACATTAGAATCCATCAGTTCATTATGATATCGGTAAATAAAATATAAAGCATTTATCCTTTTTCTTTCTGAACTGTAACACTGGCTAACTAAATAGAAGATGAAAAGGAGATGCTCTTTATCAAAAGTACTTCAGGAATAAATGAAGAAGGACTCATAGAATATCATCATGTTACAACTACTAATGAGGCACTGACCACCAATGGCTGCTGCAGAGCACAGACAACCTGTCCTATGTGACTTTTGCTGCTATCAACAGGAATTTAAAAAAAAATAAAAACTGCATCTGATCAATTTTCTAGAACTTCAAAAATATATGAAATAGGAAGCACAGAAGGAATATACATATAAGGACATAATCAGTAAAATCCAGCGTGTGCAATAATGGTAAACACTACAGGACAAATGACCTAGATGGCTCAACAAATCTCAAGAAAATATAAAAGGAGATGGTAATGGCTTAAAGAGATGGTAATCTCTTAAAAACAAAAACAAAAAAACTTTTAAGACCAACTCCAATGTTTGAACCCTATTTGGGTTCAAATTCAAACATCAAAAAATTAACATTAGGGCCGGCTGAGTGGTGCACTGGTTAGGAGCTGGCTTGGGACACCAGCTCTAAGCAGCAGCCCTGGTTCAGATCGCACATATGAGGGCGAGTGACATGGCCCTCTACAGCTAAGATGGTGAACAACAGCTCCACTTGGAGCTGGGCTGTGAGAGCCCCAGAGATGGTATAGGCTGCAGCCCCTGCTGCAGTGGGCTGCCATAGGCTACAGTGAGTGGCCGGCAGCCAGCGTGAGCGGCTGGCAGCCTGTGTGAGTTTCCAAGAGCCGCTGTGAGTGGCCATCCAAGAGGCGGCGACTGATCTGCCTCATCCAGAAAGAGTGCAGGATGACACCAACATGGGCCAGTAAAGCAACATCCTCCACAACTAGACTGAAGAACAAATGGACAGTAACTTATCTGTTCCCCTTCACCAGTTCCCCAACGCTGTTCCCCTCCCCCAATTCCCCAATTTAAAAAAAAAAATTACCATTAATGAAATGAATACTGTCAGGATTTTTGAAATTTAGGAATATGTATCTGTACATACATGTACATATTATTATGGTATTGGTTATGTTTTCAAAGAGTATGTATTTAAAGGTAATGAAATATTTATCAATAGAACGTTATATCCAGAATGTGCTTCAAAATAACAGAATTGGCCAAGCATAAGTAAAAAACGAGATGAATTAATTGTTGAAGCTGGTAATGAACATGGGTGTTTTGTTGTACTATTTCAATTCTGTAAATGTTAATATTTTCAATAACAGAAAAATCAATGATGACAAAATATTTATTTGGACTGACTGCTGTCTGTCTGTTTATAGACCTTAACGGAAAGGTTTAACAGCTGGTTTGTAACTTTTCTTTAGTTGCAAGAATAGTTAATAATTTGGCATTTGGCCAAATCATTCTTGGGGCTCTTAACTCTGATTTCATAGACATGCACTAAATCAAAGATAAGTGAGAATCTGGCTGAAGTTACGATATACACTTGGTCAAGGACTTGTAATTCGGTCAAAATTGCTTTACAGTGACATGCTACTGTACAGGAGTGGGAACAAGGTAAAAAAGCTGAAGTGACCCGGAGGTGATGGCTTTACTGAACTAAGGTGGTCTTTTGGTCACCCATTTGTGCCCCTCAGCATCATGAAAACATCAAGTGTGAAATACTTGGGACACGTGCAAGCTCTGGCCGAAATACATGAGATTTCCATTATGCTGTTGCTGTACAAGATGTGCTGTTTTGTGTCCTGTATCCTTTCTTAAAGGTAAATAATCTTATTGCCAAATGAAGCCTACCTTGTCCCATGAGTTCAACTGTTAACTTAAACGCCAAGACCACTGCTGCTGGTGAGGCAGAGTGGGTATACAAACATGTACAACCTTGGGCCGGCCGAGTGGCGCATTGGTTAAGCGCTGGTTTTGGGATGCCAGCGGCCCCGGTTCGGATCCCACATGAGGGCCAGTGACACTGCCCTCTACAGCTAACAACAGCTCCACCTGGAGCTGGGCTGTGCGAGCCCCGGTGATGGTGTGGGCTGCAGCCCCTGCTGCAGTGGGCTGCCATAGGCTACAGTGAGTGGCCGGCAGCCAGCGTGAGTGGCTGGCAGCCAGCGTGAGCTGCCAATAGCCGCGGTGAGCGACATCCAGAGGCTGGCAACCGATCTGCCTCATCCGGGAAGAGCGCAATGACGGTACCAACAGTGAAGCAACATCCTCCGCAACTAAACTGAAGAACAAAAGGACAGCAACTTGTCTGTTCCCCTTCCCTGATTCCCCAATGCTGTTTCCCTCCGCCAATTCCCCAATAAAATCTTTAAAAACAAACAAACAAACAAAAAAAAACATGTACAACCTTAAAACAAATCTACTAGGGCTGGCAGAGTGGCGCAGTGGTTAAGCGCTTGTTGGGAAGCCAGTGGCCCCGGTTCGGTCTCACATATGAGGGCCAGTGACACTGCCCTCCAAAAAAAAAAAAAGAAAAAGAAATGTTCCTGGGGGGGCGGAGGGAGGAATCTACTTATATATATTAAAAATCTGAGGGATAGGGGAGGGAATCAAACTCAAAAAAATATAAGAAAACAAATTCAAATGAAATGAGTAACTCTAAATAATAACACGAGACCATACAATAGGTAAGCAAAATAAAAATATTCCACATAAGCACAAAACACAGCTGTTCAAATTACTTGACAAAATATAGTAATGCTTTACCCCAAGATTAACAAAGCTTTCACTAATTCCAACTTTTATATTTATTTGCATTCTTTGGATTCTTTCCTATGAGAAATATATTGTAGTCGTTTCTTTAAAAAGCAAGCCCATTCTCCCCACCAAATGTATTAAATATATTTCAAATGATCATTATTTAGTTTACACATTACTTTTCAAGAAAGCAGTTGAGTGAAGCAAGATATTACAACAATATGTAAGGCCAGAAAGAGATTTATAACTTTATAACATTTTTATGGTAATACAATCTGCCTGAGTATCAGGTGACATCAACTATAAAAGCAAAAGAAGGCTGGCCGAATGGCTCAGTTGGTTAAGAGCTCGCTCAAGAGCGTGAGCTGAGCTCTGAGCAACAGCAGTTCAATGCCCAGCCCGAGCTGAGTTGCCGTTAAGCTGCCGACAGGTGGCAGGATGGCTCAGCTTAAAAAAAAGGATAAAAGGAAAAGAAACTGTAGTTTTAGGAAAGATGCCCCAGAAGAGAGCTTAGAAAGTTCCTAAGATTAAAAAAGCTTCCCCTTTTCATATTTGCCCATATTATTTTATGTGCAAAATTTAATATATGTGTTCTTTTCCTATGAGTCTGTTCAGGGGGAAAAATAAACAGGAAACAAAAAACAAGAAACAGAATATGATTGAGAAATGGCAGTCTAACAACAGAAGAGTAATAAGGCAAAAAACAGACATGACAATATCAATACTAGATTACACTGTATTAATAGACTGTAGCTTTGATTACAAATCTGTGTTACCCTAAATTTACAAATATGATTTAGGCACATTGTGAATTTGACTAAAATTTTATCTTTCTCAGATCAACAACGCAGTTTAATTGACTTGTATTAGATATATACTGAACAGGAAGCTCAGACACAGAGAGAAAAAATTATAAAGTATATGAGAAAGTTCTCCAGGGAACTTTATAAGAGATGTGCTCTTCACTTGCAGAGCTTACAATCTACTTGGAAAATAAGATCAACAAGTTTGAATTCAATAGCAAACAGCATTGGAAAATATACACTTAATAAATTTTCTAGAAACTCTGACTATAAATTGTATATGGATTTAGAAGTGAGTATGGTCAACAAAGACAAGTGTAAAGTAGAAGGGCTTTAAGAACAGTTAGTTCTAATGTTACACAACACATGTGTTCCCATAATCATGTGCTATGAAACACTGCAAAATAAAAACCACATGGCTTATCGGAAAATGGGACACAAAACCCAGAAACTTCATCAGTGACACATCAAAAGAAAAGAGACTAATAAAAATGGCAGAGTTTTACACATGTTAAATGGTTAAGAAACACATAAATATGACAACACTATGAAAAAAGACCTGGGGTTTGCTTGTGGAAGTGAACGTCAGAAGGACTGCAGCTTGTGAGTTACTGTATAGTAGGAGGGTGACCTGAAATCAGGTGGGAAGTTTTAGCAGCAGATTGTGCTTAGGTGTGGCTCATAATACA
The DNA here is from genome assembly GCA_033961575.1 of Aselliscus stoliczkanus. Classification (NCBI taxonomy): domain Eukaryota; kingdom Metazoa; phylum Chordata; class Mammalia; order Chiroptera; family Hipposideridae; genus Aselliscus; species Aselliscus stoliczkanus. The sequence goes on along the minus strand of CM066731.1, from coordinate 121,014,675 downwards.
AGTGATGAACTGAGGCAGCTTAGTAGATATTTGAGGTATGTGCATATGTGATTTTTGTGTATTCCTGTGAAGCTGTTCAGCTGAGTATGGTTTTCTGAATTCACTTAGTGTTTCTTACAGACAAAATCATGAACAGACAAAGGTGAAATTGTTATCTTCAAATTGTTTTCTAATATATCAACCAAATGGAACAAATGCATGTTTTCAAAACAAGCCAAATAGCAGAATTAACTATATTAGGATTACCAATAGGGTCAGGAAAAGGTAGTAAGTATACCTGTAAAGTACTTACAGAGTGTTAATAAGCACTGAACAAATTCCTTATAGGCTTAATTTAAGGATGAGCAGATTCTGGATTTAAAAAGACAGATTTTTATGTAATGTAAAAACCTCCAAGAAAGGAATGGAGCAATTCTGAATAAGATGAAATAGATTCATCTCTCCCTAACCTGCTAAGTATAAGTAGAAACACTAGACATAATGCAAAAAACAAACATAAGACTCTGAAAAATAGAAAGAAGGCAGAATGGTTGGGGATCTCTGACATAATGGTTTTCAATTTGCCTTCCATATACCCTAGACTTCATGCTGGGGAAGCCTGCAATTCAGAAAGACCAATGGGACAGAATTATAAAAGCCCCAAGAAGAGCTCTCTCCAAAGACATGACTGGAAAGGATGGTTGGTCTAGCAGGACTAAAAGTATTTGCTACCAATACTTGCCCCACTCTAAGCAAATACCAAGCAAAAAGCAAAGATACTCCCTCTCAGTTATGCCAGCAGAGACAAAGTAGAGAACTTGGATTTTCAATATACCTCCTATTGCTCCACCACGAACCCCACTTCTCAATTACAGCAAGCATGCTCCCTTCCTTCCCTTGGCCGAGTGATGTCAGTGGAAACTCACTGCGAAGCCTGGGCTTTGGTGCCCCTCCCTGCACTGGCAAGTGGCATGGATTTCAAGAGAGAAGGAAGCTGGAGAAATAGATTGTTTAAACTTATATATGAAGTCTTGGGCAGACCACCAAATGAAACTGACCAGAACTAATATAGCAAAAGGTTTGAGAATTAAACAACATTGTTATAGCATCCAGTTTTTCAGATAGGCTCCTGGTAGCATACAAATAAAGCACAACTGAATAGTAGTGCAAGGGCTCTGAAATTGAATTATTGAAACCACAGTCCACAAAAGTAGGACAGGACCTATATATTAAACCTAAATAATGTGACTGCCCGCTAAAACAGAAAACATAAACAGAATCAAGAGTCTTATAACATAATACCCCAAATGTCCAGGATAAAATAAAATATCACTAATAATACTAAAACCAGAGAAATCACTACTTAATGAGAAAAGACAATCAAAAAAGACAATCAAACAATGCCAACACCCAGAAGACTGATATTGGAATTGACAAGATTTTAAAGAAGCCATCTTAAAAATGATTCAAAATGCAATTAATTACATTCTTTAAGCAAATGAACAAAAAGTGAAAAAAGTCTCAGAAAAAAAGAAGACATAAATTATCAAATGAAACAATACAATAATCGAAATAAAAATTTCACTAAACATACTCAATATCAGAGTAGAGATGGTAGAGGAAAGTGTCAATGAACCAGAAGACAAAGAACTTACCCAATCTGAACATCAGAGAAAATATAATAAAGAAACAAAAAATGAGCAGAGCCTGACAGAATTATGGAACAATAAACAAAAGATCTAACAGTTGGGTTATCAGAATCCCGGAAGAAAAAGTTTGAAGCTAGGGGTGGGGGTTGGGTAACGGGCGGAACATTTCCCAAACCTGGCCCAACATACAGACCTACAGATTCAAGAAGCTAAGCAAACCTCAAACAGGATAAACTATAAGTATCCACACCACGACACATCAAAATCAAACTTCTAAGAACGAAAGACAAAAATAAAATATTGAAAGCTGCCAGAGAGGAACAGTAAGTAACCTACAGGGGAACAATGATTTGAAACACAACAGACATCTCATTTGAAACCAGACAGGCCAGAAGGAAGTGGCATGATCCTTTTTTATATGCTGAAAGAACTATCAACCCAGAATTCTACATTCACTGAAAATATTCATCAAATGAATAAAAAATAAAGACATTTTCAGAAAACTAGGGCAATTTGTTGCCAGCAGACCTGCCCTTAAAAAAATGGCAAAAGAAAGTTCTCCAAACAGAAAAATAACAGGAGGAGGCTTGGAATTTCAGGAAGGAAGAGTAATAGAATGGGTTCAAATAGAGGGTAAAGGAAATTAACCATCAATTCATATAAAAATAAATACAAATAGGTCTCTAAGGGATGCTAACAATAAATAGGTTAGAGAAGTGCTCATTAAAACTAGTTTAAAAAAAAAAAAAAAACCTTGGGCTGGACGAGTGGCTCAGTTGGTTAAGAGCTCACTCAAGAGTGCGAGCTGAGCTCTGAGCAACGGCAGTTCGCTGTCAGGCCGAGCTGAGTTGCCACTGAGCTGCCAAAAGGAGGCAGGATGGCTCACAGCTAAAACAAAAAACACCTTCCTTTTAGGCTGACAAAGTTAAGAGTCTGATAATGTGTGGTTCTACAAAGGGTGTAGAGAAATTTATTTTCCTATATTCTAGTGGCATTGTCTAGCAAAATTACAAATGCATGACTCCTATAAATTGCTAATCTGCTAATTCCATTTCTAGGAATTTATCTTACATGATCAACATTCGCATACATGTAGAATGAGATACAAAATGTGGAAATGGAAACTGATATGCAGTTGGCTTGGGATGCCAGCTCTGAGCAGCAGGACCAGGGTTCAGATCCCACATGAGGGCCAGTGAAGCTGCGCCCTCTACAGCTAAGGTGGTGAACAACGGCTCGACCTGGAGCTGGGCTGCCGTGAATGGTTGGCAGCTGGCAAGAGCTGCAGCGAGCGGCCGTCCAATGGCTGGTGACAGACTGCCTCACCCTGGAAAAGCGCAATGATCACAATACTAATACGGGCCAGTGAAGCGACGTCCTTCACAACTAGACTGAAGAACCAAAGGACAGCAACTTGTCTGTTCCCCTTCCCCAATAAAATCTTTAAAAATAAATAAATAAAAATGGATGAAAAAGAATGACAAAATAGTTAGTACTTACATCTCTTCAGCCATTTCTGGTTAGTTTATTTTAGATTATGTAGTTTGTTTATCACCGTGTAAAGGAATTTCCCAAACCTGTTCATGGATCTTCTTTGGAGTGGCGGTGGGGTATGGTAGAGGTTGTATAATCCTACTAATTAGGCATTGACTTTACTTAACAGCAAACTCGGTAAGTTCAGGACATTTTACTTGTAAAAATCTAAGGTGAGAAAATGCTGCCTCACTAGTTTTTTATTTGAGATCTATAGATTTTTATACCAATGAATTTCACATGACAACTTTATATTGAAGAAAATTTCTAGGCTATCATCAAAATAAAATTTGAAATAAAGAATAGAACTATTTCTAAAATAGGTCTCCTTTAGATATTTTCATTCCATATTACTGGTCTCCTCTTCTAAACAGTGGCTAAACTTGAACACCCCACTATCTTCCAGTAAAAAGTAGCATCACTGTGGCACTTAATTCCAGAATAAGGAGACAAATGGGATCCTCTCATCATAGAAATGAGTTTCTGGTGTTCTCCTCCAGTCTCCTGAGTACACAATTCACCAGCTGCTTCCTCTATTGTGCTCTTCTTTCTGTATTGGCAACCAATCTGCTTCCTGTCACACTTAAGCAAACTTTCTGCTCATATAACTACTTATTGCCATGTTGCCACAACTCAGAACTTGTTTCTGTGTAATACAGCAATGATCCCATCTCTTGTACGGCCAAGGTAGAGAGCTCTCTCTTTAAACAACTACAGTGAACCCTGAAGAGGCCAGCATAATCTGAAGTCATGTCAACTTCTGAAAAACTAGGAAGTACCTTAATTAAGGTAGTGGTTTCGATCTCTGGAGGTCAGTGACCTATCATCTACTCTGCCGCTTGACAGCCTCTATCGGGATGTAATTTTATTAGCTTCCAGTGTTCCAACTGTGCATCTATTGGAAGGTTCTTCTCTCAGGCTCTCAACCTTCTTAGGCACTTTCAAACAGTCACAAAGAGCAGAATTTCCAATCTTGCAATAGCAAAGGGAGAAAGGCCTAAGAAGGCTGCCCAGACTCACCAACACCATATACAGGGGGAGCCAGACAGTCACATTTTTTCAGAAACCTTTTTTTTTTTTCTATTAGGAATTTAGAAAAAGAAATAAAAAAGATTCTATATTTCTTTTTAAACTGGGGTGTAAATCTCTCAAACAAGGTTTTAACTGCATTGATGGTGAACTCCACAGTATTGCACAAAGCTTTCTGACTATTCCCAATTTAAAATTGTAAGGAGGCCATGAAACTTATAAAGTGGATATAAGATACAGCTCTGCCTAAAAAAAGATTACATAAATGCATGACAAAATACACTCCAACTAATATTCTAAATGGTAGCTGAAGGACTGAAGAATAACAAGTGCCAAATTGTGTGAACTCGAACATAAAGATCTTTTCCTTTTTCCACAGTTTCATTCAGAACAGCACAGGCACGGGAGGTATGCCTCAAAACAAATGTGACCTTTGCAGGAACTTCTAGGCAAACACTATTTATTAAAGGGCCAAACTGGGGCCGGCCGAGTGGCTCATTGGTTAAAAGCTGCTTTGGGGATGCCAGCGGCCCCGGTTCGGATCCCACATATGAGGGCCAGTGACACTGCCCTGTACAGCTAACAACAGCTCCACCTGGAGCTGGGCTATGCGAGCCCAGGCGACGGTGTGGGCTGCCATTGGCTACAGTGAGTGGCCGGCAGCCAGCGTGAGCGGCTGGCAGCCCACATGAGCTGCCAATAGCCGCGATGAGCAACCATCCAGAGGCCGGTGACCAATCTGCCTCATCCGGGAAGAGCACAATGACGATACCAACATGGGTCAGTGAAGCAACATCCTCCACAACTAGACTGAAGAATAAAAGGAGAGCAACTTGTCTGGTCCCCTTCCCCGATTCCCTACGATGCCCCACCAAGTTCCCCAATAAAATCTTAAAAAAAAAAAAAAAATAGCCAAGAAAAAAGAAAAAGGGGCCAAATTGCTCCCAACTGGTGAAACTGATAAGAGCAAAGTATGCTTCCTTAGCATGAGTTTGAGGAACACATTCTAAGATGTTACATTAACTTTCAGCACAACTTCCTAACCACAGCAGCATGGGCAAAATTAGCATTTATTCTCTTCAGATGAAAATACATTATAAAGGCATAAATACTATGTAAAGAGTGACATTCATTCACTTTCTCATCCTTTCAGCAAATATTCAAACACTATCTTTTAATACCAAAGTAATCTTTATACCAAATTTATTAGTCTATAACTGTTTACCGTTTAAAATGTAAGCTCATTACCTCAATCTTTTTCTAAAAATATAAACCACACAGCATTCTTAACTTTTATAAGCAGAGAACAGATCCTAACACAAGAAACTTTAAAGATTACAAAATGTAAAGAAAACAATATAGTTGAGAACAGAAGATAAAGATTTCCTAGATGATGTGGGAAGAAATAAACCCTTCAACTAAAATATTCCAATTGTACAACAGCACTCTGAAGAATTAAACATCAGTAGGTTCAGGGTCTAATATTTGCACACATTAATACAGACTGCTTTTTAGTTGTTTTACTTTGTTTTTAATGTATAAGGTATATAAATGTCTAATTACCATGTTCTATACCTGAAACTTATTTATAATATGGTACATCAACTGTAATTGCAAATAAAATTTTTTAATGTAAGATCCTCAAACCACCTCATTCTTGACTGCATCTTCATGAACACAAGGCATGCGTTACATGTGTTGTTTGTACATAAGGATAGCCAGACTCATGAACACCAAGAAGTTTTATAAACACTCCCATTATGAGCTGCACCATATTCCTGCAATGGTTTATGAGGCATATATTTGATATGACACAGAAGAAAATCATCAGAATCACAATGGAATGCAGGGACAGAAAATTAAACATAAGCTTTCTCTAAAGAGGATGGGGAGTAGGCACAGAACCAAGCAGACATATGACCACCCTGGGTCTTTTTGAATTAAAACAAAACAAAATGTGCATATTTCTAAATGTTATAGAGCAAATCAGTATGCCTCAAATTTGGAATACAATGTTCTACTTAGGGTAATTCTAAAAGGAATGTTAAAGACTTTACTGAATTAGAAACACATAACAGCGCTCTAGATCTGGAGCCAGCAAACTTGGGTATGAGGCCTAGTTCCCTGATGTGATAAATATATCTTCATCTGTAAAATAAGGGAAATAACATTATAGGGTTATTATGAGGATCAGTAAGATTATAGATGACTCTCACCTTTGTTAACCATGAAAAACTAAGTATTGATATTATTGGTCCCTAGAGTAGGAAGAATACAAAGAGAGTCAGTTTAATATTTTATTGATTTCTAAACAGGTCTGAAAGTAATGTCAACCAATTACTTTTGAGTGTCAGACCCAGCATCTGTAATAAATGGTAGCAGTTACGCATTTCATATATAATATAAACACAAATATTTTCTTAAAACAAAGTTCTTACCATTTCAGATAATATCATGTTAATAATGTTAACTTCAAATGTCTGGTCTAAGTAAATTAAGTTTCTCAACCACGCCAGATGCTTCTGAATCTAAGCAGTGCATAAAGGGGAAATAATTTACTCCCCTAAAGTTTCTTAGCCTATGTTATTTTCTTCTATTGTCATCTTCTTTCTTCTATTGTCACCTTATTATCCATGCTATTTGGACTACAGTTTTTAAAAAATACAAACAACAAAGTGGAACCAGAAGAACAAATTACAGCAAATTAATAACAAGAAAAAGTTAAGTGGTTCTGTGGTAAAGACAAAACACATAAAAATATATTAAAAATATAAAAGCTTTACATTTATTTTCACTTTGGTATGACTATAATGTCAACTATTTAGAAGGTCTACGCTTGTTTTATATGCATAAGAATTATCAGAAATATGTAATTCTTACCTTTAGATTTGGGAATCAGCTCTCCACAACTGAGTATCCGCACCTCAGCAAATGGCTTGCTAGCTGCATCTGTTTTCTGGTTTTCTATCTCTCTCACAACTTCTTGACCAGAAATCACTTGCCCAAAAACAACATGATGCCTATGGAGTCAAGTAAAGATGATTAAATAAAAGCTTCTTATTTTAATATTAATTTAAAGTAGGTTATAAAATAAATTAAAATAATCTTTACCCATCTAAATGAGGAGTTGGTTTCGTTGTTCTTTTGGAAATCATCAGACAGAAGAATAAAAACAAAGTCAGAGAAAAACAAAGTTAGCATCTCTAAAAAGGAAAAGAAAATAACTGCATTGGAAACAAAGTTGCAAACAAAGAAAGCATATATACTAAACATAATAGAATCTTATTACATTAACTTTAAGTAGAAGAGAATGTAAGACACTTTTCACATAATAAATTTTCAAAAACTAGTTCTGGTTATAAAAGTAGTATCTACATATTGTTGAAAACTTACATGTAAAGTGACATTTTGGTATTATTTCTATCCATCTATGTTTCTTATATGTGACTGGGTTCTTATTGAATATTTATGGTTGTATAATGTTCTACTATATGAACATACCATAATTTATGAAAACATTTCACCAATTATGGTTTAACATTAGTGTTTTCAATCTTAACATTTTAAATAGTTAAAGTACAGGTCATATTCTGATGGCCCTCACATTTTCTTTTGCAAATGATCCATATAGTGTTTATAAGTTTTGTTTTTCTTTTGTTTTTTTTTTAGAGGGCAGTGTCACTGGCCCTCATATGTGGGATCCGAACAGGGGCCGCTGGCGTCCCAAGCCAACTCTTAACCAATGAGCCACTCAGCCGGCACTAGTGTTTATAAGTTTTTTAAATTAGCTTCCAGTATTTAAAATTCTGGATACTTTTACATAAAAATTCACACTTCAGATCTTTTGGAAACCTGGAAGATATGGCACCTGGCACATGACAAATTGGTCAGGCTGAGAATCCCTTTCTTCTTTAATATAGGATTAACAATTTAGTTTCTTGTCCTAGCTGTCTTTACTTGTTTATATAGCTTGCTTAAGACTAAGACCTATAGACCTTTGGGTTTGTTAACACTGACATAAACTTCAGGTTGAAGAAAAGATCTCGATTAAAACTTTGGACAGGGCCAGCCGAGTGGCGCGGTGGTTAAGAGCTGGCTTGGGACACCAGCGGCCCTGGTTCGGATCCCACATATGAGGGCCAGTGACACTGCCCTCAAAAAAAAGAAAAAAACAACAACTTTGGATAAAACCCAAAAGAAGCAAAGTCTTTTTTTACAAATTAATTTTAAAAAATCCTTTCTTTCTCCACACCAGCCTTAAAACTTTGTAGTTAAGAAGGCTGATACCTGAGTAGCTACTAGGAAATACTGGTACCATAGATTGAAGATGGGCACTGTATAAAATTTATTATTTTTAAAAAAATTCTTATTAAAAATACTTTAACCTTTGGCTAAAGCACACATAATACTACTAAAAAACATTCTAACACATACATATATTTTTAAAACTTCACCTTACTTTTACAACTAAAAACCTATTATTTTCACAGCATTAAAAGCTATGCTCATTGGGCCGGCCTAGTGGCGCGGTGGTTAAGCGCTGGCTCGGGAAGCCAGAGGCCCCAGTTCGGTCGCACATGTGAGGGCCACTGACACTGGCCTCAAAAAAAAAAAAAAAAAAGCTATGCTTATTTGAACTTGCTTACAACCACCTAAACATGTAAAAATCTAGGTGTTCACCATATATGTATTTATATTACGTTATTATATTCAAAATATATATAAATAAAATTTGGATCTAGATATAATCAATGCTCACTTCACAGATTTCCTATTTGGAAGTTTACTTGCTTCCTAGAATTTGTAACCCCTAAATAGCAATACTTGCAGTGCTTTCATGGTCATTTTCAGATTGGTGAAAAAACTGTGTTGATGAGGATATGGAAAAATGGAAACTCTTATACAGTGCAGGTGGATAGGTAAAATGACACAACCACTGTGGAAAAGAGTTTGGTCAGCTCCTCAAAGAGCTAACCATAAATTATCGTATGAACCAGCAATTCAGCTACTAGGTATATATCCAAAATAACTGAAAAAAGACTCAAATCTGTGTATGCCGATGTTCCTTGCAGCATTACTCACAGTAGCCAAAAGGTGAAACCAACCAAAATGTCTACAAACAGATGAATGTAGATAAACAAAATGTGGTATAATGAAGTGACATTCAGCCATAAAAAAGGAATGAAGTTTTGATACATGTGATAACATGAGTAAACCTTGAAAACATTCTAAATGAAATAAGACACACACAAAAAGACAAATACTGTATGATTCCACTAGAATAAGCAAATTCAGAGAGACAGAAAGTAGAATAGAGGTTACCAGGGGCTGGGGGAAAAGGAAAATAGTTAGTCTTTGGGATGATGAAAGGTTTGGGAAACAGTGGTGATAATTACAAAGCACTTTAATACTGCGGGTGCCAAAAAAATGTATACACATTTGCATTCATCTTTTGTTATCGGTATATATTATTAAAATTTTAATAGTTTTTTTCTTTTTTTTAAAGATTTTATTGGGGAATTGGGGGAGGGGACCAGCCAAGTTGTTGTTCTTCAATCTTCCTTGTGGAGGGCACCAGTCGCCATCCGGCTTCCTGTCGGCAGCTCGTGGCCTCTAAGCTCAAGGTGCTGTGTTCAATCTTAGTTGTGGGTGGGCATAGCCACCATCCCATGTGGGAGTCAAACCAGCAGCCTTGTTGTTAAGAGCACACGCTCTATCTATTAAGCCATCTGGGCGGCAGCTCAGCTCAAGGTGTTGAGCTCAGTTTTAGTTGTGGGTGGGCGTAGCCACCATCCCATGTGGGAGCCGAACCAGCAGCCTTGCTGTTAAGAGCGCATGCCCTATCCTCTGAGCCATCTGGGTGGCAGCTCAGCTCAAGCTGCAGAGCTCAAGCTTTAGTTGCGGGTGGGCATAGCCCACCATTGAACAGGCAATCTTGTTGTTACACCAGCTGAGCCATTCTGCCACCTGCTGGCAGCTCAGTGACAGCTCAGCTAGGGTGCAGCCTTCACTGGCCCGTGTGGGAATTGAACCAGCGGCCCTGTTGCTCAGAGCACGTGCTTAAGCCATCTTAACCAACTGAGCCACTCGGCCGGCCCAATAGTTTTTTTCCTTTCCTAAAATGTGTATACATTTTGGGGGCACTCTTTGTATATTTAATACCCCTGAATTGTACACTTACAATTGGTGAAAGTGGCCAATTTTATATATGTTACCAAGATAAAATCATTTTTTTTAAAGATTAAAAATTGAAGTTGTAGGGCCAGCCGAGTGGCGTGGTGGTTAAGCGCTGGCTTGGGAAGCTAGTGGCCCCGGTTCGGTCCCACATATGAGGGCCAGTGACACTGCCCTCAAAAAAAAAAAAAAAAAAAATTGAAGTTGTTTCCTTTAAAGAAAAAAACAACAGAACACAGAAGAAGTAGAGAAGGGTTATTTAGAAATGGAAACAGGTAAGAGAAAATGAACACTTAGAGGAAAGATTCAGAGAACATACTTGAAAGAGTATATGAACTCAGGGGTTTTAGTTAGCATAGGAAGGGTTTTAAAGGAAAACTAATGATAATAGTGTTAAGGATCTGGTGAAATCGGCACTTACTGCTGATACTAAACTATACTTCCTTTTGAAAGTCAATGCAGCAACATATTTGGAAAGGCTTGGAAATATATGACTATTTCACTAAGTAAATGTCTAGCAACTTATATAAAAGAATTAAAATGCACCAAATAATAGGCATCATATTCATTGTAGCACTTTGAAAAATGGGAACAAAACAAATTTTCAAAAATTAAATCGATTAAATAAAGCACAGTACACTCAAACAATAAATTAACATGTAGTTATTAAAGCGTTAATATTTAGTGATTGCAGAGAAATTTATATTATATCCAAAACTTGATTATAGATTATATGCAACACTCTACCTACATTTTTATTGCATTAGAAAGCTGCTCTGGGGGTGGGATTGTTTTTCTTTTTATTTGTATGGTCTAATTTTATAGAAAGCATGATACAGTTGTTTCTGTTTAAAAAAATCAGAAAGACCCATATACTACAGTATATACATACAATAGAGCACTACACAGCCACAAAAAAAAAAAAAAAAAAAAAAAAGGAGAGAGAGAGAGAGAAATATCTCTATGAACTGTTATGGAGTGATTTCCAAAATAAAACATCATATGCAGTATGTTTTGAGTCAGACCATATAAAATTCACACCAAACCAAAAATTATTAATCCAAGTAACTTTTAAACATGGTAATTTAACTAAATATCCTCTGTCTCAACATAAAAATATCTATAAATAGTGAACTCTAGTTAATAGGCTACTTTTCACAGTGCTATATAGCACGGCAATTTTTTATTTTAGGATTCAGCAAATGAGTAGAAATTTTGAGGATAATGAGAGCCAGGTTTTTCAATATTAAGGAAGGTAGTTACAAATAATGGACTAGGAAAATATTAGAATAATACACATGGTGCTGACAGAGTAAGTTCTTCTGAGACAAGAAGAATTTAAGACTCTTAAAGGAAAGAGCAAATCTGTATCCATAGGGCATGATAAAAAATATGCATTGCCGACAAGAGCCCTGGTCACAATTTTTTTGTAGTTAGAATTGGAAAACATTAGCAGTATGGACTTTGGCGTTACGAATTTAGTGAGTAGGCAAATTCACAAATACAGAATCTTTGAATAATAAGGATCAACTGTCTTTTACTCTTTATAATTAAGTAACTTATGGAGAGACTCTATGCAAATACTCCGTTCCTTGTTAAACATGCCCTCTAAATTTACCAGGATAATAGATAATTCCTGAATCAATATTTACTGAGATGATTGTAAAATGATTTTTTTTTTCTAATTCTGTCATTGTTTTTACATTTATTAGTTGACATTCTACTAAGGAGCAGCTTTTCCTTCTTCCCTGTTATTCACTCAGTTAGTTATATCTATATGGACTCCTGGATTTGGTTTATTTTATAACCTGATATTTTCATTATTTATTTTGATGTTCAAATTGTCCTAATTTGACTACTGGGAACCCCACCCCTTCAAGCTGGCTCCTGTGTCCTCTTGACAAGTTTTTATCATTTGAAAACCTTAGCACTATAGTTCAATTCCCCTTTCAACAATTTCCCAATCTTCAACAATTCTTTATTCTCCCTCCTTCAAAAATTCTCCCCTTATGAATCCCTTTTCTATTTATTAGTGACCGATGGCAGGCACACAGAGAAATGATACTTCATAAATACTCACATGAAGAACTGTGAACCATTTGTATCCTTTCCTCTGTTGGCCATTGACAAGAGAAATTCTTTGTTGTGTTTAACAGCAAAACTCTCATCTATAGAGAAGCAAAGGTTTTTGTTATGTTACAGGCATACACTCCAAAAAAATCCACATCATTCTGTGTTCATATCATGTGCAATTTAGTGCCAGACAAAATTTAGATAAATGTAAGGTTAAAAGAAGAATTAAATGTTAACCAATTCCCTCCTCCATTTTTTCAGATTAATGTATTTCTAATTTTTAATCCCTTGCCATAAAATCCAAATCCTGTATCAATCCCTTTTCTTTCCATTTATATTTGTCCTTTACATTTTTTGGGGAAAAAGACAATACAAATTTCTTTGCATATTTAAATAAAAAAATGAAACTCCTAAAAAAGGAAGAGAAAGAATCCAGGTAGGATTCTTTTATATTTCATTTTTCATTTCTGAGCACAAAAAGGCACGTATTATTTGAGCACAGACAGGCATTCATTAATTTAATATCTGCCACAGCATCACTTATTGCAAAGAAAGCAGCTTGCCTTCCAATCTTGGATTAGAATGAGAACAAAGCAAATGGAATATGAAACGAAATTTCAGTGAATCCAGAAAGTGAACGATGAGAAACATGAAGTTATTTCCATGATCACATGCTCATAGTCTTTCAAATAATCTTCACATCAATAAAAAATTTCAGAGAGAGAAGTTAAACTTGGGAAAAACATTACAGCCGAATTTTAGAATATCAAAGAGTTTTAAAAAATCCTCATAGAAAAATTGGTCCACTAAAAATGTAGACATTGTGCCAGCTGAGTGGCGCATTGGTTAAGAGCTGGCTTGGGACACCAGCTCTGAACAGTAGGGCCCCAGTTCAGATCCCACATATGAGGGCCAGTGATGCTGCGCCCTCTACAGCTAAGGTGGTGAACAACTGGAGCTGGGATGCGGTGAGCTGCCATGCGAGGCATAGCTGCAGCCCCTGCTGCAGTGGGCTGTCTTAGGTAACAGTGAGTGGCTGGCAGCCAGTGTGAACTGCCAGGAGCCACCGTGAGCGGCCGTCCAGAGGCTGGCGACTGATCTGCCTCACCCAGGAAGAGTGCAATGATGATACCAACATGGGCATGTGAAGCAATGTCCTCCACAACTAGACTGAAGAACGAAAGGACAGCAACTTGTTTGTTCCCCTTCCCCAGCTCCCCAACGCTGGTCCCCTCCCTCAAATCCCTAATAAAAATCTTAAAAAAAATAAAATAAAAAATAAAGAAGTAGATATTGTTACTAAGAAATACTGCAGAATCTCCTTTCAAAGATTAAGATCTTTCAATATCCATTTATGATAAAAACTCTCAACAAAGTGGATATACAGGGAACATACCTCAATATAACATAGGCCACATGTGACAAACCCATAGTTAACATCATACTTTATGGTAAAAAGCTGAAAGCTTTTCCTCTAAGATTAGGAACAAGACAAGGATGTCTACTCTCACCACTTTTATTCAACACAATACTGAAAGTCTTAACCACAGCAATTAGGCAAGAAAAAAAAATAAAAGGCATCCAAATTGGAAAGGTAGAAGTAAACCTGTCACTATTTGCAGATGTCATGATACCATACATAGAAAACCCTAAACACTCAACCAATAAAACTTACAATAAACGAATTCAGTAAAGTTGCAGGATAGAAAATTAATATGCATAAATCTGTTGTGCTCCTCTACATTAACAATGAAGTATCAGGAAGAGAAATTAAGAAAACAATCCTATTTACAACTTTATCAAAAAAGCATAAAATACCTAGGAATAAATTTAACCAAGGAGGTGAAAGATCTGTACTCTGAAAGAAATTGAAGGCAACATAACAGAAAAATACACCATGATCATAGATTGGAAGAATTAACATCATTAAAATGTCCATACTATCCAAACAATCTACAGACTCAATGCAATGCATATCAAAATACGAATGGCATTTCTCACAGAATTAGAACAAAAAATCCTAAAATTTGTATGGAACCACACACAAAAGACCCTGAATAGCCAAAGCAACCTTGAGAAAGAGCAACAAAGCTGGAGGTATCATGCTCCCGGATTTCAAACCATACTACAAAGTTACAGCAATCAAAACAATATGATACTGGCACAAACACACACACATATAATGATGAAACAGAATAAAGAGTCCAGAAATAAACCCACGCTTACATGGTCAATAAATCTATGACAAAGAAGGCAATAACAAAATGGGGTAAAGACAGTCTCTTCAAATGGGAAAATTGAACAGATACATGCAAAAAAAAGGAAGCTAGACCACTTTCTTATACCATATACAAAAATAAGCACAAAATGGATTAATGACTTAAATGTAAGACCAGAAACCATACAACTTGTGCAAGAAAACATAGGCAATAAACTCTTTGACACTGGTCTTAGCACTATTTTTTTGGATCTGTCTGCTCAGTCAAGGCAACACAAGTAAAAATAAACAAATGAGACTATATTAAACTAAAAACTTTTACACTAAAAAACAAAGGAAACCAACAGAATGAAAAGGCACGCTACTAAATGGGAGAGATTTGTAAATGAAATATCCAATAAGGGATTAATATACAAAATATATAAAGAATTCATATAACTTAACACCAAAAAAAAATTGATTAACAAATGGACAGAGGACCCGAGCAGACATTATTCCAAGACATACGTATAGATGGCCAACAGCACACGAAAAGAAACTCAACACTGCTAATCATCAGGGAAATTAAAATCAAAACTACAATGAGGGCCGGCCAAGTGGCTCAGTTGGTTAAGAGCACGAACTCGGAGCAACACGGTCGCCAGTTCGATTCCCATATGGGCCAGTGAACTGTGCCCAAGCTGAACTGCTGTTGAGCTTCCAATAGGTGGCAGGATGGCTCAGCTGGTGAGAACATGTGCTCCTAACAAAGCTGCAGGTTCCACTCCCATATTCGGGATGGTGGGCTACACCCACCCACAACTAAGATTGAACGTGGCACCTTGAACTGAATGGCTGTGAGCTGCCGACAGGTGGTCAGATGGTGACTGGACTTGGGAGCTAAGCTGGCTGCGCCCTCCACAACTCAGATAAGGACAACAAGTTGACTGTTCCCTTTCCCCAATAAAATCTTAAAAACCAAAAAAAAAAAAAAAAAAAAAAACTAAAGTGACATATCACTGCATTCCTGCCTGAATAGCTATTATCAAAGACAACATGTGACAACATGGACAGACTTAGAGGGTATTATGCTAAGTGAAATAAGTGTCAGACACAGAAAGACAAATGCCATATGATCTCACTTATATATAGAATTTAAAGAACAAAATAAACGAATAAACAAAACAGAAAGAGACTCATAGATACAGAGAACAAACTGATGATTGGCAGAAGGGAGGGGAGTAGAAGGATAGGTGAAATAGGTAAAGGGGATTAAGAGGTACAAACTTCCCATTATAAAATAGGGAATATAGGGCCGGCCGAGTGGCACAGTGGTTAAGCACTGGCTTGGGATGCCAGCAGCTCTGGTTCGGGTCCCACATATGAGGGCCAGTGACACAGCGCTCAAAAAAAAATAAAATAAATAAATAAATAAAAAGTCACATAAAATAGGGAATATAGTCAATAACAATGTAATAACGTGGTATGGTAACAGATGGTTAGCAGACTTAATGTGGTATAATTTTATAAGGTATTTAAATGTCTAATCACTATGGTGTATACCTGAAACTAATATAATATTGCATATCAACTATACTTCAATAAAAAGGATTTAAAAAATTGCTTTGAAAATATTTAAAAAATTGATTAAGATGAAGCCATAGAAGTTCCCAGTCTAGCACTATAATTCTAAGTTTATTAAAGATCATTGCAACCCTTCAAAATGGTACATATGTCTTAAGTACAAAAAATTCCTACCTTTATAAAAAGTCTGTCTTATAAAATTTTCACAAGTATATTAACCTCCAGATTAGTTGAAGATAGGTGGATATTAGTATATTGTTCAATGAATAATCTTACTGATTCAACAGAAAACTCAAATAAATCAAATAGAAAACATTAAAAACACAATTTTAAAGTAAGCATTTTTACCTTCAAAAAATCCTCCATAAATAGATTCACCTCCTCGTCCATTTCCTAAGAATGAAAAACACAGACTCTTAGAACTCTTAAGACAGTAATCTCCTTGAACATGCTACCTAAACAAAATACTTCTTAGAAAGTTGGTACTCAAATGACTTTGAATCAATAAAACCAAAGATTCACAGCATATCATAGTCAATACTGACAAGATTCCAAATTACTTTTTCCTTTTAATACAATAGTAAGAATATGACAAAATCTATTAAGATATGGGGAAAAAAAGAACACTCAGATTCAAATGATTATGTAGGTTTTCAAAAAGAAATACCTGATTTTGTTCAAAGTATCTTTAAAATACAATTTCAATGTTTATATAATAAAAAAGGATAAAAATTAGACTGTAGTTAAAGATTATTAGCTGTGACAAAATCAGACATACATACATACATGATAAGTTACTAAAAGATGAATATAATATTTTGTTATTTTATCCAGAGGTAAATTTCTGAAATTAATTGATGTATCAAAGGTGATATTTCCTGTGCTTCCTTCTTTTTATCTATTTCTATAAGTACTTCTAATTATTTGACCGAAGACTAAATGGGGTGAGAAGAAAACTGTACTGACTTGTCTAATGTTGAGACCTATGACATTTAACAAAAATATATGATTTTCTTTTGTGGGAACCAAAGTCTTACCTTCACTGAAATCACCACCCTGAACCATGAAATCTTTGACAACTCTGTGGAAGAGGCAACTCTTATAATGTAATGGCTTCTGAGTTGATTTTCCTGTCCCCTTTTCACCTATAAAGAAAAATTTGTAGGCCATTTAGTAGAAAGGAAATCAAGGAAGTACTATTGAAGCAAAATTAATGATGAAAGCTTTCACTATGTAAAATATCCCTCTTCTTGGGCCGGCCGAGTGGCGCATTGGTTAAGCGCTGGTTTTGGGATGCCAGCGGCCCCGGTTCGAATCCCACATGAGGGCCAGTGACACTGCCCTCTACAGCTAACAACAGCTCCACCTGGAGCTGGGCTGTGCAAGCCCCGGTGATGGTGTGGGCTGCAGCCCCTGCTGCAGTGGGCTGCCATAGGCTACAGTGAGTGGCCCGCAGCCAGCGTGAGCGGCTGGCAGCCAAGCGTGAGCTGCCAATAGCCGCGATGAGCGACATCCAGAGGCCAGCGACCGATCTGCCTCATCCGGGAAGAGCGCAATGACGATACCAACAGTGAAGCAACATCCTCCGCAACTAAACTGAAGAACAAGAAGACAGCAACTTGTCTGTTCCCCTTCCCCGATTCCCCAACGCTGTTCCCCTCCACCAAATCCCCAATAAAATCTTAAAAAAAATCCCTCTTCTTGAACTTACAAGACTGCTTTAAACTATAGAATTTTTCATTCCCCTCAGGAATTTTTTAAAAATTCATTTAAAAATCATCCATGTTTTTTTGAAGTGTAGAAATCAACCTCAGATAAAATTCCATTACAACTATTATTTCTAAGAATTACTTTCATGTCCTAGTCAATATTGCATAATCTATATATTAAGAGAAAAATGTAATATGCATAAAGAAATCTAAAATGTGTTAAATAAAAAATTAAAACAAACCATGGCCAAGTGGGAATACTATTAGAGCAATTGAAAAATGTCAACAAACCTGTACAAAGACAACGAAAGTTCTCACACGTTTTGGGGCACACATCAGAAAATAATTCAAAGACAACTCTTCCAGCTGAAAAAAAAGGTAGTCGGTTTAAACTTCTTTACTAATTTAAAATATTAAATACTCATTTGTAAATGTTAAATAGGAACACTGATTTTCTTACCAGGTTGATTATTAATGGCAATGTCAAAAAAACATCGAGGACGCTGAACCTTTATTCCCATGGCTCCAAAAATTCAATCTATGAGTAAAATACTGTTTTAGGCAAACAGACAAAGATTTCTCATAAATTTCTGGAAAAAATATTGTGCGGAGCATAAACTAGAAATGTAGTTTGAATTTATTTTGGTATTTACTTCCTTTGATGATATTTACTTCCATGACAAATCACATGGATTGTTCTTTTCTTTAAGGGATTAGATTGCACTTTGTGAGGCAAACAGAAAAGATATAAAAGAAAAAGCTTAGCCATTATATAATTAAATTTCTATTTTAACACCCAAATACAGATTGCCACCCCAAACAGAAAATTATATTAAATCTGTTTTAGTAAACTCAATAGATAAATCACCTTTAAACAGAGAAAAATCAAGGACAAACTGATCCAATCCTTTTGCTCCTAGAAAATAAAAATTAGTTTTGATTAAAATGGTAGTTTTAAAAAGACAAACATTCAAATTCCTAAAATATTACCATAAAATAAATCATCAAGGAAGAAAGTAGGATATTTTAACAATAGTAATATATGGTAGATTTACATTTTGAGTAAAAGCACACTACGTTTTACAGATGAGGCTATTTTCTGATCATGAGCAATAGTTTTTACTGTACACACACAGAAAATACCAATAAGTGAGCTACTCTGTTAGGAAATAGCTACTACTTAACAGACATTTAATGACTGAAAATGTTTGCATCATAATACCTGGTGGAAAATGACAGGGTAAGGTGAAGAGCAGAAAAAACAAAGGCACTTAGTGTAACTGGCATACAAAAATGATGGACTATAAAAATGACAGTTACATCTGCTCAAAACAGAGACTAACTGAAATGGATATGCTTTCCTGAAAATTATATTTGAGCTTGTAACTCAGCAAGCAGTACATGGTATCTTGGATCCACTGAGGCTCTGAAAGATCTATTATATATCCTCCATCCTGCAGATTCATTCCTTCCTTTATCAATTGTTAATTGAAATTTTTAATGGGAAAATTACCCAGTCACATAGTTGAGGGAAATAATACAGGAAGATACCGTGTATACTTTACCCAGTTCCCCTCGATAAGATTTTACAAAACTCTAGTATAGTAGCATAACTGTAGCATAAAAAGCATAGAAAGGCTGATACAATCCACTTATCGTATTCACATGTCCCCGTTTTACTTGCACTCATTTGTGTGTATTTGTATTTCTTTAGTTCTACACAATTTTATCCACATGTTGGTTCACGTATGTACCATCATCCTTTATCAATTTTACACACCCTACAAAGCACAAATCAGAATATTCAACAATAAAAGAAGACTGCCCAAATTACCAACTCCTTTGCCCCAATCACTAATAATCTGAAAAACGCAAATTACCTGTATTCATTCGTTTAATGCTGATTATGTGAATTAGGGATTAAATTACATAAAAGATAAGATTATGTTGCATTCAAATTGAGCCCAAGTGCCAGTATAGTCACTTTTGGCATTACTGAATGGAAACAGGAAGAAAAATAACATTTTCTCATAACTTCATACATTTAAAAAAAGAATTTCTACCAGATATCTAATAGATACTAGAATTTGTGTCATGTGAAACAAAGCAAAAAAGATACCCTTTCAATCCTTCAGCAGACTACGGACATAGACTTCCTAAAAACAATAAAAAAAACCCAAACCTTAGCAATTCTAATATCTTGCTAAATTTGTTGCATTAAGTTCTTACTTGTATAGAATTTCAATTACTGCACATTTGAAATTAAGAATATGTTGAAAAAGCTACCCCATCTTACTACCTACTATTTAGTAACTGATTATCCTTTTTATCTTCTAAATAATATTTGTAGGCATTCTTAAATTTTCTACTTTTGGGGCCGGCCGAGTGGCACCGTGGTTAAGCGCTGGCTTGGGAAGCCAGTGGCCCCGGTTCGGGTCCCACATATGAGGGCCAGTGACACTGCCCTCAAAAAAACAAAAAACAAAAAAGAAAATATTTCACAGTAATTTTCTATTTTTGGGGATAGAGGAAGTTTTAGAGGAAGTTTATTTCTTTTCCTCCAAAAACCACTTCTAGATCTTTTTGTTTAACCACAATATCCCAGGTGGAGAGTTCTATCTTACAAAATGAGTATAATATATATTGTACTGCCCAAAACACATCAAATAGTTTACGATTACAGTTAATTTTCTATATACTTTGTTCTTGAAAACAAACTTCAAATATGAAAAGCAAGCAACAGTTAAGAAAGCTCAGAAAATAATTCCTAATCACCCATAGTCTTTTAGATAACACAATCTTTGATGATTTTCTAAGTTTCTCAATTTTAAGGCACAATGAAAAAAATCCTATAGTTTTGGACCTTTGAAATGACAATGACCACCACCACTAATTTACGGAGTTGGAGTTGGGAGCAAAAGTGGGAGCTACTAGCTAGAAGAGTGGTTTGTTTTGTTTTTTGATCTGAGTGCTGCTTATAAGAGGTGAGTTCACTTTGGGAAAATGTCGATCTACACTTAGAATCTGCATTCTTTTCAGTATGCAACCCGTACGTTATACTTCAATAAAAAGTTTACTTTGTTAAAAATAATATATCTAAAACAAAACTCTTATTTCTCTACCCCAATTCTCTCAAAACTCAGTAAGCATTTCATTGTCCAACTCAGCTGCTAAGGCTGAAAATTTGGAATCATCTTTGGTTCCATTCTCCTCACAACCCATTATCAAAGCCATTTGGAAATCAATTTGACACTAGCTTCAAAAATTATCCCCATGTCCACTCTATCTTTTACCATTATCATATTTCACCTGGACTATTGCAATAACCTTCTAACTGGTTTTCTTGCTTTTACTCAGTCCTGTACTGTTTACTCTCCACAGAATAACTAGACTAGAATGATTCTTTAAAAGCACAAACCTAATCACATCATTCCTCTACCTAATATTTTCTAATGTCTTACTATCATAGTTAATCAAAATGTTTTACCATGTATGACCCTACACTGTAGTACTGACCAATAAAATATGAACCACATAATGTAGTTTTGAATTTTTAGTAGCCACATTTTAAAAAATAAAGTTAAAAAAGGTTAATTTTAATAATATTTTATGTAATTCAGTATGTCCAAAATATTGCTATTTCAACATATAATCAATACAAGGTGTTATTAATGAGACATATCACATTGTTTTTCTGGTACTAAGTCTTAGAAATCCAGTGTTTGTCCATTCAGACTAGCCACATTTCCAGTGCTCAGTACCCACACATGGCTCAGGCTACTGTACTGAACAGCACAGCTCTGGGTATTTTAGTTCCTGTTGACTATTATAACTTCATCTAACATTCTCCCAACTTGCTTCAGCCACACTGGTGTTTCTGCTGTTCTTCAAACATTCCAAGGCCTATTCCCTCATCCAATCTTTCAATTTTGCTGTGCCCCCCGCCCCGGCGTGGAATGATCTTACCCCAGATCTCCAGAACACGGTTCATTCTCTCACTTATTTTAGTCATTGCTCAAGTATCACTTCCTCATGGAAACCATCCTTGAGCAGTATATTCAAAGGAGCAGCCCCTGTCCTCCAACACTTTGTATCACCTTACTCTCCTTTATTTTCCTCCCAGCATTTATTGTTACTAGATATTTCATTATTAATTCAAGTTTTTTATATTTATTCCTCTTACTAGAATATAAATTAGGTGATGTGGTAGATCTTTTCAGTTTTGCTCCCCTCCTAATTCCTAGTGCCTCAGTGTTTGGCTATGGCAGAAAAATCAATATTTAATAAATGAACGAATATACATACATGCAAGGACAGGCATGTGTGAGAATGCATTTCTGCAATATTGTAAAAACAACAAAAAGGTAACACCCAAAAAGTCTCACAATGAGAAAAAGGTTGAATAAATTATGGTATATACATACTATTTAATATTACACAGTTTAAAAAGTCCTTATAGACGTTATCCAAAAAAAAACCCCAAACTCTATTTAGTTGGGAAAAAAAAATTACATATAAGTATTTTTTTATATCCTAAAACAATACACTATATCTACAAATAAAGAAAAGGGTCTTAAGAGATATATACCAAAACGTTTACTTTGCAGTACTTTGCAGAAACCAGGAGTAGGGATGGAAGTCAATGGGGGTCTTTAGCTTTAACTATATTTGAATTTTTGCAATGACAATATATTCATGTAGTAGTTTCCCAATTTAAGTTAATAAAATTTAAAATATATCTGCATAGCAAAACAAAACAGAAAATATATGAAAATATTAAGAGCCTGCCTCTGGTAAAGGGATAGGTGGTTTTTATTTTAGTTTTTTCATTTCTCATGTGTTCTACAACAATATAGATCTGTAAAACAAATTCTTCAAAAGAGTTCTCAAGTCTAGATGATCTTAGGAAATCATTTTTCTTTTTACAAAACTCTACCCATAAAAAATAGAAACTGAAAAATACATGTAAATATTTACCTAAACTCTGGATATTAAATAACTTATCAGGTTCACTAATAATGAAATAATGAAGATAAACAAATTTGACCTCATGAAACAATTTATATCTATTTATCAATGGAAAATTAAAAAGTAAAAAATTGGGATAAATCTTTTCAACAAACATGATGTATTAATTTTCCTTATGTTGAACAGTGCTTAGGAATGGGGGCACTAGGACAAATCTGCACTGACTGGGATTGTCCTAATCTCTACAGAAAATTAAGTATCCTTGGTCCTACCTATTAAATATCAGTCCATGAGAAGCCAAAAACACCTCTCACTGCCCCTCAGTTTCCACAGAGCCCATGTCCCAAACAATTAAAAGCACAGAGGCCACCCAAGGGAACACAAACATAATTCACAAAAAGTGAAATTAAAAAAATAAACAGCATGAACAATTCTGGTTAGCAACCTGGCATTACAGACTGAGATTCTGCATATATTCCTATTCATTCTAACCTTTAATACTTTAGTATATCAATCTCTTAGAATCTCGAGGAAGGCAACCATTTTAAATGAAATATTCTTTGCTTTGGCTTGTTTGTTTTTTTAAAATAATAGCGAGTAATTAGAAATAACCTAAATGTCCAACACAACAGTGAAGTAAATTAGAAACTGTTCATATGATGGACTATTATACCACCTATGAAAATGCAATTTTTTTTTTTTTTTTGAGGGCAGTGTCACTGGCCCTCATATGTGGGACCCGAACTGGGGCTGCTGGCTTCCCAAGCCAGTGCTTAACCACCACGCCACTCAGCCAGCCCGAAAATACAATTTTTAAATATAACATGGAAAAAAATATTAAATAAGAGATACTAATATTATATGGTTATAAGTAGATAATAAACCCTTTTAAACTATTAAGTATAAAAAAATTCATGTATACTGTCACTGTAGTATATTTCATAATAAAAAACAAACCAGATGTACAGTAATAGAAATTGGTTAAATAAATGATACCTTCCTAAAACGGATGGTATATATCTAGCCACTGGAAATCATATTCTTAAATGTTAAAATTACAGAGATAATATTTTTCACCTATGGAATTGACAAAAATAAAAAATATTGACCTAATACATTGCTGCTGCTAGTAAAGGAGTAAATCGACATATTCTTTTGCCAATTTGACATCATAAAATATTATAAATGCATTAAATACCCTTTGACTCAATAACCCCACTTTTAGGAATTTATTTTATATATATCCTAGCCATTTGCAAAATAATGTTATTCAAGGCACCATCATTTGTAATAGCTAAAAGGCTGTAATGCCCACACAGGAGGGATAGGTTACATAAATCCTATCACATCTGTGTAACGTACATGGCTATAAAAAAGAAAGAGGAGGCTGTTTACATAGTGCTATCTGTAAGACATTTTGTTAAGTGTAAAAAAAAAAAAAAAAGGCAAGGTACAAAAATGTGTATAGACCACTTTAAAGTAAAAAAGTAATAAAGAGGCATGTGGTAGGGGAGGAAATGAGTAGCTGGGAAAATGGGCACAAAGATTTGTTTACTGTATAACCTATGCCTCATCAATTTTATATCACATGAATATTAGAAGTTATAAAAATAAATAATACTGAATTAGAAAAATTATCAAAGATTACCCATGAATGAGAGAATACTCATAATATATTAGGTGACCAAAGCAAATCAGTAAGCAGTAGTGTCTGCAAAATTCCAATTTTACACATATCAGATACACATTAAAAAAAGATAGGAAACCAAATTACTATGCTGAAGAGATAACTGCACCATGTTCACTGCAGCATTAGCTACAATAGCCAAGAGATGGAAAAACCGAAGTGGTCCATTACAGATGAATGGATAAAAATTGTGATTGAAGGGCAGGCCGAGTGGCTCAGTTGGTAAAGAGCTCGCTCAAGAATGCGAGCTGAGCTCTGAGCAACAGCAGTTCGATGCCCAGTCTGAGCTGAGCTGCCATTAAGCTGCCAACAGGTGGCAGGATGGCTCAGCTAAAAAAAAAAAAAAAGGAAAAAGCGATTGAGATACACAATGTAATACCATTCAGCCATAAAAAGGAAATCTTGCCATCTGTGACAACATGAAAGGATCTTGAGGGCATTAAGCTAAGTGAAATAAGTCAGACAAAGAAAAATACTGTATGATCTCACTTAAATATGGAATCTAAAGAAAGTAAATAAAAAATACATGCATACACAATGAAATATTATTCAGCCATAAAAAAGGAAATCTGAACCACTTGTGACAATATGGATGGACCTTGGGGACATTATATTAAGTGAAATAAATCAGACAGAAAGGCAAATATTTATAATACTTAAGATCTCACTTATATATGGAATCTTAGAAAACAAAAAAATCCTCAAACTCACCAAGTGCTAGGATGGAAGGTACAGCATGGTAATTATAGTTAATACTGTACTGTATATTTGAAAGTTGCTAAGATAGGAAATCTTAAAAGTTCTCATTACAAGAAAAAAAATTATAACTGTGAGGCGATGGATGTTAACTAAACTTACTATGGTGATCACAATGTATATGTCAAATCATGTTGTATACCTGAAACTAATATAATGGTATATGTCAATTACATCTCAAAAAAATAAAAAGCAAGAAGAACTTGGATTTACCAATATATTAACATTGATTATACTTGGGCCATGGGTTTAAGGATCATTTTTATGTATTTCTATTTTCCAAATTTTTTTTCAACACATTTGTAGTAGTACCTACTAATGTTATAATCAGGAAAATTTTTTAAAAAAATACTAATATTTTGCCTATCAAAATAAGCAAAGATCTTTTAAAAGAATAATTCCCAATACAGCATTCCTCTGAAAACAATATGTGAAACTCCTAAGTTTTTATATCTTACATTGGTTTATATCTTAAACTAGTAAAATTCAACTACTAGCAATCTACTGTAAGGAACCATCCTAAACTTAGAAAGCAACCTATTCAATAATATGAAAAATGGTTAAATTATGGTCTCTGGTTGAATAAAATATCATAGCTTTTAAAGCAATGCTTACAAAAATTAATAATTTGGAAAATGCTCATAATTTGTTAAAAATAATCAGGATATAAAAGTTATGCAATATCATTATAATCTCATAAACCACCCCTACCCTCAAATTCAAAGACTTACAAAAAAAAAAAAAAAATTGTAAAGAAATAATCATTACCGTGTTTGGTTTTAAGACTGGGAGAAGGGTTTTGTCTCACTGTGCTTCTTTTCTACTTTAATAAAGATAATTGCTGTTATAAAGAAAAAAAAATCATAATGAAAAGGAAAATGTATACACAATTTTCTAAGATTATAATGTTATTATATTTAGGTTAAACCACATAAGGATACTTTTCATAGAAATAGATTAAAATTAGTTTTCCTGAAATGACAAATACGCCTTAATTTAAGAAAGATGAAAGACAGCAAATTATCATTAAGAGCACTACACAAATCTCTTCAGTATGTAAATGATCTATTATTAATAGTTAATGAAGAACGGGGGGGCTGGTTAACTCAAGTGGTTAGAGCACAGGCTCATAACACCAAGGTTGCCAGTTCGATCCCCAGATGGGCCGCTGAGTTGTGCCCTGGAAAAACACACTGTTCAACAAACAAACAAAAAATACCAAAACAACAAAAACAAAACAAAAAAAGGTAAAAAAAAAAAAAATAGTGACACATAAGATGGCTCAATACTATGTCTCTAACATTACTGAAATCAGACTTCACCTAATCAGAAGTAAGACAGTGTTTCCTCTGTAATTATGATTTCCTGGTATTACTCAAATAATATGTGAAATCAACCACAAGACAAATATCTAGTCAATTTTTAATTTTTCTCCCAAGAAAAAGTAAAGAGAGAACTGCAGAGAGATACCAAAAATACAGTTCGAGGGGGGAAAAAAAAAAATCAAGCCTTTGCCATTTTCAATAAAATAATTCATGTATTCCCCAAGAATCGTACATAATGAAAGCTTCCATAGTAGTTAGTAGTCTATACAGGTGATCAGTTTGCTGCGAATTTGCTTAAATCTAAATGAGTAGCAGCTATTTCTATAAAATTCAGATACAAATTTTTCTTGAAAAAAATTAATCACCATGTATTACAATGTTTCATTCCCCTACAGAAATCAGCCTAGCTGGCCCCATTACATGAGGTGTGTATGTTCCAGTTTGACCTAGTTTCCATTATTGCCTATTAGCTGTTACTATTTATCTACTTGACCTCATGTACTCACCTTACCAGCCCCACCCCTTCAGAAATCTGAGTATGTGGTAATACTTCATTTCATTTATTTTATTCATAATGAAAATACTTTTAAATAAAATAAAGTTAATAAGCTCATTGCAAAGTTAGATTACACAAAAATGCATAAAATCCTGACAGCTGTAACTTTTAATACTTTAATGTATACTCTTCTACTTTTTTCTAAGCAGACAAAAAATCACAATATGTTGTTTTAAATGTGTATCAACAATATCATAGTTATATTTGTATGTCAATAATAGATATGGTACAAATTTTTAAATATTAAATTCTAGGATGTATAAAGTTCTGGAACAAATATATTGCATGAAAAATATCAGAGGTTACAAGCTCTTATGTAAAAAGTTTACTCTTATTGGTTCCTACATAAAAAAATTTCCATAGAGGCCGGCCGAGTGGCGCATTGGTTAAGCGCTGGTTTTGGGATGCCAGCGGCCCCGGTTCGGATCCCACATGAGGGCCAGTGACACTGCCCTCTACAGCTAACAACAGCTCCACCTGGAGCTGGGCTGTGCAAGCCCCGGTGATGGTGTGGGCTGCAGCCCCTGCTGCAGTGGGCTGCCATAGGCTACAGTGAGTGGCCCGCAGCCAGCGTGAGCGGCTGGCAGCCAAGCGTGAGCTGCCAATAGCCGCCGTGAGCGACATCCAGAGGCCAGCGACCGATCTGCCTCATCCGGGAAGAGCGCAATGACGATACCAACAGTGAAGCAACGTCCTCCGCAACTAGACTGAAGAACAAAAAGACAGCAACTTGTCTGTTCCCCTTCCCCGATTCCCCAACGCTGATCCCCTCCGCCAATTCCCCAATAAAATCTTTTAAAAAATTAAAAAAAAAAAAAATAATAATTTCCATATTCACCCTAAAGTAACAAGAAAGATGAGGGGACAAGTATATAGGCAACTGATTTAAATATATGGTGGGGCCAGCCGAGTGGCGCATTGGTTAAGCGCTGGCTTGGGACTCCAGCGGCCCCAGTTCAGGTCCCACATATGAGGGCCAGTGACACTGCCCTCAGAGGGGGGAAAAAAAAATTATATATATATATATATATATATATATACACACACACACATATATATATACACACATACATACATATATACATATATATATGGTAAAGGACAAGGTATTTGTAATTAGGCAAGAAATAATGCAGTGATTTTATTACATTCAAAGAATTATTTGGAAGCTTCACACATTATGAGGGAGTTGGCATAGTACTGAACCTTGAAAAAGTAGATAATAAATCCTTTAAACTATTAAGATGATCAGCAAGACTTTACCCTTTCCCATTCCCTTGGCTAATTCCTATGTGTCCTTAAAGATTCAACACAGCCAGGGTACACTTTGGGAATTTAGCCCTCACTCTGAAGCTTGAACAATCCTCCTTTGTTGAATCTTATTTTATCGTAAACTAGTCTGTAAACTCCTTGAACTCCAAGCCTTTGTATCTTCAACACCAAGCAATGCCTGGCCCAGGACTACATTATCAAATACTGGGTTGTCGGAAAAGTCACGACGCGTTTTTGCAACGAAAAACAGAAAAAATACGTCATGACTTTTCTGACAACCCAATAGAAAGAATGCTTAAGGAACATGAGCAGAACTAGACTCTGCTATTAAAACTCGGTGCCTTTCCTCCTTAAGTACTGCTTCTCACATGGAGTATTGCTAACATGTATCTGTAGTCAGTGAATTCTCCCAGAGCCTACCAGTAACCATCCTCTCAGCCTATTTCACAACTGAAAAAGCCTTTTTCCTAGACCTTCCTACTGAGTTCTATTATTAACAAAGTGTTTCTTTACTTCCTTTTTCTCTTTTTTTAAAAAACAGAATCCACTGTATGAGGGACCCAGAAACAAAGATGAGAAGTTCTCATCTGCTTAAGTTAAATAAAACAGGTGATAATCCTCATACAAGATTTCCACCTCTAAGTGCAATCATATTAAATTAAAATTATAGCAGATCTTGCAGATTACTTTCAAAGGCGATCTAACACTCAACCCAGCCTCTTTACCATACCTCTAATGTATAATAGTTCAGAGAACAAAAGAGAAATAAAAATGGATTGCTTCAAAAATAATTAAATACATTCATGAATGCCAGATTGCCAATGAGCTAAGTACGAACAAGTTGACATTTTGAGGTGTCAAGAAAGATCACTATGCTCTTTCATGTAGTGTCCCTTCCCTAAGTCTCTGCCAGTAGTCACAAACCAATGCTGGTAGAAATATGATAAACTGTATAGGCACTTCCTAAATTCTTAAATCCTTTAGAAAACTTAAAGAGGACAAACTGTAATGTTGCCAGGTTCAGTGTGAATACTATGCTATAATAGATAATAGATATTTTATATGCTTTCACACATACAATCTAAGAGACAAAAATATCGTACAACTGTGTTAGTACTGAACTAAAAAAGTATATACTAAGTGGGAAATCTCTACTATTACTTTTATTACTGTATCTTCAATTACTAAATTCTTATAATGATAAATTAATTCCGCTGTCTCCAGAACTATACCTACACCATCCTAGCAAAGTTATTCAACCCAGTTAATTCCTATGAAAAGAACTACAGACTTCTGAAATTTGAAGGAATCTTAGCGATAATCTAGTCCAATTTCCTGATTTTATAGATTGAAAACAAGACAAGTAGCAAGTTGAAGTGACTGGCTCAATATTACAAGGGGCAAAAAGCAAGAGTTTTCTTATTAAATACTCTACAGCTTTATTATAGAAACGAGCTTATCCACAAATATTCCAGGTAATGGCTTAATTTTCCACCATATGACCATAATGCAATGATTTAATTATGAATAAACCTTAAGCTGAGATTTTCCATAATTAAGTGTCTTAATATATAAACAGGTTTCATTCATTTTAAAAACCAATGATAAGAAATCTTATGTTTTAAAAATAACCACTTTAATATAAAAAATTGATGTCTATATTTATAAGTATGATGCAATTAAATTTCAGCAAGAGGTTGGTGATTATTTTAAGCAACCACTCAAACTAAAACAAAGTGCTAAAGATTCCCTGTTCGGCACTAAAAGTACAAAGTCCCAGTTACAACTGTTTTCTCTGAGTATTTATAATACTGCCTGTAGTAAATTTCCAGATGCAAGATTTGCCCTACAGAAATAAAACAATGCTGAATTATTATGGAGACCGTACATGCATTAAACCAAGACGAAATCACTGACACTAAAATCAAATGAAAACTGAAGCTTGTTGCTAATACTAAAGCCCAAAAAAGGTGTAATACCACAATGTAGCAGAGATTTGCAACAAACTTTTCAAATCATTTAATTATCTGATTCCCAAGACACCTTAGTACATTAGGATACTAAAAGTAGACAATGTATTATAATTCTGTTGAATTCTGTTGAAGTATCCTGTTAGTAAAGTAAGGAAAACACACTAATCAACATGTATTTCTTAAAACAGCAACATTGAAAGAACTGCAGATGGTGTCCTAATAACTAATAGAAGCAGTTCATCCTATTATGACTACCAATTTCCTGTTGCATAAAAAAATGAATGCTACCTGTCAGAAAATCTAATTTAAAATATGCAAAAGTACAAAGACCTTACTTAGAGGCCACCAATACTGCAAGACCGCAATAAGCAGCACCCAAAACTACAGACCTTTACTAAGTCATAATAAATGTAATGTATGCCTTTCACTTCACTCATAGAACCTGAGTTCTTACTGAAAGCCAATTTTACACAGAATTTTAACAAACTTGAATATTTATTTTCGAAGCCCACAGCTGATGATAGCCTGAATTCAAAACATTTCATAGATAAAGAAACTGAGGTTGAGAAAGATGGTGGAGCCAGAAACAAACCAAAATCTTCTAACCTAGGAAGTGCACAAACTTGTACACTCCTGAGAGAGGGGAAGGCAACCCTGCCAACAGCTTGCAACAAAACAAAATACCGTAAAAAGCAAACATACTTTAAAAAAAAAAGGCACAGAATCCTACAAGACAGACCCATTAGGATCACACAGTACCAATATTCCTGAATCATAAAACATTAAACAATGTAAAATGAATTCTAAGACTGATGGAATTTGTTATAAAAATAATCCCATCTCAAATGGTCAAAATAAAAGAGGGATGCTAAAATGAGTAAATTTTCGGGGTACATAGCACATTATCAGTGAGAAAACCGGGTATTCTAGATACCTGTGTTTTTCTGGACTTTATGACACAATTTCAAAAACGTTCACACTCCCTTCCCCATCATCCTTCCGAAACTGCAAATTACTGTCCATTCTTTACCAAAGAGGGACACATACAGACATACACGTATTTTTCCCCCAATCTGGTTTTAGCTACTGAAAGTGGACGTACCTCCAAATTTCCAAACCATTTAATTGTTCCTTGGACGTACTTGCTATCACTACTGCAAAAACTTGATCCTGCACAGAAAGTACTGTTGTGAGAAATTAAGATCAATGCACAAAAATGATGCTTTTATAACATTTCTAAAACGACTGGGAAATTGTTCATTTCCGCAGACCTCGACTTAGCTCGTTAAAAGACTAAAGATGAGCCAAATTCGCACAATTTCCTCCCCCCCTCCCCGCCCCAAGGCATATGAAGCTCCGAAGCCATCACCTTCCTCATAAAAGGCCTGCGCTGCTCAAAGCTCCTTGGGAACGTGGGAGAACTTGGAGACAGGTCTGGGACGAGGAAAAAGATCCTGGACTTGAGTTTTAAGAGAATGCTTAACCAAGTGGCCGGTGCCACTTACCTATGCACAAAAGACGCTGTCTGAGAGGAAAGGTCGCAGGAGCAGGAAAGCCTGTCTTCACTTGAATCTTAATCGGTGATTCCGGCTCCTCGCCCGCCACTCTCCAACCCTACCCTGACCGAACCTCAGGTTACGCCTCCCCCTCCCCCACCAATCCTCCCACCTACACCACTTTGGAGCTTTGTCTTACAATTTTGAAGCATCAAAAATCACCCTGGCTCTCTCTAGAGTTCAGGCCGCCGTCGCTGCCGCCATATTACAGCTTGTGCGGCAAAATGCGTCAGGGAGGGAGGCGTGCGCCCGAGTCGAGAGGGCGGGGGCTGGCAGGGGGAGGACCATTTCCCAGGCCTGGGAGGCACCGCTGGAAGCCTTCTTCATCTGCAATAGCTGCAAAGTCGGCGCCACGGTCCTTGGGGGTCTCCTCTGGAACCAGGTAGCCAGATACCGCGAGGGGAACACAGTTAACTCGGCAGGGCCTATAGTGCCGGCTCCGCCCCTCTGCTCGGGCCCTTCCCGCTCTCCTACCCCGGGTCGGCTGCGAAGGACGCCACCGAAACAACTCGGGCGTCACGCCACCTACCTGCACCAGTACAGTCTCCTCTTCCCAGGGTCCCGTCCTTTAAAGCGCTTCAAATCTACCGCCGCCAGAAAAGGCGCTAAAGCCCACTAACCGCCTCCCTCCCCCACAACCCAGTCCCAGCGTGGAGGGAAAGCGTCGCTCCGGAAGTGCGTCACCGGTTGGGTGACCGTATCTCCTGGTGTTTCCTTTTTTGCGTGACCTCGGCCCGCCCTGGAGTTCTAGGATTTTGGTGCCTGTTAAATACCTAGTTCGTAGGTAGCTAAATTGCTTTATGTATGAGTGGACCGGGTACGTTTGTCACCCTCAGAATGCAATGTCGTTTGTGAAATGAAGTGCTTCATTTGGTAAACATTTACTGATCGTCTGCCAAAGTATTGGGAAATCCTACTTGCAAGGAGCTTCTTAGTTCCGTTACTTTTTAACGCAGTGACACGATTTAAAAAGAAACAAACCAACAGCCAGAAATGAACAAAGTGCTATTGAGGAAAAAATGACATTACAAAGGTAATTAATGTTCGTTTTTTATGTTCTCACAATAACCCATGGTATAGGCTATCGTTTGTTTCACAGATAAAGAAATTGAGGCTCAAAGAGAGTTAAGTGCCTCCCTCCCAAACACAGTTTCTAAATATCAAAGCAAGTGTATGACTCCAAATCCAGCGCTCTCTAGGGAAAATAGGACACATACTGTCATTACTTTAAGAAGTAAGGCTCTCTAGATTATGTTAGGAATAAATGCCCACTGCTCTTTGTGGGGAGGAGGAATCGGCGGAAATCCTTGTGGGAATGTGAGTCAAGTTTTAAAGGAACAAGGTAAGGAAATTTATAATCTGAGTTCTATATTGTGTAAAAAGAACTTAAGTTAAGATCATTTAATTTTTTCACTCATTTATATTAGGTGAATTAATTATCAACAACAGTTAGGCATGTGGTACATGTAAGGGTCTTGACCAGTTTTACATAGCTGTAAAACTGAGAGGACAATCCCTTAAGCCATTGACTGTTTATTGCAGGAGAACAACAGTATATTCATCTTTGGACAGTTCAGTGGTTGTATGATTTACACTTTACGGCGAGGAGGGCAATTCTGCAAGATCTTAAAAAACCTGATTTATATTAAGCACTATGTTAAGATAGGTTTTTTTTTTGACCATTGGTTTGCTTGATTTTTGTTTATTCAGCGTCCATCAGAATATATTTTTATTTAGCTGTGACATACGTATTAATTTCTTAGACTTGTATTTACTAGTAGAGGTAATGTGTAAGTGATATTGCTCTTCACATTGGTGTACTCTTCCTCTTTCTCGCCCATTCAGTCAGAGACATTTTTGAAGATATATTGGTTTGTCAGAAAAGTCATGACGCATTTTTGGAATGAAAAGCACAAAAAATACGTCATGACTTTTCCGACAGCCCAATATTACAGATCATCATAATGCCATAATTAATACTTTGAGGTGTAGAAAGGTAACATTACTAATCTTGTTCTATGATATACCATCTTCCAACAGAAATAGACATATATGTGAAGTGACTGAAAAATTATTTAATATTAAGTAAAATATTAATAAACACTGTGGGCAATAAAAAAATAATACTTTCTTTCCACCTTCTAAGTTCTTCTAGCTGGACAAATAATCAAATTAACAGAGACAGATTAATGGGAGAAAAATCAGATTTTTTTTTATATTTAATTTTTTTATTCTGTGTGCAAATCTGATAAATTCTTAATATAAAAACATATTTGTAAATTATGAAACATAATAATAAAAAGTACACTGTTAACCCACCACATAACTTAAGAGAAAAACTTGTGTACTTCCCCTATCCCAGCCTCACTGCTTCTCCAGAAATAAAAAAATCCTCAATTTTGGATTTATCATTCCCTTGCTTTTTTTTTTTAACTAAAATTTCTTGGGGTGACAATGGTTAGTAAAGTTACATAGGTTTCAAATGTACAATTCTGTAATTCATCATCTATATATCACATTGTGTGTTCACCACCCAGAGTCAATTCTTCCATCACCATATATTATACACTTTACACTTACAAATAACTATAATACCAAAGCAGAAAATCAAATTTTTAATACATACTCATGGGGAATTCACATGGGCAAGAAAATTCCAGCAAACCACATTTAAAAAAGAACCTGTATGATCAATTGCTATTGTTGTATTTACACAAATAATCAGGTCAAATTCATTGAAACTAGACTTACACAGTAAATAGTCTTAATTTGGCTATCTTTGAGAAAAATGAGGGTGATTTTAGAGAGAAAAATTGTGTTTCAATAGAAACTATAGTTGCCAATTTGGTGCAAGACAGTATAATATACGCTATAGCTAAAAAGTACTGTGGGGCTATATATTTCAATAGAAATATATAGTTGTGGATATTAGATTCTAGTTCAATTGTCTTGTTTTCTTAAATACAACCCTCTGATCCAATGTTTCATTTATTTCCCATCTTTTGACTTGGAATTATTAAGACCTAAAACTTTTTTTTCTAAGCCTTATAGTTACAAACTACAGTAGACGACATGATACACACTCAGAGAAATCACCACAACAGCTCATGTTTAAACAATCCCAGTGACTGATGTTGTGTAAGCCACACAGAGATTTTACCTGAGTACCTGATGACATTATCAGAGACATTCAAACTACAGACCAGGAGAATCTATCAGATTGTTACTGCCTGCCCACATTCTCAACCAATTGAACGGAACCAAAGTTTTGCCACCTTAAAGATAGCTGCCTTTTTAGGATATTGACTTTTAAGCTGGTTATCAAGAAACAAAAGACTCGGGCCAGCCTAGTGGCTCAGTTGGTTAAGAGTAGGAGCTCTGAGCAACAGGGTCGCCAGTTTGATTCCCACATGGGCCGGTGAGCTGCACCGGAGCTCAGCTACTAACAGGTGGCAGGATGGCTCTACTAAACAAAAAAAAAAACACAAAGAATGAAGGACAGCAACTTGACTGTTCCCCTTCCACAATTCCCCAACACTGTGTCCCTTCCCCAATTGCCCCATAAAAATCTTTTTAAAAACCCCCCAAAAATAGAAACAAAAACTAAAGTCTCAGAAAGAACCTCTCACCCCTCCCCCATTTCCTGCCCAAGAGATTCAGATAGAAAAACCTGAAAACCTGCTTTAGAAAGGAAATCTTAGGATGGCCTTAGTCTAAATAGTATAATTGAATTAAATATGTTAAATAGGGCTTCAGGCAGGGGCCTATTAGCTAGATACCCTCTGTGTCCCATTGTTTCTGAGTTGCCCAGCAAGAATGTTCCTGCCATATGTGTTTTGCTCTTCCTCAACTACCTGTAAATGGCCCATACTTACTTTTGAAATCTAGGATCCTTGTTCCCTTTCTTTACTCCTTTGTCTAAAATGTATATACCCTATGTTGCCTCACTGTCTTTGAAATTTTCATGCTTATGTGAATTCCCCATATGCTTGTATTGAAATTTGATTTTCTCCTGTTAATCTGTCATTGTTAATTTGATTATTAGACTAGCTAGAAGAACTTAGAAGGTGGGAGGAAAAGCATTAATTTTTTTTAGCCCCACAGTACTTTTTAGCTATAGCGTATATTATAGATACTGTCTTGCACCAAATTGGCAACATGGCAGGTTTTGTTTTGTTTTGTTTTGTTTTGTTTTGAGGGAAGTGTCACTGGCCCTCATATGTGGGACCCAAACCGGGGCCGCTGGCTTCCCAAGACCAGCGCTTAACCACCGCGCCACTCAGCCGGCCCATATAGCGTATATTATAAATGGTCAGATTTTCGGAGATTCTTGAAAGAAGTTTTGAAGCAGCATTACAACTGTCAATTCAAGGACTGGTGACTGGTGCTGGCCATGACAAAGTTTTCACTGGAAGAATTCTTCTTAGGAAGAATTGTTTTCTTAAATTGAGTTTGTAACTTTTTCTTAGTGTTAAAATATGCTTTTATGAAATGATGGTTATAGAATGTAGTTAGTTGTTTTCTTTCTCTAGATGTCCTTACTTGGACAAATAAAAAATTGACATGCTTTGTTGTGTCCCAAATATGTTGAAATTTCACTGGTGCGTGAAATCTCAAACCTCCCAGATTGCTTTGACATGGATTTATTGTTCCAAGAAGAAAGCTGTTGCAAGTAAAAGGAAATGTTATCTCCAACAATAATGCAACTTAAAGAGCAAAGAATTTCTTTCTTATGGTAGATCTGAGGTGAGTGGGTCAAGTCAGAGAGCACAGCTCTGCTCCATATGGTCATCCAGGAACTTGAGTTCCTTCCATCATGTTATTCCAACATACTCCGGAGCCTTGACATTGCATGATTAGAATGTGTTGCCTTGGGTTTTGGCTAGCGGCAACAGAAAGAAGCGGTAATGTCTTTTTTTTTTTTTTTTTTTTTTTTTTAGCTGAGCCATCCTGCCACCTGTTGGCAGCTCAACGGCAACTCAGCTCGGGCTGAGCATCGAACTGCTGTTGCTCAGAGCTCAGCTTGCACTTTTGAGTGAGCTCTTAACCAACTGAGCCATTCGGCCGGTCCTGAGGTAATGTCTTAAGGCCTAAACCAGGAAGAAGCACATGCCACTTTGACTCTAATTCCATCAATGAGAACACAGTCAAACTCAATTATAAATTGCTGGGAAATGTAATATTGGTGTCCAGAAAGAAGTGGAAAAGGTATTTGGTGGAAAATTAACAGTCTGGGCCACATGTCTTATTAAAAGATAATTGTTTGCATAATTAGTTTGTGTGACCATTCTACACGGTGAGCAGACAGAAGATTTGCTGTGATGTTGTCTTAGATGAACTGTTACTTAAGGTCACTTTTTTTTTCCTTTTAAAGGTTTTTATTGGGGAATTGGGGGAGGGGAAGAGCATTGGGGAATCAGGGAAGGGGAACAGACAAATCGCTGTCCTTTTGTTCTTCAGTCTAGTTGTGGAGGATGTTACTTCACTGGTCCATGTTGGTACTACCATTGCGCTCTTCCCCGGTTAGGCAGTTGCTCACTGGCCATTGGACGGCTGCTCACAGTGACTCACAGCAGCTCATGCCAGCTGCCAGCTGCTCACTATAGCTCATGGCAGCCGACTGCAGCAGGGTCTGCAGTCTATGCCGCCGCAGCCACTCCCGGCAGCCCAGCTCCAGGTTGAACTGTTATTCACCATCTTAGCTGCAGAGGGCGCAGTTTCACTGGCCCTCATGTGGAATCCGACCCGGGGTCCTGCTGCTCAGAGCGGGTGTCCCAAGCCGACTCTTTTTCTTTTTTTTAAAAAAGATTTTATTGGGGAATTGGGGGAGGGGAACAGCGCTGGGGAATCGTGGAAGGGGAACAGGCAAGCTGCCGTCCCTCTGTTCTTCAGTAGTTGCGGAGGACATTGCCTCACTGTTGGTATCGTTGTGCGTTTCCCGGATGAGGCAGATCGGTCGCTGGCCTCTGGATAGTCGCTCACGGCGGCTATTGACAGCTCGCGCTGACTGCCGGCCACTCACTGTAGCCTATGGCAGCCCACTGCAGCAGGGGCTGCAGTCTACTCCGTCACCGGGGCTCGCACAGCCCAGCTCCAGGTGGAGCCACTGTTAGCTGTAGAGGGTAGTGTCACCGGCCCTCATATGTGGGATCCGAACCGGGGCTGCTGGCATCCCAAAACCAGCTCTTAACCAATGCGCCACTCTGCCAGCCCTTAAGGTCACTTTTAACAGCAGTTATAAAGACCAAAAAAAAAAAAATAGATTTACAATCATCAAAACGGGTTTTCAGGGGTGACTTCAGTTAGCCCTTAACTTATTTTACATGCCTTTTTTAAAGGTAGGATTTTTAAATTATAGTTTAAATGTATTCATAAACCATAGTTTAGTTATAGTTTTTTTGGATACATTTTTACAAAGTAAGCGTACAAGTCTAACCTCCACTTCATTAAGACATAGAGCAATGGCAGCATCCCAGAAAGCCTCTCTCACTTTCCTCTTCAGTAATTCTACAACCTCATTCTACCAAAGATACCGTATTTTGCTGTGTGTAATGTGCACTCTTTGGCTCAAATTTGTGAGAGCAAAATAAAGATACACATTTTACGTGGGTAGTACTGATTTCATATCTATATAAATGTTTTTAATTCTTTTCTGCTTATGAGTTAAAAGTGTAATAACTCTAGAAATCAATAACGATATCTATGTGCAAAATAATACCCTGGAATAGGATAATCAGTTTTGTTGAACTTACAACAAACTTGCAACAGTGAAGAGTTCTTGGGCTTCTGTGATGCATAAATATTGTAAATTTGTTACCGGTAGATGAAATTTCATGTACCTTGTATCTGTTCTTGTGTTTTGTAATTATTTGTCACATACAACTTCTTGTACCGTACTATGTTAAGAAATAAATGCTAAAATTACCTTGTAATACAAAAAACAAGTGCCTAAAAGTAAACAAAAATTTGAATAAAAAAATTGAAGCAAAGGATTTTTTTCCCTGAAAAAAGTTTGGGCCAAAAACATGAGTGCGCATTATACATGGGAATGCATTTTACACGATAAGAAACGGTAACCTTTATTCAGAGTTACATCAGCATGTATCAGTTTTATCTATTTTTGAATCTTGTGTAAATGGAATTATGAATATGTATTCAGTCATGGCTGGCTTTTTTGTGCAATGTTGTGTTTGAGAGATTATCAATATTGCTGCATGCCACAATAGTTCTTTCTAATTTCTGTATAACTCCATTATATGGGTATATTAGAGTTCTCCAGAGAAGCAGAACCAATAGGAGATATATAAATATATCTAAATACATAAATAAATAGGAGATGTGTGAATATATATATATATATATAATATACATAAATAGGAGATATATCTATATATATCTATTTAAATATATTTATTTATTTATTTATTATGAGGAATTGGCTTATGTGATATGAAGGCTGAGAAGTCTCACAATCTGCTGTCTGCAATCTGGAGACCCAGAATAACTGGTGGTATAGTTTCAGTCCAAGTTTGAGAATCAGAGAGCTGATGGTGAAATTCCAGTCCAAGGACAAGAGAAGACCAGTGTCCTACCTAGCTCAGTCAGGCAAGTAGAAGACAAAAGGACCAATTCCTCCTCCATGTGCGTTTTTGTTCTATTCAGGTGCTCCATGGATTGGATGATGGCCATTCACATTGATAGGGCAATGAACTTTACTAAATCCACCAATTCAATGCTAATCTCATCCAGAAACACCCTCACAAATATACCTAAAAATAATGTTTAATCTGGGTAGCCTTTAGCCCAGTCAAGTTGACCTATAAAATTAACCATCACAATGGGTATTGCATAATTTATCCATTCTATTTTAGATGGATATATATGTTGTTTTGAGTTTTAGCTCTTACAAAGAAAGCTTCTATGAACATTCTTGTATCTTGGAGCACATATATTTTGCATGTATATTGGAAATACATGTAGGAATGGAATTGCTAGATCTTAGGGTATAGATAGGATCAGATTTTAATATATTGCCAAAGAGTTTTCTGAAGTGCTTGTATAATATTATTATTGTATATGCCTTTTGATTCCAGTATTGGTGAGAGCTCTCATTTGCAAATAAGAGAAACCCAGTTTGAACTAGCTTAGGTAAAATTGGGAATGTATTGTTTCATGATACAAAACTGTTGCACAATGTGGTGGCTTTAAAATATGGCCATAAATTCTTTAATGTGATTTTTCTCCTAATGAATAAGGCAGAGTGACAGTATGTGATTTTGGAGACTAGGTCATAAAAGGCACTTTTATTTCCTTCTTGCTGTGTCTCTTGAATCATTCACTATAGGAGAAATCAGCTGCTGTGTCATGAAGACACTCAAGCAGATTATGAAGAGGCCCAGGTGGCAAGAAACAGGCTTCCTGGCAAAAGCCATAGAGGAACTGAGACCTGCCAACAGCCATGTGAATGAGTTATTTGGAAGTGATCCTTTAGCCCCAGTCATGCCTTCAGATCAGTGCAGACCTTGTTGACAGCTGAATTCAATCACAGGAGAAACTATGAGCCAAAACCATTCAGCCAAGCTACTTCAGAATTTCTCTTCCACAGAAACTGGAATAATAGATGTTTTAAGGCACTAAGTTTTGGGGTGAGTTAGTACACAGCAATGGATAACTAATACAGAGAAGAAAAAATAGAAAATCATGAATTTTTTTTCTCTCTTGCCTGGTTCTACTTGCTTGTCATTTGGTTTCATTCTCTAGACTAACTTTTTCAAGAGGTTACCTCATATATTAATAATCTGAGTCTCTGCCAGCTCCAATTGTAAAATGTCAGAGTCTTTGATTAGCATTGCAGTGACATCCCCCAAATTTGTGCTCCCACTTATGTGGTGAAGGATGTCACTGGGAAATGTTTGTCCTGCTAAGAACTGCACTTTCTAGCTGTCCCTTTGCATCTAAGTAAAGATATGTGAATATTTCTCATTAGTGAAAAGTGTGTGAAAAGGATGTGTATTACATCCAGGCCAAGATGTTTATGAAG
This sequence comes from Aselliscus stoliczkanus, assembly GCA_033961575.1. Classification (NCBI taxonomy): domain Eukaryota; kingdom Metazoa; phylum Chordata; class Mammalia; order Chiroptera; family Hipposideridae; genus Aselliscus; species Aselliscus stoliczkanus. The sequence continues at coordinate 120,973,615 of CM066731.1, read as the reverse complement.
TGCTATGCCTTCTCCATGTCCTCTCTTCTTGTTTTGTCAGCTGGATCCAGAGTGTTTTAAGGCCCTAGTAGATTATGGAAGAAGCCTAGTTCCCTGATTTTCTGTGTGGAGAAAAGTCCTCCACTCTCCAGGGATAACCATATTGGAATGTGATGTAATTGAGAAATCACATTTCTCTTTTCTTCCAACACCTGGCAACCACTATTCTACTTTCTGTTTCTATGAATTTGACTACTCTAGGTACCTCATATAAGTGGAATCATACAAATTGTTTTTTTGTGTGTGTCTGGCTTATTTCACTTAGCATAGTGTTTCAAAGTTCATCCATGTTGTAGCAAGTGTCAGAATTTCCTTCCTTTCTAAGGTTGAATATAATTGTGTTGTATGTATGTTTGAGATTTTCTATATCGATTCATGTGTTGATGAACATTTAGATTACTTCTACCTTTTAGCTATTGTAAATAATGCTGCTCTGAACATTGCTGTACAAATATCCATTCAAGTTCCTACTCTCAATTTGTTTGCATATATTCTCAGAAGTAGAGTTGCTAGATTACATGATAATACTTTGTTTAATATTTTGAGGAGATACTATACTGTTTTCCACAATAGCTGCAGTATTTTTTATTCTTACCAGCCATATACAAGGGTTCTGATTTCTCCATATCCTTGCCAATATTTGTTATTTTCTGATTTTTTTGATAATAGCCATTCTATTGGGTGTGAAGTAGTATCTTGTAATTGTAATTTTGATTTGAATTTAGTAATTACTGATGTTGAGCATTTTTTTTTCATGTGCCTGTAGATTTGGAGAAATGTCTATTCAAATCCTTTGCCCATTAAAAAATATTTTTGTCATTAGTTGTAGAAGTCCTTTATATATTCTGGATATTAATCCCTTATTAGATATATCATTTGCAAATATTTTTGCCTTCTTCTTTCTAAAGTTTATTAAGATGTCCAATAATAGAATTATCCCTGATTCCTCACAGCATCCAATGTGGAGAAAAACCCTCTTAAACCTCCCTCAAGTCACTTAACATAAGGCTGAATACTGTAATAAATTCTAACACCTTCTTAATTTATCACCCTCTGGCGATGTGTTCTGTTTCATTGCAACCCGAACTTTAACGATAGGTGTATTTCTGGTGGTCTTTGAAGGTCATGCTCAGTTTCATTCTTATAGTAAGAAACAAAATCCCACACGTGCCTTTTCATGTTTTCTAAATACCAATTTTTATTGTATATTATAAAAATGTTAGTTTTACACGGACTGGGATAAAAACCTCAGATAGTTGAGAAACACTAACTTAAACGACTCGCAACTTTGACTGGTAAAACGTACTGCCGCCGCGTGTCTCTCAATGAGGAACTACAATGCCCAGAATTCCTCCCGAGTGCGTAAGCGACGTCTATGCCGCTGACTTCGCCGCGACGTCCTCTGGGGCATGTAGTGCGTGTCCTGTGCCGTGCACGCTGCGCTCGCCCGGCATCTTTTTCTGGCTTGAGGTCGGATACCACCGGAGGAAAGGTGATGTCTTTAGAAAGTGATGCCCCTCTGAAGGAGTGGCGTGCGGCATAACCGAGCCTGTTGCTTCCTTTGTTGGGAATAGCCATGATTTCTGAGGCATCGTTACTAGCTTTCGATGGAATCCTGCTGAAAAGTTGCAGGGCTTACAGGGAAGAACTTGCCCACAAGTCAGGGCCGGGGAGCGGCGGCAGATTATTTTTTTCCCCACCAGCAGGTTTTCAGGCCCAGGATACAGGGTACGGCTGGGAAAACTGAGGCTGTCGGGGTATTGGATTTATCCCGAGCGCGAAGGACGAGGGCAGGGCTGAGCCCACTCCTGGTCCAGGACCAGGGAGACCACGTTTACAAGTTCAACGCTGCTGTTGTGCTCAGAGCGGAGGATGCCTGCATTTGCATAGGGTGTCACTGTTTAATCTGCACTATAGCTGTTCACAGCTGGTACTAATCATTTATAGTCCCAAGGCCCCTCTTTTGGTTAAATGTCTTCCCCAGGCTCATTTATCTGGGGCAGAGCTGGGGACTGGATACCTTGGTATTCTAACCATTGAGCAGCTTCCAATTGTGGATAAACAGGAGAATCTTGACGATAATTTTGCTTTGTGCAGGTTTTTCTGTATATGTGTGTGACCCTCGTCGCTTTGGGTCAGGGTGCTATAATGATTGCCACAGAGTAGTCAATACTGTCTCATCGTTTTTTCCTGTGAGGCAGGCATAGCCATAGAGGGGAGTGTAAGGCATACTTTTAGTGTTGGTTTGTTGCTGTAATGAGGCTGTTCAAGTTGAAAGAGTCGAAATAACTGGGTGGTGGTTCCAGTTTCACTAATACTAGAGTAATTTTTAAATCTTTTTTGAACCTACCTTTTGTTATCTGTAAAATGGAAACGATAATATCAACCTGGCAGGTTAGTTCAGAGAATTTAATGGGATAATATCGTTTAAAAGTTTTTCGTAGAACGTTGCAGAAGTATTAGATATGATTTTAGTCCTATCTTATAGGGGAAGGGGAACAGTGTGTTTTTCCAGGACCGATTAGCTCCAGGTCAAGTAGTTGTTTTCATTCTAGTCGTGAAGGGCGCCCCTCAGCTCCCAAGTCCAGTCGCTGTTTTCAATCTAGTGTGGGGGGGGGCAGCCCACTTTTCAATGTGGGAATCATACTGGCATCCTATTGTTAACCAGCTGAGCTAACCGGCTGCCCCTAGTCCCATTTTTTTTTTTGTTTTTTGTTTTTTGTTTTATAAAGATTTTACTGGGGAATTGGGGAAGGGGAACAGTGTTAGAGAATTGGGGGAGGGGACCAGCCAAGTTGTTCTTCAGTCTTTCTTGTGGAGGGCGCCAGTCGCCATCTGGCTTTCCATTGGTAGCTCGTGGCCTCCTAAGCTCAAGGTGCTGTGTTCAGTCTTAGTTGCGGGTGGGTGTAGCCACCATTCCATGTGAGAGTCAAACCCAGGCAGTGTTGTTGTTAAGAGCGCACGCCCTATCCACTGAGCCATCCGGGCGGCAGCTCAGCTCAAGGTGCCAAGTTCAATCTCTAGTTGCAGGTGGGCAAAGCCCACCACTGAACAGGCAACCTTGTTGTTACGCCAGCTGAGCCATCCAGCTCAGTGACAGCTCAGCTAGGGTGCAGTGTTCACTGGCCCATGTGGGAATCAAACCTGTGGCCCTGTTGCCCAGAGCTCGCGCTGTAAGCCAACTCTTAACCAACTGAGCCACTCAGCCAGCGCTAGTCTCATCTTTTTAAACCATTGTTTCTCAACTAGAAATATAAACATTTATAATACGTGTTTGTTTATTTATTTATTTATTTATTTATTTATTTATTTATTTATTTTTGAGGGCAGTGTCACTGGCCCTCATATGTGGGACCCGAACCGGGGCTGCTGGCTTCCCAAACCAGCGCTTAACCACCGCGCCACCGGCCCAATATATGTTTTTAAACAAATTGTTTTTCATAATTTGGTTCATATGTTGCTTCACAATGTCTTGTTACATTACTTGATTTCTTCATATTTTCTGATTGGATCTTTAATCATCTTGCTTATTGGTAGAAACCTAAGGTCAGTAGTAACTAAATTGAGTTATTTTGGAGCACCAAGAGAAAGGAGCAAGAAATTATCCAGAAAGCAAATATACCAGAGACTATGCTTTTGTAAAAAAAAAATTTTTTATTATGGCTCTGAATTAATGGCTACTCTTTGTAGAAACTTTAAAGGTGATCATATTTATTTATTGCAAACAGTTTTACTCTTTTATTTTAAAAGACAGTTCTGAATTTGGGATTTTTTTCCCTTTTATGGTGAAATTTGAAAACTTTATGTAAATGTCAGATGTAACAAACATTTAAAAAAGTCAATTAATTTTAAAATTATAGTTGACATGCAATATTATATTACTTTCAGATGTAAAACCTACAGTACTGTTTAACATTCATACCTTACAAAGTGATCACCTTGATAAGTTTAGTACCCATCTGTTGTCGTTCAAGGTTACTGTGATATTGTTGACTGTGTTCCTTAACAAACATTTTTTAAGTGGGATGCAGAAAGAAGCCACTTTTCTTGGACATTTAGTTTTGGATGAGATCTACTGTCTGGTTCAGATTAAGACCAACATCGTTAGTTAATGCAGAAAAACTTGTTACTTTATTTGAATGTTAGAATTAATTTGATAATAAAAGTATAATGATGTTAAACCAATTCTTTACAGAAGCTGCTAATTGGAATGGGATTTGGAGTCATCATCCTGGAAGCAAAAAATATGAAGGAAGAACAGTTATTTTTATCCCAGCATATGGCACCTGGCCACTAGTTTTAAATTTTCTTTATCCAGGAAAATTTGTGATGTAAATGAAAATATACCATTTTTCTAGATACTGTGAGCAAATATGCTTCGCTTAAGAGGTATTTGTCCATTTCCTTGGAGACTGTTTCATTTTCGGCCCTTCAGTTGTGAACCATTAATTAGCCAGATGGATAAGTGTACAGACGAAGAGCAAGTATTTGATTTTATTGAAAAAAACAAAGCCGTACTTTCAGAAAAACAAGTGGGATGTGCATTTAATATACTTTGGCAGTTTCAAAAGCAGAAGACCAGCTTGTTAAAAAGTGTTGAATGTATCAGAGACCATCCCCAATTTCTTACACTTTATAATTTAACTACAAGTAAAGTGGAATTCATGAATGACAGTACCCTGGTGGATGTGTTGTACATCACACAACAGTAAGTAATGTATTTTTAGGTTTTATAGAAATGATTATAGTTTATTTTTGTATTTTAACTGTCTAAATACCTCTTTAAAATGAAAAAGTGTTTTTTTTTTCCTGTAAATAATTTTCCTGATCATCTAATATTTTTAAGATGTTTACGATGATATTCTTTGATTGTGGTAATATTTTCACAGTATTTGTATATCCAAACATCACATTGTACAACCTAAAAATATACAATTTATATTTGTTAATCATACCTCAAGAAATATGGAAAAACATTAATAAACTTTACATTGTTTGCAAGGGAATCCAGCCTTCAGAAGAACTGTACTCCCTAAATAAAGGATTCAGCAGTTATATAAAGGAAAAAAGCACATAAAAGTTACAATTATTCTGTGTCTTAGTCTCATTGGTGGAGAAACAGCAGTTTTCTCTCTAGATTATCCAACCTGCAAGGGCTATTTCAGTAGCTGTAGATGTCAGCATTGCACAATGCAGAGATACAGTTGTTTTATTAGAGAGTCAGCATACATGAGAGGGATTAACACTACTTATTTTGGGGATTGGTGTTAGACTAAAAAAGAGTGGCTTCCCATTTTGCTGGTGGTCTTTCTCAGATTCCAAAGTTTTTTTCTGAGGTACGTGAAGAGAATATGTAATGATCACAGGCAAGATACTAATGTTTGCTTTCCAGTGGTCATGTTATTTTGGAGAATGCTGAACCAGACAAAATTAGACATCTTTATTGCAGGACTCTTCAGAGCCATTAATATGCCAGAGTATATTGTGAATCTCTTAAGTGGGGGCATTTTCCAAACTTAATTAGCCACAAAGCATCATGTTGAACACCTCACAAGACTGATGTATGTCAGGCATAGATGGAGAAATGCTGCTTGGTAATGATTTACCTAAAGGCTGCATTTTTATGTTACTCTCCTAAGTCATATTTTAATAAGGAAAGGATTTTAAGAGTAGAAATTAATTTTGTTTTCAAGTTTTTAAAAATAGGATATAGCTCGATTTTGCTTCATGACTCAACCTGAAATTCTTTGACTTTTAGGAGACAAAATAATATAGCCTTAATGTTACAAAGATGTTGAAATTTGTTTAAAAGACTTCTATACATACAATATATAGTATGTATGGCTTAATTATATATGTAAAATATGCATTATTAGTGAAGGTATACTGGAGCAGGAACTCTTACGTGCTGCTGGTGGTATTATATGTATCATTAATTTAAAAAATACCCTTACACCCAATAATTTTGCATCAAAGATTATCCTGAGAGTAATCCAAGATACATATATAAATATTCTTGTACATGGATATTCATCCCAGCATTGTTTATAATATTGAAAAACTAAAATTTGAATAGTAGATAGAAGTTTAGTCAAATGAATCTATAGTCACTCAATGGAATATTATACAATCATTAAAAAACATGTTTTAAAGACTATGTAATGACTTAGACAAATGCCCACAATACAATGTTAACTTACTGAAACAGGTAGGATATAGAAATGTAAAAGAAATATGTATATTTCATATGTGTGTAGAAAAACATAACTGGAGAGAAATGTTCCAAATTAATGATGGTGGCTATTTATGAATAGCAGTTGTAAATGATTTTTATTTCCCTATTAAAATTTTTCTTTATTTTACAAACTTTCTCCTATCAAAATATGTTTATAGTCAGAGCAAAGTAATATGTTGTATGCACTTTTTTACCTTTGAGCATTTTCATTGTTCACTGGAGGGCAATGAAATGAAAATATAAAAGAGTGAGAGAGACAGGAGATAAAGTGTAAATGTTTATTAGATTATATCAAGAAATCAGAATACTGAAATGGGAGTGGACCAAAAGTAAGGACTGACTGTATAAGAGTATAAATAGCTTGAGGTTCACTTTTGCATTATAATTCTTTTTTTTTTTTTTTAGCTGAGCCATCCTGCCACCTGTTGGCAGGCAGCTTAGCAGCAGCTCAGCTCCGGCTGGGCATCCAACTGCTGTTGCTCAGAACTCAGCTCGCACTGTTTTTTTTTTGTTTGTTTGTTTGTTTTTTGTTTTTTTTTTTTGAGGGCAGTGCCACTGGCCCTCATATGTGGGACCGAACCTGGGCCGCTGGCTTCCCAGGCCAGCGCTTAACCACCACGCCGACCAGCGCTTAACCACCACGCCGACCAGCGCTTAACCACCGCGCCACTCGGCCGGCCCAGCTTGCACTCTTGAGTGAGCTCTTAACCAACTGAGTCACTCAGCTGGCCCTGCATTATAACTCTTACTACATGTGTTTTTAATAATTTAAAGATGCATATGTATGGAAAGTTATTTTCTCTTGTTTTTAATCGAGGTTTGCTGTTGAGGCCCATGACCCACTAGTTGAAGCACTAGTTACAGAAGCATGGAGAAGACTGGAAAGGCAAGTACTCCGGGTTCTTCATCTAAAATCAGGGTTATCTTTTTCAGGGTTATCACAGTGAAATATTGTGGGAAAATAATGGAGATTGTGTTTTTTCCTTAATAAGAGAGAGAATAGTATTTCAGATGTTCCCTCTTTAAATTAAGAGTAGGAAACATGGTGTGCTTTTCAACATTTATAATTAATCAAAATATAAATAAGGTAGAGTCATAGCTATTCATGGACTGGCAGTTTTGAATTTTCTTTTCTGGAAGAGTCCTTCAGAAAGAAGATTCTCTGAGTGATAGGCAATCAATTAAAACCTAGAAGTTCAGGAGGCATAAAAAGTGAAAAAAGAAGAACCAATTTGGTACAAAGGAAAACACTGTTCAGCAGCATTTGAGGATACTTGCCTATCTCTCCTTTATGGAGAGACAGTGAACAGAGCTCATAGGTGACTTAGAAGCTTTCAGGTCCATTACTGTGAATAGTATCAATTCAGATCTATTCTCTAAAGTGTTGTATACAGCTATTTTCAGTGTGTTGTCATAATTGATAATCATCTAAAAAAATGTGAAATTTGTTCCTGGTATTCTTAATGAGTATTGAGAAGTCTATGTGATTTATACTAATATAAGAGTATATGAGGGCCGGCCGAGTGGATCAGTTGGTTAAGAGTTGGCTTAGACAACTTGTCTGTTCCCCTTCCCCAATTCCCCAGCGTTGTTCCCCTCCCCCAATTCCCCAATAAAATCTTTAAAAAAAAAAGGGTTTGCTTAGAGTGCAGGTTCTGAGCAACAGGGCCACTGGTTCGATTTCCACATGGGCCAGTGAATGCTGCGCCTGAGCTGAGCTGTCGCTGAGCTGCCAACTGGTGGCAGGATGGCTCAGCTGGTGTAACAACAAGATTGTCTGTTGGATGGTGGCTACACCAACCCGAAACTAAGACTGAACTCAGCAACTTGAGCTGAGCTGCTGCCCGGATGGCTCAGTGGATAGAACGTGTGCTCTTAACAACAAAGCTGCTGGTTCGACTCCCGCATGGGATGCTGGTTACGCCTACCCGTAACTAAGATTGAACACAGCACCTTGAGCTTAACAGGCCACGAGCTGCCCATGGGATGCCAGATGGCGAATGTCACCCTCCACAACGAAGATTGAAGAACAACAACTTAGCTGGTCCCCTTCCCCAATTCCCTAACACTATTACTCTCTCCCAATTCTCCAATAAAACCTTAAAAAAAAAAAGTATATGAGAAGCTCTCCATTGATAAGAGAGCTGAGATAATAACAGAGCTCATTTTGGTAAATCTTCAGCTAGCTCTGAAACTTGGAATTTTTAAACCTAGAAATTCCGGATAGCCAAGGTTCATTAATAGAATACAGCAAATGTTAGTGAAGAGAGGGAAAATCAAGGTGGGAAAGAGACAGGAAAATTTTTAAAAACCACAGAATAACTTACCCTTTAAACCAAATAGTAACCTAGGGCAGAAAGGAGAGGATTGACTAAGATAAAGAAGAAACAACAGGCTATTTGTTTATAGACAAGGGAGGATCAGGCATTCCCATATTACGCTTTTTTTTTTTTTTTTAAGATTTTTTTTTTTAATTGGGGAATTGAGGGAGAGAAACAGACAAGCTGCTGTCCTCCTGTTCCTCAGTCCAACTGTGGAGGACTTTGCCTCACTGGCCCATGTTGGCACCATCATTGTGCTCTTCCCGGGTGAGGCAGATCAGTTGCCGGCCCCTGGAGGGCCGTTCACGGAGGCTCTTGGCAACTCACTCAAGCTGCCCTCCACTCATGCTGCCTGCCGGCCCCTCACTGTAGCCTATGGCAGCCCACTGCAGCAGAGGCTGCAACCTACACTATCACTGGGACTCACAGCAGCCCAGCTCCAGGCCGAGCCTCTGTTCACCGTCTTAGCTGTTGAGGGCAGTGCCACCGGCCCTCACACGCAGGATCCGAACCGGGGCTGCTGGCGTCGCAAGCCAGCTCTTAATCAGTGTTCCACTCAGCCGGCCCCTATTATGCTTTTTTAACATAGTGCTTTTTTGGCTTTAACATAAAGCCAAAACCATGATAAGTTCTTAGAATTGTAGTCATATGAGGGAGCTCTGTAGGCCTTTGTTATGGGGGCTGGATTACATTAAAAGGAACCAAATAGTTCTCTGGGGTTAAAAATTGTATCTTCATTCACTAAATTGTGATTTTAGTTAATCTCGTTATCCAAACCTATCTGTCTTTTCATCCTCTTCATTTTTGGATTCTCTATACCTATAACTATCCTTTCTTGAGAGTAAAGAGAATCTTACTGCTTTTGTGAGCAATCTAAACTATTGGATCTTTGGGATTAAACTTGGTCATTGTTGATAATAGCTCAACACTTATTATTTTTCTTCAAAGCAGCATTAAGTGTTATGTATATTGAACAGATTGAAGAAATCTGTTATAAAATACATGTTTTTTAAAAATTTTGCTTTTACTATATACCAATTAAATTACAAATGTACAGTTGTACTTCCCAGTGAATCACACATTTCTCTTTTCAAATTAGCTCAGAAGATAATGACTTTGTTCTGTATGGAGGTTTTTATTTGTAGCAGTACTTTTATTTTTTTATAATACAAAGTTGTAAAACATTTAAAAACCCTAATTTGTATTTCATCTATAGAATTTCTAAGAGTCATAAAATAAGCATTAATTTTTGAATTTTTATAGTCACTGTGCCTTATGATGTTAATTTTTTGTAACTGATAGCTTTAATTAGTGTTTTGTTACATTGTCTATGAGTTTACGTTATATAAATATAATTTGTAATCATTCAAATAAGATACATTATTATGTATTAGCATTATATAATGGGTCATAACAAGGAAAATTAGCATATATTTGAAATTCAAATAGAAGATTTTAAATATTTATAAAAGTAGAAAGGTTAGTTTAATGAATTCCCACGTACCCATTATGTCCAGCTTCAACAATTGCCAACATACTGCAGTCTTTTTGTTTGTTTGTTTGTTTTTAAGAGGGCAGTGTCACTGGCCCTCATGTGTGGGATCCAAATCGGGGCCACTGGCATCCCAAGCCAGCTCCCAACCACCACACCACTTGGCCAGCCGTAGCAGTCTTGTTTTATCTAATCACTTGCCATTCTTCCCTATCTGTATTTTATTTTTTATAGTTATTTTATTTTTCAATTACAGTTGACATACAATGTTATCTTAGTTTCACGTGATTAGACATGTAAATAATTTACAAAGTGATCATCCCAATAAATATAGTACCCATCTGACAGAATACATAATTACAATATTATTGACTATATTCCTTATGCTTTACTTTACATTCCCATGACTATTTTGTAACTACCAATTTGTACTTTTTAATCCTTTTCACACACCCCCCCCACCAGCTGGCAGCCATCAAAATGTTCTCTTTATCTATCTACAGTGTATTTTAAATTGTTATGTCATTTCATCTGTAAATACTTCAGTATGTATTTCTGAGGGATAAGCAATAAGCACTCTTTTAAAAGTATGTATTATCACAGTGTAGTAGTCCCATTATGAATGGGGCCAGCCAAATGGCTCAGTTGGTTAAAAGTTAGATTAAGAGCACAGGCTCTGAGCAACAGGGCTGCCAGTTCAATTCTCATATGGGCCAGTGACGCTGTGCCTGAGCTGAGCTGCCACAGAGCTGCCAACAGGTGGTAGGATGGCTCAGCTGGTGTAACAAGATTGCCTGTTCAATGGTGGGCTGTGCCCGCCCACAACTAAGACTGAACTCTACGCACATGGAGCTGAGTGAGCTGCCGCAGATCGCTCAGTGGATAGAGCATGCACTCTTAACAACAAGGCTGCTGGTTTCAGTCCCACATGGGATGGTGGCTACGCCCACCCACAACTAAGATTGTAAACACAGCACCTTGAGCTTAGAGGCCACGAGCTGCCGTGGGGCAGCCAGATGGCGACTGGCACCCTCCACAACAAAGAACAACAGCCACTTTGACTGGTCCTCCTCCCCCAATTCCCCAATTAAAAAGAGAGAGAGAGAGAGAGAGAGAGAGAGAGAGAGAGAGAGAGAGAGAGAGAGAGAGAGAAATGAATAACAATTCCTCAATATCACTTAATAACTGGTTTTGTTCAATTTCCTTCATTGCTCTATAAAGGTCTTTTTGTAGGTGGTTTATTTAAATCAGTATCCAAACAAGTTTCCCACATTACCTTTGATTGCTTTGTCTCAAGTTTTTCTCTCTTTGTAAATAAACATTTGATTGAAGAATATCATATAAAATTATACCAATCATAAATACAACTTGATAACTTTTCACATACTGGTCACTTCTTTGTAGTGTCACTGAGATCAAGAAACAGAACATTAATTCCCCAAAGTTCTCTTTATTACTCTTCCAGTCATGTCCCCTCATCCTAAGAGTGACCACAGTCTTGACTTCTCATATGTTAGTTTTGTTTTTATAGAAGTGGAATCCTATAGTATGTACTCTTACATTTAGGTTAGTTTGTTCAGTATGTTCTAAAGATTTATCCATGATGTTGCATGATTCAATAGTTCTTTGTTCTTGTGGTGTGATGTTCTATAAATATTTGCAAGTTATTCCTTGTGCTCTTAATGCACATTTACATTGTTTGCAGTATTTTGCTATTATAGGTTTTGCTGCTGTGAACTTCCTTATGCTTATCTTTTAGTGAATTCTAAGTCTTAAAATCTATAATAGTTCTCCTTTCCTCCCTTTTGTCTTGCCATTTAGTTGTTGAAGGAATTGCATCATTTTTTCCTATAGGAAAATTCTGAAGTTTTTCACAGCATGGTTGTAGTAGTGGTTGCTTTGTTTATTAATATACAGGCTGGAGTAAAATTGCTGTGTCACCTTAAAAAATAAGTAAATGATTCAAATAATTTTGAGTAATTTTTCCCTTTTTGAAATCTTCTAATAGTATCTGACTTTTTAACTGTTTAGCATGTAATCAACATTTTAGAAAAATTTATTTTAAATTAGTAATGTATGAGTAATATGTATTAATACTTATTAGTATTAATATTTTTGATTGCTTTTTATTTTACAACTGTTTTTTATGTGTTTTAAGTGAAAGTGAATACTAATGATCTCCTTTGTATGTTTCCTTTAATAGATTTGATATTAATATGCTGGCAAAATTTTCCACTTGCCTAGCAGATCAACATTTACATTTTAGTCCATTAATGGGAAAAATAGCTGATATTGTAAATAGGAACTTGGAAACCATACAGGACTTAAGGTAAATTTATTTAGGGGCCTTGTGTTGTGGTGGAAAGATCCTGGGCTTTGGATACACATGCACTTAGATTTGTCACATCCTAGCTGTGTGGCTTTTCACTTCTTGAAAAGTTCACTAACCTCATTTATAAAATAAGGATAATAGTCTGTCTACTTTGCAGTGTTGCTGTGGGAATTAGAGATAAAGTGTTTAAAGTATAGCACTATATTGTTGAGATCTGAGAAAGGTTTGAGAGTTTACCTTACTTGCAAGCTAGCAAGTTTGCCTGCCACTTGTATGACCTCATCTAACCTTAATTACCTCCCGAAAGGCCCTATTCAAATACAGTCGCACTGTAGATGGGGCTTTAACATGAATTTTGAGAGTTCATAATTCAGTCCATAACATATACCAATGTTCATAGAAGTATAGTCACAATAGCCAAAAGATTTAGAAACAACCTAAGTGTCTATTGACAGATGAATTGACAATCAAAATGTGACATATACCTACAATGGAATATTATTCAGTCTTAAAAAGGAAGGAATTTCTGACACATGCTCCAACATGGATGAACCTTGAAGACATTATGCTAAGTGACATAAGCCAGACACAAAGGGACAAATATTGCATGATTCCACTTTAATATAAGTTACCTAGAGTAATCATAGTTATCAAAACAGAAAGTAGAATGGCCAAGGCCAGGGTTTGGGAGGAGGGAAGAATGAGGAGTTACTGTTTAAAGGGTAAGGAGTTTTAGGTTGAGAAGATGAAAAGGTTCTGTAGGTGGATGGTGGCAATGGTTGCATGATAGTGTGAATATACGTAGCACCACTGAACTGTGCACTTAAACATGTTTAAAATGGTAAATTTTACATTATGTATATTTTCACACACACGAAAGTAGCTTGCAAAAGCAGACAATAAAAATTATTGTAAATTTTTTTAATTCTTAAAAATTCTTATAGACCCCTTTGAGAATCTAATGAAATCTTTAGGCATTTCCCTACTCCAAACTGCAATTACAAATATAATGTACAGTTTTTAAAAATCATTTCAGGGGTCTTAATGGTTAAACTAAAGAGCAACGTTAGATTACTAATTAATATTAATATTAACTCAATACTTTTAATGTCAAATTAACATTAATTAGTAATCTGAGTAGAGAAGCCAAGTATTGTACAACTGGGTCTTTAAAATATATATTTATTTTATTGAAAAGACTAAAGAAATTCACAAACAAAAAAAACGCATAATCCCACTATTCTAATGGTTTTTATATTTTTATGCTTGAGATTTATACTTTTATGCCTTTTTGGTAGATTGTGTTCTAATTATTATTCCCAAGTATTATGCCTTCCATTTGCATTCTTTATTCATTATGGATACATTCCTGTATTTGTGTTTTTCTGAGTTTTTTATTATGTAAGAACTGTCTTGGATGGGCCGAGTGGCGCGGTGGTTAAGCGCTGGCTTGGGAAGCCAATGGCCCTGGTTCGGATCCCACATATGAGGGCCAGTGACACTGCCCTCTAAAAAAAAACAAAAACTGTCTTTTGAAAGCAGGGACCTGAACTTTATAATTTTGGTGTCTTCCATAGTTCCCAGAAGAATGATTTATGTTCCTTAAAAAGCGTTTACTGAGTGTAGAAATATTAAATGTTATTTCATGTTCAGTATTTATTGTCTGTTGTATATTAATATCATTCTAGCATGAAACATTAAAAAATGTGAAATTATTCATTAGTGAGAAATATTTTGCTAAGATTTTTATTAGTAAATTACAGATATACAGAGAAAGGAGTGATAAAGCAAAGTCTACTTCTGAAAATATAAAATGAGACTTAATGTTGCATTCATGGGCTGTTGGTCCAGTGATTTCTGAGTAAATTTCACTAAAATATTTTCCTTCAAAGCAGTTATCTATAGAATGAGATATTATACACACTCAATAAAAAATATTATTTCAATGTTTTTTTGTCTATAGGGATTCAGTTACTGGGAGATCTGAGTCAAGTCCTACTAGTATTGGAAAGAAAAATTTCGTGGTATAAGCCCCATAATATTTTTACTGATTCCTTTTCATATCTTTTCTTTTAGTCTTAGAATTGTTCATTATTCTTAAATAACATAAAAATCTTTACATCTTTTTTTCCTTTTTCAGGTCCTTGTCTGTTTTGATGGTCAGCATATCTTCTTTAATATCACAACGTTTTCAAGAACAGTTAGTGAAAAAAGCAGAACTTCTTTTTGACACCATAGATTCTTCCCAAGTCAACATTGCAAGAAGAATAGTACAATTTCTTAGAAATATTAAATATTGTTATTATCCACTATTAGAAAGATGTAATAAAGTGTTCTTAAGCCATGCGAACCACCTTGATTTGGAGTCCATCACTAAAATACTTAGTCTATACCATTTTTTACAGTTTCATAGTTTTGAATTTGTTTTAATGGCTAAAAAGAGGCTAACTGAAATGATTCCTCTATTTGATCACCCTGCTAGCTTTGTAAAATTGTTTATAGCATTGGGACCCATGGCAGGACCTGAAGAAAAGAAACAGTAAGTTCAACTAAAAATGTTTTACTTGTTGAGACTATATGGATTCTTTAAGCTTAGATCTTGCAGTTCTGGAAAGCACATAAATCAGCCCATTCAACCATGGAATGGAAAGTAATCTCATATGCTTTGCTCCTTGATTCTCTGATTATTCTGATTTACACCTCAGACTCTGCAATATAGTTTATACAGTCTACTATGTTCTGAAGGGGGGCCAATAACCCTCTGGTGGTGGCCAGCACAGCAATGGATAAGGGAGAACACTATTTAGATGTTTTTATTCTACTTTTCTAGGCCATGCGGCTGCCTTTAACACAGGTGTAAGACTCCACCACTCCCAGTATAGGGTGTGGACTATTCAGAATTATAGCAGTAGTTCACAATGGACCATTTTTTGCTTTGTTGTCTTCACATTCGTCATCAAAAGCGTGTGTTACACACGTGCATATGTTCTCATGTCATGTTTGAGTTAATTTGATCTGTCGCCTATCTTTTAAGAATTTTTAGTCTTGCCAGATATTGATGTAGATGGAAATATTTGGGATATAAAGATGAGCAAATACTAAATACATGACTATAGATAGGAGCAAAATGATATGTACTGTACTATTAATGAATTAGTCAAGCAGGGTTCAGGAGTTGCATAATAGAGGTATTACATCATTATTCTTAGCCAAAACTTTATGGATGGTTTTATTTTTGAGTACTTTCAATTATATATAAAGAAATTTAAGGGTATGTTTTAAGAGACTGTATCAAGATGGGAACAAGATGATGATTTAAAAAACTTTTATTGGAATCTTTCTCCTTTTTTCTCACTAAGTACTGTTTAAATCTCATATGCTAAAGGAGTATAAAAGTTGAATTTGGGTCTCAGCCTTCAAGGATTTTATATTTCAATTGGGAGGATAGAAATATGTAATTGAAATAATGTAAATACCATGACACTGCAATATAGTTTATGAATAGATACTCAAATTAGCGATATACAATAGAAAGTAAGTGCCATGGGCAGAGAGAATAGAGAAAAATGTAGACTAAAGGACTGTATTTTGCCATGTACAAGTATAATATGCACTTTTTGGCCTAAATTTTTAAGGGAAAATTAAGGATGTGCATTATACATGGGTAGTATTAATTCCGTATCTATATAAATGTTTTAATTCTTTTATTTATGCTTATGAGTTAAAAGTGTGACTAGAAATCAATACCGATATCCTATGCAAAATAATGCCCTTGAATACAATCATCGGTTTTGTTGAACTTAAGACAAACTTGCAACGAAGGAGTTCTTGGCCTTCTATGACGTGAAATATGGTAAATTTGTTACCAGTACATAAAATTTCTTGTACCTTGTATCTTTTCTTTTTTTTTTTTTTTTAAAGAATTTTTTTGGGAATTAGGGAAGTGGAACAGACAAGTTGCTGTCCTTTTGTTCTTCAGTCTAGTTGTGGAGGACATCGCTTCACTGGCCCATGTTGGTATTGTGATCATTGCACTCTTCCCAGCTGAGGCAAATCGGTTCTCGGCCATTGGACAACCGCTCACGGCAGCTCTTGGCAGCTCACACCAGCTGCCGGCTGCTCACACTTGCTGCCAGCCACTCATGGTAGCTCATGCAGCCCACTGCAACCCCACTGCAGCCTGCGCTGTAACTGGAGACTGGGCAGCCCAGCTCCAGGTCGAGCTGTTGTTTACCATCTTAGCTGTAGAGGGCAGTGTCACTGGCCCATGTGGGATCCTAACTGCTAGCTAGCCCTGCTGCTCAGAGCTTGTGCTCCCAAGCCAACTCTTTTTTTTTTTTTTTTTTTTTTTTTTTAAAGATATTTTTGGGGAATTGGGGGAGAGTAACAGTGTTAAGGAAGTAGGAAAGGGGTCCAGTCAAGTTGTTCTTCAATCTTTGTTGTGGAGAGCACCAGTCGCCATCTGGCTTCCTGTTGGCAGTTCATGGCCTCTAAGCTCAAGGTGCCGTGTTCAATCTTAGTTGCGGATGGGCATATCCACCATCCCATGCGGTAGTGGAACCAACAGCCTTGTTGTTAAGAGTGCATGCTGTATCCACTGAGCCATCCAGGCGGCAGCTCAGTCTTAGTTGCAGGTGGGCATAGCCCATCCAGTAGGCAATCTTGTTACACCAGCTGAGCCATCCTGCCACCTGTTGGCAACTCAGCGACAGCTCAACTCAGGTGCAGTGTCACTGGCCATGTGGGAATCGAACTCTTAACCAAAGCCAACTCTTAAACAAGGAACCATTCGGCTGGCCCCTTTGTATCTCCTGTGTTTTGTAATTATTTGTTACATAAAATTTCTTGTATATAATATGTTAAGAAATAAATGCTAAAATTCCTTTATAATACAGAAAACAAGTAACTAAAAGTAAACAAATAAAAATTGGAATTAAAATGAAAGATTTTTTCCCCCAGAAAGTTTGGGCCAAAAATGTGGGTGCACATTATACATGGGAGTCCATTATACATGGCAAAATACCATAGCTAGGAAAAGCTATAAGCTGGGTTTGATAAGGTTGGTGAAAAGGATGGTGTGGAGTAGTGTGAATAGAAAATTAGTTTATCCTGCTATTGTCAGAATTCTTGTTTTGGGCTTGTCTTCTAAATTATTCTGAAAGACATATTTTGATACTTTTATTACTGTTCTATGGATGGTTTCAAAATGGACTATCTGTAAATTTTCAGTTTATAGTGTTACAGCAAGTACTTAGTATATAAGATTTCTGTTTAAATATGCAGGTAAATTGACTTCCTGATAAAATCATAACTCAGGTAAAAAATTGAGATATTGTTAGCATGTTAGTTGTTAATTCTTTTAGCTCTCTAGTACTAAATAACTTCACTGAATCATTGTATTTTATAACGATTGTTATCTTATTTGGAAAACAAATTAAAAAGCCTTTTGTCTATATTTTTAAGAGACAGTTTAAGATTAGATTATACTAGTGAGACCTTAATTGCTTTGAAAAACAATATATTTTTCATTTGATAATATTTTATATTATCCCCCAATTATGTAGAGAGAAAATTGAAATTATATATTTGAATTAAGCTTTTGTTCATATTATTTCTTTCCTATCTGTCACCTAAGAACTGTTATTTAAAAAACTTTTTTATAAGCTAACCATCAGCTTTTCAACATAAAAATATTTTTCTTTGCTTCTAGACTTGAATCAACTATATTATTGATGTCAGAGGAGCTGACCAGCCAGCAGGCCCTGGCAGTGATGGGAGCAATGGAAGAGATGAATAGCAGAAATTCACGTTTGATTAAAAAGTAGTCCTTCCTGAAATTCATGGTGTTAAGTTTAGTTATCATTCATAAGTAGCTATGTTTTTGAGGAAAAATTACGATTTTTTTCTATAATATAGCTGTTGGTTTTGAAGAAATAAGGAATTAACACTTAAGGTATTGTTTATTTCCTAAATAGTTTGTTTTTTAAAATAGAGATTCTAAAGTTGTTTATAGCATTTTTCATTTCATTTGCTACTGTTATTCTCAAGAAAAGCATCATAATTTAGGAAAGTAGAGATTATAGAGCAGGACCTTATTTTTAAAAGGACATTTTCTGTAAAACAGTTAACATCTTTGTGAACTTGAATTGTTTCACACCTTGGTTGTTACGTTGAAATCATACTACCGTATATTGACCTTTTTGTTAATTTGAGAGTTAAGAAGGAAAAAAGTACAGGGTACAGATTATATATATGTACATGGTATTTCTTCTACCCTCTTTCTTCCAATTTACTGCCTCTTAATATTGTCCATTGCCTTTAAGCATCTCTATAAGGGGGGCACTGGATTTAAGGAAGAAATTTAAGTCATGTTTTCTAATTGTTAGTAATTCTTGGTAAAGATTTTCTTGGGGTGAGGATATGGAATTTGATGGCCGTTCTATGAGATTTTTTTATTTAGAAAGCAAACTGTATGCTTTTCTCTTTTTTTATTAATAATTAAATATTATTTCATTCACACTTCATTGATAGCTTTTACCTCATTCTATTTTTTTTTTTTTTTTTTTGAGGGCAGTGTCGCTGGCCCTCATATGTGGGACCCGAATTGGGGCTGCTGGTGTCCCAAGCCAGCTCTTAACCACCGCACCAACTCGGCCGGCCCTACCTCGTTCTATTTTAATTATTACATTTCTGTTGCCATCTTGAGGCAGTTCTTCAAGAACAGAAAATGTTATCTCATTGCTATTTCTTCAGCACAGAGCTTGTCTGGCATGACAGAGCTCCTCAGTAAATGTTTAATAAATAAACGAATGAACTGATTATAATATATGTTTTATCATTCTTTTTAGAATTGCTTCAATTCTGCATAAGCATTTGGATGACTATAAACCAGTTGAGTTATTGAAGATAACTCAAGCATTGATTTCTCTACATTTCCGAAGTAAAGAGCTCTTTGTGAAACTCAGAGAATTATTGCTTAGGTAAGATTAAAGTAGAAGTGTTTATTTAGCCATTCATTTTATAATCTAATCTTTCAATTTCTAGTCTAGTTTTATATAATTATGTATAGAGTTGTTGGAACTTTTGGAGGAAGAATCGGACAGCTTATTATAAAAAATGTTAAGACACTTATCTTTCCCCATGCCCATTCTGCGAGTACTTAAGCTTGGTACATTTTGAAATGGAAATGAGACCAGTACGGTGAGGATTTCCAAGGGCATGAATAATAGTAAAAGCCAAGTCATTCTTTACTGCAGGAATAGAATATCTACGAAAAGAGTGGAGCTGCTGAAGAAGGCCAAAGTCCATTTGGGAGCACTCATATTTAGGGGTCTTCAGTTTGCTTACTTGCCCTTTTTAAGGCATATTACATTTTTTAATTTTTAATTTTTAAAATAAAATATATGGGGGTAATTTTAATGTTAATGAAAAGGTATTTTAATGCAGAATTTTCTCTTTATAATTAAAAATACTCTGCTTTTCTGTGGATACAGCATTCATATCTCAACTAAGGAGTTAATTCAGTTTTCTCTTGACTTTCATTACACTAAAATGGAGTTTTCCATGAAAAATTTTTATTTTAAAGATTAGAATAATGACTTGAATGAAATTAGAATCAGATTAATCATTTTTCCATACTAGTTTGATTTCTTATTGTGATTTCTGAAACACTAGGCATGGGTCTCTATGCCATATTCAAAAGATTGGCATATAGTTGAAAATGATAATTATTTTGATAAAGTGATATGCCATTATGGCTAAGAAGGATTTTAACTGAGGAATATGAGGTGGCACTTTATCAGATGAGAATTTAGCGTATTATAAGAAAGTTCACACTTTTCTTGAAATTACTTTCTTATAATATGCAGGATTATTGTTTCTTTACCTTTTCCATATTGAGCATAGAATTTCACATAGTCTCTGAATTGAGAATTTTATGTTCTAAATTATATTATCATAATCTGTCCCAGACACATGGTTTATTTGGCCTGCACAGTGTTTGTTTGTTTTTTTAAATTACGCAACACTGTTTGCACATAGGTATGTTGACAGAACAATAAGACAGGATTGGAAGCATCAAAGGGGATTTCACTTTACCTGTGTTTTATTTCCTTTATAAAAAGACCTGAAGCAAACATGACAGTGTTGAAGTTTAGTTCGCAGTAGTGAGAGCCACTATATTCCTCTGTAGTTTAAAATTTTATCAAAAATTAATTGAGAGATGTTATATAAAATCAGAGATGCTTATGCTTCAGAATTACCTTCCCCCACTCAGCACAGATTGTGTGAAAGAACACAATCTAATCTAATTAATCTGGTTCCCTTAGGTATTTACATAAATAGCTCCCGAAACCATTTGGGGAACCCAGGGAGTTCATGTGCTGGAATAACGTGCTTTTCTTTGAAATAAAATCTACATAAAATACTGAAATACAGTCTACATAAAATATACATATCCCCTCCTCATTATCCTACTCCCTCACCCCCTCCCCAGGTTATCTATTATACTATCCTTACTTTTAACTGCGTGGATTAGTTTTGCCTATTTTGTCTGGCTGATTTTCCTCAATATTATGTTTATGAGATTTACCTATGGTTTTGCTGTATTGTATTCTCATAAGAATGTAACAAAAATTTTTCATATTCATTCTACTGTGGATTGATATTTGGTTTATTTGGGGCTGCTGTGATGAATATTCTTTTTTTTTTTTTTTAAATATTTTATTGGGGAATTGAGGGAGGAGAACAGTGTTGGGGAATCGGGGAAGGGGAACAGACAAGTTGCTGTCCTTTTGTTCTTCAGTCTAGTTGTGGAGGACGTCGCTTCACTGGCTCATGTTGGTATTATCATTGCGTGCTTCTCGGGTGAGGCAGATCAATCGCCCGCCACTGGACGGCCGCTCACGGTGGCTCTTGGTAGCTCATGCCGGCTGCCAGCCACTCACGGTAGCCGACTGCAGCTCCACTGCAGCTTATGCCATCATTAGCAACTCACAGCAGCCCAGCTCCAGGTGGAGATGTTGTTCACCATCTTAATTGTAGAAGGAGCAGTGTCACTGGCCCTCATGTGGGATGGGAACCGAGGCCTTGCTGCTCAGAGTTGGTGTCCCAAGCCAACTCTTAACCAAAGCGCTATTTGTCTGGCCAGATATAATCTTTGTTTTTTTGTTTTTTTTTATGATTTTATTGGGGAATTGGGAGAGGGGAACAGACAAGTTATTGTCTTCTAGTTGCAGAGAACGTTGCTTCACTGGCCCATGTAGATATCGTCATTGCGCTCTTCCTGGATGAGGCAGATTGGTCGCCTGCCTCTGGATGTTGCTCACCGCGGCTATTGGCAGCTCATGCTGGCTGTCAGCTGCTTACTGCTTACGCTGGCTGCTGGCCACTCAGTGTAGCCTATGGCAGCCCACTGCAGCAGGGGCTGCAGCCAACACCGTCGCCGGGGCTTGCAGCCCAGCTCCAGGTGGAGCTGTTGTTAGCTGTAGAGGCCAGTGTCACTGGCCGTCTTATGTGGGATCTGAACCGGGGCCGCTGGCATCCCCAAACCAGCTCTTAACCAATGCGCCACTCGGCCAGCTCCAGATATAATCATTTTTAATGACTATTTAATAACTAGATACTACCCATCCTCTACCATAATTTACTTAATGATTCCCCATCATTGGGTATTTAGATTGTTTTCAAATTTTAGCTACATTAAAAATATGATGAATAACGTAACATACATTTTTGCCTGCATTTTAGGTTATTTTCATAGGCTACTTTTGTCAACAGGGATTGATCATGTCAAATGATACAATTAGTTTTAAAGTTCTTGAGCTATACTGTTAAATTACTTTTCAGAAAGGTTATACCAACTTTTATTTATTTATTTATTTTTTTTGAGGGCAGTGTCACTGGCCATCACATGTGGGACCCGAACCGGGGTCGCTGGATTCCCAAGCCAGTGCTTAACCACCGTGCCACTCGGCCGGCCCCAGTTATACCAACTTTTAAAGTTTACTATAGTGAATGAGAATGCATGTATTAGTGCACCCTTGCTAGCATTGAATATTATGATTATTTCAGTATATTAAATTAATTTTTAAAAAGTTACTCAATTTTGTTTTCATTTAGATTTAATTATTTCTTCCAGTACTTGTAAATCTAAAGATTCTTCAAAAACTCTTGGGTTTTTGTTTGTATTTTAACAACTGCTGTCCTGGTGATAGGACTCTTACCATGGGGTTTGGGAAAGGAGGAGTAGAGGATAGAGTTCATTATATGGCCTGTGTTTTCTGGGGAGTTTTTAAGGTTGGACTTCTTTTTTTTTTTTTTTTTTTTAGCTGAGCCATCCTGCTACCTGTTGGCAGCTCAGCGGCTGTTCAGCTTGGGCTGGGCATTGAACTGCTGTTGCTCAGAGCTCAGCTCGCACTCTAGAACGAGCTCTTAACCAACTGAGCCACTTGGGCGGCCCAAGCTTGGACTTCTTATATATAGCAGAAGTAAGATGGGAACCAGTAAAATAGAGTGATCACTGTATGCCAGGACCTGTACTAGGTCATACCAACTCCTGAAGGGTTGTATCAGACATTCAGCCCAAATTCTGTCTCTAGCAAACAGTACTGGAAAGAAACATTGTTCTGACACTGACCTTTTGTTTGCCAGGAACTATGGTTTTATTATCACATTATAAAATTAGGTCTGTGCTTTAGATTATCTTAAGGCTTCCCTTTGTAATTCTTTATGGACCTGTCATCTTTGAATTAGTGAACCCTTCTTAAAATAAGAAATTTATTTTAAGACTACCACACCTATTATAATAATAATTACATATTCATATATTAATATATATATATTGTATTTTGTTGCTAATGTATTTTGTTCTTTTCTCTTTCTCCCCCTTTCTTTATAGTCATTTGAAAATTAGCCTCAAATCTAGTGAGATATCCATCCTGGTCTGTGCTATTTCCATGCTTCCGTCTCCTCACCTCGATGAAGTGGGGATATCTCGAATTGAAGCAGTTTTACCACAGTGTGACCTAAATGACCTTAATAATTTTGCCACATCTGTTTTAAGATGGATTCAGTATGATCACATGTGTCTGGATAGCACGACTGGAAAACAGCTAAAACTACTTCAAAAATTAGATCACTATGGTCGTCAGAGACTACAAAAATGCAACAATTTGAATCTGTTATGGGAAGAACTTAAATCTTTAAAAGGAGACTGGTTTGTCGAGTCACTTCTTGAAGAAACAGTTGCTACTTTACAGTGTTCGGTGGATGAAATTAATTACGTAAATGTTGCGGGAATTTCATCTTTTATTTCTAGAACGAACTACCTCAGTACTTTGATACTTGATAGGATAGCCTCAGTGGTCCTTCAACAGATTGAAAAGGTGAAATTGAAATGTCACTCAGCTTTATAGTTGTCAACTTCTAAAAGCATAAATGTTTAACATATGTACTTTAAGAACTTGACTGGAATTTGAAGTTTAAAAATTAAACTCTAGTTTCGGGTTTAGCAGTTTGTTGTTCCTCCTCTTAAAGCCCCTTTCTTCAGCATTGCAGATTTGGGCCAATTAGCAGTCATCCTTTCATTCTTGCGATATTGTTAAGATCAGTAGTCAAAATTCATTGACTAGAAGGAAATACTTAAAACAATACTTATTATATTAGAGTGTGAATGATTTTTTGTTTCCCCTGTTTCTTATTTTCTGTAATCCTACTTTTACTATTTAAAAACAACTACATTCATGAAACTAATATAAAATAATAATTGAATGTCGACTGTAATCAAAATATATGTATTCACAGGATGTGGAGTACAGCATAGGGAATGTAGTCAGTGGTATTGTAATAGCTATATATGGTGTCAGATGGGTAGTAGACTTGTTGGAGTTATCACCTTATGAGGTATGTAAATGTCTAATCATTATGTTGTTTTGTACACCTGAAACTAATAATTAAAAAAAGAAAATATATACACCTCTCCCCCCCAAAAAATTAAAAAAATAGAAACAACCATATTCAAAAGTGTGAAAATTGAAAAAGATATAAGGTATCTACTGACTTCAGTACAATTGCCCCTTGAACAATGTGGGGGTTATTATTAAATCCACATATAACTTTGACTTCCCAAAACTTAACTACTAATAGCCTACTGTTGACTGGAAGCCTTACTGATAAACACATACTTTGTATGTTACGAGGTCTGACAATTAAGTTTGCGAACTTGTTGCAACAATGTTGCTAACCTTTTTTTGATATGAGAGGGATTATTCATTATGAATTTGTACTAACTGGACAAACAGTTAACCATGTTTACTATTTGAAAGTGCTGAAAAGGCTGCATGAAAAAGTTAGACAACCTGAACTTTTCACCAACAATTCATGGCTCTTGCATCACGACAGTGCACCAGCTCACATGGCACTGTCTGTGAGGGAGTTTTTAGCCAGTAAACAAATAACTGTATTCAAACACCCTCCTTACTCACCTGATGTGGCCCCCAATGACTTCTTTCTTTACCTGAAGATAAAGGAAATATTGATGACATTCAGGACATCAAGGGTAATACGAGGACAGCTCTGATGGCCATTCCAGAAAAAGAGTTCCAAAATTGCTTTGAAGGGTGAACTAGGCGCCAGCATCGGTGCATAGCTTCCTAAGGGGAGTACTTTGAAGGTGACAGTAGTGATAGCAGTGAGGTATGGAGCGCTTTTTCTAGGATTTATTCACAAAATTGTCTGACCTCGTGTATGTATTATATACTGTATTCTTATAATCAAGTAAGCTAGAGAAAAGAAAATGTTATTGTGAGAGTCATAAGGAAGAGAAAATACATTTACAGTAATTATTGAAAAAAATTGCATCTAAGCAGACCTGTGGAGTTCAAACCCATTTTGTTCAAGGGTCTACTGTATTCTTAAATTGTCAGTGTGCCTTCTTACAAATTTATTTCTGGAACTTATGAAGTGCTGCTTTGGGGATTAGATGAGAAGAAACTCACAAAATTGATTTTATATATATATATATATAAGAATAAGGCTTTTACTTAGTATTTCTTGCAAATGAAAATAAAAGTCTGCCTTATTTGCTTAGCATATTGCTTGGCAGTCATTAAGTATTGGATGAACGAGTAACTGAAATTAAAAAATGAATGAATGATAAATTCTGATGATTATAAACTCCCTTAATTATATTATATGATGTATCTACAAAATGCACTGATATCATGGAAATTAGTGATATACTGTTTCCTATTCACTTTAATGATTGATGTATTTCTGGAAGAGGATTTTATACCTAACAGTATTCATTTATGGATTATCTGATTTACTTTTTCTGCCTTAACACTTAGAGTTGCTAGAAATTAGTGTTGAGATTAAATATATCATAGCAAGGTGGAAAAATTAAACAGTGATATATTTGTCATTTAACTATAGACATGTTAGAAAAAGACTTCTCTAAAATAAGTTAAAATTTTGTTTTACTGAAGTTTAAACTATAACATTTTTGTTCCATTTATACAGATCCATCCTTTTGCAATCCTTGCTGTTATTCTTCCGTTCAGTGTCTTGAACTATGATCCACCTCAAAGCGATGAATTTTTCAGAACTTGCATTCAACACCTTAATCCTTACTTGTGTAGGTATATTGTTTGGTACTACATTGAATGAGTAGGTGGGAGTATACTTTTGCAGATATTCCTCATTTAAAGGGTAACCATAATAGCAGTGAGTTCTATACCTAAAAAAATGTTTGTATTCACTTTTGAAACTTTATTATGAATAGTGTCAAAATTAGAGATTAAATGAAAAGGAACAACAAGGAATACCTATATGGGTAGATTTTAATACTCGTTAATATTTTATCCTATTTGCTTTACTGTTTGTGCCTCTTGCTCTATTTTTTCTGAGCCATTTCAAAGTAAGTTGTAGGCATTGTGACCCTTCACCTCTTAATTACTCATGCATACACCTTCTTAAGAACCATGACCTCCTATAGCACCACAATTCTGTTATCACACCTAAGAAAATGAATAGTCTTCTAATATAAATACACAATTCATGTGTAAATCTCCTTCCTTATTCCCAAAATACTGTGTAGAGTGCTTATTTTGGACTCATAAGCCAATAAAGTTCACTCTTTGTGTTTGGTTGTTATCTTTGTTTGGTCTCTTATAGTCTAGAATGTTCCCTGGGTTTTTTGTTTTGTTTTTTGCTTGATTTTGAATTGGTAGAAAGGTTTTGTTTTTGTTTTTTCCCCCCAATTTTTTGTTACCATGCCTTGCAAATACACAGAAAAATTGAAAGAACAATATAACAAACATCTATGTACTGTGTACTCATAATCTAGCTTTTGAGTAATGATTAATATTTTGCCTCATTTAGTGTGTGTGTGTGTGTGTGTGTGTGTGTGTGTGTGATGAACTGTTTGAGGTGTTAGCCCTAAGTAGGTTATAAGGAACTAAAGCATCACACTTAAGAAAACTAACAATTACCATCTACTACCGTAATCAAAGTTTTCCAAATCTTACCAGATTGTCTTTTATGATATTTTTTAAAGTAACCAACCTTGAATTGTTATGTCACTTTCTCCCTACCTTTTTTTGTCTTGGTATTTATCTTTTTATAGAAGAGATTGACCATTTATTGTGGATTGTGCACATTTTGGATTTGTCTGATTCCTTTCTGTTAAAACCTTGCTTCTCCATCTCCAGTATTTCTAGCAAACTGGAAGATACTATAGATGCTTGATTAGATTTAGATTAAACATTTTTAGCAAAAATGCTTTGTATGTGGTGCTGTGTACCTAATATTTTTATCACATGTGGAGACACATAATATCTGATTGTTTCTATCAATTTTAATAGCTAAGCTGGTACGAGATGACTATAAATACATTAATTGTATCAGTATCATGCTCATAGACTTTGCTATACTTCCATAGGCTCTGTCAGCCAAGTAGTGTCTAACCAGGTCTGGTTCTACTGTGTCTGCTAGACAAGTAAAATGGGACTGTAAGTGTCTATGTTTAGATGTAAGTGTATGCATATGCGGCATTCAGACACACCCTTTTTAGTACCACAACTGTATGTAAAAAGATGAGACTTGAAACAAACTTGAAATTCAGACTTGAAACTGAGTGTGCTGTCCTGGTTATTTAGTCGTGTTTCAACAGCCAGAAGGAAATGAAAGTACACATTTTCTAAATGGAGGCTTATATATTACAATTTTTAAGAAAATTAAAAGAAATGTTGAGAGGTACAGCTTTAATATATATTTTTTTAAGATTTACTGAGAGAATGTTTGGAAAATTATTGGAGACTTTTATAAGTACAATTTTACATAGCTAACTAATAATTTTATTTATTTTGAATAAATATTAGTTTTGACAGATCAGTTTTGCTGGTGGGGATCATCATAACCTTGTTTATGACTTGATCTTGCTTTATTAAAGAAACTCAGCAAAAAAAATCCAAAAGAAAATATTTAATGTCCGTTTTGTACTTTGTAAAAAATATTGCTGCAATAGGGCATTTTGGATGACCCTTTCCCTCTCATCAGAAATGTCTTTTGGATGAGGCAAATCAGCTAAATTATCTCAAGCCCTATACTCTGGGATATGTACCATGCTGCTGGGTGACAGGTAAGGGAGGAGGTGCTAGGGGAGACCTGAGCTTCATACATGTCTACCCTCAGCCTGGAGATCTGAGATTCCTACAGAGCTGCACAGTAGAGTGGTCCAGGCTCCAAGCTGGACCTAACAGGTTAAATCTCACTCTCTACTGCTAACCGTGTGACTTTGGGCAAGTCATTTACCTTCTTTGTAACTCAGTACATTCATTTATTGAACAGAGATAGTAATTGTTTCTACTGTATTCTGAAGTGAAGAGATTTAAATTGGGAAAGTGCTTTCAGTGGCACCTGACACACTCTTGAGTAATGTTATATTATTAATACATAGAGACCGGGGTCACCGCTTTTTATATACACCATTAACCTTTAGTTTTGAACTCTTTCTCTTTTCAAGGGAATTAAAAAACTTTTTGGAAGGATAATAATAGTAAATAGATGTTCACATATCCTTAATATATAGTACGAATTTATACAACTTGAATCATCCAACAAATCAGTACACAGATCAAGGAACAGAATACACCACACAGTACTCTTCTCTGTGCCCCTTTCCTACTCTGTCTACCTCCACCCACAGGTAACCACTTCACCGCTATCCTGACAGTATTGTAACAATATAGATTAGTTTTGTGAAGGCTGTGTTTGTATCCTTTTTTTAAAAACTGGTTTTAAGTGAATAAAGTGAGTGCTTATATACATGTGTGGTGGCTGTACATTATAATTTTTTTAAAATCTTAATTTTGTTTTAGCTGTATTGGATCCTCTCATGTTAGTGTTTCTTGGTTTCTCTCTGGCCACACTTGAGTATTTTCCAGAAGACCTTCTAAAAACAATTTTTAACATCAAATTCTTAAACAGATTGGATTCCCAACTTGAACGTATGTATCTATATTTTATTAAATTATTATTTGTACTTTATATCCAAGTTTCAGTTCTACCTATACTGAAGTATTTAAATGTTAATTTTTGTTTGTTTGTTTGTAAAAGTATTTCCTGCTTATGGTAGAAAATTTGGGAAATACAGAAAACTATAAAATAGAAAATAAAAGATTACTTATTATCTTACCACCAAGAGAAGCTACTGCTCTTAAGTGTTTGGAGTGTTGTCTCTTTTCTGCTGTTATGTTTATATTTATATACCTATGTGTATTTTAAAAGATTTGGATTATTTATATATTCACTTTTGTATGTTGCCTTTTGCCATTGAACTATATTGAACAATTTTCCGTGCGATTAAATATTTTTTGATGTCTTGATTTTTTAGTATTTACCTAGTCTGCCTTTATATGGATGTAATAAAATTTGTTACCTTGTAGGTTGTTTCCAATTCTTTATTGTTATAAATAATGATCGTTGTTCATGAATCATTGACCTCATTTTTGTTTACTGATGATAGATTCCTAAATGTGGGATATTAGGTCAACGAAAATTCTTTGGTAGTATTTTTTAAAATGTAGTTTTAATATTCATAATTAGTGAACGCAACATAGGAGTTGGTCCTAATCATGTCACTGAATACAATAATTTAAAATTTTAAAGCATGTGGGTGCAACTGCAGTGATTTTATGAGAATCAAAGTATCAGCCAATAATGGGGAGAAATGAGTATGAACAAATGGAATGTTTTTGCTAGATCCAAGCTATCAGAATCCATTAATATTTTTTTTTAATTTCAGTTTTATGTTCCTCTCTAAATATGAGGGTCGAGTTTCGTCTTATGGAATTAAATAGAGCAGTCTGCTTGGAATGTCCTGAGTATCAGATTCCATGGTTTCATGACCGCTTCTGTCAACAACATTATAATAAAGGTTTGAGTTTTCTTTGAGTCAGAAAGTGAAGTTTAATTATAAAGTAAATTGTTAGGTAGTACGTTGTTGTTTTTGTTAAACTTTAACCATGATACCAGAGTCCCCAAGAGTGCCATGACCTATTTAATGGAATCATTTTGTAGGTGAGATTTTTGTTATAAGAATTTCTGGCCGGCCCAGTGGCGCCGCGGTTAAGCGCTGGCTTGGGAAGACAGCGGCCCTGGTTCAGGTACCACTTATGAGGGCCAGTGACACTGCCCTCAAAAAAAAAAAAAAAATTTCTTTTTTTTTACATTTTATTTATTTATTTATTTATTTATTTATTTATTTATTTATTTTTGAGGGCAGTGTCACTGGCCCTCATATGTGAGATCCGAACCGGGGCTGCTGGCATCCCAAGCCAGCTCTTAACCAATGCGCCACTCGGGGGCCCTGTTATAAGAATTTCTTGGGCCGGCCGAGTGGCGCGGTGGTTGAGCGCTGGCTTGGGAAGCCAGCGGCCCCAGTTCGGATCCCACATGTGGGGGCCACTGACACAGCCCTTAAAAAAATAATAAAAAAAATAAAAAAAGTATTTCTTAATGTTTGGACACTAAACCTCTTGGTAGAGAGCAAAGAACTGTGTTATACTGAATTTAGTGTCATTGCATATGGTATTACAATGAAGTTCTTGTTGGAAATAGCAATTTTTATTTTTCAGTTTGTAGAATTGGATGATTTTCATTCAAAAACTGATTAACTTATTTTAAGTGAACTAATTATTTTTATTTTCACAAAGATATAGGCAGCATGAATGGAGTACAACAGCATATTTATAAAATGTTAGCAGAGGTACTAGGAGGAATCAGTTGTGTAAAAGCTTCGGTTCTTACACCTTATTACCACACAATAGGTAAGTGTTTAATCATCTCAACTGGAATTTTAAAATGTTTTTGAATATTTTCATATTATCTTGAAAATTTCCAAAGAGACAAAAGTAGAAAGAACAGTGCAATGAATCCTTAAGTTCCCATGACCCAGTTTATATAGCCATCAGCATTATGCGAGTCTTAAAAAAAAAATTTTTTTTTTTTTTTAAAGATTTTATTGGGGAATTGGCGGAGGGGAACAGTGTTGGGGAATTGGGGAAGGGGAACAGACAAGTTGCTGTCTTTTTGTTCTTCAGTTTTTAGTTGCGGAGGATGTTGCTTCACTGTTGGTATCGTCATTGCGCTCTTCCCGGATGAGGCAGATGGGTCGCTGGCCGATGGATGTCGCTCACCGCGGCTATTGGCAGCTCACGCTGGCTGCCAGCTGCTCACACTGGCTGCCGGCCACTCACTGTAGCCTATGGCAGCCCACTGCAGCAGGGGCTGCAGCCCACACCATCACCGGGGCTCGCACAGCCCAGCTCCAGGTGGAGCTGTTGTTAGCTGTAGAGGGCAGTGTCACTGGCCCTCACATGGGATCCGAACCGGGGCCGCTGGCATCCCAAAACCAGCGCTTAACCAATGCGCCACTCGGCCGGCCCAAAAAAAAAAATTTTTAAGTCAGTCTTTCATCAGTTATAAGTATGTAAAACTAAGATTTAGATTCATTGGACGTTCGTGGATCTTCAAAAGACTGTCCTTTCCACTCAGTGCCCTAAATTTAGGGAAATGATTTATGTCAATTTCATTGTTTTAAGTTCATCTCAGAAACTAAACTGGATTACTATCATGAATGAGGATTTCCATAGGTATGTGCTCAACTCTAATCTGGGTAATCTTGTTTTTCAGCAATTAATTGTAGAGGCATTCCGATTTAGTTTTGGATGACAAAGCTGGAAAGCTAAGTGGTATGCTAGATGGCAATATAAGGTTTTTTAAAATTGCTAAATTCAAGTGGTAGGCTTAAATGAAAAGATGAAATTTTAAGAGGATTAACATAGATTTTCTAAATTAGATTTAGACAACATCTGTATACATGTAGAGTATTTTAAAGGGTTATAAGCTTGACATAAATAATAATAATATAAATGGTTGCCCCAAATCAAATACTCTTTTAAACAATGTTATTAATAATAACAAGAAAGCTGGTAGTCTCACCATATTCTGTCCTTTAGACACTTCGCAGTATTGTATTCTTTTTTTTTTTTTGAGGGCAGCGTCACTAGTCCTCATATGTGGGACCCGAACCGGGGCCGCTGGCGTCCCAAGCCAGCGCTTAACCACCACGCCACTCGGCCAGCCCTTGTATTCTTTTTTTGAGTGTTGCATTTTATGAGAGACAGTGACAAATAAGGCCTAGAGACAAAGGATCTAGAAATTATGTCATAGAACTAGAGAAGACGGACTGCATGGATTTCATGTCTTGAGCAAGGTCCTAAACCTCGGAACTTTATATTAGTTTTTCATTTGTAAAATGGGGATAATAATTCCTGCTTAATAGGATTAACCAATATATTGCATGAAAACCATATAGTGTTACCCTTGGGACATAGTAAGTGCTCAATAGATTTTATTTAAAAAGGTAGGATGTTTAGTCTGAAAGCGAGAAAACGAGAAGTCTTATGGAGAGCATAACTTAAATTTTTTGAAGGATTGTGATATGAAAGAATTGGATGTCTCTCAAGGATAAAAAATATTAAAAATTGAAGAATATTTTAACTCAAGTATACAGAGTATTTTATGACTTGTTGAAAAATGAAAATGGGCTACCTTGTGAAGTAATGTTCAAGCAGAGACTGGATGGTCAGACGATGCTGTATGTGTGTGATTTCTGTATTGGCAAGCGGCTGGACCAGGTGGTCATTAATATCCTCATCTTGTACTACAAAACACATACTCTGAGTTGTTTGGTTTTATATTAATCAGTATTAGGTTTGGTTATGACTGACAAAAGTCCACAAATAACAGGAACTTAATAAAATGTATTTCCTTCTCCCATACACCTAGGGTGTCCTGGGCTGCGATGCCAGCTCCACAAACATTCAAGATCCAGGATCCTTCCATTTTATTATAATCTACCATCCTCAACATGTAGCTTCCACTTCATGATCTGAAATGACTGCTCCAGTTTCAGCCGACAACAACCCAAAAATATCTTAAAGTTTTGCCTGTAAGAATTTACCTAATTCATACTGTTGATTCCTGTACTTGCTTATAGATTTTGAATGTATCTTGGATAAAAGAAAAAATCCTCTTCCTTATGGAAACCATAATATAACTTTGGGAAAACTGCCAGCAAGTCACTGGGAATCAAATACCCCAGTAGTTAGATCAAGGCTGCCACCAGGAGCTGAAAGGTAACTTATTTCTTAGTTTCAAATTTTGTCATCTAAATGTTAAATTTGGCATAGTTCAATGATCTCATTTATCAAGAATTTATGGTGCAGTAGAATCTGCTTCTCAACTACCTCATGCGTTCTACCTCTGTACTTCTGTTTTTCCTGTGCTTTCTGCCTTAACGCCCGTCCTTCGTTGTCTAAAGCGTAGCATCTCTCTTAAGTAAAGTGCTAACCTAGTTGACCTCAGCAGAAGCAAATAGTATCTTCTTTGGAGCCTCCATACCTCTCTATTTTTCTGATAGCACTTAACCTCTTCTTACACTGCATTACAGTTACTATATATCATATGTTCTGTCAGAATGTAAGTTATGTCTATTCATCTTTGTTTCCCTCAGTGCCTTCCTTACGTATGGTAGGTGCATAATAAATATATATTGAACAAAGAAATGGATAAAAGCACGGAGATATTTACTATAATTTGGCGTAATTTTACTAATGAATAGGCTTGTCATTAATTACTAATCTAAGCAGAAAAATAACTTGGTATACTCATTTATATTAATTTTGCTTTTGTTAGTTTATAAAGATGCAACCTTGTTTCGGAAAGGCTTATAATTACTCAGTTTTTCATTTTGATTTTAGAAGTAAATAATGTATTTTTATCCTATGTAGAATTGCTTTGGAGTTCTTGGATTTAAGAGCTTTTTGTAGAAACATCCCTCACTTAAAAGGAAAATCTGCTATGAAAAAACGACATTTGGAAATTTTGGGCTATCGTGTAATTCAGGTATGAGATACTCAATGTAAATCAATCTAAAAAAACTAGAGACCCTTGCCTGTACATGTGTTACCTTTTAATGTTAAAGTTCTAGAATTACCTCTTTTTCATATATAAAAAATTATATTAAAATATCTCTGAGAACTTCCGGTAAAATGGCGCAATAGACAGACGCTGTGCTAACTGCCTCCCAGGATCACACCAAAATTACAAGCAAATTATACAGCATTCAACCCTGGAGGTCCCCAGAACACAGGAGGAACAGAACCACTAAATGAAGAACTTAAAGAGGAAGCCGCATTGGGTCTGGTAGGACGGGCGGAGATGAGAGACGGCAAACCCCGTGAGGGAGGTCCCAGCTGTGGAGAGGCTTCTCTGGTTGGGGGAGAGACCCTCCGGCTGCACCCCAAGCTCACCAGCCAGGGCTCCTTTGCTGGGAAGAGAAGTTCTAAGATAGCTGGCAGTAAATTAGTAAGGACTCTCTTTGCTCAGCTCGGTGAGGCTAAGAGCGGCTGGAGAATCAGTGGGGCCGGCGCCCGGGCTTGCTCGCCGGTGAGCACTTACCTGGTTCCTGGTGGAGGGAGTGGCTGTGTGAGCCGGGAGCCTGCAGGGACGGACTGAACTGAGCACCTTTGGTGCAAAGGCTGGAGGTTTTTAGACTATTGTTTCCGTGGTGCGGAGCTTGCACGTGAGTGGTGTAGGGAGGACGCCATTTTGTCGGGCTTGAGCCCTCCCACGCAGGATCAGGTCCGAGACCTCATTGGTCTGGTGGAATTGGTGCAGAAGTGCGTGTGTGCGTGCGCGTGCGCCTGCGGCCTTGGATCCCCACCCTCCACCCAGCTTATACTGCGTTGCCAGGGAAACGCAGGGCGGGTGCCCTCCGGCTCCAACGGCTGATCACTGAGACCCGGGAGTGTGTGAGCCGCCTCGGGTCTCTGCTCTCCACACTCCGCTTGCAGAGTTGCCAGGCTGGTGATTGGTTGTCGGGCTGCTTGGCCTGGTCTGCGAGCGGCTGATTGGGACAGGCTGAGACTGGGAGTTTTCCTGGGAGTGTTGGGCTGTGAGCTGTGTGCCTGCGTGATCCAGCCAGGGCTCTCCTGGTGATCTATCTAATACATCAAAGCAATCCCAGAGCGACAGCCAGAATGGGAAAAAAAGAAATATGTCACAAGTAAAAGATCAGAAGAAACCTCTAGAAATGGAACTAAATGAAACAGAGGAAGCCAACCTTTCAGAGACAGAGTTTAGAACACTGATGATACAAATGTTTAAGGAACTTAGCGAGAACATAAAGAAGGATAGGGAAACCATAAAAAACAACCTGTTAGAACTAAAGAATACAATAACTGAAATGAAGAACACACTCGAAGGAATCACCAGTAGAGTAGATGAAGCAGAGGAGCGGATCAGCGATTTGGAAGATAAAATAGCAGAACTCACCCATTTGGCACAGCAAAAAGACCAAAGAATAAAAAACAATGAAAATAGTTTAAGAGCCCTATGGGACAAGGTGAAGCGCAACCACTTTTGAATCATAGGGATACCAGAAGGAGAAGAGAAGAAGCAAGGGGTCGAAAATGTATTTGAAAAAATAATGACTGAAAACTTCCCTACCCTGGTGAAGGAAATCAACATACCTGCCCAGGAAGTGCAGAGGGTTCCAAACAAGCTGAACCCAAACAGGTCCACACCAAGACACATCATAGTTAAAATGGCAAAGGTTAAAGACAGAGACAGAATCCTAGAGGCTGCAAGAGAAAGACAGCAGGTTACATACAAAGAAACTCCTGTTAGACTAACAGCTGACTTGTCTACAGAAACTCTGCAGGCCAGAAGGGAGTGGCAGGAGATACTCAAAGTGACACAAAATAAAGGCCTACAACCAAGATTGCTCTACCCAGCACGGCTATCACTTAAAATTGAAGGAGAGGGGCCGGCCGAGTGGTGCATTGGTTAAGCGCTGGTTTTGGGATGCCAGCGGCCCCGGTTCGGATCCCACATGAGGGCCAGTGACACTGCCCTCTACAGCTAACAACAGCTCCACCTGGAGCTGGGCTGTGCGAGCCCCGGTGATGGTGTGGGCTGCAGCCCCTGCTGCAGTGGGCTGCCATAGGCTACAGTAAGTGACCCGCAGCCAGCGTGAGCGGCTGGCAGCCAAGCGTGAGCTGCCAATAGCCGTGATGAGCGACAACCAGAGGCCAGCGACCGATCTGCCTCATCCGGGAAGAGCGCAATGACGATACCAACAGTGAAGCAACATCCTCTGCAACTAAACTGAAGAACAAGAAGACAGCAGCTTGTCTGTTCCCCTTCCCCGATTCCCCAACGCTGTTCCCCTTCACCAATTCCCCAATAAAATCTTTAAAAAAAAAAAAAAAAAATTGAAGGAGAAATAAAGAGCTTCTCAGAAAAGAATAAGCTTAAGGAATTCATTACCACCAAGCCAGCATTGCAAGAAATGTTAAAAGGGCTTTTTTAAACAAAAGAAAGGGATAAACAAGCTAACCCAGAGAGACAATTTAAGAAGATTGAAGTCATATCAAGAAGATATAAAGGAAAAACTGATGGTTGCTGGCTGGGAGGGAGTGGGGAAGAGGGAGAGGGGGAAGGTTTTGGACAGTGTAGGTGGGACTACAATGTTGCCGCAGGGATATGGGGGCAGTTCTGGGAATGTAATTGATAATGTTGTGAAGAGACTATTATGTCGCGAGAAATAAGTTAGTCAGAGAAGGACAGGTACCATGTGATCTCACTTGTGTGTGGAGTCTGAAGAGCTGAGTGAACGATCAAAGTAAACAGACTCGTAGATGTAGTGGAAAAACTGAGGGTTGCTAGTTGGGAGGGGGGTGGGGATGGGGGGGGAAGGGGAAGGGATTAGACAGCATAAATAGACAACTACAATATTGGCACAGGGATATGAAACAGTTCGGGGAATATAATAGTGTTGTAAAAATTTTGTGGCGTGTCAGATAGTCACATGTCTTGTTAGGGAGACCACTTCATGGATGGAGTAGAGGCTTGATTACTGCACTGTACACCTGAAGCTGATGTTGTATAGTATTGTATGGCAACTGCAACTGAATATGTGGATGATCACGGGATGTGGAGTATACTGTGGAGGGGAGTCAGGGGAGTTGTGATAGATATGTATGATATGGGGGGGAGTGGGGTGGCGAACTGGGGGAGGGGGGTTTTCACTTTGGGGGGTAGAGCGTATAACTATTGCATTGTGTTGTACACCTGAAACTAATAAAATAAAATAAAATTTAAAGGAAAAAAATATCTCTGAAACAAAATATCCTCCATTTTGGGGGTAAGAAGAGTGAATAAAAATCATTATTTCCTGTCTCTAGAAGATCTGTTGATTTGTACATTTATCTTACAAAATGGATAGAGTTAGAAAAGAAAATGGCTAGTGTGTGAATGTAGGAAAGATACATAGGAGAAAATGTCTGTTATAGGAAATGGATGAAAGGAACTGTGAGGCAGAAAAAGTTCTGGGCTTTGTCAGGAAGGACCCACTTGGCTTCCAAACGGGTTTGCAGTCTATGCTTATGTAATCTAATTCCATAGGGTTCCTATAGGTCTGCTCAGTAGTGCTTAGAAGTTTTCCTTGATTTTTTTTGTTGTTGCTTAAAAATTCCATTCAAACTACATTACTTGTTTTACAGATCCCTCATTTTGAATGGAACTCTATGGCATTGTCAACAAAGGATGCTCGGATGGACTACCTGAGAGAACGTATATTTGGAGAAGGCAAATCATGATTGTAGTTTTTATTTAAAATTAGTTATCATAGTGTATCACATATGAACTTATTTTAATTAAGTGACCTGACTCAGTTAAAATATAACAGTACAGAATTGACTAATTTCAAATCAACTTCACCTGAAACTAATAATAATAAAATAAAACAAATTTTAAAAAAAAGATCAACTGAATCCCTATTAAAATAAATAGACATTTTATAATGCAATATTTTCTCTACTGTCTGGTTGGGAAATTATTTAAACTTTTTTTTTTTAAAGATTTTTATTGGGGAATTGGGAGAGGGGAACAGCGTTGGGGAATCGGGGAAGGGGAACAGACAAGTTGCTGTCTTTCTGTTCTTCAGTCTAGTTGCAGAGGACATGGCTTCACTGGCCCGTGTTGGTATCGTCATTGCGCTCTTCACGGATGAGGCAGACGGGTCACCGGCCTCTGGATGTCGCTCACCGCGACTATTGGCAGCTTACGCTGGCTGCCAGCTAAGCTTCTTAATATAAAAGCCATGTAGCTTTTATGAAACTTAAATAGCTTACAATTCATCTTGCAGTACATACTATATGCCAGGAATTGTTTAAGATGCTGGGAATATAGCAGTGAATACAGCATATCTTGCAGGGGTAAAGTCAAGCAAAATAAATAAATAGAATATACATTAGATGATAAGTGCTATGGAGAAGAATTCAGAGGAGGTGATAGGAATATTGTTGACAGGTGTAATTTTTATTTTATTTTATTTTACTTATTTTTATTAAAAAATATAGCTAACATATGTTAGTTTCAGGGGCACACCATGGCTATTCAACATTTATATACCTAAAGAAGTGATCACCATGTTAAGTCCTGCAACCATCTGATACCATATCATACTATCACAATACTATTGACTATATTCCCTATGCACATTACATCCCCATGACTTATTTATTTTATACCTGGAAATTTGGACCTCTTATTCCCCTTCACCTTTCCGCCCTTTTAAAATTTATCAATTACAATTGACAGTCAATATTATTTTATATTAATTTCAGGTGTACAGCATAGTGGTTAAACATTTATATATTTAAGAAGTGATCCCCCTGACTAGTCTAGTACCCATCTAGCTCTATACATACATAGTTATTACCATATCATTGACTATATTCTCTACGCTTTACTCTATTCCCCATGACTATTTTGTAACTACCAATTTGTATTTTTCAATCCCTTCAGGTTTTTCACCCTCTCCCATCTATCACCCCAACAAATTTACTACCCATCTGACACCATACATAGTTATTACAATATTATTGACTATATTCCTTATGCTAAGCCCTACATTCTCATAACTACTTTGTAACAACCAATATGTACTTCTTATTGTTATTTTTTGTTTTGTTTTTTTTTGAGGGCAGTGTTACTGGCCCTCCTAGGTGGGACCTGAACCAGGGCTGCTGGCTTCCCAAGCCAGCGCTTACCACCGCGCCACTCGGCTGGCCCACCAATATGTACTTCTTAATTCCTTCTCCTTCTTTTACCCACACTTCCAATCCCCCTCCCATCAGGCAACCATAAAAATGTTTTTTGTATCTATAAGTTTGTTTCTGTTTTGTTTGTTTATTTTATGTAGATTCCACATATAAGTGAAATCACATTGCAACTGTCTTTCTTTGTCTGACACTCCACTCAGCACAATACCCTTAGGTCCATCCATGCTGCAGCAGATGGCAAGAACCCATCATTCCCTTCCATGGCCAAGCACTATTCTGCTGTATATATGTACCCCCCTACTCTTTTTTAATTTTTTTTAAGGTTTTTTTTTTGTCTTTTGTTTTTTTTTAGCTGAGCCATCCTGCTACCTGTTGGTAGCTTAGCGGCAGCTCAGCTTGGACTGTGCATTGAACTGCTGTTGCTCAGAGCTCAGCTCATACTTTAGAGCGAGCTCTTAACCAACTGAGCCAGTCGGCGGGCCCTGTACCCCCCTACTTTTTATCCATTCTTCCATCAACGGACACCCAGGATGCCTCCACATTTTGGCCATTGTAAAAGCTGCAATGAATATATGGAAGCACAC
This sequence comes from Aselliscus stoliczkanus, assembly GCA_033961575.1. NCBI lineage: Eukaryota > Metazoa > Chordata > Mammalia > Chiroptera > Hipposideridae > Aselliscus > Aselliscus stoliczkanus. The sequence goes on along the minus strand of CM066731.1, from coordinate 120,933,919 downwards.
ATCTTTTCAAAGTAGCGTTAGGGTTTCTTCAGATAAAAACCCTAAAGTGGGTGGCTTGGGAAGCCAGCGGCCCCGGTTCGGTCCCACATATGAGGGCCAGTGACACTGCCCTCAAAAAAAAATAAAACAACCCTAAAGTGGGATTAGTAGGTCCTTCATGGTTTCTTATAGCCTTTGTTTTAAAGTTGAGTTTTTCTGGTATAAGTATTGCTACACTAGCGTTTTTTGTTTTTTTTTCATTTTCATTTTCATGAAATACCTTTTTCCATCCCTTTACTTTCTGTCTGTGTGTGTCTTTCAATCTGAAGTGAGCCTCTTATAGGAAGCATATGTAGGGGTTTTGTTTTCTTATCCATTCAGCCTTCCTGTGTCTAATTTTTTATTTTATTTTTTTAAAGATTTTATTGGGGAATTGGGGGAGGGGAACAGACAAGTTGCTGTCCTTTGGTTCTTCAGTCTAGTTGTCGAGGATGTCGCTTCACTGGCCCATGTTGGTATTATCATTGTGCTCTTCCCGCGTGAGGCAGTCACTTGTCGCCCATGGTTCATGGCAGCCCAGCTCCAGGTCGAGCTGTTGTTCACCATCTTAGCTGTAGAGGGCACGGCATCACTGGCCCTAATATGGGATCCAAACCAGGCCTTACTGCTCAGAGCTGTCATCCCAAACCAACTCCTAACAAATATGCCACCTGGCCGGCCTCTTCCCATGTCTTCTGATTGGAGAATTTAATCCATTTACATTGAAAGTAATCATAGATATGTAGCTATTGCCATTTCATTATTCATAATTTTGATTGTTTTTTTCCATGTTAAAGAAGTCCCTCTAACATTCCTTGTGATACTGGTTTGGTGGTGATAGACTCCTTTAGCTTTTTCTTATCTGGGAAGCTCTTTATCTGTCCTTTGATTCTAAATGATAGGTTTGCTCAGTATAGTAGTCTTGGTTGTATGTCCTTGCTTTTCATCACGTTGAATATTTCTTGCCAATCCCTTCTGGCCTACATAGTTTCTGTTGAGAAATCTGCTGACGATCTTATGGGAGCTCCCTTATAAGTTAGTAGTTGCTTTTCTCTTGCTGCTTTTAGGATTCTCTCTTTGTCTTTAATCTTTGCCATTTTAATTTTAATATGTCTAGGTGTGGGCCTGTTTGAGACTCTGAGCTTCCTGGACTTGTATGTCTGTTTCCTTCACCAGGTTAGGAAATTTGTCAGTCATTATTTCTTCAAATAGCTCCTCAATCCTTTGCTTTGTCTCTTTTCCCTCTTGTACACCTGTGATGTGAATGTTGTTATGTTTGATGTTGTCCCAGTGGTTTCTTAAACTATTCTCATTTTTTTGGATTCTTTTTTCTGTTTCTTTTTAGGGGGGTCATCTTGCCATCTGTTGGCAGCTCAGCGGCAGCTCAGCTGGTGTCCATGTGGGAATCGACCCAGCCACCCTGTTGCTCAGAGCTTGCACTCTTGAGTGACCTCTTAACCAACAGAGCCACTCAGCCAACCTCTTCTAGATTCTTTCTTCCTTTTGCTGTTCTGATTGGGTGTTTTCTGCTCCCTTTGTGTTCCAAGTCAGTTTGATCTTCTACTTCATCTAGTCTGCTGGTGATTCCCTCTGGTACAGTCTTTATTTCAGTTATTGTATTCTTCACTTCTGACTGGTTCTCTTTTATGATTTCTATGTCCTATCTTCTCTCTTTTTTGAAGTTCTCACTAAGTTTCTTGAGTATCCTTATAACCAATGTTTTGAACTCTGTCTCTGGTAGGCTGCTTGCCTCCATTTCATTTAGTTCTTTTTCTGGATTTTTCTCCTGTTCATTTGGGATGCATTTCTTCATTTCCTCATTTTGTCTGCCTCTCCCTGTTTGTTTCTATGTATTACGTAAATCTGCTACATCTCCCAGTCTTGGCCTGGTGACTTTATGTCATAGGTGTCCTGGGGGGCCCAGTGGCAGTCTCCCTGGTGTATCCCTTGTGTGGGTTGTGTGTGCTCTCCTGTTATAGTTGAGCCTTGATTGCTATCAGCACATCAGTAGGTAGGATTGACCCTCAGGGTGACTGGCTGTGGGGTATGGCCACATCCACAGCTTATGGGCTGCTGTTTAGGAGGCTTACCCCACTGAGTGGGTTTCACCACAGTGCGTCCTGGTGCTTGTTGAGTCAACCCTTCGTGTGTGCCACTTGTGGGGCTAATTGGGCGGTGCTCTGCTGTGCTCTAAAGCCAACCTCTAAGTATGTTGGTTCTGGGGTCTCTTGGGTGGGGCTCCAGTATAGGCACAGATCACCCACTGCCTGTGACTGTCTGAGGGCTGCCTGGTAGGGGCTACAAAATGATCTGCAGTTTTTTGCTGCCTGTGCTAAACCTGGAGGAGTATGGAACAGGCCACACTGCAAACTGAGGACAGCAGCCACCAGGAACAGGCCCAGGGTAACTCTGTAAAAGGCCAGGACACCCCAAGGCCTGCTGCCACCTGTCAGCTCCCTTAAGGTTCAACCACTGATAAAGCCTCATGCAGTGTGTGAGTTGGGTGAGGCAGACTCAGGGAGTCACTAGAGTGGAAGAGGTGTGGTCACCAGGTTAATGTAGACTCTGGTTTGGTGCCAGTGCTGAGGCTGGAGCTACTCTGCATAAGTCTCAGAGCATACCAAGGCCAGTCGCTGCTCACCTGGGGCCGTGGACTCCAATAGTTTTCCAAGAAAGAGTGCAATACGGGCAGTGCTGGCTGCTCCTGGAGAAACGCCTCTGCAGATCCCAGCTGAGTCAGTAGGGTGGAGCAGCAGAGCTCAGGCCAATCAGATTTTGCCTGTGGGGGGCGGGCTTAACATAGAAAAGATGGCTCATGCCTGCTGGCTGCAGGGGAGGAGGACTCCTCATCAGGAAAATGCTGACTGGCTTCCAGCGTTCCCCCTGAAGCCACACGCCTGTCTGCTCCCCCTATGTCTCCAATACCCCCGAGTCACCATCCCTCCAATGGAGCCCAAGGTAAGTGCCTGCGAGTGAGTCTGTGCGAGAGCCTTTTAAGAGGATGTCTGCGTTTCCTGCAGCCTTCCATCCCACTCAAATAGTCAGAATCCCCACTGTTTTTCACAACCAGATGTGTTGGCTCCTCTTCGCACTAGTACTCTGGGCTGGGGAGCCTGGTGTGGGGGCCGGGGTCCTTCGCTCCTCCTGGGGGAACCTCTGCGGCTGAGATATCCCTCCCAATTCTCAACTGCCAGACGGAGGTTTGGGACCTGTTCCTCATCTCCATTCCTCCTACCAGTCTTAGTGTTGCTTCTTTATATTTTTAGTTGTAGGACTTATGTTTGGCTAGACTTCAGGTGGTTCTCCAGGTTTATTGTCCTATAATTTAGTTGTAATTTTAATGTGTTCACGGAAGGATGCAGGCAGTATTTATTTAGTCCGCCATCTTCGATCTCTGCCAGCCGGTGTAATTTTAAATAAGGTGATCTGGGAAGGACTTACTGAGGTTATCATTTGAGTAAAAACTGAAGAAGGTGAGGCTATTTGGGTGGTAGAGTACTCCAGGTAGAGGGATGAGTAGGTAAAGCCCCTGAGGTGGGAATATGTCTGGCATGTTTGAAAATAACAAGAAATCTATGGCTGGAGCATAACAGATGGGAGGTGGGAGTTGGAAGTATAATAAGAGAAAAGATAGATAACAGAATCAAATATATATGATTTCAGGCCTACTCAGAGTGAATGAGAGGCCATTGGAGAGTTTCTGGCAAAGGAATAAAGAATTCATATTTTAACTGGATCACTTTGACTACTCTGTTGAGATGAGAAAAGATTGCAGTGGGACAAATGTATAAGCAAGGAAACGCATTACAAGGTCATTGCAATAATCCAGGCAAGAAATGGATGGTGACTTGGAGAGAATAGTGGTAGTGGAGACGTAGTGGCAATGAGAAGTGGTCACATTTTTTTGATGTACTTGGAAGGCAGAGGTAACAATTTACTCAATGATTAGATAGGAGGTATGAGTGAAAGAGCAGAATTAAGGATAATTCTATGTTTTTGTCCTGAGCAACTGAGAAGATGTTCTTGCCATTGACTGAGATGGGCAAGTCCATGGGAAGAGGAATGGGAGATGGTGGGGGTTAGGGTCATGAGCTTGGTTTTAGATACGTTGAGTTTGTGATGCCTTTTAACACATCGAAGTGGAGGTATCAAATAGGCACTTCAATAAATGAGTTTGGAGGTCAGAGGAGAGGTCCAGCCTCCAGATATACATTTGGAAGTCATCAGCAGTATTTAATGTGATGGGATTAGATGAAATCACTAAAATGTGATTAGAGGAAAGTGTGAATGGAAGAGAGGCATGAGGACTGAGTGCCAGGCGCTACTACACGAAGAGGTCAAGAAGAGGGTCAAGGAGCAGCCAAGGAGACTGAACAGGATTGGCCAGTAAGGGAGGAGGAAAAGTCATATGTAAGTAATACTTCCTAGAGGTCAAGTAGAGAAAGCATTTCAAGGAGGAGGAAGTGAGCAATTCTATCAGATGCTGCTGATAGGTCAGGGTAATTGAGGACTGGGAAATACGTGTCCATTAAATTTAGCAACATGGGGCCGGCCGAGTGGCGTGGTGGTTAAGCGCTGGCTTGGGAAGCCAGTGGCCCCGGTTCGGGTCCCACATATGAGGGTCAGTGACACTACCCTCAAAAAAAAAAAAAAAAAAAATTAGCAACATGAAAATCACTGGTAACTGAAAAGAGTTTTGGTGAAGTGATGTATCTGAAAGGTGTGCCTGGTTCAAGAGCAAGTGCAAGAAAATTTTCTTATAAATAGAAGCAAAGAAATAGAGAGAGAACTGAGGGAGAAGTGGACCAATCTTGACCTGGTCTGATCCTACACATGCTGAGGGAATAAGAATTTTCTGTCTTACAACACATTTATTGAATAAAAGAGTGACTAACGCCTGATATAATCCCTAACCCTTCTTCCAGGGGTGATATATTTGTGCTCAGCCGAAAGCATATTGTAACTACCCTTAGGCCACCTGCTGGGGGTGCAATTACTGGCCATCTGCAATTTGCTATCTTCTGACTCCATGACCCTCTAAATTCATTCTGTCCCAAAATAAGCTGGTAACTAGAGTGCCTTGAATTGTAAGTGTAGCTTTAAAATGTGTGTCCTGCATGTAATTTGCTCCATTGATGTTTAGTTTAGGCTTAAAGTGCTTGTTTAAAATACCCAATTATTTTGCATGATTTGAGCTCCACTACTTAATAATTTTGCAAAATGTGAACTTCACAGAACCTTTTGTGAAAAACAGATTCACAACGGTAAGCAAATGAAATATGTTTCTTCTTACCCAGTCTCCCTAATTCTGAATTTCCTCATGGTATTCATTTTTATTAGCTTATATGCTAAATTCTACATGTTTCTTGTCCATTTTTATGAATATGCCCATTTTTATGAATATGTCATTTCCAAGCCAATGATTACCATAATTAAACCCTTGAACAGGTTAAAATATTTTACTATGCCACTTTTTGAGTAAAATGATTAGACTGATGAGGGTTATACATCATTTCCTGTGGATATAAGTGAAAACCTAGATATTGTCTACTTTAGATACATAGACATCTTCATTAAGTGACCCTAATGCACACTTCACTTATTGTTACACATATCTGACTTCTCGTGTAACACATCTCTTATGCGTTCTTTAGGCTGCTTGATTCAAATGGTTTTCTTTATGTATACACTTATATTTCTGTTTGATGATGTTTCAATCTAAATAATTGGGCAAGTTATAAACGAAAGCATTCTCTTTTTCATTGAGACATAATTCACCTACCATAAAATCCACCCTTTCAAAGTGTATAGATCCGTGGTTTTTTGGTATATTCACAGGTTGTGCAACCATCATTACCACTATAATTCCAGAATATTTCATCATCCCAAAACATTATTTTTACAACTTAATCTCATGTCTATATAGCTCGGCACTCTCTCCCCAATCATAGAATACTCCAAATCAGTCCCAAGTTAGGTTTCTCAGAAAATAACATATGTCAGGATAGAAGTGAAACATCTCTATGAAAGTATCTGAGACCCATAAGCAAAGATTAACTGATGACTGGTAGAGAGAATGTGATGGTTGTGGACAGACCTAAGAGTCAACTTACTATATGCGCTAAGAACAAACAGCTGGAATATAAGTGTGTTACATCTCAGAAAATGGAATAACACAGTCACCTTTCTTTCTGTTATAATAGAAATTTGCAAACAGGTAGCTCTTTCATGGAAAGAATAGACAAAACTTAAACCAATGAATATATACCCTCCCTCCTCTACACCCACTGGCCCCAGCTTCTGCCTCAGCAATTTAATCGTGGTTCCCTACCCTCCCTCACAGATATTTTAGTTGATGGCTTGAAAACTGATTTGGTTTTAAATTGAAAAAAATTTTTAAATTTGATTTAAATCACAAACAGTATACCAGTGTCGCAAAAGGAATGGAGAAAAAAGAAAGATGACTTGAATTTCACCGCTTTTACTTAGAGATTTTCCCCCTTGAAATGAGACCCATTTATTATACTCTTTAAATAGCATTTCCAAAGTCTCATGGCATGTAATCTTTAATGTAATGTGCAGGATTTTTGTCATATCTTGAAACACAAAGGAAAGTTTTTGATGTTTAAACATTTTTAAAAATGTAGATGTACATTTTTCATTCAATGGTTTCATTTGTAATAGAAAATGAGTGTAAAGTTACTTTAACAATGCAAATGAAAGGATTGGTAACTCAAATTTGGAATCCTGCTTTATAATTGATTGAGACAGGTTAATAAAAGAAATAATCTGTTCAAGTTAATATTTAATTTCTCATTAGAAAATGGTTTTAAGCTCTGATCATTATATTGAAAATTCAATGACTGAGGTTTTGATACCCACTGCTAACCTCTTGGCCAATAAGTTAGTGAATAATTTCTTCATGAATTTCTGTATAGGCTTTTAAAAAACAATAAATTAAAGCCCTATTATCCAAACAAACCATCTCCCAATGTAATTTTTTTTCTTCGCCTTCTTGTTTATAGTTTAGACAGTTTGAAGAGATTTAAACGTGTTGCAAGGCAACTAGCTCCTGAAGCATAACGTATTTCCTTCAACATCCCAGCCCATTCTTTTTTATCATCTTCATACCTGGTGGGGAAAACAAAGTAATAAAGAGTTTTCAAATAGACAGTTTTTTATGTGTTAAATACAAATGTGGCTCTTTGAGAAACCCTATTGGCTCTTAGCCAGAGGATGCACCTGACTGGTGTACAATAACACTTGAATTCCTCCCAAAATATACATCCTCTGAATGAACTATGCCTGAACTACTGCTGTGGTATTCTGGGTGCTTAGGCAGGTCAGTGTTCTCTGGGAATCAAAGACTGTCCAGAGACGGGTAGTAATAGACAGTTAGGCAATTAAGCATTCACTTTTGGACTGATAAATATGGCTAGTCTTTATGAGTCAAAGGCAGCAGACTGCACCTTTAGAGTAAGAACTGAGACCAGTTGATGATTTCAATTGTTTTCAAACACTAGTGCCCAGCACAGCACCTGACACTAGTGGTCACTACATAAGCATCCGTTTTCCTTACCCTTTATTGTCCTGTGTGAGTACTGCTCTTAGACTTTGCACTTGAGATTAGATAAGAACTGGTCATCCTCTTAGAATATTCGGGTTATAGAGATACAGACAATTTAAATTCCTTTGAAACGCGAGCCTTTCCTCTAGCGCCTGGAATACTCTTCTCTCTTTTCATGAGAACTCCTAAATACAGCCTTCTCGCTGAAGCATTTGTAGCCTTACGCAAGCAGAGTTTATTGCTTTCTCTTCATCTCCTATATTGTCCTTTATATAGTATCATAGCAATTAATCTATTTTATTTCCCCCCCCCATATTTATATCCTCAACAAACTCAAAGGTATTTGAGGACAAATAATATATCTTATTCACCTGAGTATCTTCCCTCTTCCAGAAGCTGTCAATACTTGGCATATGGGAAATATCTCAAATCATTCTATGATGAATGAGTAAGATTTTAAATAATAATTTTAAAATTAGCTGATACCTATGTAAGATATGCACTATCTGACAATTTCATCAGCGGTTCAAATTAATTCTCAACAGTTGTACTGTGCACTGAGTGATTCTTTTTTTTTTTTTTTTTTTTTTAAAGATTTTATTGGGGAATTGGCGGAGGGGAACAGCGTTGGGGAATCGGGGAAGGGGAACAGACAAGTTGCTGTCTTTTTGTTCTTCAGTTTTTTAGTTGCAGAGGATGTTGCTTCACTGTTGGTATCGTCACCGTGCTCCTCCCGGATGAGGCAGATCGGTCGCTGGCCTCTGGATGTCGCTCACCGCAGCTATTGGCAGCTCATGCTGGCTGCCAGCCGCTCACGCTGGCTGCGGGCCACTCACTGTAGCCTATGGCAGCCCACTGCAGCAGGGGCTGCAGCCCACACCATCACCGGGGCTCACACAGCCCAGCTCCAGGTGGAGCTGTTGTTAGCTGTAGAGGGCAGTGTCACTGGCCCTCATGTGGGATCCGAACCGGGGCTGCTGGCATCCCAAAACCAGCGCTTAACCAATGCGCCACTCGGCCGGCCCCTGAGTGATTCTTATGTAGACATAAGTAGGCAAAAAAAAATTTTACTACTAATAAAGGGAAGAACCTTAATTATCTATACAAAATTTGGGGTAGCAAATTAACAGATAAAGTGTGGTTTTAAATGATCCAATTGAAAAGTGACTACTTATATTTAAGCAATAGGAGGTTGAGGTTAAATGAGGCTTATAAGCATTTGCATCCTGGTAGGTAGAGTTTTTACATTTGGCTTCGCCAATCCTAAATAATGCAGTGATTTCAAGAAAAAAATGAATGAAATTTTTTTTTTTTTTTTACACATCACGTAAGAGGGTCCATAGATGTGGAATGCGATATTTTACCTCTTTTTTTGTATGTGTGAATAGAGATTCACTAAGAAGTTGACGGCAAGTGGGCAGCCACTTTTCTATAGATTAGTGGCTTTCAACCAAGTCACAGATTGCTGAGCCCTACTCCCAGACTCTTCAGTGGGTCTGAGGGGATGCCTGAGAATTTGCATATCTGAGGCATACCCAGGTGCTGCTGATGCTGCTTTGGGAACCACTATGTCGTTGGTTCTCAAATTTGACTGCATATTGGAACCACCTGTAGACATTAAAAATATTGATACCTGGGTTCCATTCCCAAGAGTGACTTAATTGATACAGAGTATGGCTTGGGTATGAGGATTCATTTTAAAAATTCTCCAAGTGATTCTAATACACACAAGGTTTGAGAATCACTGTTCTAGATTTAATTACCTAAATGGAAAATACCAGTACCTAAATTTTAAAACTTACAGCCAAGGACATAGTGATGAATGCCCCTCTTGCCTTTCCATCCAGTGGTTCCTAAACTTGTGGGTGCATTAGAATCATCTGGGGGTCTTTTGAAAGTTCCAAAGCCAAGACTATCCCCGAGACCAATTAAGGCACAATCAGTAAAGGTGGTACAAAGTGTCAGTACTTCTTGAAGCTCCCTGGGTGATTCCAGTGAGCAAGCAAGTTTGGCAACCACTGCCCTCATTGTAAAAATAAACCATAATCAGAGAAGATTCCTCTTTCAGGCTCCCCTCAGCAATATGAGGGCTGCCTTTAGCAGGAGATGCTGTACTTCCTTTGTTGCTTACAACTTCCTCCTGCTGAAGCAACTTGGCATTTGACCCCCATTGGGAACCAGAGTGGCTCATGTGGGTTTCAGCTCAGTGGCAGCACCCTTTCTTAACATCAGTGTTTCTCAACCCTGGCTGCACTAGGATCCCCTAGGAAGCTTTTAGGAAATAGTGATGCTCAGGCCCTACCTCCAGAAATTTGGATTTAATTGTTTTGAATTAAGGCCCAAGCACTGCTATATTTTAAAAGTATCCCAGGTGGTTTTAGTGTGTAGCCAGGGCTGACAATCAGTACCTATTCACTCTTGGTAACTATCCTTGTTTTCCAAAATGTCTAACCTTCGCAACCATCCATTATTTCATCGTTTTTTTCCTATTGCTTCTAGCCTTTCCCCATCTCACTCTCTTGCTAAGTGTAACCTCTTTGCTCCCTGGAAATCTCCAGTTTCTTTTTCTTCTGTCCCCTTTTGTGCGGGGAGAAGGATAATAGTTAACTTTCTTTTATAGCCACTTTTTTCTTGCCCTCTACACAGCTAGTTATTATTACAACAACATAAGGAAACGATGTCAGATATACAAAATAATTGATTAAGCTACTGGCCTTTCAGCCTTCCAGTTCAGCAGCTGGAATAATACTCACTTTTCACGTTAGGCCCAGTACTATACTCAATGATCACTCTTCCAAAGCCATACCTATACCTTAAATATGCAAGCAAATTGCCTGTGAATCTTGTTAAAATACAAATTCTGACCCAGTACGTGTGGGGTGGGGCCTGGGATCCTGCACTTCTAAAGATGCTCCTAGGAAGTGCCAGCACTGCTGGTCTAGGGACCATGCTTTGAATACCAAGGCTCTGGACAATCTGGTGACAGGTCAGATAAGGATATCCAGCCTTGTAAGTGGGAGCTGGCCTTTAAGCTAGAGGGAAAGCATCAGTTTGGCAGTTTCTGGATGAGTGTACAGCATGAACTCACTCAATTGTGCTCATCTCAGGCAGGGGAGATCTGTTTCCTGTAATCTTAGATCAGCAAGCACTGTGTCTGGGCTGAAGGCAGCAGGCGCCATTCAGCAGACACGTGGTTTCCCAGTGGTGACCAGACATCTATGCACCCTGCCCTTGACTATGGGACTCTTCATGACACAACTTACATTTATCTGGGAGGTAAAATGGATTGCTACTTTTTAATTTTTCCTTTTTTAAAAAGCTTTTGTAACGAAATCCTCAAAAAATTAGAAAATCATTTAAATGATTTAGATTTAAAATTGAGTTTTACAACTCTTTAGATTTAAAAGAGAATTAATGAGTTCATGGAAAACTCAAAAGGTTAACTATTTCTTCAGAGCTCTGTTTTCTTAGGAAATAAAGTACTCTGGTAGAAAGGTAAGTGGTTTGGAGGTCGCCTTTGCTCTACCTACAGCATGGTACTTTCAGAGCTGGAATGGATCTCAAAGGGTCAACAGTCTAGTTCTTATTTTACTGATTCAGAAACAGACCCACATAAGTTCATTCCCAAGCTCACATCTATTAATAATTAGAAGCGGTACCTACCTAGTCAAGTAAGCGGCATGTGCAAAAGTTCATTTAGGTTCAAAGAGTATTTTAGTCTATCACCAAAAGTAGCTAATCTGATTTTATATTTGGTTCAGAAAATTAGAATGAAAAAAACTTACTTCCATATGTCATTGACTTCAGTGGGTGCAAACTCTTTAGACTCTAGTTGAATCATGGCAAAACCACCAATGGCATACAGGGATCCAGCCAGAGTGACCAAACTGATGGAACTTCTTTCTTGGGGAAATTCGGTCATTACCTCCCATCTAGAAATTGTTGAAAATATAGTCAAGTGTAAAATGTAAAGAAATGCCAAATGCATTTACGGAACAATTATAGGAAATTATAATAAATTCAAGTAGCATAAGCTCCCAAAATTAGAAGATTAAGTTTGCTACTGGGAAATAACTAAATATTATTCCTTTATTTGAAAGATGGAACCAGACTAGATATAAAGTTGTCACTATGTCAGCTCTAACATACTTCACCTTCAGCAGTGGTTGTCAAACCATGTGCCATAAACTGGGAGTTTTGCAGCAATTCTAGGACTTTTAGGCCCTACTGTGCTGAATTTCATTTGAATGCTTTAATACAAATTTTTTCAAATGCTGATCTCTATCATCTTTCAAGAAATCCCCAAATCCTTTGCAATAAGGGAACATGGTAAGGATAGTTTAGAAATTAGGGTTGGAAATTTTCTTTTTAATGATTTCTACTTAACCTTTTTTAAATAAAGGATTTAAGGGAAGTTTTTAATGTTAACACCTGTCCGATACAAGACAACTAAAGATAAAACCAATCAAATTAGTTGGAAGTAACAAGAGTCTAGAATGAGTTAATCATTTTGGTAGCTCTCTATTACAGTGGCATTAAAAGTGGACCGTATAGTTTGCCTTAAAACATATCTGTTTTTCCAAATATAAAAATAATATATGTACATTGTAGAAAATCTGGAAAATATAGAATAGTATAGAAGAAAACAAATATCTTCTATGGTCATATCCTCTGACATAATCATAAGCAACATTTTGGTGTAATTTTGTCATTTCTAAATATAAAAATACATCTAAGTATAAATTAAAATACAAACATCCATACATACATGTGAACAAAACTAAGCACATATTTATAATTTTGTGAGCTGCTTTATTTTTCTATGTCATGAGTTCACCCATATTATATATTCTTCAAAAACATGATTTTTAATCATCATTTAAGTCTTATTCCATATAAGTTCCTTGTGATTTCTCAGAACTAACATCTGCTTTAGTTTAGTTTAGGCAGTACACATGGTTTCTTTAAAAAGTAATAATAATACTCTATTTTTTCTTTATTGCTAAATTAGAAGTATAAAAACTATATACTTATCCAGCTGTATGAGCTCAAAATATTGAAGAAGACAATTTTATATAAATATTTGTCAAATGTCTTTTCACACTAACTTTAAGCCAATAAAAACTCAAAAGTGAAAGTTTTAAAAATATTATAAAGAGCATAAAAGAATTAAACTTCTGAAGCACTCATGCTTTATAAATATCACAAATTAAGGAGATTTTTTTCATCCTTAAAAGAAACTACTTATTTCAAATCAAATAACTATAGAGACATGTATATCCACCTATGTGTAGATAATTATTCAGAAGTGTTACCTTTGCACAACTAAATTCACAAAGTTAATAACAAATACAAATTAAGCACTCCACATTAACTTAAGGGTCATGTGTTCCAACCACATGTAATGCAGCAAAATATTAGGCATTTTTACACCCAGTAACAGCAAAAGAAACCCAGATGAAGATATTTCCTCTTTAATCCTTACCTTTCTGCCCTCAACTCATTTCCTAATTAGAAAGCTGAGTTTTCATCCCAAGTGAAAACAGTATAATAATTCCTATGGTGTAGTAAGATAGAGTAACTTACTTATTGGTTGCAAGGTCAAAAGCTTCAACTGACGCTGAAAGTCCGTCTTCAGTGACACCACCTGCGACCACAATTTTGCCTTTATGGATTGCCACTCCAAACATCGAACGAGGAGTTTTCATTGGAGCCATGTCTTTCCAGTCCCCTTTTTTTGGATTGTAGATAAACACCCTGTTTGTGCACTTTCTATAAATAAAAACCAACAAAATGGGCCTTTTAGAACCTTCCTTTTTTTTTTTTTTTTTTTTTTGAGGGCAGTGTCACTGGCTCTCATATGTGGGACCCGAACCAGGGCTGCTGGCTTCTCAAACCAGCGTTTAACCACTGCACCACTCAGCCGGCCCTGAGCACCTTCCTTTTTTGAAAGAAGCAACTCCACTAGTCATTTAGCATTGCTTCTCATATGAAATATATAATATAGCAGAGGATAAAAAAAAACTCAACAGTATTCTTAATTTGAACATATACCACCAAGCAAAGGACAATTCCAAATGTGAGGACCCAGACTATTTCATAACTTATTTATACTACTGGAAGATAGGGTTCCTTTACTTTTGGGAACTGCCTAGAAGCCCAACCAGGGTGGATTTTAATCCTATCTGTTGCTAAATTCAATGGAAGACATGAACAGAGTAAAAAAATTATAAACCCTTTACTGTGCCTCAATAACAAAAATGTTTATTTCATTATCTGAATATCCTGGATGAATCAGTTCTTAAAAAATAATTAGGTGACTGCTGCACTGTTGGTGGGATTGCAGATTGGTACAGCCACTATGGAAATCAGTATGGAGGTATCTCAAAAACGTGGAAATGGAACTACCTTATGACCCAGCAATTCCACTCCTAGGTATTTATCCTGAAAAACCCAAGACACTAATTCGAAAAGATATATGCACCCCTATGTTCATTGCAGTGCTATTTAAAATAGCCAAGATTTGGAAACAATCGAAATGCCCAGCGGTATTAAGAAACTGTGGTACATTTACACAATGGAGTATTATGCAGCTATAAAGAAGAATGAAATCATACCATTTGCAACGATATGGATGGACCTAGAGACTATTATGTTAAGTGAAATAAGTCAGTCGGAGAAAGACAAATACCATATGATCTCACTTATATGTGGAATCTAAAGAACTGAATAAACGAGCAATGTAAACAGAAATAGTCTTAGAGACACAAAGAAAAAACTGATGAGGGCTAGATGGGACGGGGGTGGGCATGAGGGAGAAGGGGGAGGGACGAGGCAACACAAACTGGTAACTACAATATTGCCACAGAGATAGAAGAGACAGTATAGGGAATATAATCAATAAGGTTGTAAATATTTTTTAGGTGACCAGATGGACTCATGTCTTGTCAGGGAGACCGCTTCATGGACGGTGTAGTGGCCTTACCACTGCACTGTACATCTGAAGCTGCCGCTGAATAATATTATATGTCAACTATAATTTAACACATATATAGTCATGGGATGTGGAATATAGTATGGGGATGGAGTCAATGGAATTGTAATAGATATGTATGATATTGGGGGTGGGGTAGCAGGGGAGGGGCGGGGGGAGTCACTTTGTAAGGGGTGAAAAGGCTAACTATTGCATAGTTTTGTACAACTGTAACTATTAATAATAATAAAAATAATTTTAAAAAATAAATAATTAGGTGAGGATGCACTGATTTTAAATTTAACTATATAATATGACAGCTCACTTCATTTTAGTCTAATATAACCACTAATATACCAATGCATTTGAAGAACTCTTTTTTTTTTTTTTTTTTTTGAGGACAGTGTTACTGGCCCTCATATGTGGGACTGAACCGGGACTGCTGGCTTCCCAAGCCAGCGCTTAACCTCCGCGCCACTCAGCCGGCCCTTGAAGAACTCTTAAGAACTCTGGGACTAAAGGTTAGACAGCTAATTATCTGAGCTGATGAGTAATGAAAACAATATTATATGCCAAATGCTACAGAGAAACCAGGACTCATCCGAATTATTCTGAGTATGTTCCTTATGTTTCCTTAAAGTTATCCGTAATTTACTGATGGGAGTTCAGAATTCCAAATAATAATTGATTAACTGGATATGTTTGGTAAAGTCAAAAGGCAACCAAACAAAGCCCCAACTTTTTGTGAGGACAACTTTTTTTCTTTCGTCTTATAAAAGACCAGATCTCTGAAGCAGAAGCATTTTCTCTAATATTTGACTCTGAGTATTATTTTTCAACTTTATTTTATTTTTAAAATTATTTATTTCACATTCAATATTATTTGATATTAGTTTCAGGTGGTTAGACATTTCAGCATAGTGGTTAGACATTTATAAGTTTATGCAGTTATCCCCCTCATTAGTACCCACCTGGCACTATACATAGTTGTTGCAGTATTATTGACTAGATTCTCCTTGCTGGACTTTACATCCCTGTGACTATTTTGTAACTACCAATTTGTACTTCTTAATCCCTTCACCTTTGTCACTCAGTTTCCCAATCCCCCTCCCTCTCTGGCAACCATCAGTTTGTTCTCTGTAACTATGAATGAGTCTATTTCTATTTTGTTTGTTTATTCTGTTCTTTAGATTCCATGTATAAGTGAGATTATATGGTATTTGTCTTTCTCAGTCTGACTTTTTTCACTCAACATAATAGTCTCTAGGTCCATTCAGGTTGTCACAAAAGGTAAGATTTTATTCTTTTTTATGACTGAGTAATATTCCACTGTATATGTACCGCTTTTTCTTTATCCATTCATCTATCAACAGGCATTTAGGTTGCTTCCATATCTTGGGTATTGTAAACAGTGCTGTCATGAACATGGGATGCATATATCTTTTCAAATTAGTGTTTTGGATTTCTTTAGATAAATACCCAGAAATGGAAGTGCTCGGTCATACGGTAGTTCTATTTTTAATTTTCTGAGGTCCCTCCATACTGTTTTTCATAGTGGCTGCACCAATCTACAGTCCCACCAACAGTGCACCGGGGTTCCCTTTTCTCCACATCCTCACCAACACGTTGTTTGTTGACTTATTGATGGTAGCTGTTTTGACAGGAGTGAAGTGGTAACTCATTGGTTTTTATTTGCATTTATTTGATGATTAGTATCATTGACCATCTTTTCATATATCTGTTGGCCATCTGTATATCCTCTTTGGAGAAATATCTATTCAGGGCCTCTACCCACTTTTAAAATTAGATTGTTTGTTTTTTGGTGACTTTAAAACTTCTCAGTAAGAGCATGATACAAAGTCATGTTCTTCAAATTCAGTATTAATAACTAGTGCAATTCAGTGCTCACTTTTAGATAATGACTCATTTCAAAGTTCTTGACTTTGGCATTTGCCAAGCAATGTTAATCATATTCTCAAGATTAATATACTCTTACTGACAAGACCTGTATGCCTCTTACTGACATATCAATTTCCTAGTTACTAATACTACTTGAAGGAAACAATTTTAATCATTTGGCAGGGTCACTGTTTCCAAAGTCAGAAGCTGCTTAATAGATTTTCCATTCCATTTACTCAGAAAAAAAAATGCCCGAAATAAGATTTTTTTAAGCTACAAAACTTTTATTTCATCTGTAATGGGTTTGACATTTAATCGTGAACAGAAATTTAGATCATCCAAAAATAAGCTTATACACAAAATGGGTTTATAATATGACCTTCCTTTAAATATTCATTTAATGGGATTTAATAGCTGGGATTAAAGAGGATATCAAAATTTCAGAAGTTACCTTTGAATATAAAAAGATTGTATAAAAACTTACTGCTTTTTAAAATCACATTCTTTGTGCTATGTGTGTCATTTTAATTGAATAATAACCATTAATTACTAATTCCAGAATATAGAGTTCTTCATTTCTAGCTCATTTCCATATTTTATTCTCCTATTTTGCCCTTACAATTCTTTTTTTTTGTTTTTTTTTTTTTTTTTTTTTTTTTTAAGATTTTATTGGGGACTTGGTGGAGGGGAACAGCGTTGGGGAATCGGGGAAGGGGAACAGACAAGTTGCTGTCTTTTTGTTCTTCAGTCTAGTTGCGGAGGATGTTGCTTCACTGTTGGTATCCTCATTGCGCTCTTCCCGGATGAGGCAGATCGGTCGTTGGCCTCTGGATGTCGCTCACCGCGGCTATTGGCAGGTCACGCTTGGCTGCCAGCCGCTCACGCTGGCTACCGGCCACTCACTGTAGCCTATGGCAGCCCACTGCAGCAGGGGCTGCAGCCCACACCATTACCGGGGCTCGCACAGCCCAGCTCCAGGTGGAGCTGTTGTTAGCTGTGGAGGGCAGTGTCACTGGCCCTCATGTGGGATCCGAACCGGGGCCGCTGGCATCCCAAAACCAGCGCTTAACCAATGCGCCACTCGGCCGGCCCGCCCTTACAATTCTTAATTCTGGCTCCCTTTCCATGATTGATTGGACATCTCTATTAACTGGGTAGATGATGACAAGCCAAATGATAGAGTTTTCAGGGGAAGGAAATTAGTAATATTTAATCTGAAAATTTTCATTTTATCATACAGGCTACTACTGGCTTAACTGATGGACTGCTGGAGTTCTCTGAACTCGCTTCTCCCTTTGAGTTCTAAGATCTCTTTCCTAATTACCTGTCCCTTGAGAAGTACCTAGAAATCAATTTAAGTTTATATATACAATTTCATCCTGTTTTTCTCACAAGATACTGTGTGCTAGTGGGCATACCAGGGTATATCTGTTCTGCTCAATCAATGCCTGTTTGTGATCAGTTGTTAAATATTTTGAGTACCACTTCTGTCCAGGAGTAAATAAGTGAAACATTGCTGAGGAAACAATTGCCCTATTTTCAATCACCACGTTTTTCAGTATCAAACTCACCTATCTAAATTCTGTGTTTTGTTTTTTTTGTTTGTTTTTTTGAGGGCAGTGTCACTGGCCCTCATATGTGGGATCTGAACCAGGGCCGCTGGCATCCCAAGCCAGCTCTTAACCACTGTGCCACTCGGCTGGCCCTCTAAATTCTGTCTTATGAATGTAAAGTACAAATCCATATTTTTAATGCATTATTGTTAGTAGTAATATTTTAAATACTACATTAAAGAGATACACTTAATTTGTAAATACAAATTCATCTGTGGCTAAAAGAATAAAAAAGCCATTGGTTTTAATGTATTAAAATATAATTATAAATTAGCGAAATGAAATACTTGCTTATGCTCCTAAATGCTGTTTTTCCACTGTAAGAATGCTTATGTTGGAGGTATTAGGTTTGTTCCTAACTGTACGCTGGGCATCTACAATCGACAGATTTACTGTAGCAACTTTTAAATTGTCTAGTTTCCCTTTAGAAATCACTTATAATATACTTCAATAACTTCTCAACATTTTATTTCCAAAGAATTACAGATGAGAACCAAGTCCCATTTCAATATGTAGATTCAAATTCCAAGAGGAAGCAACCTTTGCAATAAAAAACAAATTTGGCTATAAACCAGAAGGGTACTTACTTGTCATCTGTCTTTCCTCCGAGACAATATATCATCCCCTTATGTGAGATCACATTATGGCCGTACACTTTGATAGGAAGTTGTTTTACTTCATTCCATTTGATAGCTCTAAAATCAGAAGACAGAATTTATATGCTTTCAGTAAATTCCAGTTCTGAAAATATGAATGTGTTATAGGCACTCATATACCTGCATATTTAGGAAATGGGAATGTCATGCCAACTTACACAGGATCATAGCATAACACTGAATCCAGCGAAGCCTCTGTTTGAAGGTCTTTGCCTGCAACTACATAGATTTTGTCCTCCACCTCTCCCAGACCGAAGAGACACCTTGCTGAAGGCAGAGGTGGGAGCCCAACCCACTCAGATGCTACGTTATCAAGCTGAAAGAACAAAAATACAGGAGTTGTGGAGCTTGTTAGAAAAAAGTTACAGGTGTACCAGAAAATATGCTATACTTTGTGTGTTGTTTAGAACTCACTGAGGTAATAAAAGATCTTGCAAATAAAGTAAAACTAATCCAAAAGTATCATATGTTACCTCTGAATAACCTAGAAAAATGAGAAAATCTAGTTGGCTTACCAAAATAGCTGAAAGTACCAAAATGTGCAGGACTTCAAGAAAGGAAGAGAATAAAATAGAACCACAAGAGGTTAGTTAGAGCTCAAGTTTCTTGCCAGGTTTTGTTCCCATGTTGCTTTGGTCAAATTTGAACAGGAATCATAATACTTTTATGATGCTGGGAAAGAGAGGTTGTCACTGCAGGGAGAGTCACAGAATGTGAGTGATCCCCACATGCTATATTTAACATGCTCCCCATGCTGGCATCCGGGACAGCTGGGCCTGCCGCTCAGCCCACAGACAATTGGAATGTGAGGCAATATCTTTTTTCTTTCCTTCAAAAATGTTTAGGTTTATTAGTTTCTGATATAGGCATGTGTTATAGCTTAGCCTTTCGTTGAGACTCAGTTGAAATACCTTCTCTCTCTCTCTCTCTCTCTCTCTCTCTCTCTCTCTCTCTCTCTCTCTCTCTCTCTGGTTTATATTAGGAAGTAACTTTGTTTATTTTTGCTACTGCCACTTCTGCAAGCCTAAGACAACCCTCTAAGTGCCTATGCCTCCAGGGTAAGTGATTCTGGTATGGCTGGCATCAGCTTCAGCTTATTATTACTATTACTACTCATCATTGGTAATTTTAAGATTCCACATTTCATTTTAGGACACCAAAGAATAAGAAAACTGCTTTCTGAGGTAGTACAGCCACAAATTTGTTGGTCTCTCTAGATCTACTTCTATGTAGCAGGAGAAAAAGGAAGAAAACCCAAAATAATTGGATACCAAGGTTAGATGCAGATATTAAAGGCTGTGGGACAGGGAGGGGTCCCTGTGGAAACCTATCTATATCCGTTCTATTGGGTTGCCAGAAACGTCATGATGTATTTTTGCAATGAAAAACAGAAAAAATACATCATGACGTTTCTGACAACCCAATAGTAACTTTGAAGAAAGCAAAGCACTAATTAAGACTACATGAGATGAGTGGTTTAATCCCCACACTTGGGTTGTTAGCTTTGCATTTACTCATTTCGACACCTAGATTGTTGGCCACTAATGTTTTCATTCGTGAAAAAAATCCTCCAATGAGAAAGTGGTATGTAGTATAGTATAAATAACAATGAGCATTTATGGAGTTTTTACTCTGTGACAGGGTTTCTATTAAATACTTTACACAGGTAATCTCATTTAGTCCTCCAGGATAGGCATTTTAATTATCTCCATTTTATAGATGAGGAGACTGAGACACAGAAAGGTTAAATAATTTGCCCAAGCTCACAGAGCCTTTAAGTGATATTCAAATGCAAGCTACATAAATCCACAGTTTGTTTTTTAAAATAGGAACAGCAAGGGTGGCTGGTTAGTTCAGGTGGTTACAGCACAGGCTTATAACACCAAGGTTGCCGGTTCGATTCCCACATGGGCCAAGGAGCTGCACCATCCACAACTTGACTGAAACAACTACTTGACTTGAAGCTGATGGGTCCTGCAAAAACACACTGTTCCCCAGTAAAATTTCTTAAAAAAAAAAAAAAAAAGGAACAGCAGCCACCATAATCCCACGCTGGAGGATTTACTGCCCACGCTCTACAGTACTGTTTACATCCCCATACTGCCCCCCATAGGGCACTTCCTACAGGACAGGGAACAGTAAACTGCCTGCCAGGCTCTTTTGTAGGTGAGCTGCCGAGCTATTTAACCTCTCTGGCTCCAGTGTCCTCTTTAAAATTAGAGATTAGACTTAGATTATTTTAAGATATGGTGTGGTTCAAAGATTTGATGCATCTGTTAACTATGAAAAAACGATCTTTCCTATGTAAAAAAAAAATCCTCATAATCAATTTACAGTATACGATCAAAGGTCATATTACTCCTAACTTAATACTTTGTGACCAAGCAGAAAATGTAAAACCTGAATTTTTTTTTTTTTTTTTTTTGAGGACAGTGTCATTGGCCCTCACATGTGGGACCGAACCGGGGCCACTGGCTTCCCAAGCCAGCGCTTAACCACCGCACCACTCGGCCAGCCCTGAAATTCTTATACATATATTTTGTTAGTCATAACTCTTTTGTATGGTCAGGTGTTTTTATCCTGGCATCTTGTTTCACTATTTGTGCCTTTTAAAAGGAGCAAGGCATGGGTAATGACAGGAGTTGACCCTTTCAACTTCGTATAACTGGTTTTGTAGCTGTGAAGAACATCAAGCAGGTGTCCTGAACCAGAAATGAGAGGCTGGTCAATGAAAGTAAAGGTAGTAACAGGATGGAAGGCAATCAAGATAAAGCTATAAGTATTCCTTGGATCAATTATTTTTAGGTATCTGTGTTTTGATGTCATTTTTTTCTTCCTAGATGTAATTATTGCCTTTTAAATTGAATTTGCCCTTTCTGAAATTTATCTGAATTTAAAATTAGGGCTTAGGAAAATTTCTAGCCCATATTCAAAGACTTACAATTACAGCTTCTATTTTATTTTTATATTTCATAGTTAACATAGTTCATTGGAACTTTGAAAATTAAGCATGATTAATATGTATTATTACAATTACATTTTTCAAGATTAGAAAAAGCTGGTTAAATGTAGTATTTTGTGAATGCACACTTTGAGAGTACACAGTAACTGGGGGATACATTCCACACTTATCTTTCCAACTCGAGTGTCCATAAACCCCAGGCCATGAGCAGGTATGACCTAAACAGACTCTTTGAGCTATTAGCTGTAAGCTATAAGGCTTTCAGTATTGGCATTACTGAAGCTAAAGGCTAAGTCACTGACTCCTTCCTAAACTGATAAAGTACAATGCGTTAATATGAAACAAACACCCTTCAAACAAACTACAAAGAGTCTATTAGTTTAGGACTCTTGTTTTCTTAGAAACTTCTGTGGTTTCACAAAACAGGTTAAGCTGCCATAATGTCTAAGTGTGATTATTTGTGACATATAAAAAATTATCAACACAAAAATTATCATAAGTAAAAATATCTAAGTATTGTTAAACAATTCAAATTAATGACAGTATGCAGATTTTCCTAGAAAGTAATTCAAAGTGTACAAAATATATACACAAATTCTTTTCATTTTCAACAAAATTATAAGCGGTAACTATAAATAAGAGATGAAATGCTACCTCCAAGAATTTCAAATTAGTTCAAGGAAACTTGGAAAATAGTAGGAAATCTGATCAATTACAGCTTGTTTTTGGACTGGAATAAGATATCAAGTAGAATAAAATGCAACCAGTCTGAATACTTCACAAATCAGCTCACTGGATGGTGAGTAACCACCTTTCCTTTGTCTCTTCTTATATGAAAGAGCCTTTCTTACCTGGAAGAAATATGACTGTAGAGGTTGATCCTTATTCTCTTCATCCACATATAGTCCTCCTACCACGTACACCTGATTTTGTTGGGTCACGATGCTGGAATGATTTCTGGGAATCTGTTCAGCCAATGCAGTAAGGTAGCATTCATTTTCTGTGGGATCATAAGCCACTGCCGCTGTGTCATTAACCAAGAGGATGAGGTCTTTGACAAACATTCCATGCCTTGGAATGTCATTCAGGTAACCAGGAAGTAAATCTTCATCACCGACATCTCCGTTCATCTCACCAGCCCCAGCCTTCTCTGTATTTTTGCTGGGTTCTGGGAGTTTGCCTGCAAAGGCATCTTTGAGAACTTTGATTTTCTTCTGGAGTTCTGGGTTGCTTTTAATGATGTCATCTTTCTCTACATGATCTTTTAAATATTTTTCTGTCATAAGGCGAAAACGGATACAATCAAACACTTCGCTGATGTTTTTAACCCTGTTTTCTTTGTCTGTTCGCACCCATTTCATCACTGCCTCAAATACTGCTTCTTCCTTTTCTACATTTAGGCTGTCATTTGAAATGACTGAGATCAGTTCCTGGGGAGAGAGTTGCATAAAGTCCTCTTCCTTACAAATCTGTACAAAGCGATCAGACACAAATTCACGGGCAGAGATGGCAAGTCTTGGGCAGTCGAGAAGAAGTCCTAATCTTAGGATGGCTAGACAGTTACCAGGAGCAAGTCTTTTCTGAAGGTAAGAAACACAGACAGTGAACACTGAAGGGATCTGAAAGCGGCTGGCCAATGCAAAAATATCTTGCACATTTCCATCGTTGAGATCAATACTGGCAGAGTAGAGGTACTTGATGATTAAATCCAGTACAGCAGGATCCACGTTATCTAGTACTACCTCCTTTTTTTTCGCTTCATCAATTTCAGATAGAAAATACTCACGGAAGTAAGGACTACAAGCTGACAAAATCAGTCTGTGGCAAGGAAGGCTTTTGTCACCTGCTTTGAGGGTGCAATCGATGAATTTTTTCTCATCCAGGAGATCTTTGAGACCATCCTGAAGAAGGGTGGATTGGTAAAGCCGCAGTTCCTCTGCGAGTTCCCTCTGGGAATCCATTTTGTGAGTAACCTGGGTAAGGAAGGGAACACTGAAGGCCTTAGCTCCTTACGGAACACAGGTCTCAGCTGTAAAAGGCAGATCAGTGTGCTTTGCCCAGCTTGAAGCCCTTGCAATTTAATCCCACCGGCTAAATATAGATACCAACTCGAACAACGGGAATGTACGAGAGCTAGTTTGGAAATAAGAGTTGTTCTTGCAGCTGTTAGAGATTGAAAGGAACAACTGAAGCTTTTTATCATTAAGGAAACAGCTAAAAAAACAGGAGATTTAAATGAAGTGGAAAGTTTTAAAATACAGAAAGCATTAGAAGTTAGGCTGTTAAAGACTACCACCAGAAAATGTTTATTGAACTAACAAAACTGAATCATAAAAATGAGTCAGCCCACTAAAATGGTCTAGTGGCAAGCTACCTGGCTGTTGGGATTAATGATGTAAACATCAAGAATACGAGGCGAGTTCATTTGAACACTCATACCCTTTTCAAATAACTCACTCACAATTTTTTTTTTTCCACTTAACACAGGGAGATACGTAATTTTCTTTTTGCAGTGGGAAACTTCAAGACTTTTACTTATGTACTATAATTAGTCTTTTTTTAAATCTTAAAAATAATACTCCATAATTGAAATAATAAATGCAGAGAAACTGCTAATTTCCTAAGAATTTATCTTCATTCTTAAGTGCAAAAAACTATAATTAGTATTGAATTAAATTAAAATTATTTACTTTATTCGCACCTTGCCTTGCTTTACAAAGTATTTGATGTGGCAAACAATAACAACAAAACAAGTAAAATAAATGCAAAAGGTTAAAAAGAATTATGAAGACCAGAAAAAAAAAATAGTTTAAAGTCAATACTGGGGAAATAAAAACCCCACACAAACAATATGATCACTAGAAATATTCTGTGATGTTAAGTGTTGAAGATGATCTTTCATTAAATAAAAAGTTAAGAGAACAATGTCACCCACAGAACAGCCACATCAGGATGAAGTGCTACGTCACCTGCACAATTTCGAAAATGGCTGTTATACACGAAAAAAAAAGGATGTATAAATGGAATCATAATTTGTTGTTGATTATAATAGAACACCATATAAATTATGGAATGCAGAAGGCATGATTTGAAAGAATATTGATCCTTTGTTTACATACAGATACCACCATGTACTTGTTCATGAAATATTTTCTTATAAAATTATATTGTCACATTTTCCAAACTCAGTGCGGCTGTAGATATACTGTATTTTCAAAGGTTGGAATTCTTAAATATGCTCAAAAGGACATAAGCTCCATGAAGATTTTTTTTGTTTTATTCAAAGCTATTGCTCCAGGGCCTTGTGGGTACTACATCATATTTGTTGAATGAATGAATGTCCATAGATCAAGGGAATTATGTATTATTAAACTTCAAGAACTCTATCCATGAGTAAAGGTTTTTTCTCTTATTTTACATCATGGTGAAGTCACTGGTACAGTCAGCTGCTAAAACAACAGCTGAAAGAAGAGCTCATTGACTCTTTTTCCATTTATAGATGCCACTAAGGTTTTAACACTAGAAAAAACTAACAGCTGCTCCCTTGTTTAAACAATAAATGACTCATTTCTCTCCACACGTAACACCTAACATTTAAAAAGATTAATGAGTCAGATGCAAACACCATGATATGACATTTGAGATTGTTCCTTACTAGTTGGCAATTTTATAGTCCTTTTTTTGCTTGAAAAACTATTTAAACAATAGTCCTGGTAGCATTTTGTGACCTGTATAAATTTTTCCAACAACCTTTTCCCCCTAATATAGATTGTTTATTATAACCCCATCCCTTAAAAATGTAGAAATCCTTTCCCATTTAAGTAAAGAAATCACTGAATCGCTATTAGATTCAGGTAGCATTTGGTTGTACTGTGGGTTGATGATTGTATATACAGTTGAACCTTATTTTAAACACTTTTACACATTCCTTTCCCTTTAGAGAAAGAGGACTCTTTTGGCTAATCTCAATGATTTGACAAAGGTTCCTTATGATGTTAATTTATACCGAAGCAGTGGCAAAAAACACTGATGGCCAGAGAGGTCACTGAATTTTACCTAACCAAAAAACCTGAAAATAATATCCTATGTTTTAAAACTTCAATGAACTTTCAATGAATACAAACAAGGAGAAAGTCAAATGAACTATTTACAAATTACTTAAAGCTATTTATTTACAAAATAAATATAATTCTTGCCAAACGTACGTATATTGAAACTATTTACAAAACAGTGCCCAAAACATTATATGAGTTGATATATTCCAGAATTAGTTATAATTTTTAGTTTTTAAAAAAATGATCACCTAAAAATGACAAGTTTAAGGGTTGTAATTTATATTAAGAGTTGGCTTACATTTGGAGCTATGTGATAATATGTTTAAAGCATACATTTATAATTTAAAAAGCTGTATTTTGATAATTCCATAAGAATAATCTTATTCTTTTAAATAATACTTTCAAAACATTAAATGGTGCTGCATAAATTCTTTATTAAACCCAACATGATACAGTCATTTGGTATCTGCAGAGTAGTAATTTACAAGCATTCAGTAAAAAATAAACATATTTACAAACCAGATATATTTTGATTACAAGTTTAAATATAATTTTTGGAAAACTGGCAGTAAAATTTAAGATAAATGAGTTTTTTCTTTAATCATTAAAAAACTCTTTCTTAAAAGCTATTGCTGTAAATGTAAAAATTACTTCATGCCTTATAGCAGGCAACTACTATTTTTAATCTTGAGATATCTTTAGAGAAATCCAGCTCAACTCAAGATCAACTCATTACTTCCCAAAGTCCCTGTAGGGTGAATCCGTCCTTCAATTTCTCTATTGCAAGCCCCAGTTCTTCTGAAAATACAGGTTCACGATCTTGTTGCTTTTTGGGAGGTAAGAGGATGAGATGGGAATAGAGAAGATGGGCAAGGAAAAGGAAAAAAACAAAAAATAGGTTTCACATAAGTTTGTGAATACTAAATGTTGGAAAACAGAAAGTATTTTTTATACACTATAGGTAAAATATCCTTACCTTATTGCCATCAGCAAAATAAGCCTATAAGACAAAGAAAATTATATTTTTACATACCAACATAATAGGTCAGTAGGCTAAGGAAAAGGTAATTTACAGAACAATTCTGTGACTAAATATATTTAATATTCTGTTGTTATGTGTCTAACGGTTTGTTTTCTCAATTATGTGTCTAATGGTTTGTTTTCTCAATTATCTTTACAGTGCTGGTAGCAGAATTTACTTTTTCTGTCAATAATTATTAAAGTCTTCAGGTTATGCTTGAAGCTCTAAAAATTGTGCTTTGTAATTAGTGTATAATTAGCATTGTTAACTTGAAAGGAGATAAAAATGACTTAGAAGGTATAAAATTTCATCCCTTCTTTTCATTTAGAAGAAAATGCTGGCAAAACAATCAGTGCTTCAATGTGTCAGCAAATGCATACAGTTTAAGATAGTAGTAGTAGTTTATAATTAAATATTTTATACTAATTTCATATTTTTGTTTAAAAATATTTATTTCAAGGGGGGCTTTGTGGTCAGAGTCATGGACCACAATATAAAGTAAGCATTATTATTATTATTTTGGCTATTAATTAAAATAATACAAATTTGGAAACAGAGAAGTTTTTATTCAAATAGATACCCGTTTTATTTATTTATTTATTTATTTATTTATTTATTTATTTATTTATTTATTTATTTTTGAGGGCAGTGTCACTGGCCCTCATATGTGGGACCCGAACCTGGGCTGCTGGCTTCCCAAACCAGTGCTTAACCACTGCGCCACTCGCCCGGTCCTAGATACCCATTTTAAGATAATATACCTAAAACTGAAGGGAAGTCCATCTCATAAAAGTTAATTATGGAAAATATATATTTTAAATTAACTTAATTTACTATCTATTATTCTAAGGTATGAAACAACTTTTCACATATCTGAAATCTTCTGAATAATTGTGTTCTCAAACTATTTCCCAGTTTGGTAATTTGAAAGTATTTTCATACACACAGAATTCCTAACTTAAAAAAAAATTACTCTCCAGCTCATGTGTAAGATACTCTCAAAAGTCTCAATTTCTATGATGTTTTACATACGTAAATCATTATTATTATTTTTTTTTGAAAGTGTAGTTTTTTTATTATGTGTAACATACATACAATTATTTAAATTTTTATTGAAGGCATTCCCCATGGTGTGATTCCTTCCACTCACTGCCTTACTTCCTGAGTTTGAGTCTTAATCCCTTTTAAATATGATTTTTGCTCAATCCACAGTTGTCATGTCACTTTGTCAGTCCATCATTCTTTTAGTTGGGCTTCTTTGATCTCCATTTGAATATGGACATACTTCAAAAATCCCCCACCTATCATCATTGGGAATGAATTTCTTCAAGCAGTTTACTTTAAGGCCCTAGAAATTAAGTACATTGCTATTTTGGCAAATGATCCAAAATATGTTCCTTAATTGTTTCTAATACTAAATCTTATTCATCCAGATGTTACTCACTGAGCCTAGCAAACAATGTTACAGGTCTCATTGTCACCACTGCAATAAACTCACTGTGATGGAAGCATAACCTGTGTCTCAATGTAGCCACATTAATTTCTGTAAATCATTATTTAGTAAAACATGACTCGGATTAAAAAAAAAAACACACAGGAAACTTAGTAGTTCTCCTGTGTGATGCTCACCACAAAAGCATCTGTATGATCATCAGAGTCTATTTCTACATCATCTTGAATTTGTTCAACTGTCAGAGCTTCCAGGGGCTGTGGCTGAAAATCAGTAGACGATAAATGCATCAAAGAGACAAAATTTATTAAACAGATAATTTTAGTAAAATGTGCTGTGAGAATTGTAAATACTTGTAAAAGGATAATATAATTACAAACTACTCAAGTCTTATAAAAATCATTGCATAACTTCTATTAAAATGAACTTGAGTAATAAAATGAGTCAGTTAACCTAAGCTTTTAAATTTGAAGTCATTATCATCAAAAGAATTGAAATGACAAATTTACACATACTCAGTATGATAGAGATATACTTAAAGAAAAAACTCTTAATTGGACTTTATCTGATTTTCTTTCACATAGTTAAAAAAATTAATTTTGTGTAATAGCAAATTTTCAGTTTTCCTCAAAATAGTCATTACATATAATTTGTGAAAAGTACTAAGATTTGTTTAGAATATTCCTAAGGTAAGGCAGAATAAAATACAACACTCGTATTTTAATTAACTTTTCAAATATTTAAGTATCTCTGGTGTATTAGGCACTATGCTAGTACTACCAAGAGTATAAAGTCCCTGCCCTTACCCATGAAAGGTTTGTAATCTAGTGGAGTAGAACAAAGGATAAAACACAATTACAAATAACTAAATATTAGGTTGAACCATATGAAATTGCCATTTTTATTACTCGAAAATAGTCAAATATTAACATCATCTGGTTCAACCTCTGCAAAGTAGCTGTAACAAATGCAGTACCTATTATAATAAAAGTTTGGAGACAGCACAACTTCTAGCTTGTGAATCCCACAAACTTCCATGAAGAAAAGGTTGGCATGTATGTAATCTAGGGCTTTTAAGATGAGGATGATTTTTATACGTAGGATTAGGAGAAAGGGTATTCCTGGCAGTGGGGTGGGTACCAGCATCCCCATAGGGGAGAAACCACGGGATAGGCTGGAGAATGATGAATAATCCAGTGTGGTCATAATATAAGAGTCTCATGAGACAGAAGGATCTAAGTAGGGCTACTGTATTGAACAACACCAGGAAGCATCATTCACATAAAGTCTACGTGAACAATGTTCTCTAGAGTTGGGCAGTGTACAACATGCACAACCAGACACTGTGGCTGTGCAGATAAGGCGGAAAAGGTAGACTGAAGTCTACTGAAATTCTGTAATACCAGCCCAAAGGATTTAGACTTTATTTGTAGGTAATTGGTGGGGGAGTGTTGAGGGTAGAAACTTTACATGACAGTCACCTGATTCCATAATCTGAGGTTAATCTCAGTGTTTCAACCATGTTCACAGCTGTGTGGTTATGAGCAAGTAATTTAACCTATTTAAGCCTCAGACTCTTTACCTATGAGATAATAATAATAATGATAATAATAATAATAATAATATTTAATAGTATTTTGGGGAGGATTAAATGAGATGATGCATATAAAATTCTTAGAGCAGTGAATGGCAAACAGTAGGTGTTCAACATCACCATTCAACAACAACAATATGAATATTCACTAAGAGTCTATTATGTGCCAGTTCTGATTGCTGGAGATACGGTGGTTAAAGAAAATAGACAAAAATCCCTTACTTCATGAAGATTATTAATAGTAAAGAAGACTGATTAGTGTTACCAAAAATAATGCAAGCAAGCCCAATATGGGACAAAAAAGTGATGGGGGTTGCTGTTTTAGATGGATAGTCAAGGAAGACCTCCCTGAAGAGATAGATGGCTTTGGCGTAGGGACTTACATGAGGTGACAGAGTGTGCCATTAGGGCTGGCTATTATTATGTACTGGGGCCTAAGAAGGGGAAAGGAGGAGAAATGAAAGGTAGAGAGAGAATGGGCGGGAGAACTAACATAGTCAGTGTTCCCATGTGCCAGGCGTTTTATGGACATCTTCAATAACTTTGTAAGAGATTATCTTCATTTTATAATGAGAAAACTGAAACTCAGATTTGTCTAGGATCACAAATAAATGGTAAAATTGGGATTGAAGTCAGGTTTGTATGGAAAGGAAAGAAAAGGAACAGAGAAGAGACTGATATAATTGACTGAATGTGTAAAATAAGATAATGGGAAAAATAAAAAAGGAAAACTCAGAGGTTTTCAGCACAGCTAACTCTAACAATGCTAAAAATAAATAAGTAGTAAATAAATAGATAAATCAGCAGGATGCTACTTTTGAAAAAATGATGCCATTTTAGGTATGCCAAATTTAAGATACTCAACCAAGTCCTAGTGTATCTTATTGACTTGGGAAATTATTTACCTAATTACTAAGGTAAACTTTTTTTTTTTTTTTTTAAAGATTTTATTGGGGACTTGGAGGAGGGGAACAGCATTGGGGAATTGGGGAAGGGGAACAGACAAGTTGCCATCCTTTTGTTCTTCAGTCTAGTTGCGGAGGACCTTGCTTCACTTGCCCATGTTGGTATCATCCTGCGCTCTTCCCGGATGAGACAGATCAGTCGCCAGCCTCTGGATGTCACTCACTGCGGCTACTGGCAGCTCACACTGGCTGCCAGCCGCTCACGCTGGCTGCCGGCCACTCACTGTAGCCTGTGGCAGCCCATCGCAGCAGGGGCTACAGCCTACACTGTCACCGGGGCTCACACAGCCCAGCTCCAGGTGGAGCTGTTGTTAGCTGTAGAGGGCAGTGTCACTGGCCCTCATATGTGGGATCCAAACCGGGGCGGCTGGCATCCGAAAACCAGCTCTTAACCAATGTGCTACTCGGCCGGCCCTAAGGTAAACTTTTAAATGAGAAATTCAATTTATGCTATTTGAATGCTCCTTTATGTGAAATACTCAGGAATATTTGGAACCATGAGAAGCTGAGAATATGTGACCAGATCAGATAGATAGCTTTTGAGTCATCTATGGAAGTACAAACTGAAGAAACTGGAGGAGCAGGTGCCATTACTGAGGAATACACAGAGTAGGTGGAGGGAAAGGGAGAATGCTGAAAACAGTGCAGGTTGGGAAGGAAACATAAGAGGATGGTTAAGGAGATGAACTCCATGGAGCATATGTGAAATAAAACACCAATAACCCGGAGAAGACTTTCAGCTGGCAGGGGAAGGGGACATATATATGGAGTTTGGCAGGGAGGGAAAAAAATTAAATACAAGGAGCCCTACCAGGCAACAAGGGCCTGACTGAAGTCAGAGGGTGTGAATTTGCACTCAGCTGCCCAGCCCTACTTCCTGATCTCTCATCACATGCCGTAGTCCAAGGGCAGGAGCAGAGAGATAGATAATATATGTGGTGTGTGATATGGCTCGACATGCTGAGTACCAGCAGGGACACTGATGAAAGAGTACATGACAAGGACATCAGCAACAGAGTGCAGAGTGAGGGCCCAAAAGAATAGATAGCAAGAGAACCTGTGATACAGCAATCAGTGAGGGCACCAGACACAACCTGTGGCGAGGGCACTTCTGATGGAGCAGCCAGCCAGGCATCTCTAATGCAGTGCCTGGCGGGGTACACAGTGATAGACCAGATGACAAGGGTCCCAGCTGGAGAGGCTGAAGAGTAAAGCCAAAGAGAACCTATGTACTTGGACAGCAGGGATTGGTGCAGAAACCAGAAATCATGAAGGCAAAGAGCAGGCACGTAGGAGTATTCAAAATACTTCATAACCGGTATGGCAGAGGCGCTGATGGTAAGAACGGACACAGGCCATGCTGATGGAGCAGCCTCCTGGAGCTGCTATATTTATTGTAGGGCCTTGGGGGAAGGAAATGGTGTCCCTGAGGCCTTTAAAGTTGCCCATGCTAATGGGAAGCTGGAGTTGAATAAAAACAAAGCTGCCAGAGTGAAAGATTCAAGTCTGTGTACATCAGAGAAGCCCTGCATATAGAGACTTCTTGGGATAGACTGCTCATCTAGAAGGGCCGGAAGAAATGATGAAGCAGCCAGTGAGGAGATGCATGGTAAGCACAAATCAGTGATAGCCTAGGGGCCATGCTCACTGAGCAGAGTCTGTATAGTCATCATTTTAACATAGTTTAAAATAAAATTGTATACAATGTGTTTATATCTGAATTTTATATATAGATCGTGTAACAATTCAGCAAATGCTGTACTTCACATAGTGAACAAATTACCTTTTCTTCCATCTCATAATCCACTCCAAATATTGGACTGGCAGAATAGACTTTGTGAAGTGAATTGATTTCCTTAACTGATTCTCGTAGTTTTTCCACAGGATCTATTTTAAAGCCAAGAACATATCCTCCACTCTACAAGAAAAAATAATAAAAGAAAAACCAAAAACAAGCCTGAGCAATAGTATTTAAGTATATGATATAATAAATTATAACTCCAACTGTCTTTATTTCAGAGCACAATATGTAAGCTGTTTTTTTTAATTAAAATTTTTATTATGGAAAGCTTAAAACTACAAAAATAGAAAAAAGAGTACAGTAAATGTCCACATAGCTATCTTCCAGCGTACACAAGTAACAAAATATGGCCAACTCTTTTCTATCTATAACTTTACCCTACCACCCAAAATCTCTTCCCTTCATCCACTCAGGATTATTTTAAAGCAATATCCAGATATTACATCATTTCATACATAAATATCAAAGCTGATATTTCAAGAATTTAAAAAAAAATGCACTGTGAAGGTCAAGGGATCCAAATTTTTTTTGAGCTAGACCATGAAAAGGACTACATATTATAAGAATTAAGGGAATGGCCTACCTAACGGTATCTCCTGGAAGAATTAGAAAATAAACTTGACCATGACAGATTGTTGGAGAAGAGTGTGAAAAAATTAAGTAGCATACTGTAATAGGTAAGAGCATATGTTTTGTGTTGAAAGCATATGCTTTGGGGTTCAAATTCTGGTTTTACAACAAATTTACTAGCTGTATAATGCTGAAAAACTTCCTTTCATTATCTTTCTAAGCTTCAATGTTCTAATCATAAAATGGTTATGAAGTTGTTCTATTACATAAAATAATGTATATATGACAGTTTGAACAGTTCCTAGAATATAGTAAGGACTCAATAAATGTCAGCTACTAATCTGTAGGCCAGGGGAAAGGAGTGAGCACACAGTTGCTTTTAAACTTAGAGTTCAGAAGAGAAGTGATTTTATAAAAAGTAAATGTTTTGTTTCAATGTATTTCTTAAAAACCTGGCATAATGGGGCATTGCAGTTGATAATTACATACAATGTAATCTGTGTGTGAGAGTATAAAATCTCAAGTGGGGTGTGGATGTGTGTCTGTCTATATCCGTATTTCTGAAACACAGTCTTGTGCGTCAGTCA
This sequence comes from Aselliscus stoliczkanus, assembly GCA_033961575.1. Classification (NCBI taxonomy): domain Eukaryota; kingdom Metazoa; phylum Chordata; class Mammalia; order Chiroptera; family Hipposideridae; genus Aselliscus; species Aselliscus stoliczkanus. The sequence goes on along the minus strand of CM066731.1, from coordinate 120,900,188 downwards.
GACTTGGCCCCACCACTTATTAGTTGTGAGAATGTGGACAAGGTTCCTAAATTCTCCAGGCACCAGTTCCCTTGGCTGTAAAATGGGGGGAAAATAGTCACTGTATCACAGGGTTGTGTGAAGATTGAGATAATGCATGGAAAGTATAGGGACATGATTCTGTCATTAAACATGACAGGCATAATGATAATAATGATTATGTCCGTCCAACAAAGAAACATAGGCAGGATTCTTAGACAAGGACAATTAATGTATGACTTCAAACTTTTCATATAACTTCGTGTTACAGCTAATATTATTTTTGGATGTAAGCTGATTACTATATAAATAAAACGAAAAATAGATTGTTACAGTTTTAAAAATCTATTAAAGATTAATAAAAGTATAAAGTATCTTACCTGCTGAGAGCTTTCTATGACAAGAGCTAAACCAAATTTTGAATCTCTAATCTTTATTGAACGCTAGATGTAAAATGAAAAAGAAGAAAATGCTTGTTTTTATTACCTGATAATAGACTTTTTAACACAAGTTTTTCAACTTTTACACAACAACTACTTTTCATAAAGAACAGAATTCTTCCTCTTTCCTTCATTACACTTCCACACAAATCAAGTAAATGAAAATTTTCATACAGGAAATAGGTGGCAAACTTGTAAGGCAATACAAAGAACACATCTCTGAAAATGTACAAAATTCTCTGACTCCCAGGGAGTCACAACTTTTCTGAATAGTTTAAACCAAATGCCACCAATCTTTTAGTTATGTAGAGCCAGTGTCTTTTGTGGCTCCTAAGGCTGGGTTAGTTTTTAAAATTCACATGTGCCTTCTATTTCTTACATCATAGGTGGCTAACTTCTCAAGGACTCTCCATTCCATTTATTAAAATAAAATAAGTTATGGGCTTTCATCACCAGGCAGCAAGGAAGGCTGGTATAGGTCAAATGTAATTAACATCAACAGGTAAGTGTGACATGAGGATTAAGCTTGCCTAACAGGAGATGAGCAGTGACACCAGTGGCCTAGAAGGAAAGCACAATGGCAGGCAGGACTTGTAGAAAGTGACACAAAATGTACTTGTTGGCAGGGTTAGAGAAACAGGGATGATCTAACATTATGACGAGCAGATGAAAAACCAGAGAAGGGTAATCTGTGGTAGGTGATGACATCCCAGAATTCCAGACAGAGGGGCATTGGAAGTTGTGAGAGAGAGAGAGAAGAAAGAAGAAAGAAGGAGAGAGAGAGGGTGAGGGAGGGAAGAGAAGTCGGGGTGGGGGGACACAGGCTGACTAAATGGTAATAGTTATGAAAACCTGGTCTTCCACCTAGACTATTTCATACCCCACCAGGAGTGCCCACAGTCCTGGTTACAAACCATAGAGCACTGGCACCCTGGATGTCAACGGGTAATCTAACCAGGTGACTGGGTGACACAGGCTGGTAAGATAGAGAGTGGCAAGAAGATATATAATGATATGTATCTATAGGAGAGGGGTCAGGGCAATGGTTGAGGCATACAGCTGAAGTTAGAATATGATTGCTACAGTAACAGACTGGGATGATATCAGATTGCAAGTTGGACCCGGCTGAATTCATTCCAGAAGCTGTATCTGGCAACTCTATTTGTAAATAACAAAAAGTAGCCAATTTGAAGACTAGAAATCACAAGGTTGTTGACTAATTATTCAGCATAGCAGAGGTTAGGCAAGCTATAACACATGTAAATACAATATAAAACAGTAATGAACAATACAAACACCGATTCGTCAAATACTTATATAGGCTCTGACACATCTTCCCAGCCATGATTATAAATTTTTATATTTCTTCAGATGGCCAGAAATAATTTTCTTCCTATCAGATTCTATGATTTTCTATTTAATGTGTTGCTTTTCTCCACCTGACTGAAGGCTCCCTGATGTAATACCAGAACTGTGTAGTACTGGTTTATGATTTTCATGATATTATTTCTAGCACCTAGCACAGAGTAGGTTTCTCAATATCTGGCAAATGAATCATCAGATATTTTAAAGTAACTCAGAAATCAAACAATTTAGCAAAAGATAGGCTTGGTAATATTTTGCAAAGAATTATCCTTCTCACAGGCCAAGAAGTCTCATAAAAAATGACATTTTCTGGATGTCATACACACTGTATCCATAAAAATTAATGAAACTGCTTAGTCTTAAGATTACCTATATCCTATAATACGGGCGATTATAATAGGGTAACCTCACAGGATTTTCAATAAGTATTTTTATGTTCCATCTGAGTTGCACTAGAGTCCTACAGTTTTTTAAATATAAAATGAAACTCTTCAGTTTATTGGAGTTTACTGTTTGCTTCACCGAATCACATGCTTATCCACAGCGGCAGCAGCAGAGTAAAAAGAACCACTTTTATCTATTGCCAAAACAAACTTGTCTTAGATGTAGTTAGTTCTTATTCTGGATTTTAACAGCTTTAACTTAAGCTAAAACCATTATCATCATTAAAAAGCATCTTAATTTCTTTTGCCAAAGATGTAGCATGAATCCAGTTTATATTACATTATGTATCTGAATACAGTCAATTCATTCACAGAATTAAAGATTTCATTCTGCCTTTAAAAGGGTTTGATCAGAAAATATCAAGAGAGCCAAAATAAAGTGTGTGGAGCAGTGTGCTGAAGGCATGCCAAGGAGCAACCATATACCTGCCTTGTGGAAAGGCTATGGAAAACCTTAGCAGCTCAAGCCCTCTGAATGGAATCTGAGGAAGACATACCTTAACCTGTATGAAAGCTATTTAAATTTTTACAATCTAGTATATTTCTCTCTTAATAGCAAGTTGATAATGGTGCCGTTTCCCTTGAATGTAGGTATAATTGGGTCTTTTCTATGTTGAAATAGTAAATCATCAACACTTTAAAAGTATGCTCTCAGCTAAACTACTGCCACTTAAAAAGGGAGAAGGAGAACTCATCTAATTCCCAAAGTCCTATTAACTGTTGAACAGAAATTATTTATTCTACATTACAATTAGGTCATCAAAATGCATGCACTTACAATTTGCAGGTATGGTATACTGACGTTAAAACTGTCATTCATATTTGCATGCCACACAATTCTCACATTGGTAATAAAAAAGGTTCCTAAATTTCCCTGTAAAAGAGAGTAATGAGGGATACATTAACAGTCATTTGAATCCTTAGTCATTATTTTCTAAACACCAGAATAATTCTGATTATCAAAGCAGCAGAAAATAACAGCATTGAGTGCTATGGAGTATTAATGATTTCATCATTTCTGGGATGGCAGTATTACGATGTGCAAGAATTTTGGATTTAGACTCTAATCATTATGCCATCAGTACTTACCAGTCATTGGCCCAGGGGTAAACTTCTCGGCACATTGTGTCAAATGTAAAATGGAGATCTGATTAAATACCCCATGCAAATAAAGCCCATAGCACAACGTCTGACATACACTAAGCATTCTACAAGTGTTAAATCTTATTATGACTATTATTCAAAATTTGGGAAACGGCAAGGCAGCAGAGTTGTAAGAGAGAGAAAACACACGTGATAACCCCATCAGTTCACAGGAGATATTTTATGGCTCTTCCACAGTAAGTATAGATCAAAACTGTTCTCCAGTTACATGACCCCTCAACATCTCTCAAAATCATCCCAGTATGATAGCTAAGTGGTCTAAAAAAATCTTCAAGACTTACTGACATGGCACTAAAATTATCTGCCTCTACCATGTATCTGTCATTCTCCACCTCTACCTTCCCCTCCTCCCCACCACATACACCCAGAGGATTTTATTTTATAGTTTGAGGTTGCACATAAAACTAACTCACAAACGCTAAACCTAAAGAGTCTTCTTATGTATATGTGTAAGTACATATATATCCTCCTCCACTCTCATCTTGCAAAAAATTGTTATACAAAAATTTTTAGCCCCTATTATTCTGGGCCCAAGTCGCATTAAGCAATACTAACTCTAATTTTATAAGGAATAATTCTTTATGTCATTGTTTTATTTATTATTATTATTAGTTACAGATGTACAAAACAATGTAATAGTTATCTTTTTCACCTCTTACAAAGTGACTCTCCCCTCCACTGCCCCCACCCCCCATATCATACATATCTATTACAATTCCATTGACTCCATCCCCACACCACATTCCACATCTCATGACCATATATATGTTAAATTATAGTCAACATCTAATATTATTCAGCAGCAGCTTCAGATATACGGTGCAGTGGTCAGGCCTCTACACTGTCCATGAATTTGTCTCCCTAACAAGACATGAGTCCATCTGGTCCCCTAAAAAAAATATTTACAACATTATTGATTATATTCCCTAAACTGTCTCTTCTATCCCTGCAGTAGTATTTTTATCCGTTTATGTTGCCTCGTCCCTTCCCCTTCTCCCTCATGCCCACCCCCATCCCATCTAGCCCTCATCAGTTTTTCCTTTGTTTTATTTTTAAAAAAGGGAACTTGCAAAAGTCCTAAAGACTTTTTATGTTTATTTTTTTAATTCTTTAATTTATTTATTTTTAAAAGATTTTATTGGGGAATTGGGGGAGGGGAACAGCATTGGGGAATTGGGGAAGGGGAACAGACAAGTTGCTGTCTTTTTGTTCTTCAGTCTAGTTGCGGAGGATGTTGCTTCACTGGCCCATGTTGGTATCGCCATTGCGCTCTTCCCGGATGAGGCAGTTGGTCGCCAGTCACTGGAAGGCCACTCACAGCAGCTCATGTTGGCTTCCAGCACCTAATGGTAGCTCACGGTAGCCCATTGCAGCCACACTGCAGCCTATGCTGTTGCCGGCAACTCAAGAGAATCCAGCTCCAGGTTGAGCTGTTGTTCACCATCTTAGCTTTAGACGGCACAGCATCACTGGCCCTCATATGTGGGATCCTAACCGGGGCCCTGCTGCTCAGAGCTGGCGTCCCAAGCAAATTCTTAACCACCGTGCCACTTGGCCAGCCCCAGCCCTCCTATTATTTTAAAACGTCTTTAGGGGCCGGCCGAATGGCATGTTGTTTAAGAGCTAGCTTGGGAAGCCAGCTCCGAGCAGCAGGGCCCCGGTTTGGATCCCACATGAGGGCCAGTGATGCTGTGCCCTCTACAGCTATGATGGTTAACAACAGCACGATCTGGAGTTGGGCTCCTGTGAGTCGCTGGCGACGGCGTAGGCTCAGTGGGGCTGGCCAGCAGCTGGCGTGTGCTTTTGTGAGCCGCTGTGAGCCGCTGTCCAATGGCTGGTGAGTGACTGCCTCACCTGGGAAGAGTGCAATGATGATACCAACATGGGCCAGTTAGGCGACATCTTCCACAACTAGACTGAAGAACAAAAAAAGGAGAGCAGGGCTGGCCGAGTGGCGTAGTGGTTAAACACTGGTTTGGGAAGCCAGCAGCCCTGGTTCGGTCCCACATATGAGGGCCAGTGACACTGCCCTCAAAAAAAAAAAAAAAAAAAAAACAACGGACAGCAACTTGTCTGTTCCCCTTCCCTGATTCCCCAATGCTATTCCCCTCTCCCAATTCCGCAATAAAATCTTTAAATAAAATAAAAATAAAGAAAAATAATAGGAGGGCATTTTTTTGGGGGGGGAGGGCATATTTTATTTGTTTTATTATTTTTCAATAGACATAAGGTAGCTTAACAATAACATCTCTATTTTCAATAAAATGATATACCTGATAATCCTGGAATATCTTAATTAAGAATGCCAGGTGTTGGGATGACTGGTTAGCGCAGTTGGTTAGAGCGTGGTACTGACAACACCAAGGTTGCCGGTTCAATCCCCACATGGGCCACTGTGAGCTGCACCCTCCCTAAAAAGAGTCAACTATGCCATTGTAGCATGAAAGCAATGTGTAACCAATGACCATCGCTGTTCCCCAATAAAAAAATAAAAAAAATGCCAGGTGTTGTGCTTGGTGGTAAGGATCTAACTAGGAACTGAGTAATTATTACTACCCCTACTGTTATAAAGCCTACAATCTAATGTGGAGGTATAGACAAGCTCTGTATATTAGTATAGTAATAATTTGTAGTAGTAGGGCCGGCCGAGTGGCACAGTGGTTAAGCGCTGGCTTGGGAAGCCAGCGGCCCCGGTTCGGGTCCCACATATGAGGGCCAGTGGCACTGCCCTCAAAAAAAAAAAATAAGCAAAAAAAAAAAATTTGTAGTAGTAATAGTAATAATAAGTACAGGCTGCATAAGGAACACATAGAAGTTTCCTTAGAAAGTGACATCTAAGCTATGACCTAAAGCAGGGGGTTGGTAAACTATGGTCTGTGCCAAACGTGGCCTGCAACCTCATTTTGTATGGCCCACAAGCTAAGAATAATTTTTACATTTTTAAATGGTTGGGAAAAAAGTCAAAAGAACAATATTTCATGACACATGAATATTATATGAAATTTAAACTTCAGTGTCCATAATAAAGTTTTATTGAAACACAACCACACTGACTTGTTTATATATTGTCTATGGCTGGTTCCACACCACAGTGGCAGGACTGACGAGTTGGGACAGAATCTATATGGCCTGCAAAGCCTAAAATATTTACCATGTGGTCCTTCACAGAATAAACTTGGCTGACTCCTGATGAAAAGGAGTGATTCGAATGGGGAGTGTCTATATCCTGTAGAACCTTTATTATAGTTTAAAACTAGACCTTTCAACTGAGCAAAGTTTATTTATAATTTAAGTTCATGATTAGATGTTTAGCAGGAAGCTCTTCATTTAAAAGCTACAACTTTACCATAGTGGTTTATCCGCCTAATCAGTGGTTATCAGTCTAATCTAGGTTGTAACACAAAGGTGGATACTATTCTTATTAAGAGACACATTTTTCTCTAGAAATTGATGTGTTACTTATTCTAACTATTAGTTACTTACATGTTTCAACTGGTCATAATTTCAAGAGCAAACGAAAAGTTACAATAGTGGATGTCAAAGTCACCAGATGAATTGTATGTTTAATTCCATTAAGACCAAATTAAAAGGCTTCCGTAACTGTCTACCCCATGGCTCTCTCCATTAGTATAAGTTACCCAGTGTGGAGGGCAGGATGGAGGGAAGACCATGCTGGGAGACAAACTAGATGTGTGAGGTGACTTCATTCTTTGGGGCCTGAGTTTTTCATCTATAAGTGAATAGAGACTGAACTAGGTGATCTCTAAGGTCCACTCCAGCTCTAAATTCAATGTAGAACAAATATTGCTTAAAAAGACAAAACCATAAAAATATGAAAATCAGAATATTATATCAAGAGCTATAATGCTAATTTATCAGGAGGTATAATACTATTTTTTTTTTTATCTCAACCAGGGCCGCTGGCGTCCCAAGCCAGCTCTCAACCACTGCGCCACTCGGCTGGCCCTATAATGCTATTTTTAAAAGTTAAATGAATATACAAACGCAATGATAAATGGAAAAACGAGTACCAAGGCAGTGCCCCAAAAGGTTCATTAGTTTTTTGCACAATACCTGGTCACTGGATAAATTCCATACTCCATTGATTTTATCATATACGTGTTCTTGTGGTAATAATCTTAATTGCTTATTTTGAATTAGTGCGCTTCTCAATTTAAAATCACGATACATTTTAGAAGTTTCATATGCTCTATAAAAGAGAACAAACAAAAGGCTAACTCAAACTGAAAATGTAGTTTTCTTAAGTTATTTATCTATTAAAAACATATAGTTGTTAGTACTTACGTACATCACTCAAATAATTATTACAGTAAATTAAATTTTTTTCTTTTCAGTAAATTTTGGTGATTACAGTCTTTTGCAGGCTTTTGTCATTTTAGTGTAGTATTTACATATTTTATCTCAGTAACCTATTTTTGAGATGTCTAATTTTTAAGTCAATATACAGAGGTGCCAAAAAAATATATACACATTTTAAGAAAGGAAAACTGTATTAAAACTATAATACTCAATATATACCAGTAAAGAAAGATGAATACAAGTCACGTTTGACTTCTTCAATTATAAGAGGTGCTCAAAGTGGTTACCATCAGCGTGCAGACACTTCCGATTACAGCGAACTACTGCTTGAGCAACGTTGACCAAAGGGTCCACTTGTATACGGTTTTTTTGGCATCCCAGGTATATATATCACACAGCACAAATGAGAGGACACAGATTTTCTTTCAAACTGAAAAACAGTGCTTGTATATAACAGATGTGGAAATTATTTTTTCTATCAAAATGCTTCCCTTCATTTCCATTTTAATCAAAGACACTGTTATTCTTTTGACATAAACAAGAGTCAATTACTTCTCTTACTGCAACCTGAAAACATGCTCACATTAAACTTTACACAGAAAATTGGAATGAATCTGTACTAACTCCAAAAGGGACTCTAGGCCAGAGATTAGAATAGACAGTGTATCTATGTATGTGTGTGTGTGTGTGTGTGTGTGTGTGTGTGTGTGTGTGTGTATGTGTGTAAAATCCCTATAAGTTTGTTTTCATGTCTCCCTATTGATAAATAAGTACAAAAGAAAATTCTTGCGTTTGAGAAAAGCATATCCTAGGAACTGGTTTGGAAAATGAGAGTTTTTTGAGGAATGACAGTTTGACTTTCCTAGGCCGCTGTTCTACCCTAGATACTGAATTTTCCAGCCTCCCATCAGCCCTGCTCCCTCAGACTGGCTAGTCCTCCCCATCCAGAATGGCGTGTGCTAATAACTTAGTCTATCCTGTTGCTACTGCTTTTCCTGCCAGAGATTCTGTACAATTGATTTTGCATAGTGACAAAGACTTAGTGTTAGAAAGCCAGGGGGCATTCTGTCAGCAACCAAGGACCTCAGTTCATTCCTGAAATGTTTTTTCCTTCGATTGCAAGTTTTATATGGCTTCCTGTTACTAGTTTAGTTGTGCCACTAAATGTATAGACAGTTACCACCCCCTTGGTTCTCTTAATTCAATATATTCTTCAATATCTATAAGAAAAAGTAAAAATGTAAAATGAGATTACCCATGTAAAAAGAATTCTTAACTTTTGATTAGTTAATTCTAATTTTACACCACAAAAATACAGGCTAATTTACCTAATTAATGAAACCAAAAGGTTTTTTTTAGCCTGAATAACTGTAGAAGTCATTCACATAAATTATAATATTTATTATTAAATTTCTGAGTTTTATTCTAATTAATCTTCTAATATATAAACTGTGAAAGAGCAGGATTTGAACATTTGCTAATAGATCTTAATTTCCTTTAGTGTTATAATCATCAATATTTAACCAGGGGGAAAAAATACAAACTACTTATGCTGTAAATTATTTTGGGGGGAAACACATATAATTTTTATATTATTAAAGAAAAGCAGCTTCCAGGCTGCCTTCAAACTTCATTTTATATTATTTGTCTAAGTAAATTGAAATAAAGAGCTAAGGTTTAGATATATACCCAAGAGAACTAAAAAATGTGTTTTCACACAAAAACTTATACATGAATGTTCATAGCAGCATTACTTGATAGACAAAAATGTCTAATAACTGGTGAGTGGCTAAACAAAATATGTGTCCATACAATGGAATGTTATTCAGCTATAAAAATGAATGAAGTATTGATACATGCTACAACACAGATGTACCTTGAAAACATGTAAGTGAAAGAAGTCAGACATAAAAGGTCACCATATTGTATGATTACATTTGTATGAAATGTCTGGAATAGGCAAACGCATAAGCACATAAAGTAAATCAGTGGTTTCCAGGAGCTATAGAGAAGAGGGAATGGGGAGTGACTGCTATGGGGGTTTCTTTTTGAGGTGATAGAAAATTCTGGAATTGGGTAGTAGTGATAGTTGCACAACCTTGTGAATATACTAAAGCTACCAAACTGTAAACCTTAAAATAGTAAATTTTGTGTTATGTGAATGATATCCCAATAAAAATCATACCATTATATAGATTTTAAAAATCAACAAAATGAAAAATCAACAAACTAGGAAATTAAGAAATACATTTGCCACATGTATGACTGATAGGAACATAATGAAGAAATTTACAATAGAAAACTATAAATAACCAAAAAATATGAAAAATTTTAGCATCACTAGTAATAAAAGAAATGCAAATTAAAACAATATATACAGAAGGTGCCAAAAAAGTGTATACACATTTTAGGAAAGGAAAAACTCTATTATAATTCTAATACTCAATATATACCAATAACAAAAGATAACTACAAGTCATGTGTATACATTTTTTTGGCACCCTAGGGTGTGTGTGTGTGTGTGTGTGTGTGTGTGTGTGTGTGTGTGTGGTGTGTGTATAAAATCTATGTGTATATAAATTTGTGTATATATTTATTTTGGTTGTCATCTTAGCCAAGCTTTTAAGAAAAAAATCATAGTACTTAGGACTAGTTTAAAAAAAAAAAAAGAGCTGAGGTAGTGAAAAAAGAAGAATTTAGCAAACAAACAAACAAAACAACAACAAAGCTCTTTGGGGAAAACACCCAAACATGCCTGCTACTGTTAGAAAATAATCTGTTTAAGTCATTAACTGAATTATCTATCTTGGTTATTTACATTGAATGGATTTTCTGTTTCCTTGTAACTATCCTGGCTGCTAATTTAATAATCTTCAGTAGGAATTTTTATGAATCTTCAATAGTCTTATCTGTTTTATAAATACCTTTCAAATTGTTTATTAAATGATAATGCAATGTGTTCTTCTATATATCTTCAGGATATTTGCAATAAAGCTTGGAGGAAGATAGCAACACATTCCTAAACTTGATCCTCTAAACCATTATATCACATAATTATCTTAAAAATATTCAATAATCCACAAAATATTATCATACCTGTGTACTGCAATCACAGAAGTAAAAAGTCTAGGACTTCCAGTAACCAAATTTGTAAATATAAACTCAAAACGAGTACTGTTACATTTTGTCAGTATATAAAGAGCTTCAGTTTGGCCTCGTAATTTCTGTAAGGACAAATTTATTTAAAAATTCAGATTTTAAGAGCAGTTTCTCATTTACAGTGAAAACAAACACCAATCTCAAATAGCTAATGTTTCTTCACTATTTATTTCAATAAGATTTTTCAGACTTACAGAATTAGCAGATCTTGTTGTAATATTCAATATACAGTTGTAACCGATAGCTAAAATTCAAAAGCAAAAAGAATTCAAAGAACATGATACAATACAGTGAAAAAAATTATATATATACAGAACTTCTAACAGTTTTAAAAATAAAACATAAAAATACAACTTTTAAACATTTTTATGAAATAACTACAAATTTAAGTTAAATAATGAAAAGAAATAGAAAGTCAATTCTGCCTCTTTGAACAAATATATTCATAACATGGGACAAAGTAAGTTTACTTCTCTAAAACCTACACAGTATTATTTACTGGAAATCTTAGCATCACTATATCAAAAAAAAAAAATGCCTAGCTGGATAATCTAAAGTAGTTTTAAAAAATAAGTGAAAAAATTTAACACAATGAAAGGTTGTACTTGTATTAGAATTCAGATCTCACACTGGGATTACTTGACACAGGTTATAGCAAGTTATCAAAGATAAGCGAAAAACAAAGAAAAATCTTACTATGCAAAGCACTAATCTCAATATTAGTCAAAGACAAAACGGACAGACTGAAAAATATTTCTTTTGCATTATGATGCAATCAGTGGTTAGTTTAGGATTTCAGAAATTTTTATCAATTTAAAGTTTTTCACATATTTCATGGTATAGTTTTTTAGTTCAAAAGTCACTGTGCAAATTCACTTGACAAAGTTTTTATTTTTCCTTTGGTGTTATATAATAAAGATACTTACAAAGATTGACTCTGGGTAATTGCAAAGAGTGCCAGATAATTCTTAAATTTGTTACTAAGAGTCTACCTAAAAGCAAACAAACAAAAAAATAGGTTACTTCAAGTAAGGACCCTTACTTAAATTTTTGCAATGCAGAATGAGGTGGACATGAAACTTTTGGCCCAGTATCAGCAGCAACACCCATAGATATTTTTCATACATTTGTTACTTAAAAATATTTATTGTGCATATCTAGCCTATGTAAGGTATACGATGTATGATTCAGAATCCCAGAGAAACAAAACCTGAAAGCTACAGAAGGAATATAGGTATTCACTGACAACATCTAGGTTTGACTCAACCTAACAGAGGACTTGGGTACTGTTTTTTTGTCTTGGTAGAAGCTGCTCTGGGGTCCTGACAGGTCATGTGTGTACAGCTGAGAATGAGTATGGGATAGTATGATTACAAAGCCATTCAGTGAAATCACACTTCTTAGAGAACTCTCATATACACCTGAATCCCTGCCATATGAGTGCTGTCTTAGCACTTCGCATTTAAATGAGCCCTATACTTATACACCCAATTTTTTTTTTTGCTGTGAGCAAGCTTTATTTTTTTTAAGATTTTATTGGGGAATTGGGGAGGGGAACAGAGTTGGGGAGCCAGGGAAGGGGAACAGACAAGTTGCTGTCCTTTTGTTCTTCAGTCTAGTTGTGGAGGGCATCGCTTTGCTGGCCTATGTTAGTATTATCATTGCACTCTTCCCAGGTGAGGCAGATTGGTTGCCGGCTCTGGACGGCTGCTCACCGTGACTCTTGGCAGTTCACACCAGCTGCCGGCCACTCACTGTAGCCTATGGCAGCCCACTGCAGCAGGGGCTGCAACTATGACATCCCGGGGACTCACAGCAGCCCAACTCCAGGTGGAGCTGTTGTTCACCATCTTAGCTGTAGAGGGCAGTGTCACTGGCCTTCACATGTGGGATCCATACCAGGGCAGCTGGTGTCCCAAGCCAGCTCCTAACCAACGTGCCACTTGGCCGACCTGTGAGCAAGCTTTTTTTGATCATAAGAAGTTATAGCCAGGCTGAAGTCTGTTTAAGGCTTCATGCTTTTCATTCTTAGCCTCAGGTTGATGTTCTTACACTAAAATACAAAGTTAGATAAACTGCACTTCTGAAAGTGTGTCCTGTGGAATAGTAGTCCCTATATCTAGATGCTCCAAGGCGAAAAAAAGTCAAGTAAATCTGAGCATGGTAAACTATGTGTCTTAGAGATTTCTAATACAATAGAATAGCTTTGAGATATCCTGAAATAAAACTCTCTTAGCTTTGTTTAACACAACATTTTTTCAACAAAATATAATCATAGAACTCTTTTGATGAGTAATCTACAGCCAGGTCATACTCCTTCCTCCCTGAAAACCCCTAGGATATCTAAAATCAGAGAAACTATGCTTGTATGAATGCTGGAATGAGATGGGATAGGAGATTCCAAAAATAAAGGAAGGTATTCTTAAGAGAAGCTGTGGAACATTACATGATAAGTTTGACAAATAATAAGTAACCCAGCCTGGCTAGAGGAGAAGGTTCACACAGATCACAGAAGAGTGGACAATTGCATTTGTCAGTCGGGGTCAAACAGAAAACAGATGGCATACTCCAATTGGGATAATAGAGGTTTATATACAAAAGGACTTATTACAAAGGTACAGACGGGGTGTCAGGAACCATAATGGGTACAGCCGACGTATACCATCCCAGGCACGGAGAGACAAGGATAGGGAGCAGTTAATCAAGTCTGGGAGGAACAAGAATTGTAGAGAGCTGAATGCTTTGAGAGGAAAGAACCCAGGGAATAAATAGCCGGAATTCACTCTCCTGTCTCGCTTTGGTCTTCTGCCACGGCTCTTCCAACTAGAAGTTAGAGTGCACAAGGAGTCCTTTGCTGTATTCTATACATTTTCCCAGAGCAAGGGGGAGGGGAAAGAGAAGGGTGCTGGATCTGGAGGGACAAGTGGAGGACAGTGGCGCATGCAAGAAAGGTTGTTTGTGGACAAACTACAAGTTCTTCAATGCTAGACCAAGAAATCCAGACTTAAATCTGTGAGCCATGGAGGGAGTGGAGTTGGGGTGGGGTTTAGAATTGGGATCGGGGAGAACTGAAAATTTTTGAGAAGAGAATAATGTGATCTTAGCATTCAGAAAAATATGTTGGCAGTTTGGTTCATCACTTAGTAGCTATGTGACTTGGGAAAGTGAATTAACCTCTTGTTTCTCAGTTCCCTTATTTGAAAAAAAGGATAAAAGCCTCTACTTCATTTTTTGTTTTATTGTGTTATTTAATGAGATTACAAATATTATGTAAAAAATTCAGAACAATGACTGGCAAATAGTAAACTTTCAAAATATTAACTGCTAAAATTATATTTTAAATATTTAAAAACTTATTGCTATGACCTATTTTATTATTATGGATAACACTGATTTATGTTTTCCTTATGCCATTTCATCTAAGTAACATTATATCTGGGCTATGAGCCCAGGACATCTATCGATTCTTTTTTGATATTTTTCTATTAGAGGATTGCAGGAAAAATTATGGAATGGGAAGAGTTTGCCTTCTAAAACCACTGACGAACTCTGTTTACTTGTTCTTCTCTTCTTAGAGTATCTTCTACATGTCCCTAGCATGTGCTTATGTTGTCTCTGTTCTGCTAAAGGCCCTCATCCTATAACTCTAAACCCAGTGTTCTGGGCATGGGCTTTTCTGTTCTCCCAAATACCAAAATATAATTGTCCGTTTCTCTTAATCTCCTAGATACTAAATATGGCTGTTTCTTTCTCATACAGCTTTAGTGAGCAAAGCTAATCTGAATTGCTAATTTCATGTCAGGGTACTTACAGTTGAAATGGATTAAACATGCTAATCTTTGGGGGTATGTATAGGTTTAACATGGGGACTCCTGAACTTGGCAATGCCTTGAGTTGGTCATTTTCAAACTTCTGAAAAGGAGGGGAGGGAGGTGGCTAGGAGGCAGGGTTCCCCTTCCCCTTTTTTTTTTTTTCTTTTTTTGAGGGCAGTGCCATTGGCCCTCATATGTGGGACCTGAACCGGGGCCGCTGGCTTCCCAAGCCAGCGCTTAACCACCGTGCCACTTGGCCGGCCCTCCCTTCCCTTTTCTACCTTCTCATTAACCAGAAACTCTGCACACTCCTGTAAAATTCCATTTTCTGCAGAATCATTGATGTGTGCACACAGTTGTTTTTATTAATGGTAAGATTTCAGGCAGTGTGATGGAGCTTCCTTGCCAGGGAGATGTTTTGTCCTCCCTACTCCAAAGTGCCAGTATAGGATTCTGTACTCAGTGAGTACCCATAGTCTTTGTCTGGGTTTGTGGATGGACTGTCGTCACATCCTGCCCATCTGTATGAGACTAACAGAACTTTCTCTTGGTTTACTAAAGTTAGTTCAGGTTTTGTCAAGATCTGACCACCTAGCAGTTATTATTCCAAGATCAAAGGCACAAACTAAGACTTCTTGTTTTGCTGTTAGATCTTCATACCTCATTCCCACCTGGCCTGGCTAATAGTGGAAAGCATGTCAGCAATGTAATCTAAGTATTCTTTTAAAGATGGGCTCTAGCCATTGACAGGATGTGCCTGTAGCTGGGGGTGATGACAGGTTCCCCTACCAGAGAAATAAGGGTCACAAATGAACCCACGGTTTCCATACCAGCCCAGAGCAGATGAGATGAAAGGCTCAGAGAGCAACTGCTGCAGTGATCATGTTCTGCCAGTAAGGGTTACTGTTCCGTCTCAGGATTTACTCATCCTACTTGCTGAATGAGGTTTGCTCCTTTTCCTCACTTTTCTCTTCTGTTAAGAGGTTTATGTCCCACCCTCTCCTCCCAAAAACCTTTTTATTTTATTTTTTTAAAGATTTTATTGGGGAATTGGGGGAGGGGAACAGTGTTGGGAATCAGGGAAGGGAAACAGACAAGTTGCTGTCCTTTTGTTCTTCAATCTAGTTGTGAGGATGTTGCTTCTCTGGCCCATGTTGGTATTATCATTGCACTATTCCCGGATGAGGCAGATTGGTTGCCGGCCACTGGACGTCTGCTCACGGCAGCTCTTGGCAGCTCATGCTGGCTGCCAGCCGCTCACGGTAGCTCATGGTAGCCCACTGCAGCTCCACTGCAGCCTACATACCCTGTGGCCGGTGACTCACGGCAGCCCAGCTCCAGGTCGAGCTGTTGTTCACCATCTTAGCTGTAGAGGGCATAGCGTCACTGGCCCTCATGTGGGATCTGAACCGGGACCCTGCTGCTCAGAGCTGGCATCCCTCAGCCAGTCCCCAAACACCTTTTTAGATGTACTAAACTGACCACTCCTCATCCCCTATAATTTTCCTTGAAGAACAGTAGTGATGCTTCTAAGACCTGCTAATCACTGGTCACTGCCCCTTGTACAGCTGCTGTATGCAGCCTGGGCTTTTTAATGTTCCAGCCTTAGGGAAATTTGGTTTGGGAGGGTCCAGTCCTGGCTGTTCCTCAGTGACATTCTGAGATACCTCAAGGATATTTTCCAGTACTTAACCTATAAATAGACTTAACAATACAGCACTAAATTTGCTATCCACATGTGTATCTCTAAGTGTCAGTCTTAGGGGATTATGCATTACTCCTGGATTTGTTAAAAGGAAGTAGGGACCCACATAGCACCGCTATGACCTACTTATGTACCACTACCCCATATTCTTTTTGTTGGGAGATGGATCCAAAAGTCAGAACTATCCCATTGACTCCTGCAAACAGAGTTCCTGTAGTTTTTAACAGTTACATTGGATAACTCTCCCACTCTCACAATTACATTTACATATAATGCTATATCATATCTTATTCTCCAGCTAGTATGATTTAACATTTGAAAATTAAACCAGAAATATAAAATATAATATACTCACCTCTATCCCCATTATTTCCTTTGGTGTCTTCAATTGAATCTAAACAATCAATAAGGACTTCTCCAGGTCTTGTTTTCATTTGTCTAAAATAAATATAAAGGCTTTAATTTTAAAGCTACAACATACCCACTTACGATCTACAATAGTTAGGGAGAGAAGAGATATATGCCTATAAAACAGCCAACAGTATAAATAATACAGTACTAAATGCTCATGCATTTGAAAATAGGTCTTCAAGAGCTTCAAGAACCTGGAGATGTGGGCCTGGAGTGACCAGAACTAGGAAAGGTAGAATTTGGAAGAATGAGAGAGAGAGAGAGAGAGGGAGAGAGAGAGAGAGAGAGAGAGAGAGAGAAGGCCAGAAATAAGAAATGATGAGGGAATGTGTGAAGATTGGCCTGACTGGAGAAGAAGGTCCATTCCGAGAGGTAGTGAGAAATATAGTTGGATAAGTAAGGAGGAACCAGATTTTGGAGAAAACTTTAATGCTAGTCAGATAGGGATGTGTCTTATCCTGTGTAGAGTGGAGAACTCCCAGAGGTTTCTGAGTAGAGGAAAGAAGCTCAGGCAGTTACAGAAGGAACAGGTTAAAGCAAAGCACCATCAGGACTTGGTAAATGATTAGAAACTGGAGACAAAAAGAAATAAAGAATAAAAAATAGTTTGCTGACTGATAGAGTACATTCTAGTGTGTCAAAACAAAAAAACACCAAAGACCTAGCAGAATAAGTGGTAGAGCCTTCTAGTACATTTTCCATTTACCTGCTGAAAATAGACACGGTCATATCACTTCCCTGCTTAAAAGTGTTCCAAGTCATCCCACTGCCTAGAAAACAGAGTCCAAAATCCTCAACTGAACATTGCACAATCTTGTTAATCTACCTATTTGTACTTCCATCCTCCACTGCCAGACCCTGACTTCTAGTCAATGAGGTTTCTATTTCCGAGACTCTGCTTTTCTTTTTTTCTGGAATAGTCTCCTCCTGTTGTCCCAGACAAGACCCTGTCCATTCCTCTGAGCTCAACTCAAATCTTACTTCTTCTTGGAGGCCTTCCCTAGGCAGAATTAACTACTCTGTTTCTATGGATCTTCAGCTTTTTGTTCATTTTTTTTTTTCAGGATAGTATTTATCACACTTATCACACAGTTGTCTAGGTGTATTTCCTGCACTAGAGTGGGGGTGAGGAGGGTGAAATAATTTTCCATTATTTTTGTATCTCTAGTAGCACAGTAGTAACCAGCACGTAATAAGCATTTCATAAACGTTTAATAAACTGAAACCATTCATAAGATGGATCTTTTCTTGGATTAAGAACCCTCCAAGAATAACAGAAAAAGTCACATAATGTGTGCAAGATGTAAAGATGGCTTATACGTTTATAAATTCCCTTCCCTCATAACTTCTTAAAAGATCTTAGATCATGCTAGTATTATATATCCAGGCACAAATAAGTCTGGGCAATTAATATTTCGTTTTTCCATCTAAGAAGGCTCTGATAAGGAATCATAAGAAGTGGCTAAGAAGTTCCATGCCATTAAACCAAGAACCCTAGCTTTACTGTTTTCCAACACTTAGTATCCAAATAGGCATTTTTTCTCTCGGGACTGTTGGCCAGGAGGTTTCTAACAATTCTTTTTAGAGCATGAAATTTTCCAAAAACAAGGCTCCTTCCTGCTGTGGGTGATTCCGATGAATATCTAGATGGAAGCTTCCCACGGAAATAAAGTCTGTGTGGTCAGGAATTTTGGAGAATGCTTCCTCCCACCTCCCTCATTTTACAGGCGAGGAGACTCAAAAGCATAGAATGGTTAAGTCATTTCTCTAAGCGCTCACAATGTGTCGTTATTCCAGATCTGGGCTTTCCTGAGTCCCTCGCCCTACGTTCCTTTCGCCACCGACACTGGCGCCCCAAGCTCGCTGGGGTGCACTGGACGCCCGGGGGTCCTGCGTGGTCCCTGAGGGCCCCTGAGGGGTTTGGGCTCAGCTGCCTGACAGGTCCCCGGGCCAGGACCGGGCCAGGGATCGCAGGGGACCCAAATCGTGCCATCAAGACGCGGTCCAGAGGCAGCGCCGGCTTCTGCGGGGCTGCAGTGCCCGGGGCCAACCTGGGGTCCCGCAAGGTGCAGACCGCAGACCCCCGGCGCGAACCTCCCACCCACGCGAGGGCCGTGCGCTGCAGGGGGCCCAGGCTCCGCTCGCGAGTTTGAAATCGCGCCTCGGCCCCTCTACAGGCTCCAGGGCCCCTAGGCAACCTCGGCGACTCACAGTGAGGACACGTCAAAGCGGACATCCCGGTCTTCCCAAAGCGCGTCCAGCACCGACATGGTGACTGAGGCCCGCGGCCGGCCCGGGCCAGGAAGCGGGAGGCCGAGGGGCGTCTCGCCAGCTCCCAGGCAACGGGCCGCCTCTGGCACTGCGTCTACGGCGGGCGCCGAGACCCAAGCTTCTTTGAGGCAGGATTTGCGCGTCCCCGACGCGGTGACGTCATTAAGCTCCATTGCAGGATTGGGCGGCTCGGAGAAACCAAGTTGGCCCCAGCTCAGGAGCGTGTGCTTGACCTCGGAGTGACCATACTGAACTCCCCCCCTCCCCCGTTTCTCTACACGGTCAAGAAACTGAGACTTGGGCCGGCGGAATGGCGCGGCGGTTAAACGCTGGCTTGGGAAGCAAGCGGCGCTGGTTCGGGTCCCACATATGAGGGCCAGTGACTCTGCCCTCAAAAAAAAAACAAAAAGAAGAAAAAAAAAAGAAACTCAGACGTGAAACCCTCAATTCCTCACCTGGCTCCCTGCGGATCTAGCCCTGCCCACCTCCTGAGCTCATCCCCCCTAGCTCCTTCTGCCTACATTCCTGCCAGGCAGGGCTCAGAGCTTTTGAAGGACCCTCCTTTTCTGTTTGGATCTCTCTATTTTCTCAGATCTCAGCCCAACGTGCCCTTTGTTGCTTAAGTCTCAACTCCAGTGTCAACTGAGGTGGGCCCTGATCCTTCTATCACTTTACTGTGAGCACCCTAAAGACAGGGCCTGATCTACCTAGTTCGCTTTGAACAGTCCTAGCCCAATGTAGGCGCTCAAAAAGTCCTTTTTGAATGAATCAAAGTGTTTTCCGTCCTTAACACATGACAATTCCTTATATCAATGGTTTTCAAAGTTCAAATGCAAGTGAAGGGTCCCTCCTTTCACCCTTCATGAAGTTCAGGCAGGACTTTTCTGGTCACTCTTTCACTGAGGGTCCACAATAGGTTGGATGCCCCAGCAGTCGTTATTCTTATCTACCAAGAAGACACATCTTGCTCGGAAGACATTCAGTCAGCCAAAATATATTTTATAACCTTGACATTTTTTAAATCTAGAATTTACAAGCATAAAATATGCATCAGTGTAAATGTTTTACTCTTCGTTTAGTGAGGTGGTAATCAATGTTAATTGAAAATCATTTCTATCTTAAAACAAAAGTATTGTACTCAGAAACAATTTTCCAAGTCCAACTACTAGAAAATTGAAACTAAGCAAAAAGCCTTTAAGGGCAGAGGAATTATATTTGTACTATTCCAAGTGTTCGATCTATTTTTTAACTCTGAACTAGTCCTTAACTCTGATCTAGTCCTTAACTCTGATCTAGTCCTTAACTTCTGTGTGAAGACAATCACTAAATACATGTCACAACTCCCGGAGTAGTGTTT
The DNA here is from genome assembly GCA_033961575.1 of Aselliscus stoliczkanus. Taxonomy (NCBI): domain Eukaryota; kingdom Metazoa; phylum Chordata; class Mammalia; order Chiroptera; family Hipposideridae; genus Aselliscus; species Aselliscus stoliczkanus. The sequence goes on along the minus strand of CM066731.1, from coordinate 120,879,723 downwards.
ATTGCAAACTGTTTTAAAATATATAGGAGTGGGCCGGCTGAGTGGCGAGGTGGTTAAGTGCTGGCCTGAGAGGCCAGCAGCCCCGATTCGGGTCCCACATATCAGGGCCAGTGACACTGCCCTCAAAAAAAAATAAAAAATAAAAAATAAATAAAATATATAGGAGCTTCTAGAGGTTTTTAGTGTTATTATAACAATTTTATTTTAAAATACTTAATCTGTATACTGAAATGTTGAATGTATTGAATACTTTGTTCTTTGGCTGAATACTTTTTTACTATAAAAAGAGTTGAGGAATCTGCTTAAACATTTCAAGCTTATGCAAAATAAAATGAAACATTATGGTTTATGTACAGCATATTCTATGAGATGTGTTCCTAGACATGAGAGAGGATGCATTAAGAAATTTTATATATATATATATATATATATATATATATATATATATATATTTTTTTTTTTTTTTTTTAGGGCAGTGTCATTGACCCTCACATGCGGGACCCCAACCGGGGCCGCTGGCCTCCCAAGCCAGCACCCAACCACCACGCCACTCGGCCGGCCCAGAAATGATATTTTTTTATAACTCTGAAAGGTAATGTACTGCTCATGCAATTGGAGGAAACACAAAAATTGTCAATTTGTGGCTACATTTGTCAGCAATTAATACTCGCCATTAAGAACAGTATGTATGCTTAAAAACATGTTCATTTTCATAATAGATTACATCCAAAGTAGATGTGTTTTTGCTCTGATTGATTGATTTGACATTTAGTGTAGAAGGTTGGCAGTGGATTATGCAGAAAAGACAAATCCCAGGTTTGATGGGGACAGCAAAAAGTAGGGTGGGGAAGAGAGGAAAGCTACGTACTCATCACTTCATTTCTTCCTACCACGATATCTGGTTCTCTTTGTAATGCTGTAGCCCCTGTATTTTGATCCTACTAGTAATGGGAGGAATCAGGCCTCATCTCTTCCCAATGTTAATTGCCCCATTGATTTCTGATATGGTCAAATTGAAAACAAACCAGTGACTCCTAAGTGCATCATTCTAGTTCCATGCACCATACTTCGATGTCTCTTCCCTAACCTTTAAGAATGAATTTTCTTTATAATTATCCTTATCATTATAAAGTCAAATTGCCTCAGAATTCTAGCATTATATCTCACTATTTACCAATGACCATGAATTCTGAACTATTGAACTTCTGATTCCCAGTGCTTCTCTTTATGCGGTTCTCTGCTCCTCCACAATCTAAACCTCAGACTATCTAGTTATACTCCTAAATTTATATTTATAGTACCCCAACTTCCACAAAAAATGGGTAAACCTTTATATATTAACCATCACTGACAAAATGATAGATAGCTCTGGGACAGCCTCCCTACCAAAACTAAGTACAGTCATTTATATCCATATCGTACGACTGTATTACACACATTGCATGTATGGCCTTGATTTAAGTTGATCTATATCCTAGCTCCTGTGTTTCTCTGTATAAAAAAGAAGTGTGTATAATTATTTAAATTTAATTATTAATCATTTTAATAAAACATTTTTATAAACATTTTAACTTATACCTCCAAAGTAGATCTACTGTGGTGCCCAAAGTTATTTTAATAGCATTCCATTAATAGTACCTAGTAACACATTTAGAAAGTTATCATTTTGTTTCACAACGTGATTTGTACAGTCAAACAGAGCTTCAGTGCTCAATGGGCTGACAAAATTGCAACTCGTCACAGCATTAAACATAAACATTATGAATGAAATGGGTTTAATCATTATTGTTATTTCATGCAAATCCAAAACACAAAAACAATCTGATGATGTTGGAACTATTTACAGTACATTAACCATTAGGTTAAAATTTAAAGATTTAAAGAGGTTATAGAAAGAAGAAAAAAGTTATTGTCTGTTTCTTAGAATTTCTAATTTCTACTGATTATACCATAACTAGTATAGCTTTAAAAATCCATTTCACAAGCTGTACAAATAAAAAAGTAAGCAGTATGAATAATGCGTTCTAGAAAGTTGTCAGTTTATCTACATTTAGGATACTTACATTGTGAAGGGAGGGGATAAAAAGGGAGAGGAGAAGCGAGAAGCCTGGAGGGAAGCTGAAGTAGAAATTGCAATTTCAACTAATGGCAGCAGGTCATTTGAATGGCATGAACATCTAACTCTGGATTTTAAGTTATCTATATAATTGTGTTGTAAACTCTATTCATCTCACAAAACTTTAAATTAAAACACAAAAGCTTATGTGAGTATCCTCTCCCTTCCCCTGCCCCATAGAAATCAGAAAGAGGTGCTACATTTCATGGCTCAGAACAGGGATGAGGTTTGTAAAGATGGGGCCATCCATAATCTGGACCAATTAATTCAGAGAAAGTCAAAGCTTGGATGTAGTACCTATGGGAAGATAAAGCCTCTGGGATATCAAAGACGTCTTGAGGACATTATTGGCTATTGCACAGAATGTGGACTCAATGTTTAAGCCAATCATTTCATTGGTAGAGTCAAGGTGATAAAGCTTTCACCTGAAGCTCAAATAGATTAATACTTATATTTACCTATGAAAATAATGATATCTTGAGGATTCAATGAAGATGTAGAATGTTCTTTCCCCTTTTATAGTTATTCTCATAGGCTTTATATTCAAAATCCAGTGATTCTTTCATCTGTAAGACCTGTATTCTGTTATTCACACACATTGCCACTTGCCTCAGCTAGAGGTGGGAAGATTAGGACCTAAAATCCTGGGAGCTACTCTTGAAGTTTTCCAACCACATTTGCCACATTTGGATGTTGTTTTAATGATTAATTAAGAGAGACTAGCAGGGCCTTGTAGTTAATTTTTTTTGTCTCCTATTTCAGCATATAAGATGATAGGTACAAGTATTGTACCCAAACAGACTCCACATGGTCTCAGAGCACACTTAAAAAGTAATGATTTTGGAAAGATGGTTAATTTCAGCCACTTTTTTCCTGAGTAAAACCAACTTCATTTCAATTTGGCTGTAATTGTTTAGCTATGTTAAGAAATTCCACCGAGGGAGTTCATGATGTATATTATAGGGATTAATCAATTTCTATATGGAACACTAGTCTGGAAGCGCTTTTCTGGAAGCAGAAATCCACCCAATCAAGCTATGGTAGTTGGAGTAGAGATGAAAGAATTGCTTCCCTTTGCCATTTAAAAACAAACAGTCCATGTGTTATGACTGCATTTATTAGCTGTCCAGAATAAGCAAAATAGATAGTGAGGATTACATAGCTGAGTATCCTAAAAACCACTGACTTGTACACTTTAAATGGGTGGATTCTATGGTATGTGAATATCTCAAATATGTTGTTGTAAGACAAGAGCATTCAAGGGAATGTTGTTGGCTTTTTCTCTTGTGCCTTCAGAGATGCCTAGAAGGAGGAGGCCATGGGCAAGGTCAACATTTTATAGATGACTGTTTGCTGCTCACCTTAGCAGGGCTGGATGGATACTATCCCAGGCAGAACTAAAGATATAGGATTATTATGACATTTTTTCGGGTCCGGGAACTATATGATAGACTGTTTGGGGTGACGAAATTCTCTGGAGGGATCCTGAATCAAATCCCTATTTGATTGCTACCCTAAGCAGGAGCCTAATTGCACCTAGCTATTGTGAGAGTGCCGGTATATACCCAACACTTTTGGCTTACTGTGATTTGCACCATGCGTATCTCATAGCAGGTACTCAATAAATCTTTAATGAATGAGTAAATGAGCAATTGATATTTCCCCATGTGTCCTCTGGCTTGGATTAAAGCCTCTCAACCTAATTTTTTATTTTTTATGTCCAGGACAACTGCACAGTATATGATGTTGATGCAATATTTTTAGAACATTCAAATGCAATGAATTATGTTACTATTACATTTATTTAAAAAAAAATCTATCAGGATACAAAAGTAATCCCCTCCCTCACCTCTGTCCTCATCACAAAGGCATTACTTAGTCCTTTTGAATTAAGGAGGTATGGTTGAGGTAAAGCTGGGGGTGGGTGGAGTCTGTTTAAACTTTTCTCTAGAATAAGGGTGACACCCGGTGGCAAATTCTTGTAATAGACTATATATTGCACAGTGGGTGTGGATTACCTACTTAAAGGCAAAAAGTACGGTTAACCATTAATCAGACTTCAGATTAAATGAGAATTTATTGAGTGCCTACTATGCACCAGAACTATGCTTTGTTTTCATAGATATTATTTATATTATTTTATATTTTTCCCATATGACCAGGTGCTAAATTAACTTTGCATGTATCTGTTATAGAGCAGCTATAACATCCAGACCCCTAAAATTGTATGCAAAATGTGTGTATGTGTGTGTGTTTCTAGGGAAATGGGCCCTTAGCTTTTATAAAATGCTCCCATGGGTTCCATGGCCCCATAACACTTGACATTGCTACCTTAGAGTATGTTTGTAACAACTGTGATACACATTGGACCAGCTTCATCAATCTCTTTTTCCCTGGAAGCTGCCATGTCTTCTGGCCAACCATGTTCACCCTAGGTTAAAAAAAAAACTTTAAAAGACTTAAAAGAGAAAAGGAAAGAAAGGTAAAGAAAACAAAAAGGCAAGATGAATAGGGTTAGATAGTATCGCAACATTGTACAGTTGGAAAGAGTAGTGGAATATAAATCAGTACCAAATCCATTACTCTGCCCATCTGAGCTTAGTCAAATTAATTAATCTTTCAGTTTCAGTTTACTCATCTGCAAAATGGGGATATGAAATCAGAGAATTTTTATAAGAATCAAGAGACAGTGATGAGTTTTTAGATTACAACTGAAGTACTACCCATGAAAGAAAAAAAGTGATAAGTTGGACTTTATTAAAATTAAAAACTCTGGGCCAGCCGAGTGGCGCATTGGTTAAGCGCTGGCTTGGGATGCCAGTGACCCCGGTTCGGGTCCCACAAATGGAGGCCAGTAACACTGCCCTCAAAAAAAAAAAATTAATTAAATTAAATTAAAAACTCCTGCTATCCAAGAGAGACTGTTAAGAGAATGAAAAGACAAGCCACAGACTGAGGAAATATTTGCAAAACACATGTCTGATAAAGGACTTGCATTCAAAATATCAGAGAATCCACTGAGGAAACTTATGCTTATAAGTTTGAAAATGATAATGTATTACACAAATATAAATTTTTGTTTATAGCACTTATATTTTTTCTTGATTCTAAAATAATACACAATCATCATAGAAAATATAAAAATGAGAGAAAAGAATAAAGAAAAATATCCAGTTCATCCCATAGCTCAGCAATAATAATTGCTAACTTTTTGATGTATTTCTTTCCCTTTTGCTACATACATAAACATACACATATGGCATCATTAGTTAACTTATGTTTAAAGTTATCTATTTCTTTCAACTTAGGTGGCCTAGATTTTACAGAAAGAAAGACCTCTTTTCAACACTGAGGCATAGCAAGTCCTGGAGCTGCATTTGGGTCAGGATTGGGAAGAGAAGCAAATACACTCTTGTGGAGTGTGCTTGCTGGCCTCTCCTGCCTTATTTGGATTTTGGTGTGTGCACTTGGGTAAGAGAGAGTGAGTGAGCATGCGCACATGGGGAAAGAAACAGCCGTGAGTCCAGGATCGAGGCTTAGAGATTGCATTGTCCGTAGTCCACTAGCCAGGATGGCGTCAGGTAGCTGTGGCCCAGGGCTTTTGCCTTATCTTTGGAGCACTTTAATTGAAGTATAACATAAATACAGAAAGGTGTTCAAATAATAAGCATACAACTAGAATTTTCAATCTGATGTATGAAGATCAGGAAATTTACCAGCCCCCGAGAACTCCCCACTATGACTCCTTTTAGCGATTACCTGCCCCAATGAGTGGCTTTGCTTCTAATACCATAGATAATTTTTGTGTGCCAAACAGACTTTTTCTTTCTATAATGGACTTGCAAACAGAACTATTGTACCTTCATGAGCCTTCTGAAAAGTGCTAAGGTGCAGCTGATGTAAATAATTTGGAACCTGAGTCCCACCGGTCTGTGGACCTTCTAGTGAGGAAAGGCATCATTACAGCCTTGGCGTTGGGCTCTGTTTGAAACATTGGGATACCTCATAACCTCTGATTGAAGACCTGTGTAACCCACTCCTGATCTACTTAAATCTTGCCTTTCCAACTTCCGTATACCAATACTGATCAGTTGCCCTGATTCACATCCTGCCAGACATAATTAAAACCCACAGCCTGCTCCTTGTCACAATCTTTGTCATCTTGATGTCTGCTAAGCCTGCTGCCTGCCTTATCCTGCCCACGAGGTCCTTAACTAGGCACTCTTGTTCCTAATTTGTAGCCAGACTTTTGAAAGGTGTAGGCCTAGATAATTCATACTAAGAAATCTAGCAAGTAAAATATAAGAAGTACCATGCAAAGAACTGAGAAGGATAGAAAAGAATAGGTGTATTTCTTTTTGCCTTTTGGTAATTTTTAAGACATAGAACTGCCTAGTTTCTTTGTTTAGACTAGAGCAAAGACCAAATCAGGGAAGTCAAAATATGTCTCAGATCTCATATGAATCCATTTTTAGGGTGATATAACTCATCAAACATAGATCAGGGTCAAAAATTCCCTATGCATTCTTGTTAGAAGTTATTTATTCTCTACACAATTTCAATTTTTTCACATGTTCTGTACATCTTCTCTGTTACTGGTTGGAAATCATTAAAACAGCCCAGAAGGCAGTTTTGGAACAGTGTTAGGAGTATATGAGGATTCTGTAGGCATTCTGTATATAATGTACAATCTAATGAGCTATAGGGAGTTGGAGATACACACAGGGTGAGGGTGATTTACAACATCCTTTATAATTTAGAATACAAGAGGTGGAGTTGGGAGAGACCTTAGAGATTAAAGAGATCAATCTCCTACTCAGGGAAGTAATCCCTTTGACAACAACCTTGATAGATGGTTTCTTAACATCTGCTTGAACATTTTCAATAATTTCCAATGACAAGAAGCTCGCTAGTTATCTAGGCAGGTCATTTTATTTATTCCCAGCTTGAATTATCAGAAAGCTTTTCTTTATAATGATTTGAGGTCTGCCTTTTTATAACTTCCCAGAAGACCCAATTCTTTCCTCGGGACTTGTAATACAGAAAAAGATTTAGTCAACTATTGGGCAATCTTTCTAACATCCTAAGAGAGTTACCATGTCACTCCTTTTCTCCAGGCTAAATTATCTCAATTCTTTTCACCATCTGCTAACCATCCTGTCTCCTTCTTCTAGATAGTGTTGATTTTTATTAATGCCCCAAATAGAACACTAGACATCTACAATATTTTAATTTGGATGAAGTTCAATTTATCAATTTTTTCTTTAATAGATTGAGTTTTTAGTGTTATGTCCAAGAACTCTGCCTAACCTCAGGCCATGAAGTTCTTTTTATATTTTTCTTCTAGACATTTTATAGTTTTATGTTTTACATTTAGATCTATGACCTATTTTGAGTTAATTTTTGTATGTAGTCATATAGCTCAAGTTATAGATCAAAGTTCTTTTTTTTTTTTGCGCATGGCTGCCCAATTGTTACAACACCATTTGTTGAGAAAAAACTATACTTTCTCCATTGAAATGTTTTTGCATCTTTCTCAAAATTAATATATGTGTGATTTTTTAATTTCTGGACTCTATTTTGTCTATTCCTTTGACAGTAATACTTCCTTTTGATTTTTGTAGCTTTGTAGTAAATCTTAAGAGTGGTGTGATTCCTCCAACTTTATACTTCTTTTTCAAAATTGTTGTAATATTCTAGTTCCTTTGTTTTTCCATATAAATATTAGGATCAGGTTGTCTATATCTATGAAAAATCTTACTGGGATTGTTATTGGAACGCATTAAACCTATAGATCAATTAACATCTTAACTATATTGAATCTTCCAATTCTTGAACATAATATGTCTCTCCATTTATTTAGGTCTGTTTTAAAAATCATTGTTTTGAGGTTTACAGCATTTAGTTCCTGTAAACTTTTGTTAGCTTTGTATCTACATATTTCAGGTTTTTTTGAGTTATTATAGGTGGTATTGTCTTTTAATTTTCAGTATCCAATTGTTTATAGCTATTATATAAAATATGGTTGATGTTTGTATGTTGGCCTTATAGCCTATGATCTTGCTAAATTCACTTATTAGATTTAGGAGTTGTTTTGTAGATTCTTTGGGTTTTCTATACATTGTGAAACAGTTTTATTTCTTCCTTCCAATCTGTATGTACTTTATTTTATTTTTTTCTTGCTTTATTTCACTGGCTAGTTGTAGTATGATGTTGAATCTGAGGGTAAGAGTGGATATCCTTGCCATGTTTCTGACCTTAACAGGAAAGTATTTAGTCTTTTATTGGTAGGTATGATGTTAGCTGCAGGTTTTTTGGTTTTTTTTAAGATTTTATTGGGGAATTGGTGGAGGGGAACAGCGTTGGGGAATCGGGAAAGGGGAACAGACAAGTTGCTGTCTTTTTGTTCTTCAGTTTAGTTGCGGAGGATGTTGCTTCACTGTTGGTATCGTCATTGCGCTCTTCCCGGATGAGGCAGATTGGTCGCTGGCCTCTGGATGTCGCTCACCGCGGCTATTGGCAGCTCACGCTGGCTGCCAGCCACTCATGCTGGCTGCCAGCCACTCATTGTAGCCTATGGCAGCCCACTGCAGCAGGGGCTGCAGCCCACACCATCACAGGGGCTCGCACAGCCCAGCTCCAGGTGGAGCTGTTGTTAGCTGTAGAGGGCAGTGTCACTGGCCCTCATGTGGGATCCGAACCGGGGCCGCTGGCATCCCAAAACCAGCACTTAACCAATGCGCCACTCGGCCGGCCCTAGCTGCAGGTTTTTGATTGATGATATCTTTTATCAGATTGAGAAAGATTTCATCTAGTCTTATTTTATTGAGAGTTTTTTTTTTTTCTGTCAAGGATGGATGTTGAATTTATGAAATGCTTTTTCTGCATCAATTGAGATGATCATGTTTTGTTTTTTTGTTTTTGTTTTTTTCCAGGCTATTGATATAGTGGATTATATTGATTGATTTTCCAAATATTGAATGAGCGTTGCTTTTCCCAGGAGAAATCCCACCTACTTATACTATATTTTTGTTATTATAATGTTGGATTAGATTTGATAATATTTTGTTGAGGATTTTTGCATCTATGTACATGAAGGTTATTGGTTTATAGTTTTCTTGTACTATCTGTCTGTTTTTGTCATCAGGATAATACTAACTTCATAAAATTAGTGGAGAAGTGTCCTCTCCTCTTCTATTTTTTGGCAGAGGTTGTATGGAATTGATATTATATCTTTAAATGTTTGGTAGAATTCACCAGTGAAACCATGTGTCTCTGGAAATCTCTTTTTGGAAGATTTTCAACTATAGACTCAATAACTTCAATAGTTATAGGACAATTCAGGTTATCTAGTTCATCTTGGGTGAGGTTTGGTGTTTTGAAGTTTTTAAGGAATTAGTCCATTTCATTTTAATTTTCCCGGTCCATTTCATTTTAATTTTCCCATTTATGCACGTAGGGTTGTTTGTAGTATCTTTTCAAAGAACTAGCTTTTGGCATTATTTCTTCTAGTGACTGTCCCACCAGCTGACATCTCCCTCATGCTTTTTTGGTTTGATTAGTTTCAATTTCATTGATTTTTGCTTTTATCTTTATTAATTACTTCCTTTCTTGTGCTTTCAGTTTATTTTACTCTTTCTAGTTTTTTAAAAAAAAATTTTTATTAAACTATAGCTAACATACAATATTATTTTAGTTTTGGGTATACATCATAATTATTATCATATTATTGATCATATTTCTTTCTTTTTTGTTTTTAAAGATTTTATTGGGGAATTGGGGGAGGGGAACAGACAAGTTGCTGTCTTTTTGTTCTTCAGTCTAGTTGTGGAGGACGTTGTTTCACTGGCCCATGTTGGTATTGTCATTGCGCTCTTCCCGGATGAGGCAGATCGGTCGCTCACCATCGCTATTGGCAGCTCACGCTGGCTGCCAGCCACTCACACTGGCTGCCAGCCACTCACTGTAGCCTATGGCAGCCCACTGCAGCAGAGGCTGCAGCCTACACTGTCGCCGGGGTTCGCACAGTCCAGCTCCAGGTAGAGCTGTTGTTAGCTGTAGAGGGCAGTGTCACTGGCCCTCATATGTGGGATCTGACCCAGGGCCGCTGGCATCCCAAAACCAGCTCTTAACCAATGAACCACTCGGCCGGCCCTGTTTGTTTCCATTTTTATGAAATGCCTTTTTCCATCCCTTTACTTTCAGTCTGTGTGTGTCTTTCAATCTAAAGTAAGTCTCCTGTAGGTAGTATATGTAAGGGTAAAATTATAATTGGGTCTTGTTTTTCATCCATTCCGAAAGAGAGGGAAGACATTACGTGAAGAAAAAGGGTGGTATGGGGCCGGCCGAGTGGCGCATAGGTTAAGCGCTGGTTTTGGGATGCCAGTGGCCCCGGTTCGGATCCCACATGAGGGCCAGTGACACTGCCCTCTACAGCTAACAACAGCTCCACCTGGAGCTGGGCTGTGCGAGCCCCGGTGATGGTGTGGGCTGCAGTGGGCTGCCATAGGCTGCAGTGAGTGGCCCGCAGCCAGCGTGAGCGGCTGGCAGCCAAGCGTGAGCTGCCAATAGCCGCGATGAGCGACATCCAGAGGCCAGCGACCGATCTGCCTCATCCGGGAAGAGCGCAATGACGATACCAACAGTGAAGCAACATCCTCCGCAACTAAAACTGAAGAACAAGAAGACGGCAACTTGTCTGTTCCCCTTCCCCGATTCCCCAACGCTGTTCCCCTCCACCAATTCCCCAATAAAATCTTTAAAAAAAAAAAAAAAAAAAAAAAAAAAAAAAAAAAAGAAAAAGGGTGGTATGTTATCCTGCTATAAGAAAAGATGAAATAATGCCATTTGCGACAACATGGATGGATCTTGAGATTATTATTATTAAGTGAAATAAATCAGACAGACAAAGTCAAGAACGATATAACTTTACTGATATGTGGGATATAAAACAGAAAACAACAAAAGAACAAGACAGACAAACAAAGACAGAAAAACTCATAGACACAGACAATATGTTCAGTGGTTACCAGAGAGGGTGAGTGGGGAGGGGGTTGGTAGACGAAGGTAAAGGGGATCAAATATATGTTGATGGAAAGAGAACTGGCTCTGGGTGGTGAACACACAATGTGATATATAGATGATATATTACAGAATTGTACACCTGAAACCTATGTAACTTTACTTACCATTGTCAAGCTAATAAACTTGAATTAAAAAAAAAAGTAAAAAGGGTCCCTTCACCAAGAACTCATAAAAATCTTAGATGGGTATATAGCTAATGACAAGCCTTTAAAATACATGAAGCAAAAACTGACAAAACTAGAAGGAGCAATAGACAAATCCACAGCTATAGTTGGACTCTTGAACCCTCCTCTCTCAGCAACCAGTAGAACAAGTAGACAACATATCATAAACTTTGAGTACCTCATTGGGTGCAGGCCACAATTTCTCACCAGCCTACTGTGGGTTGTGGTTCCAGAGTCAGTTCAGCTTTTAAAGCCTTTGTAGTGCTACTTGTAGCTGTCTCATCTCTGAGCTACCCAATGGCCAGTGGAGGAGCTGCACATAGTCTATCCATGTTTCAGTTCTCAGAGTCTCTGCCATTGAGGGTCAGGTCCATGCATGTGACACTCAGGGATGAGCCTAGGAATCCATAAACTACTTTATTGGATTGCTTTTTCTAGCTGCTCCCTCTTTATGACCTCCCCAGAATTTTCCAGTGTCCTGGGGCTCCCTTTTTTTTGTCTTCTAGCTGGAAAGCTAAGTTTTTAGTTTTGGGTCTGCCTCACACTTCCTATGATTATGTATATGTCCAGGGTCAAGTGGTGGGAGAACAGAGAAGAGAAGCAAAAGAAGAAAAAAAACGCAACAACGTAGGAGTGTACCCTACTTTTTGAGACCCCACCTCCTCTGACAGAAGAGGAAGGTTTGTACCAGGTACCTCAGAATTTCAGGCTTCTGCAGCCTCTACTGGCCACCACTGTCATGGTTGCCACTGTGGCCACAAGATTGTCTGGGTTCTGGAACATGATAGAACAGTGAACAAAGAAAATGGTGAATTCCTCTCTCTTGCTTATTTTTTAGGATTCTCCTTTCCCACTCCTTGAGTCAAAACTAGAGGACTTCTCCTGGAGGACTCTCTGTCCACTGTGAGGTGCCCATTCCTGCTGGAGGGAACAAAAGGGGAAACTCAGTGTTGGTTTGGTGATACTTGCTGTTCTGGTCTTCTTCCCAAATCTTCCTGCTATCATTTACTTTTCAGTGTTCTCAAATAGCTGCTTCATGCATTCTGTCTAGGTTTTATAACCATGTGGCTCAAGTGGGTGACAGTCTTTGTGACTCTCATTTCTTTTATTTTTTATTTTTATTTTTTTTAGAGGGCAGTGTCACTGGCCCTCATATGTGGGATCCTAACCGGGACCGCTGGCGTCGCAGGCCAGCTCTTAACCACCGCACCACTCGGCTGGGCTGACTCTCATTTCTTTTAAAAATGTAAATTATTTCATGCTGGAAACCTCTTATTTTTCATTTGTGCATTTTTTGAATATACATTTAGTGATATTAAATTTTGTCATGTTGTGTCCTTTTCATCCATTGTATTTCATCTATTTGTTGTTTTAATGTATCTAATTGCAATAATTAATCATCCCTTGTTTTAGTATATCTTCTACCAAATCATTGATTAAAACATTGACTAGATTAGTACTAAGAAAAGAACCTTGTAAGAATGTTACAAAAGACCTATAGTTTTATCCATTCATGCATCATATTTTATTAAGTGCTTGCTATATGCCTCGTATTTTCTAATGCTTTGGAGATATGAAGGTAAAATAAAATCTATTGACAGGGATCCAGAAAACAATGTGTTTGGCATATTGCTCTTCGATCATCAGTGAATACACTTAACTTTATTAAATCACAAATTTTTTGAGCCTGTGTCGAGCTGTGTGATGCATAGAGAAGATACAGCAGTGAAAAAGTCAGTGACAATCCCTGTCAGCATAAGGTTGTCAGTCTTATCTCTACTATCATATTGCCTTGGTCTCTCCATTTTGCCTCCCAGGCTATCATGAAAGACTTTGTCATATGACTTTCTGAAATCCCTAACTTACAACTATCTGTGATCTAGCCCTGATCCAATCCTGTGGCTATCCTATGAGAAAAGAAAAAGAGGTTAATTTGTGAAACTTGCTCTGAGTCATCTCCAGTTTCTTTTTAAGTGCTAACCTACTCTATGTTTAAGCTGGTTTATGTTTCCTGGAGCTTGATATGGGCTAATTGACAGAAGCTAGAATCCGGTTTTTCCCTTTCAATACAGCAAGGTATTTGTTGATCTTTAATCTTAACTGCTTTCTACCAACTTAAAGTTTATCCAACCCAAGTTCACTCTCTGTGGACCCCCGCTTTGTCTCGTATTGTCCATGTCTTCTCTGTTATTAAACATTAGCTCCTCATTTGCCTTTGTTCTCACCTACCTCTCTTAGAGGCAGTGGGTAACCACAGTCAGAGCAATTGATCTTTAGCAAGTGTGGAGGCAGGAGAAAACCATGGGGAATCCTGTTGCTATTATCTGTATTTGGTCTTACTTTGAATATGGATGTTTGGTATCAGGCTGATACTTTTTAGTGGTTTGACCACTCTTGGTTTGACTGTTTCAAGGCTAGGAAACTGAATGCATATGGAAGTGTTGGCAGAAAGGATTTATTTCGGGACACAGAATGATTTGAACAGAAATTATTTAAATTTTCAAAATATAATAGGGCCTGATTTTATTATGGTCATTTTCTCAGTGCCCCTGAAATCCAGCTGAAACTCTAAAAAGGGAAAAATTAATTAGTGTTAAAGCCAAATGTTCCTCTTTCTTCTCTTGTAATGATAGCAGGATAATCTCTATACAATGAGAATTAATAACTTCTTCAGTTGGATTCCAATGCCAGTAACTTCAAAAGATCTGAAAAGTCTTGTGATCCAGCCACCTTTCCATGACAGATGTAACTATTACCTTTCTACAAGATACTTTAGAACAACACAAACTGCAGCATCAGCAACAAAACCCACTTTCTTGCAAAATCCTCATTCCACATCGAAGCTGCACAAACTCAATACTTCCAAATAATTGCCTTACACCGTCCTCCCTTTTTCTCTCATTTCACAATACAGGACTTTCCAACTAAAATCAATCACTCTTTATCTCAGCTCATGTTTCCTATGTACAGGAATTAGAATGGTTCTGGACAGTTAATTATCCATAAATCCCACTCTAAAACACTGAACATGTCAGGTGCTTTTTAAAGCCCCTGAGGTTCCATTTTGCCTCAGTGCCTTTTTTTATAAACCTAATTGTGTTAATGCACTGGGATATTTATTGCTCACCTTTTCACCTTTTATGCTAGTCCTTAGCTGCCCATAGGGTCCTTCCAATTGATCAAAACCACAGTCCCCTTGTGTAAGAAAGATCATATTTACTCTAACAATGGGAACCCACAGCCATGTGCTGCCTTGCCACAGGTCACCACGGGGCACATCAAAGCAAAGGCTGAGACTGGCATGGACCCCTCTTGAGGTTTTACTTTCCCAGTTTCAGACACAGAGGCAAAGGGACGATTTTTTAAAACTCCTCACTGCTGTCTTACACTTATTCTGAGTTCTGAGACAGAAAATGGAAAGTCCTTATTAAAAGGGAATATTTCTCCACTCAAGCATAGATCAGAATTTTTCTGAACATAACTCAGGACAAGAAAAGAGTAGGAAAGGGGGCAGTTATGAGAATTCAACTGTTGAGGTCCATGGCCTCAGGAGACATGGGGAGGAGGTGAATTTTGCTGCATGTTAGGTTAATTGTTCATCCTCCCTCCCTTCTTGCCTTCCTTCCTTCCCTCCCCTCCTCTCTTTTCCCCTTCCCCCTTTTCTCCCCCTTCCTTCCCTCCCTCCCTCGCTCCCTCTCTCCCTTCCTTTCTTTTTTCCTTTCCTCCCTCCCTCTCTTAGCCTGTAGAGATTTTAGAAGCAGAGATCATAAACTCAAATGCCTCCAAGGTATACATGAAGTTTAAGGACGCTGAGAGATGGTAGTGTGTGTTAACTGGAGAACACTGCCCCATCTTAAAGAGGTGCCCACTACTCACCCTCAGCGTATTTCAAGCAGGGGTGAAGAGCCAGTGTGGCAAGATTTTCTGAGTTTTCGAGAGAAAAGAAAATCCAGCCTTCTTTTGAGAAACCTCCAAATTTTAAATGTCAACAACTAACTGAAAGCTTTAAAATCACTATTCAGAATGGATCAGCAATCTGAATTTGACCAGCACTTCAGGGCATCCAAAGCTCCATCATCCTCCTGAAGTTGAGAGTGGCGTTAGGGAGGTTAGAAGTAATTCTACTACAAAGCAGTGAGTGGTGAGGGCGGAATGGTAGAGAAAATAATGATGGTTTCAAGGAGAAGTTAATTTCAATTGGGTGATCAAGGCTTCTTTGAAAAGCTAAGATTTGCTTTAGGCCTGGAAGAATAGGTTTTGAAGATGAAGAATTTTGATAGACAGCAATGGAGAGAAAATCCGAAACTGGAGAGAAGGCATAAATAAAAGCACAGACATAGGCAATCTTTGGGTGAGTGTGGAGTATTATATGTAACCAAATGGGAGTTTGTGTAAATCTGGAAAGAGATTGGAGCTAAATTATAAGAGGACTCTAAAATCAGATTCAGAAGGTAAATTAAATTAAATTAATTAATTAACTTATTTTAATTAAAGTTTATTGGGGTGACAATTGTTAGCAAAGTTACATAGGTTTCAGGTGTACAATTCTGTAATCCATCATCTATATATCACATTGTGTGTTCACCACCCAGAGTTCTCCTTCCATCACCCTCTGTTGGGCTGTCGGAAAAGTCATGACATATTTTTTCTGTTTTTCATTGCAAAAATGTGTCATGACTTTTCCGACAATCCAATATTTGATCCTATTTAAGCTCATCTACCATTTCCCTCCCTACGCACTCTCTGGTAACCACTAAATTATTGTCTGTGTCTATGAGTTTTGTTTCTTCATTTGTTCTTGTTCTTTTATTGTTTTCAGTTTTATATACCACATATCAGCGAAATCATATGGTTCTCTCCTTTTTCTGACTATTTCGCT
The DNA here is from genome assembly GCA_033961575.1 of Aselliscus stoliczkanus. NCBI lineage: Eukaryota > Metazoa > Chordata > Mammalia > Chiroptera > Hipposideridae > Aselliscus > Aselliscus stoliczkanus. The sequence continues at coordinate 120,863,480 of CM066731.1, read as the reverse complement.
TAACATTATAATCTCAAGATCCATCCATGTTGTTGCACAGAAGGTAAATTTTCTTTTTTTTAGTTTTCAGCTGAGCCGTCCTGCTCAGCGGCAGCTCAGCTCGGGCTGGACATCGAACTGCTGTTGCTCAGAACTCAGCTCGCACTCTTGAGCGAGAGCTCTTAACCAACTGAGCCACTTGGGCACCCCCAAAAGGTAAATTTTCTTAACATTCAATTGGCAGTGGTGAGACATTGAAGAATTTCAGAGAAGTGGCAAGGAGAAAATGTTTTAGGAAGGTAATTTGATATCTGTATGTAGGATGATAAGAAATGAGAGAGACTATAGGCAGAAAATTAGAGGCAATTCAAACAATCCAGGCACAAACTAAGAAGTAGTGGTGAAAGAAAAGAAGAGATGGATGGAGAAAATCCTGAGAAGAAAGCATTAGCAAGATTAATGGTGTCTAAATATGCCAAACCTACACTTGACATGTTCCTATTTCCTCGGGTTCTGGCTCTCTTCTAGCCAAGAGAGGGTGTATGATGAGGAATCTATGGAGTGATGGAAGTAGAATGGGGACACCAACTAGGATAGTTGAGTAGATGGCTGCCTGGTCCATAATTTTACTAATTCATCTGCTACTGGTGTCTGTCCTGGAGCTGGTGGGTGTCTTGTAGCAGTCCAAGATTGGTACAAAGTGTCAGGTAGGGTATAAGAGGAGTCTGGTGGAAAGGGTGCGCCTCCCTAACCAGCAGCGGCCACAGATCACAGGAGCCAAGATGATGATAAGGTGGATAAGGATGGACCACAAAAGTTTATAGGTTTCTGTCCTTACATTCTTGGATGGGTGAACCAAGGTTAACGGTGAAAGCACTCTATGTATTGTTTTAATGTTTCTTTTGAGGGTTTGACTAGTCAGTCATATTTTGAATGGCAGATATCAAAGACAAAATGCATTTCAGTCTGGGAGGGTGTTGAGTAGGATGTTCCAGAAACACAAGACAAATTTATATATATGGTCTAATATTATTTTGTACAAAAAACTGTCCCTATTTTTCTCTATGTATTGTCTTGTCTTTTCTTTCTCCTGTCATTAATTTTTTTTAAAAATTGAGATATAATTCACATGCCATAAAATTCTCCCTTTTAAAAATGTACAATTTAGTGGATTTTAAAAAATATATATTTATTTTTTCTGTTATAGCTGACATTTAATATTATTTTATATTAGTTCCAGGTGTATAGCATAGTGGTTAGACATTTATATAATTTATGCAATGATCCCCCAATTAGTCTGGTACCCACCTGGCACTATACGTAGTTGTTGTAACACTATTGACTATATTCTCCTTGCTGCACTTTACATCCCTGTGACTATTTTGTAACTACCAACGTGTATTTTTTTTTTTTAAAGATTTTATTGGGGAATTGGTGGAGGGGAACAGCGTTGGGGAATCGGGGAAGGGGAACAGACAAGTTGCTGTCTTCCTGCTTTTCAGTTTAGTTGCGGAGGATGTTGCTTCACTGTTGGTATCGCCATTGCGCTCTTCCCGGATGAGGCAGATCGGTCGCTGGCCTCTGGATGTCGCTCATCGCGGCTATTGGCAGCTCACGCTTGGCTGCCAGCCGCTCACGCTGGCTGTGGGCCACTCACTGCAGCCTATGGCAGCCCACTGCAGCAGGGGCTGCAGCCCACACCATCACCGGGGCTCGCACAGCCCAGCTCCAGGTGGAGCTGTTGTTAGCTGTAGAGGGCAGTGTCACTGGCCCTCATGTGGGATCCGAACCGGAGCCACTGGCATCCCAAAACCAGCACTTAACCAATGCGCCACTCGGCCGGCCCCCAATTTGTATTTCTTAATCCCTTCACCTTTTCTACCCAACTCACCAATTCCCTCTCCCTTCTGGCAACCATTAGTTTGTTCACTCTATCTCTGAGTCTGTTTCTGTTTTTGTTTTTGTTTTTAAAGATTTTATTGGGGAATTGGGGGAGGGAAACAGCGTTCGGGAATCGGGGAAGGGGAACAGGCAAGTTGCTGTCCTTTTGCTCTTCGGTCTAGTTGTGGAGGACGTCGCTTCCCTGGCCCATGTTGGCACCGTGATCATTGTGCTCTTCCCGGCCAAGGCAGTCTGTCACTGGTTATTGGACGGCTGTTCAGAGCAGCTCACAGCAGCTCACGCTGGCTGCCAGCCATTCATGGTAGCTCACACAACCCACTGCAGCCCCACTGCAGCTATGCCGACACCGGTGACTCAGAGCAGCCCAGCTCCAGGTTGAGCTGTTGTTCACCATCTTAGCTGTAGAGGGCACAGCGTCACTGGCCCTCATGTGGGATCTGAACCCAAGCTCTGCTGCTCAGAGCTGGTGTCCCAAGCCAACTCTTAACCAACATGCCACTTGGCCAGCCCCTGTTTCTGTTTTGTTTGTTTGTTTATTCTGTTCTTTAGATTCCACATGTAAGTGAGATCATATGGTATTTGTCTTTCTCAGTCTGAGTTATTTCACTTAGCATAATACCATCTAGGCCCACCCATATTGTTGCAAATGGTAACATTTCATTCTTTTTATATGGCTGAGTAATATTCCATTTTATATATATATATATATATATATATATATATATATATATATATACACACACACACACACATACATACCACCTCTTCTTTATCCAATTATCTTCTGACAGGCACTTGGTTGGCTTCCATATCTTGGCCATTGTGAATAGTGATGCAGTGTACATAGGGGTGCATATATCTCTTCAAATTAGTATTTTGGGTTTCTTCAGACAAATTCCCAGAAGAGGAATTGCTGGGTCATAAGGTAGTTCTGTTTTTAATTTATTGAGGAAACTCCAAACCGTTTTCTGCACCAATTTGCAATCCTACCAACAGTTCGAGGGTTCCCTTTTCTCCACATCTTTGCCGACACATGTTGTTTGTTGATTTATTGATGATGGCCATTTTGACAGGTGTGAGGTGGTATCTCATTGTGGGTTTTTTTTTAAAAAGATTTTATTGGGGAAGTGGGGGAGGGAAACGTGTTGGGGAATTGGGGAGGGGGCCCAGCCAAGTTGTTGTTCTTCCATCTGAATTGTGGAGGGTGCCAGTCACCATCTGACTTCCCGTTGGCAGCTCGTGGCCTCTAAGCTCAAGGTGCTGTGTTCAATCTTAGTTGTGGGTGGGCATAGCCACCATCCCATGCAGGAGTCGAACCAGCAGCCTTGTTGGTAAGAGCACATGCCCTATCCACTGAGCCATGCGGGTGGCAGCTCAGCTCAAGGTTCAGAGTTCAGTCTTAGTTGTGGGTGGGTGTAGCCCACCATCAAACAGGCAATCTTGTTGTTACACCAGCTGAGCTATCCTGCCACCTGTTGGTAGCTCAGCGACAGCTCAGCTCAGGTGCAGCATCACTGGCCCATGTGGGAATCGAACTGGTAGCCCTGTTGCTCAGAGCTCACGCACTAAGCCAACTCTTAACCTACAGAGCCACTCAGCCAAGCCCTCACTGTGGTTTTAATTTGCATTTCCCTGATGATTAGTGATGTTGAGCACATTTTCATATGCCTATTGGCCATGTGTGTCTTCGTAGGAGAAATGTCTATTCTGGTTCTCTGTTCATGTTTTAATTGGATTGTTTGGGTTTTGTTTTGTTTTGACTTTTTTTGGTGTTGAGTTGTATGAGTTCTATATAAATTTTGGATATGAACTGCTTATCTGATGTATTAACCCCTTATCAGATATTAGTGAATATCTTCTCCCATTCAGTAGGCTGCCTTTTTGTTTTGTTGGTTATTTCCTTTGCTGTACAAAAACTTTTTAGTTTGGTGTAGTCCCATTGTTTATTTTTTCTTTTGTTTCCCTTGCCTGAGGAGACAGATCAGAAAAAATATTACTAACTGCAATGAGAGCTGACTGCCTATGTTGTCTTCTAGGAGTTCTATGGTTTTGTTTACACTTAAGTCTTCAATCTGTTTTGAGTTTATTCTTGTATAAGGTATACAAGGTGGTCGAGTTTCATTTTTTTTTTCATGTATCTGTCTAGTTTCCCCAGCACCATTTACAATTTAGTGGCTTTTAGTATATTCACAGAATTATTCAACTATCGCCACTAATTCCAGAACATTTTCAGAATCCCAATGGTTGAGTCATAAGGTAGCTCTACATGTAACTTATTGAAGAACTGCCAAACTGTTTTCCACAGCGGCTGCACCATTTTACATTCCCATCAGCAATGTATGAAGTTTTTTATTTCTCTACACCCTCACCAACACTTGTTATTGTCCTTTTTTTTTTTTTTTTAAAGATTTTATTGGGGAATTGGTGGAGGGGAACAGCGTTGGGGAATCGGGGAAGGGGAACAGACAAGTTGCCGTCTTCTTGTTCTTCAGTTTAGTTGCGGAGGATGTTGCTTCACTGTTGGTATCTTCATTGCGCTCTACCCGGATGAGGCAGATCGGTCGCTGGCCTCTGGATGTCGCTCACTGCGGCTATTGGCAGCTCACGCTTGGCTGCCAGCCGCTCACGCTGGCTGCGGGCCACTCACTGTAGCCTATGGCAGCCCACTGCAGCAGGGGCTGCAGCCCACACCATCACCGGGGCTCGCACAGCCCAGCTCCAGGTGGAGCTGTTGTTAGCTGTAGAGGGCAGTGTCACTGGCCCTCATGTGGGATCCGAACCGGGGCCGCTGGCATCCCAAAACCAGCGCTTAACCAATGCGCCACTCGGCCGGCCGTTATTGTCCTTTTTAAAAATTATTATTATTATTGCCATCCTAGTGGGTCTGGTGGTATCTCACTGTGGTCTTGATTTGTATTTCCTTGATGGCAGTGATATTGAACATCCGTTCATGTGCTTATTGATCATTTGTATATCTTCTTAGATAATGTCTATTCACTTCCTTTATCCATTTTTTTCATTAGGTTATTTATCTTTTTATTGTTGAGTTTTAAGTCTTTTGCCCTTTATCCAGGCTTTACTTTTGTGTAAAAAAGTATTGTCCTCTGGTGAATCCTTTCCTTTCTCATGGTGAATTGATCAGTCAGCCCATAATTGATGTATTATTTGGGTCTTTACACCATGAACAGCAGTTGGTTCCAGTTTTCAGCATCTTTCCACATTCCCAGAACCTCAGAGGTAACCGCACCATCTAGGCAGCACCTTCTTGTAAAAGATGTGAGTCCCAGATCTATGCCACCCCTTCTCTGAGTTTGTAAGTTTTCATGACTCCAGTCTGTTCCTGGTTCCCTCAGGCTTCTGGGTGATAGCTGCTTCCTGAGTAACCATCACTATATTACCTGAGACTTCCTTTTTTGGCTTTTTCAGTTTTGTAAGATCTGCTTAACCAATTTCTATATTAAAATCTCTCTTTTGAAATAAGTGATGTGGGTTTGGTTTCCTGAATGGACTCTGAATGATATAATTGTTTACATTTATTAAGTAACTTTCCAACTCTAGTTAAAGATTCTAATTTAGCTTCTGCTCAGCTAAACCTCCATCTTTAGTCCAGAAGTTAGTTGGTGTTTCACAAAGAAAGTCAGTTGATTGCTATATTCTTCTTGCTGGCTAAAATAAAACACATCTCTTCACTTTTATTTTGAACAAGACAGCACCTTAAAATACAGAATGTCAATGTCCAACATGTTACTCTGTATTAAGCGCTTATTAAGTACCGGAAAGGGCTTTGCTTGGAATGAAGTAAGAACAGAGAGGATGGAATCCCATTTTCAACATGGGTTTATTACAGTGGCGCTTGTGAAGACACACCTCAAAGACCATGAAAGTTTCCCAAGATTGGGAAAAATTTTTCCCAAGAAAAATCTGGCCTTGGATTGTTTCCATTTTGTGATTAGGAGTCTAAGAACTGACAAAAGAGGATCCTGGACACTGGTCATTCACTGGCATCAGTCCTTGTTGACTGATAAGCCCATTAGCTCTAGAATTTGAAAGTATCTTTCATATGGTTGTATCCTTGAGCAGCCAATAAGGTTGTAGACCATTCTCCTGAATCCTTGGAAGAATATTTAAGTTGTGATAAACAGGCTCCCTCAGCCCTAATGGGGATCCCCAGCAGCTTCGCCTTGATGTTTTTGGTCAGGCCCAACCCTGTCTCTAACGCCAGAGACCCTTTCCCTCCCATTCCTGCAGCCACAGCCTTCTCTAACCAGCCCTGGGCGGATACTTAGACTCACTGCACTGTAGTGTAGGAGGGTTTATATTACACAGTCATCACTGAATAGAGAAGGGGGACCTAGTTTCTCCAGAGCCACAGGCTCGTTGCAGCATATGGGACAGAAGTGTTTCAAACATCCTCTATAATCAAATTTATTGTCTGTATACCTCACACTTAAACCTAACCGGGAGGGATTCCTCTGTGTTAAGAGAACACAGAACTTGTAACATTCTCCTAGGACAGACCAGCCTCCATGCACAGCCTGGAACTCTCAGTATGGCCCAGTGTGGGTATAGAAGGATGTCTAGGGATGAAGATCCAGGAACGCGAGCACTCTTGGCTGGGGTCTCCTAGGGTCTCTGCCTCCAGCTCCAGGACTATCTGTAGCACAGCAACTCCTTTGAGGTCCAGGAGGAATTCTACTGGCCGTGCCTTTCTTTTACTCCTTCCCCCTCTCTCGGGATTGTTCCAGGTTTCTTTCCCAGCCTTCCCATGTCCTGCCATGCCTCACCATGCCATGGTGGCCTGGAAGATGCGTCTCAGCTTTCCACGGCATCCACAGCTTCCATGGGGAAGCCCTTTCCCTCAGCCCCAGAGGTGGGCTCAGGGCCAGCCTGGAGACCTGGAGGTGCTGCCAAGCCCTTCAGCAAACCCCACCCCTCTGCAGGGAAGAACCTCAGAGGTGTTAGAGCAGGGTCAGGTGGGCAGGTGGCAGACTGAGAAAGGGCTGGGGGCCATAGGGGCCTGCGGAGGAGGCGGGGCCTGCGGGAGGCGGGGCCTCCGATCATGTTTTCATAAGAAGAAACTCTTGGTTAGCTTTCCAGAAGAAAACATGCATCTTCTGAAATCTCATCAGACACCAGTTCTTCATGCTAGAGGTTTAGGATGAGAAGGCTGGGAAAGGGCTAGTCTCTCTGCGATTCGGTGGCCAAGAACAACATTTGCTGTATTTTAGGTCACTGTTTATAAGGCTCCTGCCTCACCCTATGTCACTTCATCAACTCACCTACTCACCAAAAAGCCTCCCTCTGCAGTCTCTTCACACCGCAGCCTCACACTGGTGACTTGGTATATCATCATTTCCCACTGGACTTATATGGACTCCATTTGAAAATCTGTAAAATATTATGTTATGTGATTGTGAGATGCATTTTAGCAGCCTCTGCCCTGCTTTCTGCACCGTACAGTTGGTATTATGATCATTGCGCTCTTCCCTGGTGAGGCAGTCGCTCACCGGCCTCTGGACAGCGGCTCACAGCAAATCATGAAAGCGCATGCCAGCTGCCTGCCAGCCCCATTGCAGGCTACGCTGTCGCCAGCGACTCAAGGCAGCCCAGCTCCAGGTCAAGCTGCTGTTCACTGTCTCAGCTGTAGAGGGCGCAGCATCACTGGCCCACATGTGGGATTGAACCGGGGCCCTGATGCTCAGAGCTGCATCCCAAGCCAACTCTTAACCAACGCGCCACTCGGCTGGTCCCCAGGATTCTTCTTCTATTCAAACAAAATCATGAATGTCTTTGTACATGTGTCTTTTCATAACTGAAAGTATAACATCATAAAATTTCAGATGTGAAATTTGGGTGAGAGGGTATGTGCATTTAAATTTTGAAATATTTTACTAAGTCTGTTTCAGAGACTACGAACCTATGGCATCCCCAACAAGGGCCACCTGTCATACCTCAGTCTTGCCAACAAAATAGTGTATTATCCAATCTCTTGACCTTTTCAACTTGATAAGTAGAAATTATATAATTGATGTTTTCATTTTTATTTCTTTATCTTTGAGTGAGGCCAAACATCTTTTAATACGTTTAGAACTAATTTTTTTCTTTTTTCAATAGTTTATCAAATATTTATTAAGCATATACATATATATGCCATACATTGTGCTAGGTGCTGTAAAACTGAACCAAATACACATAATCTGTAGTTCATGGACCTTATTGTTACTGGGAGAGGTAGACATGAAATAATTCATTACAGAAATAATTATTTGATTACTGTTGTGATAAAGGTATGGTGTTATAAGAGTATGTACCAGGGTGCCTATCCTATTCTAGGAGCTTAAGGAAGACTTCCTGGAGAAGTAAACTGAGAACTGAAGGAGGACTGGAGTTAACAGGATGCTAAGTCTCGGTGCCTCCGCCCTGACTCTCCTAGGTTCTAGGAAGTAACTACACTTCTTTCCTATACCAGACTCAGGCCCACCTCACCAAGAAGTGATCAGGGAACAAGATGAGAAAGACATATATGAGTCACTCATTTTTATTATATGATCTGGGGAAGAGTTTAGTGGCTCAATGGCTGAAATCACCCACAAAGTTAAAAATGATCAAATGATGTTACCTCATCTCTCTGCAGCTCTTAGTGCTACTCCCTACCTAGGATACCCCCAATCTATTATTTTAGCCTTTTCCCCAAGTATTTGCCTCTGTGGTTCTAAATGTAGGGTTTTATATTGATCTAATCTTGATTTAACAATTTTTTTTTTTTTTAAAGATTTTTTATTGGGGAATTGGTGGAGGGGAACAGCGTTGGGGAATTGGGGAAGGGGAACAGACAAGTTGCCGTCTTCTTGTTCTTCAGTTTAGTTACGGAGGATGTTGCTTCACTGTTGGTATCGTCATTGCACTCTTCCCGGATGAGGCAGATCGGTCGCTGGCCTCTGGGTGGTCGCTCATCGCGGCTATTGGCAGCTCACGCTTGGCTGCCAGCCGCTCACGCTGGCTGCGGGCCACTCACTGCAGCCCATGGCAGCCCACTGCAGCAGCGGCTGCAGCCCACACCATCACCGGGGCTCAACAGCCCAGCTCCAGGTGGAGCTGTTGTTAGCTGTAGAGGGCAATGTCACTGGCCCTCATGTGGGATCCGAACCGGGGCCGCTGGCATCCCAAAACCAGCGCTTAACCAATGCGCCACTCGGCCGGCCCTCTTGATTTAACAATTTAAGATAGTATATTACATATATACTGTCATGATAGATGTGGATTTAGCAATTTAACTCTCTGATTACCAGGCTATACCCTTCTCCCACCCCTATCTTCCCCCCAAAAACAAAGCAAAGCAATTAGAGTGCAATCAAATGAAGATCACAGAAAACCCTAACTCTGTTGGCTTAACAAGGACATTTATTATCTCCATTTAACATAAGTTTGAAGATAGTATCTCTCAGGGTTGCATAATTCAGTGGTATCATCAAAGATCTTTGCTCTGCTATCCTTGTGGGTATTGACTTTGTCTTCAGGTTGACTGCCCTCATGATTTCCAGATAGTGGCAGCAAATATAGTTGTCTTTTCCACAAATCCTGTGGAAGAAGAGGAGACTGACTCTTCCTTGCATTTCTATTTAAGAAGCCCCTCAACAGAGTTGGGTTTATGCCTCTTCCTAAAACAATCACAACTAAGGGCAATGATTGGGACTAGTTAGGTTTACCCTTTGGGGCTGATGCTGGGATCAGACTCCTCTAAAGCACATTGTTAGAGAGAAAATGATAGATACCTGAACGAAATCTGGATGGAAGAAGGTGGGAAAGGGAAGGATGGAATGTTGGGTAAGCAGCAACATCCCACCCTCATAATAGAATTACATCACAATTTTTGGTTCAATTGGCAGTCATGGATAACATCATACTGTATCAATATTATTCACCGCTGAGCCAAATAATATATTATGAATTAATTTCCTTGCTTCTATAGTTCTTCTAATTGCTTTTCCAGAAGTTGATGATTTCAACATTTGTTTTGCTTGCATACTTTTCAGTACTTATCCTTAATTTTTTTCCCATGAAATTTGTAAAATTTTGTTCAATAGTTTCCCAGATGCTGAACAAGTTAGATAGTCTATTAGCTTCATTCATTTTTCTGGGAAGTATCCTCTCAGCGCTGTCTGGGGATCACTCTGGACTGGTTGTTCTCTAGGTCAGCCTGTCATTCTGTGACTATTTTTTGACTCATTCCTCAATTAGATACCCTGTTTTTTAGGATCCATAGTTTCTCTTTTTCTTGATGCATTTGCTTATTTTGCTGGATACATCTTAGCTTTTAAAGAAAGGGGTAAATTCGTTTAGCCTTTGTATGTCTGCACATGCTTTTAGTCTACTTTAAAGCTTGATCAGGTATAAAATTCTAGGTTGACATTCAAGGTTGAAGGTCATTATCTTTCAAAAATTTTAAGACTCCTGATCTTTTGTCTTCTATCACCTAGGGTCATTCATAAGATGTTTAAGGCCATTCTCATTTCTGTTCATTTGTATGTGATTTTTATATTCTCTCTTCTGAAGACTTAAAGGATTTTTACTTTATCCCCAATACTAATAGCGTTCTTGGTGACATCTAAAACACATCATTTGTAACATTGATATGAAATTATACTAAGAAGATTAGTAAATGGAACCATATTAAACATTAGGAGAGCTAACTTTACACAGTTTCTGTTATTCTAAGCTGTACAACTCATTTATCTAATTTGCAAATAATACCACTTAATTCCTCTTATAGGTGGGTATTTAAGCCCTTGGGCACACTCAGTCTATGCTCAGTCACCCAGCATTTCCTGAGATGCGTAGCAAACAACAAATCTTATAAATCAGAATTTTCTTTTAAGTTCATTCCAGTTTAACCATCATCTTTCTTCACTATTGCTCCAGACTCAGTTCTGTTTGTTGTTGTTTTTTTGGCTGTAAACATGTTTACCTCTTGCTTCCATTGAAGATACAGACCAAGCATTAGCCATCAACTGATTACATTGTTCTCTATACATCTTTCTGGGGCTGCAGAGCTATGAGCACACAAAGTCTTGTGATGTTGATGGGGGAGAGGAAACCTGGTCTTTTTGCAGATGGTTGCCAACTTGTTTACCCCTTCACTCTATTGCTTTTCCTGTCTTGACCACTGAGCTGCTTGCTGTTTCCATTGGGTCCTTTGTGGATCCATGTTTTCCAGGCCTCTCTATGTCATTCATGTATTGTACCAGGGTAAATAAGACTCAAATGGGGCCAACGTTTACTCATAACTCAGATGTGTTAAAATTTAATGTTTTGCCCCCTATAACTGAACCTACCTTTTTCATGAGTCCTTGTTTCCTCTAATAGTATAAAACCCCCATAAGGCTATCTATGAATGGAAGATTAAGCTGAGATCCTAAGGTGACAAATGCCAGGTGGCAGAGTGGATTGTGAGATCACGTAATAGGATTTGTAAAATTTCAAGGGAAGTTTCTAAACTGTTTTCATATTCAAGTTCTAAAGGATAGGGTGGGAAGTGGGAAGGGAGGATTAGATAGATGATGTCTTTGCAGAGAGCTCTGTTGTGAGCTCTCTCCTTTTCCAGCATCTAAAGCCTGGTGAGAAGAGTTCCTCAGAAATCTCGATATGTGTCTGAAGCAGTTCAAGGTGGAGGGTGGCGGTGCGGACTAGTGTCACATTTTTCACTGAAAAAATGTGAAAGGCAGGAATGTGGACTATTCAGCTGATCCAAGGTGGGAGCAAAGGATGCATGCGAGCTTCCTCAATCAGATGTGGCCATTGGGAGCAAGAACAGACCTGAGGCTCTTTTAAATCTTGCCCAAGCCTGACTGTGTGCTGGGAACAGGAAGGAGACAAGAACTATGGAATGTTGAGGTGGAGCAGCTAGCTAGAGAAAAATGCATCCACCAGGACTAGCAACAAATTGAATTTTCCCAGTGAGGATTTCCGAAGGGATCCTCCAGGGGAACCTTAAGCGACAGAGCCAGCTGTAAACATCTGTCAGACCAGAGGGCAAGGACATTTTATGACAGTCTTGGTCAAGTAATAACTTTGCTGTTCCCCTCTCTGCTCACCTTTCCCTTCTTTCCTCCTCCTGCTTTGACCCTTGAGGAGTCAGAAACCACACTAGCAAGATAGCAAAAGGGGGATAGAAGGTGAGGATGGAGAAATAGGATCCCATTCCATTCTTTGGTTGACCTACCTACGAAGACCCCAGTTGAAAGACGGGGGAAGTTTAACTGTTAAGTCATATTTAATGGTTTGGTAATTAGTTGAGATTGTACACTTTTCGTTTCCTGAATTGAGATTTTTGTCTGCAACTTGATGGGATCATTTGGGCTTTTTATTATCTAAGAATGACCATAAAAATACTGCCTGAATTTCATCCAGTGTGAGGGAAGGGAACCAAGGAGCAGACCACTCACTTACATTTGAAGTTCCCTCCTTCCCCAACCTAGGAAGGTCTTTTAGCCTCCTTATGGGGAGAAAAAGCTGCCCTTACTTTCTGTATGGCACTGTCACTATGGCTGATATAAAACTCTATGCTTAGTCCTTTTGGCTTTGGCTGAGATCTTCTGAGTCAAATCCTGTTGCAATTCAAAACAAAACCATCACTGTTTTCTCAAGCACTTGCAACTCAGTCCTTTTGCTTTTGCTTTGACACTATTGTATATTTCAGAAGCTGACAAGCAACTTAATTGCCCTCTCTGTTCTAGGCTAGGTAAGTAAGAAGCCTCAGGGAAACTAGGAATGACTAGCTAGGGTTTATGAGACCAAAACTGCATCAGTTTACTATTTAGTAAAAGGTGAAAGATTTATACCATCTGAAGAGAAACCAGAGTACTCAGTTTACTATTTAGAAAATATCCTGGGCTGGCCGAGTGGCTCAGTTGTTTGAGTTGGCTTGGGAGGGCGAGCTCTGAGCAGCAGGGCCACCGGTTGAGCTCCCACATGAGGGCCTGTGACACTGCCCTCTACAGCTAAAATGGTGAACATAAGCTCGACCTGGAGCTGGGCTGCTGTGAGTTGCCGGTGTTGGCATAGGCTGCAGTGGGGCTGCAGTGGGGCTGCAGTGGGCTGCCGTAAGTTACCATGAGTGGCTGGCAGCCAGCGTGAGTGGCTGGCAGCTGGTGTGAGCTGGCGTGAGCTGCCGTGAGCAGCTGTCCAATGGCCAGTGACCAATCTGCCTCATCTGGGAGGAATGCAATGATCACAATACCAACACGGGCCAGTAAAGCGACATCCTCCACAACTAGACTGAAGAACAAAAGGACAGCAACTTGTTCTGTTCCCCTTCCCTGATTCCCCAATGCTGTTCCCCTCCCCCAATTCCAATAAAATCTTTAAAAAAATATATATCCTGCCTCACATCAATATTAGGTCCATGGCATATATTTCCACTGATCTCCATTTGGCCTATAATGTAATAAGGAAGGGGATGCCATTTGTAATTTATTTGTAAGTTATACAAGCAGGTGTAGAAATATCAGTTGATTCTATTGCAGCAATTTTGAAGGAATCATTGCTTCCTTCACTTGTGGACTTGTGAGATCTCAGTTGGAGGAGCTAAAAAACTAAAATAAAACTGAGTAAAATCAAAGCCAGATGGTACTAGAGGAGACACAAGGGGAAGACCTTTATTACCCATCAATATGGCGATTCTAAATGCTCATCTGAACTTGAAGCACTATATATAAGAGTCATCATTACCTCAGTTATGGTGTCAGGAGCTCCTTTTCTATCCAGTTCCACAAACCCTAGTCTTGTGGTTAAAAAAAAAAAAAATGTGTAAAGTTTGGATGCAGAAGAACAATGTCCCAAATAAAAAAGCATGAAATAAAACACTTAAATCAGAATTCTGGAACTAACTATATGTAGCAGCAGACACAAAATAGTATTTACTGCTATTGTTGAACATGGAGTGACATTTTAATAGTATGAAACTAAGAAAGTCTTAATGGCCATGCTCGTTGTAAGATCTTTGATAATTTGTACCATTCTTTCAGACTATTTACTTGGACAAGTTACCTATCTATTAATACCTTAATCTCAATTTGGCAATAATATCGATGTAGGGAACAATTTATGCTTCAATGGAAAACAACATACTATCTAGGGGACACCTTTCCATGTTATCTGACTAATTCTATGTGAGCTATTTTAGAATTCTATAAATTGTAGATAACCGATAGAAATATAAAACAATTCTTGTCTATAGACATGCGGATTTCATTTGGCAGCCCTCCCCCACTGTGAAAAAAGCTAGTTTTGCCTCCATTTCAACATTTCTTTACTCCATGTAAATTTATGCTTTTTTTATTTCTACTTTGAATTTGTTATAACACCTCCTCAGTTTTCTCATTGAGTTAAATAAGATCTTTAACACATGTTCATTTTTATATCTGTATGAGAGTCATGATCTAAACTTTTAAAAAAAATTATCTTTTAAGAGTATATTGTCAAAATATTAGTATCTATTAATCCATGTGTTGCTGAAACCGGAGGCCAACCGAGTTGTGCTGCTTATGCAGCTCAGCCAATAGACTGACACAGGAGCTGGGTCATAGAATAAGCGTTTATTATCAGAGCACCGGTGGTCTGAGAAGGCAGTGGGTTAACACCTCCAAAAACTGCCTTACTACTCTCAGACCAGCCTGGGATATTTACGGGAAAACCTGGGCATTCCTCTAGGGGCTACAGATAGTTCCAGGGTCTGCATGGAGCCTTCCCTCTGGAGATGTGGCTGCCCTTCCTGGTCATCAAGCCAGGAGCAGTGATGACAACAGTAATCTGGAAAGAATGCTAGACCATAGAGATTGTGATCAGTAAGCCAGGGGGTATTAATCACAAGTTTCAGGATAACTTTCTAAAACTAGGAACTGGGTGGGACAGGGGCCATTCCAGAGCTCAGGCCTCAGGGGGATGGTCTATTATTAAGCTATAGGTAGGTCAAGGAAAGGTGACCTGGGGTCCAGGTGAGCCCTCTACTATAGGAGTGCCAACCGGACCCTGTTTCATTGCTAAACAATGACATGAAGCTGTGACTATTATAGCAGAGATTTGATATGGAATTATGAGTTTTTAATAAAAATTTATTGGTCATTTCCCTCAGAAAATCAGTGGTATTGGTGATTCTGTTGTGTAGCCTGTTATTTATTGGCAACAGATAAAAAGGCAAGGGCTTGGGGCAGGAGAATTCCTATGACTGTCATACTGCTATGGGATCCCTCAGCAACACCCCCTGCTCACCCTCCATTACTGAACCAAGAGCAACAGCAGCACAAAAGAACCAAAATATCAACACCAAATTAAAACAGGCTAGACCACCAGTACCTCCCCATGCCCCAGGGCGTCCAGAGTGAGTTCCCTTTGATGACACCAGCAGAGATCATCCCTGTTAGAGCCTTGGAAAAAAGTAAAAGCCAGTTTCTATATTTAACTAGAAAATTTCTGGTGTTTTTTTTTTGGCAAATTAAAAAGAATCAGTGTTTCCTTGGTATGAAATCTTATCTAAAGACACAACATTATTATAGCAGCAAATCATGAAAAGACCTGACACAGGTTGCCATTCATGACGTTGTCAACATTGATGGGAACTTGTGTGATGGAAACCAACTTTTGTTCTCTTTGAAGTCCCAAGTTTTGGGCAGACTCTAGCTCTTTGCTAGGGTGCTAACTCTGATGTGTTCTGATCTCTGATCTTTACGATTTTCTTAGCAATTTGGCTGTTGTACAAGGGCTTCCGGGAGCATGTACTACTTTTTCTCACAGATATGGTAGAGTACTTGGCTTTACCATTTCTGACACAGAAGAAAACAATGCCAACTAAAGAGGAGCACAGTTACTTGTTGAAGTATAAGCATGCTTGAAGGGAATGTTTTCTCCATCTACCTGATCTCACTGAATTATTCTGCCTCAGGAAGAGAGGGAGTGTTCGTTGTGTGTGAGCTAATTAGAGCAAAGGTGTCACTGGCCTTGGCACATTTCTCTGGACACTTTCTTGGGCATCAGAATCAAGTTACCCTATCTAACCTCGAGAATAGTCATTTAAATAATTGTTGCACAGTTGTCTCATATGAAATACATTCACTTTTTTTTTTTTTTTTTTTTTTTAGGGCAGTGTCACTAGCCCTCATATGTGGGACCGAACCGGGGCCGCTGGCTTCCAAGGCCAGCGCTTAACCACCGCGCCACTCGGCCGGCCCTAATACATTCACATTTTAGTTTTTTAATCAGGGAGTGTCTACCTTCTGCTTTTGGTCTCAATTTTGCCAAATTGATTCCTACATTTACATAACTGGGATCATAGCTGAAGCTCAAACTTTGAAGACAGCTTTGTTCATTAGATCCTGAGAAGTACAGCACATTTCTTGGCTATGTGTAATTGCATCTCTAGCAAACTGTAGACCTTGTGGAAAACCTGGGAGAACTGGGGCTGCTGATAAGGATTGGCTCAGAATGGGCTGCAGCCAGCACCTATAGAGGTCAGAGAACAGAAAGTGCAATCAGAGAAGGCAGAAAATGTCAGTGCCTTTTGCTGGTAAAACTTATCCGTGACCTAATGGAATGGTCTTTGTTTTTTTTCACTAAAGAGACGAGATCTTTTGGTCTAGGAGGATATTAAGTACTCTGTGTATGTGTGTGTGTATGTGTGTGTGTGTGTTGTAATTTTGCTATTGTGGAAGGGAGACCATTAGCAATAATAATTATTTGTAGAATCCTTTCACCACCCTGTATTATTGTATACTATACTTGAAGCAAGTGTAAATATTGTCATTGTTGTTTAACATATGTGGTAAATAAGGTCTAGAGTGATCAAGTAAGTGACTTGTCCATATCATAGTTGAGACTAGAATCCAGGTAGCATTTCTTGTGGAGCAGAGCTTTCCCCACTGCATAGATTTAAAAATTAAATGTATTGAAGGGATTTTTACTGCTGGTAGTAGGACATATTTTCCTCTGTGACTTGTGGGATTGTTTTTAGCCAAATAATAACAACAATATGTGGGTAACTTTTCTCTCTCTCTCTTTTATTTTTGTTATTTTATTTTTTATTTTTTATGGGTAACTTTTCTTTGGGAGTGGGGTGGGGAGGGGAATTGGGAAGGGGGACCAGCCAAGTTGTTGTTTTTCAACCTTCGTTGTGGAGGGCGCCAGTTACCATCTGGCTGCCCAGTGGCAGCTCATGGCCTCTAAGCTCAACATGCTGTGCTCAATCTTAGTTGCCAGTGGGTGCAGCCACCATCCCATGTGGGAACCCAGCAGCCTTTTTGTTAAGAGCGCATGCTCTATCCACTGAGCCATCTGGGTGGCAGCCCAGCTCAAGGTGCCGAGTTCAGTCTTAGTTGCGGGCGGGCATAGCCCACCATCTCAAACAGGCAACCTTGTTGTTAGGAACATGTGCTCTCACCAGATGGGCCATGCTGTCACCTGTTGGCAGCTCAGCTCAGGCACAGTGTCACTGGCCCATGTGGGAATCTAACTGGTGGCCCTGTTGCTCAGAGCTCGCACTCTTAAGCTAACTCTTAACCAACAGAGCCACTCGGCCAGCCTATGGGTAACTGTTAATTGTATCTCTATGTAGATTCCACATGGAGTAAAATTTATGGAAAATTTTATGGCAGAATTTAAATTGCTAGTGCCAGGAAAACCTTGTTTGACAGCGCACATTTTGAGGCCTCCAAGAGCTGAGTAAAGAGAACAGGATGATTTTGGATTTTTGAGTAGCCAGCTTTGTGGCTTTCAGCAAGTCTCTCAGACTTTAAAATCCAGGAGACTGTTCTAGTCTTAGCATCTTAAGTGATCCTTGAAAGTTTCTTTCAACTCTAGGTAATAATAATACCATGCTCCAAGCACTGTGTTTATGGACAGTATCATTTGTAGCTATAATCCCTCTCCTTTGAAAGAAGAGGAGGACACTGAGGCTCAAAGAGATGAAGAAGTGTCCAAGGCAACACCAGCCATATATAGAATAACTTTTAGTGCAGCATTGGGGTCCTCAAAGTCCTTGTTTGCTCCACTGTGCACCATCATTAATCCATTGTTCTCTCTCCCCTTTATTGGGAGAAGTCAGAGAACTGTTAGGGTAATGGCCTCCAGAGTGGGGGGGACCCACCTCAGGCACATACTCTGTTGGGGGACAGAAGAGAATGTCTCCATTTTGATTTATATTTATCTCATACTTTATGATTTTCTATTTTTGGAGCATATTTTATAATGTACATAAGTAGCATAACAGTACGTGTATATGATTCATAAATACATTAATTTACATATATCATATATAAAGATTTGTGGGGGATGCACTAAACTTTTTTTTTTCCTGAAAGGAAATATATTTGGAGAGCTTGGATTTCAAACAATTTAAATTTATTTTATTTTATTTTATTTTTTTTGAGGGCAGTGTCACTGGCCCTCATATGTGGGAGCTGAGCCGGGGCCGCTGGCTTCCCAAGCCAGCGCTTAACCACCGTGCCACTTGGCCGGCCCAATTTTAATTTTGATAAATAAAAAATTATTGTGAAAGTAAATAGGCCATAAAAATATTGTATAAAAAAACAGTTGTAAATGATTTTATTAGGATTATTTGATCTTTTGAATTATTTATATTTTTAGAATATCTAGGGCCACTGTTCTCCTCAGTTAAAGCAGGTACTACAAAGGTGATTCAAGAAGAGGTGTCAGCGTGCCTGCTGAGTGGCGCGGTGGTTAAGCGCTGGCATGGGAAGCCAGCGGCCCCCGTTCAGGTCCCACATATGAGGGCCAGTGATACTGCCCCCCAAAAAAAAGAAGAAAAAAAAAGAAGAGGTATCTGCTTCCTGTGGGTTTGAGTTTCGTAACCTTGCTTTTTCTGGTACCCTGGTAGTGATAATAGCTATTATTATATGTTTATCTTCCAGATACCATAATAAGCATTTTAAATTGCATCTCATTTAATCCTCACAACAGCTCTGCAAAGCAGTGTTAAAACTCCATTTTATCGACAAGGGAATTGAAATTGCCCAGGATTACCCAGCTAGAATTTGGACTTTGATCTTTCTGACTCTTAAATTCACTACTGTCTTGTTTGGTAATGATGTTCAACATGTCAAATGTATGTGCTAAAATATTAATTTCATGAAAATCAAGGTTTTTTCCTCTTCTTTAGAACCATTAAAATGGATGCCACAATACACATTTCATCTAAGCCTTATCACAAAACTTCCAAAGTGCTCATATAAGAATTTATATATTTTATACCTTTTTTCTCCTCTTTAATAGAGATAAAATTAAATGCTGATGTTTCTCTGATTAGCACAATTTATGCACAATTATATCACCCTCAAGACTTCAAAATTATTAAATATTAAGTTTTTATAAGTAGCTTATCAGAAATTGGTAATTTTGCTATTTGATATAGAAAAATTTAGGCTATAAATTATACTAATTAGTTTTGCTACATAATTTCAATTTGTCCCATCAGTTTCTACTAGAAATTGAATACAGTACTTTGTCAAACGAAAGACAATTGCTTTTTAATGTTAGGTGAAAAATGCAAACAAATAGGATACAGAAATAAATCTATTAGTTATGTGTGAAACAAGATTTACTAATTTAATCTAGCTTTATAAAATACAATTCACTTTCAGTGAATAAGTCATAGATTTAAATAATATTTTTAACTGAAAACAGATGAAGGGAAATTTGAGAAAATGACTAATCACACAGAAAGGTAATTTCAGTGAAGGAAAAGAAAAGGATTAAATTTGGCCACTGGGTGTCAATCTTGATCCATATTCACAAGTAGTTGCAGAAAGAAATCTTAAATGACTTCAGCTTTTCTTCGTAATTCTCTCTCCAGAGAGTTAGGGGAGCAATTTTATTTAATAGCTAACACAATAACACATTTTCTCTCTTAAAGTCTTTGTGATTTGTCTTTCACCACCATGAATAATTTTAATTTTCAGAAAATCTGACGAGAAAAAAAATACTAAAAACAGCAGCAACTTTAAACAAAAATAAACTGACATTTGTACTTTTAAAAATCTTCTTAGGATAAGCTTGGCTAGCTGTGTAAGACATCATTGGATGACTTTTATTTTACATAATACTATGTAAAATTTCAAAGTCCCTTAATTCTAATATTGATCTAGAAAATGTAGCTCTCTTAGTGAAATGGTGCATTTTATTTTATGATCACCTTTTCAAAACAGGAAAAAGGTAAAGCTACAAAATGTGTAAGTGTGGGGACACAACTCACCCCCAGTATCCCCTTATCTTTGCCTCTTTCTAATGTAGCCCTCTAAATCTAGATATGCTATGCATATGCAAACATTTATGTATATGTATCTCCTCCCTTTTTTAATATAATACACAAATGGCACAGTATATGTGCCATGCTGAAACTTTCTTTTATATTTAATAGTGTATCTTGGTAGTTACCTCATATCAGTCAATATGGATCTGCCTCTTTCTGGACTGAGCCCATCCTTTTTTAAAGATCATAAACAGTGCTCTCTCATGTTCTCATCTCTTAGGATTTTAAATGTGGTACCAAAAGCAAGAATTTAGTCTGACATGCCAATCCAGATTAGAGGGAAAGGAACTCAGAAGACGGAGGGACGTCCTTACCTTTGATGGGCTGCTAGTCTTTGATGCCCCTTCTCCTCCTCCTTTTTTCCAAACCCTTCCAACAATTCTGAACATACCTCTAGGTTCTGTTTATCTTACACTCCCTGATAAGTCTCTTTAGAAGTTGGTGGTCCACTTAAGCCAAGACACAGCCATGCTACGGCCCCTAAGACACAGCATAGCATTGTAAGGACCCAGAAGAAAACATACCACAAAATCAGGCAAAGCTGGATATTTGCAAATAACAACAAAACAAAACAAAACAAAACAAAACAAAACCCTTCTCATTTGGGTTAAAACAATACTCCTTGGTTTAATTCATTTTTGAGCTACTGAAATGAATTGAGCACAGTTTCATTTTTTTCTAATTTAGCAGTTTAAGACTTAAATCTGTCATCCTATAAATAGGCCTGTACCAAATGAATCTCTGTAATTATTGTGGGTTGCTGTGACCCCAAATTTACCCTTCCATTATGTTGGACTGACATTGAGACCATTCTGGACCGAATGCCAGTAATCTTGCTAAAACCAATGCAATCAGCATGTGTTGAGATATAGCTTCAACAAGTAGCCAGTGATTCCTAACTTTCTGGAGTTAATATACTTTGCTGTTGGGTTTCAACATCTTCTCCCATTGTAAGCACTGTGGGAGGCTACACCTAGGTATTGAGCACTTGCGAGTGTTGCTTCAGACTCCTTAGGGTCATTAGAGATATCTGGGGGTTAAGTGCTCGGGATACCTGTTATCAAGATGTGTTCTCTTTCTCAGCACAGTATTTAGAATGCCTGGTTAGTAAATGGCCCTTTGAAAAGCCTCTGGACTTTAAAACAGGTCCCCCTGGAGTGACTCTGCAGCATTGCTTTCTAAGAGTTAGGAGACAACGATCAGTGCTTGCGTCCACAGAGGAATGTTAGAGGTCATGTGTCCTGATAGGATGTTCACAAGCCACCCATGATTTGCAGCTGAAGTCCCTACTGGCCTCAGAAGCTTCAATCACACCTTGGCCCAGGAAGGACTGTAAGTCAGGGACCCCTGGCAGGTCGCTCTGGATGCCTTCCTGAGCAGTATTTCAATGTACCTTTAGAACCTTGCTTCTGTTTAACTTTTCAGGGCCTTGAAAGCATTAATGTAGCTTTTGAAAGGGTCCAGCCCGATGGAGGAGGACCGCAGGTGCCAGAATCACACGCAAAAATGTGTGGCTCTGTTCCCTTGCCTCTCAGGCTTCTACCACCAGTGATCCAAAAGAATGTGTTCCCTTCTTGGAACTGTTCTGGAGACTGGCCTCTAGTTTCTACTTTTGCATTTGGCTGGTAACTGCTCCCCAAACCAGGGTTAGATTGGCTTTTCTGAAAGGCAAATATGGGATTTAGTGCCATTTTTTGTGTGCCCTCCAGCTAGGTACTAAGAGTTTCTTCATCCGTGAAACAAATGTGATAATGATGGTATAGCCTGCGGGGAAATAAATAAGATGATGCCTGTGAAGGGCTTGGCACAGTGTTATCCAATTGTAAGAGCTCAGTAAATACTAGCCACTAATATTTGGAGAGAAGGTCGCTTTTGTGGCTACCGAATAGGGTGATTTTAGTTTTTCCTTGTCTAGAAGAGGACATCCCTCCTGACTCTGTGATACTTGAAATTCTGTAGCTAGAAATTCACTCCTTCAAATCAAAATGTCTTGACAAGTGTAAACACTTCTGTGAGATGGAACAGCCAGGCAAGGCATGATCTACATATTAATGAGAATAAACTAATCTTAATTACAGATTTTGATAAGGAGCAATGAGGGCCCTGATAAGTTTGGGGGAAAAAAGAGCTCCCAGTGGGTAAAGGAACAGAAAAGATTAAGGCTTGGGATGCTACAGATAAACTTCCTTTACTTTGAAATTCTATATAGAGCTCTTGTGTTTCCTTGAATTGTGTCCCTTTGGAAAGAAATGTCATTGAATGACCCAGATGTATTTAGTCCCATGGTTCTCTCTCTCCATTATTCATCACCAGCTTATAATATTATAAAATATTAATAATATTTTATAAATCTTTCTTCCTCTTGTTATATATCATTATAAATTATATATATATATATATAATTGAGTATATTTAACTGAGTATATATGAATATACATTTGTATATATAACCATATATATATATACTTGAAAGTGTTACATAGTTGAAAGTATATACCCTTGATATTTTCATTCTGATGAGTATGTTCATTCAGAAGAGAACTTGTAGTGTTTTTAATTAAATGTATTTATTTTACAAAAAGGCATTTAATGGCCAAAATGGAGAAGTTACTCCCACTAGATCACAACTAAATATGGTGGTGCAGGGACTAAATATGGGGTTTTTGTTCCAAAATGATATTTACTATTTTCTTTTCTTTTTTTTTTTTTGAGGGCAGTGTCACTGGCCCTCGCACGCGGGACCCGAACCAGGGCCTCTGGCTTCCCAAGCCAGCGCTTAACCACCGTGCCACTCGGCCAGCCCAATATTTACTATTTTCAATGTAAGACACATCTAAACCTGTATGGAATTTTTATAAGAATTTATTTGAGCCAAACTGATGACAGATGCCTCAAAACAAGATCACAAATGCTCTGGAGAACAACAGTTTTGCAGCTTCTTTTATGCATTTGAAATTAAGGAGGGACTGTAAGGAAGATGACATAGAGGTGGGGGAAAGCAAGGCCAAGGGATTGGATTACAGGTGAGTTAACAAGATTATTTGCTCTCTTGAGGGTTAATGCCCCTATGAGAGGTAACTACTCTGGCATTTCAAGGGCCTGTTAACCCCGATGCATAAGAACAAAGGACAGGACTGACTGAAAACCTTTCACTAAAGAAGTTATAGGCCTGGGGGGTTGACTACTCACCATGACCTGCCCAGTTGGGGATTTATGGTCAGATCACCCTGTGAGGTTACTTTCCACAGAACCCCCCTTTTTTTCCTACACTATGCAGAATTCAGTATAGCCAAGTAGTCAGACAATGAATGTCTGGGATAGCCAGGCTTATTCAATACATGCCTGCAGATTTTATCTGGAGCTAAATACTCATAAAAACATAATTCAATTGCATTAAATTATATTTCCTAAAATGAATCGGTGTGGTTAGAAGTCAGATTAGTGGTTACTCTTTGTGGGGGAGTGTCACGCCTGAAAAGGGTCATGAAGGAAACTTCTGGGATATTGGTAATGTTCCGGTCTCTTGACCTGGTGCTGGCTACATGGATTGATTAGTTAAAAAAAAAAAAAAAAAAAAAAATCATCTAACCATATACTTAATGATTAATGTATGTATTTTACTATTAGTTTAAAAAGTTTACTTAGGTGCCATCTAGGTAAGACCTTGAGGTGCTATATTTTACCCACAGGAAAGTAAGAATTGAAAGAAATAATGGCAGGGCAGAGGTTCATATTTTAGAAAGGGCATATTTAATTCTCTACTTTTGTCCTTTGATTCTCTCCTGGGAGTCCAGTTTCTCCAAAATAAGCATATTTATTTAAGAAATATTACAAGTAAACATCTACCCCATGGGCATCTTTTGCCCAAATTGCCTGGAAAAACAGGGGTTAGTAGGTTTTTATTTTATTTTAATTTTTTATTAGTTTCAGGTGTACAAAACAACATAATAGTTAGACATTTACACCCCTCACAAAGTGATAAGCCCCCCAATGTACTACCCCTCTGGTTTTGTATATAAGCTGTTACAATACCATTGACTATATTCCCTATGCTATGCTTTACATTCTGTGACTGTGTGTGTGTGTGTGTGTATATTTGACATTCAATATTATTCTACTTCAGCTTTAGATGTACAGCACTGTGGGGTCATAGACTACATAGTCTATGAAGTGACACCCCCCCCATAAGTCCAATACCTGTATAGCACCTTACATAATCTTTATTGATTATATTCCCCATACTGTATTTCATACCCCTTCCCCCCCCCCCGCCCCGACTATATAGTGACTACCAGTTTATACTTTCTAATCCCTCCCCCTTCTCCCCCATCCTCACCCCTCTCCCATCTAACAACCATCAGTTTTTTTCTGATGGTTATCACTATAAGCCTGGGGTTAGAAATGCTTTGGTCACTGTATAACCTCTTCCATACCCTTATCAGATCTTTCCACTGCAGGCCTTAAAGGGGATGATAATTCCTCCTCAGGACCTTGCAAGGTCATTGCATGTGGGTGGAGGAGGGGTGGAGGTGCCAGACACACAGCCATGAGTAGAGGAGAGCTATTTCAGATGTTCAGCATGTTTCTACACTTCTGCTCCTCACAGTGTGAAAAGCAGATACAGGGCAGGTCCAAGCATATTTTTCTTGAACTGAATGTTAGTACAGAAGGGAGTGGGAATTAATAGGTTTTTATCAAGAAAAAGGAAGAGGAGGAGGCTGAATGCTATTGATGTAGAACTATGGCCTGCCACCTATTTCTCATTCTTTGATCTTTTGCCATGATTTCCACCTTTAAAAGTTTTAATTAAGGTTTTGCCATAGAAAATATGACATCCTTATAGGCCTACCAGAGTTAGTGCAGTTCTTGTATTTTTATAGATTTAAAAAATCTAAACCAATGATAGAAAACCTGGGCCATTTTCTATTTAAAATAGCTATCAGCTTTCTAAAAATATATTGATAGTTGTTTCAAGGTTCTGTATTCCCATTCATTAACTACTTTTTTTTTTTTAATATGACAATTCACCATATGGAGGTCCTTTTTTTTCTTTGCACCCGGAGTTGTTAGATAATTCTCTTGAAGTGTAGTGGAAATTCTTTCAATTTCACTTTCCCTCTTTTGGTTGAAATAAGAAAAACATTAATTAAAAAAAAAAACATATATATGCAATGAAAAATGTTTTCTTTACATAGTGTGAAGCATTCAGAAATAGCAAGAACCTTGACAACATTTTAATTTAATTCATATAATCATTCACTGTATTTGGCTCCCTAATTTTTTTCAGTTCTATTGAGGTATCATAAACAAAATTGTAAGATATTTAAATTGTATAACATGATCTGACACACGTATACATTGTGAAAGTCTTCCCCCCCATTGAGTTAATTAACACATCCATCATCTCACGTTTATTTTCTTTTTTAGTGAGAACATTTAATTTCTACTCTCTTAGCAAAATTCAATTAAACAATACAATGTCATCCACTATTGTCACCATGTTATACATTAGATTATTATATCCTCAGACCTTATTGATCTTATAACTGATAGTTTGTACCTTTTTCTCAACCTCTCCCTATTTCTCCCACCCACGCCCGCCCCCAGCCTTTGGCAACTACTTTCCTACTTTCTGTTTCTATGAATTCAACTTGCTCTGAGAGGAGAAAGCTAAAACAAAGGGACAAATGAGAATACTTTAGTCATTAATGTGAATGGCTGGTATAAATGAAAAGGAGATCCAAGTATTGGCTCAGTATGTATTTTGAGGCCCAGAGATTAAATAATTTTTTTCCAGTGAGTGATATTGGGAAACTTTAAAAAAATGTGCGCTTAGCACTTCCATTGAAAAGATTCCCGTGCTACTACTCCCGTCTGCAAGCACATTCCAGCCCTATCTCTAGTTCAGAGATCTGAGAGTCAGAGTTAAAGAGAGATTTTAGAAAATAGGAATTTTTTTCCTTTTGCTGTAATTCAACCTGAGGGCTTTTCATTTAAGTTGTCATTCCTGGAGGAAAGCAAAAACCTACCTCCAAGCCTGATAATGCTTCCGTGGCCTGCTGCAGATAAGAGAGCTTTTGAGATAAAGGATTGAGTTGATTTTGATTTAGCTTAAAATTATTCCAGTGAATTTGTTGTAAAAGGAGATATGCATACATTTCAAATAATATTTATGTTTTCAGTAATTAGTACACAACATTTTTATATGTTTACCATTGTTGTCAAGGAATAAAATATTATTACATATCACCATAAGTAATTTCCATGTATATGTATAAGTGAGACTGATTAATTAATGAACTGACCATTTTTTTCTTACCACAAACTTGTGGACATTACTTCTTTCTCTTATTGTGTTGTTTAAAAAGTCATTTGCTGGTACCTAAAGAAATCAAGAGATACGAATATCGGAAGAATCTCCCTTCTTTCCCCAAACTGTAGCCCACATAGTTTAGCCTGCTCAGTGTTGTCCCATGTAGTGTTCTTTTAAAAACAAGCACGTAAATTCATCTTCAACATCTGAAAATTGGGTGTTTCTCATAAAAATCCAAATTTCTGGCTTCTGTTACAAAATTAGGGGCTGGTAATACCAATACCAACTTCTCTCAGGGCATAATTGGCTGAAGCTGAGCAGTAGCTAAGTTACATACTTTAGAACAATGTGGTTTTTTTTTAAAAAAAAATATGACCCATATTAACCCATTTGTGTTACCATCCTGGGCCCTGTAGGCCTCTGAGTTTCAGACTCTTGTTTGAGGAAGAAATTGGTTGGATTAGATAAGATTTGGAAGGGAGCAAAAGATTTTTTGGTGCTGTTGTCCAGGAGACTAGAATGATCCTAGAGCTTTATAGTCAAGAGTCTAGACTTTGATACAGACAGATCAGTGCTCCAATCTCTGCCCTGCCATTGCCTCGGTCTTGGAATTTGGGACAAACTGCTTAAATGTTTTTAAACTGTTTTCTGTTGTGTAAGTGTAGATAATAACATCTCCCTCACAGGGTTGTTTTGAGAAGTACTAGAGAGTAATTATTCCCAGTACAAAACGTTTTGCTAATCAAGAAAGCCTCTAGTTACTTTTATTTATTTACTTATTTTATTTTTAAAATTTTAGTATTGTTAGTATACAGTCTTATATTGGTTGTATTGGTTTCAGGTATACAATATAGTGATTCAACCTTTTTATACCTTACAATGTGATCACCCCATTAATTCTAGTAATCTTGACACTGTACAAATTTATCACTACATTATTAACTATATTCCCCTTCTCCTTTTCACCTACCCTCCATCCTTTCCCTTTTGGTAACCATCCCTTTGACCTCTGTTTTTTTTTTTTTTTAAGATTTTATTGGGGAATTGGGGGAGGGGAACAGCATTGGGGAATCAGGGAAGGGGCACAGACAAGTTGCTGTCCCCTAGTTCCTCAGTCCAGTTGCGGAGGACGCTGCTTCACCGGCCCATGTTGGTATTGTCATTGCTCTCCTCCCGGATGAGGCAGATCGGTCGCTGGCCTCTGGACAGTTGCTCACTGTGGCTATTGGCAGCTCACACTGGCTGCCGGCCACTCACCGCAGCCCACCGCAGCCCACTGCAGCAGGGGCTGCAGCCCACACCATCGCTGGGGCTCGCACAGCCCAGCTCCAAGTGGAGCTGCCGCTAGTTGTAGAGGGAAGTGTCACCGGCCCTCACATATGGGATCCAAACCGGGGCCGCTGGTGTCCCAAACAAGATCTCAACCAGTGCGCCACTCAGCCGGCCCTGTTTTGTTTTGTTTGTTTTGTTTTCAGATTCCACATATAAGTGAAATCATATGGCATTTGCCTTTCTCTGCCTGACTTATTTTACTTAGCATAATACACTTTAGATTCATCCATGTTGTCACAAATGGCACGATTTCATGCTTATTGCAGCATGATATTCCATTGTGTGTGTGTGTGTGTGTGTGTGTGTGTGTGTGTGTGTGTGTGTATCTTCTTTATCCATTTATATATTGATGAACACCTAGGTTGCTTCCTTAAAAAACGAAAAATGGATATACCATATGACCCTGCAATTCCATTTCTGGGTATTCATCCAAAGAAAACGAAAAAAACTAATTCAAAAAGATACATGCATCCTTATTTGCAACATTATTATTTTTTTTTTGAGGGCAGTGTCACTGGCCCTCATATGTGGGATCTGAACCAGGGCCACTAGCATCCCAAGCCAGCGCTTAACCACCGTGCCACTCGGCTGGCCACGCAACATTATTTACAATAGCCCCTATTACTTTTAAGAAATTGTTTAAAGAACATTTGCCAAAATTCTGAGAAGGGTGGCACATTTGCATATTTTAGGCACTCATCTATATATTATCCATATTATCTGATTACTTTCTAGTCTCCATGTCAGAATTTTAAACCATTCCCCCTTCAATGTAATTCTTCTAAGAGAGTCACAGTGGTGGCCTTTAGGCTGAATAAAGCTTCCTATATTGTTTGGCTAGATTTTTGTATTTCACAATAGGTATGCTTAAAAGTCACTGTCACTTCAGAGGGCATTCCTAGAGTGGATAATAAGAAAAATGTAAAACTGAAACAAACCCCCAAGGAAGGATTAGGATCCCTAATGTACGTGCACGCGCACAGAAAAGGGTTAAATCAATTTCCTTGGGCTGGAAAAATAGACTTGACCTAGAAAATCCTTTCATAGGTATACATTTTACAAATAAAATTCATAACAAAGCCAATAGAAATCTTAAAATAATTGATTGAGAATTTAACCACCTTCAAACCCTTCCTTTATTTATCTTGTCTGCACAGGTCTATAGCATTATTAATATTGTTCAAGCAATGGCATCCCCAGGGTCAGGGTTTTCCATCTGGCTGCGCATTAGAATCACATGGGAGATTTTAAAAATTAGCAATGCCCAGGCCCTTCTCCCAGAGACTTTGATTTAATTGGTCTGGAGTGCAGCCTAAACATCAATATGAGCTTCTGTCCCATGGCATTATGCTAGCACTTGGTGCTGGTGTGAAGAGGGATGATAACTCAAAAAAGCAGAGCCTAGCCATAGGTCTGTCTCTATTATACTAATCTCCTATTCCTGACATTCATAGAGCTGCTCTTGCTGGCTGCAGTGAACTGACACTTAACTCATTTAAGTACAAAGGAGAGAGAAATGATGTTGGGGCAAGTGGTTAGTCAACACTCCAGCCAGAGAAGGAAGGTCCATGCTAAACATGTCTAAACACGTCTATAGGGGGCCGGCTGACTGGCGCGGTGGTTAAGAGCTGGCTTGGGATGCCAGCGTCCCTGTTCGGGTCTCACACCTAAGGGCCAGTGACACTGCCCTCAAAAAAAAAAAAAATAAAAAAAAAAATAAACACGTTTACAGGGCCGGCCAAGTGGCTCGTTGGTTAGGAGTTGACTTGGGAGCACGAGCTGTGAGCAGCAGGACCCCAGTTTGAATCCCACATGGGCCAGTGACACTGCCCTCTACAGCTAAGATGGTGAACAACAGCTCAACCTGGAGCTGGGCTGCCGTAAGTCACTGGCAATGGCGTAGGCTGCAGTGGGGCTGCAGTGGGCTGTTGTAAGCTACCATGAGTGGCCTGCAGCCAGCATGAGTGGCCTGCAGCTGCCATAAGCTGCCATGAGCTGCCGTGAATGGCCATCCAATGGCCGGTGACCGATCTGCTTCAGCAGGGAAGAGATCAATGATCACAATATCAACATGGGCCAGTGTAGTAGCATCTTCCACAACTAGACTGAAGAACAAAATGACAGCAACTTGTCTGTTCCCCTTCCCTGATTCCCCAACACTGTTCTCTCCCCCAATTCCCAAATAAAAAACAAACAAAAACAAAAGACAAAAAAAAAACCCCAAAACACGTCTATCACAGTATGAGAAGCATTTCAAGTGTACTTTACATAGTAAATCTGATTTGGTTATACCCAAAACCCCTGAGGTGGATATTATTATTATTCCTACTTTGTGGGTGAGTAAGAGAATCTATAACAGTTGTGAATTTTTCCATAACAACTTGTCGCATTGTTTTGATATTTGGAATGAAATTGAATCTTATTTCTGAATTCCTGGTTGCCAAGATCAATAAACGATTCAATATGAACAGCTCACCTGCCCTTGGCTTGCACAGTAATCCTGGCCTTATGGACAACATAGGGAGGGCTGGGTTTTTGAACTATAGCAGTCACCATTATCAATCCAGTCCTCCCCCCATTTGATGCCCCTGTCATGCCCTGATGCTTCACTGTATGGCTCCAGATAGACCACAGAGAACTCCTTCACGGAAGTCATCTCACATTTCTACTTGGCCACAGAAAACCCCACTGCTGTTCCCAAGGCCCTTGACCTCCACAGGCATCCGGGTGCCCAGCCCTTCCTCAACATTCTGGGCACTGCAAGAAAGCTAGTGGAGGCTTCCCTACCTCACAGAATCCCATCCCTCTTCTTTCCCAGTCTTGCAGTCCAGGTGAACCCTCCTTTTCTTGGAGGCATAGAAGCCTTAATATCAGTTTCTTGCATGGGCAGAGCCTTCCCCAAATAAAGCTTAGGAAGCACACAAAACACTGTTATCGTTCCAGGAGCAAAGGAATGCAAAAGTCAGAACACAAAGACCTGAATGTATTTCTTGAATGAGGAAAGGGGAAATAGCACTCTGTTTATTTTTGGTGATGAATTCACAGCAGCCCCAAAGAAACAAATTAATTATTTATAATGTACTCTAGTGCTGTACTAGAAAGATTTCAAAGCAAGTGAGACTGGTTCTGGGAGCTTCTCTTTTCATCAGAATTAATCCATTGACCCAAATGGATCTTGATACTTCATAAGTCCAAAAATAAAATAACACCTTCCCTGAAGAGGCTTGAAATTAGACACTACATCAGGTCTTAGATAAGTAAAGAAAAAAAATTGCAATCTTTAAGGAAGCTACTTTGAAACAGCCAACTTTTCATGGATAATTCTTTTTTTTTTTTTTTTAAAGGTTTTATTGGAGAATTGGGGGAGGGGAACAGTGTTCAGGAATTTGGGGAAGGGGACCAGCCAAGTTGTTGTTCTTCAATCTTCATTGTGGAGGGCGCCATTTGCCATCTGGCTCCCCATTGGCAGCTTGTGGCCTCTAAGCTCAAGGTGCTGTGTTCAATCCTAGTTGCGGGTGGGCATAGCTACCATCTCATGCGGGAGTCAAACCAGCAGCCTTGTTGTTAAGAGCACACGCTCTATCCTCTGAGCGATCCTGGCGGCAGCATCAAGGTGCTGAGTTCAGTCTTAGTTGCGGATGGCCATAGCCACCATTCATGGATAATTCTTTAACAACACCCTCTTCACCCTATCCCCTTTCCTTTTAGATTTCTTTCTATAAGACTTCTTGAGCACTAAAAGTTAGTGGCCTTTGTCATTGATTTTTATTCTAATAGTTACATACCTGGTTCTTGAAGCAGAGGAATATCTTTTTTTTTTTTTTTTTTTTTTTGAGGGCAATGTCAATGGCCCTCATATGTGGGACCGAACTGGGGCCGCTGGCTTCCCAGGCCAGCGCTTAACCACCATGCCACTCGGCCGGCCCAGAGGAATATCTTTAGTCAACAAAGGTTTACAGATTGTGGGGGACCCTTGGAAGATCTAAGGGCCTCTATAGTCTCACTTAGCTGTGGAGACCTCAGCTATAAACAGAATACATTTCAGATGATCTCTAACTTGACTTGACTATCAGTACTAGATATCTCTAATCATAGAGCTAGCCTGTTCCTCCTTGAAAATGAAAAGGTCAGGCCTTTGCTGAGGCAGAAGCTATTATGCCTCCTAAAGGACTGTGGTGGGGTCTGATGAATGGTGGTAAGAAAAGAAGGTACAAGGGCCGGCTGAGGGGTGTGGTGGTTAAACGCTGGCTTGGGAAGCCAGCTGCCCCGGTTCGGTCCCACATATGAGGGCCAGTGACACTGCTCTCAAAAAAAGAAAAGAACCGCGGTGAGCGACATCCAGAGGCCAGCGACCGATCTGCCTCATCCGGGAAGAGCGCAATGACGATACCAACAGTGAAGCAACATCCTCCGCAACTAAACTGAAGAACAAAAAGACAGCAACTTGTCTGTTCCCCTTCCCTGATTCCCCAATGCTGTTCCCCTCCGCCAATTCCCCAATAAAATCTTTAAAAAAAAAAAAAAAGAAAAGAAAAGAAAAGAATGTACACAGAAATAGAAGTTTATACTATGTGGTGAAAAATGTGGGGGCGTCACTCATAGAATGGACTCTGGGAAAGACTGAAAACTCTTTGACAGGAAGAGAAGAGTGAGTATCTTGTTTTCCTGGAGGACTTGGGTATTGGAACCATCAATCATAATAACTGATACTTACTGAATACTATTCCTCACAAAAACTGTATGGGATAAACACTACTATTAGTCCCATTTTGCAGATAAAGAGGCTGAGTCACCGGGAGTTTACAAGCCAAGACTGTGTTGCCAAGATTGTATAGCTGGAGGAGTACAGCTAGGATTTAAGTAATGTATTGTAGCTTTAATTGTGATGGTTTCCTGTGTAGACTCATTGTCATTATTACTGGGAGGATCTGGGGGGAGATTGCTGAAAATACTGTCTTTCTCTAATGCCAGCAAGGCTCCCCTGTGAAGCGCTGCTGGCCTCGGTGTTGGCAGTGCTGCCTACCCAGCTTGCCCGTGAAGCCCCTTATACTTTGTGCACAAAGGCAGCAGCAAGAGCTAAACATTTCCTTTTTTAACCTCCCCCATGGTTTATCAAGTAAAACAGTTACCTTCATCATCTCAGGGTCCAAGGGTTGGAACTTGGCTTTTTCCTAAAGGATGATTGTCTGGGAAGGTTCGTAACGAAGAAAACACCTTGGCAAAGGGGTAAAAAATTGACTAAGTAGTGCCCATCAGTCCAGGAGGCTCAGGACCTTTGGATTATGGACACAGTTCATCTACTTTGGCAAGTCACAGGATTTTTGGAGACTGGCACATTTTTATTAGCTGCATTTTAAGTCACCAGACATGTGGATATAGGCTTGATATACTAAAATACATTTATAAAATGCTGGGGCATTTCTGGGTAGAGTGACACATCCAAGAACACAATCATACAAGTTCATGTCCATTTTGTTCAAATCACCACACCAATAGTGTGGCTCTTGACCAATCCTATTTCTCAGACGGTAGCATTTCTTAATGCACTTTTGCTCTCGTAGTTTTTGCAATACACTGAGTTCCCGATGAGAGTGTTAAGAATTAGTGCTATTATATTTCACATTTGATGTTTGTGATTATTAACGATTGGTAGCATGTAATAAAGAGGGGACAACCTGTGAGGTATTCACATTCTTGGCTCCTAATAATTCCATTTTATTGTAAAGTTGGGGTGTTGTATCCCCAAAGTCCTTTCCAGCTAATACTTGATTTTGTCTCCTTTCTTTGTGCAAACTCTTCCCTTTGTTTACATTCTTCTTTTCTGGATTGTCACTAATTGAAACCCTTGCGATCCTTGAAGGACCAGTTTGAAAGCTGCTTCCTTCATGGTGCCTTTTGTTTTGTTTATTTTGTTTTTTGTTTCAGGAGGGCGAATCTCAGTGGCCCATGTGGGGAATTGAACTGGCAACCTTGGTGTTATCAGCACTATGCTCTAACCAACTCAGCTGACCGGCCGCTGCTATGGTGCCGTCTTTGATTGCCCTGCTCTCCTTCACAGTTTCCTGCATTCAGTGTGGGGTGGGCATCAGTCTCATGGTAGCTAGCCCAGGCTGCTTGAACTTACTGTTATATCCATATGCATTTCACTTCACCTCCTAAATCAGGGGTTCACAAACGTCTTCTGTAAATGGCCAGATAGTAAATATTTTAGGCTGTGTACTATATGGTCTCTCTCACAGTACTCAGCTTCGCTGTTGCAGCGCAAAAGCAGCCATAGTCAGCACATAAATGAATTAGTATAACCGCATTGTAACAAAACTTGATTTGTGATCACTGAAATTTGATTTTCACATAATGTTCACGTGTCATGAAATACTATTCCATTTTTGAATCTTTTCAACCATTTAAAATTATAAAAAGTACCTTAGCTTGTGGGCAGCACAAAAGTAGGCAGCTAGTGCATTTGGCCCACAGTTGGCCACACTCTGTTCAAGATTTTTGGTCCCTGGAAGGCAAGAACCATGCTAGACAACTGTGTGTCTGTCTCATACAGTACCTGTCACAAAATGTTTCAATAGTCAATGTTATTTGTGGAATTAATGTGGAATAAAAAGAAGACATAGTGAAGAGCTCGCTCAAGAGTGCGAGCTGAACTCTGAGCAACAGAAGTTCGATTCCCAGCCCGAGCTGAGCTGCCACTGAGCTGCCAACAGATGGCAAGATGGCTCAGCTAAAAAAAAAAAAGAAAAAAGAAAAAAAAAAAAGAAAGACATAACTGCATGATTGAAAAAAATCAGAAAATGTGAGTGGTTTATGACCCTTTCATTTATTCTCTTAATTTTTTTAGTTATAAGGAAAGGAAGTTTGGAGAAACAAACAAAAAAAAGTGATGGATTTGGTTGTGCAACTTTACCTAAGTAGAGTCAACCCATTGAAATCTATTGCCAGGAAAGGGCCTAATGGATAATGTAGCAATCCCTTCATCTGGAGGTTTACCAAAACAAATAAACAAAAACTCCTGAGTTCATTTGGAGTATAAATTTTTAAATTACACATTTATTTTTGAAAAGTGGGTGTGTAGGGTTTGTATCAGTGTGCAGAAAAAGAGCAAGAAATTCTGAAGCTCTTAAGGACACAAACATGAGGAGGTCTGAAGGAACTTTTCAGTTTATGTTGACCATCGTATAGATTTTCTATTATACAAGAAGAAGCAGGTACAGCTGGCTCTCCACTGTTGACCTCCATTTCTTTTTCTCTTATTCGTTGAAGTTTTTGATTGTGGTAAAATATACTTAACGTAAAATTTACCATTTAATTAATTTTTTAGTGTAAAAGCAGTGGCATTAAGTACATGCACAGTGTTGTACAGCCATCACTACTACCATTGCCAGAATTTTTCATCATCCTCAGCAGAAACTCTGTACCCATAAGCATCATTTTATTTTTATTTATTTATTTATTTATTTATTTTTTAGCTGAGCCATCCTGCCACCTGTTGGCAGCTCAGCTCGGGCTGGGCATTGAACTGCTGTTGCTCAGAGCTCAGCTCGCACATTTGAGCGAGCTGAGCCACTCGGCCGTCCCCTGTACCCATAAGCAATAACTCCTCATTCCCCTCTCCCCACAGACCCTATTAACCACCACTCTATTTTCTGTCTCTGTGAATTTGGCTACTGTAGGTACCTCATATAGGTGGAATCATATAGCATTTGTCCTTTTTGGTTTGATTTATTTCACTAAGCATAGTGTTTTCAAGGTTCATTCATATTTTGACTGTATCAAAGCTCCATTCCTTTTTATGGCTGAATAATATTCCATTGTATGTATACTTGTGTACCATATTTTGTTTATCCATTCATCTGTTGATGGACACTCATGTTATTTCTACCTTTTGCAAGTGTGAATAATATTGAAGTGAACACGGGTATACAAGTACTTGAGTCCCTGTTTTAAAATTCTCTTTCACTATGTACCTTGGAGTGGAATTGCTGGGTCATATCATAATTCTATGCATAACATTCTGAGAAAACACCAAACAGTTTCCCACAGTAGATGCAACATTTTATATTTCTACCATCAGTGTACTAAAGTTTCAGTTTCTCCACATTCTTCTTCTTTTTTTTTTTTTTTTTTTAAGCTGAGCCATCCTGCCACCTGTTGGCAGCTCAACGGCAACTCAGCTCGGGCTGGCCTCGAACCGCTGTTGCTCAGAGCTCAGCTTGCACTCTTGAGCGAGCTCTTAACCAACTGAGCCATTCGGCCGGCCCATCTCCACATTATTCTTTTCTTTTCAAATTTACTATGATCATCCTAATGTGTGTGAAGTGGTATCTCATTGTGGTTTTGATTTGCATTCCCCTAATGACTAATGACATTAAGTGTCTTTTCATATGCTTCTTGGATATTTGGAATCATCTTTGGAGAAATGCCTATTCAAGTTCTTTGTTTATTTTAAATTGAATTGTCAGTCTTTTTGTTGTTGTGTGTTTATGATGTGTGTGTGTGTATTATATACAGAGGGTCCCCAAATATATATGTAATTGGGGAACATATATATAATTGTGTGTGTGTGTGTATATATATATATATATAAAATTGGGGAACAGTCATGGTCATTGGTTACACATTGCTTTCATGCTACAATGGCATAGCTGACTCTTTTAAGGAGGGTGCTCTCACAGTGGCCCATGTGGGGATCAAACCGGCAACGTTGGTGTTATTAGCACCACGCTCTAACCAACTGAGCTAACCAGGCCCCTCATACTCCTACATATTTTAAGAAAAGAAAAATTGTATTGAAATTGTAATTCTCAATATATGCCGATAACAAAATATGAATACAAGTCATGTGTATACATTTTTTGGCAGCCTCGGTATACACACACACACACATACACACACACGCGCGCACGGTCTGACAATTAAGTTTGTGAACTTGTTGCAATGATGTTGCTAACCTTTTTTTGATATCAGAGGGGTTATTCACTATGAATTTGTACCAACTGGACAAACAGTTAACCAAGTTTACTATTTGGAAGTGCCAAAAAGGCTGCATGAAAAAGTTAGACGATCTGAACTTTTCACCAATTCATGATTCTTGCATCACGACAATGCACCAGCTTACATGGCACTGTCTGTGAGGGAGTTTTTAGCCAGTAAACAAATAACTGTATTGGAACACCTTCCCTACTCACCTGATCTGACCCCCAATGACTTCTTTCTTTACCCGAAGATAAAGGAAATATTGAAAGGAAGACATTTTGATGACATTCAGGACATCAAGGGTAATATGATGACAACTCTGATGGCCATTCCAGGAAAAGTTCCAAAATCGCTTTGAAGGGTGGGCTAGGGGTGGCAACAGTGCATAGCTTCCCAAGGGGAGTACTTGGAGTACACAGTGATATTCAGCAATGAGATATGTAGCAGTTTTTCTAGGATGAGTTCATGAACTAAATTGTCTGACATATATATATATATATATATATATATATATATATATATATATATATATATATATATATATAAAATACATATTCTCCTAGATACTAAACCTTTATCAGATATATGATTTGCAACTATTTTCTCTCATCTTATGGGTTATTTGTTTACTCTGTGGATTGTGTTCTTTGATGCACAAAAGTTTTTTTAATTTTGATGAGGTCCAGTTGATCTATTTTTTCTTTTGTTGCTTGTGCTCTTGGTATCATTGTTTAGAAGCCATTGCCAAATCCAGGATCATTTGCCCCTGTTTTCCTCTCAGAGTTTTATAGTTTTATTTAAATCCTTGATCCAGTTAAAATTAATTTTTGTTTGTGGTGTGAGGTAGGGTTCCAACTTCATTCTTTTGCATGTAGATATACTGTTCTCCTAGCACCATTTGTTGAAAAGACAACCATTCACTTTCCCCACTGAATGGTTATGACACCCTTGTCAAAAACCAATTGACCATAAATGTATGAGTTTATTTCTGGACTGTGAATTGTTTTGTACTGATCTATATGTTTCTACTTATGCCAGTAAGTAGTTTTGATTCCTGTAGCTTTGTAATACGTTTTGAAATGAGTTTGAGTTGTTTCACTTTGTTCTTTTTCAAGATTTTTGAGACTACTTGGGATCCTTTGCAATTTCATATGAATTTTAGGATTGACTTTTCTATTTCTGCAAAAAAATGCCACTGGGATTTTGATAGGATTATATGGAATCTGAGGATCACTTTGAGGAGAATTGCTGTCTTAACAATATTAAATCTTCTAATCCAGAAACATAGGATGTTTGTTTCTCCATTTACTCTTGTCTTCTTTAATCTTGTCTTCTTTAATTCAGCAATGTTTTGTAGTTGTCAATGTACAAGTCTTTTGTCCCCTTGGTTAAATTTATTCCTAAGAGAGAGAGAGTGTGTGTGTGTGTGTGTGTGTGTGTATAATGTTATTGTAAGTGGAATTTTTCCTTATTTTTGTTTATGGATTGTTTATTGCCAGTGTATAGAAATACAAGTGATTTTTTGTGTGCTAATGTTTTATCTTGCAACTTTGCTGAATACATTTATTAACTCTAACTGTGTATGTGTGTGTGTGTTTGTGAGTATTCTTTAGGGTTTTCTACATACAAGATCATGTCATCTTTGAGCAGACATAATTTTACTTTTTTAAAAAAAAGATTTTATTGGGGAATCGGGGAAGGGGCACAGACAAGTTGCTGTCCTTTTATTTTTCAGTCTAGTTGTGGAGGACGTCGCTTCACTGGCCCATGTTGGTCTTGTGATCACTGCGCTCTTCCGGGGTGAGGCAGCTGCTCACTGGTCATTGGATTGCTGGTCATGGCGGCTCACAGCAGCTCACGAAAGCACTTGCCAGCTTCCGGCCAGCCCCACTGCAGCCTACACCTTCGCAGGTGACTCATGGCAGCTCAGCTCCACGTGGAGCTGTTGTTCACCATCTTAGCTGTAGAGGGTTCAGCATCACTAGCCCTCATATGGTATCCGGACCTGGGCCCTGCTGCTCAGGGCTGGCGTCCCAATCCAAGTCTTTACCAACGCACCACTCGGCCAGCCCTAATTTTACTTCTTTCTCATCTGGATGTTTCTTACTTCTTTTTCTTGTCTAATTGTTCTAGTTAGAACTTTCAGTACTATGCCGAGTAGAAATGGTGACAGTGGGTAACCTTGTCTTGTTCCAGATCTTAGAAAAAAAGCTTTTTTTTCTTTTCTTTTTTTAACCACTGAGTATAATATCAGCTGTGGGTTTTTCATACATGGTCTTCATCATGTTGAGGGCATTTACCTCGATTCCAAGTATATTGAGTGCTTTTTTTGTTGTTGTTGTTATCATGAAAAGTTGTTAGATTTTGTCAAATGTTTTTTTCTGAAATGATCATATGGTTTTTATTCTTTATTTTATTAATATGATATATTACATTGGTTGATTTTTGTATGTTAAGCCACTCTTGCATTCCAAGGATAAATCCTCCTTGGTCATGGTGTATAATTTTTTTAATATGTTGCTGAATTCAGTTTGCTAGTTTTTTGTTGAAGATTTTTACATCTATATCCATAATGGATATTAGCCTGTAATTTTCTTTTCTTGTAGTGTCTTTGTCTGGTTTTGATATCAGGGTAATACTGGCCTCATAGAATTAGTTAGGAAATGTTTCCTCTTCTTCAATTTTCTTGGAAGAGTTTGGGAATGATTGGTGTTAATTCTTTAAACGTTTGGTAGAATTTACAAGTGAAGTCATCTGGTTCTGGGCTTTTCTTTATTTAGAGGTTTTGGACTATTGATTCAATTTCTTTACTTATCATAGGTCTATTCAGATTGTCTCTTTTTCCTTAGTCAAATTGGTAGTTTATGTGTCTTAGGAATTTGTCCATTTTATTCATTACATTTTTTTTTCTAGGTCTGTGAAGACACTGGTTATACTATTTATCAGGCTGTTTTGCTTAACTGGACCATAAATTCCTTAAAAAAGATACCAAAGTTTTATTTATCTCTCTAACCTCAGTGCCTGGCACATAGGTATTTGATAAATCTATACAGACTAAATGCAGATCATAAGAACTTTAACCATCTGAGATGTCCTTCATGGCTTGTCTTCAGAATTTATTTATGTAGTTTGTGAAAAACAATGTTTTTGTGCCTTATAAAAGTTTTGTCAAGTTTTTTTCTGAAAGAAATAAATTACACTATTGGAAGAATATATAAAATGCACACACAGGTAGAAGGCGGGACAACACCTGAGCAAACTTTTTAAAAACCTCAGTTTCTTTCCTCATTCTGACATCACCAATGCAAACAGTCTATGTTTTCCTTCTTAATATGTTTCTGAAGGTTCACAAGCCAGATCATGATGGTGAGGGCCCTTGGTGACTATGATTTGCTATTGCTCTGAATTATGAAGTAAGGGTATAAGGGCCTGCCATATATTAGTCATAAAACAGGTGAAGAGGGGAAAAGGAATTCCAATGTCAAGATCAGTTGTAGCCTGCTGAGAACTAGACAGAATCCATATTTCCATCATTCACATTTTTACATTTACTATTGCTGAAGACTATTGACAATCTGTTAGCCAATGAGAAACATAATTAATAGTCTCACCCTTTCCCTCCATTAAGGTGCCCTATTTTTCATCCTAATATGGATTCAAATGAAGGGCCTGTTGCTTACAGAAAATGACAAAAAATTGGCAAACTGAGGATATTATCTCAAGAAAAAAATGCCAATCCTATGGGTCTTTCCAGAGAACATCTCTGGTGTTGTCAAATGCCAAACTAGGGACTTTGGGTTAAGAGCTTATTTCAGCTTCCTTAAAGTCTTATTATTTCAGCTTCCTGGCAAAGTCAATTTCTGCTGCATTTTCTGTTACGGTGCAAAACCAAAACCAACAACCAAACAGAAACAAACAAGTAAACAAAAACAGTAAAAACATAGTAAGAAACGTAGTGTAATAATTAGTATATCTGAATTTGGGTTCTGGCTGTGTCACTTGCTTGTTTGTGACTTTAAGAAATTCCTCAAATGTTCTGTTGATATAAGAATGTCCAAACATGTAAATAATTTTATGAGTTTATTTGAGCCCAACTGATGACATATGCCAGGGACCAAGATCTCAAATGCTCCAGAGAAATATAGTTTGTAATATTTTATAAGCATATGCTCTCTTAAGTGTGGTCACGCTTGCTTGCTTTATTTATTTATTTATTTTTATGATGGGTAAGAATTCTGGGTGCAGTTCATTTAAAAAAATTTTATTTTGAAAATAAAATTTTATTTTGTATTTTTATTACTACTTAAATTTTTTTTCAATTACAGTTGATATACAATATGATATTAGTTTCAGGTGTACTACATAGTGACCAGACATTCATAAAACTTATGAAGTGATTACCCCGATAAGTCTAGTACCCATCTGACACCATACACAGTTATTCTAATATTATCGACTATATTCCCTGTGCTGTACTTTACACCCCCATGACTGTTTTGCACCTACCAATTTATATTTCTTAACCCCTTCCTCTTTTTCACCTACTACCCAATTCTCCTCCCCTCTGGCAACTATCATTAGTTTGTTCTCTGTATCTATGGGTTTGTTTCTGTTGTGTATATCCATTTATCTTGTTTTTTAGTTTTCACATATAAGTGAAATCATGCAGTATTTGTCTTAGTCTGACTTATTTCACTTAGCATAATACACTGTTGGTCCATCCATGTTGCAGATGGTGAAATTTCATTCTTTTTTATGGCTAATATTCTATTGTGTGTATGTACCACTTCTTTATGCATTCATCTATTGATGGACACAGGTTGCTTCCATATCTTGGCTATTGTAAATAATGCTGCAATGAACATATGGATGCATATATATTTTCAAATTAGTGTTTTGGGTTCTTTTAGATAAATAGCCAGAAATAGAATTATTGGATTCTTCTTTGTCTCTTATTTTAACCTTTGTTTTGAAGTCTATTTTGTATGGTATAAGTATTGCTACCTCAGATTTTTCATTTTTATTTCTATTTTCATGAAATATCTTTTTCCATCCCTTTACTTTCAGTCTGTGTGTGTCTTTTGATCTAAAATGAGTCTCTTGAATGCAGCATATATAAGGGTCTTGAGGGTCTTGTTTTCTTTTCTATTTAGTCACCCTATGTCTTTTAATCCATTTACATTTAAAGTAATTGTTGATAGGTATGTAGTTCTTGCCATTTTATTATTTGTATTTTTGACCTTTTTTTTCCTTCTTTTTTTTTTTTGAGGGTAGTATCACTGGCCCTCATATGTGGGAACGAACCTGGGCCACTGGCTTCCCAGGCCAGTGCTTAACCACTGTGCCACTCAGCCGACCCTTTTTTTTTCCTTCTTAAAGAAGTCATTCCTTGTAATACTTTTTGGTGGTGACTAACTCCTCTAGCTTTTTCTTGTTTGGGAAGCTCTATCTGTCCTACAATTCTAAATGATAGCTTTGGTAGGGAGAGTAATCTTGGTTGGAAGTTCTAGTTTTTCATCACTTTGAATATTTAGTGCCAGTCTTTTCTGGCCTGCAAAGTTTCTGTCGAGAAATCAGCTAATAGTCTATGGGAGCTCCCTAGTAGGTAACTAACTGCTTTTCTCTTGCTGCTTTTAAGATTCTCCCTTTGTCTCTAATCTTTGGCACTTTAATTATGAGGTGTCTTGGTGTGGGCCTCTTTGGGTTCATCTTATTTGGGACTCTCTGCACTTCCTGCGCTTGTGTATCTATTTCCTTTGCCAGGTTAGGGAAGTTTTCAGCCATTATTTCTTTAAATGGGTTTTCAATATTTTGCCTTCTCTCTTCTGGTACTCCTATGATGTGAATGTTAGTATGTTTGTTATTGTTCCAGAGGCCCCTTAAACTATCCTCATTTTTTCTTTTTGATTTTTTTTTCTTTTTGCTGTTCTGATTCGGTATTTTTTCTTACCTTATCTTTTAAATCACTGATTCGATTTTCTGCTTCATCTAATCTGTTGATTCCCTCCAATGTATTCTTATTTTCAGTTATTGTATCATTTATTTCTGACTAGTTCTTTCTTATGTTTTCTATCTTCATTTCTATGTTTCCTATCTCTTTGTTGAAGTTCTCCCTGAGATGATTGAGCATCCTTATAACCAGTGTTTTGAACCCTGTGCCTGATAGATTGCTTACCTCCATTTTGTTTAGTTTTTTTTTCTGGAGCTTTGTTCTGTTCTTTTATTTGGGAAATGTTCCTTTGTCTCCTCATTTTAGCTGTCTTCCTGTGTTTGTGTCTATGTATTAGGAAGAGCTGCTATGTCTCCTCATCTTGGTAGAGTGACCTTATGTAGTAGGTGTCCTATGGGGCCCAATAACACAGCCTCCCTCGTCACCTGAGCTGGGTGCTCCAGTTGTGTCCCTTGTATGTGTCTTCCTATTGTAGTTGAGCCTTGGTTGCTATTTTCATGTCAGTGGTTTGTGGGGGTAGGAATTGACCTTCAGGTTGATTTGTTGTGAGGACTGGCTGTAACCACAGTGGAGGAATTATGTGTGGGGCTGACCCTTTGGAGATTAACTTTAATGAGGCTCTGGTGCCTGCTGAGTCTTCCCCTTGAGTATGCCATTTGTGGAGGTGGTTGGGTGGTGCTCTGGTGTGGCCTGAAGCTGCCCACTGGGTGTGTTGGTTTTGAAGCCCCTTAAGGGGTTCTGGTGGAGGCCCTGGTCAGCTGCTGCCTTTGCCCTGCCCAGGGCCATTTGGTATGAGCTACAAGGTGATTTGCAGATGGTTGCTGGGTTTAGAGGTGCCTGAGAGAGGCTAAACTTCAAACAGAGGCTGGCTACTGCTAGTGCAGGCTTAGGGCTGCTTAGCAAGAAATATAGGGCATGCAGAGGCCAGATGCTGCTTGTTTGGGTTTTGTGAGTCTTTAAGAGATTTTAGGAAAGTCCCCAGTATGAGCCAAGATGGGCAGTTTGTATGGAAAAACCAGTGTAAGTGGCTTGAGTGGGTCTGCTGTTTGGGTGGGGTAGGACCTCAGGGAATCACCACTAGAGCAGGCCACTGGGATTATAGCTAAGTTGATGGAGACTCAGACATGGCACCAACTTGTGAGTGCAGGCTGGGTGGTGGGAGGGCTCAACAAAGTAACAATGTCTTCTGCCTGCACTTCTGTCTGAGAGAAAGCTGCTGCTCCAGCCCTTGCCCTTAAGCCAGACAATTCAGTTCCTCCCCGTATGTCCCTGATGCCTTTTAAGCTGCTGCCCCATCACTGGAGTTCAGAGCAAGTGAGTCCTTCAGCAAGTAAGTCTGTGCGTGGTCTCTTTAAGAGGAGCACCTGGGACCCCAGATGCCCTCCATCTCACTCAGTCACAGTCTCCACTGGCTTTCACAGCCAGAAGTTATGTGGACTTCTTTTCCTGACATTGGACCCCGGGGCTAAGGAGCTGGTGTGGGGCTAAGACTGCTTGCTCCTTAGGGGGCCCTCCACAGCCTAGATATTCTTCTTAGTTTTTAACCACCACACCTTTGTGTAGGATCAGCTCATTCCATGTCTCCACCACTCCTATAAGTCACAGAGTGGTTTCTTCTGTATATCCTTAGTTATAGGACTTCTGTTCAGCTAGACTATAGGTGGATCTCAATGATGCTTGTTCTGTAGTTTAGTTGTAATTTTGACATGGTCGTGGAAGGAGGCAAATACAGCGTTTACCTAGTATGCCATCTTGACCCTGGGTTGGTCGAGGATGGTCACTCTTCAGAAGGCGGGGTCTAAAAGGGGACTATTTTAATGATGTGTTAACCTAGAGGCACAGAAAACATGAACAGAGCTTTGCTTAAGGAAAAGATAAGCCTTTTACTTTGGAAGTTATAGGCCTGGCGTGTTACTATTCACCTGTGATCTTTCCA
Organism: Aselliscus stoliczkanus; assembly: GCA_033961575.1. Classification (NCBI taxonomy): domain Eukaryota; kingdom Metazoa; phylum Chordata; class Mammalia; order Chiroptera; family Hipposideridae; genus Aselliscus; species Aselliscus stoliczkanus. Next base: position 120,818,773 of record CM066731.1, on the reverse strand, counting down.
GTTAGGAATTTATGATCAGATTACCCTGAGGTTACTTTCCATAGACCACTTTTGCATCCACAGTTCTTAAGCTATGAAGAGTAAGATAGGCAAGCAAATAAACTTCAAAAACTGTCCTATGGCCAATAAAATTAACTTAATTGTTTTTTTCTCTTTTCATAAAGATAACATATTCATTGTAGATAATTTTAACAATATAGAAAAGCTAAAAAAAAAAAAAAACCATCCCAAATTCTACCACTTGGTGCTAAATACTCTTACTGCTTCAGTGACTATTCTTTCAAGTAGAGTTTATTATTGGATTTGATTTCATCTCTCTCTCTCTCTCTCTCTCTCTCTCTCTCTCTCTCTCTCTCTCCCTCTCTCCCTCTCCAAACACACACAGACACACACACACAGACAAACACATGAATGCAGCTTAACAAACAGCACATATAATGCACGTTCCTCTGCAAACTGAATTTATTGAACATTTTTATGAAGATAAAAAAAATGTTTAATGTTTATAATAAATGAATCCTTTAAATTTCTAGTAACTGAAATAACATGGCAGTTAAGTTAGCATCAATTTACATACAGAGGAATTTATCAAAGGCAAATAAAATTTTTTTAAAAATTTTAATTTGTTAGGTCCTAGTTCTAATACTCTTTCTCTTCTGTTGTAACTTAGGCAATTATCTAATTATTAGTTGAAGATACTATACAAACAAGAAGGGAAAATAGAGAGAAGCCTTCCCATGATTGGTTAGTGAGGACACAAAGCCAGATAAAAACCAGCCAACACTGAGGCCGGAGGGAACAGAAAATACCCTTATCTTTATCTGTTTCCTGGAAGGGGCTATGCTGGAAGAAAAGAATTTGCACGTCTCTCTTCTAGCACATCCAATTTTCCAATGTGAGAAATAGTAAGGTTTTTGACTGTAATGAGTCCCATAAGTAGTAAGTCAGTTTTAAAGAATGAACTTTGGAGCTACTTTGTTAAAAAGTTTTCTGTCAATAATTACCATGGTTAGTGAAATCAGATGGCAGCAGGATCAATATACCTCTGCTAATCACCCTCCTAAGCATTGTTAATGACAGATTGTATTTTTATTTTTATCCTAATTAAAAAAACAACACATTTTCTATTTAGTCTAATTTGTCTTTCAGGTTGAGGTATTTCTAGACTTAAATATTATTTTTATAATATGTTGACAGAATGTATAAATTATGAAGCATATTGGTACATTTTTTTCTTTTTAAAAAAAAATCTATTTTTTGTGGGGGGGAACAGTGTGTTTTTCCAGGACCCATTAGCTCCAAGTCAAGTAGTTGTTTCAGTCTAGTTGTGGAAGGCACATCTCAGTGGTCCATGTAGGGATTCTTGGCATTATGAGCACTGCACTCTAACCACCTGAGCTAACAGGCCGCCCCAGTACAATTTTATTTATACTATTTATAATACAATCATCCAAATATTGTTTCGCAGTATATTCAAATATATTCTTTTTTTGTGACACATTTTTACTAAAGAAGATCTTGTAACAGTAAGGTGCCCTTACTGAAATCATTAGGCACAATGTGTTTTGCTTTCAGCTGGAAAATGAGAACTTTGGAAAACTTGTATCTGTCACTGGGAGCTTGATAGCTTAGTAACACTTAAAGACTTTCTTTGGATGAGTTTTGTGGTGATGTTAGCCGAAGTGATTTGAAAAAAATCTTTAATGAAATATATCAGCTTTTGGAAAAACTGTACAAGAGTGCACTGATATTTTCCAAGTGACCAGTACATAATGTCACAAACTCCATTCAATGGATTTCAATATAACTGAGGATGAAAAGCTCATTGATATAGTTTCAGATTCCATATTGTAAGTAACCTTTAAGAAACTACAACTTGAGTTTTGGCATAGTATCAGAGAATAGTCACAATTATACAAAAAAAAATAAATTTAAATTTAAAACAACTGTTATAGGCATTGGAGAGCAACAAGACATCTAGCATGTGAGAGACCAATATCCAAGAAAGAGGGAAAACATCGAGGTAAGCCCGAAATTCTGTGCTACTTTTATCCTGAAGGCATTTCTAATTTCTAAACCGCGTTGAACTAAGATGTCTAATACGAAGTGGGTGCTAAGATGTTAAAAGATGAATCAGAGTTTTTGGTAGTATCATGGTGCTGGTGAAATAAACAGTGGAGGTGAGGCCACCAAAGAGGAGAAGTGGTCCTGGAAAACATGGACTGTTTTCCATCAAGATACGTGAAGGGCTACACCCTAATATCAGGAATGTACAAGATGAGCCTGGGACATCTTCTAGTGCCAGAAAGGATGGCAGTGCTCAAAACCAAAACCAAAACCCCCACAATTATAGGCGTATGCCAAAGGGACATAGGAATCAACTGAAAGAGCTCCCAATGACCAAGCTAGAACAACTTGAGCAATGCAATAAGTAATATTGAATTATAACCCAAACTATAAAATAAATATCCATAATTTTATATTGATATAAATAAATTATTGAATAAGTAAATAAATAGGGGTGACGAGATAAACCTATCCATGCAGAGGAGGTCACTCACTTCATCCTCAGGAGGTAGAGTATAAAACTTCCTACTCCTAAGTATGGGCTGTGCCTAATAACTTCCTTGTAAAGAGTAAAGAATGAAGAGGCGGAAAAGGAGTGATTACTGTGGAGAAACCTGATGAATCAGGGGATCAAGATGAACATCAACATGATAAGTCATGTTGATAGTATGTACTCTTGATATAATGTGGGGAGAATAGCCGTTTACCTCAGTAGTGTTGTTCCTGAAACACATAACTCCAGTCTAATCATGAGAAAAACATCAGACAAATCCCAATTGAGGGGCATTATACAAAATACCTAACCGGTACTCCTCAAAACTGTCAAAGTCACCAAAACACAAAAATGTCTGAGAAACTGTCACAACGAAGAGGAGCCTAAGCAGACATGATGACTACATATCATGTGTATTCTGGAAGGGATCCGGGAAGAGAAAAAGGACATTAGGTAAAACTAAGGAAATCTGAACAAAAGTATGGACTTTTAGTTCATAACAATGTATCAATATGGCTAATTCATTGTTGCAAATGTAGTATACTAATGTAAGTGGTTAATAATATGCTAAAACGTGTGTGGGATATGTGGGAGCTCTCTGTACTTTGAAATTTTTATGGAAATCTATTCTACAGTTAAAACGTTTATTTAAAAAAGATTTCAAAGAGTACAGTTTTTTGGAGAAGATATGAGTATAATCAAAGAATTTATGCTATGTGGCAAGAATCCTAATGAAGGTAAGTGTTTTGGGGAAGGAATTAGAGAAAAGAAAGAGGTCTCTGGGAAAAGTGAAGGAGATTGTACCACAAAAGAGAAAACATTTGACCTGAAGCTTGAGGGAAAAATAGCAGCTGGTCAACCAGAGAGAAGAGGGGAAAGAAGTACTCTTCTTGCTTAGTTTGCATTTACTGAAACACCACTGAAGCATGCTAACCGATATGCATCTTTCCCTGTTTGTAATGCTTATTGGCATACCCCATCTCTTTCTCTTGACCGAACTCTGATCGATGGAATTATAGTCCTTTGTCCATTGGATCGTCCAGTTATTAGGAAGATGAGATTAGCAGAAGTGGTTTTTAAACAAACTTTATTATTCTGTGCTTGATCTAAAGGTCTGAAATCCAGTGCAAATGGTTTGTCATTGTGACAGACCATTTGATTGCACTATATCAATGTTTCCTGACCTTAAACTAGTGTAATTTGATGGCAGATAATTCTTTGTGGTGGGGGGGTTGTCTTATTCATTGTTGGATATTTAGTAGCATCCCTGGTCTCTACCCACTAGATGAAAGGAGAACCCCTTCCCCCTTCACCCCAGATGCAACAGCCAAAAAGGTCTCCAAATATTGCCAAATGTCCCCATGGAACATTAGAAAAATACTGATCCTTTAAGAACTCAGATTGCAAAGTTAATGATAGGCCCTAAAGGCAAGTACTGCCAAGAAGTTAAAATTCTGAAATACCCTGAGGCTGCTTCCCATAGTATATGAGATCTCAAGATCGCTTCAGAAGAAGCTGCATCTTGTAAGGTCTGATTTGGGTGAAATGCCAGTAAGCAAATGCAGACTTTATGTGGTTTTATTTAATTAATTAATTAACTAATTAATTCACCAAGAATTTATTGAGGGCCTGCCAGGTATCAAGTTGTGTGCTAGGTTCTGGGGATTTAGTGGTGAACAAGATAGACTCAGCTCCGTCAACAGGGTGCTGGTTAAATTCTGGTGCAGGTCCCTAAATCTCTGTACACTGAAGACTAGATTTACATGGAATGGTGATCCTGAGGTATTGGGTTGTTGGAAAAGTGACGCATTTTTGCAATGAAAAACAGAAAACATATGTCATGACTTTTCCGACAACCAAATTATCCTAGTTGATTTTACCTGAAGGAGCATATATGAATCCTAACTTTTTATAGACCTTTTCTTTTTTTTTTTTTTTTTTGAGGGCAGTGTCACTGGCCCTCTTATGTGGGACCGAACTGGGGCCGCTGGCTTCCCAAGCCAGCGCTTAACCACCGCGCCACTTGGCCAGCCCTATATAGGCCTTGTCTTCATGCATACTCTACTCCTTATCACATTTCTTTATTTAATTGGGTAATTGGAGGAGGGAACAGCGTTGGGGACTGGGGAAAGGGAAACAGACATGTTGCTGTACTTTTGTTCTTCAGGCTAGTTGTGAAGGACATCGCTTCACTGGCCCATGTTGGTATTGTGATCATTACTCTCTTCCCGGCTGAGGCAGATTGGTCACCGGCCATTGGACAGCAGCTCACAGTGGCTCATGGCAGCTCTTGCTAGCCGCTCATGCTGGCTGATGGCCACTCATGGTAGCTCACAGCAGCCCATTGCAGCCCCACTGCAGCCTATGCCATCCGCCGGCGACTCACCTCAGACCAGCTCCAGGTCGAGCTGTTGTTCACCATCTTAGCTGTAGAGGGCGCAGTGTCACTGGCACATATGGGATCCGAACTGGCAGCCCTGCTACTCAGAGGTCACGCTCCCAAGCCAACTCTTAACCAACTGAGCCAGTCGGCCAGCCCCATATGGCCCAGAAAGGGCCGGCTTCCTTATCACATTTCTACAACCTTCAGCCCTTTCACAGTTCCTGAGATATGAGATGGACCATGACTGATGGAATTATATTGATCTTGCTCTCAAGAGTCATTATCAAGGTAGATGTTTGCACCACTTTTGCCTGCAGAAATTCCTGGTAACAGAGAAGAATTTAAAAGCTGTGAGGCTAACCACTCTGAGCCCGCTACTGTATTCCCAGGGTTCCTCAACGCACTGTGAAGTACCCTTGCAGTCCTTAACTCTGGTGCTCGGGGTACTGACCAGATTAGAACATTTGTGCCTGCCTTAGGCCTACCTGACTCCCAGGGCTTCCTGCAATCATGGCTTTAAGTTCTAAAATTTATAGGAAAGTCCCAACTTGATTGAACTTTAAAAAAAAAAAATCAATGAGACTTATTAGATTCCCTGTTATTTCTTTAAACCCCTGTTAAGACTTTTCATATGACTATATTTCTACATCAGTAGGTTTCTGTTGTCACATTATACCCGGTGTCTCCATTTTTGGTTTGGACAACATGGCTGCTGCACTGGTTGTCCCTTTAACTTTTGCTGTGGATTTCTTGGCTCTGGCTACACACCAGGAATAGGCTGCTGACTTCTCAGGACCTGGTGCTGAGGCTGGCAAGTCAAAAGTTGTGAAAAAAAAGAGGGGGGGGGATGTTTATAAATACAGTGTTCTTACCTTGTGAATTGCAGTTATTATTACTTCAGAAGCATACTGGGACTGTCTGGTAGTGAGATACCTTAATGTCTTTTGGCACTTTTTTAATGGTTTCAGTCTGGCTCTGTTTTGCAAGGGGCAGAGATCCACTCAAGCTTGCTCAAGCAAAGAGAATTATTATTAGGATATACTAGGTTAGGAACTAGACCTAGAGCATGGTCAGGAATTTAGGCAGCTCTATGAACCTCAGTTTATCTCTGCCCTAATCTCATTCTCAAAGCTGGGAAAATAGTATGTTTGAGGAACCAAGTGGAAGCCAGTGTGGCTGGACTGTCATACGAGGTTCAAAAGATGGCCAGGGGCCAGATCATGCCAGAGCTCATAGACCATGCTAAAATTTTTGAATTTTATTCCAGGGTTAATGGGAAAACTGTTGGAGTGTTGTAACCAAGTGATTGATATGGTCAGCATGACTACCCCAAATTATTCTGGATACAGAGGGAGAAGCTTTTTGGGGGCCATGGGAAGACAGGTGTGACCAGAGCTGGGCTGAGGGAAATAAAGAGAACTATGAGGGAGTAGGGAAGGAGGCAGATCTCAGAGGAGCCCATCCAGCTAAACAAAACATTGCGGAACTGCTGCCTAGTACATAGCAACTACGGAGTAAGAATGCTGATGAAGATCAGGTCAAAGGTAGGCTGAAGCAGCTGAGATGTCACTTTACATGGGAGTTGCTAGTTGATGACTGAAACGCCTGATTTAGAAAGCAGAGTCTTCAATGAGATCGAGTTCTTAGACATCAAAAACAATGTGAGAACACACAACCTACTGGCCTACGTGAAACACCTGAAAAGCCGGAATGTGAGGAAGCCCTGGAGAGCTTGAAAGAAACTGAAGACTTAATTCAAGAAGAACATTCCGACCAATCGGATGGAGAAGACTGGTTACCTGGGGGCAGCTATGCCTGGCTGTATTGCCAGCTTGGAAGACCGGCAGAAGTCCAGATTTCCCTGGACAAGGTGGAGAGCATTTACAAGAAGTTTTCAGTCCCTCCTGCTATAGAACGGAGTGCTTGGAAGTGGGCTGTGAGGAAGGATGGGCTTTGCTGAAATGTGGAGGGAAGAATTATGAATGGACCAGGGCCTGCTTTGAAAAGACTCTGAAAGTGGACCCTGCACACCTTGAATTCAGCACTGTATATGCAGTCACCGCCTATTACCTAGACCGCTTTCACAAATCATCACAGATTAGTGAATTTTCTCTACACCCCCTAAAACAGACCATCAAGTTACATCTGGAAGATGCACATTTTAAGGCTCTCCTGTCCTTGAAGCATCTAGATGTAGGACAAGAAGCTGAAGGACAAAAGTACATTGAAGAAGCACTGAACAACATGTCCCTGCAGACCTACATCTTTTGATACACGGCCAAGTTTTACTGAACAAGACGCTCTCTGGATAAAGCTCTTCAGCTCTTAAAAATGGCTTGCAAGCAACAGCTTCCTCTGCCTTCCTGCATCAACAGATAGGGCTTTGCTATAGAACACAAGTTTTTCAAATAAAGAATGCTACAAACTGGCAGTCTAAGGACGGTATAGAGAAAATGACAGAATGACAAGATTAGCTATATCTCATTTTGAATTTGTTCTGGAACAAAAGCCCATATTTGACCTTGCTTACATACACACCTGGCAGATATGTACATAGAAGCAGGCAACTGCAGAAAATGTGAAGGCACTTATCAAAAAGTGTCATGCATGAAATCTCTTGAAGAAGAAAAACTGTAAGAGATATATTTCTACTATGGCCAATGTTAGGAATTTCAAAAGGAAATAGGAAGTTGATGCAATTATCCATTATTTAAAAGAAGTAAAAACAGAAAAAGCATCGTTTTTAAAAGATAAAAGTATCATTGCTTTGGAGAAATTGGCTTTAAAAAAACTTCAGAGAAATACTTTTGATATAGAAAGCTTGAACTTCCTTGGGTGCATATACAAATTGAAAGGAGAAATGAATAAAGCCTTGGAGCATTATGAGTGGGTCCTGAGGCTGGCTGCTGGCTTTGAGAACTCCGTGGGACATATTCCTTAGACCTTGAAATATGGACCACCGTCACACTTCATTTGTTTTTAGGTTAACAGGTAGTAATCATCTTTTCTGCTTGATGCTTTCAGAAACATATTATGTAATAATGTAATTTTGAACAATTACTGAAACCTGATAAAATATTAGTTGGTGAAATAAAATATATAACTGTGTGTGTGAAAAACAGAGGGAAAGACAGAGAAACCATTACTCTGTGAATGCTATAGAGTAGAAATAACTGTTTGTTAAGTAGACTTGTAACAAATAAAACAATACAATTACATTAAAAGAGAAAAAAAAAAAAGAAAAAAGGAAGGGCTTCCTAAGTCAGTATGGGAAGTTAGGGAAGGCTTCCTGGAAGAAGAAGAGATATTTAGATGAGACTGGAAAATTAACCAGTTGAAGAGGCTGGAGAGGGGAAAGAGTGTTTTAGACAGAAGGAATAGTAGGAGCAAATACTGGGAGAAAAGAGAGGAACAGTCCTTGTGGAACTTATAATTTAATGCAAAATTCCTCAAACTTAAAAAAAAATCATTTTATTTTAATATAATTTCAAGCTCACAGAAAAGTTGCAAGAATAGTGCAAGAAACTCTCACATACTCTTGCCCCCATTTGTTTCTCTTTTTCTTTTTTCTTTTTTTTTTTTTTTTTGAGGGCAGTGTCACTGGCCTTCATATGTGGGACCCGAACTGGGGCCGCTGGCTTCCCAAGCCAGCGCTTAACCACTGTGCCACTCGGCCGGCCCTGTTTTCTCTTTTTCTAACACACACACACACACACACACACACACACACACACACACACACACACACTTTTTTCCTGAATTATTTGAGAATAAGTTACAAAATCATGAACCCCTAAATACTTCATGGTATATTTCCTAAGAACAAGGACATTCTCTTTTATAACCAATATCAAAGAGTTTGACATTATATGATACTATTATCCAATCAGTCCATGTTGAAATGTCAATGACTTTCTCAATAATACCGTTAGAGCTACATATCCCCCAGTCTAAGTCCAACCTAAGACCATGTGTTGCATTTAATTGTCTTATCTGTAAAAAGCTTCTTAGCCTTCCTTTGTCTTTCATGACCTTTGTCTCATGACGTGTTTTAAAGAATACAGGTTGGTTGTTTAAAGAATGATCCTCAGTTTATGTTTGTCTGATGCATGCTCATGATTAGATTAGAGTAATACCATGTGGTATATGTTGTGTTTACCACATTCCTGAAATCTTGATGCCTTAATATCTGCCCTGCAAGCATATATTGGACACACCTTGTTCTGGGCAACCTGACAATATGCCTGGTCACCTTGCCTTGACCTCCTGCCTCCCTCATTGTCTCCCCTTGGGAGTTCTCCCCAGGGAGTGCTTTTGGAATACTAACTAGCCAGTCCTAAAACAGCTTCCCTGCCTGCCTGGTCCTTCCCTTGGCAACTACAGTAGAGGTGCTTGCCCATAGCCGTCCCCTCCCCCGCCCCCCCTCTGTCCTTCTCTGAGTGAAGACTTCAGTGGTTCCCCGTCTGGCCAGGAAAGGTATGATCTGTATTCTCTCTCTTGGGAATCTGTGAGTATAATAAAGCATCTTTTCAATGGCAGTCGACTCCTGATCTGTTGACTTTACCATACCTAAATAATAATAATAAAAACCTATTAAAACATGTCAGTTTCCCCACTTAAAATTACTATTTACTTTTTAAAATTCGTATGTAATTTGTGGAGAGATACCTCAAAATACTTTTTTTTTAAAAGATTTTATTGGGGAATTGGCAGAGGGGAACAGCGTTGGGGAATCGGGGAAGGGGAACAGACAAGTTGCTGTCCTTTTGTTCTTCAGTCTAGTTGCGGAGGATGTTGCTTCACTGTTGGTATCGTCATTGTGCTCTTCCCGGATGAGGCAGATCGGTCGCTGGCCTCTGGATGTCGCTCACCGCGGCTATTGGCAGCTCACATTTGGCTGCCAGCCGCTCACGCTGGCTGCGGGCCACTCACTGTAGCCTATGGCAGCCCACTGCAGCAGGGGCTGCAGCCCACACCATCACCGGGGCTCGCACAGTCCAGCTCCAGGTGGAGCTGTTGTTAGCTGTAGAGGGCAGTGTCACTGGCCCTCATGTGGGATCCGAACCGGGGCCGCTGGCATCCCAAAACCAGCGCTTAACCAATGCGCCACTCGGCCGGCCCCTCAAAATACTTTTGACTGAGATGTATAATAAACATATTTTACATGGATATATATATATATATATATCTATATATATATATATATCTGAAAAAAGAGTTTAGTAAAACAATACATATCCTTTCTGTTTGAAAGTTATTTTAGTTCCTATTCTATTCTATTTTGTTTGAAAATTATTCTGTCTGACCTACTAAATTGATTTCATAACCCTCTAATGGGCAATGACTTTTGTGTGAAATAGTGCTTTCACACAAAAAGAATAGTGCGTCACTTTGTATTGGAAATATCACTTTGTATTGTCTGCTTCCAGAATGGAAAATTGATGGATAGATGGGAGGGGGCAAAATTGACAGCAAGCAGCCCATTATAAGGCTCTCACCATAATTCAGATGAGAGGTTGGTGGCTACTGGCAGTGAGGTTGAGAGAAGTGGGTGTGTTGGAGGGAGAAGTGGATTGAGGAACTTAACAGAATTTCATGATTGATTGCATATGGGGGTGGGAAAAAGAGGGTGGAGTCAAGAATGATGGTTAAGGCCTTGGCCTCTGGGGCAGATGATGGTGCCTCTTACAGAGATGAGAAACACTGAAGGTATAATTATGGTTCAGGTTCCATCAAGTAGAGTTTGTGGTTTTAGGAACATTGGATTAGAACCCTTCAGTGGGCAGTTGGTCCTATGGCACTTAGGAGGTAAACCTGGGTTGAAGTAATAGCAAACTGAAGTTGGATTTTACTCAAGGAGATTTTACAACTTCATCCCCATTGCAAAAAGCAGGAATTGGTTCAGGACAGGAAAAAAATGCTCTGAAAATATTTCCAGTTATTTGGTGGTGAGACGCATAAGTAAAATAATACAGACAAGTCAAAAGTATATCAAGGAAGTCAATTAACATAAATTTACTAAAATAAATTTCATTTTTCCCACTTTCATCTCTTTCTCTTTTGGTTAACCACTCTGTAAAGTCTCATATACGTATATGTATAGAGCAATGTGGAAAAGAAAGAAATTACACTTTCGCATTATATAGAAACAATGTTGACTTAAATCACACAATGCATTATTAACCTGGGCTTTCCCAGAGGCTGGTGCCTAGATTTAACCCTCCAAATCTAGGAATGATCATTCTCAGGTCTAGATACCGGAGATAAACACGCATATGGTGCGGACTGCAAAAGATACCTATTTTCAAGCTGCAGAAGTTTGGGTTGCACTGAGAAAATGTTTTCTTTTTCCCCACTAACGGAAGAGGGTGTGAACGTGTGAGTTTACATTCACAGTGTTGGAAATGATGGACCGTGCTCTGTTAGTCATCCCTTATCCCCAACCACCTTTATCTGCTCCCCTCCCTCCCGTTCTCCCTCCATTCCTCCCCCCCCTTCCTCCCCTCCGCCCCTTCTCCGGCCTTATTCTGGGATTAACGGCGGGGTCGGCCTGTACACAAACGCAGCTGGCTCCTACGGTCAGCCTGAGCCCTGCTGTGCAACCACGTCAGGAATTCCAGTAAGTTGGCAACACAGGAGCACAAAGACAACAATGAGGAAAAAAAACCCTTCAGTGCAGAAAGGAATGTTTAGAGCCTCGGCTGCTACAGTGAAAGGACACACGCGCGCGCGCACACAGACCCTCGCTCTCACCCTCTCGCGCTCACGCGCGCACTGGGAGCGACCCTCCTCCCGCGCAGGCGGTCCCCGCGCTGGCCGGCGGGCCCAGGCGCGCGCCTCCCCAGCGCCTTCGGCTGTTCTTTGTAACGCGCGGGTGCGGGGACGCTCATTGACTACGCAGCGGCCCCGGCGGGCGTCGGATTGGCCTGACCTCCGCGCGGTCTCGTACCATCGCCCCGGCCGCCCGGAACCTGCATAAATCAGCCAAAACTTCTCCCTCGCAGCGTCCCTCCTCCCACCCGGCTCATCCTCCTCATTCCCCGGCCCCCTCTACCCCTCAGGTCCCCAATCCTGCCTCCTCCTCCGCGCCCTAGGAAGGCAAATAGCGTTCCGGTGACTCTGGTCAAAGCAGAAAACTCTGGATTTTCAAATTCAGAAATCTCGAAAAGAAAGCCACGAAATCTCACACCCTACTCTCTCTTTTTCTTTTTTTTTTAAGTCTTAGTTTTCTCTTTCTGCGTCTATTTCTCCTTCTCTCTTTTTGCCTTTCCAAAGTAGTACCTGTCACCCCCACCCCCCACCTCCGCAAAGCTTCATTAACCTCTAAAGCCCACGGAGGGTACAAGATCCGGACTGCTGGGGATCAGCAGAGCCCCAGACGACACGTGCTCTGGAGAGGAGGGGGTGGCATTAACTGGCAGGGTCTCGCCCCTGGGGAGGGCGAGGCTGGGGGACCCTGCCCCGGTACTACGTGGAAACAGGACGGCCGCCTGCATGGTTACCGCCTCTGGCAGACAGAGAGGATTCCTGAATCTGGACCAGACTTGGAGCCTGGGGCCCCGCTGCGAAATTAGTCCTGGCATAGGGGCAGGAGATCTGGGGGGGGGGACCCCAGGTCTGGAAACATCCCTTCCTCACACAGGGCTCCCAGGGCCAGGGACTAGGTTGTGCACCAACCCCCGCCCCCCTTTCTTGCTGTCAGCTCTGGTGTCACGTACCGGCTGTAAGGGTCACTTGCAGTGCTCTTGGAGGCTGGCCCCCAGTCAGCCCAACTTACCGCTGCATCAAAGAAGGGAGCGGCGGAGTTCTCTGAACCCCTTAACGCTTCTTACTTGTTTAAAAGGGCACCGGCACGATCGAGACCTTCATTCTTTGCAACTTTGAACAGATTTGTAAGAAGTGCGATCTGGTCGTGACACCTGCAGATATGGTGCTTAAGAAAAGCTAAACAAGGATGCAACGTCCTCCCCAACATGGAGTCAACCCCCTCATAACTTGTAAAAACACAGAGCACTGCATCTCAGCGCCTTAACTCTCGGGGGGGAAAAGCAGGATGGATCCTAGGGGACTGCAGACTAGAGAATGATCACAGATCTCGCCAGCAGGCTCTTGACCCCTTCCCTTCTCTTTTCCCTTCTCTTCCTTCTCTTAATTTTCTTCCTTTTTATAAGGCTGTGTCGGCGGCACATTTCCCGGTGGACTGCCTCCCCGACTTCTGTGCCGAGGCAAGTCTTGCGGAGAGGCTAGGGCAGCTGGTTCCCGCGTGTGAGTGAGTCAGTTTAAGTGTTCGCATGTGAGTGTGTGACTGTGAGGAGTGTGAGAACGTATGAATGAAGAGTAGGTAGCTGAGAAGTATGCGTGCACGTGTGAATGTCAGTGTTTATGAGTGTGGAGTGCGCGCACACGTGTGTGTGACTGAGTGCATGGACGCGCGCGTGTGAACTGCGTGTGTCAGGTTGCGTGACGGTGAGAAATGTGTGCGATTGTGTGTGTGTGTGTGAGACTGAGTACGTGTGGAGTGTGCACGTGTGAGCGCGCGTTCGAGTCCCCACTCCTCCCAGCTGCAAAATGCAGGGGGCGGGCCGGGCGGCAGGGGGCCTTCCCCGGCTGGATTCCCGCATGCTAGTTCCGGGGCGGTCGGGTCTAAAGGGCTTTATGCACTGTCTGGAGGGTGGGGACTGGCGCGGGTAGAAAAACGGGACGCCTCGAGCGGGCCAGCTTTCTGCTAGTAGGAGCCCGCCAAGGCGCGGCTCTCACAGAGCGCTCGCGAGCGGAGGCGCTTCTACTGCTGCTGCTGCTGTTGTGTGCGACGCGCGCCCACCTCCCAGGGAAGGAACGGCGAGGCCGGAGCCCCTGCCCGTCGGCGGGATGGAGCGCAGGGTGGCGGCAGTGGCGTGCACGCTGCTTCTGGCTTTCGCCGCCCGCCTGGCGCCGGCCAGCGGCCAAGGTAAGCTCTCTCCCGGCTGCTGAGCTCCGCGCGGAGCGCAGGACTTCCCCAGCGGTGGTGACAGGGTCGAGTCCGCAGGCGGGCAGAGGAGAGCAGGCAGGGCCGGGGCCGGGGCTGGCGGCGGCGCCGGAGCGGCTCCCCCTGGGGCGCTCAGGTTGCCCAGTGAGAGGCAAGCAGGAGCGCCCCTCCTCTGCCCGCCCGAGAACTGAGCAGCCGCAAACTTGAGAAAGCAGCCCCGCCGGTTTTGGTGACAGCGCACCCCACGGGGACATCGTCTTTGTTCCCACGGGAGTGTATCCCAACCCTTCTGGAAAGCACTTTGCCGTTGGAACCCTGAGAATGAAGGTCTCCCCTATGAGTGCGCAGCCTGTGCTTCCCCCCTCCCCCCATTTATTCTCCTCGGGGCTTGAGCGGTCCTCGGCGCTGCTCTGTGCGTAGTTTTCCACCTGCAGCTCCTCGCGGGGGAGATTCCTTTGCTCGCCCAGGCTTCTGGCGAAAGCACCCCCGCCTCTTTTCACCAGCGAAACTTGGTCCCGCGGTGACCCCCAAGAGACCGCATCTTGATACAGATCATTTGCGAGCCAAGATAAGGCTGGGAAGTGGGATTGGCTGAGAGAGCGGCTGATATACTGAAGCATTTTCTTGAAGGGTTTTCCTTTCCATCGAGTGGTGGGGGCTTTTGTGTTGATGAATGGGGCGCGTCTGCGCGGCCCGAGTTTTTAGCGCTCGAATGGAGAAAGTTTCTGGTAGGAAACGCTTCAAACTTCTCTCAGGTTGTCGGAGAATTTACGTTTTTACAGAAACAGAGGCAGAGAAAGAGAGGGAGGAAGAAGTGGAGAGAATAAAACCAGTAAGGGGCAAGAGAACAGAGAAGACAAGCAAGTAGATAGGGTAAGGAAGAGAAGTGGGGGGAGAGCTTGAGGACCTAGAGAACAGCGGGGAGGGAGGAAGAGGGAGAGGCCGGGGGGGGGGGGTGAGGGGGAGAGAGAGAGAGAGAGAGAGAGAGAGAAGAGAGAGAGACACCAAGGATGAATGGGAAGTGTGAGGAGAAGGCAGGAGAACCCGCGAGGTCTCCCCCTGACTTTGCGTTGCTAGGTAGCAGCCGGGAGCCGCGTGTGACCCACCACCAGACAGAGCAAACGCTGCTGCCTCCACGGGGACTAATCTGTCTGTGGGGATGGGAGAGTACCACCCCCTCTCCTGTTCCTTCCGTCGGACAACTTAATTGCCCTACAATGAAAATGAAACCCCTATTGTTGTAGGATTAGTCAAACCAATAAATTGATTTTCCTGGTTCACATATTGGGGGTGACGGGTGGAGACTGTAGAAACCCCCATTTATGGCGGAGAGAGGGGAGGGCTTATGGATGGGCCGCGGCATGTATTCAAATGGTTAATCAGCTTTCTTTCCTCAATTCTTAGCGTAAGCTCCTTAGAGGGAATCAACTAAGTAATTGTACATCAGCTCCTAGCAGTACCCATTTCAGACTTCCTGGGAAGAAGTTTGGAAACGCCAACGAATCCCACTGGTCTTGTAAAAATCTTTGGAAAGGGAGGAGAGGAAGGGGGAGACTGTTAATAATTCTTACTCTGAACACCTTTTCTCAGTGCTACTTACACAGAAAGAGGATTTATTATTATTGTGGAGGGTTTGCCTCAGCGCTCAGAGTTATATATATCCCATGTCCTAAATATAGGTATAGGATTTACTATATGTTCCTGTCAGTGCCTGGCAAAAGGAAATCTTATCCGGATTCACCTGGGATACATCTGGGTTGTCCCCATACAACCAAAACAGATGTTTTCTCCCATTGATTGGTGGTTTAGTCACCATATAACCCTTACTTACTATTTTTGGTAGTTTAGATCCATCCATCCTCCCATTTTATAATAATAATAATACATAATATAGTAACATGTATAATAATAGTAACATATTACACACTTCTATGTATGGCAGTCTTGTTTTAAGTACTTTATACTTATTGACTCATCTAATCTTCATAATAGCCCTTTAAAGAAGGTCCTCTTACTCTCCATTTTATAGAAGGGGAATGGAGGCATCCAGCAATTCAGTAACTTTCCCCAGGTCACACTGCTAGGAAGTGGCAGAGCTGTGAGGCAATCCAAGAAATCCTGACTCCAGAGGCTATAATTTAACTGCTAAAGTGTGTGGCTCTCTCTGTATTTTTCTGTTTGTTTTGTACTAAAAATACTATGCTCCTTCAGTTACTATCCATGTGTGAGGTTAGTAAAGAAACCAAGGGGCATTTTGAAAGTCTTCACCACTTAAGGTAAAATCCACCTGCTACTTCCTAACTGTAGATATTTTTTTCAGAAATTCTTTTTACGTTTCTGTGACCTGAACCCAAGTATCTTCACAAAATTTATCAATTTTACATACTTATTCTGTGAATATCCTCAGCCTGGAAGATTAAAATTTTTAGATTCTTGTATTGATTCTGAATTATCAGGTGAAGTATGATAACATTGTAAATGCCCTTATTTTATTTTTATTTTTTCAAGATTTTATTGGGGAAGGGGAACAGCCAAGTTGTTGTCCTTCAGTCTTAGTTGTGGAGGGCACAGCTAACTCAGCTCCAAGTCCAGTCGCCATCCCGGCTCCCATTGGCAGCTCGCGGCTCAGCTTAAGGTTCTGCGTTCAATCTTAGTTGTGGGTGGGGGTTGCCCATCATCTCATGCAGGAGTTGATCCAGAAACCTTATGTTAGGAGCACATGCTTTCCGCAGCTGAGCCATCCTCTCACCTGTTGGCAGCATGTGGCAGCTTAGCTCGGGGCACAGCTCACTGGCCCATGTGGGAATCGAACCAGCGACCCTGTTGCTCAGAGCTTTCGCTCTTAACCTACTGAGCCACTTGGCTGGCCCTAAATGTCCATATGTTAGCATCACAATTTAGGTAAAATCTTACTGCAAACTTTTTATCTTTAGAAATTAGAAAAGAACTCAGTGCTTTATGCTTAGTCTTTTTAAAATAATCATAACACATCTGCAGCTAAAAATTATTTGCATTTCCCTCAGTTTTGTATAATGCTTTTTTAGAAAAAAATTTGGGAAAGCTTGAACTCTTAAATCAAGCTGCTCAGCAATCAATGGCTTTGCCACTTTCCAGCTGTGTGATCTTGGGGAAGTCACTTCACTTTGCATTGCTTAGGTTGCTTATCTGCAAAATTGATATGATAATAAGATAATTTATTCCTTGGCATTTTATCAACATACAGAGATAAAAGTGCTTAACATGATATAAGGCATATAGACAATGATCATAAGCTAGCAATTATATTTATTTATTGACCAACACTTACATATTCTTGTGCTCACTATTCATATTTCCAGTTTCCAAATGCACATAGGAAAGTCTTTAAGCATTTTTCACTAATATTTCTTTTGAGGAATTCCCAGATCCAAGGATGTGATTTGAAGTTTTTTGAGAAAATGGTATTGACCTTTAATAAAGTTAAATTCTTTTTGTTTTTTCAAAGTTAAATTCTTTCATCCAATACAAGTTTGGTTATGTCCTTTATAGTTAATATCAGCTTTTATGACAATTCCAGCTTCCAGTGAAATTCATGTTTAAAAGGATGTGGGACCAATAACAAACATGCAACATTTTGTTTTTGTCACATCTCTGATATCTCTCTACTGCTTTTATTTCACAGCAATTGGCTTCTCTTTCACTGCTTGAAGTTCTTCCTTGCCTGTTTTTTTAGGGTTTCTGCTTAAACTCCCTTCAGTTATGTGCCTATCCTGTTTTAATAGAAACTTACACTTTTATAGCTGGAGGAAAACTTAGATATCAACTGGTCTACTTGCATTATTTTATAGGTAAGCAACTAACCCCTGGAGGGAAGGGAGGGCACTGACGGGGTGTGGGTTAAGTGTCTTGCCTAAGGGCTTGTGGTTTTCTTGAGAGCTAAAATCTGAACCCAAGCCTCCTCATTTTCCACTTAACCATGTTTATATACCTGTCCTTTGAATGTCCCCAGCCTGACTGGTTGAGGAATTTTCTAGATTCCTTTTCTGTTTATCCTGACTTATCAGATGAGGCAAAATATGCTGAAAACATAATTTTGGCGAATCTTCTTAAAAAATTGGATGGGTCATCTATCCCAGGCCTAAGAGGAATCCTATGATAGATTAATGCAACCATGTACCATGTGCTTTGAGCTTGGTCCAGAACTTATGTCGGGACAGTGCTCCAACTCCCAAAGACCATACACTCAGGTCCATTTTCAAAACCATGGGCCAGCAAAGCAAATTCCTGAAGATCTCTGGGTTTCACAGTGCAGGCAACTACGTGACTAGGTTTTAAATCTTATTCGAGGTAATTATTAGGTCACGGTGAATCAGTCCATGTTCTCTAAGCAGGCATTCTAAAAACATTGTCAACTTTTAAATAATGTTTAATTAAATTTTCAAATCAGTTTTATTTTTTTTATTTTTATTTTTTATTTTTCAAAGATTTTATTGGGGAATTGGCGGAGGGGAACAGCGTTGGGGAATCGGGGAAGGGGAACAGACAAGTTGCTGTCTTTTTGTTCTTCAGTCTAGTTGCGGAGGATGTTGCTTCACTGGCCCATGTTGGTATCGTCATTGCGCTCTTCCGGGATGAGGCAGATCGGTCGCTGGCCTCTGGATGTCGCTCACCGCGGCTACTGGCAGCTCACTCTTGGCTGCCAGCCGCTCACGCTGGCTGCGGGCCAGCCACTCACTGTAGCCTATGGCAGCCCACTGCAGCAGGGGCTGCAGCCCACACCATCACCGGGGCTCGCACAGCCCAGCTCCAGGTGGAGCTGTTGTTAGCTGTAGAGGGCAGTGTCACTGGCCCTCATGTGGGATCCGAACCGGGGCCGCTGGCATCCCAAAACCAGCGCTTAACCAATGTGCCACTTGGCCGGCTCTCAAATCAGTTTTAATAATGATATTGGGAACCTAAGTCTATTCCCTGTGTGACTAGAAACATGTTATAATATGGCTTTGGGGTTTCTGTTAAGTTTTGTTAGTTAGAATAAGGTATATAGAAAGTAGAGGGTGTTTGTTGAATTGAAAGGAAAGGGATTGTAGCAATTGACTGAGATAGAACAATTAAAAAGGTACTAATTTTGAAGCCCTGTTCTAGTGTGGGGAAAATGAATCTGATGGAGCCTTTGTTGGCATAACTCAAATGGTTATATCATATGCTGTTAACTTTGTGACCTTAAAGAGTTTTTAAAAATTGTCACCATTGTGGCATTCCGCAAACATTTATTAAGCGTTTCCAGTGTGTTAATGAATTAGGGGTATCAATACTATAGAAAGGCCAAGGAGGATGAAAAATGAAAAGAGGAATCTGGGGTTTCACAATTATGTTAGACAGCAACTTTGCATGTGAGATTCTTAGGTAATCATTTACTAGTTTCTAATAACCCTTTTTAGGATCTCACCAACATTAGAAGGATTTGACATGTTTCAGCCTCAGTTTTGGGCTGCTTCTTTAAAATGATCAGATTGGTAGTTGTTTTGAAATGTCAGACTTTTTTGATGCTTCATGTGCTCCACAGGGTCTATGCAAATGTTTCCTAAGCAATTTCTCAACAATCTTAGCATTGTGAGATGAAGTGGGAAGAATGAAATTTGGGGTTAGAAGATCTGGGTTTGAATCCCAACTCTGCCGTTTGCTACCTGGGAAATTCGGTACAACATACTCAACTGTTCTGGATTAGTTTTCTTATAGGCAAAATGGGCACGTATCTACCTTATAAGGTAGTTATGCTGATTAAGTGAGACAGTGAGTGTGAAAAGTTTTTCAGACTGTGAAGTCTCATATGTATTTCTATCCATCATTATTACCTTCTTCAAGAATTTAACTTTTTTTAAAAATAATTTTTATTGAGGAGCAGCCATGGTTATTGGTTACACATTGCTTTCATGCTACAATGGCATAGTTGACTCTTTTAGGGAGGGTGCAGCTCATAGTGGCCCATGCAGGGATCAAACTGGTAACCTTGGTGTTATCAACACCATGCTCTAACCAACTGAGCTAACCGGTCACCCCTTAATTTTTATATATATGCTATTTTTTATTTTTATTTTTTATAAGTAGTTCTTTGAATGATGCACTTGTGCATATTGACATAAAGTTTCTACAACAACTTTACACATTAGTCTGGACTCTTATGTTTGTAAATGACAGAAGCCTAAGTTAAACTGCCTGAAGCCAAAAAACAAGTTTGTTGAAGTATATAATTGAAAAGATACAGCTATTGGGTTGAACCTTATGGGATTGCTGTGTTTCTAGGTTATAAATAATCAAATATTGGCCATTTCATTTGGCTCAACCTATTATAAAATGGGGGCTCAGCCTATGTCATGCTGACTTGGTTTTTCTCTCAGTTTCCTGACCCTGAGATGACTGTTATCAAACTTCTTCTCCTCTGGTGTTATAAGATGGCTGTTCCTGACTCCTGGAGCCACATCCTTTCATGTCATGTCTGCTGGGAAAGAGCAAGAGTATTTGTTTTAATTGTTCTCAGCAGAAGTCTCAGGTGCATCTTAGGGGCTCTGCTTAGGTTATAAGTTCATTGGAGAGCCAATCCAGGGGCATTAAGTATGCCTATGACTTAGGCATTGTCCCTAAAGCCATGGACTAAGGATGGATCCTAGAGGGAAACTGGGGTAAAACTACCAGGAGGATGGTGAAGAGATGGTGGTGTACAAAAACAACAGGTTACACCTTATCAGATAAAACCAACTGATGTTATTTTCATCTTATATATGAAGACAGACTTGAAAAGGCTATAGAAATTTTTCAAGAGCAGGCAATCCTGGGATAGATAACTTAGTGAATTGCAGGAAGAAAAGTATTGGGAACATTAGGACAAAAGACATGGTCCTCTGTATTCATGTGATCAGGTTGCAGCTTTAAGTTTAGAAGGAGAACAGGAGAAAGAAGGAATTCTAGAAGTTTATTTGTGGCATAAAGAATCCTTATTTGTAGCAGACCTTTGTGATGGACAGGAAAGTTCTGGAAAATGAGCTGAAAGATCAGAGTGCAAGAGCTCTTGAGTTCATGGTATGATTTCATCTTTCGATGAATCTTATGCCTGTGCTCCTTTTCTAACTTACTCTGCTCCCTTGTTTACATTCCGGATATTGTGCCCCTTTGCCAGGCACTAGACCTCAGCTATGAGAATGGGGTTGAGAGAAAGAAGAGAGAAGAAGGCTTTGGAGACATATTAAGATGCTTCTATGGAGACAGAATACATCTTGGTGCAAAGCCAAGAGTCTGTAGCATTTATCCTAGTGACTTCTTCCATATACTCATATAGTATAACAGCTATCTTTCACACATCCCTGAGTTAAATCAGAAATACCAAATATATGCATTCTATGCCTTTTTTTTTTTGCTTGTCTTTAAGTCTTACTTCTAATAGCATATGCAGAGAAACTAGAAACATTATCATTCTAAAAGTAAGAGGGTTAACTTTTATATTAGGGTACCTCTGACTTAGGGCAGTGCCAAAACATAATGCAAGGAAATATAAGTCTCTCTGAGAAAATGACGGGTTAGACAATGTGAAGTTTCTTGTTGAAACCCCTATGCTTTTGGTCATTCACCCTCAGGTCATGCCTGACTCCCAAGGTTATTGAAAACAGTGAGAAATGAATGAAAGGAGGAAATGTAATTACCATTCTGTTCATTGAAAAGTTAAGCCACTGTTACCATGGAGACAATGGCTTGTTTATTGTCCAGATCTTGAGATCCAAATTTGTAAGCTATACCAGAGGTCGCCTTCAAGTGTATGTACTATCAGCCAATAACACATGAAGATTCTTAGTACCTTTGAAAATAAGCTTTACTCACTGATCTACTGATTCACATTAATAGCATAATCTCCTTTTGAGGGTTCAACAGGTGTTGAGGAAATCTGAAAAAGGGGAAGAAGGCAGTAGCTGCAAGTCTGAATTCTGTTATGCTAGACTTGCTTGGATTCCCATACAAAAACATCCTGTCTTATAGTGTTAGAGATTTGTCTTCTTATTTGGGGCCCAATGCTTCGGTTTTTAATCTCATTAACAAGGAGAAATTTTACTGAGTAAAGACTAAAAAAATAAAATAAAAAAATCACTTATTTCATAGGGAAATCCTCAAGTAAAGTTAAATTTAAGAAGGAAAGTCTTTTAGTTGAAATATGTCAGTCTTACCTACATTTGAATCTGACTTGAAAAGGAGGTGAAAACCCTGCATGTACTTCCACACTGGTTTAATTTTGATCTGGGGAAGGGTGTGGAGGATCCAGAAATAGAAAACCCATTGCAAACTGGCTGAAACAATAAAGGGTATTTATTGGCTCCTGTAAGTAAAAACTTCTGAGGCAGAGAGGGGTTCAGGTGAGGTGCAATCAGGGCTCTAGTTCTCTTCCTTTGTGTTTTTCTTGACTCGACTCCCCTCTACGTTTCAGCTTGGTTTTCAGTCTGGCTTCCCATATTGTTGTATTATAGCTGCCAGGGCAAATGGGGCTACATGCTTTCTTGATGGAGGGGCAATTCAACTTTGAGAAGATTTCAGTTATGCTCTCAAAAAATTCTGTCATCACAACTTAGAGAATGTTATACTTGCTAAGGACCCTACATAGAAGTTAGTTAACTCCCCAAATTTGGCATATCATCAAAATCCTTGGGAGCTTTAAAAAGTATAGAGATTCTTAGGCCAAAACCTATACTTACAAATCAGGAGCATGGGAATCTGTTTTTTTCTGAATGTCTGGGTGATTCTGAGGGTCAGACAGTTTGGGAACAACTGATTTAGGTAACCTCTTTTATTTCTATTTTCGTAAACCGAAACTCACAGAGCAGTACACACTGTTAAATCTATTATTTATTTTGGATGTGGAAATTCCAAAGGAGTTACAGTGACAAGGAAAACTAGGCTTTCACTTCTGAAGGTGATAGGAGGTACTGTCCCCATCACTGGACATCTTTCCTGGCCAACTTCACAGTCCTTCCCTTTAGCCACTGTTTGTGTCTTAATTGTATTCTTTGCTCTTCTCCTGGGCACTCTGAAAGCCCTTCTTCCCATCTAAGAACCTTAGATTCTTTGAGCTGAACAACTGTTGGTCTTCTAATCCTTTCTAACCCAAGTCAGGGATTCATCTCGGAGCATCCCTGACAGAGCCCACTGGCATCTAAAGCAGCTGTCCGTTCCATGGTTGGAATAGAGTAGTGGGAAGCCTTAGAGCTCATTTTCTTTATGTCCTAAACCCAACTCTTTGTTGACCACGCGGGGATTTATGGTCTCTGGATCCTACCATCTCTTCACCATCCTTCAAATCCCTCATTTTTTACTTCCTCAGCTAATATTTCACGGCCCATCCTTAATATCACCTCCTTGACTATGTCCTCAGCATCCTGGCCCTCTATCTTGCTCTGCTGTGTTCTGTAAAAACATAATGCTGGTTGAATCTACTTCTCCATGTCTGCATTGCTGTAGCTAAATGTGCCAGGAGAAAAACACAAGACTATGCTGACTCGTCTCACTTTAAATTTATCTCAACTTGAAGACCTGATGCCTGGCTAGGCCATTCACTTACCTACTTCCTTACATCCTCTCTTTCTTCAAACCTTCATTACCACCTGTTCAAATGACATTGCTTCTTGTAAATCTGAAAACAGAAGCAAATCAAAAGAGAACTCTACAAATACCCATAACTCAGCCATTATTGCCTGCACTTCAGCCTACACCAATTGTGTCCTAGCTTACAAAATCCTCTTTCCTTGACATTCCCTTCTGGCTATTGCCCTATTTTGTCTGTTCCTCTTTGTAGTAAAATTCCTTGGCATATTTGTCTATATCCACTGTAATTTCTCTGATCGAATTTGCCTCAACTTCATGCCATGTAAGCCACCTCCCTCCCGACAGATATTTCTCTTGCTGAGATCACTGGGACCTCCATGGTGTTAAATGCAACCATCCATTCTTAGCTCTCGACTTATTTAGCTGCTCAGCAACCTCAACACAGTGTATCCTGCCTTCCTCCGTGAAACACTTATTTTGGCTTCCCAGGAACCACAATTTCCTTGTTTCCTTCCTTCCTTGCTGGCTTCTCCTTGGTATTTCCCTGGCATTTCATGCTTGTTCCTATCTATCTCCCTGACTACTTTTCATCTCTATCCATGAGTATAGTACTTCTTTGGTAGCCACATCTTATCTCATGACTTTAAATACCATTTATATGCTGATGACTTCCAAAATTATGAATCTAATCCAGACCACTACCCTAACTAAACCTCATACCCATATATCTAACTGCTTATTTGACATATCTCCTGATTGTCCAACAGTCATCTCAGAGTTATGTCCAAAACTGAACTGATCTTCACTAATTTCCCAAACCTGTTTTCCACATCTACTTCCCCATCCTAGTATATGGTTGCTCCATCCTTGCTCAGACCCCAAACCTTGGACTCTGCTTTGACTCCTCTTTTCCTTTTATACCTCACATCCAAATCCATCAGAAAATCCCACTATTTCAATCTTTGAAATATGTCTAGAGTCCAATCATATTTCACCATCTTCACCTCTCCAACAGTGATCCAAATCACCATTATCTCTTACCTGGATTATTACAGTAGCTTCCTTACTGATCACCCTACTTCTTTCTGTCTCCCTTCTGTCTATACTCAACACCTTTTTAAAACGTCAGTCAGATTGTATCACTCCTCTGCTCAAAACACTCAGTTGGTTTCTGTCACATACAAGTTGGGTTGTCCAGAAATAGATACTGAGTTGGACTTTGGAGTGCAGGATGTTAATTAAGATTAATGTTTATGGGGGCTGGCCGAGTGGCTCAGTTGGTTAAGAGCACAAGCTCTGAGCAACAGGGTCGCCAGTTAAATTCCCACATGAGCCAGTGAGCTGCACCCAAGCTGAGCTGCTGCTGAGCTGCCGCTGTGCTGAGCTGGTGAGAGTGCATGCTCTTGACAGTAAGGTTGCCGGTTGGACACCCATATTGGCTGGTGGGCTGCATGCCCCCGCAACTAAGATTGAACATGGCACCTTGAGCTGAGCAGCCACCAGCTGCTTACTGGTGGCCGGATGGCTCAGTGTGCAACAAGACTTCCTCATGGGATGGTGGACTACATGCCAGTGCACCCCCCCCACCCCCCACTCCCGCTCCCTCCCTCCCCTGCAACTAGATTGAAAGTGGCAATTGGACTTGGAGCTGAGCTGCACCCTCTACACTAAGATTGAAGGACAGCAACTTGACTTGGAGCTGATGGGTCCTGGGAAAACACAATGTTCCCCTTCCCCAAGTCCCCAACACTATTCCCCTCCCCAAAAATCTTAAAAAGATTAAAAAGAAAAAAAAAGATTAATGTTTATGAAGGAAAGGGAGAAAGCAGAGATGGGCAGAAGAAGTTGAACTGTGACAAGGCTTCAGTCAATCTAGTGGGGTCTCTGGGGCAAGAGTTGATGGTGCGAGTGTCCTGTGTCAGGCTAAAATGGCCTTGCTTAGTTGCTAGACGTGGTCTGTCCTCAGAAGGGCATGATCTTGAGAAGGTACCTTTCTACAACTGAGGTGGACCCCAAAGGAGCTGACTGCATATAGAGAGTCTTTGAAGGGGACTCCGGGTGACTCCACTATCGCTTCCCACATCATAAAGAGTCACAGTCCAAGTCCTTACAATGGTCCATAGGATTCTGACCAACTAGCGTCCATATTACTTCTGTGACCTTATCTCACCCCTTCCCCCACTCGCAGTGCTCTATGCGCAGTGCTCTATGCGCAGTGATATCTTTGTTTTTCCCCGGAGGTAGTGAGCACCTTTAAGGCCTTTGTATGTGCTTGCTCTCAGATTGGTCATTACTTGCTCCTTGCCTCCTACAGCTTATAGGTCACCTTCTCAGTGTGGCCTTCTCAGATTCTTTCCTGATTTCCTTTCTCCACCGCACTTTATTTATTTGCTTTTGTCTTTCCATCCTTAAGATGTGAATTCCACCAGGGTAGGGATTTTTATCTTTTTTATTCATTGCTTTATCCCGAGTATCCAGAATAGCACTAAATAAATAAATAAAAATTGAATGAGTGGATAGATGCCTTTAGGGATGGTAAAGCTAAGAAAGGATAGTCTTAGCCCATGACCATCCCTGGTATTGCCAGCCCTTAATTCCCCCAAGCTCCTGGAGGCCCCATCAAGACCTGATGGAAAAAAAAGAAAATTGCTGTCTCTATTAAGTGGTTTAGCAACACTATTTCTCTCCGTTTGACTGTCCCCTTTCCCCCGCCTCGCTGCCCCCCAACTACTGCTCATTCCCAATGTGTTTGATAGTAGCTGATGCTGTATCAGTCTTTTTTTACTTGCATCCCAAATACTTGATTACCCTGTGAGAATTCCCTGTATGTACAGAATGGCGCATTCTGCTATGTTTAGGAAAGATTTGATACGGTAGATTTTACAAAAAAAAAAAAAAAGCCAAAGCTTTAGACAGTTATATTAGTGGACTGTCATGTGTTTAAACAGAACACACACACAAAGCTGTCTGAGACCATGGCACAGTGAAAACAGCCTTAGTCAGACAGTAGGGTTTCCCTACTCAGAAAGGTGACTCGGACCATGATGGAAAGAACATTGCACATCTAGTCAGGATGTTCATGGATCTTGCTCCTGATAAATGAAGGAAAAATGGGCCCCACCAAAGAGGGCCCCAAACTACTGAAAAATGCACATGGCTGTTTGTCCCTGGGGCACAATCTTTCTCATTTCAAACCCCATTCTTTCGAGGACTCCATTTCAACCATGACCAAAGAGGTTAGAGGCAGAGAAATGACTCGGTTACATTCATGTATGGGTGGAGAAGTTGGGGGAATGAGTTAGATAATTATGGCGACATTTTTTGGAGTGCTTTCTATGTGCTTGATACTGTCCTAAGTGTTTCACAGGTATTACTTTACCTGCTTCTACATTAACAGTCCAAATTTTACTGATAAAAGACCAAGCAAAAACAGGTGAGACAATTTGTGCAAAGCCATCCAGTTACTAAGTGGTGGAACCAAGATTTGAACCCAGAGTCCTTATTCTTCCATGTTATCAGTGTGGATAAGTGGAAGATAGTGCCTCTCTATGCCATCAAACAAAGCCTCGTTTAATGAGGCTCATATTATGAGAAGATGACCTCATTTTACAGGTTAGCACCTTTGCAACCCAACTCTTGGGACATTTTGTGCTACTTTTGGCAGTTATTCATTCATTCAATACATGTTTATCTAGACCTTATCATGTTCCAGACATGATGTAACTGGGTACAACAAAGGATAGAGAGATTCCTGCGATATAGGCCTGCCCCAAACAGCTTACTGTTGAGAAGGGTACGTTTCTACTTCCCCCTAGTTTTGCCTACATACTCTTTAGGTACCGACCCATCCCTGTCTGCTGGCTTTCTCAAATGCTGCCATTCCATTATCTAATGATGTTCTTTTCTCTATAATTCCATGTCTTTTAGTTCAAGAGATGCTTACCCATGCAGAGAGTTCTAGTCTAACTTCCCATTAGGGATGACAGTGATTTTTAAAGGTGGTGGTGGTTTAATACTGATGGAAAAATTTCTACTGAGTTCTGTTACTCAAAGTTCTAGAAGAAAGTGATCAACAGGCACTTGAGAACTGAAGTCTTTTTACATTTGAGGAGACTGCTCTTATGGAGATGGGGAAGGCCTTTGTCTAGGGGCTGGATGTGCTGAAAGGTCTTTTGAGTCCAAAGTATCTTTCACCCAGGCCAAAGATATCTGCTCTGTCACCATTAGAGCCCGTTTTTTAGAATAAGACCATGTTTCCCCCTGAAACTCTGGTTAAAGTACAGAATTGTTTACCCCTGTAAGGGAAAGTAGTTAGTTGAGATAGTGAAGCACAGTAAATGTTTGCCACAGCAGGTTCAGAGAACCTGAGACCCAATGCAGGTATGTTTTGATGGGAGATGAAAGAAGGGAAGGAGGTGAGAGGTAGTCTTGAAAGGGAGCCAACTTAAGCTTTTTAATTGTGTTTCCAAAGTCAGCTTTTCTGGGGGAAAATGTATTATTGCTTGTGTTTTCTCTTGGGATGGCTTCATGGAGAGTTTCTGCTGTGAATCTGTCAAATGGACCTCAAAGGTAGAACTTACCTTCTGGTCTGGCTTTCCTCCCTCTAGTTAGCTCAGTTGAAATAGAATTGTTCAAACAAAAGGAGTGGTTGACCCTAAAAACAATAAAGTTGCAAAATTATATCAATTATTCCTTGGGGATTCATCAGTGCCAGGTAAGACTGAGAGGAGACTCTTGGATTTAATGTACCTGGAAGTTATATAATTTTTGTAGACCATAATGATCATTATTGATAGGAAATCCTATTTTTTCCTAGTTAGTATGCAATAAAAAAGAATTCGCAAATGAATAAAGTAAAATACACACATTTCCCAAGTCAATTGCTAAATAGTTATTTCTTTCTTTATTTTTTTCAAAGATTTTATTGGGGAATTTGGGGAGGAGAACAGCTTTGGAGAATCAGGAAAGGGGAACAGACAAGTTGCGGTGCTTTTTTTTTATTCTTAAGTCTAGTTGTGGAGGGCACTGCTTCACTGGCCCATGTTGGTATCATCATTGTGCTCTTCCTGGGTGAGGCAGATCAGTTGCCGGCCTCTGGATGGCCGCTCACGGTGGCTCTTGGCAGCTCACACCAGCTGCTAGCCACTCACGCTGACTGCTGGCCACTCACTGTAGCCGATGGCAGCCCACTGCAGCAGGGGCTGCAGCTATGCCGTCCAGGGGACTCACAGCAGCCCAGCTCCAGATGGAGCTCTTGTTCACCATCTTAGCTGTAGAGGGCAGTGTCACTGGGCCTCATATGTGGGATCCGAACCGGGGCCCCACTGCTCAGAGCTGGCGTCCCCAGCCAGCTCCTAACCAACGTGCCACTCGGTCGGCCCTAAATAGCTATTTTTATGTACCAAACTCTGATTTTTTTTTCTAGTTCTCTTCAGATGTAAAAATTTACTTCTTCCCCCAATATTTGGTGCAGTGAGGTGTTGAAAGAATTTGCTAAGTAATCACTAGAAGCTGAGATTCTAGTGAAAAACAAAATGCATGGTTTAAAAATTGAACGTACTAACTGGAGGACAGCAAGTTAGATGCTTTTTGCTGTAAATAATTAAACCCAGCAGCCCAGGCAAGAGAAAACATGGGTCTTGAGCTAAGCAGGACTTGAGCTAAGAAGGATGCATGTTGTATTTAACACTTTGATTTCCCTGCAAGGGGAATCAAAGAGGTCTTTAATAGTTGTGTTGATTGTGAAATGTGCAACAAAATCCCACTGTAATCCAGATTTATTTTTCAAGTATTTTGCTGTGATTGAAGGACTAAGAAAGTGAAGGGAAGAAGAATAGTGTTTTATTAATGCCCTAGCACTCTTTCCCTTTGGGAGGTCTAAGCATGATGTGTCACAGTGACCTGGGACTTTGGTTCCCTCCAGGGCCTTCTTGCACTATGGGTACATTAGTAGATCAAAGACAATTGGCTCTATTTTTTTTGCAGAGATGCAGTGGATGTACTAATTGAGAACTGGATCAACAGGAGACACATAGCATGTATTTTTTCTGATTCTCTGTAACAGTGCTGGTTTTCTTGGGACCACTCCCCACCCTTTAGAGGTGGGGAGCAAGAGGTTCAAGGGGTTGCAAGGGGTTGGCCTTAATTTTTCTCAAGGGGTTGGCCTTAATTTTTCTATCAGTCAAGAAGGAAATAAGATTGTACAGCTCTCTTAGGGGTGGGCTTTGAGTATTGGCTTGAACGAAGTACTTTATTTTACTTTAAAAATTAATATAGACTCAATTTGACTTTCTGTATGTGTATAGTTCTATACATTTTAATACGTGTATATATTTGTATAACTACCACCCCAGTCAGGATTAGAACAGTTTAATCACCTCCCTCAAATTCCCTTATGCTATGCTTTTGTAATCACACCCTACAAACTAGGTTTTAAATTCTTTTTTTATTTTTTAAAGATTTTATTGGGGAATTGGGGCAGGGAAACAGCCAAGTTGTTGTCCTTCATTCTTAGTTGTGGAGGGTGCAGCTAGTTCAGCTCCAAGTCCAGTCACTATCCGGCAGCCCCCAGGCAGCTTGTGGCCGCTCAGCTCAAGGTGCCATGTTCAATCTTATTTGCGGGTGGGTGTAGCCCACCATCCCATGCAGGAGTAGAACTGGCAACCTTGTTATTAGGAACACGTGCTCTCATCAGCTGACCCATGCTGCCTCCTGTTGGCAGCTCAGTTGCTTGGGCGCAGCTCACTGGCCCATGTGGGAATCAAACCAGTGACCTTGTTGCTCAGAGCTCCTGCTCTTAACCAACTGAGCCACTTGGTGACCCTAAATTCTTTTTTTGAAAACTCACTTTACCATATGAAAGTCTCAATTTCCTTTCTTTTGTTCATTTTTATTCAAGACCTGTTCCCTGCTCCTTTTTTGAAGTAATTCAAAATGACATGGATGGTAAGCTTGCAAGCCTGGTTTTCCTTTATTATAATGGAGGAAAAATCTCTGGAAAGATGGCAGTATAACTATATAAGAAAAAAGTTTCCCTGCATTTGTCTTTTTGCTAGATTGGAATCTGCAAAGAAAACATACTCAAGAAATCTCCCTTGGAGCAGAGGACAGAGGTTTATTTTTTATTTAATGATTTACCCCTTGACACCTGGGAAATGATTAGTTGACATTTTCAAAGAAGATTAAGTCAGTGTGGTTACTTAACTGGTAATCAGGTGACTTAAATCAATTAACTCCTTGTTAACAATTTCCATCAATTTTGTAAATAAATGACTATATCAGTAAATTCTACTCTTAAGATTAAAGGTTATTTCCTGATTTATTTTATTGATGACAAATTAGAGATTTTCTTCTCATCTCATTCCCTCCCTGCCAACTTTACTCTTACAAATGAGAACTCTTAAGCTAGTTATAGGTTGAGAGGAACACACCGGGGTGACTTTTAATATATGGCTTTAAGGACAAGAAGCTGAAGGATGCCTTTGCTTTTTCTTCTCAACACAATTTGAAAGACTGATTTAGGGAAACCAAACTTAATAAGTAAGTGTATGCATAATAACATTAAAAGAGAATGGGGGTAGCAAGTAATGATGAAATTCACTCTAAGATAAGCTTTTACTATTAAGTTTTAAAACATTTTAGTTTTCTGAGTTAAAACCAAATGAAGACATAATAAAATGAACCAGAATTTGACTTTTATCTAGAAGTTAACTTGAATGGACACTTTGGGTGCTCCATTTAGAGGGAATTGATAAAAAATATTGGGATATATTGATTGCATTTATTAGTCTGTAAAGCTTGATTGCAGTTTTAAAATACCATAAAAATATACAACTAATACGTTGTAGACCTTATAATTGAAAATTTTCTTCCCTGCTTACATGGTTTTATTATGTCTTGGTCTCCAATGAAGTGTGTGAGCAAGAACATTACAAAATGATCCCCCCTGACCTCAAACCTGCCGTTGCATTTTCTGAAAGGCATTGAACACATGGGGGTCTGCATTGTAGGAAGCATGATGTGATTTTGTTCAGGGTTGCTTCAAGAAGGAACATTTGGCATCTTGAATGACTTCTGAAGAGTTAGTCCATATTTACAGGAATTCTATGCTAAAATCGCTCACATTTTATAAAGAGAAAATTCTTAGTTTCCTTAAAGGTATAGAAGGTAGGCTAAACTGTAGGAATGAGCTGAAGGCTGTGATGGAAATTTAAATCTCTGGCTGCCAAGCAAAACTGTGGGCTCTTCTTGCTATTGTAGAAACTCCGGCCTTGCCCCCATGGCTCCTTCATCTGCCCAAGGATCCTCATTCTTGAGGACCTACCCTGGACGTAGTTAACCTTTGGCTGAACCCTTTCTGGTGCTAGAACTGCTTGGTGTTGCAGCTTGAGCTCCATCACTTCCCAGATGTATACCTTTGGGCCATTTGACCTCTTTGAGCTTCCGTTTCCTGGACTCTGCGATGGGTGTTAGCAATTTCTACCCCAGAGGTTCCTGGGAATATTTAAAGGACATTTAAAGAACATGCAAGGTCCTGGCACTTGGTGAGCATTTGGTAAACCTTTGGCCCCACAGAGATCCTGGTGCTACATCATTCATAGTTGACCCAATTTTGGTTAGGTCAGTGCAGCAGAGCAGCCACCATGCTGTGGTCTTTTGAACTAAAGGAACCACTTGTCAAATTCTCTATCTATAGAAGTTGCTGGGAAAACAATCAGCTCTTTAAAGGAGGTGAAGCTATCTCCTAAGGGAGCATTAGGAGACAGGCCTTGTAATCTGCTTTTTTTTTTTTTATTTCAATTTTTGTGTTAATTTTAATGATAAAAGGGCACAAAAGTAAAAACCTTATATTTCACTTATATTTTATAACAAGCTAACCAAACTGGACATGGAGGATAAATGATAAAACAAATCATTTTACTTATTGTTTCAGTGAGTCGTCTTCTTTCGATTAGATTTGTCTTTTCAAATAGGACTGAGGTATAGTACACTGGCAAAAAAAAAAAAAAAGAGGCAAACCAGGATAGTGCCAAAGTAACAGATCCCTAAAACCGAATACCGTGTCAGAAACAGGGTTTGTTTTTTGTTTTTTGTTTTGTTTTGTTTTTTTAGAGGACAGTGTCACTGGCCCTCATATGTGGGATCCGAACCGGGGCCGCTGGGGTCCCAAGCCAGCTCTTAACCACCATGCCACTCAGCCGGCCCGTAATCTGCTTTTGTACTCCAAGAACTTTTGGTCCTTCCCCTGTCAGGTCTGGAAAGTACTGATCCAAAATATCATATTACAGAGAATTTCAAACTTCTCCAAGGAACCAGCATTTCCATTTCCTGGGTCCTGTCCATGCTCCCTGTAAGCTTGTTCCTATGCAGAGTTTACTGATGATGTCTCCATAACTCTGGGAATAAAAATGATGGAAGCAGGGGTCCAAGTAGAACTCAGGTGTGTCCTCTGGTCAAGTGGAAGGATTTTCAGAAGGAAGAGTACATTTGAAGATGAACACTTGGTTTTGTGAGAAGTTTTAAGCAGAACATGTAAGAATCACAGTCAGTGATGTGTTTTTTTCCCTTTATAACCATTTCTTATAATTCCATGAAACCAGAGAAATGTCAGTGATAAGGTCGACAGGGGAGAAAGCTAGAGAGCTAGCTTTGGTTAATAATTACAGTGAATTTTATCATTAATGCATTTATTCCACACACATTTAGTGAGAGCCTGTGGTGCCCAAAAGTTGAGACTCGGAGATGAATAAGACATGTAAATAAACAATTGTGCTACAAGGTGAGAGGTGTTATAATATAGAGGCTTGGGAATGCAGGAAAGGGAGTGGTGATGTCATGTAGGCCTGAGGAGGCCAAGAGTCAAGGGAGACTGCATAGATGTGGCACTGGGACTGAGTGTTGAGGGCGGCGTGTCAGCAGGGCATGGAGCTGGGAGAGTGGACTCGAGTTAGGGTGTGGAGGACTTCGTATGTCAAGCTAAGTTTGGTACCTTTGAAGAAATATAAGCTGGGAAGTGCAATGATCACATTTCCATTTTATAACGATAATGCTTGTTACGATGAGGCAAAGCAGATCAACCACATATGTTAAAGAATTACTATAATTATCCAAAGGACAGATAATGAAGGTTGAACTGAACTTGGGTACTTGGAAGTGGCCAGAAGGGGAGAGAGTCACCATGGAATGTAGAGAAAGCTTTCATTTGTTGCTCTTTTTGATAATTCCACTATTTTAAACATTAATTAGTTAATTAATTTTTATTTATTTATTTTTTATTGGGGAATTGGCAAAGGGGAATAGCGTTGGGGAATGGGAAAGGTGAACAGACAAGTTGCTGGCCTTTTGTTCTTTAGTCTAGTTGTGGAGGACATCGCTTCTCTGGCCCATGTTGGTATTGTGATCATTGCACTCTTCTCGGGTGAGGCAGTTGTTCGCCCGCCACTGGATGGTCGCTCACGGTGGCTCATGGTAGCTCACGCCAGTTCATGCCAGCTGCCGGCCACTCATGGTAGCTCAAGGCAGCCCACTGCAGCCCTGCTGCAGCCTACGCTGTTGCCGGGGACACTCTGCCGCCCAGCTCCAGGTCAAGCTGTTGTTCACCATCTTAGGTTTAGAGGGTGCAGCATCACTGACTCTCATGTGGGATCCGAAATGGGGCCCTGCTGCTCAGAGCTCCTGCTCCCAAGGCAACTCTTTTTTTTTTTTTTTAAAGATTTTATTGAGGAATTGGCGGAGGGGAACAGCGTTGGGGAATCGGGGAAGGGGAACAAACAAGTTGCTGTCTTTTTGTTCTTCAGTTTAGTTGCGGAGGATGTTGCTTCACTGTTGGTATCATCATTGCGCTCTTCCCGGATGAGGCAGATCGGTCTCTGGCCTCTGGATGTCGCTCACCGCGGCTATTGGCAGCTCACGCTTGGCTGTCAGCTGCTCACGCTGGCTGCGGGCCACTCACTGTAGCCGATGGCAGCCCACTGCAGCAGGGGCTGCAGCCCACACCATCACCGGGGCTCGCACAGCCCAGCTCCAGGTGGAGCTGTTGTTAGCTGTAGAGGGCAGTGTCACTGGCCCTCATGTGGGATCCGAACTGGGGCCGCTGGCATCCCAAAACCAGCGCTTAACCAATGCGCCACTCGGCCGGCCCCCAAGGCAACTCTTAACCAATGAGCCACTTGGCCAGCCCTCCACTATTTGTTTTATAAGTTGATATATATTTTATTTATGGGAATATTAGACAAATCTTTTTGATATACACATCTTATTTACATTCATAAATAGGTTATGGTATTTTCTTGAATCCCCTTATCTGAAAAAGTTCTGGGTTATTGACCACCCGGGCACGGTGTGTGACATTTTCTTTGGTTTAGGTCATGGATTCCTAGTTGGTACAGCTTCCTTAGGTAGCTGGAAATGTGTAGGGGCTATTTTTGTTGCTGTCACAATGCCCGAATGTCACTGCTAGCATTTAGAGGGCAGAGGACAGGGATGCTAAAGCAGCTGTGATATACAGGACAGTTCCACACTGCAAGGGACTGGCCCATCCCAAACGCCAATAGTTTCTCAGTGAGGGCCCATTTTGGTTGATACGGAGTAAACAAAGATACGGGAAGGAATAATACTAGCAGTAAGAGCTGACATTTCCTGACATTTACTACATGCCTCAGATATAGTCACCATAACTATAGAGTTTAGTGCTTGTGACAGTCCAGGGAAATAAATACCATTACTATTCCCAGTTTACAAATTATTAAACTGAGGCAGGGTAGATTTGTCTCTGGATCTTGCATGCTTAACTCTAATGCTCTATTATTTCCACATGCTTTACTCTCTTGATTCTGTAACTTTTATTTTTATTTTTTTGAAATTTTTAAGTTTATTTGAGCCAACCAGACAACATATGCCTGGGAGCAAGGTCTCAAATGTTCCCTGTAGCTTTTATTGAACACATCCTCCATTTAATAAAACAATACATTTGCATTGTGTACTAACAGTTTATCAAATTTCAGAATACACCTCTTGGAAATATTTCTTCCACTCCAGTAATTCTACTTAGAGTATCTCCTTCAAATGTTTTTTCAAATATGGAAAATGTTTGATGACATTTGTTTAAAATTAGAATGGCTTTAAGCATTGAGAGAAACTCTTCTTTTATGATAATACAATTGGTGTCCCATAAATGTCTGGTGAGTTGAATTGACTCCATGGAGGCACTTAGTGTTTGAGAGGGCGCCATGATCTTGCACATTTAGTTTTTTTACTTCACATGAAAGATAACCTGCCTTAGGCATGATCTTTGTAATTTGTAGGCATGTGTCCGTGACACTGGATGAAGAATTTCTTTCTTGGACATGCTTTACACTTTCCTGCCTCTGTGCCAGTTCCAGTTTGTTCCTCTGCCAGGAATACCCTCCTTTCAGACCCACATATTGTAGCATAAATGCACCTTCCTCCACAGGCCCTTTCTTGATCTTCACTGAATGTTATCTGCACCTCTCACAGCACTTATCATCATACCATGAATTATAATTATTTATGTATGTATTTTTATCTCTTCCTCTAGAAAAGGACCATGGATGCTAAGAGCTATGCCTGCCTCCTTTGGTAGCCTGTGTCTGGCACAGAGCCAGATGCATAAGCTGGAACTCAAGAAATCTTTGTTTAGTGGAAAGTTAAAAGAACTACAGAAGTTGGAGTAAAGCAACTCCATCACCTAGGGGAGGCGATAGGCATGCTTTACTCCGGACTGCTTTGCAGAGAGGATTTCGTTTGGCTTGAACAAGAGAAACATATGTTTCTCTCTTATATAACCAGCGGTAGAAGGCTGGTTTGTTACTTCCATGGTATCATCAGGGAACCAGGAACCTATCTTCTTGCTTCACAATTCTCTGCTAGTGGCTTCCATCCCTAACTTTGTCTTGTTGTCCAAGATAGCTGTTATAGCCATAACCATCTCTGTTCCAGGCTAGGGAGTGAGAAGAGAGGAGGAAAAAGAAGGGCATGCCCTATCTGTCTTTAAGAAAGACTTTCTGGGAGTCCACTACAACACTACTTCTTGATCTTAGTGATCAAGAAGTGATGTTAGTGATCTTCTTGATCTTAGTGATCAAGACTTAGTCCTATGACCACACTTAGCAGAAGTCTGAGAAATGTAGCTCTTTAGGCTGAACACATGGTTCTTCTGAATAAAAATGGGACTCAGTTTCTGAAAAGGAAGGGGGAATGACCATTGAGGTAGGCTTCTGTGGTCCTGATTTTGGATGACAGTGGGTATTTGTACAGCTCTGAGGATCACCTTTTGGGAGAAACATAGACAATTTGAACTGCATTTGGAGGAGAGAAACAAGGAGGATGAGAGAACTGGACACCATGTTATGGGAGGAATGATTGAAAAAGCAGGATTGTTTCTCTTTGGGAGAAGATTCAGGGGAACAATAGCTCTCCCTGTCTTCAAATATCTTATATACTATGGAAGAAGGATAAAGCCCATTATTAATGATTCTAAAGGACAGGAAGGAATTGTAGGCATACAGCATGCACCAAAAGAATGCTGGAATTAGACTTGAAGGCCTCTTTTAACCTTATATAGTAAAGACCTTATATAGTAGAGATGTATACCATATGCATCCAGATGCATGTGTGAGTCTCTTATTTTAAGGTTAGAGATACTGCTTGTTCTCTGGGTTCTTTACAACAGAATTGCTTTTTCTTAATGGTTGCTATAGTAGTGATACTGTTAGCAGTTTACATTTTGAAAAACTCACGGCGTTTCCTTTTGTGAGATGTAGCCTCTGTTTCCTTCACGATTAGCCTTTTTCAAAAGGTCATTGAGTAAGAAACAATTTCCACACTTAGAGCGAAGTCACGAGAATTCATAGATTGTAGATACTAAGATCAAAGTTTAGTAATTCCCTGTTGTGTAACTCAGTAATTCAATAAATATTGTCACTATCAACTTCTTTGGACTAAGATATTTGTGTCTAGGCAACTGGTTAATATTATTTAGTTAAACATTTGTATTACTATTATTATTATTACTAAACACTTTTATTACTATTATTATTACCAAACATTTTAAACACTCCTGAAATGTAGTTATTGAAAATGTCTTATTAACAGTTATTATTAATCAGAGAAATAAACTATCAAAGAGTTAACTTGTTATACCAAGTAGTGATATATTTTTGAAAGTGCATGAAAACTTGCCTATCTTTGTGAATTAAGTTCTATTTTTCTAGTTCAGTTTTATTTTGAATATATGTATATGTATATGTTTTTCTCTTGTGAACTTGGGATATAAGAAACATTTATTTAAGAAGAGTACAATTTAAAATAGTGGTGATGTAATAAGATAATATGAAATGTTTGTGTTGAATCAGCTTTTTTGAATCAACTATCATTTTAATGAGGGTAATTTAAAAAGATTCTCAAACTGTGTTGCAGATTATGAATATAGAAGTGCTAGAGTAAGCAAATATATATGAAACGAAAAAAACTGAAAAAAATCTAAAGGGAGACAATATATAGAGTTTAAAGTATCAGAAAACACTTGGCTAAAAATAGTAACAATAGTCACATTTGTTGAACATTTACATATGTGCCAGGTCCATAGTTTTTTTTTCTATCTTAACGTTAACCTTATGAGTAAGAGCCCTTGTTATTCCCGTTTTCAGATTAGAAAACAGAAGCATGGAAATTAAATTACAAGCCTGCCATAGTGTTAGTAAGAGGTAGGTAGAGCCAGGGTTTTAACCCAGGCTGGATAACTCTAGGGACTTACCTCTGGAAAGTTACTGGGCTTCTAAGCAGTCTTTCCTTCCTTCCCTGTCTCCTTCCTCACCTAATCCACTCCCCTGATTTTAGAGTAGTGTATCAAGCATATAGCCTCCTGGTTATTCAGACTTTGTGGGAAAGCTGTTGGCTTTAGACATGCTGGGTTGAATGGAAGAAGGGAAATATAGACTCTTAGACGTAATATGCATCCCCAAAGTGCACCTTTAGGAATGCATATCAAGGCCACTCCTGGATCAGCAAACTTTGTAACAGCAGCCTGAGTGTGTGTGTGTCTATACATGCATATATACACATGCACATTGGATGGAATTGGTGAATCTTGTGTTTCCAATGGAAGGAGTTCTTTGAGTTACTAACAGAGTAAGGGGTTTCAGTTTACAAAAGAACCAAAATTAGTGTTTCAATAAATCATGGTCATTTGTTACTTGAATCTCTAGGCCTTTGAAGTTATTACATTAGTAATATTTCCTTAGGGTCTTTTCCTTTAGCCCAGATTAATCTAAGACACATTACACTGATCCAGAGATGTCACCAAATTCTCCTGGAAAGCCTTTAACTGCTGTGCTTGGTGTGGAAAAATGCTGTCTCACTGCTGATGGGGTTTCTGGTATCAGCAAAGATGTCCCTGTATACATCCCACAATCTATGTGGTTTGATATCAGGAGCCCTGATAAGATATCTGCCCAAAATCTGCCCCATCAAGCTGGTGAGGAAGATATTTGGGCATTAGAGAATGTCTGAAATGCCACAATTAGAAAATTTATTCCTGGGCCAGCGAGTGGCGTAGTGGTTAATAGCTGGCTTGGGACACCAGTGGCCCCGGTTCAGATCTCACTTATGAGGGCCAGTGACACTGCCCTCTTAAAAAAAAAAAGAAAAGAAAAGAAAATTCATTCCTTTGAGAGCTTCCTATTTTCTGCTGAAAGTGCAAATACCCACGAAGGGTTTTAAAAAATCACTTAAACATTGCTGTGAGTTCACAGCAGCTTTTGGAGGGGTCATTCATTGTCTAATTCAGGATAGGTCGAGAGCCCTGAAAACTCGAGCCACAATATGGAGATCCAAGGGAGAGAGAAGGAAAGGAGTTGTCGGCAAGGGTGGGGGAAATGAGCAGAGGTAGGACCATTTAACTAGATAAGGCCCTAATCACCTCATTCCTGGACTATCAGAAGGGCCTTTTAAGTTTTAAGTTGCTTTTCCCTCTTTGTAACTTTTTACCCACAAAACTTAGTGAAGTGTTGAGTGGTCTTAGTAAACAATGAACATAACCCTTCTCAGGGAAGAACTGGCCTCACTTTAGTTTCTGGCAGAAAATGAGATGGTTGTGTTCGCTTGCTTTAGGAGAGCCAAATTGCTTGGGCTTTCCAGTAGCATCCTAACAGCTGTGATTCTGCCTCCTTAAGGGCACACAGACAAGGTCTGCCAGAGCTTCAGTGTATGTTTGTTGGATCGTACAGAGTGTGGGCATCTGCTCTGTGAGGTGGAGAATCCTTAGGAGGGTGGTTAGGTCTCTCTCTTTCCTTACCAGTGCTGGGGTCACACCAGGGGGATATTTTATTTCTCCTTTTGGAGCATCTGGATGTCTAGGATTACATAAATCCATTCTCATTCAAGCAGAAAGAAGGTAATAACTTAAGATGATCAAGTTTTCCTTTGAATATATTCCAAAGGCATTATCGCAAATGACTGTATTCGAAGAATATGTTTGCCCTTGTAGCATTTTTCTGTAAGAGGAAGCTTAGAGAACCAGGATAATAAGGATCTTACCCCTTTTAGGAAGAACTTAATTTCATTCTTTTGAACCTAGGGCTGGGAGAATTTCTGAACTTTCTAAATGGAAAGCTTTTTAGCTTAGTTTCAGTTGATCAAAATCCTGAATTTCTTTATATCCCCTGCTCTATACCATATGTTGAGGCATGTGTTGAGAGGAATCCTTTTGTGACATAAAAAAAGTAACCATGTCCAAGTTTAATGTGCAGTGTAATGACTTAAGGTCTACTCTGGGAAAACCTTTATGTATCATCATTTTTTGGTGTTGAAATTATTCACTTAGAGTATTCCACATACTAACTCCAGAGGATCACTTGAGATAGAGTGATTTAAAATAAACAAAAATATAAAAATGCTCATGATAGGAAAATAGAAAGATGCATGAAGAAGAAAAAGGAAACCAGTGGCAAGCTTGATTTTGGCTCTATCTTGACCTCTGTTTCCTGGAATGAATCTTGGTTTTTCAGTCTTGCCCTTGCCCAGACTGGGCCAGTGGATGCTTTGTTCATAGGCAGGAGGCAATGTAGTCACCATCCATCCTTGTTCTCAATATTGAGCCTCCTATGAGCAAGGAGGTTCCACAAGCAAGGCTTTGGAAGTTTTCTGTTAGATGCTAAGGAATAAATAGGTCTTATTTGCTGAAGACATCGATCCCTGAGGTTTTTATTTCCTGGACAGTTAGCCTGTTAGAGTGGATGAGGGGTGGGAGTGCCCAGGAGGGTATTTCCCCTTTATGGAGGTGACTGCTGAATTCAAGCATTATGCTAATCGTTTCCAGGATCTCTTTAATTCTCATCAGAACCTGATTTTGTAGGTCAGACATTTTGCAGTTAAGGAAACTGCTTCTCAGAGACTTTCAATCCAAGTTCACCAAGCTAGGTCAGTCAAGCAACAAATATTTGTTGAGTGAAGATTCAGTGGTAAATAAGAGGAGTTCCTGCCCTCATGGAACTTAGAGTTTACATTGATCTGGGAACAGTCAGGACTGTTGCAGGGGTTGAAACCAATGTGTCTCTTGGCTCTTAGTCTAGTATTTTCTCCATTAACGTCTTATTTTAGCCCTTATTGAAAAGTCTGAATTTCTTACTGAACTTAATGAAGATTTTATTTAATTATTATAATACCTAAGGACCCACACATTCATTCGTTGT
The DNA here is from genome assembly GCA_033961575.1 of Aselliscus stoliczkanus. Classification (NCBI taxonomy): domain Eukaryota; kingdom Metazoa; phylum Chordata; class Mammalia; order Chiroptera; family Hipposideridae; genus Aselliscus; species Aselliscus stoliczkanus. The sequence continues at coordinate 120,777,602 of CM066731.1, read as the reverse complement.
CTAACTCAGGATTGTCACTATAGATAGCCAATTTCTGGAACTGAGATGGACACTAAAAACTCTGTATTTGATCAAATCCTTAATATCAGTTTATTTTCTTGTGATTGCCATTTTAAAAAGTGTAACACTGGCAAAATTTCAGTAAGCAATGTTTTAATTATTTGTGTGTCGGTTAGTAGAGATTGTATTGTATGTACTTTCTAGTATAGTTTATTCCTGAAACAGTTCCTGTTTTCCAGCATTAAAATTCTAAGTTTCCATTTTAATGCATGGTTCAAAATGTATGTTTATAATACTGACAATAGGTTTTTGCTGTCATTGCTTATGGTAGTTAAAATACAGATTAGGCAATATGTTAGGAAATACACTCAATTTTTTCTTTTTGCTTCTGACAATCATTGCATATGAACTTGTAATTCTATTTAAGTTACTCTTAATATTGGGGCATTATAATTTCACATATATCATCTGAAGCCCAAACACCATTTTAATACACATGGGTACCACTTGGTGATAAACATAATGTTGTTGATTCTGTGTCAACAAACTATTGAGTTGTTTCAAGTCATCACAATCCATTATAGCATGAAGTGATGACATTTATAGAGCCTGGAAGTGATCTGGAGACCTGTAAATGCTGTTTGCGCCTGGGCAGGGTAAAGCAGGGCCAAAGGACTTCTGATGTAACAAATAACCCGCAGGAGATGCATGTTCCGAAGTTCTTTTTTGCTCTGTCTGTTATAATCAATATAGTGATAATCAATATAATCAATATAGTCTATGAGGAGACACAAGAGATTTAGTGTCATTCTACCATGAAAGTCTTTGCAAATACAACAGATTCTATTTTATAGATTCCCAAGTTAACAAAATCAGCTTTACCTTTGACTCCACATCGGGAAACTATTATAAAATCATGATTGTGTTATGTTATCAAATTGCGTCTAATACAAATTACAAATTTTGATTTGTAGAAGAATCAGATGTTCTCTTGCAGTCTATTTTGGGCAGGGCAGGGTGCAGAGTACTCTTTACTTCCGAGTAATACTGGATATAAATGTAATGTTTCATATAATATGGGTGGCATCCCACCCGGTACTGAATTAGCAGAGAATGACCTAAACATATAAATAGGTTCCCAAGGATTTGGGGTTGACTTGTTAGAGTCTTTATGGCCTCCCATGGAGGTCAACCTGGAAGATGGCTGTTGAAATGTTGAATTGTTAATTAAATTGGAGGAAGCTGTGACTCTAAACAGCAGGGGCCCTTTATAAAAGTTCACAAATCATCAGGATCTCAAGACTGTCTTTTGGAAATCATCTTGGCTTCATCCATATATTTTAATGTGTCTTAGAATATTTATTTATTGAGAGTCATCTGGATACTAGGAAGTACTGTGCTAGGTGCTGGGATTACGAAAGTATTTATTCCTGCCCCAAGGAGCTTAAGGTTTGGAATAATGTTCTGTTCATAGTAGAATCATAATAAATCATTGCCACCTTGCTATCACCCTTCTTTTGGCCACTTAATCTCATCTACTTGTGTTTTTTTGTGTATCAAATATCAGGGCATCCTAGGAGAATTTTGAGTTCATGCATATAAAATCCTTTCTGAGATATAACCTGTTACTAGAAGGGGGCAAAAAAAAAAAATACAAAAACAGTGTGTAAAACATCAGCAAAACCAGTTTTTTAAAGAGGTAATGACATAGTATATTTTTATTAAAAATGTTGACTTCAGTTTACCAGGTGATTAATGATCAGCACTTGCCCAAGAACAGGCTTTTAGACTTATTGGTGGAAGTCTGTTCACATTATGTTGTTGACAGAGACCATACATGCCCCTAAGCTAAATGTACGAGTCATGCATGTGTGTGCACCTCAACTCATCTTGTAACAAACTACTGATAAAGATCAGTGCTTGTGTAAGTAATGCAATAAGTCCTACCACAGGCATCAACATTCCTGATCAGAGTTGTCATCAGACTTGCTTACTGATGTAGAAGCATTGGTTGCTTCAAAGTAAATTATCATCTATCTATCTATCTATCTATCTATCTATCTATCTATCTATCTATCTATCTGTCTCAAGGGGTGTTTGGACATGTATACACACACAATTATAGCTCTTACGTTTATATTGTATATAATATATTGCCTATTATATATACTATATATAAAACATACCTGATCTGTACTTTCTGAAAATGTACACATTTATAATGAGAGGTTATTTAGTTCCTAGCATGAAATTTGTGATCTGTAAACCCACTTAACAATTCCATGCTGATCCAATATGGATTTGGGCTATGACCAAATAAAAATAAGTTGCCATTTTGTAGCAAATTTGAGGTTAGGGTGCAAGATGCCAGGTCTCATTGAATTTAGTGTCTGGACATTGATTTGTTAACCTTGATATCTCTTCTCTCCTCCCCCTCTTTCTTTCTTTTTCTCTTTCTTCCTCTCTATCTCTGCCTCTTGTCTCCCTGTTCAAGTCTTTCGAGCTTGGTGTAACTATTGTGATAGTCAAGAATAAAATAACATGGAGTAAGAGAGAAGGAATGCAGTCAGCTGTTTGTATGATTCAGTCAAGAAGTAGTTATAAATGGCTTAGCCTGTGACCATAGAGAATCACCACACCCACCAATTGGGAGTCAATTTCTTCTCCTTTTGCTGCTATTGTCATAATTTCCAGTATCAAGCCATTGTTTGTTTGATAATCTGATCATAATCTACTTGTTAAGATGACCAAAATAGCAGTGAAGCTTGCAGCTTTAACGCATCTGTATTAGTTTGATTTATGGTTCAACACTTGGGTCTAATTAATCAGAAAAACTCTGGTTTGATGCTGTCTATAAACGCTGCGTTTGGGTTGTGAGTGGGTCTATCAGACCGCTGATAAGCCTTAAGCAGGAAAGCTGCCTGCCCAGTCATAGGTATAGTTGCTTATTTTTCACAAATATCTCTTTTCTTTTTTAGTGTTTGATTCCACTTCACCGTTTTCCAATCATTTATATTGCTACTGAAGAAGCCATACAGGAATACTTTGGGCAATTGCGGCTGGAAATCAGCTCTTTAAATGGGGATGATTTATAGTTTTTGTACACGGTGTGCTAAATCATTAAGTGCTGAAGGTCATTGACTCTTAAGTAGTTTGATTCATTGGGTCCTTGTTACTGAGCAGGCCAACTATCTTAAGTTTTCTTCTGATTTTGGATAGCATTCTTTTCAACATCCTAAGTGTAGCTGTTTGGCTATTTAAGAAGTAAATAACCAATTAGTCCCTTGGGGGGAATAGGGACGAAAGTCTTGGTCTTAGTTTTATTCCACATGGTAGATGTCATCTACAGGAACTTCAGCAAACTTAGCTGATAGAGGAAGCACTGCGTGGATCATTCAGGCAAGTACTATTGAAAAGACTAATACAAATACATTTCAATGTTTTGGTACTGGCTGGCAGGAAGTTTTCACTACTGAGTGTTTTTGGTAAAAACTTGGAGATTCTTTGAAATGTTTTAGGCACTTACGTGCTTGTCAATTTAAATATATAGTGAGTGTATGTGGCAAGGGTGGGGAGAGGGCATTTGAAGAAATTATTTTGTTCTGGTAATTATACAGAGGGAAAAGGTTTCCCTATACAGCAGGTGTGTTTAGGACTTTATTTTTCATAGCAGAAATCCTTTACATTAATGAAGAACTGCTTGAGCATTTTAGATTTTCGGCCTGTGTTTTTTTCTGGTGTGACTCCCCCCACCCCACCCCTCCCCAGTGGGGAAGCCTGTGGACGCACAGTGGAGCATTCCAGGGTGAAGCAGGCCTCCCTGGAGCTTAGATTCTTTATCACACTCCCAGGGGAGTTCATTTCAAGTTGCTGGTACTAGCAGCTGCAGCCCGATATTGCCCAATCCCAGGCCCTCTTGTTAATGGGCGGGAGGGAGTGGATTGCTGTTTAAGAAATTTTATTATCTTTAGAAGGCAAGAATTTATTATAGGGGTTTTCTGCAATGATCTCTTTCATGTGGGTTAAGATGTTTTGAGCTCTGAAGGTCCAAGCTGCTTAGAGGTTCTAAGTTGTTCTCAACTGGGAGTGGTACCGCCACTCTCAAGGGGTGTTTGGACATGTATGGGGGTGTTGTTTGTTGTCACAGTGTCAGGGGGATGGGCACTACTGCTATTCCTTATGTCAGAATCTGCTTTGCTAAAGGCAACTGAGTAATTGTTTCACCTTAAATGCCCATCACATCCTCTTGAGAACCCCTGAGAAGTGTGGTTGTATATATAATGCTTGGCAGTGTTGATTGACACATTGTAGGGTAGGAGGTACTCAGTGAAAAATAAGTAGGATGTGAGAGACTACTAGGGAAGAAAGGCAGGGAGTGAGTGCTTCCATGACAAGGGAGAAGAGTAGCTCGATTCGAAAAGGTGGAAACTTAATTTCCCACTTCTCACAAGTGAGAGGCTATTTTGATAGTGCATCACATTAATCTGTTTGGCTTTTGTCCATTGAAATGACACTTAAGAAAATTAGCAATTATTTAAGCAATCTTTGAGGTCAACTGACTATCTTGCGGGCTGACTGAATCTTGTAGGTCAGGTGCTAAGACACATTCAGCTTGGAGAGGAGGGTGGAGAAATGACACTGGGATCATTTTGGTGGCACCTGTAGAAGCTGTTGGCCATTTACCCAGCAAGTGAAGCTGCTTTGGCTCGGGCCTGGGGAAACTGGAGGGGCTGCAAGGTGAGGCCCATCTCTGCTGAAATCCTGCTGGCTGACCACCCACCAGCCTGCTCACTGAGCTCATGCTCTAGGCAGCATTCTGGGGGATGAAACAGAGCCTCCAGCCCTCCTCATGGCCAAAGTCTGTGACCGAGTCCAGGCTGGCATCTACCCAGAGACCTTCAGTTTTAACACAATTACTGACTCGTGATCTCTAAAGTTTGTCACTCTCAACCCACTTAATCATGCCATTCTTTTGCTTGGTATTCAAGGCCCTTTATTCTCCATCTCCCCAGCCTTCCTGTCCACTACTCCAGAGGAGGTTCTCTGTGCTTGGTCCATGTAGCCTGCTCATCAGACCTTCAACCATGCGAGGCTTGTCTCAAGTTTTTGGGCCCTACACAATGCCTGCTCGTGCACAAAGGCCCAGTGCAGTCCTGCTCTCCGTCATGAAGGCTGCTCTGATCACTCCAGCTTGCAATGTTAATTTTTTTCACCCTGAAACCAGTTGGTTCTTAATTACCTCTGCTGCTTATTTGGAACGATATCTACTGTCATATGTCACAGCTTTGGAGTCAGACTACCTAGATATGAATCCCTGATCCACTGTTCACTAGCTGTGAGATTAGGTCAAGCCTATTCCCTCATCTATGAAATTGGGCTATCAGTATTATCTCATAGGTTTGTTGGGAGGATAAGTGAGATAATCCATGGAAAACACTTAAAATACTTCTGGCACATAGTAAATTCTGGGTGAATGAAAGTGGAATCAGACAGGTCCTGGGTCTGAAGCAGACCCTGACATTTCCTACCTCTGTGACCCTGGGGGAAGTTTATTAATATCCCTGAGGTTCAATTTCCCCTTTTATTAAATAAGTAGAAATCCATAAGTAGAAATCCCACTTCATAACATTTCTAAGATGATCCAATGGATATATATAAAGCTTTACATATGGTCTAACACATAGCAGGTTCTTAATATACAACAGCTATTGTATGCCTATGTAATTTATAATGTATAAATAAATTTGTAAGCTGTATAAAAAGGACCATTTAGCTTTCTTTGTTTCTTCCACAAACCCTAGAACAATGTTTTGCACATACTAGGTGTGATTTTTTTTTTGTGTGTGTGTGTGTATGTGGCTTTAGTGAATCTGACATCATATTCTTTTGGACCTTTTTATTTTTTAATTGCATTAAATGATGTGTGTACACGATCACTCATCAACTGGCTTTGTGGGTTTTGCTTCAAAGTCTTTGACTTCTTGAAATGTTCTCTTAACTATTGTTTTGCTCTATACGAAAGCAGTCAACTCAGGGGTTTGTAAACTGGGTTAAAAAAAAAAAGAATTCTGGCCACCTATTTGGTGATCTGTTTTAAAAGCCGGCAGATAAATTCTTGCCCAGAAAGAGTAGTAGGTTCATTTGCTGTACATGTCTTGTTTCAGTTCCATCAATGGAGTCCTTGACTATCCCACCGGTTGATATTATACAGAGCAGGGACTTCCACACAATCTGTTACCCCTGGCTGTCAGGGCTGCAGGGCTGCAGTCAGGGCTACTTATTTGGAAATAGGTAAGCGACTAAATCTTCAAAAGGGACTGGTCCTGCTAGTGTGGATAAGGTGGGAGAATTGTAGCGAATCATCACCCAACTTATAAACATCAGAAATATGTATGTCAATACACAGGGAATAAAAATAAAGAACAGAAAAAAATGAAGTAAAATTATAGGTGAATTAAGCAATTGCCTCTGAAGCTTATTTGTTTCTTTGAGTTCAGTGAAGCCGGACTATTGGTCATGTAGTTTTACATGTTTTTAGAAAGAACATATGTACCTCGTCAGGTAGACCAAGTGTCTAGAAGGACCAGCACATGTTCAGAGGATCTAGCAGGAAAATAGGATTTGCCATAGAAATTACCATTCTCTGTTAACTTTGGACAATGTCCCATTGACTATGACTTGCTCTTCTAAGGAGAGAATTCATGAGCCGAAAAAGAAACTTCCAAGAAAGGGGTAGAAGAATTAGACTGTTATTAATATGACTCAATATTTTTCTCTCTTTTAAATTTCTGGATATTCCTCTCATTTTACATTATTCCAGATTTGATTTTTCTTTGTATGGATTTATGATGGTAAACTCCAATTTAAGGTGTCACTATTTGCCCCGATGGTTTTTTATATCTCTGCTATATAATGATCCCTGCAAAATGAATCTCGCAAACAGGAACCTTCATTACCTGATGAATATGTGTTGACTCGCCCACATGTGCCTAGTGCTGTGCTAGAGACTGTCAAGGATATAGAAGTGGTGTTCTCAACCCAGTGTTGTCCCCTGCCTGAGAAAAACAAATGGCTTATTCCCTCTTCTAGGCATTACCTGTTAACTCTAATATCTTAACCCATTCTTAGTCCAACACTTAGACCAGAAAACTTGGTATATGGCTGTTTATGAAGAAAGGATTACTCCTGTTTTTTCTCCAGCTTGGGGCTCTACAAAGTTGGAAAATAAGTTTATCCTTACGTCTTATACAATTTTTTTTGAAGAGATTGAAACTTTGATTTTCCTGTGTTGCTTTTGATTGTTGTGAATTTTCCTGTCGAAGACTTTTTATGTGCGATGTTGGTTGCCAAGTAGACTACTAGTTTCCAATTGAATTATATGAGCATATGGTATGGATGCCACACCAGCTCAATTAATGAATTCAGTTAATGTTGATAGCAACTTCAGAAAAAAATCAAATTTTTGCATATTCATTCTTGAGTTTGGTGGAATCATCTTTCCTTCCCTCCCTCCCCTTTTTTTTTTTTTGGCGAAAGGGAACATGGAACAATGGTCAGCATAGCAGGGATGCTGCAACCAGAACCACCAGGTCCAAATCCTTGCTTTGCATATATTTGCTGTGTGAGCTTAGGCAGTTACTGAACTGCTCTGGGCCTCAATTTCTTCATTTCTAAAATGTTTGTAATAACAGCATCTGTTCCATAGGGTTGTTATGAGGATTAAATGACTTAAAGTTAGCAAAGTGCTTAGGACAATGCATGCCATTTCAGCATCACATGCATTGTTTTTCATCTTTGCACCATCTATTTTGATTCTTGGGAAAGGCTAGTGCTGGGGAGGTAAGGTGTCCATTTGGTTCTAATGGCTCCTTGTCAAATAAAAACCTGGTTCTTAACAAAAGGTTTGTTAAATTTCAGCATACATTATAATGGTTTCTTCCTTGGTTTTTCCTAGAGGAAAAGTATTTTAAAGAAATAAAAATTATTGATTGCAAAACTACCTCTTGGCGAAAACTAGATTGGTTGATTATGGATGTTTAGACACCATTTGTTGAAAAAGATTTTAAATTTTGCTCTATTTAAATTTTTTTCTGCTATAAACTCAGTGTTTGACTCCGGTGGATGAAATCCACATTCCCTCCCTCCCCACATTTTTTTTGGACTTCAAGTTATTAAATGATAAAGTGTAAATAATATCTAGTAATTTTTAGAGGGGTTTGTGAGTAAAGGTTACTTACTTAAATCAAAACATTCAGCAAATAAGGTGAATACAGACCAGTTGAAATCACAGGCACCTGCAGTTGTTATCAGACCAGATCTAGACCTATTCATGAGCGGAGCAGTTTGTTTTTAAACAGCACTATTTCCTTTATAACACAATGAGTGACAGGCTTCTGACACCAGCGGAGCATTTTGGTTGATTGCTAAGAGGCCACCCAGCAATGATAGAGTATCAGTTTGTTTTTTCTGGATAGATATTTCCAAACAATAGTCATTTGGGAGCTATAACAGGCATGTAAGTTAATATTGCAAAGGTGAATTTGACAAATGAATTATCTTGGATATGTTGATAAATTGAGTAAATCGGGTTTGATATATTACTTGAGATAACTGAGTATTTGGGAGATCAAATGTGAAAAGCACGAATTCTAAAGAGTTACTTAATTGCAAAATTTCCCCTACCAGTTACATGTTTTTATGTGAGTGATCTTTAAATAACTCACTTTGAAGTGCTTAAAAAAATGACTATTGGGTGTCGTTTTTGTGTTTTTTTTCATGATGTGCTTACCTTCATGTTTTTAGCAAAAATAAGAAATCTCAAAATTTGACTTGTAAGGAAAGTTGCTTAAGGAATAGCACTAAATATATGCGTTATCAAAACAGGCAATATATTGTTTTGAGAATTTACTTCTGTATACTTAGTTTCTAAGTTTATGCTTTTCTTTTTCCCATAGCAGTATGAAGGAGGAAGCTCTTTGTAAGTGGACTGACCTTTAGATTGTTATAATTTTTCAACCAGAAGTTATTAGATATTAATGGAGATAAATGTACTGAACTTTCAAATGTAATATGTTGGATTATAACAATAGACCTAATTGATAAAAGTGATTTAATATATGTTGTGTTAATAGCTAAACCTCCAAAGCCCCTAATCTCCCATGGAAATATTGCTTTGTAGACAAAATCCAATGAGAAGTTCTGGGATTCCAGAGTGAATTTGTACATTCCTTAGGGGCATTTTTGCAAGGGAGGTTGTTGTGTTTTAAAGGTAGTTGATAAGAGACCTGCACCACCAACCCCAGACCTGCACCACCAACCACCATCATGCATTAGTCTATAGAAGGTATTTGGGTGTACGTATTCCTGTACCACTCGGTACCACCATTTAGCCAAGGGAAGTTTCTGACCATTTGCAGCATACATTATAAATCAGGATGTCACTACCAGACAATCAGATTTGAACATTCCATGAACAAAGTAGCCTATATCCCCTAGGAATAGATCACTTAACTATGTTTATGTCATGCTGTTGATATGCCTGCATTTACACAAGTCAGGATAGCACATTGTTTATTTATTTTAGGAGCAGGTAATTGGTCTGTATATTTACCTAATTTGGGGTTAATTAGCCAAAAATTGAAATGAGTAATTTAGCATGATTGCTTACACACATGAGAAAAATACAATTATTCTTCTAACCCCCAAATTGCTTTTTCTACTGTCTTGGGTTTGTGAAAATAATTTTGAGCCTTCTCCAAGTTGGGCTGGTGTTGGCTGCTCTCTTTAAAAAATTTCCTACTTGGCACATAATGCATGAGGAGATCACTGGTCAGATATTTGGGGTAAACTTAGAGGCTTTCCAACTGCCAAATTAGTCTCCTGGGAGAACCAGAAAACCTGAAGGATATATTGGTTAAATGAAGTGAACTTGTTTAAGTTAGATTCTCTTTCTGGCATCACTGGGGGTAATCACTGCCACTTGGGAATGTGGCAACTTTTGGAGCCAAGTTTGTGCGCTCTGTTGTCTGCAGAGATTTTTTTGTTTTGTCTTTTTAATTTTTTAATTATTTGTTTGCCAAGATGAGCTTACAGACCTTGCATCTTACAAATTCGTTAGAAAAACAAAAGCCAAAATATTTGTCTGAGTCTAAGAATGAGTGACCATAAATTGCCATCTATGATTTAGTAACAAGAAGGCACTTTAAGAAAAATATAGGGTGGTGAACTGAAAATAGCACAGCTAAGCAAATGAAAAGTTACTCATGATGTTATTAATCAGAGATAACCACTGTTAACATTGTTATCTTTTTTATGCTTCCCCCCACATGTGACTGTTATAGGTAAAATTTTGTATTCTTGTCTTTGTTACATTATATTATAAATATTTCTTTTAATCACCTAGCAGTTCTTCATGACCATTTTATGAGTTCTTAATATGTCAATATATAGATATAAGAAAATTTAATTCTTTTCCTATTATTGGATATCTAGGAGGTTTGCAATTTCCTCTATTATAAATAATAAAATGATAAAAACCTTTAGTTCCTTAGAAGGAAATACCTAGAAGTAAAAGTACTAAGTTAAAGAGTAAGCACTTTAAAAAAACAAGATCCATGGCAAACTGATTTCCAGATTGGTTACATCAAGGTACACTCTAGTCATCAACTGTGTATGAAAACGACCTTCTTCCTGTAGACTAAACAGAGAATTTAATCATTATACAGATATTTTCCTAATTTTATAAAACAATATGTATTCCTTTCCTTACTAATTAGTTGAATAATTTTTGATTTTTATTAAAAATTTGTATTTCTTCTGTGAAATATCCGTGTGGCATAGTTTTTTTTTTTCTTTTCTTTTCTTTTTCTTTTTTTTAACTGGTTTTCTGTTGCTTGTGGGGTTGCAGAGTGTGACAGTGAGCATTTTCGCTGTGAAGATGGGCACTGTATTCCTGCCTCCTGGAGGTGTGACGGGACCAAAGACTGCTTGGATGACTCAGATGAAATTGGCTGCCGTAAGTGGGGAGGGGCCCTGCTAAGCTCTGTTTTTAGGAACGTAAGTGCTTCATAGTGATCTCAGCTGTAACAAAAAGAGTTGTGTCTTTAGTGATAGATTCAGGACTGGGCATCAGTCTTTTGAGGTTTGTGTGGTTGAACAGAGGACTGATGGTATTAATAACTGTTTCACTCCCCTTTCAGGAAGGGTTCAGGTCATATCAGTTTCTATTTTACACTTAATCCCATGACCTTGATAAGGAAACAAATTTGTGACTGGTTTTCTGAAGCCTATAAGTAACTATTTCAGATTATTCACCCTGGAAATTATGTGAACCAATAAGAACAAACAAAAAATGTTATCTGAACTGCTGTGACTTGTAACTACAGAGTCTGTTTTAATATAAAGGATCTAGTATCATTTGTGTGAATTACCATAAAGAGATCACAGAAGTGGCTAGTGTGGTTTTTATGTTTTAAAAAATTAGAGTTAAAAACATGATAATATTGTAAACCCCCAAATTAACTAATTATAAAACCACTTTTACATATGTTTCTTCATTTAGTTTTCTCAGCAACATTCTCAGGTAGGATTCAGGTTAGGGAACCGAAGCTTAGAGAAGTTAATTCATGTATTGAAGGTCCCCCAGTTGGTGCACCAATACTGACCCTAACTTTCATTGCTTTCCCATTATGACCATTTGCCATAGATGATCAGTCACACGCCTGCAATGTCATTCATGCTGATAGGTGAACAGACAAGGGTTATCATCCAAAAATCAGGAAAGAAAGTGAAAAAATAATTTTGTGTTGAATTGTTGACCATACGGTAGCACAACAGAACAGTAAAACTTTGGTATAATGTTTGGATGACAAACAAAGCATTTGAAAATGAGAGGAAGGGTGGAGAGTAGATCCTATCTGGTTTCTCAAACTCTCATATACAAATGGGTCACCTGAGGAGCTTTCTCAAGTATAGATTTGGATTTTGTGTGTTTGAGGTGGTTTCTGAGATTCTGCATTTCTGAAGACTCCCAGGTTATATTGATGCCGCTGGTCTGTGAACCACAGTTTGAGCAAGGAAGTGTTCTATTTGTAGAGACATAATCATGGCCATCTGTCTGTCTTCTCTGGGCTGACTGAGTTCATTTTAGGTTAAACAGTAGGAGCAAAAAGGCAAGAGCAGTATATTTTGGGATAAAGGAATAAATGAACAGCTATACCAACCACTCTTCAGAGATTGTTATCATATTTCCGTATCCTGTAACAGTGATCATAAAACGTGACAGCAACTAACATTGTATGGTACTTTCATGTATATTATCCAACTTATTTTTCAATAGCAAACCATGAAATAAGCATAGCTTTTATGATGCATACATTGAGGCTCAGAGAACCTGCCTAAGATTCTAAAGCAAGTAAATTATAGAAATAATAATTATTTGACTCTGGGTCTTCTTTTTCAAATTTCCTGGGTTTTCCAATTCATCACGGTGCTTTACTGTTAGTTATCACAAAACATTTCAAATAATTTAATAATTAATGGTTAACTTTTACTTAAATTAAAATTTTAGTCTAATACTTTTTGTATGTATGTTTGGGCTGTTTTAGTTTCTGTATTTTTGTATTGATTTCTGTCTTCAGTTTGTGATGCCATTGCTGAGGTTACTTGACAGTGAGCTTTGATTAGAGTCTACAGACTCTAGTATAGGGTTTTCTACTATTTGTCATCAAATATGTTGAGCAGAGTTGACACACGTTCTTTTGAGATAAGCATTGCTTGTTATTATAATAGGGTGGATGTTTGACTTCATGGGACTTTTCTGGTTTGTTGTAGCTCCCGCTTCTTGCCACCCAGGCTATTTCCAGTGTCAGAACAAAGAGCTGTGCATCCCTAGCTCTTGGGTGTGTGATGATGAGCAGGACTGTGAGGATGGCTCCGATGAACATCAGCATTGCCGTAAGTGTTTATAGAGGAATCTTGCTTTGGTCCTTCGGACACCTAAAATTTAACCTGCTACAAATACAAAACACAATGGGATGATTCCCTTTAAATGCTGAGTTGGACCTTAAACAACAATAGAACCTGTGCCAGGAATCTCACTCAGGTTGGATGATGTTAAAAGTATGAATGTGCTGAAGAATTATAAATGTACCTCAGCAATTTGAAAATGGGAAAGGTTCTCAGTCTTTAATTTGGATTATGTGTGTGTGTGTTTTTTTTTAAGATTTTATTTGGGAATCGGAGAAGGGGAACAGCCAAATTGTTATCCTTCAATCTTAGTTATGGAGGGTGCAGCTAGCTCAGCTCCAAATCCAGTCGTCATCCGGCTGCCTGTCGGCAGCTCGGAGCTGCTCAGCTCAAGGTGCCCTGTTCAGTCTTAGTTACGGGTAGGAGTAGCCCTCCATCCCATGCGGGAGTTGAACTGGCAACCTTGTTAGGAGCATGTGCTTTCACCAGCTGGGCCATCCTGCCACCTGTTGGCAGCTCAGTGGCAGCTCAGTTCGGGTGCAGCTCACTGGCCCATGTGGGATTTGAACCGGTGACCATGTTGCTCAGAGCTCACTCTCTTAACTAACTGAGCCACTCGACCGGCCCCAATTTGGATTATGTTACTCAAGAAAGAAATGAAGCATTTAACGGTATCAGTAGGTGGGGTCTTAGTTTGTGTGGTTGGCATTTGGATGAGTCCGTTCGTTCCTGCAGTGTGCACTCTGCTTTCACACCTTGTTCCGGTTCTGCCCCAGTATTAAACTCTTTTCATTTTGACTGAGTGGAGTAAGTAGGTAGGTCCTTTGGAGGCGTTGTTGGTAGTTGCTTCAGAGACTACTGCTACAGCCACCATAGGACGAGCAGCAACAAGAAAGACAATAATAGTAATGAAGATGACCATAGCAAGTGTTGCGTTACTGGACATCGAGAGGGTTTAGGGCAGTAACCTAGGAGAAGCCCTTAGATTCTAATTTCTTTGGAAAAGAGAGTTTTATTGGGCTTGAAAGTAATTTTGGATGGGAGAATAATCTTGGATTAATGTAAGATGGCAACATGTCAGAAATATGTCCGTCATACTATCATTTCTTTGCTTTATTAAGGACATTTGTGTAACTTACAATCATTCTTATATCAATGGGGATGCTTTTGGCAGCAAAGGATGAAAAATGGAACTCAAAAAAGTAAAGCAAAAGGAAATTTATTACCTCACATAACAAGAAGCCAAAATTCAGGATTGTTTCAGGCTTTATTAATTCTTGGCTCAATAACATTACTCAGTTTTTTCCTACTTTTTTGCTCTGCCATCTTTAACCTGTTGGCTATTTGTGATTATATGGAAGTGGCAGAGGTCCCAAAATTTACATCCCCCTAATTCAAAGTCTAGAAGAGGGAACACCAACATTCTTTCTCTGTTTTTTAATAAGCCAATCCCCGCCCCCATCACCCCCAAGAATCAAACTTCAAAAGTTTTCAGCAAGCCTAGGTTGGACCAAGGTGGGAGTTGGAGAGAAGAGGTCAGGTTATAATGAACCACCTCAGGTTCTTGACACTGATTTTCCTCTATGAGAGGAAAGGCGATCAGAGTCCAGTTCTGGTCACTGTGTGGCATTCACCTTTGAGCCTCACCACATTCTGCGTCATTAAATACACATCCCACGAATCATGGACATTTATCATCTCTCTGTTCTGGGTTTAAGATGTCAGCTAAGACCCTGTTGGCTTTTTCACATACTCATTGTCCACAAAGATCAAAGAAGAAACAGACATGTTTGATGGCTACTTCATGTGGGAACTTGTTTAATTGTTAGATGACTAGCAATGGAGATTTCATGGCGTTCAGTAGGTCCTGGATGCATTTATAAAAGATTGGAATTTAGCCCAGGACTTTTGAGTCCAGCATTGAGTGTGAATTCTTTTCAGTCAGGCCACTAGATGCCAAGGGTCTTTTGAGGAAAAGAATAGAAATTCTTAAAATGCCCCTAGGTTCGACTTTGATTTAACCCTCCATTGGGCGCAACTGATCTCACAGATTCATTGCACACAAAGATGCCACTATGAAATAGGTCTTTACTGTACTAAGTCACAAACATGACTGGCAATAGGTTACGGTAGAGGGGGAAGATATGGAGGCGATAAGTCACGATGCTTAAGGTAACTGTTAGATATTTGAAAATTTGTGTGCAATGAATCTGTGAGATCAGTTGTGCCTGATGAAAGGTTAAACTTAAAAGGAAGACTGTATAATTAAACAGCCTGTTAGGGCTTCTTAGTATTGATTATGGGGTCTGCCAGCAACAAAGGGATAGTGATCCTTGGGACAAAGTGGTTAAGAGGCAAAAAAGCAAACGATGTCAGGCTGTGGAAGTTGGTGGTGGTGACAAATGGCAGTCCTGAGGGAGGCAAGCATGGGAGCTAATCAAGGCCAAACGGGTATATCCAGATCAGGTTCCAGTAGTATGTCAGGATTTGAGGTGGCGTGGCAAAAGGACACTACGAGATCCGAACAAAGGAGATGGAGAATGGTAGTTCAGAAGTACTGAAGGAAGGAAGGGAGGAAAAATGCCAGACATCAGTCTAGGCTATGATATTCTCTGGCTATCCTCTTAAAGGTCCTAGGAGAAAGATGGGGTGACCTGCTGATAGGAGGTACTTGGTGGGAACAGGATGGAGCTAGCTTGTGAATCTCTAAAGAGAAGTGACTATGCTTTATTCAACGTGCATCCCTAAAGCCTGGCATTCTGTCTGGAAGGTAGTAGGTTCTTGATAATGGATTCTGAATGAATGAGTGATGGTTTATTTATCTTTTGGCTGGATATGCCATTTTGGTTCTATTTTCCCTTGCTCCCCACACAGAGTGGGAAGAAAAGTGAACTGTAGATTGTGACACAAAGTGTGGTGGATGAGCTCTTGCTAATAGTAATACTTTATAGCGGGGATGGGAACTACAAGGGCAACTGCTTCGGGAAAGAGACGAGGTAACTTTGCTGCAGTAATTTATAAGCAATGTTACATGCCATTTTAAATGCATATGGATTTCCTAAGGTAATTCTTGTATTTTTTTAATGATACAAAAGTTTTTCTTAGACATCCTTTAACTACAGGCAGAATATGCCAAAACTGTGAATAAGGTGAATAAGGTCACCAGAGATTTCCTGATTATCAAAGAGAGTGAGTGGCCAAGTGGTGCGGTGGTTAAGCGCTGGCTTGGGAAGCCAGTGGCCCCGGTTCGGTCCCACATATGAGGGCCAGTGACATTGCCCTCAAAAAAAAAAAAAAAAGTTTTGGGCCGGCTGAGTGACGTGGTGGTTAAGTGCTGGCTTGGGAAGCCAACGGCCCTGAGGTCCAGTGACACTGTCCTCAAAAAAAACACAAAAAAAGAGAGTGAGCACTTTTTCTTCCTCATCATGCTGGATGGACTTTTCTGTTGTACTTGACTCTGGTGATCCTTCCCCTTCTTGACACTACACCATGACTTCCATGATTTCCCACTGTCCTGGCTTTCTTCTTAACTGCTTTGAATATTCCATTTTGTTGTTTTATTCTATCCAGTGCTGGAGTATTGAAGAGTCTGACCTTCACAGCTCTTCTTACTTTGTATGCTCTTTCAGGATAATTTCAACCAATCTCATGATTTCAATAACTCTCTATGGGCCGATGACATACAAATCTATGATTAGGACCCAGGTTTCTTGCCCCTTACTTCAGTCTTGCATATTCAACTGCCTGTTGGACATCTCTAATTTGCCATAAAATCAAGGTGTCCCAACTAGAATTAATCAACTCCCTCCTGGAACTGTTTGTTTTTTTCTATATTTGCTGGTCTACATTTATTATTTTTATTAGAGAAATAACATTAACCACTCTATGGTACTAGTAGAAAATGCAAAATTCGTTTCAAACTATCCAACATAGATAGATTGAGGCTGTTTTTCTTGTTACTCTAGAATTTCATGAAACATGTTATTAGATGAAAGAGAAAGATGTAATCAGTAAACATGAAATAGATATCGCAATCCCCTAGGCACCCAAGCCAGAAACTTGGAAGTTATGCTTGATTCTTTTCCTTCTTTCCCTGTCCACATTTAATCATTCCTTCTAATTCACCTTATAAGCATCTCTAAAGTTCATCTCTTTCCCATTTATGCCACCTCTGCCACCATCTCTTATCTGGGAGTCTGAAGCAGCCTTCCTGCTTCCAGTTCTGTGCTTCCTTAGGTTCTCACTGACACTGATGTTGGGAAGATCTGACAAAGCCTTTGGTAGCTCTCCATCACCTCAAGGAGAAAACTCCAGCTCTTTAACACAGTTTACAGTAACCTCTAAGACCTGGTCTGTTCGTATTTTTCCATGTCTATCATTCGCCATTCCTGCCTTGAAATGACCGTTTGGAGCCATAGCACTGCTTGTAGTTTCCTTGGGCATATCATGCAGAGTGCCTGGCTTTCGCCTCTGTGCTTGCTGAATGCTCGTTGCTAGACAGACCTTCTTCCTTTTGGCCTAGCTAATTGCTGCTTCTCCTAAAGACCCACATGAGGTGTTCCTCCTCAAGGAAGCTGTCCTTGTCCCTGCTCCCAGACCAGAGTGAATTAGCATCCCATCCTATTTATAATTCCCTGTGTGCCTATAATTCACTTTCAGAGTTTTTTTCGAATTCTTTCTAAAGTCTCTCCTAGAAACCTATGAGCTCCTTGAGGGTAAAGATTGTGCCTTATTCATCATTATATTTCCGTTGTTTGTGTACTTTGTGGCATATAATCGGCCCTCAACAGATATTTGTGTAATGATGAATAAGTGAATCCAGGCATTAGATTGGTTGATGGAACTGTATAATTTTAACTTGTCATTTCCCTATGTTTGAATGAACTTTGAACTGTTCCCTTGTAAATTGTTTGAAATCTGAAGCACAAAATATAGAATGATTTGGGCTTGAGTTTAAGAAGAAAGCAAGCTGAAGCTGGCATCAAATCTCCGAAGGTCTCTGAACTCTGAATATATTTTTGCAAGTTAAAGAAAATCAGGATCTGAAGTATTTTGCTAAAAACTTGGAGGGTGGGAGAATAAATAAATGAATTATTTATTGTGTATCATAAAATAAAAGAAGAAAGCCAAGACAATTAAAATAATATTGGCAATTGTTGTAGTTTCTGTTCATATTTTGTTTAAGACCTCTTGCCTTTTTAGGAAGAAAATAAAGCTATTTAATTTTATGTGGAAATTGGCAATACATGCTTCAATGTTATATGGGAATTTAATAAATACCACCACTCAGGAAATATTAATCTATTTACTCTTATTCACATTAAATCGTGTCACTGTCATGGGCAGAATTCAGATATTTAAATGACTTCTAGAATATTTGATCTATTCTATCTTTATTAATAGAAGTAAAATTCAATATCAAGTACCAATATCAACTACCAGGAATTACATGACACATTCATAATGAAACCATTATCTTAAATGGAAAGAAGGAAAAAGATGACAAGAAAGATATAATCGATTAAGGGTAGTAATTGTTAATTTTTTTTACACCTTATTTATTACATGGTATTCTTTATATATTTAAATTTTCAAGTACTCACGCTAAAGATGTCATTGTTCATTTGTTTTTTAGAAAGGTTTTTTTTTTTGTAAGTTTTGATAGCACATCCCTTAAAAGATATAATTTTATCAAAAAACCAAATTTTGCAGAACTTAAGTATCTTTACTATACAGAAGCATAAGAAACTAAAAATTCAGGGGAAAACTTTTTTCTTCCATTTGATTATATTATTTATTTAGCAGATCACATTTTCCCCAAATGCTTTCCTTTTTATGTGGACAATTAAAAAAAAAAATCTCATGATAATTCCTGCCTTAGACTTACAGAATAGTTTTCACACGATGTTTGAGGCATCAATTCATTTGATTTTACATGTTTTATCTGTAGGCAAATTGGGTAAACTGATGGCTTGCTTTCAAGTAGCCTAATCAACATAGGATAAAATTAAGCTAGCTTAAATTTTTTTCCTTCTGTTTATAAAATGGACACAAAGTTTATATAATAGAGAAAACTCTAGAGAAAAAAATATGATCACCCATATTCCTACCATTCAGAATTAACCACTGTTAACGCTTTGACATATTTCCTTCCTGGTTTAAACAGGATTTCAATGAGGGGTATGCTGCCATTGATCCTTGATTAATACCTATAATTGCAAAATTCTTGTGTCATTTGTCCCCTTTATCAAATAGATTTTCGTTCTACATCGTGTTCTCAACATATGTTGATAAAATAATGGTGTACACTAACATGTTTGAATGTTGATATGATTCTATGGGCATTTTGGTAGTATCCTGATAATAAAACCTTTGCTTTTCATTGTAAGCACTCTCACTCGGGTTGGCTGGGTGCTTTACCTTGTGACCCTGTGAACTTTATGTTCAGTGTACGCTCTGCTTGCCTTTCAAATGTCCTCATTCATATTTGGTAAATGTCAGGGGGTTGGCCTGTGTTTGGCAGTAATTATAAAGTAACATTTTTTTTCCCTTCCCAGCTGGGAGCACATGCTCAAGCCACCAGCTGACATGCTCCAGCGGCGAATGTATCCCAAATGAATACAGGTGCGACCACGTCAGAGACTGCTCAGACGGAACTGACGAGAGAGACTGCCGTGAGTCCCTTTCAGCCTTTGCACTATATTTGGTTTCACCTTTGTCCCTTTGGCATTTTAATCAATTTGTTAGATTTGTTGATGGACAGAAATGCCTACAATATGCCTCTTGTTATTGAAATCTCGTGGCAGATTCTTTTGTGGATTAGAGGTGATGTTCTGATAGGAGTCTATTTTTACCAAGACATTCTAAGTGTGTCCTGCTTTAGCACATCAGTTTTCTGTATTTTTTTGAAGTAACAACCTTTTAACATTAACACAGACTTCTGAAAGGTCACTGAATATGTTGAGCACAAAATCCCGTTTGGTCAATTGTAAACATTATTACATTACTATGGTAAACTTATAGGTCAAATGTCGCATTAGTTTTTGTGCTGTTATGGGCTCAATTTTTTTTTTTTCCAGATTCCTTTTGGGAAAGTGTTACATTTTGAAAATGGCTTTCCCTTTAATGGCAGCATACCATATCAGTTTGTAACTGATCACTACAAGATCAGGCATACAAATCACAATATTCTGGGGCCGTCCGAGTGGCGCGGTGGTTAAGCACTGGCTTGGGAAGCCAGAGGCCCTGGTTCGGGTCCTGCATGTGAGGGCCAGTGACACTGCCCTCAAAAACAAAACAAAAGAAACCCACAATATTTTGTGTATAATGTTTAAATATCACCATAACTAAAATAAGATAGTGCAGCTATGGTGCATGATGGACTTTTTACAAATAAGTAAACGGTAATCTGCCTTTCTTGAGGTTCATACTGAATTGTTAGAATATGGGCCGGCCGAGTGGCGCGGTTGGTTAAGCGCTGGCTTGGGAAGCCAGCGGCCCCGGTTCGGGTCCCACATATGAGGGCCAGTGACACTGCCCTCAAAAAAAAAAATAAAAATAAAATGAATTGTTAGAATATAAGCATATGGATATTATTCTACTGTGTCAGTTCTATGGTCCATTGAATTCTGACTTAAGTCTCAGACATACCCAGTTTCTTTTAAAAGCCCTTATGAGTCTATCATTTATGAATTTATCCAGAACTTCCTTGAGTTTTTATACATTTTTTTTCCTGACACTCCTTTGGGTATACTACATTTTATAAGTTTACTATATGCTTCCTTTTTTTTTCTTACTAAGGTACTTCCTTTCTTTTGTTCCTAAATTTATATTTCAAACTTTAAGGAGTTGTTTTAATATTTCAGTATTCCAATCATCAGTGGACAGATTTTGTGTACCTTAGAGACCTTGATCATAAACTTCCCAGTTATCATGGCTCCACCTAAAGATTTAAATTTTAGTTTATTCTCATGTTTGATCATTTTGATATAATTTTAGTTCTGGGCTGTCCCTAAATTCCTTCCTTTGGTCCACATGGTGTATTTTATGCTTTTGGATGAAAGAACTATGTTCGGTATATTTTGCTACACTTCCCAAAGTGGTACCATGCCTAGGGTAGGAACTAACATAAACCAGTTATGAACAAATTGTTCCTATTCACTGTTCTGCTCAAATGTACTCTTAATGGAAGAAATACTTGTATATGTGGCCAAACAGGCCCAGATTCATGCTGTATCCCATCATCTCATGGTACATTTTTAAAAAACTACACTTTACCTCCAATGCTTTCTTCCCTTGTATGCTATTTTTCTTTGAGAGGACTGTGCTATTTGTCTTTTTATCTCCATTTCCTAGCAGAGTTTCTGGTACAGTTATGTTATGGTATAATTTCCAACTTAAATGTTCTCCTTTGAAAGAGTTTAGATTGCTTCTTCTTTGGGTATCCCTTCACTTTGGACAAGTTGCCGAGAATTTAGATTCCACACTGGCAATTTTAGGGATGGTAGGATATGTAAGGATGTCACAAAATAGCAAGTCCATGAGTCAGGGACTCTTTTTCTCTTTTTGTCAAGCAAACAGTAGGTCCTTTATAGAGGCAAGTAAAGGAAATATTTTTGATTAATAATAGTGGTAAATCATATATTTACCAGTCATGCGCTGCTTGATGACAGGGATATGTTTTGAGAAAGGCATCCTTAGGTGAATTTGTCATTGTGTGAACATCATAGAGCACACTTACACAGATCTAGAGCACAGAGCCTACTACACACGTAGGCAGAATGGTATAGCCTATTGCTCCTAGGCTACAAGCCTAAACAGCATGTTACTGTACAAACAACACAAGATTAATTCAAGCACAAGAGGAAATGATGCAATCAAGAGAAGAGATAAACATGAGATGTATGAGGCTGCTGCCAGCATAACAGCACACTGTTTTACAGCAACTTTGTTTTTAGAAGTAGAAAGATTACACGCTAAAATAATGATAAAAGGTGTAGTATAGTAAATACATAAACCAGTAACATAGTTGTTTATTATCATTATCAAGTGTCATGTACTGTCTATAATTGTATGTGCTATACTTTTATATGACTGGAGGTGCTGTAGGTTTGTTTACATCAGCATCACCACAAACACGTGAGGAATACATTGCGCTATGACTGTAGGATGACTATTATGTCATTAGGCAATAGAAATTTTTCAGTTCTATTGTAATCTTATGGGACCACCATCATATATGTGGTCTATTGTTGACCAAAACCTTTATTTGGCACATGACTGTATTATATTTGCAGTATTTTGTAAACTTCAAAGTGTTATATAAATTCCAGTTGTTATCATTAAGTTTTTCAACAGGACAATAGGGCAGGTATACTTATATTTATTAAATTTATTGGGGTGACATTGGTTAGTAAAATTACATAGGTTTCAAGTATACATTTATATAAAACATCATCGATATATTGCAGTGCATGTTCACCACCCAGAGTCAGTTCTCTTTCCATCACCATAATTTGACCCCTTTCTCCCTCTTCCACCACTCCTCCCTCCCCGCTTACACTCTGGTAACCACTAAACTGTTGTCTGTGTCTGTGAATTTTTGTTTCTTTGTTTGTTGTCTTGTTCCTTTGTTGCTTTCAGTTTTATATCCCACATATGAGTGAAGTCATGTGGTTCTAGGTTTTTTCTGTCTGACTTATTTAACTTAGCATGATAATCTCAAGATCCATCCAAGTTGTTGCAAATGGCACCATTTCATCTTTTGTTATGGCCAAGTAATATCCCATTATATGTATGTACCACATCTTCTTTATCTAATTATCTATTTTTTTTTTAAAGATTTTATTGGGGAATTGGTTGAGGGGAAGAGCGTTGGGGAATCGGTGAAGGGGAACAGACAAGTTGCTGTCTTTTTGTTCTTCAGTCTAGTTGCGGAGGATGTTGCTTCACTGTTGGTATCGTCATTGCGCTCTTCCCGGATGAGGCAGATCGGTCGCTGGCCTCTGGATGTCGCTCACCACGGCTATTGGCAGCTCACGCTTGGCTGCCAGCCACTCACGCTGGCTGCGGGCCACTCACTGTAGCCTATGGCAGCCCACTGCAGCAGGGGCTGCAGCCCACACCATCACCGGGGCTCGCACAGCCCAGCTCCAGGTGGAGCTGTTGTTAGCTGTAGAGGGCAGTGTCACTGGCCCTCATGTGGGATCCGAACTGGGGCCGCTGGCATCCCAAAACCAGCGCTTAACCAATGCGCCACTTGGCCGGCCCCCTAATTATCTATTGAAGGACATTTTGGTTATTTCCATGTCTTGGCCATGGTTAGTAATGCTGCAGTGAACATAGGGGTACATATATCTTTATGGATAAATGTTTTCAGATTTTTTTTGGTAGATACCCAGAAGAGGGATTGCTAGATCATTTGGTAATTCTATTCTTAATTTTTAGAGGAATCTCCATACTGTTTTCCATCGTGGCTGTACCAATTTACATTCCCCCAGCAGTGTATGAGGGCTCCTTTTTCTCCACAGCCTCTCTAACACTTCTTATTATTTGTCTTGTTGGTGATAGCCATTCTAACAGGTATAAGGTGGTATCTCACTATGGTTTTGATTTGCATTTCCCTAAGAGCTAGTGAAGTTGAGCATCTTTTCACATATCTATTGGCTGTTTGTATGTCTTCTTTTGTATATCTTCTTGGGAGAAGTGTCTGTTTAGGTCCTCTGCCCATTTTTTAATTGGATTGTTTGTTTTTTTGTTGTTGAGTTGTATGAGTTCTTGCTATATTTTGGGTATTAGGCCCTTATCGGAGGCAAATATCTTCTGCTATTCATTTGGTTGCCGCTTTGTTTTGCTGATGGTTTCTTTTGCTGTGCAGAAGCTCTTTAGTTTGACATAGTCCAACTCACTGATTTTTGCTCTTACTTCCCTTGCCTTTGAAGTCAAATTCATAAAATCCTCTTTGAACCCAAGGTCCATAATTTTAGTACCTATGCTTTCTTCTATGCAATTTATTGTTTCAGATCTTTTTGTTTGTTTGTTTCAGATCTTATGTTTAAGTCTTTGATCCATTTTGAATCAATTTTAGTATATGGTGAGAGATAGCAGTCTAGTCTCATTCTTTGGCATGTGGCTTTCCAATTTTCCCAGCACCATTTATTTACGAGGCTTCCTTTTCTGTACTTATACTCTCTTATGGATAAAGAAACTGCAACTGCAAAGGGTAGATAGAATGTTTTGTTCAAGGTCGTATAATGTGTGGTAGAGCTAGTGTTCAACCCGTCTTATGGTTCCAAGCTTGGGTATGACTCTTTATGAAGGGTTTTATTTACAGAAAGAGAAAGTCCTACCTTGTACGAGTTTAAGAAAGAAGCAGAGGGGCCGGCCGAGTGGCGCATTGGTTAGGCGCTGGTTTTGGGATGCCAGCGGCCCCGGTTCGGATCCCACATGAGGGCCAGTGACACTGCCCTCTACAGCTAACAACAGCTCCACCTGGAGCTGGGCTGTGCGAGCCCCGGTGATGGTGTGGGCTGCAGCCCCTGCTGCAGTGGGCTGCCGTGGGCTACAGTGAGTGGCCCGCAGCCAGCCCAGCGTGAGCGGCTGGCAGCCAAGCGTGAGCTGCCAATAGCCGCGGTGAGCGACATCCAGAGGCCAGCGACCGATCTGCCTCATCCGGGAAGAGCGCAGTGACGATACCGACATGGGCCAGTGAAGCAATGTCCTCCGCAGCTGGACTGAAGAACAAAAGGACAGCAACATGTCTGTTCCCCTTCCCCGATTTCCCAACGCTGTTCCCCTCCGCCAATTCCCCAATAAAATCTTTAAAAAAAAAAAAAAAAAAAAAAAGAAGCAGAGGCATGTGCCACCAGCCACCAGCCTGTGTATTTATCCCTTATTTACAAGTGGATAAAAATGAGTGCCTTACTGCAAATGCAATAGGACTGAAGGAAATGCTACTTCAAGGAAAATAAAAGACAGCCAAAACAGACTGCTTGGATTTATTCCACTTGAACACCCTGTAGCCAAGTCTAAAAGTCATCAGTACAACTGCCCGGCGACTTTGCCAATTTACCTTCCAGAGAAAACTGGCAGGGTACGAGAATGCAAGCAGCTGTTATAGAGATGAATGAAGGAAAGGAAGTGAGCTTTATAAAATATCTGGGCAGGAGTTTTTAATCAAGCTTTTGTTTGTTTTTTTAAGTGCAAGTAACTGGTGAAAAAGGATTTATTAAGGAAAGAGAACCAGATTTCTAGCTCATTGTTTCTGGAATTATACAAGTTATGAACCCATTAGGGTTCATGGCCCTAAAATGAATCTCACACATGCAAGGGTGTTTTACAATGAGGTGTGGTTTCTTATTTCTCTCTATCTTGTTTATTTATTGTTATGTGTGATTTCTGGAGGAGTGTTAAAAAAAAAAAAAACCTATCAGAGGAAATTAAGAAAAGAATCTTCATACTTCCTTGTGAGTGCTTTGATCTCCTGGCCACAGCCAGATTCCCACAGGAAGGAAATGAATGGCTTGGATCAAAGTCTTTAGAGAGTGCCAGTTATAGGGGGCAGGACTGGCCTCATTTTGTTTTCCCTCTTTGTTTGGAGCTCTTGTGGGAAGTGGGAAAAGGAACTCCCATTCACCAGGCACCAGTCGCTATCTTAAGCAATTTTTACATTAGTACTACAAGGTATGTGATGACCATCTCCACTTTACAGAGATTGTAAAGATTGTCAAGAAGCAAGGGTGGAGGAGCCACGCTTTTAACCTAGGTCTAAACCCCATACCTGTGCTCTCAGAATGCTTTTCTTTAGTAATGGAAGTTTAGAGTATATTTGCCCAAAGGTTACTTAGCTATTTTATTATTTTTAAAAATTATTTTTTAAAGCT
Organism: Aselliscus stoliczkanus; assembly: GCA_033961575.1. Taxonomy (NCBI): domain Eukaryota; kingdom Metazoa; phylum Chordata; class Mammalia; order Chiroptera; family Hipposideridae; genus Aselliscus; species Aselliscus stoliczkanus. Next base: position 120,751,755 of record CM066731.1, on the reverse strand, counting down.
TTTTATTATGGAAGGTTTTAAACATAATCAAAAGCAAAGCTAGGGCCGGCTGAGTGGTGCGGTGGTTAAGTGCTGGTTTGGGAAGCCAGCGGCCCCAGTTCGGGTCCCACATATGAGGGCCAGTGACACTGCCCTAAAAAAAAAAAAAAAAAAAAGCAGAGTGAACTGTATGATGAACCTCTTTGTACTCATAATATCAATTATCAACTCATAGTTTATTTTGCCTTACCTATACCTCCTCATTCTTCTCCCCATTATTTTGAAGCAGTGTTCAGATATCATATAATTTCACCTGTAAATATTTCAGTATTTATGTCTAAGATATAAGAACTAAAACTTAATCACAATATCATGACCACATCTAAGAGTTAAAAACTATTCTTTAAAATAATCAGATAGCAATCAATTTTAAAAATTCCTCAATTGTCCTGTTGTTATTTTTTGCAGCGTGATTATTTAAATAGAAATCCAAATAAAATCTCCATGTTAGTTGCTATCTTTCAATTTGTAGGCTTGCCTTTCATTTCTGTTTTTTACTCCTTGCAATGTATTTGTTGAAAAAAACCAAGTCTGTTACCCTGGAGTTTCCCACAGTCTAGGCTTTGATCATTGTATCCTCCAATGCCCTTTAACATGTTCTTCTGTCCCTTGTATTTCCTGGAAGTTGATAGCCAGATCTGGAGCAAGTGTTCTCAACCTTGCCACTAATGACATTTTGGACCAGTTAATTGTGTGAAGCTGTCTAATGCATTGTAGGTTGGTTGTCTGGTCTCCCTGGCCTCTATCCACTAGAAGCCAGCAGCGTCTCCCAGCTGTGACAACCAAAAATGTATCCAGACAATGTGAAATGTCATCCTCTCTTTTCCTGCTCCAGTTCAGAACAACACTAGTATAGAAGCTTGAACAGATGATGCAAGGATGTTTTTTTCTTTGTGTGTGTGTGTGTGTGTGTGTGTGTGTGTGTGTGTGTGTGTAGGCAACATACTTTGTATGTAGGTATGTTTTTCCAGTAGGAGGCACATAATGTCTAACTGTGTCTCTTTTTGTGATTTTAATCAGAGGTACTAAGCTATTTTAAATGTCATTTCAGATATGTAGCAGCTGTTTATTAGTTGTTTTAAATTAGACTGTTCCCACATAATCAAGGAATAAGTGAGGTGTGGCTAGAAATCATTTTCATGAGACATACGCTTTATTCTCTTCTGCTGTCATGATGCATAGTAATCACTACCTATGGACAAACTTTGAATCAGCCTATGAATAGGACATATTTTTTTATTTCTCAGGAGTCAGGTTTTCTATAGGAACAGGTCTTAGTACATGAAGCACCTAGAAAACACTTAAATATAGTCATGGATATTGGAAAAGCTCTAAAGAAGAACTAATTCTTGTTCCTAAATATTTGAAAGGACCAGGAAGCTTGCCTCTGTAGTTCATAGTCTTGCCGTTAGATCAGACCCAGAGGTTGTAGCCCCCCCCACTTCCCCCTTTCAAGCTTAGAAGATCAAGACAGAGAGCACTCAGACCGAGCACTTTGTGTCCATTCCAGGCATCCCTCAGACCGAGCACTTTGTGTCCATTCCAGGCATCCCTTTTACAGAACAAAGAATGGTGCGTAAGAGTTCTTTCAGGGAGGCAGGGCGAAGGGAGGTGAGAGAATGGGTGGGATGGCGGGGAAGGCAAGGGTATTACGCGCCCAAGAAAAAGATTATCCTTGAAATACATTTGATGTAATATATGAGTTTCTTATTGCATTTGGTCTTTTTGTTTGCTGTAGTCCTTTATGCATGAGGTATTTTTGGTTATTCTATTGTTTGAGAACTATTTCTGAATACCTACATTAGAAGCTGTGAAACATGTTAAAGCTCATTTTGCCCTAAGTTATTTTACTCTTCAATCTGGCCATCTGTAAAATGGCACCTGCTATTAAACAAATTCTCAATTAATTTTTTTTTTTTTTTGAGGAACAGAGAGATTGAAAACTGCAGTCCATTTTGCTTCTAATGGGATTAGCATCAAGGAAAAGCACTCATGCAGTCTCAGATAAACATCAGTACAATGCAGCAATTATGGGTCATTTAATTATTATAATATATTGCTGTGACTTTCAGTTGCTCAAAAATAGTACCTTTCCCCGCAGTTAAGTAAACATATTATTATTTTTTTTATCAAGTGCCATATTAGAATGATTTTGGTGTGAGTGAGGCTATTGCTAATTATTACTATTTGCAGCCCTTGTCTTTTGTTACTGAGGAATGCCAAAGAAAGGGTAAAATCCCTGTCACAATGAAGGCTTTCTTGCAAGTAATAAGTAGTATTTGGTCTGCCTGTAACTGGGGCTGCTTTGTGCCTGAAGTTTTATTTCTGGTGACTTTCTATTCATTAGAATTTAAACATTTTCCATGTCTAATTACTGGAACTCTACCCTGGGGAACAATTGGAGAGGAACAGAAAGGATTGTTAAAGCCACCCTATGGACTGTGATGACTCGTGAAAAACATGTTCTTCAAACTCAGTTCCATATGCAAGCTGCCCAGTGAGACTTGCCCTTATTCTCTACTCAAGGTGAGAAAGCAGAAGCAGAGAGTTCGACCCCATCAAACATATAACATCACAGACGCATCTTTTTAGCATTCGTACAGTTGAGATAGGATCCAGGAACCTTGAGAAAAGAGAAAAGTTTCTTCTTTAGTTTCCATTATTCAAGAGCATTATAAACATCTCCCACCTAAGATCCCTCTTAGCTGCTCCCAATTTCCCTGCTCCCTTTTACAACAAAGTTACCTAGAGTTGTCTTTAATCACCATCTCCATATCCTCTCCTCCTTTCCTTGAACTCACTGAGAACAATTCTTCATCTCCACCAGTCTTCTGAAAACATTCTTGTCAGTGCCACCAATGACCTCCATTTTGCCAAACTTTGTTTTGTGGTTCTCTTTCAAATATCACCTAATCAGAGAGCACTCCTCAGTGTCACTCTTTACCATTCTACCCTGCTATATTTCCACACTATTTTTTTCTATACGACGTTTATTTTAATGTTTGTCATTTCACTTTCCCAAATAAAAATGTTAGTTCCATGAGAGTAGGGAGGAGCCTTATGAAGTTTATTACTTTATCTCTAGTACCTAGCACTCCTATAATGTGCAATAATTATTCAGTGAATGAAATATTTTAAAAAAATCTGTGGGAGTTTCTACTTCACTTGCAATTTTGTTTATTTCTTTATCCAATTCTTAGCCCAGTATCTAGGGAGGTGGGTTTCAATAAATATATGTTGGATAGAAAAGTTGTAACTAAGAGGAAGGTAGCAGTCTGTAGGATAATTGGCTTCTAGCCTACTGATATTCACACAATAATGATTTGCTAAAGAGTACTCAGTTATCTGGGGCCGGGTTCCCAGCAGGCAGACTGAGCCACCCCATTTTCAGTTGTGATCTGAAAGTGGCCACTCTTATAATTGTGGGGTGCAGCTAGCCTTCCTGTCTCTTTGGTTAGGTTTTGCCTGTTTGTTCTGCCCAGATGAGTCACTGGGAATAATCGTAAAGAAGAGATAGGAATGGGACCAAAGTGCTGTGTGGCCCTGAATGAAAACATATAGCCCTATAACTCCTTCTAGATAGAGCCAGTACCACGGATTCTGGTGCACATTATAAACGTTTGATCAACCATGAGAAAGCCATCTTACTTCATACTATTTCTTGGAGCATTTGACACGCAATTTTCTATCTTGTTTCTCAGTTACTCTTATATTAAGGCTCATGTAAGATTTTTATAATTTTTTAAGAATGTAGAACTATGTAGAATCTATGTAGATTTCACTGATAGTTCTGTGCATGGGAAGAAAGAGGTACTGTAGATCCAAAATCTTTGCAGTAGGCTTCTCAGACACATTTCTAATTTAGGTCTAAGATAGGTCAGCATGGATAGATACCAGCTAGGGATTTATTTGGGACCTAAGACCCAGGAGTTCAAAGAGAGCAGGGTAAGGAAAACTAGATAAAGTGTTCCTCTTTTTGGCTTCAGTTTTCTGAAAGCTGCTCAGATTAAACTTGATGTCAGTCCAATTCTACCAGCCCTTGGGATGACTATATTTACTTTCCCTTTCCAAGGTGCTGAATTGCTATTTCTGTTTTATAAATCTTATTAGTATATGCTTTTTAATGAAGGCAACTTCAAATTATTTTTGGAAAGATGCAGGAAATGCCTTTTTGTTGTTCTCTTGTATATTGCTGTATTCCCTAGATGCCAATCTGTGATGGCAGTCTCTTCAGAGACATGAATTTGACTGGGGAAAGGCCAGGGGAATGGGGGGGAAAGGTAAAGAAGGGGTCTCCTGCTACTATGTGGTCTGCTTTTTTTTTGGAGGGGGTGAGGTATTGACATTTTTTTTTTTTTTTTTTTTTTTTGTCCTGGTACTCCAGGACAACTGTTTCCTAGCGTAGGGTTTCCTGGAATTCCTAGATTATACCCGATTGAAGTCTTTAGTAGAATATACCATAAATTGCCGAAATCTAGAGTTGGCCTCACTTCTCTGGATTTCCCACAGTGGAATGGGAAACAATGGAAGAAGAAAAACTTTTTTTCCCTTGGGTTACTTCTTCTCTTTCTTTTCATACTACCTTTTTAAGGATTTTCCATTTCCTTTCATTCTGTTTCATTCTTCATTCTTCCGTACTTTTTTTTTGCTTCTTCCTAGTACTTTCTCTGAAGCTTATGAGCTGTACCAGTTGTAGTGGTTAGGAACATGCGCTGTGGAGCCAAATTGCCTGAACCTGAGTTCTGGCTCTCCAACTTACCACTTGTATGACTTTTTTCAAATTACTTAACCTTCCTGTGTTTCAGAGAGGCACATATCTATAAAATATGAATCTATGAAATGGGAGTAATAGTTACTTCATAGAGTTGTTATAAGGATGAAATGGGTCCATACATATTGAGTACTTAGACAAGTTTCTAGCACATAGTTTTCAATACATGTCATTGATGATTATTATTGTCATTGCTTATTTAACTTTGTGCATAGTACTTGCAACTAGGTGCTGGTGGCCAAACTAGTAAGCTTTTCTGGCAAATCATTACTTTAACTGGATTGGCCTGCCTTGGAACCAGAGTAACATAGGGTAACTTACAAAGGATGACTCTAGGAACTTGAAAAGTTCCAGGTGTTTGGGCAGGACTTATATCAGGAACTTATTGTTTTCCTTGAAATCTCGACTTAAGATACCTCCTCTTTCTTTATAATCAATTTATCATTTTTTTGGTTCAAATTCTGAGAGTAGAGTGTATTTACAACCTTCCTGTCAAGATAGTAAAGTGTCCAATATCTGTATCTTACCGTGCTGTGAATGATTTCCATTCTCAGAGATCTTTGAGGTCTTTAAAACCACATCTTCCTCCTTGATAATGTAAACAGAACTGTTTCATGGAACTGTCTTACTCTAAACCAAATCATTAGCAAAGAAAACAAAAAATTAAATCTTCAAGCACTAATCTTATATGTATATTTAAGGGTAGCTCCCAGTTTTGCCAGAACAAACCTGAACATGTATCATTTGGAATTTGGAGAAAGTAAGGAAGGGAGAGGGAAGAGGCGATGGGAGCATGGGTGATCTTGCCTTTTGTGTCTGGTACACTTTAGAGGTGTAAGGCTTAGTTGATAGCTGTCAATCTTTCCGTTAAGACAAAATTTAGGATGAGTTTCTCTGTTCTTGTATATTATCTCCTCTCTCATTATACTTTCCCTTACAATCCTGCAGGGCATTTAAGTTACATGATGTCTTTGCTCCATGGAAAAAAGTTTACAAGGCTAGACTCAGACTTGCCAAGCAAATAAACCCCAAATTTAGATATCCCCCAATCCCAAAGTGTTGTTATGTCTTATTTCCTGGGGTAGATTGAAACGTATTCATTAACATCTTTAGCAACAGAAATCATTAAGGGAAGTAGAATATGTTCATTTCTTACTTTGATCAATGTGAATAATTTGGTCCTGTTCTCTCCGTGAGTCTCCAAAGGGGGAAGAACTTTAGAAAGAGTTTTCCAAATATCTTCAGTATTTAATGGAGTCAGGTAGCTCTGTGCAGTCTTTTCTATGGGCATGCAGCTATGGTTAACTACGCACAGAAAAGACCAGAAAGTGTGCAGGGGTGGAGGCAGGTCCTCAGCTGCCTGAGATTCATTATCAGCATGGATGGAGACAAGAAAGCTGTTCGTTCTTCATTCTGAGTGTCAAACCGTTGACCTCTGACCATTCCCATACTCTCCCTGACAACATCAAGCTGGCCTTGTTATTTGGTGCAGGGGAATGAGCCATGTCAGTAAACTTTTTGTTAAGTCAGTGGATACTGTTTTAGTTTTTCCCTTTACTGGCTCCCAAAAAGCAGGACAGGGAGAACAAAAGATCTACCTAACATATTTGTCCCAGATCCTTCATATCAACAATATTCACCTTAAATGAGGTAGCCACAGTCCAAACCCAAATAAATTTTCCTCCTGACAGATATCTTATCTACTGCAAAGAGCTGGGTTTTCTAAGATTGCTCTCCTGCTTGCTGCTGCTCTTAAAAGGTTAGATAACGTATTGCGAGGAGTGAGCCAGGACACAGGAGGAAAGGGCTTGCTTGCTTGCCTGACTCAACTGGTCTCTTGCGTCTCTTGAAGGGAGAATTAGTAAACAGAGTTGTGTGACCTTTTGAAGTCACACGCAACGCATACCATCTCAGTGATGAAAAGACAGCCATAACCCTGAGCACTGGCTGATTCTTGGACTATTAAGAAATTAAAGTTCAGAGAAAATTTAAAATTTTCATCAGTTATTTTAAAATGCCTTCCATTTTAATATATGATCGACTACATGTAACTTTGGCAATTTAAGTATTTAAAGACACTTTTTTTGGACTTCTGGAAGATGAGACTATTTGGGCTTATTCCTTCATTATACAATAAAAAGGTCATTTGTGAGGCGAGTTCATCTTTTTTAAAAGTGCGAGTTATTAACATGGGACAAGTTTAATATAGTTTCCTGCACAGAATTTTGTGCACTGCTTCTGCTTGAAGGAGACATTGGGACTATCCAAGGAATTACCTGAAGTATCTGTCTTTGTCTACAAAACCTCAAATTGGGTTCTTAAATGCAAAATTGAGCCTCAAAGTGGGGCTGTACTGTCTGGTCTTTGAGATCCAAAGTAAGACATACCTTGTTTTTAGTTAAGAAATTGAAGACAAACATAATCATTAAGAGAAATCTAATGAAAAAAAGTAGTCAAACCAAGATATCATACTTGTGAAGAGTGTATTAAAAGACCACAAAAGGCAGAAGTTCAAAATATTTTTCAAAGCTTTTAATTTTAATTTTTTTTATTTTTTAATTTTAAAAATTTTATTGCGGAACAGCCATGGTTATTGGTTACACATTGCTTTCATGCTACAATGGCATAGTTGACTCTTTTAGAGAGGGTGGAGCTCACAGTGGCCCATGCTGGGATAGAACCGGCAACCTTGATGTTATCAGCATGATGCTCTAATCAACTGAGCTAACCGATCACCCCCTCAGAGCCCTCTAAAAAGTTCACTTGCAACCCTGGCTCTCAAAACAGTGCAGCCTTTTTTTTTTTTTTTTTTTTTTTGAAATCCATGGCTTTTGGCCCTGATTTCTTTGGTCACTAGGAGACTAGATGGATGATGTCTTTTCTCGAGTTGCCTTTTCACATAACAGAATTACTGTAGGAAGCCAAATCAAGAAGTGTGTATGTAAGAGAAGGAAAATGGGTACGCACCCCACCTCCCCTTGTATGTCAGTCTGCGTAATGAATAAATTGTGTCTTACTCAAAAAAAAAAAAAAAAAGAAAATCACCTGCAATAACCCAATAGCAAAAGCAAGCATTTCTTGAGCACATTAAGTAGCGACCAGTCCCTGTATTAAGTGCTGGGGATTCTAAAGTGAGTGAGACAGGATGCTTGATCTCAGAGGGTTTCATTATGTCATTGGGGGAAACAGAAAAACAACCAACAGAATGAAGCCTACAGTTAGGGATCATGGGAAATATATGTTCCAAGTCTGGGGAAGCACAGAGGAGGGACTGGCAGCTTGTTATTCCTGTAAGGGACATCCTGATTTTTCCACTGACACCTAGAAAACCAGGGTTAAGCATCTGGTTAGTGGCAGTGAGGTGACCATATGTGCATAATGTGATAACAATTATTTGTACTTGTAGAGCACATTATTCTTTTCAAAGTGCCTAACTAGACATTGTCTTTTGAGGTACCTCTACCCTGTGATGTAAATTATCCAAATGTATGGATAAGAGAGTGGTGAGGATAAGCAGCTTTGAGTGAGAGTAAATAGCTACTGAGTGGTACCCCAGATTCCAGGTCTCCTGATTTCTAAGCCTGTTTTTTTTTCTATGACCCTCCAGCAAAAGAAATGGCCCTTCATTTCCCAAGCCGTGTGTGATGGTACATTAGTTTCCTGGGATGTTATTTGTATTATGTAAAAGAAGGTTCCGTTTTGAAATGTTAGATGCGCTCTCCTTTTTTAGCTCTGAGCTCACAAGTCACTTCTTCAGGGGAGACTCCCTTGGGCCCCCAGACCCCCCTAATATGCACGCTCACAGCATTCTGTACTTCCCACATTAGCATATAACCCAATTTGTAATTTGTTACAAATTATAATCTGATCCAACTCTAATCTCCATGTCTCTTGTTTACCAGTATATGCTCAGCATTTAATGTCTAGCATGTAGTCATCACTCAGGAAGTGTTTGCTGTAGGAATGTCTTAACTTAAGGTCTGTGTGCTGTTTCCATTCCTTTAGGATACCCAACATGTGAGCAGCTCACTTGTGCCAATGGAGCCTGCTATAACACCAGTCAGAAATGTGATCAGAAAGCTGACTGCCGAGACCACTCCGATGAAGTCAACTGCAGTAAGTAACATGCACCAGATGCGCAGTGGCATGCTGAAGCTGGTTCCTGCTGGCCAATTATGCACATCTCTTCTCTAGTTTGTGTTCAATGAGTTCATGGTGGTAGCTTGAAGTCAGCCATGATGGGAGTATTCACACCGTGGAAACTGGCAAACACTACAAGTCAGGGCTTTTTCATTCCTGGGAGAACTGGTTGTTAAACATTTACCAGCACACTGCTGCATAATAAGAATCTCTCTTTAAGCTTAAGACAGAATCCTTCTGTGAGATTAAATGACTATGGTGGAATTGAAATTCTCTCTTTTCTTTCCTGTCGTAACCTTGTGTTCCAGCTCAGCTATGCTCCCACAACCAGTTTCAGTGTGACAGTGGAGAGTGCCTCCCTCATGACTATGTCTGTGACCGTATCCCAGACTGCGAAGATGGCAGTGATGAACACTCTTGCAGTACGGTGACTTCCTCATGCCGGGTCTTGTTGTTAGGAGTGGGTGTGTGTGGGTTTTTTCCTTACCAGTGTATCACTCCTTGCAAACAAAAGGGTCACTATGTCTGATGGCAGATAGAGCCAGAAGATTATTTAAGACCCGTGGCATGAGCCTCAGCAGTGTTACTGGACCTGGGCTCCTTATCTTCCAAGGATCTGTACAGAGTTGAAGGGTTGCTGATGGACAGTTTGCATTCTTCCCGTAGGCTACAAAGGTACAGAGTGTATTGTGTCACTGGACTCTCAAATTACCTGTACCTCAAGTATGGGTCTGATAACCTTGATAGTAGAGGGAGAGAAGGGCTGGAAAGGGAGAGGAAGATCCCTAATAGCAGTGGTCCTAACTCTCCTTTTTACTTTGAAATTCTAACCACATAAAAACTAGAGGGTCAGAAAAGTTTCAGGATGGTGCAGGTGGCTTTCGTTTCTTCCTACTTTTCCTTTTATGCTGCCGCATCCTGCAGTGCAAGCCATCTCTCTCTTACTGTTGCCACCTCTGCCCTCGTTTTATTCATATATGAAATCCCCATGAGAGTGTTTTACTAATTCTAATAAGTTGACAGCTTTTTGTGGTCATTTATTTACTAGAATGCATGGTTTTTCTCTACACCGTTTTGAGGGATTGGTACCCATGCCCCTAGGGCTTGTTCAATATTTTCACTATCACTCAAATTTTCTATGAGCCTTAGGGGCTGTTCAATATTTTCACTATCACTCAAATTTTCTATAGTGGTGACTGATTTTTTTTCTGGCACCAGGCCTTATTTTAGTATATTAAAGGGAATGTGACATCATGAAATGAATGACTCGAAATTTTTGTCCTAAATAGCAATTACAGTGTTTGTGGTGAAGGAGGAGAATGTTGGACATTGGCCTATCTGGAGCATCCTTACCGGTCTGTGTTCTCTGTTCTGTGTCTATCTATATTGTATGCTGTCTTATTTTTGATCTTGTGAAGCACAGACTGGGTCCTGAGTTCATTTCCTGGACCCAGAGCTGCTATCTTCTCCTCCTTCTTCTTCCCTTCTTTCTTCTTCCTTCTCTTCCTCTTTTTTTCATTTTTTGTCAAGCTACATAGAGGACTAAATCGAGAAATTTCAGTTTCTAGGAGCTCAGGTTAAGCAGTGAGGTGAGCACTTTGAGTTTTTCCAAGTGACCTGTGTTGTTGGAGTGCAGCTGTTGTTGTTTTCCAGATTATGAGACCTGCAAAGGCAACCAGTTCACTTGCCCCAATGGCCACTGCATTAATCAGAATTGGGTTTGTGATGGAGATGATGACTGCACAGATAATGGAGACGAAGATGGATGTGGTAAGGAGGGGAGAGATTCTGATTGAAAAGCATTGTCTTAAAGTGTCTTTCAGAACTTGTTTTTCTGACTTTCCTTGTGAGAAATTATCTGTGTGACAAGCAAGTCTCAGGATTGGCTGAGTTTTAAGGGACTTAGTGGACGGGGAAGAAGGTGACTCCACTAGCATTTCCTAAAAAGCACCAGAGCACAAATACAGCATAAATTATAATTCTCTCCCTCCTGTTATTAAGGCAAAATATGTAGGGCATTCTCTCCCTCTTCTATAGCTCACTCTGCTTCCCTTTAAAACTGCTCTGTTTTTTTTTTTTTGTTTTTTTTTGACTAGGCTTATCTATAGAAAAGAAGTAGGATGGGAAAATGGGGTAAAATATGATTTGTCTTAGACCTTCTAGCCTTTAAAAATGATTTCCAACCTCAGAAAAAGTTCATTTAAGTTTCGATTTGTTTTCAAATCCTGGTTTCCAAATCATGAGTAACTTCCAGTGGTGGAAGAGAGGCCACAGCGGGAACATGAGAGATGGAGTTGGGTGTTGCTATTTGCAGGAGGGGCTGCTATCCAGGGAAGCATTTGGAGATTCTATGGGAAGGAAATTGCCAGTAATGTTTTCCCCCTTCACTCTGCAGTACCTCTAACAGTTCTGAAGTGACTAACACCCATACCATAAAGCAAGTTACTTGTACTGTTCCAGCCTCAGATAGAGGGTACCAAAAAAATGTATATACATTTTAAGAAAGGAGAAAAAACTATTAAAATTGTGATACTCAATATATACTGATAACAAAAGATGAATGCAAGTCACGTTTGACTTCTGCATTCACAAGAGGTGCTCAATGTGGTTACCATCAATGTAGTTTTAATACAGTTTTTTCCTTTCTTAAAATGTGTATACTTTTTTTTGGCACCCTCTGTATAATGAGAATGATGCTTGTTTTGGGAACATCCACTGGTTTTACATTTTGGTGTTCTAAGAAGTAATCTTCCTACATTTGGGTTATAGTTTTTCTTTCACTGTTGACATTTCACTAAAGAAACAAAGCAAATCAAACAACCAAAAAAGAGAAAAACAATAACAAACTAAAAACCTGAGGAATCCTGGTGTTACCTTGATAGCACCAGTTCTATAATCTGTGATTTAAGTAACTGATCTTCTTCTAGGGGTTATTCATCTAAGTTGTCGATAATTCAGGCCCATATCTGTTATCTTACTCTTATAACCTGGCTGGGGGTTACCTCCCCCAGAAAGAGTGGAACTTAAATAATTCCATTTTGCCACTCCTAAGAATCTCAGTAAAAGTCTCCTGGTAGAGTTAGAAACCACTGGTTTATTGTAAAATATAGGTCATTTGTAGACTTCTCTGGTCTTCCTTATCTATATCCTCTCCTAACCATGGATTAAAAAGAGCTGGCCCCTCTTATCATGTGACCTGGGACTTTCTTTTTCTTCCCCACAGAAAGCAGCCCTCATCATTTTCATAAATGTTACCCAGGTGAATGGGCTTGTCCAGAGTCTGGGAAATGCATCCCAATTACCAAAGTTTGCGATGGAACCTTAGATTGTCCATCAGGAGAAGATGAAGCCAATGAAACTGTACATCGACTTTGTGGTGAGTATGACATTTATCTGGGTAGCTTTCAGATAAAGATATTTCTGTTTTTCTATTACAGATCCCCAAGTTGTTGTTTGCATAGCAAACTATCCCAAGACTCAGTGGCTTAAACCAACAAATATTTATTATTTCTTCTGTGAGTTGGCTAGGTAGTTCTTCTGGCCTAGACCAGCTCACTCCCTTGTCCGGATGTTGCGATAAAAGCTTGGGCTAGTTCAGGCTTACTAACATGCTGGGAGAAAGGGCAAACCCTAGTGCACGAGCTCTTTTAAGCCTCTGCTTATGGTATGTTGGCTAAATGTCTTACTGGCCAAAGCAAGTCACTCAGCCAAGCGCAGAGTCAATGGAGTGAAGAAATAGACTCCATCTCTTGATGGCAGGAGTTTCAGATATTTGTGGCTTTTTTCTTCCACCCAGGCAGAAGGGTTTTAATGTTAATTTTGATAACCAGGCAGAATGGTTTTAATGGCAATTTTGATAACTCTAAAGCTGTTTTGGAGATTTTATTCCTTGGCTTGTATTTAAGGAAAACAAAGTTTTTGGGTCCTGGGATGTATGCTTTGAGTTAGTTTTTTCTTCTTCTTTTTCTGTGGCTGTAGAATATTCATCCCACCATCAACCCATGAACTTTATGGACAGCTGACTGTCCTGTAAGAGAATAACAATTTATGACCTTGATTTCATCAATGGTATACTCTAAATAATCTAGTACTTGCCTAGAAGTGACCATGTATGTGTAACCATGAGGTCTTTTTTTTTTTAAAAACCTTGCAATATTCAAACATGCAGAGGCTATGTGGCATTATGTTTTTCCCATTTCATTTAGGAGCTCTTTAAAAAAAAACACGTTAAAAATGAACAAGAGCTGTATAGTTATGGGATAAAATAAAAATAAATACTACAAAATAGAAAATAACATTAACAGAAAAAAATATAGTCCCCTGAAATCCCACCATCTGAAGCTAGCCACAGTTAATGTTTTTGGTGTTATTTTCAATCCAGTCACATGGTAATTCTTGGTCTCTTCTACTATGTAGAACACAAACGTAGACTTATGACCCGATTTTTCCATAAACAGGTCTTATGATAACTTATACTTGCACATAGTTATAACTTTAAAAAGGGTTCTTTTTAAAAAAATATATGAATTGAGCTTTTGTATTGTAATTATGTAATAATATTGTAGTATGGCTTGAATGGTGACAGATTTTCTGTGCCTCAACTACATGCTTACTTAGCTTTCACTTCTGAAAAAAGAAGCCCTTACTTCATAGGTAAAGCAATCTTGTCCAGAGATCACCACTCATTTAACAAAGTGTTTTTCTCTGTTTAGATGTGACTTTGTGTCCTTTCTTGGGCTGTGAACATCAATGCCACATGGCACCATTTGGAGGGGCATGTTACTGTCCCCCAGGCTATGTCGTCGACCAGAATAACACCCGTAAATGTATCGGTAAGTGACAGGTGGCAGAGCCTGAGCTTTCATCACAGTGCTTGCCACTCTGATGGGTTCTATTATCTTTGACAAGAAGAAGCTTGGACTTGTGGATAGGAGTGACGGTCTGTATGGTAAAGAGCAACACAAGCCTCACAGAAAACCTGGACAGAAAGCCTGGACAATAAGAAGTTTTAATTCTGCGAAGTTTTTGTGAGGTGCACAAGGCCAAACAGTGGTCCTGTGATGAGTTGACAGCTACATGGATACCTTCTCCTACCTGATGATGGAGATAGTCTTTTTGTGTTTTCTTTCTTTTCTTTTTTTTTTTTTAACTTGATTTTTTTTTTTATTGGGGAACAGCCACGGTCGTTGGTTACACATTGCTTGACTCTTTTAAGGAGGGCGCAGTTCACAGTGGCCCATGCGGGATTGAACTAGCAACCTTGGTTTATCAGCACCATGCTTTAACCAATTGAACTAACCGGTCACCCCTGTGTTTTCTTTTTGAGTATTTGGAAGCAGGGTTAGTATGGCCATACTGGTTGTTAAATACTGAAATACGTACTTCCATGTGGTTGGTAAATAGCTGCTGCCTTGAACTCATCAAGTAACCTACTCTGCTTCTCTGGCTTCTCCAGTATGCTCAAACTTCCTCAGGACTCAGCAACTAAAGAGTGGGTCATAGAGGACGAGCACCGGGTCACTGCTCCACGGACCACACTGGCCCATGCTGTGCTGGTTGTTAATCCCACTGGATTGTTTTACTTTATTATGTTTTTTACCTCTATTTGAAGCTAACATTTAAGAAGGACAAAGTCTATCTTGTTGCTTCCAGCTGGTGGCTGGCATTGAATTTGGCACCAGTGCACCAAATGTTCCCCACATCTCTCCTATCTGAATCATAAGAATGATTTCTCCCACTGGGAAATTTTTGAATACGATGTGAGCTAGCTTTGTATCCTGCTGAGGTTAGGATAGGGTCTTATGATGGGAGAATTACACATGGCCATATATCATTGATTTTCAGTTTTTCAGGATTTGAACAATGAATTTTTAATGCTCTGATTATTTTTTTCTTTTTTCCAACTTTTTTTTTTTTTTGATTTGGATCTCTGGTATAATTTGATTTAACACGTGTAATTTAGCTTGGGACTTTTTGAAAGCTTTCTTTTCTTTCTTTGCCTCTTTTTTTTTTTTTTTTTTTTTTTTAAAGGTTTTATTGGGGAATTGGCAGAGGGGAACAGCGTTGGGGAATCGGGGAAGGGGAACAGACAAGTTGCTGTCTTTTTGTTCTTCAGTTTAGTTGCGGAGGATGTTGCTTCACTGTTGGTATCGTCATTGCGCTCTTCCCGGATGAGGCAGATCGGTCGCTGGCCTCTGGATGTCGCTCATCGCAGCTATTGGCAGCTCACGCTTGGCTGCCAGCCGCTCACGCTGGCTGCGGGCCACTCACTGTAGCCTATGGCAGCCCACTGCAGCAGGGGCTGCAGCCCACACCATCACCGGGGCTCGCACAGCCCAGCTCCAGGTGGAGCTGTTGTTAGCTGTAGAGGGCAGTGTCACTGGCCCTCATGTGGGATCCGAACCGGGGCTGCTGGCATCCCAAAACCAGCGCTTAACCAATGCGCCACTCGGCCGGCCCTCTTTTTTCCAACTTTTGATACAAGAGCGACAAATGTAGTAGCAGAAAATGACCACAGAGGTTTAAAAAACCTTTGTTTTTGCTGGTGTTTGGAGAAGGCATCTAGAAGGCAACTGAAATGATTCATTAAAATTAAGTTTGGTAGTAATGTATAGATCTCCAAAAGATTGATGATTCAGAATTTTCCCTGGATATTTGTGTTCTTTTGATATTCCTTAGAAATTTGAGATTCTTCAGGGCTTTCTGGATAAAAACAAAACATGGCATACATAAGAAGTTCTTTTTTTTTATTTTTATTTTTTTTGTTTTTTAGAGGGCAGTGTCACTGGCCCTCATATATGGGACCGAACCAGGGCCGCTGGCTTCCCAAGCCAGTGCTTAACCACCATGCCACTCGGCCGGCCCAAGAAGTTCTTTTATAAAAGTGTTTCTTCTGAAACAATACCTAAAATATTAATATCATTTAGCCAAAAAGACTGAATTTAGATAAACCTAATGAAATTATTCAGCCTTTAGTCTCAGCTGATGGCTTCCAATTTAGCTGATGGCTTCCAATTTAATTATATTTTCACAGTTATGGTTGATCTATATAACCACTCATAGCCAGAACAACTTTTAATGCCAGAAATAAACTCTGGTTAAACTTGGAACTCTCAAGAAAGGCTGTTCCTCAGTGTTATTGAGAACTATAATAACGGGGCTGATTTCCCTGTCATATGCCAAGAAAAACAGGATTTTTTTTTTTTTTTTTTTGAGGGTAGTGTCATTGGCCCTCATATGTGGGACCTAACAGGGGCCGCTGGCTTCCCAAGCCAACGCTTAACCACCGCGCCACTTGGCCGGCCCTAAAAACAGGATTTTTATATCCGGTAAAGCAATCCAATTGAAGTTGTCCTTGTGTTCAAAGTGAGTAATTTTAGGTTTCTAATATCAGGGACCATATCTCAAAGTTTGCCCAAAGATTGCTCTTTTTAAGTAACTATATTCAACAGGACATTTTAGATCATGTGCTTTATGCAGGTCAGCCCTAGAGAAACGGAACTCTGAGTTGAGAAAGCCGCAACTTTCTAATCATTTCAAAACATTTTATAAATAAGACGTTACAATTTGCAACTGGCATTAAATGAGAACACTTTCTGTGATTTTTATTATCATTGTCATTACATTGGGAATGCATTTAAGAAATTTAAAAATACTTTGCACACGAATGCTCTTCTTTGTTCGGCAGCTTTCTGACTTTGGAAACCCTGCGTGTGCTCCCTGGCATTGCTGTGAGGGCAACATCCCTTTCCTTGCTGTGTGGTGCTCATCTGTGGGTGTGAGGCTGCTCTTTGTCTTTGGCAAATGTCAGGCTTCTCCACACACACACCCCCCCCCCACTCCCCCACCCCCTAGCGCCACCCAGCTGCCAATCCTATTCCAGCCTTTTAGTTCTCCAGGCATTTCCCCTTTCTCTTAGTAGAAAAGGAATTCCAATAGAAATACCAGAAGCCACATTCTCAGTATTACATCAGCTTTTCCTTTTTCAACCCCTCAAAGAGGAGTTGGAGTTGGCTTGCCTTGCAGTTGGAACTTGACAGTCCTTACGTCTTTTCAATAAAAATGATTTGCTCTTTAGAATCCCTAGTTCAGTCTTGTGATTCCCCACAACCTGTTTGTTCTCAGTCTTTTTTTTCACCCTAGAGTCTAGATAGCACATTTTCCAATATCTTTCCCCAATATCTAAGTCAGTGATAAGCTTTGGGTTGTATATCCAAGGATCGAGGGATTCTCATATGTCAGAGGTCTGGGCCACTTCACTTTTTTGTAGCCATTAAGAAATGAAAAACTGTCATAACAAGGTTTTTCTGTTGAACCTATTAGGGAATGTAATATAGAAAACTGCAATATTATGCACAAGCTAATTTCAGGATTTAGAGAACACATTCAGTTCACAGCACACTGAAAGTGGTGGTGTGTCCTGATACTGGGCTCTGGTTTCAAGTTCCATGATGAAGATCTTTCAGTCCCTTCAGTATGTGCCTGGGACTTGAGTACAGATATGCGTACTTGGAGATCTGCTCAGAAACCTGCATTTGAGGGCCTTTGTGAATTGGAGGCCTCTACCACCTGCAGAGACCTTTTCTGTGACCTTCTCTGTCCTTCCTGAATGAATTCTCTGACCCCTGGGTTTTGAAGCTGGGTTAACATGTATGTCAAGGAAGACTACGTTTTGCTCTCTTTGTGAAGAGAACTCATTATTTCAATACATAGCATTATGAAACCAGTTACACTTGTTTCAGCTGACTTTTTAAGAGAATTGCTTTGGTTTGCTCTTTGAAGCATTTCAGTTCAACAAATACTTGATTGGGCTGCAATCCTCTGCCTGGCTGACTCATCACAGGGGCTTCAGGTGTTGGAAACATGTATCATCTTAGACACAGCTCCCCAGTGAATGCTTTGGTGGTAATCAAGAATAAAATGAAATAATCCTGACACGAAATCTTGTGTCTCTCTGCCCTTCCTCTGCTGCTGGTAGTCTTGACCTGGTGGCATGCTGAAGCAGTTTGCCAGGGTTATTGTTTCCGATTGACAGGACATGCTGTTTGTTGATGGAATGACGTCATGGTGCAGAGTCAGGGCAGGGAGGTGATTCAGCATGGTGGGATTTCACAGATGGTTCAGAGGATGTCCAAGGGGGTCTAAGCTAAACAGCGGCTTTGGAATTCTTTTCAAAGCAGTATTTGTTGGTAGGAGGGAACAAAGAATAAAAAGGAAATAAAAATAATAGCGTGGGAGGTGGATATTGTAAAGCATTGTTTTAGAGTTTTATATAGTTTTCACTACCTTTCCCTGTGCTCATGAAAATCCTCAAGCCTGCTTTCATTTCTCTTGTCTTCAGTTTAACTGACTGAATATTAATTAGCCTTTATTTTTTTCCCAAATGGAGAATATAATTTTATTTAGTCATTAAAAGTGACAGTGATTTTATAAACTCATTCAAACCTTTCAAGGTGATAGGAAGGGCATTTGCACCCACAAATTCCTTGTTTTGACTCTTCCACCTTTGGTTTTCTTCTGCTTGCCGTCAGAACTCCTATACCCAGGTGACTCCAGGCTCCTAAGCATCGTCTCATCAGTCTTGCATTCAAAACGAGGTCATGACATTCTGCGAGTTTGAGGGCGAATGTCCTGTACTTTCATTCCTACTGAGGCGAAGCCTCACGTGGTGTTTTCTTAGGGCTGAGATGAGGCCACAGAAGACATTGATCAATGGCGGCTTTTTGTTTATACCAACATGTCCTTTTATCTTGTCATGTCCAAATTGGATTGAATTTTTTTCTTTGGTTAGTCACAGTCCTTGGAAAGAAAGATAAGCTGGCCCATGTTGTTATATTTGGGAAAACTAGAACCATTAGCTTCTTGGTAGGATTTTCTTGGGCCTTCTAGTTAAGGAGCCACAAGATGGTGAGCCATCTCTAGCAGGTGTGGTAGAACCCAATTCACAACTCCTACATTTACTGCAGATGTAATCAGATCCTAGAAATCTGGAGAATTCTAGGCCTGAGGGTACCATGGTTTCAGGAATTATAAATTACTTGAGAATTTTCTGAAGCTCCAGGGCCTGAGAACCCTGTTGATATAGGCTGTGGAAGTCATCCTCCCAGGGGAGAGAGCAAGGTGAAGGAGGGTGAAAAATGGATGTGATCTTGGAGGGTCAAACGAAACATTTGGCATCGATCGACCAAGAACAGGACAGCTTCTGTACCTGTTAAGCTGTATAATCTTTAAGAAATACTCTTTATGTTGTGTTGTTCTCGATATTGTATTGTTTATAGGTCAATTAGATTGAATCACTTTTTAAACAGTAGTACTGGGACTACTGTGGCATTGAACAGAGCTCTATCGTGTAATGGACTTTCAATAAATGTTATTAAAGGAATGAATAATAAGTTAATGAATAAGCAGAAGAGAAGATATTTTTCATGTCTTAAAAATAATTTTAATTTAATTTTGGTTATGATTTTTTTTACATCAGAGGAAAGGCAGCTGGGTAAATACACCTTTCCAAATACTTTATTGCAGTCACAGATTTGTGTCCTATTGAGGGACTGGATATTAGGCAGCTCTTACTTTATTCTGAAGCAGCTCTGTCCAGTACAACTTTCTGCAATGATGGAAATGTTCTACATCTACACTGTCCTGTATGGTAACCACTAGTCACATGTGGCTATTGAGCACTTGAAATGTGGTAGGTGTGGCTGAGAAAGTGAATTAGTAATTTTATTTCATTTAGTTCATTCAAATCTAAATTTAAGACACCATAGAGGGCTACTGGCTACCATATTGAAAAGCACTGTTTTAAAGGAAAGTATCTACATCAAAATTCAGATATTTTGTAAGCCAACATTAGCAAATGAAATGCAATACCACAAGGCTATGAATCCAAGCAGCATGGTGCATCTTCTGTAAAGTTATCCTTTATGTAGATTTTTAAAAGCCTGTTTAATGTTCTTGGTTTTTACCTAGTGGGAAGATGCCAGTTCTGAATTTCTATTTCTGATTGCAGGCCTAGAATCTGTGCTACCCTCAGGCAGTGCTTATTTAGACAGATTCATCACCATATACCTGTGCAGTTTGTCCAAGTTTTTTTTCCCAAGGGCAATAAAGAAATGCTGGCAAACGTGATTGCAAATGTTCTTTTCTCGTGTGTCAGATTTTGATGATTGCCAGATCTGGGGAGTTTGTGACCAGGTGTGTGAAGACCGAATCGGCCACCATCAGTGCCACTGTGCGGAAGGATATATCTTGGAGCATGAGCAGCATTGCAAAGCTAATACTTCCTGTGAGTAAATTAGGACACTTGTACTTCTGAACAGTAAGCTTCTGACTAATATCCAACTTCTATAGCAGATGATGGAGTGGCTCCTGCTGCCAGAAGAATGACTCAACATTAATTTTACACTTTGATTATTAGGGACCAATTTGTGGATTAATGATGATCATTATTAATAGTTTGTGTTTTTTTTTTAATTGGTTGCTTGTTTACTTTGGGCCTGAACTATTTGGTCATCCACCACATTTAATCATGGAATAAAATTTATACTTACATTTGGCCTACTTGGGCATTTAACTTTTAATTTACCTACCACAAATGTAGGTGTCAAGGCATCTGTAGAAATAATTTTGGCATTGTTGATACAAAATTACAGGTGGTTCAAAATGTACCTGCTAAATATGGATTACAGTTTGTGAGAATGCCCTCATTCTGGATGTTTTGTTGGAATCAATCTAAGAGTACTGTAGTAGAGAAAGGTTATGGGGAAAATCTGTTAAAAAAAGATCCCCCCTCCCACCCCCCAAGCATTTTTGTCACCATGGGTTTCTGGGTAAGATCTCAACTTTGCTCCTTTTTTCCTTTTTTTAAAAAATTTTACACTTGATTTTGAAGTGCCTTTGGTAGCTTTCTGAAACTTATCTGCTCACATGATTGATGAATGGCCCATTTTCTAGTTGTTTTTGTGCAGAAATACCTGTTTTGTTCTGTATTAACTTTTAGGGGCAGCTAATTTTTAACAATTAAATTTATTTATTTTGAATAAATAATATATTCATATATTCAAGTATTAAATTATAAGAAGTAAATAGTAAAATGTCTCCTCCTCCATCTGTTCCCCTCTGTGCAGTTTTCAATTCCCCTCTCCCATGGATAATCACTGTCAATTTCAATTTTAGAGATTGTTAAATGCATAAATAAGGATATACAAACATAGATACTTAACCCCATTTTTACATATATGGTAGTAAGCTACACACACAGGTCTGCATCTTGCTACTGTTACATTATATGTTTTCAAGAACTTTCCATATCAAAACAGAGAGCTCTTTCTTATTCTTTTTTTTTTTTGTAGTGGAATAATATTCCATTCTTTGGATATACATAATTTATTTAACTAGTCCCCTACTGATGGACTTTTATATCAAAAAGGCTGAGGCCTTTGCTATTGCAGACAGGACTCTGATGGATAACCTTATTCATTTTGCACGCTTGTGAGTATATAGATAGAGCTGATTTGGATCCACCTTCGCCATGTTTTCACAGAGTCATTTCCCAGTAATTCTTAAAATGAGTTCTGTGTTTTACACAACCTAAACTGACACATGGGGAAAAGTGCCCATCTTATCAAGGATTCTTGAAGATATCTGATGTATTCCCCTCAGTGTCATTGAAAGTGCATTAGACTAGCGGTCAGGACACTTGAATTCTTGGCAGACTCTGTCCTTCATTAACTGTCACTTGAAACACTTCATTAAGCACCTTTTGGCCTTGGTTTGCCCATTGGCAAAATGGGAGGAATGACACCTATGTGTCTGGGTCAGAAGTTTATTTTAAAATCAAATAAGAAAATACAGGACCAAGTATTTGAAAATGCAGAAAGCGTATCAGTTATAAGTTACTTCATTATCTGGGTTCACTGGAAGGAGTGATAATGCCAGTACCTCCCTTTTTTACATTTAGCTGGCGAGGCCTTTGTTATCTTCTCGCATGGTCGGGATTTGCTAATGGGTGATATTCATGGAAGATCCTTTGCGGTCCTGGTAGAGTCTCAAAATCGCGGAGCGGCTGTGGGTGTGGATTTTCACTATCACCTACAAAAAGTCTTTTGGACTGACACCGTGCAAGATAAGGTAAATAGAAATTTCAGGAGCGTAGCTTGGAGCTGATAGAACCCCAAGCACAAAGTGTTGATAGCTTTTCACTTTGGGGGGAGTTGAGGGGAAAGTTCCTTTGTTTTCTAACAAAAAAGGCCCTTGAGATATTTTATGTTAATCAGCACCTTTTCCATGCTATACTATTACATGGGACCTATTAAACAAAGCAGTCTATTATATGGATTAGCCTTGAGCAACTTTTAATTTTATTCGAAATGGAGTCCAAAAGCCTAATTAAAAGAAATAGTAGACATTCTTTCAAAACTGGATAGATATTTGGTAGTAATTTTTGAAACTTGATCATTTAAAATGTAAAAAGTGCTCTGCTTTCCCGGATGATAAAAATCAGATTTTACCTGCATCTTCTAAATGGAACCATAATTGAGGATTGGGTAACAAATATTGACAGTATTTTGTCTAACAGCCAAATTTTCATTGTACTGTCTTATTTGGAAAGTGTGATGGATTTAACTTCAACTTCGAGTAATACAATGGAGATTTTTAAAACAAATTTTAAAGACTCCTAAGAAGTTATGGAATTTTATTTCTTCCTCTTTTATTTCCTTGTACCATTAATAAAATTCTAATTCAATTAAGTGATAACGTGCGTAAAAATTTTTAAGAATTGAGAATTTGGATTGTTAGCCATTCTTATCTGATTATAGCTTAAAATCAAAGCAAACGACCATTACCGTCTCCACCCAAAACATCCACATTCTTTAATTAAGCTTTTGGTATATTTACCTCATATATACTTGAAAAGAAATTCTTTTTTCCCCTGGTATCCCATGATGTAAAATAGCGAATCACCAGTGAAATTAATATTTTTAGTGTAGATGACTGATGTGGACAAGATAGATACACTGAATGAAGGATAGGAAAACAGTTAGTTATGCTTAAGAAGTATAATAATTTGGGTTTTTCCCTCAGGTTTTTTCAGTTGACATTAATGGTTCAGGTATCCAAGAAGTTCTCAATGTTTCTATTGATGATCCAGAGAACCTGGCTGTCGACTGGGTTAATAATAAACTTTATGTGGTGGAGACCAGGGTCAACCGCATAGATATGGCTAATTTGGATGGAAGCTACCGGGTTGTCCTTATCACGGAAAACTTGGGGCATCCTAGAGGAATTGCTGTGGACCCAACTGTTGGGTAAGTGATGTGAAAACATACTGATTCCAGTACTTTTGGAATTTTTTGTCTTCTCCTATACATAAAACATCCATTGGAATAATTGAAAGTTAATTCTGATTTCTTTTAGGCTCTGTGCTCTAGAACCCATATTACTTTATGTCTCTGTTCACAGAAGCTTTAAAGGAGTTGGCTAACTATAATCTCATTTGAGCATATGTAGTGCAAACACACTTACTGGTATACTAAAACCAGGATGTTTTGGGGGTATGAACTTTACTCTTGGTGTTTGCCATGTTTGCCTGGCTGAGTGAGAGATTGGACTATGTGTTCTGACTCAATCTAATAACCTTGTTACAACTAAACTTTCCTTTTCCTATTATTAAGATGACGACCCTAGCATGAACTAGCTGTAAAGTTTTTAAAATTGAGGCAGTAAGATTGGAAGTATCCCTTTTAGGGCTCTCCTGTGGTGGATATGTCAGTGTTAATCCTGCATCACAAGTTGTTCAGTGTGAACCAATGCAGCAAGATTGATAATGCTTACTTTCCTCCAGGTATAAATTCAAAGATCCTGATCTCCACATTTGAGAACAGTTATTGGACACTTAGCCTTCTCTTAGATTTTCACAGTTGGTTCTTAGGACTCTTGTGTGAACTTTGGGCTACTTAAGTGTTTGTTAATAGTGATTATTCGTTTCTACTTCATGATATCAGCTGTCCTTCCTTGAAAAGGATGGCTGTGTTCTGTAGACTATGGCTTAGAATGGGAAAGTAAGGAGGGAAATGGCTTGATAGCTTATTTTAAAATGTATCTGCAAGTTTTCCTGGTTGTAGAAAAGAGAAGTGAATGAGACAGGGGACAGGGGAGAAAGTTAAAAGGGTGAATGTGAATTTTTAGACTGTCGTTATTAGTGCATTTTAATAGTTGCTATTTGGAGTTGTTGCCTCTCCTGATTGGCCTTCATAGTCTCTGATTTTTAATACTTTTAAATTTCTTTGTTGTTTTATACCTAGCTCTTGAATCAGCTGGATGAAATTTCCATTGATCTAAACACAATCTAAAAACGTATTTTCCAGCTAAACTTGTAGAACAACTGACTCTTTCATCTTTTCTGTTTCTTTTGTAGTTATTTATTTTTCTCAGATTTGGAGAGCCTTTCTGGGGGACCTACAGTGGAAAGAGCTTTCATGGATGGCACTAACCGTAAAGATTTGGTAAAAACGAAGTTGGGATGGCCTGCTGGGATAAGTTTGGATATCGTGTCAAAGCGTGTTTACTGGGTTGATTCCCGGTATGATTACATTGAGACTGTAACTTATGATGGAATTCAAAGGTAAGAAGTATTTTTTTTTTAAGAACTCTATGAGTTTTGGGGGAAAGTACATAAGATTTATGGAGAGGAATACCAATGGACCAGAATTAAAATATTGCTTTTTTGGTTGAAATTATGCCTGGAATGACCTTTGTGTTGACATTTGCATCAAGCGACCTACCCTGAATTTTGTTAAGTTTTTTTGTGTTCCATAATAATAGTCATAAAATATTACCTGGGACATTTGTTCTTTGATTTCTCCTCCCAGCCTCTCTTCTACTTCCAGATAAAATGCATTATTTTCATTAACTCCTGAGACCATTTATACCCAGGCAAATTATACACTGAGTCCCTTATGGTTTGTTTCTAACGATCACTTTATATTTTTGCTTTCTAACTTTCCCCCAATAAATAAATGCTTTATTATGTATTTAACATTTTCTGGTGAAAATTAATTGGATTTTTTTGTTGGCCTTATATACATTTAAAATTTCAAAGACAAATTCTGACTTGTATTTTTATGTGATACACTTCAAAGATACTTAGAATATCTGAATGTAGAATGTGGCATATTTTTCCTTCATCTTCTTAGTCTTATTAAACCTAAGTATAAATTAGTTAAATTGTTAACTATTTTCTTCTTTTGGTATTTTCAAAAATTGGTTTAAAAATGGTCTTCAAATTTTGACCAAGAAAAATTATTCTGTGCATTCAGCAAGTAAACTAGCCAGTTAAACTTCTCCAAATGACTTGATTTTTTTATTTTCTCAATGGAAAGAATATTATAGTTTTGTGTCTTTCTTTTAGCTCTTTTGTAAAGATGGTGTCAGTCTGTCACTGGATTTTTATATTCTTAGAACAGTTTCCACTTGGTTAAATAAAGTGATTGGGTATTAAGACTATGACTTCTTATCACTGAAACTGGTTTCTATAGTAAGACTGTGAATTAATTTAATTAAAAAAAATTGTGTAACCCAATAAGTCATATAAAAATAATTGAGAAATTGCTTAATTTTTTACTCTTTCATGGCATTAAATTATATAGTCCAAATATTTTTATGCTAAGGTTAAACTAAAACATAAAAGTTAAAATTAATAGAGTTTTAGAAAAATCTGAGTGGTTTGCTGGCTGTGATGAAACATCAGTGATGCTGAAGCTCATGAGTATAGCTGAAACCATAGACGTGCCTCTTGCTTTGGTGGCCTTCAAGGTTCTGGAATTTGCTAAATTGAGAAAGAAAACCGTTGTCCAATCCTTTTTTTTCTTTTTTGGCTGTATCAATAGTTCTGCCCCCCTTTTAAAAATTAAAGTCATTGTTATATAGGTTTGAAGTATACATTTATATAAAACATCATCGGTATATTGCAGTGCGTGTTCACCACCCAGAGTCAGTTCTCCTTCCATCACCATAATTTGACCCCTTTCTCCCTCTTCCACCACTCCTCCCTCCCCCTCTTACCCTTTGGTAACCACTAAACTTCTCTGTGCCTGTGAGTTTTGTTTGACTTGTTCCTTGGGTGATTTCAGTTTTATATCCCACATATGAGTAAAATCACATGGTTCTTGACTTTTTCTGTCTGACTGATTTCACGTAGTATAACCTCAAGGTTCATTCATGTTGTTGCAAATGGCAGTATTTCATCTTTTTATTTTTATTTTTCATGGCTGAGTAATAGTCCATTGTGTGTGTGTGTGTATGTGTCACGTCTTCTTTATCCAATCATCTGTTAAAGGACACTTCAGTTGTTTCCATGTCTTGGCCACTGTGAATAGTGCTGCAATGAACACATGGGCACATATATCTTTATGGATAAATGTTTTCAGGTTTTTTTTTGGTAGATACCCAGGAGAGGGATTGCTCGGTCATATGGTAACTCGATTCTTAATTTTTTGAGGAACTTGCGTACAGTTTTCCATAGCGGCTGCACCAGGTTACATTCCCACCAACAGTGTATGAGGATTCCTTTTTCACCACAGCCTCTTCAACCCTTGTTATTATTTGTCTTGTTGATAATAGCCATCCTAACAGGTGTGAAGTGGTATCCCATTGTAGTTTTGATTTGCCTTTCCCTAAGAGCTAGTGAAGTTGAGTATCTTTTCATAGATTTGTTGGCCATTTGTATGTCTTCTTGGGAGAAATGTCTGTTCAAGTCCTCTGCCCAGTTTTAAATTGAATGTTTGTTTTTTTCTGTTGTTGAGTTGTATAAATTCCTTACATATTTTGGATATTAACCCCTTTTGGGAGGTGTTGTTTGCAAATATTTTGTCCCATTTGGTTGGTTGCCTCTTTGTTTTGTTGATGTTTTCTTTTGCTGTGTAGAAGCTTTTTAGTTTGATATAGTCCCATTCATTGATTTTTGCATTTACTTCCCTTGCCTTTGAGGTCAAATTCATAAAATCCTCTCTAAGACCAAGATAAGTTTAGTACCTATGGTTTCTTCTATGCAATTTCTTGTTTCAGATCTTATATTTAGGACTTTGATCCATTCTGAGTTATTTTTAGTATAGGGTGACAGATAACAGTCTAGTTTCTTTCTTTTGCACGTGACTTTCTAATTTACCCAGCACCATTCTCCAATCTTAATGTATCATGTCATTATTGAGTATTTCGAAGTGTGCACTAACTTTCACCCTTAGGTTTCTTTGTTTTTTCTCCTGTAGTGTGTTTCCAGCATTCATACTTTCGAGACTTTTTGGAGCCCTATTGTACTTTTTAGTTTTGAGAGGCTCCTAAGATTTTTCTTTGAGGTCTTTCTAGTAATGCCAAAAGGAAAAAAAAAAAGTTTTTCCTCATGAGCTTTCTTCCATTTCACTTTTAATATAGCCTAATTGAATTATCATTTATGCAGATGTAGTGGGAATGTTTATGCAGATGTAGTCATGGTGGGCACTGTTGACTTCTTTCCCTTAGTACTTTTCACTTCTGTTGTCTTCCCATTTAAGTAGCTCTGGACACGCTATGCCTCCAATTCATGTGTGGTCAGTTGACAGCTTCATTAAATGGAACCATAAAAGTGGTAGCACTGCTTTTTGCTCTCCCTAGAGTGATATCAGAAACAGGTCTGTGTGTTTGCTATGGGCTGAACTCTACCATTCGCTATCCTGCACCCTAATTGTGAGAAATAGTCAGTGGTCCAGTGTGAAGTAAGCATCAAAGGCATCCTCTGCCGGGCTTTCAATCCCTTACACACTTTCACCTAAGGATTTCAAAATGATATGTCACATCTTAGTCCTTTGATATGTGGGGCAACCTTAAAAGAATGAAAAGCAGGTGAGAAAACAGTAGTTTCTTAAAAAATCTACAACAAGCTAGGACTGAGACTAGAATTTAAGTTTCAAAGGTCTTGTCCAAGAAACACTTGAAAATCCTTCTATCAAATGTAGGTGGGAATATACCTGTACCTTAAAATGTATTTTATTTATACGTTCTATATTTGTAACAAGAAATTTAGCTTTTTAAGCGTTTACTTGAAGTAATTCTACCTTTAATGAAAATAAAACAAAAACAAACAAAAAACTGTATGATATATACCTTTTGTAACAGGAAGACAGTGCTTCATGGAGGCTCACGCATTCCTCATCCCTTTGGAATAAGCTTGTTTGAAGACAGTGTGTATTTTACTGATTGGACAAAGATGGCTGTAATGAAGGCAAACAAGTTCACAGAGACCAACCCACAAGTGTACTACCAGTCTTCCCTGAGGCCCTTTGGAGTGACTGTTTACCATTCCCTCAGGCAGCCCCATGGTAAGCTCCAGAAGAATGGAACCCACGTTGGTATTGGCTTTGGTAGAAAGGTTTTCTCAAAGCTATGGAAGTTAACAAGGAGGGGGATCACCTGAGATTTGGATGGCACTCTCAGATATATGAAGGGTTATCTAGAGAGTTAAACCTCTGAGTGGCTCTGCAGATCCTTGGCATCCTTGAGAAATAGACATATTTCAGAATTAAAATGTCAAAGACAGGGAATTTAGGGATTAATTTAACCGATTTTTATTGTCACCTGCCATGTGCAAGATCCTGTTTAAATACTGTGGATATAGCAGGAAAGAAACCAAACCCAAATACCTATCTTTATTCTACTGGGAGAGAGCTTGTAATTCAGTCCTCTATTATTACAGCTGAGCAAACTGAGGCCCAGGAGAGGAGAATGACATGCCTAAGTGCTCATTTTATTTATTTATTTATTTATTTATTTATTTATTTATTTATTTATCTTCTTCTCTGTTGTATGTGCAAGACACCTTTTCTTTGGTTTGCATGAGGTCTGTCATGGGCCGATTGGGTTTGGTGACTCTGGATGATCACTTATCCAAAAAAAGAAATATTTGTATTCAGACACTATTTTGTTTTCTTTTATTTTATAGTAAGCTTTGTTTGGGTTTCAAGGTTTTAAATTGACATGACTATCTGGACTATTTTCTGTATTTGCTTGTGCTTCAAAGAAATGAAATGAAAAAGTAGACTATGTTGGTAGAAAGATTATTATCAGTGAACAGTAATTCAGAAATGACAGATTTCACTCTAAAACTCATGTTAAATGATGGGTCTCTGACCTTTCCTAGACCTTCACTCTTGCCACTTTGAGTCAGAGAATCACATTTTGATCCTACCTGGCTGATGGAAAAAGATTATAATTAGGCTTGATTTTTTTTAAAAAGAAACCAACCACTAGACATAAAACATTCAGGTGAATATCCTTTAATGAAGTCATCCTGGGAAAACATACTTTATCTGAAAACATACTGTATCTGAAAACATTTTAGAAATCTTTATTTGGAATAGTCCATGAACTATTTAAGTCTTCCTGTGACCAAAGGCATTACCCAATTTTATCATCCAAATTGTTTCTGTTATTTGCTTCAGAATGATGCCTGGTTATTGTTAACTCCAAATCAATCCACCCGAGATGGTAAAGAGACTATTTTAAAGAACAAATCAAGGTCAAGAAGACAATTTCAAAAGCACATGTGACATTTTAAGCTGTGGCAGCATTGTGTACAGTGAGGATCCTGAGGTCACTGTGTTTGAGGGTGCTTTTTGAAGTATAAGCTGGTTTGTGTTGCAGATATATAGGGTTTTGGAGTCAGATCTGCATTTGAATCTAGTGTAGCTGTTTAGCCACTGAATAATCTTGGGCAAGTTTCATCTTTTGAAGACTTGGTTTCCTCTTCTGCAGAATTGGGGTACTGCTGCTTACATCTTAGAGTCATTGATTGTAAGTTGGCTTACTTATAGGATAAGCATCCAGTGAGTTATTTATTATATTTTATGAATGGTAAACTAGCACTAAAGTGTTTTTGGGAGGCAGTTATTTTCTAATCACTGAGGCTAGCAGACACAATTACGGGGAGGGGGAAAGAACCCCCAGAATTATACAGTTGTAGGAATCTTGTTTTCTGTCACCACCAGATTGGGTAGATGGGAGAGCAGCGATGACATTGGGAAGGCCAATGCATCCAGATGTGGATCCGGGAGTGATGTCTTTGAATTTTAAATCCATTATTCACTTTCACCTATAGAGCCCAAAGTGGCTTTTCATGTCTGGGATAATTATACATTTCTAACTGAGATTTAACCCTGTGCATTTTCCCCGCTTCAGCTAGCAATCCATGTGGAGATCACAATGGAGGCTGTGAACAGGTCTGCGTCCTCAGTCACAGGACAGATAATGGTGGTTTGGGTTACCACTGCAAGTGCACATTTGGCTTCAACCTGGACGTGGATGGCCACCGCTGTGTTGGTAAGAAATCCACTTTGGACTCTCTTTCTGGCAGTCGGCACAGGGAGATGTGTTGCTCTTGGACTGAGCTAGTTCCCTGTTATACATTTTCACTGAGAATAAGTGTTCTGTAGCCCACAGGACATCGTCCTCCGTGGGCACCACTCCCTTTATACTCAGAGCTGTGTTTGAAAATGTAAATTTCTGTCCCTTGGGAATTTCCTTTAATTCTACATTTAGGGTTTCCTGGGGCTCCCTTTTCCCTTTGTCTCCTTCCTGAGATCTTTGTCTCCTTTTTAAACTATGCTCTTGAAATTCCATAGGATTTAATTTTGAGTTCTTTTTTCTACCATGTATTCCTTTTCCACTCTAGATGTTAGCACTTTCATCATTTTTATTGACCTCTCCTAGACTGCCACTTATGCCACTTCGAGTCAGGTAATCATATCTTGATCCCATCTGGCTTTCTTGCTATATTCCACTGTAAACTCGTAAGTGTTGGGGAAGCTCCTTGCCTCATTTATTTTTCTCTTTTCAGTTCAAATTTTCTCTTTATATCTGTTTTTTACTCTGGGTCCATTCTTACCTTGAAGGTTTCCTTTCTTCCTCTTTGGTTACTTATGCATCTACTCATAATTCAGCCATTGCCTTGGCCTCTGCTGCTGATGAAATAAACTCCTACAGAATTTGTTTCTCTTATTCTCACTTTGACAATGCTCCTTTTTATGCTTTTGACAAATTCCTGCTCCTCAGATGGTGCTGCTTCTCGCTTAGTAGGTAATATGTCTTATTCTAATTCAGGCAATTTTGTTAGCTTTGTAGGTAATTGCAGATTTAGATAAAAATTACCCTTGTTTAAAAAATAATGTTTCTCAATTTTACATAGAAACAACCCAAGAGAACTGTAGAACATGCCAGCACAACACGTGTTTTCATGAAAATTTTCTTCAGTCAATCCAACTCTGTCTTTAAAATGCAATTTTACCACTCAAATATTTTAGATGCTTTCTTGCCATTCACCACTATCCACCAACATCTCTTTTAGTATCTGGTCTTAGTCAAAGATAACATGCTGGGAAGAGCTGTCTTGACAATTTTGGTATTAAACTAGAATGCTACAGATTTCATGCAAAGCAAACATGATTGCAAAAATAAATCATGTTTCTAACTATTATATTGATACTATGTTGTCTAATAATTTTGATTTTAAGCTTCTTCTGCAATTTTTATATCTTTGTCTCAGATGTACATCTTTTATCTCTCTCCCATTTCCTGACATACTGTCACTGTCTCCTTTGATTTTAAACATCACTCATTTCCCATTTTTTCTATTTCTTCCCTCCCCTCTCTTCTTTCCCCCCTTTAATTTTTTCTAAATAATTTACCTGGTTGCTGTTAATTCTTCTTTTACCAGTCTTAATATCTCAAAAGCTGCAGTAGGATTCTTGGTATAGAGCTCTATACAAAAGTTAATTCTACTCGAGAATTTTGATGGAATTACTTGTATTGCCTTCATAGCTGCACCTTTTACCTCCCTTCCTCCCATTATTTCCAAGTATGTTTTCCACAGATTTACTTTATTTATTTATTTATTTATTTATTTATTTATTTATTTATTTATAATTAGTTTCAGGTATACAACACAGTGCAATAGTTATACTTTTTACCCCTCAAAGTGACAACCCTCCCTCCCCGATTTAGCCACCCCCTCCCCCCATATCATATATATCTATTACACTTCCTCTGACTCCCTTCCACATTATAATCCACATCCTATGACTATCTATATATTCAATTATAGTTGGTATACAATATTATACAACCTCAGCTTTAGGTGTACAGTGCAATGATCAAGCCTCCACTCCATCCACGAAATGGTCTCCCTAACAATACATATGACCATCTGACACCCCACAAAATATTTACAACATTATTAATTATATTCCCCGAATTGTCTTTCATATCCCTGTGGCAATATTGTAGTTGCCTATTTTTGCTGTCTAATCTCTTCCTCTTCTCCCTCATCCCCACCCCCCTCCCAACTAGCAACCCTGTTTTTCCTCTATATCTATGAGACAGTTTCTGTTTACTTTGCTCATTCATTCAGTTTTTCAGATTCCACATATAAGTGAGATCATATGGTATTTGTCTTTCTCTGACTGACTTATTTCACTTAACATAATAGTCTCTAGGTCCATCCATATCATTGCAAATGGTACGATTTCATTCTTCTTTATAGCGGAGTAATACTCCATTGTATAAATATACCACAGTTTCTTAATCCAGTCATCTACTGATGGGCATTTCGGTTGTTTCCAAGTCTTAGCTATTGTATCCACAGGTTTACTTTTTATGTTTATTTCAGAATTATATTTTACAATGATAAAGTGTGTTTTATGGAAGTATAAATAATTTCTCTGGAATTCAGAGAGGGCAAGAACCATGCTGTGGTTGACCGCGCTTTGTCCTTCTCCTTATAGCTGTGAAGCAATTCCTGATCTTTTCATCTGAAGTGGCCGTTCGAGGGATTCCATTCACCATCTCTACCCAGGAAGATGTCATGGTTCCAATGACAGGAAATCCTTCTTTCTTTGTTGGGATTGATTTTGATGCCCAGGAGAACACTATCTTTTTTTCAGATACATCAGTAGACATGATTTATAAACAAAAGATCGATGGCACAGGTGAGAAAGGTTTAAAAATTTTCTTTTGCATGTTTTATCTGTTTTCAATAATAATGTTAATAATTTGCTTAGTAAGACTTTGCATTCACTTATTAAGCAGGGTCCTTTGCTAAGCTTGCTAAATACTTTTAGGTCAGGGAAAGAAATCTATTGCTTTTCTTACAAATTAAATTAAAATGAATACTTTTCCTTTATTTTCAAAATAAGTTATAAATGAGGGTGCACTTAAATTTTTTTTTTATTATTACTTATCTATTTTTTTTAAAGCTGAGCCATCCTGTTACCTGTTGGCAGCTCAGCGGCTGCTCAATTCAGGCTGGGCATCAAACTGCTGTTGCTCAGAGCTCACCTCGCACTCTTGAGCGAGCTCTTAACCAACTGAGCCACTTGGCCGGCCTTAAGGGTGCATTTTAACAATGACAAATATCAGTGTAAAAGGAGCTGACACTCTGTAATAGTGTCAAGCATATGAAACTGTTAATGAGTTAATTGACAAGAGGCTGATTCTCATATGCAAACAGATTGATCCAATGGGACCACCTCTCTTTAGGGATGCTGAGCTACCTGAATGCTGGGCTTGGAATAATAACATTTTTTTTTTTTTAAAGAAATGAATTATATGTGAGTATGGATTTGCTGTAAATTTTTAATTGATTAGAGTTGTGTTAAAATTTTCATGTTCATCACAGAAAGATAAATTATAGTCAGTCACACTTTACCTTTGGGTATTTTATTGGATGATGGCATGATCCAGTACTTGGATTTTGCAACTCTGCAAAATATTTTGAAAAATATTGGTAAAGAATATAACATAACAACTAAGAGTTGCCAGCTCAAGAGTAGACTGCCGAGTTTGGACTCATGGTGTCTCATGTTTCCTAGCTTTATAATCTTGAGGAAGTTACTTAATTTCTTTATACGTTAGTTTCCTAAATCTGTAATATAGGAATAATAATATGGTTATTACATAGCTTATAAGCTTGTTGAGAGAATTTTAGGCTAATACATGTAAAACACCTAAAATAATGCCTGGAAAATAATAAATATTCAGTAAATAATAGCTATCATTATAGCTGTTATCAATGA
The DNA here is from genome assembly GCA_033961575.1 of Aselliscus stoliczkanus. NCBI lineage: Eukaryota > Metazoa > Chordata > Mammalia > Chiroptera > Hipposideridae > Aselliscus > Aselliscus stoliczkanus. The sequence goes on along the minus strand of CM066731.1, from coordinate 120,717,711 downwards.
AAAACTCTATTACCCTGTTCAGTCCTTCCCCCAACCCAGGCTTGCTCTTCAGAGGTAATTACTTTCCATTCTTTCAGCACTTCTATTATTTGTCTCCAGTAGTTTATACTACTATTTCTTGTTTGTCATTTTAGACGTTTACTTCCTTGTTATAAATGAGGATTTAACTCTTACATTCCCTCTCCTCCAACTTTCCTCCCTGTCCAGTCTCCATGAAAAGCTAAATTGTAATTTTTGATTAAATTTATAGTAGCTGTTTATATTATTAATATGATATAAATATTAGTATCGTTCACTACTAAGCCAAACAGTATTCTGTGAACACATTTCTTGGACATTTAAAAAATTTTTTCTGGAGTTATCATCAATTGCCCCTATCTTCATTTACTTAGTTTTCTATCATATGTTTTTTTCCCAAATGCTCCAACAGATCTATCACATGTCTGTCTATCTATCATCTATCTATCTATCTATCTATCTATCTATCTATCTATCTATCTATCTATCATCATCATCATCTATCTATCTATCTATCCATGAAATGCAAATGATTATAATATTTCCCCTTCTGGTGACTTCTATCCTCTGTTCCGTTGATTGGGACTCATTTCTCTCTGAATATGGTGAATAGCTCTTGTCTTCTGACTTCCTTTTTTCCCCGTTTCCTGTGCATGATCTCCTGTTTTTGGCAGGCCATTTACTTCTCATTCCGGATTTATTTCCTCATTTTGTTGACACACGTGACTTAGTAGCTTTTTAAGAAGAATGAGTACAGTGGTATGCTTTTTGAGTTTTTGTATGCCTGAAAGTGTTTTTATTTTGCCTTCCACCTTGACTGTTTGGCTGGCTATAGAGTTATAGGGTGAAAATAATTTCACCTTGGAAATTTGAAGACATTGCTCCATTGTCTTCTAGTATCCAGTGTTGAGAATCCTATGTCATGTCGAGTACCATTTCAATGTATTTGACCTTTTGTGCTTATTATCATTATTGTTGTGTTTTCATTCCTTTCCAGAAGCTTTTAGAATCTTTTTGTTATCCCTTTTATTTTGAGATTTGTGTCCTTCTGTTCTGGAATATTTTCTTCCCTCTGTTTTTTTCTAATCTCTCTTTCTGTAGTTCTTAATAGTGAAATGTTAGATTAATCATCCATTATTTTTTTTCTTATTTTCTCTCCTAGTTTTAATTTCTATCATTTTGTTCTCCTTTCTGTGAGATTTTATTTTTCTTTTGGGCATTTTAGCTTTCAGCCCTTTTATTGAACTATTTTATTTTATTTATAATGTTTTCAATTTTGAAGAGCTCCTTTGTGTTCTCGGGTTATTCCTTTTTTCATAGAACTTGTTCTTGTTTCATAAATTTGATATCTTATTTCTCTGAAGATATTAACTGCACTAAAAAGTGAAACTTCTCCTGTTTCCATTTTCTTTGGGTTTCGTTTTCCTTTTGGTTGGTTTTCAACTTGCGTTTCCATGGTGGAGGCTTTCTTCAAATTTCCATACCCTTATTGATATTAAGAGCAAAGTTAATGGATGGCTCTCACCACCTGGTGGACTTCTTTTGGTTGGGGAACTCCCAAATGTCAGTACTAATAAATCTTTTTCTGGAGATAGCTTCTCCTTAGTAAATGTACTTTCTCCTTAGTAAATGTCCCCATTCTCCTTGAGGTGGAGAGTAAGAGGAGGTCCTGGCTACAGCGTGAAGCAGAGGACAGGGAGTGAGGACCCGTGAGTTCAGTGTTTCCCCAGACTCAGTTCTGTGTCTATCCTGACCCTCCTTTGTGCAGTCTGTCCTGAGCCCATAGCCTCTCTGTTTCAGTTCCTTCAGAAAAGAAAATCTCTGATCTGTTAGAGGAGGTAGGTGGAGGGGAGGAGCATAGATGCTTAGGGTCTGGGAGGGACCCAGGGGTCTAATTGCTCCTGATACTAATGTTTAGCTAAGCCTCTTAGTTGTTTGCCCCTGCCTTCCACAGAGCCTGGTGTCTCTGAGTGACATACGCTAAGGTTTCTGCATGTGTGTGTGAGTGTGGGTCTCCCCTCTGCTGGCAATTAGTTTGTAGCTTACTACCTCCACTTAGTGAGCTGCCGCTCCTCCAATCCCTTTCTTTTCTAAACTGTGGAAATCTCTCATCTGCTGTTCTTTGCTTGCATTTTAATAGAGCTTGAAAGGAAGAGGAGATAAATATGTGTGGTTCATTTGCTCTTTTGAAGCAGGATCCATCTTTTCTGGGCACTAGAATTAGGTGCACTGAGCTTGGAGAGCTCCAGTCAGTCTTAGCGCTCACCAAAAGGCGGTCTTTTGAGCTGCTTGCGGGGGCTACGTTTCCTGCAGGTGCCTCCACAGGTCAGCTGCCTTCTGCTTTTTCAAACTGGAATTCTCATCATACTTTTTGTCAATTTCAAGTCCACATGCTGAGCAAGTTAAGTTATTCTTATGGTCCGTGGATAAACTCTCTATGCTCCAGTGAGGAAGGTATTACTCTCCTCGGTTTTTCCTGGGAGAAGATTAAGTGTCAATGAGTTGTCAGAAATCAAACTAAAGTCAGGATTGGCTGAGTGAATCCCCTCAGGGAATTTGCTTCATCAATCATCCCTTCTCTTCTCCAGATTCTCTTTTTCTGTTGATTTTCCCCATCAGATATGCTCAAGTCTCTCCCATCCTAAAAACAAAAAGTCAACCCACCCTCCACTCCATGAACCTTGCTAGTTACAGCCTTCTCTCTCCTTCATTTTGTGGACAAGCTTCTTAAAAGATTAGTCTACACGTTCTTGTCCCCAAGTCTACATTTCTCCATTATCCCTCACCCCATCACAATCTGCCCACTATGGCACTTGAAACCCTTCTCATCCTGGGTCACTTCCAATCTTTTTGTTATAAAGTTTTGGTCCTCAGATTTGGCACTTTGGCCATCTTTTTAAAATGCTTTCTTCCATGACAAGGTACTCTTCTGGATTTCCTTCTATTGCTTGGCCATCCTTCCTAGTGTCCCTGAGAGGTCTTTTGTTCTTTGCCTGACCTGTAAATAATTGTGGATCTTTAGTGTTCCACATTGGTTCTCTTTTCTTATTCTGCACCTTCTTCAGCCCAATTTTATACCTTCCATGTCTTTGATTGCCATCTGTGTAGCAATTATAAATAAGTGTGGGGAGACTTAGGATAAGGCACTTACGTATTTTTCCTCCTAACCTGGGGAATGGGGCAAAGGTCAGGGAAGACTTCTTGGAGGTGATGATAGGAATCTCCATCCAAATCTCTCAGACTTATAGTGCCAGCTGCCTTTTGGGTATCTTACCTGGACATCTCACAGCCACCTCAAAAGCAATATGTCTAAATGGACACTTTTATCCCATTTCTCACAGACCTCCGGCCTCAAGGGAAGAGCATGACTTCTCCCCCTTCACCTCCTCCCCACTTCTGTATCCCTCCCAGAAATCTGGTGGTTACCTAAACTTCTTTCTCTTTTTTTTAGCTTTTATCACTAAGTCATTAACCTCCAACCATGCTCTGGAACATGTGGAATATTCTCTCTCTCTCTCTCTCTCTCTCTCTCTCTCTCTCTCTCTCTCTTTCTCTCTCTCTCTCCCCCTCTCTCCCAAGTCTTTGCTTTTCTACAGCCCCCATTTCACCACTTCTTTTGGAAACCTCTCCATCCCTCCTCCTTGCCATATGTTGCATTCAGAGTCTGTGCTCTGATACCACCCTGTGCAGACTTCTAGCACAGCGCCCATTACGCTTATTTTTGCCTCTCAGAGTAATTGCCTCCTCTTCTGTGGCTCAGTTTCCTCATCTGTAAAATAGGGTTACTAATAATACCTTCTTGACTGAGCTGTTACAAGGATGGATGAATCCGTGTAAAGTACATGGGCTCAAAGAAGGTGCTCAGTGTAAGCTATTATTATGAATACTATTAGAAATATTATGTTTCCTAATATCTAGCATGGAGGAATTTTTTTTACAATTTTTCTGAACAACCAAATGGAAAAAGCACAAAGATTGCTTTTCCTACTTCAAAAGAAAGAAGTGTGATTATTTGCTCTGATTCAAATTTCCTTTGGTGAGAAAAGGAAAAAGAGGGGGAAAGGCATAAAAATTTCAGAGAGGAAAGTACACTTTTTCTCCTGTACCCAGTTTTGATTTCCTTTCTGGTATCAAACTTGGTCTTTTCCAAACCTGGCAACTTTGTGGCTATGAAAGACTGGCAATGAGAGTGTTGGGCGGTCATACCTCAGAGATATCCCCCAGTCGTACCTGGCAGTGTCAGTTTATCAGAGCTGTCTGTGGGCAGTGTTTGTGAGTGTGTGAACTCAGGTATCTCTTCCTCAGATGTTCTGCAATGAGAAATTTTTTTCTGGAAGGTTGAACTAGGGAGTCAATCTAGGCCTACCACTCCTGGCTCTATTTATCAGAATCATATCTATTCTTTGAGATCTTAACTTTTGGGAATGGATAGATTCTAGGTTTATCTCATGTTGTTGCTCAGCAGTTTACAGTGTTTTTAAAAAAGAATTTTACATGTTACTGAAATATTATGCTCTAACTCTGACACAAAATTTAAATATTTACGAAACAGTATGAAAATGTATCTCTCACAAAATATGCTTTTTTTAAACCATGTCCATGTTTTAACTTATAGGAAGAGAAATTCTCACAGCTAACAGGGTGGAAAGCATTGAAAGTTTGACTTTTGACTGGATTTCAAAGAATCTTTATTGGACAGACATTTCTTATAGGAGTGTCAGTGTCATGAGGCTAGCTGATAAATCGAGACGTGAAATAGTCCAGAATTTAAATAACCCACGAGCAATCGTAGTTCATCCTATTGCTGGGTAAGTGTGTTCATGTTTTCCTGAGAGCTTGAAACTGTGTGTCTTTTAAAGTTATTGAAAAATGATGCAATAGGGATTTGGCAAGTTCAACAAATATGAGATTGAACTATATAAATTGAAATCACCTTAAATTTTATCCGTGTAGCATAAGCTTAAGTAATCACTTCATCTCCTTCAAAAACTTTCTCTTTAGTTTCAGCTTTCCCAGTCTTCACTGATGTGTGGTTTTTTTCACAATTGCAGAGGACCAAATAATATGATACAGATTCATTAGGGAAGAAATGAATATGCAACAGAATTATCAGGAAAGGCTCAAATTCTTTCCCTGCTTTAATGTATTGATAGAAAGCTTTGTAAAACTTGCTTAATCATTCAGTAGTTTTCAGAATAAAATCTTTCAGACCACAGACAAAGTTTCATGTTTAACCGTTCCATAATTGGTGGTGTCAGACAATAAAAGACAGAACAGTTTACACTATTCCTTTTAGGTTCTTACCTTTCTTATTTAAATATGTTTAATAGTTAATATGTTTGTTTAGAACAAGTCTGACTGAGGTAGGTAGTTGTATTTGAATGGAATAATTAAAAAAAAAGATGACTGATGATTTACTAAAGCCTTATTCCCTGAGGGCACATAGTAAGCACTTTACATATACAGAGGGTGCAAGAAAAATGTATACACTTTTTAAGAAAGGAAAACTGTATTAAATTGTAATTCTCAACATATATTGATAACAAAAGATGGATGCAAGTCACGTTTGATTTTTGCAATTACAAGAGGTGCTCAAAGTGCTTACCATCAGTGTCCAGGCACTTCTGATTACAGCGAACTACTGCTTGAGCAACGTTGACCAAAGTGTCCACTTGTGTACATTTTTTGGCACCCCCGGTATAACATTGTCTAATCCAAAAGCTAGTTTGTGAGCAAGATATGTGTAATACCTGTGTTAGACATAATGAACCTGAGGCTCAGAGAGATAAAGTAACTTGCTCAAGGACCCACAGCTTTTAAGCAACAGTTAGTATTCAAGTTCCAGGCCTGTTCGACTAGAAAGCCTGTATGTTTAACAATTCTGTATGCTATCATTTTAATTTTCTTCTTATGAAATAAATATAGGAAACATTTTAAAACTGATATAATTGGCAAGTAATTTTATTGCCCTAAAGAGAGTTGATTTTCTAATGAATTTATTTAAGTCTTTGGCATTTGGTTTTGAAAAGCTGTTAAATTCCTTTCCTAATGGCTCCTACATTAAAAATAATATGAAGTCACATTTTAGAAAGTTACATTTTAGAAAAGACTTATATTAGTTCCTGAGGCTCATGAAAGAGAAAAGTTTTTTTTTTTTTTCTATTTCCCTTAGACTTATCTTTTTGCCACCCCTCAGAATAAAAAGAGATACCTTGGGTAAGATGTTTTTGTGGAGTTTTGTTGATTTCGATGCATTCTTTATCAGGGATGAAATGCTTTCCTGAAACTTTATCAATTACATGTGGAAGATGACTAAAGGCAGATTTAGTGGATCTTGGATGTTTAATCCAGAGAGCAAGAAAGAGACTAAAATCTGTTTCCTTGCTCATAGTTTATTATTTCATTTGAACAACATTGGAGTAAAATGTAACCTGAATTGTGTCTTTTTAAAGCATCTACTTGGTGACAATAGTTTTGGGTCCTGGGTATAGCAGTGATTTTCTGCTCTGGATGTCCATTTTAATGCCATTTGTATTTCTGACTGGTTATATGTTGAAAACTGAACTTTTACATAAGAATTAGAGAAGTCTTACACTAAATCTGCTTAATAAGCAGATCTCCCCCACTCTCTTTCCACACTGTGTAAGCCCAATAGCATATACAGAAAATAAAATCACTTGCAGCAAGTCTTTGGAGAATCTGTGTTTGTGCTAAACCTCTCTAAGCCATATAATCTTCCCAGTGTTAATATCTTTGATTTATTACCTCTTTTTCTAGGTATATATTCTTCACTGATTGGTTCCGTCCTGCTAAAATTATGAGAGCATGGGGTGATGGATCTAACCTTTTACCTATAATAAATACTACTCTTGGATGGCCCAATGGGTTGGCCATTGATTGGGGGTAAGTAGAAATCATTCCAAAATACTGAGCTCTCACTTACTGAGGAACACGAATGAAGCAATATGTGGAAATATGATGGAGTCAGGACACTGGTACTACGTGCCCTTAGGTATTTTTACATCATCAATTGGTGATGAGAGAAAGATGTAGAATAATAAGAGAACATAAAAAACACAAACACAGTTAGCCATCTTTTGCTGGGATGAAAACTAATGTATTCATGAATATTCAGAATGATAGAGGAAGCAGAATGATAAGACCCTGTGGAAGATCAATATGGAAGAGACAAGACCCAAGCCTTATTAGAAGTAGGATAGGGATTTGATGACGTGGAGGCCATGTTTAACTGTTATAGGAAGCATCTTGAGGCTCGGAAATCTTTAGTATCAATTAACAAATGTATATTTGTCTATATTCTCTTTGGGAGAATTTTTGAATTAAACATATAGTTCTCAAAAATTTCATGATCTATTGAGGAATATAGGAAAAGGTAACAGGGTAAATAAGCTTACAGCCATTAAATGCCAAAATAGTTTACAGGAGAAAAAAAAGAAGAAATGTATTTAAAGTTTTAAACATAGGTTTACTTCCAACATTTGTCTTTACTGATTGATTTAACCAGGAGAAAAATAAAATTCCTAATTTGAAGATAACATTTCAAGGTTTTAAAGGCATTTAGTTGAAAATCACTTCATGAAAGTAGTTGTATGTTTCGGGGCGAAGGGGGGAGGGCACAAAAAAACTGTTAAAATTTTTTTCTTTTTCTTTGAGGGCAGTGTCACTGGCCCTCATAAGTGGGACCCGAACCGGGGCTGCTGGCTCCCCAAGCCAGCACTTAACCACCGCGCCACTCGGCAGGCCCTAAAACTGTTAAATTTTTGATGAGTATAATTTAAGGTTTAAAACTTTAATAAATGTGTCAACTGAACATACTGTTTTTGAATGCCCTCATTGTAAAGGGTGCTTTGCTAATTTCTGGATAACAAATAACTAATCTTTTTATTATTTTAGTGCTTTACGATTGTACTGGGTAGATGCCTTATTTGATAAAATTGAACACAGCACCTTTGATGGTTTAGATAGAAAAGTCCTGGGCCATATACAGCAGATGACACATCCATTTGGACTTACCATCTTTCAAGGTATATTTTGAAGCAATAAACATTTGTGTTGTTTTTATACTTTGCAAATTGTAACAGTAGACTCCTCCTTATTTGGCAATTTCACAATTCTAGTAAATCTCATTTTAGAATACAAAAATTAAAATGGTGCTATTATTTATAGACAAAATATTTGGTTTGTTGACTGAACATTTCATTTTTAGAGTGTATTTTTTGTTTGAGACACTTTTAGATAATAATATTGACAACGTATGGGTATTGCTCTATGTAGGTTTCATGTATTATCTAATTTAACATACCAAGTACTCTGTTATGTAAATATTAATATTACATGAACAAGTAGTAAATTACTGCCTTCATCACTTTTAAGAATAAACAGCAAATAAATAGCTGTTTGTAGTAACTATTGTAGCATTTAATTGTTCTCTGATGTTTGCAAGAACATTTAGGATCCTTGTGGAAAAACTATGAACACATATTCATCAACTGTACAGTCACTGAATAACTTAAGCTTTTTTTGTGTGTGTAAGATTTTTAATTGGGGAATTGGGGGAGGCAAACAGACAAGTTGCTGTCCTTTTGTTTTTCAGTCTAATAGTGGAGGACATTGCTTCACTGGCCCATGTTGGTATTGTCATTGTGCTCTTCCCGGATGAGGCAGATTGGTCGTCTGCCTCTGGATGGCTGCTCACGGCGGCTATTGGCAGCTGACTCGGGCTGCCAACCACTCATGCTGGCTGCCGGCCACTCACTGTAGCCTATGGCAGCCCACTGCAGCAGGGGCTGCAGCCTACACCACCATCGGGACTCACAGCAGCCCAGCTCCAGGTCGAGCTGTTGTTCACCATCTTAGCTGTAGAGGGCAGTGTCACTGGCCCTCACATGTGGGATCCGAACAGCGGCCACTGGCATCCCAATCCAGCTCTTAACCAACGCGCCACTCGGCTGGCCCAGAATGAAGCTTTTTAGTCACAGTGTTGTGTACCTGACAACATCTTTGTTAAATAGCAATGTTAGGATATGGCTTATGAAGAATAGCAAGACGGTTGTCTTTTTTCATCAACCTTTCCAAATAAATTTAATGTCACTAGTAAAGATTACTGGGAGCATGGAATTCTGGGAAACTACAGCAAAAATGATCACACCAATGTATCAGTTTTCCTTCTCTCATCTGTCCTCTTGAGGGCAGACATGCTGTTGTGAGTTTGGTTTTGGGGAATAAGAGTGTAGCTTGGCACCATGAAACACGTGGTTTTTTTAGTCTTTAACACAGGGTTTCTGTGAACGATTGTATGGCTTCAAGCGCCAGACCAAGAGGTTCAGGAGAGACTAAAATCTACCCAGGTTCTGCTTGACAAACCATAATTAGCCCAGTTACAGGAGTGCCAGTTTGTGATCCACCAACAGCCCTACCCATATGCTGGTTGTGTCCCTGGTTACTCTGATTAATTAGTACAGTGCTTTAAAAACAACCAGACACTGACTATAAAGACTTTTTCCGCACACAAATAGTGTGGAATGAATAGTTAGTAAATATATTGCATATTCCATTCTGCTGTCTGTTTATCTGTGGAGGAGTGCATGATATTTACAAATATTTTAAAAATGCTTTGATGAATCAATTACATTCAGACTCTCCCCCCACCCCCATGCATTCACTCCCTTTTCACTAATGATATCAGACACGTGCTATTTGCTGTCATATAGGAACTTTACAAGAATATTAAATTTTCTCTGCTCTTTGCTGGAATGTTTTGGGATTGAATAAAAAGTCATTTTTAGTATCTTTTGGTTTTATCAGTATGAGAAAATTTGAGTGCATTCTCAGGGGAACAATACAAATTCCCCAAATAATAACAGTAATAATAATAATAATAATAGTAATAATAATAATAATAATTTCTTCCAACACTATCTTTCATTGTGAATTTTTTTAATGGAAATCTCTTGTGCAACACCACAGAAATTATGCCTTTTTAAAGAAATTTTTTTTTTAACAAAGGCTAGATTTGCTTTACTGTCACACCACAGAGGACTAAAAGGTTTATTGAATTCCTTTCTATTTAAGTATAAGATACCTTCATGAATGATGAGACTGAGATGGCCAGTCAGTGTAGATAATATTTAGTGAGTCCAATGAACGATTAGTCGTTGATTAGACCATACTTAAGGAAAACTGGTCAAATGGTAATATTTGTGATATCTTTGTCATTTTCTGGTTAGTTGGAATTTTTAGTTAGTTAAGCTATTGTTAAAGAGAAAACCTCTTTGATTTTGACTTCTTTTTCCTTTTTTTTTAGAAACTGTTGAAACATATACATTTATTTCCCTGCTTCAGTAGCTAGGCGCTAAAGTGGACATGATTAAATTTTTCGTGTTTAGAATCTTACGTTACCTCTATCTTACTATACTGAGTTTCATGAAACATTAATCTGGTTGTAGGTATAGGCGCACTTCTGTGGATAATTGTTTTGACCCCTAAACATATACTTAAGTTTCCTTTTTGGACTAGCTCTGTACTTTTCCTTCTCAATAGTTTCTCATTAAAATTGAGTGAAAAAGTTTTAAAAAATATTCTCATTAAGACATGGGATTTGAAATGTTTGACCTGGGAGGAAGCTTAGAAATGATTTAGTCTATTTCCTTAATGTTTCTAAGAAAAAGGAGCCCCCACATGCAGTTAAGTATTTCCCTCCGAGCACTCATCAGGTTGGCACTTTAGCTGGGATCAAAAACGCAGTCTTTTGAGGCTCCATTTAATGCTCTATAGAAGAATCCTGAGGCTTTTTAACTTTACCCATAGAAGTCTCAACCTAATTGTTATTAAATGCCATCACAATACTCTCTACATGATTGCCTTAACATGAACCCTAGTATTATTAAATAGATAAGCTCTTTAAGAGACATTTCTAGTGAGTAACAAATCATGGAAAATGATTACCAAAACATATTTCAGATATTAATGGGAGAAACTTCTCACATTTGCTAGAAGCATTACAAAACGATTGCATTTTTCTAAGTGATTTATGTGAGCTGTGATAAACATGCTAATCACCCGTGTTTCTTCTTAGACTATGTATTTTTTACTGACTGGAGGCTGGGTGCTATTGTTCGAGTCAGGAAAACAGACGGTGGAGACATGACAGTTATCCGAAGTGGCATCAGTAATATAATGCATGTGAAATCATATGATGACAGTATTCAGACTGGTGAGTGAGATTGCTGGGCTCTTTTATATGGATGGATTTTTTTAATATGGTGGCTCCTTTTCTTCTTTAAGTACTTATTATTTAATATAGTTCCTGATAGTTTTATATACCTGTTACCTGGATAGTTTAATAGTTTAAGACTTAAAAAAAAAATCTTTGTTCAACACTGCTAACTCTAAAAGTGTTGTTGGGAAAAACAACCCACATGTTATCACTTCTCTGTATTTATATTAAATGTTATATTTGGCCCATTGCTTTCTAAGAGGAAGCTACTTTTTAGTATTGGGTATGAAAAATATTCTTTCTCCTTGGTTTTCCTGCACAAACCACACATGTGATCAACCTAATGGAAATACACTTAACTCACTGTTTCAGGGCATTGCTTTTTCAGGTTCTAACTATTGCAATCGACCCACCCATCCGAATGGCGACTGTAGCCACTTCTGCTTCCCAGTGCCAAATTTCCAGCGGGTGTGTGGCTGCCCCTATGGAATGAGCCTGACTTCCAATCACTTAACGTGCCTGGATGACCCGTCCCATGAACCACCTGTGGAGCAGTGTGGCTCCTTTTCCTTCCCCTGTAACAACGGCAGATGTGTGCCCAGTTACTACCGCTGTGATGGGATTGATGACTGTCATGATAATAGCGATGAGCATCTATGTGGCACATTTAGTAAGTAGCGTATACACTGGAGGTACTTCCTGGGATGAACAGAGAGAGAGGGTGGGAAGGTGGGGTGGGGGAGTGGGAAGAAGCTTGGGTTATCTCTATGGGAAAAAACATCTTTAAAAATTTCAGTTTTTTAACACGTACTCCAAAGGCTTTCAGGAAGCTAGACTATAAATATCATTCATAGATAATATTACAAACAATTTCTAGCATTGACTTAGACTATCTGAAATAAAATTTCTTTTTGACATTGGCTGTTTGGACCAATGCAGAGTCATTACATCTTGTTAAGCTCCTCAAAAAGCCAAATCAGAATAAACTGGATATAATCTTTAGTATCTCAGAGTATAGTATCACAGAATAAGTACTGCAAGAAAAGCTTTTGAAATCTCATGGGTTGTATTCCTCTCCCCTTGCCCTTTGGTGTGAAATGAATTAGGGGTGAAATGGTGATTTTAACCTTTATATTCTTTTTTTTGATGGTAATTCAGTCTATAAATTTTGGAGCATAATAAATGCTATTGCAGAAGACAGAAATATTCCATTAAAAGAAAAAGATAGAGAACTGTTGAAATTTCAGAAATCTCTATCAAGGTGAGATCAATAGTAGTAATAATCTGTCTTTTTGGAGAAAAAGAAGAATGACAGATTTGAAAATACAAGTGCCCACTTGTACATTTTTCTGAAATTTCTAAATTTTTTTCCTTTTGTGTATTCTCTCCCTCTTTGTAAAAGTGCAGGTTATTACCCTAATATTTTATTAATTTGCATTTTTCAAATGACACATTATTGAGGTTTCTATAGACAGAGTTTGAAATTGTTATTGGAGGAAGTATAGCTTACCAGTAAGGGATTGGTCACACCAACGAGAGCTTGAATCCTGGACAGATTCCTCAACCTCTAAAAGCCTCAGATTCCTCATCCATAAATGCAGATAATTATGTATACCTCACAGTATTCTTGTGAGGATTAAGAGAGGAGAAAACATATAAAGCACGTAGAAAAGTGCCTGGTGTATGATAATTGCTAAACAAATGCCAGACAGTGATGATGATAATGATGGTTTGAATGACTTGCACATTTCTTTTTATTTTGTATAATGCTCCTATCGAAAAAGGAGAATTGGGCCTTTACAAGGTAAGAACTCATCATTTACATGTCTTCAGGACCCATTTGTTTCTGTTGCAGACAATTCCTGTGCACCTTCAGCATTCACCTGTGTCCATGGAGGAGAGTGCATCCCTGCCCACTGGCGCTGTGACAAGCACAGTGACTGTGTGGATGGCAGCGATGAGCAGAACTGCCCCACCCACACACCCACTTCCTGCCCTGCATCTTTCTTTACCTGTGATAATAGCCTGTGTATCTCAAGGAGCTGGCTCTGTGACACAGACAATGACTGTGGGGATGGATCTGATGAAAAGGACTGCAGTAAGTTTTGAACTGATTTCTCTTGGTTGGTCAGCCGAGCAAATAGATTTGAACAATCAGTAGGCCTTGCACGCTTTCCTCTAAGGCTCACACAATTTTCACTGTCTCTTAGCCACTTCTACTGTCAATCCTCATATCAAACTGGCTGTGAGAACAAAGACATGGAAAGCATAGAGTCCTAAATACGTATTGAGTTCTATGGAAGTGAAACAAGGACTGACTCTGAAGTTTAGCAGACAAATAGAAGCTGAAAAAAAGAAATCCCTCAACTAACTATTCAGATATTTAAAAAAATTTTTTCTAAATCTTATAAACATATCCAGACATTTGGCTATTGGTTTTCCTTTCATTTGATATGGGAAAAACAAACAAAAAACCCAAAACGCAGTAGAATAAAGAGGCACAGAACATTTCCATTTCCATTAATCTTACCCACCTGCTTTCACCTTGCCTGTTCTATTGGGTTTTCAGAAAAGTCATGACACATTTTTGCAATGAAAAACATAGAAAAAATATGTCATGACTTTTCCGACAACCTAATAATTTCCATTAGGTTGTTTTCAAGTCTGCAGAATTCCCTGAACTAAGTTCTAGCCTTGGTTACATGACTAAGCAAGTCACTGTTCTTCTGGTGTAGATGAGCTCTAAGCTCCTATACTTAATGCAACTGCATGTTGTGGATGGGGCAGCCAATACATCTAATTCTAAGGCTGTGTCTCTTCAGCAAAGTAGGACCCTGGTTTTAGAATTGTTCTCAAGTTTGGATGGAATCCAGTTATCTGATCTATCTATACACTATTGCTACTAGGCATACGGGTCATGCTGCCATGCAGCTTAGTCAGGCTCCATTGCTTAGCTTTGGTGTAGAGTCGTGGGCTTACTAGTATTCATGGGGTATAGTCCTGTTCAATCCCATCATGCCCACTTTCTAAGTGTGGCCTCTTTTTAAAGGTGTAATCACAGTTTCTGATTTTGCCCATCATCTTTTTTTAAAACAGAATTTCTTTCTTTCTTATTTTTTTAAATTTTATTGGGAAACAGCCATGGTCACTGGCTACACATTGACTCCATGCTACAATGGCATAGTTGACTCTCCCAAGGAGGGCACAGCTCACAATGGCCTATGCGGGGATCAAACTGATAACCTTGGTGCTATCAGTATCATGCTCTAACCAACTGAGCCAGCTGGTCACCCCAAGCCTATCATCTCTTTATTTCTGTTTCTAAAAGCTGTCTTAACTTTGAGTGCTCTTGCTGGGCTGACTTTGGCAATGTGGCTGATTTGAAGGAATTTTGAACACATGTACAATTGAGATAACGATTTCCTTAGCAGTTTTGAGTTTGACTCTAGCACACATTGAACAAGAAATAAACTGTTATTTGGTTTTGTTTTTGGATGACATTAGACTTTACAGCAACATGTCTTCCTAGTCAGTTTCACTGTACTGACCATCGGTGTATTGACATATTTTATGTCTGTGATGGGGACAAGGACTGTGTTGATGGATCTGATGAGAATGGTTGTGGTAAGTGGATTGCTTGAATTTTATTTATGATGTTTAGAAAAATCTAATGTTTAGTCATTTTTCTCCTTGAGCCCATTTCTAATGCTTTTCTCTTTCATTCTTAGTAATTAATTGCACTTCTTCTCAATTCAAATGTGCCAGTGAGGAGAAGTGTATTAGCAACACATATCATTGTGATGGTGTTTTTGACTGCAGTGACCACTCTGATGAGAAAGACTGTCGTAAGTACAATATACCCAGCATGCTTCAGGTGAAGGAATAATTTTATTTTACCAGCATTGATATTACCACAGATTTTCTCTAACTCAAACATACTCAAGGGAAGACATCCAGAATTACAGAGCATTATCAAATAAATGCTGTATTGAATATATAATAACGTTGATGAGGCATTACCAATAGTTTCATAATTTGTGAATCAAGTGGCTGTATAAATGGGCACTTTCAAATAGTTTCTTAAGTAGGTTCAATATTTCTTAGATATTTTTGTTCTCACTAGGGCATCCCAAATTAGTGTGTTTCAAATTTTTGAGACTTAGCATGCATTTTATGGTATTTTAATGGTTTCTTTTAAATCTCAACAGGGAGGTCAAATCATTGTATCGGTATTATATGGAGCATTATTAGATATTGACTCTAATAAATTCATTCTTTCAGCTGTTATTGGTTGAATATCTGCTAAGGTATAAATGACCTTTGTCCTTAGAGTTTAGTAAAAAATTATAGAAAGTAAGAGACAAAGTAAGGTGGAGAGTTACAAGGGTCTTAGAAATGACACAGATAAAATCCTATGGTCAATTATAATTTTATCTATCTATCTATCTATCTATCTATCTATCTATCTATCGATATAGTCATGGGGTATGGAGTACAGCATAGGGAATAGAGTCAATGGAATTGTAATACATATATAGGATCTCAGGGGCAATATATTGGGGGAGGGCTTATAACTTTGTGAGGGGTGAAATGTCTAACGATTACGTTGTTTTATACATCTGAAACTAAAAAAAAGAAGAAGAAAAAAATCCTATGAAGGCTCAGAAAAAAGAAATTCCTTCTAGTCTGAGGATTCAAGGAGGACTTTGTGGAATAGAAGAAATCTGCTAGACCTATAATCTCCACAGGCTGGAAACCTATAATTGCCAGGAGTTATTATTGCCCTCTTCTTGTGTTAAATGGCTTTTAGACTTGTAAAAAATTGTCAGTGAGGAGGTCGTGTGTTTGAATAATGATATTTTGGATCATAAAAAGTTAGGTTTCTATCAATTATTCTCCCCAATCAGAAAGGAAGTACTTAAAGCTGTCGATAAAAAGAAAAGTTAAAATGTTTACATAGGTGTGTACTGCACCCAGAAGTTCTTAATCACCATTTCACACTGAAAACATAGACTTCTTTGATGATCGAAAGTTAAATTTCCAGTTGCCAGGGACTTGCTGTTGCCTTACTAGGTCCTTGGGAAAGAGTTTGTTGTTACCCCTGTGAAACAAAGATGCAATTCTTAGCTTCCTCTCAAGAATAGCTTGATGAATAGTGGAAAGTTCGCAAAGAATTAAAGACTTCCTGTCACCTTTTGTTTACTTAATGTGTGCTGGCTTCTTTGGATATAGCCCATTTGATGGACAATTATAATAACATCCAAATGTATGATATTAAACACGTGAAATTCAAAGTGACCATAGCTATTTAAACTCTATAGAAATGCTCTGGCAATTCTTTAATAAAGAGACAGATACATTGTATTGTTTAATCTGTAATTGAATGAACATTAGAAATGCAGGAAACAGAATGTTCTTTTGACTCAGGGATTTATCTTCTATTCCAGTTATGCCTCCTGTTCTTAGCTTATTGTCAGATCCACTAGTCAGACACATATAAAGATTTCTATCTACAACAATGTTGGAGGAGACCCCATATGTATCATTATAGATTTTAATATGAATTTTGTCATAGTTATTGTAAACCTGTCATTGATGTAAAATAATTTCCTCTGAATCTAGGAATTATGTAAAAGGGATTCTAAATTATACTCACAAACCCATTTTCCCCATGCTTTTCTCTTAGAAACCAGGCCTCCTGGTATGTGCCACCCAGATGAATTTCAGTGCCAAGCAGATGGTCTCTGCATCCCAGGGAGCTGGGAATGTGATGGGCACCCAGACTGCATTCAGGGTTCTGATGAGCACAATGGCTGTGTGCTCAAGACCTGCCCTTCGTCTCATTTCCTTTGCGACAATGGAAACTGCATCCACAGAGAGTGGCTCTGTGATGGGGACAATGACTGCAGGGATATGAGTGATGAGAAGGACTGCCCTACTCAGGCCTTTATCTGTCCTGGTTGGCAATGGCGTTGCCCTGGCCATAATATCTGTGTGAATCTGAGTGCAGTATGTGATGGCGTCCCTGACTGCCCTAATGGGACAGATGAGTCCCCACTTTGCAGTAAGTTTCCTGACCACAGTTTACTGGACTTCAATTTATTTTGACTAGTGGCCTGCGGTGCATCACCATTGTTATATCACCATGTAGCTTTAGAGGAAGGGATTTCAGTTCCTCTCTGATTCAAATCTGTGTAGGGATAACCGTCATGATTCCAATAAATCATCACTGGATAATATTTCTCATTAAATCTTTTTCACTTGGTTCTGTGTTTTTACTTCTTTTATGCCATTTTGTTTAAAAAACAAGACTAAAGGAGGCCATTAGATTGTCAAATTGGTTATGTGCTCATAAGTTTTTCTAACTTTAATATTTTCTAATTTCAATCAGAACTTGCCACAAAACAAATGAGGTCCGGGGATTTGTGTTTGCTGTGATTAGAAGTCTGTGATTGGCATGTAAACCTAATTACTGTCCTTTCTTTCTTTCCTCTTTAATCAATGCTCACTCTCAGATGAACCCCAGCCAGGTATGATTGCAAAGTATTTTCGATTCTTATGATTTTATATGCGTTATGTTTGTCCTGAAAATGTTCTAATCATTGTGACTTACTTCCCATTTTAGTGCATGTTTCGTATCATGACTCTTGTAACTAAAGTAGAGTACACATGGAAATAGAGAGCATTTGTATTTCCGGGCATATGAAATATTTTTGAGTGGCTTCCAGCATTGCTGTTTTGGCCCTGAAAGTAAAGAATAATGGCATATCAGTGGATCTGTGTCTTCTACTGTTCCAACTGCCTTTCCCCTTGCATGTGTTCACTTTCATAGAACTTCCAGCTCTTACTCTTAAATGTCAAAGTCTTATCGTCAATTTCTGTGTAGGCAGAAGAATCACAGGAAGCATGTGGGAAGTAATTTAGGTCTCTTTGCATGCTTTGTCCATGAGAGTTGTGTTTCTTGATGGCAATATTTCCTCAACTTTCCATCATTGCACCGAATGGAGTTTTACTAGAGAGTTGAGGCGAAGAAGGTGGTCCAGGTCCAATGGGGTGTGAAGGATTGTAAATCGTCAGGCAGATCAGAGCAGGCACTGAACAGCCTGTGGAGTTCATCTCAGTGAATGCTGCTCTTAGCTCTTACCTGAGTATTACACTGAAGATGGCCTGAGACTGTATGATAAATATTACAACGGGGTGAACCAAAGAAACAAAGATTCCTGACCTTTCCTCTTTCTGATTTTCTTTATTCTAGATCAGGAGAGCTGCTCAAATTTCAATGCTGGTTGTACTCACCAGTGTGTTCAAGGGCCCTTTGGGGCTCAGTGCCTATGTCCACTGGGATATCTGCTTGCCAATGATTCCAAGACCTGTGAAGACATAGATGAATGTGATATTCCAGGCTTTTGTAGCCAGCATTGTTACAATACAAGAGGTTCTTTCCGATGCTGGTGTGATAAAGAATACTTGTTAGACACTGATGGGAAGACTTGCAAAGTTGCAGGTAATGACTGAACTTGAAAGTCAACAATCTCCCACCTGTAAACAACATTGCCCAGAGCTTAAGATCAAATGTTGCATATAGAGCTTTGACAGTGTTGATTAGGAGTCAAATGGACTTGAATCCTGGATAGGTTATATAACCTCCTTAAGCCTCAGTTTCTTGTGAGGATTAAACGAGCGATTATGCTTAAAGATCTTGGTGTACTTTGGAAAATCGACATCAAAACATATATAGGTAGAAGGTATTTTTGTTTATTATTTAGAATAAAACAAAATGGTCTTTATATTATTTAAAAATGATTTCTATATTTAAGCATCTTTATATAATGCTTAATGAATTCAATTCACCCAATATTAATTTCAGTTTCTACTATGTGAAAGTGATTATACTATGTATTAGGATATTAATTTGGGTACTTTAAAAGTGACCGAATAAAGGAGGCCAAAAAAAAAAAAAAAAGATCCAGACAATTCTTTCTTTTTCAAGTAGGAGCCTGGATGGTAGACAATCCAGGGGGTAAAGCTGCTCTGTTATCCTCATTGTGTGGCTTCCATCCAGGGACCCAATGCCATTACCCCAGTCTGCCTTCTCTCAGAAAGTAGGGAAGGAAAAGAGAAAATGGAGAGAAAGTAGCTTCCTTTTAAGGATGTGACCTGGAATTTCATACATCATTTCTATTCACATCTTATTGGTCAGAACTTAGTCATATGGTCACTCTCCACTGAAATGGAAGCAAAGAAATGTCTCTAGCTGGGTGGCTGTGTGCCATTCTAAAACTTGGCATGATATATTACTAAAAAGGAAGACGAGGAGAGAGGATACTGAGAGATAATTAGAAGTCTCTGCCACAGCTGAACATCTTGGGGAAAACAAAAGTATTTAAGACATGATTCTTGCTCTCCAGAAGCTTACAATCTAGGAAGGAAGATCCTCAAAATACAAAAGTAATTATAGTAATAGGAAGAATGTAAGTGTAGTTCTCTACAGACTGGTATTTAGTCAAACATTGAAGTATAAGTCAAGGAAGAAAAATATTGTAGAAAAACCTTATTTTAAATATTTATGAAAATCAGCTAACTATTTAGGTGAGGAATGAAATGATTAAAAATCATTCTTATGGGGATTTTTTTTTCCATTACTATAGTTTGGAATTACATCTTCCTCTCTTACCAAAAGTATTACATCAATATTTGAGACACTTTAGTTTTTTTTTCTCCCAGAATTATTGACGTTTTTGTATTTTCATCTTGGACAGCATCTGAAAATCTTCTGTTACTTGTGGCAAGTCAGAACCAAATTGTTGCTGACAATATCACCTCCAGTGTCCACAATATCTATGCACTTATCGATGACGGTTCTCACATTGTAGCCATTGATTTTGATTCAATCAGTGGTCGTGTCTTTTGGTCTGATAGAACTGATGGTAAAATCTGGAGTGCATTACAAAATGGAACAGACAGAAGAGTGGTAAGTACATTTCAACTGAGCATAACTCCTAATCTTTGGGTATTTTAGATAAGAATGTAACGTCTGAAGGCAGATCTATTACTCTGAATTCCAGGTTACACAGTGCAGACTTCACAGAATCTATGAGGTCCCCTTTGCAAAGGTTTTCTAGTGGATGAGAGCAGAGGAAAACGCAGGGTAGTTATGGAGTTGCTTTTCTTCATTTTAATCTAGTTATGTTTCTCAGCTCATCTCCCAATTTCAGTTTCTTGACCTTTGATGGTCATGTTTCCTATGCCCCTTAGAACTTTATTTTGTAATTGTTGGCTCTTAATAAAGATGTTCTTTTTTAAAAAAGATTTTTATTGGGGAATTGGAGGAAGGGAACAGCATTGGGGAATCAGAGGAGGGGAACAGACAAGTTGCTGTCCTTTTGTTCTTCAATCTAGTTGTGGAGGATGTCGCTTCACTGGCCCATGTTGACATCGTCATTGCGCTCTTCTCGAGTGAGGCAGATTGGTCACCGGCCTCTGGACGGCTGCTCATGCTGGCTGCCGGCCACTCACTGTAGCCTAAGTCAGCCCACTGCAGCAGGGGCTACAGCTATGCCGTCCTGGGACTCACAGCAGCCCAGCTCCAGGTGGAGCTATTGTTCACCATCTTAGCTGTAGAGGGCGCAGTGTCACTGGGCCTCATATATGGGGTCTGAACCGGGGTCCTGCTGCTCAGAACTGGCATCCCAAGCCAGCTCTTAACCAGTGCGCCACTTGGCTGGCCTAAGATGTTACTTTTGACATCTGGACATTATAAAGTTTCATAGGGTTGCCAATTTAGTGAATGGATAGAGCTTTTGTTAATTGTCAACACTTTGAAACCAAAATTAAACTACACACTTATCCAACTGCAGAGTTATCTTAGCGGTGTTGATTCTACAAAATCTTGTATATTTTTCCTGCAAAAACTTACTGTTGATTTGGTGGTTATCTACATGGAAAGTCAAAATTTTCCAGTGCTCACAAGCAATCCTAGGACAATTTAGATGCCTTATTCCAGATCTTCATATAATTTCCATGTTAACATTCATTTATTCCCTTTAGAATTCACACTTGATTCACTTATACTTTTAGGTGCTTGACAGTGGCGGCACCATGACTGAAAGTATGGTGGTAGATTGGGTGGGTCGCAATCTTTACTGGACGAACTATGTTCTACAAACAATTGAAGTCTCTAAACTGGATGGGAGCCATCGGACTGTGCTCATTAGTCACAATGTAACAATGCCAAGGGGACTCGCGTTAGATCCCAGAGTTAGGTAAGTCTTTCTTTAATTTTTTTGAAATGATGTCTCCTTGACTTGATTATCATGAGGGAAAAACAGCAGTAAAACAACAGGCTGATATGCGTATCATAAAATTTAAAATGATCCCTTGTTTAGACATCCCTATCGAAATGGTAGGTATCCAACTGGTTGTTGCTATCTTTCCTTTTTCTGAAAGTTTTGTTCATAAAGTACGCAAGAGCAAGTGGCTGTTCACTTTGACACCACGTTGATTTATTAGCCTGGCAATATAATTATTGAAATGATTGTTGTAGAATTATATAATTAAGTTTCTACTGAATGCATACAGTAATATTCCATAGATAGACCAGTTTGTTGTAACTTTGCTACCTCTGGTTGTATAACAAAAAAGCCAGGTTTTCCTGCTTCGGTTTCAAGTTGTTTATTAACGCTTCCTTTTACATCATATAATGAAGAACAACATTTTTGTCTGTTGGTCCTAAAGCGAAGAAGGATAAATTCTCCCATGTGCTTAGAAACCTCAGAGAGCTTCCTTCTTTGAATTTACTTAGATTCTCTAACTTAGATTCTTTCCTGCAGGGTGGTTATTCGGGCAAATTATGTTCAATGTGATGCAGACTTCTAGATATTGTAGAGTATTACACACCACTGAAACTTATGATGAATCTCTGATGATGAATACATCGATTCTCTTATCTTAAACATGACAGGGTAGAGAATCAAGGACAGATGGATTTTTCTAGATCAAATATTTGTGGATTGTACAGAAACATGAATTAGCATTGACTCATTGCAGTGTCATAAAGTACTACATGTTTTATGAACATTACAAAAACACCCAGATGGCTTTTGATTGCATTATGATTACAGCTTTACTTTGTGACACTCTGAGGAAATAATAAGCTCTGTGCATATATTCTGAACTGGAGATGATTTCTTTCTTTCTTTCTTTCTTTCTTTCTTTCTTTCTTTCTTTCTTTCTTTCTTTCTTTCATTCTTTCTCTTTCTTTCTTTCTTTTTTTTTACTTTATTGGGGAACAGTGTATTTTTTCCTAGGACCCATCAGCTCCAAGTCAAGTTGTTGTCCTTCAATATTATTTGTGGAGGGTGCAGCTCAGCTCCAAGTCCAGTCGCCGTTTTCATTCTAGTTGCAGGGTGTGTAGCCCACCATCCCATGTGAGAATCAAACCATCAACCTTGTTAAGAGTATGCACTCTCACTAGCTGAGCCATCTGGCTGCCCTGGAGATGATTTAAGCAGAGCATAAACATAATGTTCTATTACTTAAGGTGACAGTTATTTTCCATGTTGAAATATGTCCCCACCAGTTGGTAATTAGTTTCTTTTTACAGTGACCATCTGATATTCTGGTCTGACTGGGGCCATCACCCTCGTATTGAGCGAGCCAGCATGGATGGCAGTTTCCGCACTGTCATTGTCCAGGACAAGGTTTTATGGCCCAATGGCTTGACTATTGACTACCCTAACAGACTGCTTTACTTTGTGGATGCCTATCTGGATTACTTAGACTTTTGTGATTATGATGGACACCATCGGAGGCAGGTGATAGCCAGTGATGTGGTAAGTTGGTGGTAAGGAAAAACTAAACTAAAATCATAATAGTGCCTTAGTAGGAAGCAGATAGAGTAACAAAACTAAGAATTTCATTTTTGTGTCATAGACATTACATGGTCAATCCAGGAAATATCAACAGGAATAAGGGTCAGTCCATTTCTTTTTTTTTTTTTTTTTTTGAGGGCAGTGTCACTGGCCCTCATATATGGGACCCGAACTGGGGCCGCTGGCTTCCCAAGACAGCGCTTAACCACCACGCCACTCGGCCAGCACAGGCCAATCCATCTTTTATCACTAACATCAAACATGTTTTTTAAATTCTAGTTCATGTCAGATTGTGCTATGTCCACGAAGGATCAATTGCTCATGAGATTTAGTTGATCTGTAGATATTCATCTGTTACTTCTGTGCCTTTAATAAGTGTTAAACAAAAATTAATAATTATATTTACCTTCTCAGTTGAATGATGTGTGTTTAAAAGCCTGTGATGTGTTTTGTATTTCTATTCAGGAAATTCTGTTGAATTTATTTTCACAAGTTAAGAGAACATACAGAAAATACGTATTTTACCAAAAGAACTGTTATTGACTTCTATTTAAGATTGTCATTGTTTACAGTTCTGTGACTTGAAGAGACCCTGGGGGTGCCTCCCTACCTTCAGGAAATATGCATCTAGGCTGTATCAGATTTATGTGCATCTGTGAATGGCAAAACAAGACTGGAAATAGCACTGGATAAGGAGTGCTGATAACGGGATGGCAGCTAGGGCTTGGGAGTAAGGGATCCAGATAAGTAACTTTACTTTCTGCACTTAGTTTTGGTTTCATTTGTAAAGAGGATGCCCCGTGTGATTACCAGAGTAAAAATGAAGACTAAATGACACATGTATGTGAAAGGATTTTGAGTGGTATGGTGGGAGGTAGGTCAAACAGTACATTTTTTGTCTGTCTCTTGAACATTGCCTTCCTTATGTTTTTCTTAAACAGTTAAATGCTAAAGGAAACGATCTCCTTGGGCATATTTTTCTACTTTGTTCACCTTGGTTTTTCTTTCTAGGTGAGACTTCATTGCTCTTTTGTTTCACAGATTCTGCGGCATCCCTATGCCCTCACTCTCTTTGAAGATTCCGTGTACTGGACTGACCGCATTACTCAACAGGTTGCTCAAGCCAACAAGTGGCATGGAGGGAATCAGTCGGTTGTAATTTACAATGTCCACCAGCCCTTTGGGATTGTTGCGGTTCATCCTGCGAAACAGCCAAATGGTAAATGGGAGAGAAGAAAGAGAGAGAGAGAGAGAGAGAGAGAGAGAGAGAGAGAGAGAGAGAGAGAGAGAGAGAGAGAGATCCTGCTTCGGAGTAGCTTGGAAAACACTTATTTTGGAAATACAAAATGCATAATGTTGTAGACCTCTTTTGTTTTGGGCAATAAATTTTCCTTTACTATCCACCCTGGTCCTAACATTTCCATTACTTTTATTTGCCATGGAAAACTCAAATCTTGTATGTGACAATAGCAGATCTAATGTGTTATTTTATTCAGCAATTATCTATTGCCTCTGTCACTGTTCTGTGAGTCTCAGTTTTCTTGGCTGACAAATACAGCATAGACCAGACACATAGTCCCTTAGATCCTTTATCACTACCACTTTGTGATTTAAATCAACTTATTTTTAGGACTTATTTATTATTGCACCATTGCCCTGTATTTGGTCTTCTGCAGTCATGTCAAATCATCCTCAAGTGCGTGGTGTGGGTGGCCGGGTGATTTAAAAGTTTGATCTTGGTCGTGTTCTTTCTGGTGGGAGGAGGGAATATGTCACTCAACCTTCCCTTTTTACATCTGCAATGGTTTCTCACTGCACTTCAGAATCTGGCCCCTGTTACCTCCCTGGTCTCTTCTCCCATTCACTCTTGCCACATCGGACTTCATTTGGCTCCAGAAGCATACCAGACTACTTCCCACCTCTGAACTTTTGCACTAGCTCTTCCCTCTGCTTGGAACATCTCTCCTCCAATCTCAGCATGAGTTGCTCCTTCATGTCACTTAGGAGTCTACCAAACATTTCTTGGTGGCCCTTGACCACCCTATCGAAAATAGCCTTCCCCTCTCACAACTATTTTGTTCTTTATCCTCACTTTCTGAAATCACACAATTTATGGGTTTAGTTCTGTCTCCCTTTGTTAGAATATCTGCCCCATATATATAGTATTCCCAGTTCATGGAATGGTGTTTGGTACACAGTAAAGGCTTGACATTTTTTTGGGTGAGTGGATTAATAAGTCGAACAAGACATATTCAATAAGAACATATAAGATCTAGAGAACATCCTGTGAGCTTGGGATGCACACAGGATCCCTTTGTTAAGGAGCACGAGCACACAAAGATGTTGTCAATAAAAAAAAAAAAAAGATTATTATCTAACCAAAATTTGGACAACAGTGGGTAAATGTCAAGGTCACATAGGGAACACATACTTTGGTTTCATTTAATGTCAAAAGATCTCTTTTATTCAAGCAAGGAGACACATAATATTTAGCATCATGTTTCTATACTAAGCCCAGGATTACTCAGTGGCTGTTTGTTCATAATCCGGTTATTGACTAGACTTATCTGTAACCTTAGACAAGTCACTCCTCCCTCTTATGCCTCTTATGAATTTTATATTGAAAGCATGATGTTAGGATGGTGTAAAGTAGTTTAGGAAAAAGAACCAAACTAACAGAGATAACTTCATGTACTTGTGTCTCCAAATACTTGGGGCCTCTGGGCAGACAATAACAGCATTAATTTGTGCATGTTTAAAAATTTATTTAAATTGAGATATATTGACATATAACACTGTGTTCATTCTAGGTGTACGACATGATTTGATGTATGCGTATATTGTAAAATGATCACTATGATAAGTTTAATGAACATCTATCACCACACATAGTTACAAATTTTTTTGTGTGTGACAGAGCTTTTAAGATCTACTCTCTTAGCAACTTTCAAATATATAATACAGTATTGTTAATTATAGTCATCATGCTATACATTACATCCCCAGGACTTATTTGTCTTATAATGGGAAATTTGTACCTTTTGACCACCTGCACCCATTTTGCCCCACCTGCCACCCCTTGACTCTGGCAACTGCCAATCTGTTTTATGAGTTCTGTTTTTTTAAAAATTCACATATAAGTATTCCTCTTTCTCTGTCTGATATATTTTACTCAGCATAATGCCCTCATGGTCCATCCATGTTGTTGCAAATGGTAGGATGCTATTCTTTTTTATGGCCCAATAATCCACTGTGTGTGTGTGTGTGTGTGTGTGTGTGTGTGTGTGTGCCGCGCGTGCGTGTGTGTGTCACATTTTCTTTATCCATTTGTTCTGTGCACTTTAATATGTGTGTGGGGTTTCCATTCAGCAATGTTTACTTCTTTCTTTCTATTGCAGGCATAAATTCATGTGCCTCTGCCTCCTGCAGCCATCTATGCCTACTTTCCTCACAGAAGCCACAGCTTTACTCCTGTGCTTGTGCTTCGGGATGGAGCCTCTCGCATGATTCTGTGACCTGCTTGAGAGGTACTGTATGCCCTTTCAGTGTGTCCTGAAGGTGGAGCTTGCCATAGTTTGTTCAAAGCAATGTAGGCTCTAAACCACTTGCTGACGGAGTATGTGCTATGTTTGCTTTGATTTGACAGGTGTCTGTAAAGTGCGTGCTATCTGGGGTAATATGACTGAGCACCTCAGTTGTAATATAGTTGCTGTATATGGAGCTAATATTATGTGTGCGTGTAATTCACAATCTTTAACTTCATATTCTGTCTTACCTGGTTACAGTTAGACAAGCTATGATAGTGGAAAGTCCCAAATTCTGCATCTAAGAAGTAAAACTTCTTAACATTCGCGTGTGGCCTCGTTTTTCATGTTCCTTATCTCATTTTTATTCTCACGGCCCATAGTCAGTGATAAGTGTTGTTGCCTAGATCTTCTGACTGCAAGTTTAATAACTTTACTATTATTATCTGATACTTGAAGTTTTCTGTGTATGAAATATTTTAAGTGATTATTTGAGCAATTTAATCTTTATCTCATCTTAGATATTTTGCTGGGTTGATAGATGAGTATGTGAAGGGTTATACTCAGTACTTTAGGAAGTAAATAAGGAAAAGATGCAATCAACCCACAAAAGAGATTTCTTCTGGAGTATGTACTTGATGTATAATAAACTCTTTAAAAAAATCATTTTGCCTTTGCTTAAAAATCTAATGAGTTATTCTAAACTTAAGTTTCTCAGTAAAGAGGAGTGGATGTGTTTGATACTTGTAAAAATGGCTGTAGATAAGAAAATTAAATGTTTAATGATAAAAAATTCCTAAATTAAGAAAAAACAGCATCCTGATCTATCAGGAAATTTAATTTTCAAATGGAAAATATATGCCGAATCTAGGAAATTTATGGTGTTTACAAATTGTGCAGATGCAGGCTTATTCCAACAGCATGTAATATTTTGCAATGATATGTCCATGATGAAAGATTTTAATTATTGGTGATACTTGCAAAGGGATTGGCATTTGCCATTTTTCTTCAGAGACTTATTATGCATCTAATCCTTGTTGACATTGTTTAATTTAGTGTGTCCTTAGAGTCTTTCAGCAGAAGATTAAAGTGGGCTATAGACATTTTGGATACAAAGCATTCTTTCACCACACAGAGATGGTTGCACTGTGCATTGGGGATCGGTGTCATCAATTTTACTATCTGATGGTGATTGATAACTATTAATTCTAAACAGTGCCTTTTGTTGTTTCACAAATAATTCCACTAGTGGCTTTTCCATGGGCTGACTTGACTGAGGTGGAACTTTCCTGCTATTTCCCAGCTGGTTTCTGAGCACTACTTAGAACTGAGTGTCAGTATATGTTGACTACAAAAAAGTCAGACTTTTTTTTTTTTCAACAAGGAGCTTGAAGTCTTGTTTACATTTATAGATGAAAACATTTGACTTGACCTACGTGTTCAATAGCCTTTAAAATAGTGTTTACTAAGTGGAATGTCTTTGGAAATGCATATGTGATAAGGTTAAATAAAAAAACAGGTGCTGTTAAGAACCACCACATAAAAATACGCATTCAAAAAGCCTGGAAGAATTAACCACAAATGCCAAATAGTGGTTAAAGTTGGGTAGGGGAATTTGGGGATATTTCTGTTTTTTCCCTAATTTTATGTTATAAATATTTTCAAGTGAGAGTTTTCTTTGTATGAAATAGTTTTATATTCTTTAGAAAATACGTTGTGCATAATGTCAAAAACAAGCAAACAAAACTCAAACCAAAACATCTTCCCAGCATCCCCTAAAATAACCTTAAATCCAAAATCATTTTCTGACTCAGTCTGAGGGACACCAGAAAGTTGCTTCAGTGATTATGTGCAAGAAAAGATGAAAACTCTCCTTGCCCTTCCATACTTGAGGGAAGGTTGCAGTGCTGGTCAGTTTCTGCAAGGTTCTGAGTTAAGGATGACCTGGGTTTGGGAGTCATAAATCTCACCCTTTAATTACAACATAAAATTCCTGTCTGTCGTCTTTTCACCTCTCTGCTAACACTAATCTTAATGGAATCGTGACATGAAAAATAAAAATGAAGAGATGGTCTTTCATTTCAAAAGACAGAGATGTACTCACCTTGGAAAGCTTAAATACCACTTCCTCCTGAACTCCTTTCCATCCAACCCTAGGTTCTTCTGTGCCTACTCCTTCATGATCATTGATATTGGGAATTGTAAGGGCCCATATACTTTGTCTTGACCTTTAGACTTGAAGTTCCTCTAGGGTAAAGCCTCCACACGATTCACTGATGTACGTTATTGCCTGTGACACATAGTGGCACTCAGTAAATGCTGAGTGAGTGAGTGACAGGTCCTCCATTATTATTTTTTTCCTGTTCATTCTCCAGGCCTGTGTTTTTCACCCATTTGCTGCTTTATACGTGTGCAGTGTCATAAAATCCCTCCTCCTTTTTTCTTTCCTACAAAGCACTTTTCATGCACCTTCCTTTGCCACTGGTCTTAGTGGTCGCTTCCTTTCCAGTGCCTCTCAGACATCATCCTTCACCTTGGCGCTCACACTTTCCGCCAGTGCACACTAAATGCGACCTCCTCTCTGGTCCATTACCCACAAGTGTTTCTTGATGGTAAGCCCTCTCAGTACACCAGCAGCAATCAGATGAAGGCCCTGAGACACATCCCCAGGAAAGGGTAATGGCCATAGGAGGAGCAAGGCTGGGAATGCTTGAAAGAAGAGTGTGTCAGGGGAATCGGGAAGGCCCATGCTTGCTGAGAAATGCAGTGTTTTAGGTCTTAAACAGTGTTTGGTTGAGAACTCCTCGAGTTTGGCAAAAGGGAAATTACAAAGGGTCGAATCAGGTTCTGAGGAAGTCAAATTTAAAATGTCCCCTGTGAAACGGAAATATTTCGTGTTTTTACTGAGCCCATAAGTATTTATAACATAGAATCAATAAATAAGTAAATACCATCTCAATATAATTTCAAGGTACGTCTGAACTTATAGCTTTCATTTTTTGTAATTGCTATGAATTCAAATGGATTGAGTGGTAATTGACATTCAGTGAGTAGCACCCAGCCTGCACTTTTTTTCAGGGTACTGATTAAGAACATAGTTTTTGGAGTCCAAGAGACCCAGCCGTGTGATGTTGGTTAAATTGCCTGATTTCTTTGTGCCTCATTTGAAAGTTGTGTGTGTGGGGATATGGGGGTGGTAGCTATCTGACAGATAGGGTTATGAGGCCTCAGGGAGATGCGTGAAATAATATTTGCCTGGTGTATACTGTGTGGCATATATTCTTAATAAAGGGGGGCGATTATTATGGCTACTGCAGCTGTTTGGAAGAGGGGCAATGTGGAGTAACCCAAAGAGGATGGGCCTGGGAGTTAATCTCTTATTGCATTGTTTCCTGTACAGGTCACCTAGCCCCTGCGAGCCTCACTGGACTCAGTTGAAAACAACTTTTCAGGCTTGTTGTAAAAGACCAAAGGCTATATATTAGAGAACTTTGTAAAACAGAAAGCATTAGTAGCTGCGAAATTTACTTTAACTTTGTACTAGGTTAATAAATGCTGAGTTATTTCTGAATAATAAAAATACCAGTAACAAGGAAAAGCTAATGAGATCTGAATATCAGTAATGAAAAAAGTGTCAAAATAATCCTGCTGAAGATGTAAAGCTTCCCAGATCATCGAAATAATAAAACATAATTTTTAGCCAATGAAAATTATGCAATGGTTAATCATTTTACATTTTGCCTTAATATGTGATATGTCTTATTTATGTGTCTTAACACAAAACTCACATTCCAAAGTTTTCTTTATCTCAGAGAGGAATTATAAAATAAAACCCCACTTTTGAATTTTATTACTTTAGGTTCTTTTTCTTTTTTGGAAAATGGGAGTACAGCTCGGATAAAGATTATCTTTGAAAAGGACCTTTTATTCTCTATTAAGGAGACTAAGTGAACTGATAGCTTGAATAACGTATTATGAGGATGTTTAAGTTGCCACTCACGGTAGCTTACAGCAGTCCACTGCAGCCTCACTGCAGTTTATGCCGTCGCAAGCGACTCACGGCTGACCAGCTCCAGGTCGATTTGTTGTTCACCATCTTAGCTGTAGAGGGCGCAGTGTCACTGGCCCATGGGGGATCCAAACCGGCGGCCCTGATGCTCAGAGCTTATGCTCCCAAGCCAGCTCTTAACCAACGAGCTGCTCAGTTGGGCCCCTTATTTATTTTTTTTTGAAAAATCCAACTCCTCTTTCCCTAAGTTATTCAGTATTAGTGTTTGTCTGTGGGTTGAAATGGAAGAACTTTCTGAATGTGATGCTTAGCAAACATGGATGGTTTATCCATGTAAGTAGGGAATTGATGAAGAGTAAGGTAAATACTGATCTGCCTTGGAAAAGTCCAGAAGCGCTGTGTGTGGAGTTGGAGGTCTGGTGACCCATCAACCAACTGAAATCCAATGGAAGGCCTGGATTGTCTGATGGAATAGCTACTATGCACTATATTTATTGTTCCAATGCTCCAGTAATATTTTATCCCATAAGATGGTAACAATCCACTGTGTTCTGTTACTCTAAATGTCTGAGAATAGTGGGATATAATATTGACTGATATTCTACTATTTTGACAGATGATCAACCTTTCTTAATAACTGTGAGACGCAGTGTAATTTTTGGAATTTCCCTTAACCCTGAGGTGAAGAGCAATGATGCTATGGTTCCCATATCAGGGATACAGAATGGTTATGATGTTGAATTTGATGACTCAGAGGAATTCATCTACTGGGTTGAGAATCCAGTAAGTTTTGAATAACATTCCAAGTATATAACTTGTTCTCAAAGAACCTGCACTGATGCCTTCTTATAAGCGAACTTTGGCTGGGTAGATAAAAGGGAAATGATTCAGAAATAAAGTAATTTACCACTGAGTTTTATTAATTTTTTTTTTTTTTTTTTTTTTTTTTTTAACTCAGTGAGGAATGTAAATTGGAGTTTGGCCCTGAGAAAAGATTGGAGAACTCTTTAGCTTTAGAATAATAAGCACAGTGAATCTACTGGGTATTCTTTTTTTTTTTTTTTCTAGCTGAGCCATCCTGCCACCTGTTGGCAGCTCAACGGCAACTCAGCTCGGGCTGGCCTCGAACAGCTGTTGCTCAGAGCTCAGCTCGCACTCTTGAGCGAGCTCTTAACCAACTGAGCCACTCGGCTGGCCCTCTACTGGGTATTCTTTATTCATTCAGCAAGTATTTATTAAGTTCCTACTGTTTGCTTTGCACTGAACTAGCTGCTTTCAACTTCAGAATACATGCCTAAAAGCAGCTGTCACAAAGATTGTCCTTAAGGGGCTTTAAGCTTATAGAAGATATTAGACTAACATAAAAATGATCATAACTCAAGACAAAAAGCAGTAGTTGCCTAAGGGAATTCCAGAAAAGCATTTGCTGTAGCTGCTAGGGCTTTCATTCAGAATCTTTGCTTCCAGGATTAAAAAGAACACCGCTCCAATTGCTTCCCCATTCCCAATGGGCCCCTTCCTCAGCCTTTAGGAAAGAAACCTGTGAGGATGGGCATGGGGCAAAGAGACTACAAATGAGGAAGAAAGGAAAGGTCTTCGTGTTTGATACTTCTCACCACAATGCAGAATATACTCCCGGCCTCCTGATTCGCATCTGTGACTTGGGCTGTTTTAATAACTCTGGCCTGTGGTAGCTAAGAAATATGGCTCTGTAACCAATATCAGAGATAGCCTGAATGGTAAGCCTTGTGTATCCTGTGACACGCTTCAAAACTCAGTGTTTTCAGTGTTGCTTGCGTTAGCATTACACACAGTGAGGCCACCCAATGGTGCTGAACCCGTGCCTTTTCTCCAAATCTGAGGAGTGTTAAAGAAACATAGTAGCTGGCAGTTGCCACCGTGAAGAAAGTGTTTTCATGTAGAAATGGTGGTCTTGAAACAGCTCTCTTCTTGTCCTTCTTTCCAGGGTGAAATTCACAGAGTGAAGACAGATGGCACCAACAGGACAGTCTTTGTCCCTCTATCTAGTTTGGGCTCTTCCATGAGCCTGGCCTTAGACTGGATATCAAGAAACCTTTATTACACCAATCCTGGAACTCAGTCAATTGAGGTAATGATTCCATAATACTATTTTCACAAACACTGGTTTCTGATTCATGTAAAATCTATTCTCAGAAAGTGCTCTCATGGATTTTAAAATTATTTTTAAGCAGAAGCAAAAGCAAAGAGAGTATGAGCGATCCAAGTCTCTGATGCTAAGAAGGAAAGCCAACTTAAATTATTGGAACTTTCTACTGCCCTGTTTTGTTTCCCGCTAAACATCAATACTAAGTTGTCTTTATAAAAGGATTTTAGATCATTTATAAAAATATATAAAAAAGTAAATAAAAAAGTACCTAAGGAATTCAGCATAAAGGGAAGATTATAGTAGGCAGGGAATTTTCACTATCTTTCCTCATCAAATCTTCAATGCTATTTTCATCCTAAACCAAATTTACAGGTTACCTCTGTTCTAAGATGGAAATCTTTCTGTGGCTCCAATACAGTTTTTCTAACAGTGCAACATAAAGTAGAAACTTGATTCTAATTCCTTTGATACTCTCCTCTTTGTGGTAACTGTTCTTTTTTTACTCCAATTCCCAGAAGAAATTCTAGATGGGGTGCAGGTATGAAACTTCATGAAGTAAATCAGAAGTAACTTGACTAGTATTGGTTTTCTCCACTCTGGGACAAGGTTAAAACATGTAAGGGATTATTAATTCAGAATAATTTTGACAGTGAGCATTCCTAAAGCAAAGCGAAGGTCTTGTGAGAGGGACCATTAGCAGGGCTGTGGAGAGTGATAATCCACCGCTCTGGGTTATGCGCCAGCTAGCACGTCAGTTGCTCTTCAGGGCATTCAGAAGGAGAAA
The DNA here is from genome assembly GCA_033961575.1 of Aselliscus stoliczkanus. Lineage (NCBI taxonomy): Eukaryota > Metazoa > Chordata > Mammalia > Chiroptera > Hipposideridae > Aselliscus > Aselliscus stoliczkanus. Next base: position 120,684,142 of record CM066731.1, on the reverse strand, counting down.
CGCTGAAGATGAGGAAGGCGCACATCGGCCAGGTGGCTAATTTAGAGCAGATTTGCGAGGAGGAGCTCACATCGGACAGTGCTTTACAATTTTACAAAGGGCTCCCACCAGCATCATCTCATTTAATCTTCACAGTATTCCCCAGGGCAGGCAAGCATAGTCATCCTTCACAATGAGTGGGTCATTTGTGATATGCACAGATGCTAATCCCCAGGTAGGAGCCTCAACTTCTTTAACATGAGAGGAACCTTGGAGGATCATCTGTTTCTAGCCCTTTGTTTTTTAGTACAGAACCGGAAGCCCATAGAAGTTAAGAATTTGTTTGGCTTCAGCATTCATCTTTACTGCCTGACTCTTGGCAGTGTTCTAACCTGGCCTTGTTATAAACCACAGCTCCAGCAACCCAGCCTGGTTTAACACCTTTGAGATTATTTTTCATAATCTCAACTAAAATACCTTCTCCCATCCAAACATAGGCAAAATTTATAGCCTAAGACCCTTAATACCGAACTCATATCTCTCTAGACTCCACTCAGTACAAAGCTGCCTTAATTCCAAATGACAATTAATATACTTCTATCTTTTGGTCTCTTGCTTTGTAAATGGGGGGTCTTCTCTTTTAGGCTGATAGTTTTCCAAAAACTGGGAAATTGTCTCATGCATTAGTGTTATGTAGAACGGAAAGGTGCCAGTTGAAAAATAACTTAGCGTGTGCGTGTGTGTGCTTGTGTGTGTATATATTGGTAAGGCTGCTTTATCCAGATAAACCTAAAGTTTGTAATTGTGCCCCAGTGCAGTGAGGTATGGAGGAAAAATAATTTGCTTTTGGAGTCCAAAAGACCTGGTGTTGAGTCTAGCTTGTTTGCTCATGTTTCATTCATTGAACAAGTAAATGCTTTCTATGGATCAGTCCCGTGGTTGATCCTGGACATTCCAAGATGAATAAAACATTTTTTTCTGCTTTTAAGTAGCTCACACATCTGAGAACTAGACCCATAAATACCTTTGCTCCAGTGTGATAAGTGTGGTAGAAGTGGTGAATATAAAGTGCTATGTGGTTGGGGGTAGAGGTAAATGTGTGGGAGAGAGAATGGCAGCCTTTTCAATCAGTGGTTATTTGTGAGCTGAGTCTTGAAAGATGACCAATATTTATTTGGGCCAAAAGAAAAAGTAGGGAGAAGGCAGCCAAGGCAGAGAATAATACTTTATTGAAAATCCTGAGATACAAAAATGCATTCTGTGACTGGGGATGGTACTGTGTTTTCTCTACTCATTGGCTGTTTGACCTTGGAAAAATTACTAAATTTCTCTGAGCCTCTCTTTCCTTATCTGTAAAATAGGGTTGGTTAATTACTCAATAAGTAGAACTACTTCATCATGCTCAGGTGTCCTGTGAATATAGTGTCCTGTTTCCCTCAAATCCTCAATATATTTAGAATATCCATACAGGGCCTATGAGAATAATGATTCAAAGGTAAATTGCTCTTTCAGTGCTTTCATTGGTTTTCTCTTTTGGTGACGTCAATTGTAACTCTATCAGGAGAATGTTAGATTGCTTACAAAAACAAAAATAGTATCCCCTTACCTGTTTTCCTGTATGAAATCCTTTCCAGCGTAAGTGTAGTTCACATTTAATTTAAACTTGAAAATAAAAAAGAAGCATTTAAGAAGTAGTTTTCCACTAGGGGTAGCTGTGTGCCCATTCACTAAAAGCAATCATGTAGCTGTAAAGTGAAGCATATAGAATGGCTGTGTGAGAGAGAGCTTGATATATTCCAAAAAAAAAAACAAAAAAAAAAACAAGGAAGGAACTTTCCTTTGAGCTAAAGAGATCGTTAGGCCTAGGAAAAGCGGAGAAATTGTAGCAGAAAGAGGCAAACTGAAAAGAGAAAAATCATCTTAATCCAAGTAGGAGGAGAGAAAGATACCAGACAGGAGAGAGAAAAATTGAGAGAGAAGAGTGAGGGAGGGAAGAAGGGTGTGTGCGTGTGCACATGCGTGCGGGGGGTGGGAGGATGGGAAGAGAGAGAGAGAGAGAGAGAAACATAAACAGTCATGCAAATAACTATTTGCACTGAAAAACAATACAGAAGAACCTTCATGCAAATCAGCAGGCATTATCTAATTTCTTATAGTTGTTTCTCCTTTCAGACGATCTCAGGTGCTTATTAAAATAGCCTTGTTCCTATAAGAAACTGCCTCTAGTCCAGTACTCCATATCTTTCTGTGATGTGTCAGGGTTCTGTTAACATTGTGATTATCACAATAATAGCAATAATAATTCAAAACAGATAGCATTGGGAAAGCCAATAAACCGTTCAGGCTTCTTTTTCATCATCTGTTATATGGACATAATAATGGTATCTATCTCACCGGATTATTGTAAAGAGTGAATTCAATAATGCTTAGTATAATTCCTGGTATGTCGTAAGTGTCCAATAAATGAACCAATAAAAAAATAGGAAACATTTATTAAACACAGTTTTGCCAGGTTCTCTGTTGAGTGCTTTACATGAGATATTACAGCCCTGTGAGCTCTAAGCAGAAGGTACCATTATCATCCACATTGTAATGATAATGAAACTGAATTTAGAGAAGTGAATTTACTTGTTTCAGTCAGACTTGGCAGGGTGGGGATTCGAAGTCTTGGGTTTCAACTCAGGCTGTTAACTTGGAACAGAAATCTCTTTAACTGTGAGTAAATTAGCACTGTTTGATCAGCTGTGTCGTAGTGAGGGGCCACTGGGGTGCTTTGGCCCAGTCACTGGGGTGCTGGATTGCTGTGGCCTTCCCATTTGTCTTCCAGGGTTTTATCTTTTTCTGAACGCATTTTTGTAGTTTCTCTCCAGCAGTGATTTTCTGTGTCCACCCATTTGAATCTTTCTTTTATTTTATACACATTTCCTCTCCTGAAATTTTAGGTGAATTAAAAACAGGAATTTGAAAAGTGATTTTGCTTTTCTTACTTTCATTTTCTATTGAGCCGACTTCCTCATAGCCCCGAAATGCAATTAGGAATTATCTGAACCTCACGCAAACCCTCCCATTCATCCCTAATCATGCTTTGGAATTTGTTGTGCGTGTTAAGTTCTCCCTCATCTCAGTTTTCTTTGTTTTCCTCTTATGAAACGCAGTTCTAATACATGATTTTATGTCTTAGGTTTTGACACTCCGGGGAGATGTCAGATATGGAAAAACACTTATTACCAATGATGGAACAGCTCTTGGAGTTGGTTTTCCAGTTGGCATAACTATTAATCCTGCTAATGGGTGAGTGTTCAAAAATGGCTCACACCTGTTCAGCACTGTTTTTGTAAGTGTTGTGGTCTGACAACATGAAAGGTTTCAAACGTAGGACATTTTCTGATTTCATATGCCAACATTTGAAAAATATACATCAGTGAGGAAAAGAAATAGCGCTGTGTTATATTTAATGTGATAGATATGTGTTTTTTTTTTTTCTGTGTTCTTCAAATTCATTACATTGGACTGAAAATTAATTCCCATCAAAAAAGAATTTCAGAAATTTTAAAATAGAATTTGTACATTGTAGCGTTGAGTGTGTGTGGAAAGCTTTAAAGGGGATGATAACATTTGAAGTAGGCCTTGGAAGATGAGAACGTTTCCAGTAGATGGAGACTGCGTTGCCTCTGCATGGTGGTATTTGAAGCCAGGTGGACGTTGAAGGTGTAGCAACGTGGTGGTATTTAGCATGATTGTGTAGAGGTCTGGAACCAGAGGCTTAGGGTAGGGTCCAGTTGACCAGACAGGAAATAAAGTACCTAAAGATATTTGGGGACAAATCATGGAGAGACTTTAATGTCATGCTGGGTAGCTGCACTTTATTCTTTGAGAAATAAGGACCCACCAGGGAATTTGGAGAAAGGGAGTGATAGAACTAAATTTTGTATGTCAGAAAAATTGCTTAGGATCAGAGTGGAAGAGGCCAGGGACAGGGAGAGCAGTTAGGAGAAAATGGAATTAATGAGTAGAGATTAGAGTTTGATCAGTTATTAAATTTGTTGCTCTACGATACTGCATTATAAACCAGAATAATAAATTGTAAAATATGAGCATTGATTTTTTTTTTTTTTTTAAAGAGCTAGCATTGCATTCCAAGTGGATTTTGACGTTTTGTTTGAAATTGAGCAGATTCTCAGTCCTGGAGGGGAACTGAAGAACTAATTTGTATTAGCTCTCTGCTTCAAATAAAGGTGACTTGCAAATAAAGCCCATTCTTAAAGGATACTAAAAGCAAAAATTCTATTCTATGACTTCTGAATTGTCCTGGTTTTCAGTTATGCTTTCTAGAAGGACCATCTTAGTGGAAACAGAAAGCAACCCTTCATATATTTTGATGAACTTCCATATATCATAAAATTGGTAATTCTGTATGGCAATTAGGGTTCAAGAGTGCATAGTTAGTTCATTGGTCTCACTGTGAAAAGGAAAGATAAGAAAAACTTGTATGTACTTCCTGATATCAGCATGCTAATGGGATTCTGCTCTCAGAAAAATGTTACTCATACTCTCTCCTATTTTTTTGCATTAAGTTTCAAAACGTTTTAGTTTTCATCACAGAGTTCAGATTAGATAGGACTGTAGCTGGTCTTGTGGTAGATGATGATTTGGAGAATTAAATATGAAGCCTGAGAGGTGAGCAAGCAGGTACCTGACAACATTTACATTAGCTTTGCCTTTTCCAGGGTACTGGGCAGTATGTGATTCTTTGAAAGGGGTTGACTACTGATGGAAGCTCTTTCTTAGTCATAAGCTTTCCACCTGTCTGACCAAGCTAAAGGGTCACCCACCAATGGAAGATGCTAGCATCCTGGTTACATACCATTTAAAATGACCCCTACCCCAATAATAACTAGGAAGTATACAGACATTGATAGAACACTGGTTAAGCACTCTTCAACATTGTATATTAGAAGATATTGATGTGTCAGACTTCCTCCATTGAATTGTATGCATTTCGAGGACATAAAAACACACCTTTTCATTTAAAGATTTGAATTAGAGACGCCATTTACTGTAATCTACTGTATTCTGTCTCAATAAATGTTGGTGTTTTTCGTGTTTGTAGGAAGCTGTACTGGTCAGACCAAGGAACTGACAGTGGGGTTCCTGCCAAGATTGCAAGTGCTAACATGGATGGCACCTCTCTGAAGACTCTCTTCACTGGGGACCTTGACCACCTGGAGTTTCTCAGCCTTGATATGGAGGAGCAGAAACTCTACTGGGCAGTGACCAGCAGGGGAGTGGTATGAGCACCCTTTCAGTCTGTTGCTTGTCACTGCTGAGCTTGCATAGCTGACATTGGTGGTTCTGTGTTGCCTGGCAGTGGTTCTTGAACAATCTCATGTGGCAACTTGGACCCGTGTTTTATTGCCCTTTCTTCCAATAACTTCTTTCCCTTGAGCAAATTTTCCTCTAGTTGAAGTCCAGTTTTTTATAGTATGTGCATAGTTTCTTATAGAATAATGTTAATTAATGTGTAATTTTAGATACAGTAATTTCATTTCTTATTTCTTATTTGTCCCTTGAGAGCCATGTCTTTCATGTTTTAGTGACTTCAGTGCTTTTCTTTGAAAGTTCTCTAGGCTCTCCAATTGTAGAAATGGAGAAAAAATATATTTAGCAAACTTCGGCACTCAGCCTCCGCTCATAACTACATATTATTCTCTAATGTTGTAACATGGTTGAGCATATGTGAAAACTCCCTTTACTGATAATTTTAAACTCTAAGGTTGAGTTTAGTATATTCTGCTATAAGAGGCAGAAACTATGTAATTTCATTCATTCACATAAATAATATCTGATCTTCACTGCTGTGCTTAAACAGCGGAGCTGAAGCTTGGCACATAGAAGATAGTCAATAGCAATTATTGATCAATTAAAGTATTGCTCTGGATAGGGAATTGAATGTGTGCTAGTCTCTTCCTTGCTTTTAAAAGCAGTGATTTCAGATTTGTCTTTGACATTGGTGCTGTCCATAATATTGTGCAGTAGATTTGATTTTCAGTTCATTATCAGTTCGACAAGTAATAACCTCACTTCTAAAATGTACTTGTAATGGTGATAAACTTTGGGGATTAAAAACAAGTATGCGAAAGCACTGTACACACTTTGATGCATGTGTGCAATGAGGAAGCTCTTGACATGTGGTATGATTTCCACATACAACTTAGCATGACCCATACAGTACTCACCATCTCCCTTGCTTCCTAGTTCTACTTCTGATCTGCTCCCCTGAATCTGTGAGCTTGTTAATGGTGTGGCTCTCCATCCTTTCTCCTTGGCTAGAATCCTCCTACTTTTCCTTCACTCTAATAACCATATCCTTACATAATCATCACAAAATCCTGCTAATTTGTCCTTTGCCACTTTCTTCAGGTCCAGCCTTTTTCGGCCACCTCCACCATTCTGAGCCACTTCTCTCTAGCCTTGACTAAACCATGGCCCTCATTACTGGACCTGCTTTCATGATGGAGACATGTTGTCTTCATAAACACAACAACTAGGTTAGATCACTACTCAGCCTAGAACCCCTGGCGTAGCGGAGTAGCTCCAAACACTTGACTCACGCTTGCTCAGCTACCCTGGTCCAGATTACTCCCTCAGACACTGCCTTACAAGCTTCTCTTCCCTGTGCTCTAGCCTTCAGGCACTTCTGTTAGTTTCCAGGGCACAACCTGCCCTTGTAACTTCTGGGTTCCCTTTTCCAGTGAGGCAGTGAGCAAGGCCTTGTTTGTCTCTCTTGCCAGTACTCAGCTCACATCCTGGCACAGAGGAGGCACTTGAGACATATTTTGATAATGTAATCAAATCATCGACGTCTATAGTTTGTTTTCCTTCCAGAAGCAGACAACTTGTCATTTTCCATTGGGAACTCCATTCTTGCATTCTTTTCCAGTTTACCAAATCATGTTGACTAAGGCTTGCTACCTGTTCTGCTAGAACAGCATTACCCTTTGCCCCATCCAGTCTTGCTGTCTTCTGTAATTGTATGGAGCATGTTTCTTGCCCCCTTTGCAGAAATTGTTGGTAAAGACGTTAAATGCGGAATCAGTCAACTATGTAATAGCCCACAGTTAGACATTGTGTATCCTTAGAATATCACAGGCAGGGATGAAGGAAATTTAGGCCCCTTTTCTTCACCATGTCATCTGAGAAATTGACTGACTTACTCGACTCCAACTTCATTATCAGTGAAATGGGCACAATGACATTCGCCTGTGCCATTGTAACTATCAAATCAGAAAATAGATATGAAAAATCTCTGTAAATAGAGTGCTGTATAAATGTGAGGTATTATTATTAAGAGAGTATTGGTTTTAATGTTTGTCTCATTTCACCATGAATCAATCAATAATGGAAAATTCTTATCTTTTAGATTGAAAGAGGAAATGTGGATGGCACAGGTCGAATGGTCCTGGTAAACCATCTTTCTCATCCCTGGGGAATTGCTGTCTATGGGCCTTTCCTTTATTATACTGATGAACACTATGAGGTCATCGAAAGAGTTGACAAGGCCACTGGGTCCAACAAAGTAGTCTTTCGAGATAATACTCCCAATCTGAGGGGCCTTCGAGTTTATCACAGACACAGTAAGTATTAGTTACTGAAACATATACATTCATGGATCAACAATATATTTACATCTATACACTTACATAAACACATGCCCATACACAGACCCATGTACATACACATGCATGCAAATTGATATTACCCAAAATGTTTAAAAAATGATAACTGTGTCTTAAGCATGGCTAAGTGTCAAAGACTAATTTGGCATCTGAAAGGCCAGATTGACTTTAGAATCAGTTTACTTCCATTCTTTCCCCATTGCTTTAAACTCCTGTTGCTTTGTAGCACCCGCTGACATATTATCCTATTTGTTTATTTCCTGTGTTTCGCATTAGAATGTAACCTCCATAAGGACAGTCATTCTGTCTGTTTTGTTTCTTGCCCTCTACCCAGTGACTAGAATAGTTCTGACACACTGAAGTGTTAACAGGATAGAATTTTTAATCTTAAAAGGAATACTCTTAGATGTTGCCTGTTTCACATATTTTTTTAGAAATAACTTTTGACTTGACCCTTTAAATTAGCATTATCATCTAGAGATCATTTTTTATAGTTTTGACATATTTTATAGCTTTAAGTCTCTAACCAAAGATTATCAGTTTGTTTGTTGTCCTGTAACTAGTTTGCCACTTGGTGTTTATATTTATTGCACGTGAAAAAAAACCCTTTAAATACTCTTATTAATATACTTTATGAAAAATGCAAATCACATTGTTGATCATGTAATTAAACTCATAGAATTTTAAATGCCAGCACATAGGCCAAGAGAGAAAAAAAAATTTAGAATTTGTATACTGACCGCCTTAATTCTTACAAGATTTGTGGAAGAAATCCAATTGATGCTCCATTCTCTCACTGTTATATAATAGTTGTTTTGTGGTCCTGCTTTCGTACCTTTAGATGTTAGCTGTATACGCTCTAATCTCTCTAATATTGTTTTGAGTTTGTTAACTCAGATACCATATTGTCTCATTAATTTTTATAATGAATTATTTGGTGCCTGAATTTTAAATGTTTGAGACGGAGAGGCAAGTATGTAGAGTGAAAACTTACCAACTGATTTTGATTTCCTTCAGACTCTGCCCAATCCTCAAATGGCTGTAGCAACAACGTGAATGCCTGTCAGCAGATTTGCCTGCCCGTGCCAGGAGGGCTCTTCTCGTGTGCCTGTGCCACTGGATTTAAACTCAATCTCGATAATCGGACCTGTTCTCCATATAGTTCTTTCATTGTTGTTTCTATGCTGTCTGCAATCAGAGGCTTTAGCTTGGACTCGTCAGATCATTCAGAAGCCATGGTGCCAGTGGCAGGCCAAGGTATGCCAACTCCAAGATAAGTAAGATTTGACTCCATCTGGAGCCATGTTGAAATCCTTGGCACCATGAAGCATTTCTCCATGTTTGGATGCAGCACATAATGAAGCTCATCTTTCTCTTTAAATTGGCTCAGCCTTGGGTGGTTCTCAAACTTTAGTGTGCACCACAATTGGAACACAGATCTGGGCACCATTCCCCAGATTTTCTGATTTAGTATTATAGTCTGGGGTAGGGCTAGAGAATCTGCATTCCTAACAAGTTCCTAGGACAGCTGATGTTGCTGGTCCATGGACCTGAGAACGGCAGGCTTAGAGCCGTACAGGATGTACTATGACATCACAAGAATCATCCCAGAGTTGGTGATCAGCAGCACTGTACCCTATTTCTGACTGTTAATGGAGATTTAGGGTAAGAGTGTGCTATCGTACTATTTAGAATAGTAATAAAATAGTCCCCGATCCTGATTTATTAATACATATTTGATGAGTTGAGTATTAGTTTCTCCTTAATAATTATATTTTTTGTAACACTTTCTGCTTGCATACCCTGAATGTATAAAATGATCACTTGCGCGCCGGCCGAGTGGTGCGGTGGTTGGGAGCAGGCTTGGGAGGCCAGCAGCCCCGGTTCGGGTCCCACATGTGAGGGCCAGTGACACTGCCCTCAAAAAAAAAAAAAAAAATGATCACTTGCTTCCTAGATGAGCCAAGAGGTTTCTAGGTGTATGTTACCACAAGCGGAACTACGTGTTTAGTAGCATCACAAAGAGCATGTCACACGCTAACGATAGAAATAAAAAGCAGAAAGGGAAGAAAAAAGAATGAAGGGAATGAAGCGGTGAGAGAATCGGTCAGAAGAGACAGAAAGCAGCACTGCACATACTCCTGTGTGATGATCGCATTCACATGTACTCAGGATTCATCTTTGTTTTCCCATGTCTAGAAAGTTATGCATCTGAGTTAACATCTTGTAAAGATGTTATAAAATCAATCATTTTTTTCACCCAATATTTCATTTTAAAAAACTTCAAATGCAGAAAAGTTGAAAGGTATAGTAAACACCTTTAAACTCTTACCTAGATTCAACAATTGTTAACATTTCACCATATTTAAGCTCTCAATTTCTGTATAGTTGTTTGTGGGTGCATGCATACACATACATTTTTTTGTATTATTTTTATTATTAATAGTTACAGATGTACAAAACTATGCAATAGTTATCTTTTTCACCCCTTACAAAGTGACTTCCCCTCCCCCCTCTCTTGCTTCTCCACCCCCGATATCATACATATCTATTACAATTCCATTGACTCCATCCCCACACTATATTCCACATCCCATGACTATATATATGTACACATACATTTTTAATGAATTTTTTGAAAATAAATCACAGATATCATGATATTTCATCCCTACATACTTTAACATGCAGCTCCTAAGGGCACTATCATCTAATATTCATATTTATATTTCTCCAGTTGGCCTCAGAATATTTTTATAGCTATTGTTTTATTCCAGCCAGGATCTAATCAAGATTCATACCTGTCCATACCATTGTATTTGGAATGTCTCCTGGTGTCATTTAACCTTTTATTCAATTTACAGTTTGTACTTCCCATGAAATGAAAGTTAGGTCTAATTGTTTGATTAAATTGCGGGGGAACACATTGGGCAAGAATACTTCCGAGGTGATGCTGTGTACTTGATACAGAATCCTATTAAGAAACATAATGTCACTTGTCCCCTTCTTTGTGATATTTAAACTTGATCACTTGGTTAAGGTGGTCACTTGAAAGCCTTTTAGTGTAACGGTGTATGCGTATTTTTCCCTTTATAACTTGAGTGAAATCTTTGGGGGTCACACTTTGGCACCCTATGAATATCATGTTCCCCAAGTGCCTTTTGCCCATTGGTTTTAGCAGCTATTGATGATCCTTGTTTGAAATGATTAATTAGGATTGCAAAATGGTAACTTTTTATTCTATCATTTTTTCTACATGTATTAGGTAATATTCTTCTAGGAAAGCTGTCCCTTTTACCCAGTTAATCTTTACAAAATATTTATTATCACTGTGAACTCAAGCTTTTATTTTTTTTAACTCAATGTGTAATAAATCATTTAACATATTTACTCTTCTGATGCCCCAGTTGGTCCATTTTGGCGAGGGGGCTTCTCTTGAAGTGGCTGTCGGTGTTCTTTTGACATGACCTCATTTGTGTTTGAGCGCTTCCTTGTTTCCTGGTATAATGAGATGTTCCAGGCTCACTTTCCCACCTCAAACGATCATCAGCCATTTCTCCCGGGAGCCAGTGCTCCTTATTGTGGGAAATGTGAGAGACCAAGATGTGGGTGGTAGGTGTGCTTGTTGCGCCTGGGAAACAAACAGTTTTATTTTGTAACGGGGGCATAGTCAGAGCAGGCAGTTGGGAATGAGGGTTTGAGAAGGGAAGACATTTAAAAGTTCTGTTTCCAGTGAGATCCTTGTTTCATGATCTTTTCTTAAATGTTCCAGGACGAAATGCATTGCATGTGGACGTGGATGTATCTTCTGGCTTTATTTATTGGTGTGATTTTAGCATCTCTGAGAAATCGTATAATGCAATCCGTAGAGTCAAACCAGATGGATCTGGTTTTACAAACATCATTACCCAAGGAATAGGAGAAAATGGAGTGCGGGGTATTGCAGTGGATTGGGTAGCAGGTCGGTAAGCTGTATAGTGATTTCATTGAAAGGCCTTTTGTGTTTGTATCTCTATCATCTTATTTTATGCTAGAAAGTTTAGTCTAACATTATATATGCATCAGATCTGTTTCTCTGATATTAAAATATAAGGTAAACCATGAAATGGAAATCATTTATTTTAAAGCTGAGCAGTTTTAGTTGCCAAATTCTTAATTGCTTCCTCTTGTTAATGTATAAAATTTCTTTTGATCATTAGGCACTTTATTGTAGTTCTGTTGAAATACTGGGCCTGATATTACATAACTTAGTTGTATTGATTCATGTACTTAATTTTGAATTACCATTCATTTTTAAAGCCACACTAAGAAGCAAATGTATTAAATATATTATAAGTTTTAGAATATAATGCCATTGTATAAAAACAGGTATCATTGAGTGTTATCAAGCTTGGTAAGTAGACAACACATAGAAATTGTAAAATGTATTATAAAATTCTAGGTACTATAATAAGAGTTGATTGCAAATAGTGAATGTGGTAATATGGTCAGATACGGCTTTAATTGGGTTCCTAAATCCCATCCCTGATCACAGATTTACTATGTTATTTCTGAGCATCAGAAGTTTGTGGCCTATGGTCTAAATCCTGCACATTTGCCTATTGTAAGTTAAGTTTTACTGGAACGCAGCTATGCCCATTTGTTTATGGATCATCTATGGCTGCTTTCATGGTACAATGGCAGAGCTGAGTACTTGTGAAAGAAATTATATGGCCTGCAAAGCCTAAAATATTTACTATCTGGCCCTTTGTAGAAAAAGTTTGCCAACCCTGGATTAAAGGATGGGGGTATACATATAGTGCAATTAGAGATAAGTGAAAAGAGTCGATCAGTGATATTGCGTATTTTATTTACCTGATTACTCTAGAGCAGTTTTGAGTCAGATATAGGAACAAAGTAGATGTGCCTTGGTAGAGGGTTTAACAACAGACTTTCAACTACATGGGCTCAACATGGGGTCATTCTGTACTCATTATACTATCTTAATACCATGGCCTTTTTGTTCTAGCATTTACACTGTCCTGTAATGCTCAAAGGCAAATGCACCTTTGTTTTGGTGGCCTTCGAAGGTCCATGTGGCGAGAACATGCACACTAGTTAGAAAGGCTAGGAAAAGGTCTCATGTTAATGCTAAGCACAGAGATCATGTGATGACATTGATCCACAGCCTGAGACCTTGCTTGGTTTACCTCTTTGTTCCTTTCATCATGTTGGAGTAGAAGTTATGCCATAATAATGTATATTTAGAGTCTTTGAAGATTCAAGTGTTAAACATTCAGGTAGAAGAGGAAAGACATTTTGGAAAATACATGTTTCAGTTGAAAGTACGTTATGACATTTGCTATGAATTCTAATGTGCTTTAGAAGCTAAAGATAGGCATATTCTCTTTTAAATCTGAAGAAACAATCTCTTTAGATCCTAAGAGTTAATATTTATTTTTCTAAGTCTAAACCAAAACATTTATCATCTTGGAAAAGACAATATATACTGAGCGAAACCTCAAGCTTACATACTTTGTTCTGAGTTTGAAGAGATGTCCTCTTTTTTTCTTCTTCATTTTCCATTCATCAACATGCTCTTTCGTTTTCCTGCAGAAAATCTTTATTTCATCAATGCTTTTGAATCTGAAGCACTGATAGAAGTTCTGCGGATCAATACCACCTACCGCCGTGTTCTCCTCAGAGTCACAGTGGATATGCCCAGGGATATTGTTGTAGACCCCAAGAACAGATACCTCTTCTGGGCTGACTATGGGCAAAACCCAAAGATTGAACGTTCTTTTCTTGACTGTACCAATCGCACTGTGCTTGTATCAGAGGGCATTGTCACACCACGGGGCTTGGCAGTGGACCATAGCAGTGGCTACATTTATTGGGTTGATGATACTTTAGATGTGATTTCAAGGATCAATATTGAGGGGAAGGAATTGAAAGTGATTCGTTATGGCAGTCGTTACCCAACTCCTTATGCCATCACTGTTTTTGGAGATTCGATCATATGGGTAGACAGAAATTTAAAAAAAATTTTCCAAGCTAGCAAGGAGCCAGGGAACACAGAGCCTCCAGCAGTGATAAGGGACAATATCAATTGGCTAAGAGATGTGACCATCTTTGACCAGCATGCCCAGCCCCGTTCACCAGCAGAGATCAACAACAACCCTTGTTTGGAAAATAATGGTAGATGCTCCCATCTCTGTTTTGCTCTACCTGGATCTCAAACCCCAAAATGTAGCTGTGTTTTTGGGACTCTGGACAGTGATGGCAAGAGTTGTGCCATTCCAAAAGAAAATTTCCTCATCTTTGCCTTGGAGAATTCCTTGGGAAGCTTGCACTTGGATCCTGAAGATCATAGCCTACCTTTCCAAGCAATAAGTGTGGGAAGATATGCCATGGCCCTGGACTACGACAGCATAAATAACAGAATTTACTTCACGCAAAATCTAGAAGCTAGACATGGCCAGATTTCCTATGTCACCATGAATGCAGGGATCAGTTCTCCCGTTGTCATTGTTTCAGGTAAATGAACTCTAGGTGCAGCTTATCTTGGAAGTAGACACAATGGATCAACACACGTGGATGACCCGGTGATTCTAAAATGTATATCGAGACTTTAATGTCTTTGTGTATGTGTGTTTGTTGGTATGTGTCCAGATATAGGGACTACAGATGGCATTGCTTTTGACTGGGTCAATAGAAGAATTTATTTCAGTGACTACACCAACCAGACAATTAACTCGATGGCGGAGGATGGCTCTAAGCGCACTGTGATAGCCCACGTTGCAAAGCCAAGAGCAATTGTGTTAGATCCTTGTGGAGGGTATGCCATTGTCTTTTTTTTTTATTTTTAAATCATATTTCTGTCTACTTATTTCTATAGGGAGGGTTCCTGAAATTATTTTATGTTTGTAGAGGGCCAACATTTTATGGGCTTGTAACACTGTAGCTACAGATTCAAGGGTGAAAGAGCATGAGTGACTTTACCTGGGAAGAAAATCATACTGATGCTAGAAATGTTGGCAGCATACTGGGAAATCAATGCTCTGACTCAGTAAATCCCTTTGAAGCAAGTTATGTAAGTAAGAATGGAGTAGGGTTACATTTGCCATATTAATGTCAATTTGCAGTTAAAGAATGCTGCCATTCTTTTTTCTTTTTTTGTAACTTTAAAAAGAAATTGTTTTTTATTGGGGAACAGTGTGTTTTTGTCAGTCTATTTGCGGAGGGTGCAACGCACTGGCCTATGTGGGAATCGAACCGGCAACCCTGTTGCTCAGAGCTCACACTCTAACCAACTGAGCCACCTGGCCACCCTTCTGACATTTTTTTTTTAACTAAAAAAGATTATGAAGTTCCTTGTGATGAATTAATTCTGACTCCTTTTGGATGACTAGGTACATCTACTGGAGTTCCTGGGGTACTACTGCCAAAATCGAGAGAGCCACACTGGGAGGAAATTTCCGAGAATCCGTTGTGAACAGCAGCCTGGTCTGGCCCAGTGGGCTCACTGTGGACCATGAGGAAGACCTCCTGTACTGGACAGATGCTAGTCTGTATGTGTCGCTGGTTATTCATACGGGTGTTGATAAGAAAGGTTTTCCTTCCTTTTCCAAAGGAGAGATTTGCATAATGGGATGAAAACAAAATATGCCAAATAGACATAGCCAAATAGTAGAAGCACAGTTTTATGAACTATATTCTAGCTTGGTGAATATACCTATGCAAAGTGATCTATGCCATGAGATTGATTAATTATGAATTAAAAGGCATCTAAAGATACTTTACTAGAGTTATTTTCAGCCATAATTACAAATGGAGTCACTCAATTTATAATCTACAGGCCCCACGTAACTACCGTAAAATATGAATGACTTTTAAATGCATGCCAAGATTTTCCCTGAGCTTTATCAGTCAGTGTTTTATGAAAACATTTTCCTTTAGTCTTGACTTTTGGTCATTTTAAATAGATTCTTCTTGAGCCAGTTTATTCTCAGCCAATTTCATAATGTTTTCCTTAGAAACTTTGGTCAACTCTAATTTTATATTTTATGTACTTCTCAAAAAAAACCCCTGAAATTATTCACATTCCAATCATCCAAATGGAACAGTTGACGAGATGATTTTGTTTATTATGGCTGGTGTCTACATGTCAGGAATCTTCATTTTTCTTACTTATATTATTATGTTTTTGGTCTTGTGACACTGAACCACCTAACAACTTGATCTTTTCTTCACTTGAAACAAAGCAGTGATGTTTGTGTCTAAATTTGGATTATTCCAGGTAAATACCTGAAGGTACTCTGTAAACGACAAATTGAAAAAGTCATAAGGGAGTGGGAAGGGAAAAATAATGAACATTTTATTGAGTGACTTTTATGTGCCAAACACCGAGTTCCATGTGTTATTTCATAATATTCTCCTATTACTACTGTGAGCCTGGTTCCATTTATAGGATTACTTGTAGGTTATATTAATATTTGAAAATCAATGACTTATATAGACCATTGTTTGATAAGCAAACCACCAGAAGAAACATTTTTTGTTGGCACATGCTCTACTTGAAAAGAAAGTTGAGGGCTTGTGTAAAGCAATGGTTAGGCCGAAGCATTGGGCTGCCAAGTCTTCTTTCTGGATTACAGCATTTTTTTTTTTTTAACTTTGTTTTAGGCGCAAGATTGAACGCAGCACTCTAATGGGCATGGAGCGTGAGGTCATTGTCAGTACAACCTTTCGTCCTTTTGGCTTGACTCTTAATGGCCAGTATATTTACTGGACTGACTGGTCCACAAGAAAAATTTACCGAGCTAACAAATATGATGGATCAGGCCAGACTGCAATGACCACAAGTTTTCCCTTCCGGCTGACGGGTATTCGCTTCGTTGCGAAGGACCACCCACAGCAGTGTAGCAATCCTTGTGACCAGTTTAATGGGGGCTGCAGCCATATTTGTGCACCAGGTGAGGCATTGCCCATGCATATAGAATCAAGGAGAGTAATAATAATGATGACAACTGGTAGGGAAGGCTGAAGAAACATTAAGCTCTAACAGGAGAACAAATTTTCCTTGAATTCAGAATAATTAAAAAGCAGATTTGGGGATTGTATGTTGATAGGAAGATTTCGACAGTTTTTTTTTTAAAGATTTTTTTTTTTTAATTGACGAATTGTGGGAGGGGAATAGTGTTGAGGAATTGGGGAAGGGGACCGGCCAAGTTGTTGTTCTTCAATCTTCGTGATGGAGGGCGCCAGTTGCCATCTGGCTTCCCATCGGAAGCTCGTGCCCTCTAAGCTCAAGGTGCTGTGTTCAATCTTAATTTCAGGTGGGTGTAGCCACCATCCCATGTGGGAGTCGAACCAGCAGCCTTGTTGTTAAGAGTGCACGCTCTATCACTGAGCCATCCGGGTGGCAGCTCAGCTCAAGGTGCTGAGTTCAGTCTTAGTTGTGGGTGGGCATAGCCCACCATCAAACTGACAATCTTGTTTTTACACCAGCTGAGCCATCCTGCTACCTGTTGGCAGCTCAGCGACAGCTCAGCTAGAGCACAGCGTTCACTGGCCCATGTGGGAATCGTACAAGTGGCCTGTTGCTCAGAGCAGGCGCTCTAAGCTAACTCTTAACCAACTGAGCCACTCAGCTAGCTCTGACGTTTGTTTTTTTTTCTGTTTGATATGGAGCCCTGTTATGAAGTCAGTTTTAATTCAAGCTTGATGGAGGTAGAAAGAAAGATGGGGGTTTGGCTGTCACGCTTTATAACTTGAATAGAAATTCCATCAATGAGCTTACCTTTTTTATAAAAGGATTTAGTTCTTTCACTTAGGAGATACTATTTATAATTTGAAATTTCTGATAATATGATGAGTGATATGTGCTGCATAGTATGTTTTATTTAGAACAAGAAATTCTTAGGATGATGTGCCTTTTGATACCATTGCTTTGCAGGTTTTCCTGAGGCGGCAGAATCATTGCAATTGTTTCAGTGTAGACGAGAGGTAGTTGTTTAAAGGTTAGGGTGAATTAGCCACGTTTATTAGTTGGTGGCTAATTGATGGAAAAATGGCTCAGAATGTAGTTGAAAGGTTGATGGGAGCAGTTTCCATGGCTTGTCTTATAGCACATTTAATATACAAAGCTGTTGCCAGTGCTATCCTGGAAGAGAAAATATGACTGGTTGCTGCACAAATCTTTTGCTTTATCTGGGCCTATTTTTCTTCAGGTCCAAATGGTGCTGAGTGCCAGTGTCCACAGGGGCACCACTGGTATCTGGCCAACAACAATAAGCACTGCATTGTGGACAATGGTTTACGGTGTGATGATCCCAATTTCACCTGCCTCAATGGGCACTGCATCTTGGAGCAGTGGAAATGTGACAACAACAATGACTGTGGGGATGGCAGTGATGAGCTGGAGAGTGTCTGTGGTGAGTTGGACTCTTGGAGCATTTGTTAGGAGCTAACGATGTCTTTATGTCAAGGGTTTGGTACAGAATCCTGCCGCGTGTGAATAGGTTTGAGCTTTATGCCTAAGCATCCTGTAAGAACTGAAAAATATTTACTCTGAGACTCCAGACTGCATTTCTGGTAAATCACATATGAACTAATCTACCACGAGTGCCAAAAAAATGTATACACATGACTTGTATTCATTGTTTGTTATTGGTATATATTGAGTATTACAGTTTTAATAGTTTTTTCCTTTCTGAAAATATGTGTACATTTTTTTGGCACCGCCTGTAATAGCGTGTGATGCTTTGTTAGGGAACCCCTCTGTAGTGGTTAAGAGGTTAAGTGGTTAAGTGTAGCAAAGGTGCTGAATTAAAATCCTGACTATTCTGTTTGCACAATCTGAGTAGCCCTGAGAAAGTTCCTCACCCTCTCTGAGCCTCAGACATCTTATCTGTAAAATGGAACCACTACTAGGATTCTTGTGAAGACGTAAGAGAAATAATATATAAAAAGAAAGCACAATGCTTGATGCTTGTTAAGGATGACTTAGCATAAAAGAGCTCTAATAGGTGATTATCATTTTAATAGAAGAAGGATCATTAATTCAATAATTTTACCAAAATCTTTACCGATATTCAGCTTCCACCCGAAAAAACACAGTAGAATTTCTTAGGACTTTCTGAGGTTGGTTAGTGACCCTTTTCTAGTAGACTGTCTAGGAGCAAAAAGTTTTGTTTGCTCCAAAGAAACTGTATTTCATGCTTTTCTGTGATTGAGATCAACTTTTAAATTGAGATGATAGAGAAATTGAGTGACTTTGCCATTTGCTTTAAAAAAAGCATACAACATATTTTGCTTCATCTAACTAATTTAAAGTGTTGTCTCACTTTGCATGCAGTCCATTTTGCAGCTGTTTTTGCCTTGGAAGGTAAACTCAGTATCTATTTTATTTGATTGCATCTTTTTAGAAATTAGGATGATGCTTTAATCAAGAGGTTTCTTCACTGTGTTTTTTTCCTTTTAGCATTTCACACTTGCCATTCGACGGCCTTCACTTGTGACAATGGGCGATGTGTTCAATATCGTTATCGCTGTGATCACTACAATGACTGTGGTGACAACAGTGATGAGGAAGGGTGCCTGTTCAGTGCATGTAATGCCACCATGGAATTTACTTGTAATAACAAAAGGTGCATACCTCTTGCATTTGTCTGCAATGGTGTAAACAACTGCCATGATAATGATACTTCAGATGAGAAAAATTGCCGTAAGTTCATCTTAAGTACTTATTGTGCTTTGGGATCTGAAGTCTTAGATCATAAGAGATGAAATTTTTATATAAAAACAAAGCCTTCCAGAAAAAAACAGAGAGCTAAGTATGCATCTAAAACATAAATTTCATTTAAATATATGTACTAAATGATTTTTAAAAAACAGTTCTACTTAATATTTGAATTATTCACCTAAACTTATGGACCCATATAGCTATTGACTATTTAAATAACCTTAAATATTTTATTCTTGGTTTATATATCTGTCAGTTTAAAATTTCACTGGACAAAATTTTTGATTGTTTTAAAGCTTCACCAACAGTTACTGACAGAAATTATTGCATAAATGTGTTGTGGTTAATGTTTGTTGTGCAAAAAGCTATACAATACAGTGTTGACTGAAATGATCTGTCTTTATTTTTTCTGGTAAATTGCTTTTTCATTAATTGATTTTTTTTCAAAATTTCTGGGGTTTGTTCTTTAGCATCTTGGGAAAACAAAAGAGCAGAGTGTAAGCTCAACTATATTTTCAGTTTAGGTACATCTACATGCTCTGCTGCTTTTGTAGGTCGAGTTACCACAATATTTATTTGGGTATTCTTTTAAAAGAGCTTTTTCTTATGGAAAATTTCAATCATACACCAAAGCAGAAAGAATAATATAATATACCCATCATCCAGGTTCAACACGGCCAATGTGTTTCATCCATCTTCCTCCACTTTGTTTCCTGAGTATTTTAAAGCAGCTTTCAGGCATGCATATTAGTCAGAAACAACTACATTTTGGAAAACAACTACCATGTCATTATAATGCCTAGTAAAATCACAATACTTAATTAGTATCCTTTAATACTCAGTCCATATTCAAATTTTTTCACTTATCCCCAAAATGTCTTTTTTTTTTTAAGAGGGTAGTGTCACTGGCCCTCAGGTGGGATCCGAACCCGGGTCCCTGGAGTCCCAAGCCAGCTCTTAACCACCACACCACTAGGCCGGCCCAGCCCAAAATGTCTTTTTACAGTTGCTCTATTCAAATTAAGATTTAGACAAACTCTACATGTCGATTTTTTTTTTTTTTTTGAGGGCAGTGTCACTGGCCCTCATATGTGGGACCCGAACCGGGCCCGCTGGCATCCCAAGCCAGCGCTTAACCACCGCACCACTCGGCTGGCCTTACACATCGATTTTGATTGTTATAACTCTCTAATATCTTTTGTGCCACTACAGTTTCCATTTTTTTAAAATGCCATTGAATTGTGTTGTGGAATGTTCCACATTCTGGATTTGACTAATTGCATAACTGAGCCATTTAATTTGTTACTTTATCCCTTCTATGCCTTCCTAACTGGTATTTAGACCTCGAGGTTTGAATACATTAGGTTCAATTCTTTGGGTAAGAATACTTCATTGGTGTGTCCTGTTGCATCACATTATGAGGCACATAATGCTTGATTGTTCCACTTCAAGTGATGATAAAATTAATTAGTTTTCTTAGTAGTCAGCCAGAGTCTTCCCTTAGGAAGTTCCCATCAACCCTTCCTCCAACCATTTTAGCATCCATGAATGATTGTTCCATAAATCCATTATTTCTTTTAGGGTTACGAAATAGGCATTTAAAAATTCTATTATTCCTTCCACATTGATAAGCTAAAGGTCCGTAAAGAAGAAATTACCCTTATCAACTATTTTGTTAGCCTGAAATCCAATTATGCAGGATAAATATTTGATTCTTTCCCTGTTTTTGTCAGTTTTCAGAGTAATGGGTTGGTGAACAATGAGCTCTTAAGTTTTTGTTTTGCTTTCAGTATTATATTAAATTCATGGATTTAACATATTTGATGAGTTTTAATGCAATGAAGTCATTTATTCTTTTGGATGTTCAGTTGTCCTATGTCAGGCCAGCAGGAGCCCTGCTTAGTTGGCTCCTCTGTTATTTTGACATGGTCCATTTGGTCTTCTATAGCTCAGACTTGTACATTTCCTATCTGGTACCTGGAAGTAACCAGTTATCCAAAGAAGCCTCATTTCTTTCTTGGTATTTAAAAATTACCATAGGCTTGGAATACTCATTCCTATTTGGTTTTTCATTGCTTCTAAGCCTTTTCAGTGGCTGGAACTAGGAAATACAATTTTTTAAGGAAAAATATAAATTTATAATGATATTTCCCATTTTAATTTAAGATTACAGTTTTTTTTTTTACCTAACTTCTTAGATTTTATAATCATGTCTCTTATGCTAAAAATCTTGGTTTCTAATATTAATATCATGACTTGTTTGCTTTATTCTACATAATTTCAAAATAACCACACAAATAATACCACTACCAATAAATCTACTAAATGTAATTTAAGATTTTTGGTCCTTGTTCTTAGATTGTTTCCCACTAGGGATATACAGTTAAAAATTCTGGTTTTAAAGTCCTTTGAATTTTTTTCTTTGTATGGTTATGCTATCAACTTGATTTACTATTACCTTCATTTGTTACTATTTACAAATTTTACAATTTACTTCTTTTTCCCATTTTTATCTCGTTGATTTTATTTATTGAAAATAATGTACATGGGGGCCGGCCAAGTGGCGCGGTGGTTAAGTGCTGGCTTGGGAAGCCAGCAGCCCCGGTTCGGTCCCACATATGAGGGCCAGTGACACTGCCCTAAAAAAAAAAAAGAAAATAATGTACATGGTTCCAAAGTCAAAAATGGTATGACAAGGTACATTCACAGAAATCTTTCATCCTTGTTCTCGCTACCCTGTTCCCTCCTTACTATTCTCAGTCTATCAATAGGGGTTACAATTTTCATTAGTTTATTTTTTTCATTGTTGTTGTTTTTAATATAAGTCTCTGTCTCTACACACACACACACACACACACACGCACACACACACACACACACTTGCGCTCACACACACCATTGTTTTCCTTACATAAAAGTTTATTTTGAACCACACTTTCTTACTATTAACAATGTATCCTAGAGATCATAATATCATTCCTTATTAATACAGAAATCTTTCTTATTCCTTTTTATAGTGACATATTACTCCATTGTGTGGATATACCTTAGTTTATTTAATTAAGAGTTGGAACTTCCCTTGATGCTATTAAATAATGAAAATGACTTAAACTACAAAGCAAGCCTCTCCTCCCCTCCCTGCAGTGACAGCTGGAAATATCTTTCTTTACTGCAGAGTGTGTGACATAAGTGTCATGGATCCTGCCTCTGTGATAGCTTTCAAAATGCCTCCCTTCTGATGGTTTCAATTCTGCAACAGATCTGTTAGTATGGACATTCTTTGTTGTATATATGTGGTGGATAAGTGTTTATCTGGTTGTCTTTTTCAAGCTGATCGCACTTGCCAGCCTGGATTCACAAAATGTCACAGTACAAATATTTGTATTCCACGTACTTACTTGTGTGATGGAGACAATGACTGTGGAGATATGAGTGACGAAAGCCCCACCTTCTGCGGTAATATAAGCCTGCTTCTCTTTCTGAGGTTCCAGGGATGCATGTCTTTAGCTAATACAAAGATATGTGGCCTGAGTGTTTGGGCTGATTTCAATTTGTCATCTCAAATGGACCTTGTAGGTAGATACAGTAGGCAGTTACTTTAGGAAGTGATTGGAGTGGCATAAAAAGCCACTCTATATTCCCTGGCTGGAGGCCCCACTCCATATATTTCCCCAGAGACCTGCTCTGATGCCTAACCTTCTATAATTGCAGAGCCATTTTTCTGAAAGTTGAAGGCCTTTTGTCTTCAGGAACTCCAAGAAAAATTTGCATGTTAAGCCATTATATTTACTCTTAATATGGTTATAGTGAACATTAATAACTTAAAGAGTTTTTCTATTTTTAAATATGTTTGAATTTCGGAAACCTTTATTTGATATTTAGCGATTTGGTTCAATCAAACTGTTTCCTGTATTTTGTAGCTCAAATTAAAAGCCCTTTCTTATACTTTATAACTTTGAGACTTTTCATGTAAATAGATGCATTATTTTAGAATTCAGCAATTGTCACCAGGCCAGGCAGTCCAAGAGGAGGACTCAGTTGTAGTAACAGCAGCAAGAAGAAGCAGGATTCAGGATGTAGCCATCAAATATGGACATACAGATAGGAGCTAGTTCTGATCTTTTAGAGACCTCTGCTTCCTTATCAGTTTTTTCCTGGCAAAACCATGGGCCAAAGCAAAGGGAACCTTGTAGACCAAAAGAATTTTAAGCATTGATTCTGGTTTTTATCCATATAACAATTTAGAAAATACTTTTGGCTTGCGTGCTACCTGAGACTACTGGAGAAAAGAACCAATATTCAAACACAGGCAGAGTCATTTACTCAAATAAAGGCCCATATAAAAAGGATGGATAAGACCAGAACCTTGATAACTGTCTGGAATCATGGTCTAACATGCTAAAGGTTGTGTGTAGGGTGAGATCTGATATGGTCATATTGTTGTTTTTGTTTGTAATCATTATTTCCATATAATTTATTTAATTTTATGTTATGTTATGGCAGAGGCACGTCTTCTCTTACATTAATTTGTGATTTCATGTATCAAAAAGATGGCACTTTGTTATTACTAACAAATACAACTTATTTTGGGATTTCTGGAAAAAAAATATTCTGGAATACTGGGGCAGGATTGTCTGCCCGCCCTCTCTTCCACACTCCTCCACTCCCCATGGGAAGCATATACAAACGCTCCTTTCCCAAGCCTCCATCTTCCTTTCTTGGCAGCTATTTATTCAGCTCAGAGATATAGGCAGATTGTTAAGACTGATGGGAACAAGATTGTGTTTTGCTCATGGGTTTTATCCTTTCCCTCCTCTTGCAGCCGTTCACACGTGCAGCAACAATGAGTTCCACTGCACCACTGGACGCTGTATTCCTAGCCATTGGTTCTGTGATCAAGAAAGAGATTGTCTCGATGGCTCTGATGAACCTACCACTTGTGGTAAGAGAGTAAGCAAACATGAAATGCATTATGGTGCAGTTAGAGATCCTCTTCGAACTATTTCAAATACAGACCGGGATTATGACTGCGAATGTTTGCACTCCCTGCTGCTATTCTCATCTCAGATGCTGCTGAAACCACTCAGCAGATGTTCATTAAAACTGTGTTAGTGCAGGGCCCAGTGTGGGTTGCTGGTCAGGATATGGAGGTTGCTGATTGATGCTGATAAAATGAGATTATGTTGGTGTTGCACCTAATGTGGTGCCTGGTTTGTAGAACTCAATTAATTTTAATTGACCCTGAAATGGCATTTCTGAATTCGGCTGGTTCTGACCCATAAGACTATGGGAGGATCCAAAAGTGATTGGAATCATCACATACACATGCCCTCTTCCTGTTCTGTCTGTGTACCAGCTGATGAGGTAAGGTCCCATAGACATCTGAAATTCCTAAGAAGTTCTAGGGACCCTTGGGTATTCCTGGAGGCAGTTGTGCTTGTTTGTATTTGGAGGCTGCTAACTTTCCAAATTATAATCTATATCTGTGAACATTTTTTTTTGCATAATGTAAAAATAGAAAGATACAATCTTTTACATTGATGTTATAAAATCTGTCAATAAATCATATTGCTGTCTATGGGTCAGCAAACGATGGCCATGGGCCAACTTCCTGTCTTTATAAAAAAAAGTTTTCTTAGAAAGTGGTCACATATTGTCATTGGCTGCTTTTGTGCTACAATGGCAGTGTCATGTTGGTGCTACAGAGAACATATGGCCTGTAAGCCTACAATATTTACTATCTGGTTAAGGGTAAGTTTTCTAACCCTTATTGTCTTTATACTCCTTTTTTTTAAAAAAAATTATTTATTTTTAATTAGTTTCAGATGTACAACACAGTGCAATAGTTATACATTTTACCCCTCAAAGTGACAACCCCCCACCCCCAATTCGCCACCCCACTCCCCTCCTCCATATCATATATATCTATTACTCTTCCTCTGACTCTCTTCCACAGTATAATCCACATCCCGTGACTATCTATATATATTCAATTACAGTAGGTATACAACCTCCGCTTTAGTTATACAGTGCAGTGATCAAACCTCTACTCCATCCATGAAATGGTCTCCCTAACAAGGCCTATGACCATCTGACATTCCACAGAATATTTACAACATTATTAATTATAATCCCCAAACTGTCTTTCATATCCCAGTGGCAATATTGTAGTTGCCTATTTTTGCTGTCTAATCCCTTCCCCTTCTCCCTCATCTCCATCCCCCTCCCAATTAGCAACCCTGATTTTTCCTCTATATCTATGAGACAGTTTCTGTTTACTTTGCTCATTTATACAGTTTTTCAGATTCCACATATGAGTGAGATCATATGGTATTTGTCTTTCTCTGACTGACTTATTTCACTTAACATAATAGTCTCTAGGTCCATCCATATCATTGCAAATGGTACAATTTCATTCTTCTTTATAGCGGAGTAATACTCTAATTATACTCCTTTTTAAATGGCCATATAATATTCCATTGAGTGATTGTATTGTCCTTGAGTTAACTGTCTCTATTTCAAACATTTAGATTGCTTATAGTTTTCCTGTATTATAAGTGTCACTGCAGCAAATACCATCATATATAAAACTTTTTATTTGGGGGATGTTTTCTTAGGACCATTAACATAATTATGCAACTGAATCCAGAGGATCTTTTATTCCTATTTTCTCTCAGTTTCAAATTCTGGGGCTAATTGTTGGAGAGTGGTATTTGAAGCTCTTTGCCAAGTTTTTTTTCCCCAATACTAAGAGTTTTGTAGAAAACAAAGGGCACATAGAGATTTCAGAAGCCATAAAGTAAATAATGTGAGTAGAATAGTATGAGAGATTGCTTTAAATATATGAACTAGTGGTTTAAATATATGAACAATAGATATAGTTTCCAGATTTTTCCATGAGAACCAAAGTCATAGTAATAGCAATTAGTACCAACTGCTTGACATATTTAAATAAAAATAAACACAGAATCTATATATGAATACATTCTCATAATATGCAAAGAATATTTTAAAGAAATAATGAGATATATACAAAAAAGGAAAATTCTCATTTTTTCACCATTCGCCCTAGATAATCACTGTTAAGGGCAGGCTTCTTCTCACCTTTATCTATTCATCCTGATAGGTAGCTTTTGAAACACAAATGGGATTACTGTATGTATTTTCCTACAATTTGCCCCCACTTTTTTTTTATATTAGCTTCACAACATTTTGTCATGTAGCTTTTGAAACACAAATGGGATCTTACTGTATATATTTTTCTGCAATTTGCCCCCCTTTTTTTTTATTAGCTTTACAACATCTTGTTAGCATGTGAGCAAATATAGAGCTATCTCATTCCTTTGCACTGCGGCATATTACTCTGAAGTATGGGTATTCCATGTGATTTTATCCCTTTCCTAATTGATGGGCATTTAGGTAGTTTCCATGTTTTTCACTACGAAAAACAATGCTAGAATGAACATTGTGAAGGAGAAAGAAATTTTCCTCTACTCTTCTAGATTCTTTCAGCTTGTCTAACAATCAAATTGACATGAGACAGATTAATAACAGAAAATAACCAAATTTAATTACATACGTACATATGGGAACCCCATATATATGAGAGAGTCAAAGGCAGACATGAGAGGTTCAGAGACAGAAAGTTAGAAGGAGGTATATGTGGCATTCTGAGCTAAGGATGAGGTAAGATTCCTTGGGGCTTCAGAGGGGAGGAAGGTCATTCACAGGGCAGTAAGAAGAGCAGATGTTCAGTAATTAGAAGTTTGCCCTGTCCTAGAGATAGGTCATACAACTTTATTTCCAGTGATACTCTTATTATGGGTAGGGTCCCCCAGTGTAAATTCTTTAAGGAAGAGGTAAAGGTTTCTCTTGATCCCACAGGGTCTTGATGGCCTTCATCTCAAAATAACCTACATGCCAACAAGGTAGCATGACTTGGCTAAGAGGCCTGTTCTGATTCCCTTCAACATCCTGTTAGGAACCTCTTCGTGCGTATGTGGGAAGATTCTTACAGGCTGGATTTCTAGAGGTGGTGGTGTTTTGTCAAAGGGGATATGTGTCGATCTATACTCCTTTCTTACCTGTTTATGAATGGTCCTATTTCTCCTTACTGTTATCCTTGTGCTGTGGTTTTAATAACTAAAATTAAGTTTTCTTTTGCCATAGTTTAATTTTGAGAGGTCCTTGCATTTATGGGTCTATGACAACTTACTTAGTGGAATAGGTACATGTGGGGATATGATTAAAGAACTTGAACGAGTATTATAGACAGCTTGTGCTATAGCAGACTTCTCTCAAGATTTCTGGGCTACAAACCATTCTTCTCACCAAAAGTTCTTTTTATTTACTTGTTTTTTTCAGTGTACCATGAGTCAACATGCTTAAGTGATGAGTTCAAGTGTGACAGTGGGCGGTGCATCCAAAGAGAATGGATCTGTGATGGTGATAATGACTGTGGGGACATGAGTGATGAGGACGAAAGACACCACTGTGGTGAGTGAAGCCAATGAATTCCTTGGCAAAGTCACATTCCAGAGAAACTCAGTAGATTTATTTTTCTATCTTTGCAGAGTATGATTGTCAGGCAGATTCCTCTTTAACTGAATGCACACTGATTGAAAGTTACCTGTATTTTTCCGCTCTGGAATTATTTGATATCATGCACTTACATGCTTTTACATGATGAAAAATGATTTTAATGTTTATTTTTTTCTCTTCCATTTAGCTAAGGGAAATACTCTCCTATATTTCTATAGCAGATAAAGACCACTAAGTTGGCCACGCTTAATATGAATAGTAACTTTTACAGGGTAGCATTAATTGTGCCTCCAGTTTCATCTCTTCCCATAGAGCTGTTATTTGGGGGAGGGTTGCGGAACAGACTGTGGAACACCATATTCCATTACCAACAGAGCATGGAAGTCTTAGCCAAAGTGTCTTAGAAAAGTGTCTTTCCATGGTAGAACAATAAAAATGATGGCTCTTTAATGTTAGCATTTGATCATAACTTTGCATGTCAGTGACTTTGGTGGTGGTGCACAGCAATCCATCCACTGAAATGGGTGGTAGGCCGGTGCACAAACATGGATTACGGCGTGTAATCTTTTTTTTTTTTTTTTTTTTTAAGATTTTTTAAATCGGGGAATTGGGGGAGGGGAACCATGTTGGGGAATTGGGGGAGGGAACCAGCCAAGTTGTTCTTCAGTCTTCGTTGTGGAGGGTGCCAGTCGCCATCTGGCTGCCCGTCGGCAGCTCATGGCCTCTAAACTCAAGGTGTTGTGTTCAATCTTAGTTGCCGGTGGGCGTAGCCACCATCCCATGCGGAAGGTGAATCAGCAGCCTTGTTGTTAAGAGCACAGGCCCTATCCACTGAGCCATCCAAACGGCCACTCAGCTCAAGGTGCTGTGTTCAATCTTTAGTTTCGGTGGGCATAGCCCACCATCCAACAGGCAATCTTGTTGTTACACCAGCTGAGCTATATCCTGCCACCCGTTGGCAGCTCAGTGACAGCTCAGCTTGGCGGATCATCATTGGCCCATGTGGGAATTGACCGGAGGCCCTGTTGCTCAAGGCATGCGCTCTAAGCCAACTCTTAACCAACTGAGCCACTCGGCCGGCCCCTGCAGCATGTAATCTTAACCCCGTCATCAACACCCCCTCCTTTTTGTCTCCTATTCACCACAATGAGATAAAATAAAATACCTGTTCTTTTATTCTGGGGCATTAATGATTATATATTAATATCTCATCTATTTCCTAAAATGGTTTCTGACAATTCTTGTTGATAGATGTTCCTCATATATACCCTAATTCTACTTGGGGTGGTAGCCATAATGCACTTAAAAAACCACTAAATTTGGAGAAAAAAAGACCTAGGTTTGAAGCCCTAGTTATTTAGAAAATGTTATGACTTTGAGCCATCTAGTTAACCATTTTGAGTTTCAATTTTATCATCTGTAGCATTGGCATTAAAATACCTATCTCACATTGTGTTTGATTATACTTTGTAAACTAAAAAATATTACCAAATGTAAGTCATTGTAGGCATCCAATTAACACAATAGGAGTAGTTTATTGAAGCTGTAAGGGAAAAATATGATCTCACATTAATTTTATGGAATACTAAGTGAGGTGTTTTATTATGTTTATTTCTTACTTCTGAAAAAATCCAAGGTCCAAAGCAATTAAAATGGAATAATTGGAGGTATTTTTATTACTATCTATTATTACTATAGCAATGTGATTTGTCTCCTTGTTTTCCCCTCATCTTCTTTTGTCACCCAGGCTGTTAAGTAACATAAAGCAAGAGAACTAGTGATTCAGAATGAATTTGACTGCTGGAACGAACTCTCATGTGGTCTCTGATTCTTGTGTGCTTTGGTTTCAGAGAGTCACAGCTGCTCAAGCTCTGAGTTTCTCTGTGTAAATAATGTGCCTCCATCCAGGAGGTGCATTCCCCAGTCTTGGGTGTGTGATGGAGATGCGGACTGTACTGATGGCTATGATGAGCGGCAGAACTGCACCAGGGGATCTTGCTCTGAGAACGATTTCACTTGTAGTAATGGACAGTGTGTTCCGGACTCATACAGGTGAATTGGGGATTAATACATTTCCCGGTAAACTTCCAATATTCATGGGAGTAGAGCTGACTTCTCCATTAGGCATGGTGGTCACGGTGCCTCTGGCCCGTGGTATTTTTTTGTAGCCAATGAAAATGTTTAGCTTTCTTTTAAATGCAGAAGGAAAAAAAGGAGACATTTTAGGTCAAAGAAAAAGTATTTTATTTAATATGTAACATTAATATACATGTCTGCCTTTATATCAATGTTGTCATTAAATATAATTTTAAATATTTTTATGGAGGAAGGGGCCTCTGAAGTTGAAAGTGCTTAGGGCTCATATTCATAGAAGGCACAGAGGGCCAGGGAGATGAATGAAGTGGACTTGATATAAGAAAGTTTTTTTCTTGAAGCAGGTTACCCTCTTGGTTTTCCATTTGGAGAGGAGGCATGGGGATAAGAAATGCTTCACTTCCTTCTCTCTGCTCTTAGAAAAATAGCAGTGCAAGTAGGACAATAATTGAAACTTGGCCTTAGGCTCAGAGTCAATGAGACAACTGGGCCAGGCTGATGAGGTGATCTGAGAGCGCATGCTCCAACCAAGAGATACAAACTTCTTTTAGCATCAGGCAAGAGTGGAGGGAGAGCCAGAAATTTTTTTTTTTTTTTTCTTTTTGAGGGCAGTGTCACTGGCCCTCATTTGTGGGACCTGAACCGGGGCCGCTGGCATCCCAAGCCAGCTCTTAACCACCGCGCCACTCGGCCGGCCCAAGCCAGAACTTTTATGCTGTGTTTTAGAGAGAAGTTGGAAATCTGGATTTTCACATGAAATATTTTGATTTTTAAATGCCTGCAACAAATTTTGGGAGACCAGTTTCGGGGATCTCTCCTGTAATATTCTGGTGTTTGATTTCTTATCATTTTTCCCCAGAATGGGCCATTCCAAAGGTTTATATATTTTTAGTGTCCCAATCTCTCACTATCCCCACTTAAAAACTTTTTGGATATAGAGAGAAATAGAGAAGAAAAATGATGTGTAGGTTTCAATCCTGATGGACCGATAGAATAGTAAGAGCATTAACAAAAGTAGGGGAGTCCAGAGGGAGTTTGACCAAGGTGTGGAGGGGGGGTTTGATGTAGTAGGACTTCCTGAGATGAAAATATGTACTAGGTATTTGGAAATGTGAAACTGGAGCTAAGAAGAGACACGCATATTACATGTACCAGGGACGTACAGGCATATTGAGACAACAAGAACTGTCAGCTTACAGCCTACTAGAGAAGGAGATGGAAAAGATACACTAAACAGGCACAGGATCAGAGCAGCAGAGCTTCTGGGATCATTGGCTTAGGAGCAGGCAGCCCCGTAACAGGCCCTGAGGTACTGCTGGAATACAGCCTCGTGCAGAACTGTGTGTTCATGAAGGTGGTCCTGAGGAAGCCAGAGAAATTAAGTCATCTTCTGTGAAGGATGCAGAAAGCGCAGGGACTTGACATTCTGACCAAAAAAAATGGTAGTGATTAAAGAGATGGATAAATGTTGTCTAGAAAATGTACTCTATGTACCTCTGTGCAGTGACTCATCTCCCATGTAGCCCACGCAGACATTGCTGAGAGGTGATAGCTTGAGTACTGACAACCTGAAGACATTCAGGAGATGGTGCTGTCTCCTTCGGCAATGAACTTGCATTACATATGCTTTGTATGCATTTAACTCATAGGGTTGTGAGCTGTAGATTTTTAGTCTTTGTAAATGGAAATAAATAAATCTTTATATTTTCTCCCTACTTGCTTAAGAGTTCTATCATGTTGTACTGAGATCTGGTTCTTTTGATGTTAATAAATATTTAATACCGTCTGTCCTAGAAAACCTAGGCATAGGATCTAGGGAATAGAAATATATCAGGTCTTAATTTTGATCTAAGTTATTTCACTCCCTCTCGAGCTTTCTGAGCTCTGCCTTCAGCATTACTATGATCCTGCAGCTGACTTCCTCACCCCTACCAGACTTTTACTGATTTCATTCATCTCTTTCCTTCCCTCCCCGCACTGCTCCTTTTTTGAGCTTTCTGAATTGCTTTTGCCAGGGGCTATGGCAGAAGAGGAAAAATACTGTTTGTCTGGAAACCCGAGCTGTAGGGTCTGAAATAGCTCCCAATTCTGTTGGCCCGGAGTGCCAGTAACCTCCACTAAGTGCACTGTTAACGTGCACACACTCTCACTTGCTTGGCAGAATGGTGCTCCCTCCTTTGGTACAGTGGTACAAGGGATTGTATTTCCTATCGACTTTTTTTCTCTTGGCTCATTATTGATGCTGCTGAAGAACTTCGATAAGACAGAGTGGTGAGCAGCTTGCTGGAATACTGACATGCAATTGTGTTTCAAAGCTGGTGATTTGCTTGCCTAACTGACTTTTTTTTTTTTTTCTCTTGGGTTGCATCTAAGCTGGAGGAAAGAAAGCATTGGTATCTTAAATCATTTGGAAATGAGTTAAATAGCTCCTAAGAGACCAAATGGGGCTGAGCCAGCTTGCTTTGATCGAAGCTTTCTTTACAGTTACATGCACACATTTTGGTATAAGTCACATTGGCAATGCCCTAAGTTTGTGGATGGGAGTACTGATTAGAAGACCTGACTGTAGATGAGTTGTGAAACTGACCACATTCAGCTTTGATACCTTAACATCTTGTAATTCTCTGCCTCCAATTTGTATGCCCACCATAGTAAATTCTTTAAAAAATTTTTTTTTGACTTTTCAATTACAGTGGACATTCAATATTATATTAATTTCAGGTGTACAGCATAGTGGTTAGACATTTATATAACTTACAAGATGATTCCCCCAATAGGTCTTGCACCAACCTGACACCATATATAGTTATTACAATATTATTGACTATATTCCCTATGTTATACTTCACAGCCCCGTGATTATTTTGTGATTGCCAATTTGTACTTAACCCCTTCTCCTTTTTCACTTAGCCCCACAATGCTCCTTTCATCTGGGCACCATCAATTTGTTCTCTGTATCTATGAGATTGTTTCTATTTATTCATTTATTTTGTTTTTTAGATTTCACATATAAGTGAAATTATATGGTATTTATCTTTCTCTGTCTGACTTATCACCCTTAGCAAAATACCCTCTAGGTCCATCCATGTTGTTGCAAATGGTAAGATTTCATTCTTTTTATGGCTGAGTAATACTCCATTGTATTTTTGTACTACATTGTCTTTATTCATTCGTCTTTTGATTGCAGCATTTAATCCATTTACATTTAAAGTAATTATTGATAGATATGTAGTTATTGCCATTTTAGTAATTGTTTTCTGATTATTTTTGTAGTTCTTCTCTGTTCCTTCCTTATTCTCTTGCTGTCTTGTATGTTGATGACTTTCTGTAGTGCTCTGCTTGGATTCCTTTCTCTTTTAGATTTTTGGCTTATGGTTAACATGTGCTTCATATGTACCGAACTATGTTTATAGTAGTATATTTTAAGTTTATGGTCGCTTAAGTTTGAACTCATTGTAAAATCACAACCATTTTTACTCACCCTTTCCATATTTATGTTTTTGTCATTAGTTTTTATTTTATGTGTGTCGCTTAATTTACTGTTGTAATTTCACTTGATCATCCTACTTTTGCCTTTTAATTTTTGTAGCTTTAGTGTTGGTTGATCCACTGCTTTTATTATGTATTTGCCTTTAGCCTTTATCAGTGAATTTTTTTTTTTTGCAATATTTTCTTACTTATATTTTTGATTTTTTTTCTTCTTAAAGAAGTCCTTTTAACATTTCTCATAGTACTGGTTGGTTGATGATGAACTCTTTTAGCTTTGTCTTGTCTGAAAAAGTAAATTCTTTTATGAATTGTCAAACATTAGTTTTGCCCATAATTTTTCAAGATTCCTTCATATTTATGTGGAGTTTTGTTACTGTTACCAGGATCCCCTTCAGCAGTCATGACTTTGATGGGATTTTGGAGTAACGTAGACAAGAAAGACTAATTTGGTTTACAGAATTTCAGGAAATTACATTGTCCTCAAGATGCCTGGAAATGTTAGGTGAAATGCCTTCTTCCTTTGACAGTAGTCCATGCTAACCTACTAGTTTTCCCTCTTTCCTATCACTATGGCCACTCACATTGCGTGGTAGGAGGCAGGAATATTATATGGAAAGATGCAACAGGACTGCTAATGCAAATCTTACTTCAGTTGGAAGATATGTGTTCTTAGGGACACATTTAATAATCTTAGCATTTATAATATATAGCACTCATCCTTTGAGTATCTACTTGGGTATGGGCCCTTTTAATATATGGCTAACCAGGATATGACTTGTGCCCATATCTGATAAATATATCTGATGAACACCAAATTTATAAAAGTTGTATTTAATTCATTTGTCAACTGGGGAAAAAATGAATGCAATTATTTTTTTGTAGCTCTAGAGCCTCATTTCCAGTGGTAGCAACTGTCACCTGGGGAAGCTGTATGGAATGCTAAATACTAGATTCTATGGAGCTGGGGAAGAGTGGGATGGATGAAGATTTGAGAGGACTAAGGACATGGGTGATCTTGTTATTGAAATGGTGGACATGGTATTCAGGTGGAGTAGATAGTTGAGTCTTGTCAACATCTCTAAGAGTTGTACCGGGTCTCATAACACAGGTGCGACCGGCACAATGACTGTGGTGACTACAGTGATGAAAGGGATTGTTCATACCCCACCTGCAATGAGAATCAGTTTACCTGTCAGAATGGGCTCTGCATTTATAAGGGCTATGCCTGTGATGGGGAAAATGACTGTGGAGATGATTCTGATGAGCTGGAGCACCTCTGCCATACCCCGGAAACTACCTGCCCTCCTCATCAGTTTAAGTGTGATAATGGGAACTGCATTGAAATGGTGAAAGTCTGCAACCACCTAGATGACTGTTTAGACAACAGTGATGAGAAAGGATGTGGTGAGTATGATGTAAGGTTTGGGAAAAGGAAAACGTGGTGACTGAATATGGGTTTTCAACCCTTTATGACTTATCTGTCCTCTTAAGTAAAAAATTACCAGAAAGTTACTATTTCTTATCTATCAAATGCAAAGGTTTCTTGGTATATAAGTTTAGTACACAAACGTTTTTAGACTGTTTGTCAGTTAGGCAGTTCATCACAGAGAGCAGAAGACGAGCAAAGTCAGGCCACCAGTACCCAACAATATTGTTAAACAAGGCAAACAATGGATTCTCTTTGAACTCTTGGAATAATTTGCTGCCTGAATTGACCCTCTGCTAGAATTTCTTAGCCTATTTTCCATCTTCATACTCAGGTGACTGAAGGGAAGAGCTTTAACCTCCCCCTCACCCTACCTTTAGAAGTAAACCACTCTAGAATTTACAAAATTTAGAATTAATAAGAACATATTCTCCTCCCTGTGTTTTTGCATGAGTTTGGCCATGAGTTGCAGGACCAGTGGAGTGCTGGCTGGCTCATCCCATCTTTTGAGAGCCAAACGTATGCTTTTCTTCCCAGTGTTCAGTGATGTCACACTGGTAGCCTGAAATTGGCCATGGTGTGAGTAGTCATACCACCAGAATGGATGATGCTACATATCAGGGCATTCCCCTCCCCCCCAACCCCAACCCAGAGGCCTGTTTTACCAGAACACCAC
Source organism: Aselliscus stoliczkanus (assembly GCA_033961575.1). Taxonomy (NCBI): domain Eukaryota; kingdom Metazoa; phylum Chordata; class Mammalia; order Chiroptera; family Hipposideridae; genus Aselliscus; species Aselliscus stoliczkanus. Next base: position 120,648,536 of record CM066731.1, on the reverse strand, counting down.
TGGCCAGGCTCTTCTGCTCATCTTTCTCCTCTCTCTTGCCATTTTACTTTTGTTTTGTTTTGTTTTGTTTTTGAGGGCTGTGTCACTTGCCCTCACATGTGGGAACCGAACCGGGGCCGCTGGCTTTCCAAGCCAGCGCTTAACCACTGCGCCACTTGGCCGGCCTGCCATTTTGCTTCTTATATTATTGATTAAAAGAAGTTTGGCAGGTATAGGATTTGAAATCAAGCTTCAGCTTGTTAGTTGTATCGTTGTTAAAACCACTGGTGAAGGATTGAGTTGGGGATGAAGACTTTTGAATGATATTTGGCCTTGAGAAATCCCTTATTGTTTGTCTACTTTTAGCCTGATTCATTAAGAATTGGTGCTGTACAGTGGAGTGTGGACTTGGGACCATTATGGTGGATCCATTGCTGACATTTAGGTTTTCTAATAACTTTCTTTTACCTACAGGCATTAACGAGTGCAATGACCCTTCACTCAGTGGCTGTGACCAGAATTGCACAAATACCTTAACCAGCTTCTATTGTTCATGTCGTCATGGTTACAAGCTTCTCTCTGACAAGCGGACTTGTAGTGATATTGATGAATGCAAGGAGACGCCCTTTGTCTGTAGCCAGAGGTGTGAGAACGTAATGGGTTCCTACATCTGTAAGTGTGCCCCAGGCTACATCCGGGAACCCGATGGAAAGAGCTGCCGGCAGAACAGTAACATCGAGCCCTATCTCATTTTTAGCAACCGTTACTATTTGAGAAATCTAACTATAGATGGCTCTTTTTACTCCCTCATTTTGCAAGGACTGGGCAATGCTGTGGCATTGGATTTTGATCGAGTAGAAAAGAGATTATACTGGATTGATATAGAGAAAAAAGTCATTGAGAGAATGTTTCTGAACAAGACAAACAGGGAGATAATCATGAAGCACAAACTACCAGCAGCAGAAAGTTTGGCTGTAGACTGGGTCACCAGGTAAGAAAACACTGAGGAGCTTTTTAAAAGTGAAATTTAAAAAAGTAATAATAATTCTAGCCATGTTTTCATCTTAACAGGGAATTGATCTTTCCAACTTGGGTTAATATGTGGATACATTTAATGGTTCTGCATATTTTTTTTTTTTGCTGTGTACCTAATACTCAAGTGGGATACTACAGAACCTAAAATCTAGTGATTTTAAGAATTTATGGTATTATTTTTAGGGGGAAGGGCATCACAAAGGAGGAAAGAGCTCTGTTATTACTGGCCATTCAGTTAACTGGCAATAATGTTAAGGGATGATTCATGCATTCATCAGTGCAGTCATTTCCAACTGCTTCATGTCAGGTGCTGTGCCAGGCATCGGGGGTTCAGAGCAGCCCCAGCTTTCCTGGAGTTCCCAGGCTTCCTTACTACACCAGTCATTCCCAGCATTGGGCTGGTCAGAAAATAGAAAAGGGCTAACCTGAAACTTTTGATTTGAGGTAGCCCTTCTAGAAAAGGAGGGTCTTTAAGGTAGGCAAGGATATTTTAATTAAACTTTATCAAATCAACCACACTTCTTAACACCTCTATTGAATATTGAATCTGTCAGATACCTGGCAGCATAAAGTAGTTGGCTTTGTGGTTAGTAGACATGAAGCTGCAGGCACTTACACTGCAAATATTATAGCTGCAGTCAGCCTAGACCTACAGAGGACTCTTCCGCATCTTTTCTATTTGCCTGTCTTAAAGGTAAAGATTGTAAAATGGGGGGTGGGCAGTTTGCTCTCTAGTTCTATCAGAACAGCAGCTGGCCCACCATAGGTGCTTAATAAGCAACTGCTAAATAATTCCTATTCAGGAATATTGAATAGGAATATTGTATATAGATAGTGGCTTTTACTAGGTGTCAAAAAGAATAGTGATGTTCAAGAAGATGCACAACTAGGCTAAACATTCCTTAAAACACAAAGAATAGAAGAATAGAATGAAGTTACATTTAAGTTTGAAGGGGACACTTGTATGATATGAACTCCAGTGAAATTAGAAACTTTCCCCAATATCGATAAAGCTGTCCACTGCTAACACAAGGCTGTTTGGTTTCCAAAGCCCTTAAACTTGACATATAGGTTTTAAAAAATACCATTATGCACATTGGAAGATTGTGCTGGCTCTCAGTCTTCTTAATTTTTCCAGCAGTGGGGATGGAGTGTCTTCTCCATATTCTCTTGAAAAGATGCTCAGAGGGTCAGTCTTTTGACGTGGAATGAAGACAAATTAATGAATTGGCAGTAAGCTTAACAGAGTGACGTGCCCTGTGATATAGCCAGTCTTGAATTCCTGCTCTACCACTTACTAATTATACAACCCCAGCAGCCTTATCAAGAAAACAGGGTTAATAATAAATAGTACCTACTCCTAGGGTTGTTGTAATATTTAAAATAATGGTTTAAAAGGTTTTTAGCCTAGAGCCTGGCATTAAGTAAGCATTCGATACATAGCTGCTGTTATTGCTATTCTTAGCTGCTATGATGATAGGATCCAAGAGTATGGCTGTCTCATTCCTTAGGATTTACCCAACTAAACGGCAAGGCTTGCACTTTTATGCATACTCATTCCCTCATCCTGAAGCCTGAAAGGATGCTGCCGTCCTAACAGTTAAATGTTATCACACCCAGGATAGATGTGATGTCCTTGGATCACGACTTAATTCTTGCAAGGAGATATCCAGGCCTTTTGGAAGGGAAATCATTCTTCCAGTTGGAATTGATTGTTGTATTCTACATGACTCTCACATTCCAGGGGCATTGGACCCTGTAGAAGGTTATGTAGACTTAGGGCTCTGGTGAAAGCCATGGACCCCTTTCTGGATGAAAGCACTTAACACATTTATGCTCACACAATTTTGTCTCAGTTTTAGGGAGTACAGGCTACCCTAAAGCCCAGGCTACCCTGATGTCAGGTTAAGGACCCCAGATTAAAAAGCCCTGCCTTATAGAAAATAAATGGACTTTTATTGAATAGAAATATATTTAGAACTGAAATATTCTTGAGATAGGAGTTTCTAATAGATTCTAATAAGTTTTTAAAGCTTTTTAAATTTGTTAAGTAAAACTTGGCACAGGGTAAGAAACTCATTTGCCAACAGTCTGACAGGGCCAGGGTCGGGTAAGGTTTCTCTTTATTTTAAGGATGCCGCCATTCAGGGTACCCTTGTGCAGTCTCCATGATACACTTAGACAAGTCTATTTCCTCAGCTCTATCATTTAAACTGTAGTTCATGACACTCATTGTTCTCGCTTCTGCTTCCCTGCACCTCTCAGCCTTTGTGTTGCCTGGGGAGGATGGCTTATGTTACATGAAGAAAGTAAAGCCAGAATCCTTGTGTGAAGTGTCGCCCCAGAATTCCCTATGTGACATCATCTTAAAGTGAAAACTGTAGCACCCATTCTTGCATCTCTCGTTGCCTCATTGCAGGAAGGCCAACTATTTCCCCTTGTCCTTGTTTGCCTGGGGAAAGTGCCTTCTAACAGCTGTCTGTGTAATTCCAAAGTAGCTTGGATAGGAAGTTGGGTGGCTAAATACACAGTTTCACAAGCAAGTTGGCTGTATTGGTAACTCCTGGCTCTCTATTTCAGAAAGCTCTATTGGGTGGATGCCCATCTGAATTGCCTCTCTGTCTCTGGCCTTGATGGGCGATACCGCCGCAAGCTGGCCGAGCACTGTTTGGATGCCAACAACACCTTCTGCTTTGATAACCCCAGAGGAGTTGCCCTTCACCCTCAATATGGGTATTGTCTTCACTGTAATCCGGGGCTCTTCTTTCATGCCCTTATTCTGCCTCTGTTACCAGAAAGGCTGTTCATGTAGTTATCTCAAAGCCAATGTCTTGCTGGGATTTGTCTCCTGCTTTTCTTACCTGGTAAATGGTTTAGTATAATGGGTAGAAGCATGGCTTATTCAAATGATATTCATGAGCTATTCCATTTTTTTTTTTTTTGCCATGACTCACTCATCGTTTCACTTTTCAAGTCACATACTTTGGCTGCATGCAAAGAAAATTATGGAAAAACGAAACAACCCACCTTTACTTTCCACATCAGGTCCACTGAAATCCCATTAATCATGTTCATTCTTGAACATTCCCTGTATATCATCCCCTTTTAGATTATTTTCTGTTGGTTTTCTTTGCTTTCCAAGAAGCTCTATAGAATGTACACTTATTTTTCTAATTAGAGAAGAGCTATGCCTTTTGGCTACTAACTTCTTTTGGCTTCAGGCACTGACCCTTTGTATTTGCTCCAAAGGTATGTCTACTGGGCAGACTGGGCTCACCGAGCTTATATTGGGAGAGTCGGCATGGATGGAATCAACAAGTCTGTGATTATCTCTACCAAGTTAGAGTGGCCCAATGGCATCACCATTGATTATACCAATGATCTCCTCTACTGGGCAGATGCTCACCTGGGTTACATTGAGTACGTATACAAAAAAGAAAAAAGTAAACTGGGTACCTGCTTATTCCGAACCAGGGCTTGTGTTGCCAATGTATCATTCTTAGGCAGCTTCCAACTGGCCTGTGAATTGGAAGTCACTCTGAGATCACTTTTATCTAAAACAGCCTCTAGGCAGTTCACTGAGCTCTGTGGTATGATTCACTAGAAAGACAGTGGACTTTGAAATTATACAGATCAGGTTTTTGTCCTGGTACTTTCACTTCTTATTAATTTTTTCCTCTAAAATAATGGAGCTAGGAGTCTCTCCCTGGTGGTAGTCAGCTTAGTGCTTGACTCATCTTAATTTTCTTCTCCTGGTACTTGAGGTTTAACTGAAATAGTCAGTATACACATGGATAATATTTTAAGGAGTTTAGAGGCAAAAAGGAATGTTCTAACTACTCAAATTTTGATAAAAATTTGTGTAGCTGTATTCTAAAATACAGGCACTAGGTTACTATCTAAAAGTCAAATTATAATATCAGGCATTCTGATCTGGGAATGAATGAACTTTTAATATCCATGCAACTGCACCAGCCCATTCAGTAGTCATGCTGACTTGATCAGCTCTTGAAGGGGTGGCAATGCCTGTTTCAGAAATAGATTTCATAGACTACATAAATCAGTAGATTTTCATAGAGCATGCAATCCATTTCTTGTACATATTGAGATGTACCAACACATCCCTGTGACTCTACACTGCGCAAAAAATATTCATAAAGGTGTCTGAGATCTCCATATAGAGATCATGCCAGAACTGAAAATAAATGTCTCAAGGCTACTTTCTGGTCTGTGATTTGTTTTTTAAGAAACAGATAGTGATAAGTTCTGGTCATTTATCTGCAGTCTTATCAATAGAGGCCAAGAAGCTCTTCAGGTTTTCCTTTCAAGGCTTCTATAAGTTACCATCAATTATGATATTTTGAAAAATATTTCTAACATCACATGGGCAACATGATCAAGTTTCTTAGTTGCTAGCTCATTCTACCTCCTGTTTGAGTTTAGGGTCTGCTCCAAAATCTTCAAATATCAATATTCTGACATAGACTCAGAAATGAATGAGCCAATGGGACTAAGAGGACCTAGATATTTGGCTGTGGATGCTCTGTGAGTTTTGAAATCAGAGAGAACTTTCTCTGGAGGTTTATTCATTAATAGTACCCAAGGCATGATTAATAATAAATGTGCTGCCAGTGTATGTGAAGTTAATTGTACAGCCCTGTAGTTGAACTTAGTTAGTACCATGTTTCCCTGAAAGTAAGATCTAACTGGAAAGTAAGCCCTAGCATGATTTTTCAGGATGCTTGTAATATAAGCCCTACTCCAAACATAAGCCCCAGTTAAGATCATCAGCCAGACATGACTGTTTGAGTAAGTGTAGATTTTTTGTACATGAATAAATGAATAAATGTAGATTGTTAATATATATAAGACCTGGTCTTATTTTCGGGGAAACATGGTATGTAGTGCTCAGGTTGTACTGAGAATCCAGCTCTCTCCTAGAACAGCTCCTCCCCTGAAATGTTCATGAGAAGGCAGAATTCCAGCTTTCTATTGCTATCCTTTTTTTCTTTTTGATGACTTAGGAAATAAGAACAGTGTTCATCCTAGGATATCAAAAAGATGCTTAATGGAGAACACCAATGTGAGAGGCTGTTAACCTATCACAACTGAACTAGCTGCATGTGCTGGAAAGCAGCTGTGGTTAGGAATTTGTAATTATTTAAACTCCTCTGGATATTCCTATTTTTTTTAGCGGAGCCATCCTGCCACTGTTGGCAGCTCAATGGCAGCTCAGCTAAGGCTGGGCATCGAACTGCTGTTGCTCAGAGCTCAGCTCTTACTCTTGAGCGAGGTCTTAACCAACTGAGCCACTCTGCCAGCCCCTGGATATTCCTATTTTTGAGGCATTGTTTTTTCAACTTTTACATCTTTTGTTCAGTCAAAATATCTTTTAGTTTACTTTTGTTTTAAGTAAAGATTAGGAGTTTTAGGGAGGATCTGATCTTCAGTTACTTGTAGAAGGTAGAATTTTATTAATTAATTTGTCAATTCCTCTATCCTTAAAGGGGTTATGGGAGAGGAGTTATCTTCACTGAGTGACTTTTTCTTCCTCCTCCCCCAGGTACTCTGATTTGGAGGGCCGTCATCGGCACACAGTGTATGACAGGACACTATCTCACCCTTTTGCTCTTACCATTTTTGAAGATACTATTTATTGGACAGATTGGAATACAAGGACAGTTGAAAAGGGAAACAAGTATGATGGATCAGATAGGATGATGCTGGTGAACACAACACATAAACCATATGACATCCATGTGTATCATCCATACAGGCAGCCAATTGGTGAGTAGGTGAGCCAGAAGGTTGGTACAGGTGCTTTAGGTTCTTGAGAATGCCATTCTTGTTTCTTTAAGTGAAAACACAGGATGTATAAAGGGAATGGTTATATTGGTTAATTTGTCTACAAAGCAGATGCTGAGAGTTGAGGGTATGGAAATATCTTTAGAGTTTATTCCCCTACTCCTGTAAAGGCAGGGTAAAACTCTCTCTATTTCTCTCTCTCTCTCTCTCTCTCTCTCTCTCTCTCTCTCTCTCTCTCTCTCAACAATGGCTCTATTCTTAATGATCAATCTGGGTTTTTTGTTTTTGATAAGAACTAACAGTTTTTATATTGCTATGTTTACTTCATTTATATTGGTGGGAGGACTGAAGTATGTTCAAGTAAGTGAAAAATATTGTGACATTTCAGCTTTAAATATTTAAGACAGCACTTTTGAAAAATAAGGACATTTTCCATATAACTACAATAAATTATAATACCTAAGAGATGTGTTATAATTATATATATGTCATTATAACATTTATCCCTTAATACCAAGATCAATCTATTGAAATAATTGGTTAAAAGAAATGTTTAAAAGAAAATAATAATTATAAAACATCATTTATTAAATGCCTAGTTGTATATGCCATTGTATATTGAATATATGTTTTTCTTATGATTGAGAAAGTAATAATGTCGAGAGCAGCATATTTCTGTATATCATAAGTTAGGGAATTTGGTTTTTTTGTGAACTTAAATTCCTCTTCACATAATTAAAGTCATTTTTATGATTTAGAGATAATCTAGCAAATGTCTGTTATATGTTAGGGATAGAATGGATTTTGCGGGCCTGCTTTATTGTGGTGTTTTGCTAAAACATATGATAAACTTGGAAGTAAGGAAAAATGAGAATTAGCAAAATAAACTCAGTATGTTTTTCTGGAAGTGAATACTCTTCATATTATTTTAGTAGAAGTTCAAATTAATCTCCATTTCCAAGTGGCGGCCCAGAAAATTAGTAGAGACTCTCCTAAGTTTATCCATCTACCTCATTCTTAGCCACACTTCTGCTGCCTATATCCCCAGGATTAGAAAGCATAGTGTCTGCTGGAAATTAAAACTTTAACTTAGGTTCAGGACACATGAATACAAGCTCACCTTCCCACCTACTCTCCAAGGACTTGGAGAAACATATCTTTTGTAGCCCAAACACCAGTGGGTATGGCTTTCTTCTGGAAGCACGTACATCAGTTTTCTCAAAGCACAGGGTAGCTTATTCAGCTCTATCATCCATCCCATTTAGGAACTTTAGGAAAAAGCATGAAACTAGGATAATGGTTTTTCTTACTAAGAAGTGATAAGTTTGATCAGGGGTAATCAACTCATCTGTGCTTGATATTCTCTTTAAGTAAATGAACATCTATTTCCGTTCTGCTTTCACCAGTGAATAATCCCTGTGGTACCAACAATGGTGGCTGTTCTCATCTCTGCCTCATCGAAGCAGGAGGAAAAGGATTCACCTGCGAATGTCCAGATGACTTCAAAACTGTCCGCCTGGTTGACAGTACCCAATGCTTACCCATGTGCTCTAGCACCCAATTCCTGTGTGCTGACAATGAAAAGTAAGGCTCACGGTTCCCCCTCCCCACTGCCTCTCCATTCCCTGGATATACATTGACTGTCAAGGCTCCAGGGTATGGAAATTTTCAAATGAACCAAGATTTTGGCTAATTAAAGTGTTTCTTTGAGAATGTACCAAGGCTCTCAGTTTCTGACTTCAGATAATTTCTTCCATGAGTAGAAGGAGTTTGCTAACCAAATGGTTACACCTACATGTGCAAGTTTTTATGTCTGTAGAGAGGATGCAAACTGTGTGTTTTTTATTTCTAATAAATTGTCCTAAGTGTCAGGGCCAGTGTATATACACGTATACACTGAAAAATAGTTTTCAAGAGTGATAGAATTCCTCTTGTCTTTTTAACATATATATTGGACTAGCTCCATAGTTAACTATGCCAGAGGATCTAGGGTTACACATTGAAATCCATTTTTTATAATTTGTTTGCTGTGAAACATGACTATAGATTATTTTCCTAACGATGGCCACGGGCCATTGATGACTAGGGCGGCTGAGTCAGACAGTGGGGTGAGGGGAGGTGTTAATATAAATCATAGCATCTAAGATTCATTGGCAGATTATTTTGATGACTAAATAAGATATCTTAGATTAAGAATCTAGCATACCCTTATCGTGACATAGGCTCTCAAGAAATGTTAGTACCCTCCAGCTTCCCAACCAATACCCAAATGTCTTTTATATCACCCTGGCAGACAATCCCAGCCAATTCCTGCTACCAGAACCATAGCTCCAAACACACACTCCACTGTTTGTTTTGGCAGAAATTTAATCATCGTATTCAAAGCACTTTTTTCAGCATGTATCTGAGTCTTAACAAACCTGTTCTGTCTCATTTAGGTGTTTTCTCTGAAAATATACACAGTAACCAAGGTTTACTTAATCCTCTTCTTTGGCCGTGTGAGAGCTCATGCAAGTCATTACTTGGAATTCAGTTTTACCTTCTCTTTAGATAGTCATTGCTCACTCCTGAACCACCCACACTCGGTGCCTTGCTAAGAGGTGCATTTTCTCTGTGCAGGTGTATTCCTATCTGGTGGAAATGTGATGGACAGAGAGACTGCTCAGATGGTTCCGATGAACCCCCCATTTGCCCGCCGCGCTACTGCCGACTAGGACGCTTTCAGTGCAAGGATGGCAACTGCACCAGCCCATACTTTCTATGCGATGCCCATCAAGATTGCCCCGATGGGTCTGATGAAGACCTTATTCTTTGTGGTGTGTTGAATTGCTTTATGCCTTCTTTGCCCATTTCTATAGTTGATTGTGTACAGTCAGGATTCTGTGAGGATTTTCTGAATGTCATAAACCAAAAACCAATCCAAGGTCTTAGGAGAAAACTCCATCCTGTATCTATTTTTATAAAGTTTTTCAAAATTCCTAAGGTCTCTATAAAGCAAATGGTTGAGGTAGATAGCAAGTTGATTTCATTGGTTCTTTACGATGTGCTATGCGTAGAATCCTCCTTGAGAGCTGACATTGAGGGTAAAATGAGGGTTTTCCAACCCCATTTTAATCAAAGACTCTCAGTTGTAATGTTTATGTTTCTATTTTTAAAAAGCCTAAAAAACCGAACAAAACAAAAACCCTCCAGCCTAAAACAACACATCAACAATAGCAACAAACACATTGTTTGGAAAACATTGTTCATTAGGGTAATGGGCTGGAGAAGGTGAGTTTAGTTTAGGCCACCAGTGAGTCAGTCCTTATCCCCTAATTTTGCATGCAAGAAAAAGATATTTACGAATTTAGGAGATAGTAATAATCAAAGGAATAACTGTTTATGCAGTAATACTGGTTGATAATAAGTGCATTAGGACATAATTACTCTAAAAGGAAATTATGATTGAGTTCTCCAGGATCCATCAGTGTAAATTAAAAGCTTCTGTTCCTGACGCCTCCCAAGCTGATAATCAAATGCCTCTGCTTGTAGAGCACCACCAATGTGAGTCCAATGAATGGCAGTGTGCCAACAAACGTTGCATCCCAGAATCCTGGCAGTGTGACTCGATAAATGACTGTGGGGATAACTCAGATGAAGACAGCTCCCACTGTGCCAGCAGGATCTGCCAGCCGGGCTATTTTAAGTGTGCCAATGGCCACTGCATTCCTCAGTCCTGGAAGTGTGACGTAGACAATGACTGTGGAGATTACTCGGATGAGCCCATCCAGGAATGCAGTAAGTTCCTGTGGGCAGGGCATGGCCTGCGCAGGATCAGGAGACCTGTGTGTGGATTGAGAGAGGACGGAGCCCCCTGCGTTAGCTCATGGATCACCCCACGGGGCTCCCTCTGATGACTCAGGCACTGCAAGACAGTACAGCTGTATGGCCTGCAGGATGAACCAGATCCCTGGAGTTGAAGTGGCCGGTTTCTCTCCTTGATACACTGACTGTCCCTCTGTCCAGAATATGATAACAAGAACTTACATTTTGTATATCTAACACTTTCTCATTTGAGCCTCAGAGAAACACTGTGAGGTAGGAAAGGTGGTTGTTACTAATTCTCATTTTATAGATGAGGGAAACTGGGGTTCACATTCAGTGGATGGTCTTATTTAGTGGCAGAGATGACACTTTAACCCCAGTTTTTTATTTCAAATCCAGTCCTTTTTCCTCCCACAAAGTTATACCACAACACAAATGAGTGGTACCTTGAGAGAGAGAAAACTTAGGATTCTTTCTGCTCTTGGTGAGCAGACCATGCCTAAAACACACACATGTGGCCACAGTCAATTTAATTGACATAGTAACATGGCAATTGTTCCCCATCAGCATCGCTTACTAAACATGACAATGAAAAGGTGACTTTTGGTGCTGTTTCCTGGCAGGTCTGAAGGTTCTGACTTTGCTACTTTCTCTCTTTTCAGTGGGCCCTGCCTATCGCTGTGACAACCATACGGAATTCAGTTGTAAGACGAATTACCGCTGTGTACCACAGTGGGCTGTGTGCAATGGTGTTGATGACTGCAGAGACAACAGTGATGAGCAAGGCTGTGGTAGGAGGCACTTCAGGGAGTGGGGAGGGGACGAGAAAATTAGTGTCCATTAGTAGGAGATGAGTGGATTTCCCATGTCATCTTTCCTTTGTTTACTTCTATAAAAGGACCATCTATTGATTCTTCCAATAACATGGTTACATTTTGGGAACATTTTACAGAGTTATTGTAATTTATAGCATCTTAAAGGAAATCTCATCCCAAAGGATGCTGTAATTAGGGAAGACATTATTAAGATACTAGGAACCTGTAAAATTTCTCCCTAATATAGTATTTTTATTTGTACTTGATAAGTTTAAATTGTTTGTGTACTCTTATAGATTGATTGAAATTGATGGGGGGTGGAGAAAAAGATTTGGTATCTATGAACAAAAGATATTTCAAAATCAATATTTCTTATTTGGAGATTTTTATATTTTGAATGTCTCTCTGATTTTCCATATCTGTTGGTCAGCTGTAGTCACTCTGGCAACATGGGATGAATTTAGGGACAAAAGGCCAAATGAATTAATGGAATTTGTCAAGATTAGGCATATACTCTAACTTGAAACAAAAATGCCTACATGCGAGTGTGTGTGTGTGTGTGTGTGTGTGTGTGTGTGTGTTAGTTGAAAGAGAGGTAGGGAAATAAAGGGTTATTTTAATAACACTGAATCTAATCAATGTGATGGAAATACTTTATTTGCTGGTGGCATCACTTAATCTTCCTTTTCAGGCCTTTATTACAAATGATAAGCCAGATACCAATTAATTCTTTGTACAGTTTCTACAAAAGAGAATGTATCTAATTTCAAGCCATAGGATAGGTTCAGGTTAGCCAAAAGATGAAGACTGATAATGAATGTCACTGGCATCCCTGCCTCTGGGAGCTTTGAGAATATGGGAGCATAATGCTCCGACTGTCTCATGAGAAAGCCGGCGCTATTTTTTCATTTCTTGACCATTGGTTTCTGAATTCTTTACAATGACTGCTTTGCAGAGGAGATGACATGCAAACCTGTGGGGGTTTTCCGCTGTAATAATCACCAGTGCATCCCTCTTCGCTGGAAGTGTGATGGGCACGATGACTGTGGGGATCACTCAGATGAGGAAAACTGTGGTGAGTAGTCAGGGTTCTATCATCTTTGCATTGCACCATAGCTGTGATGTCTGCTCTTGGTTCATAATTCTACCGTCTGTGCCATTCGTCCTCAAAGGGTAGAATGGCAGCTACCTGATCTCTTATTTTCTGCTGACAGGTACATTTCTACTTTTTTCTTTAACTAAGAGCAGAAGTACCTCTTTCTGAGATGCTTATAATCAAACTTTGGGATGAGGATGTTTACCCAAGAATATCTTTTTGTTGTTGTTGAATTTATTTACCCCAACTTTTTTTTTTCCAAAAGGAACTTGAGGTAACTTATAATAGAGGACAAATATAATAAGATAAATAGAATAGAAATAGAAAATCAGGACCAAGAGAAATATAGGAAGGAAAGGTACTAATCCAAAGTTCCTGCTTCTTAAGATCTTGCCCCAAAGTGGATTTAATAGCAAAGGAAAGAGAACTTGTATTTTGGATTGTCAGGCTTCCTGGAATAGCTGATTATCTTAGGAGGCCTAATGTTAAGATGTCAGGTTTTAGTTCCCTGGTCTCAGCGAAGGTGCTGACTATAAGAAATTGGACAGCAAGGATGAGGAAAGGAAGCCAAAGTTCTGGATCCCACCAAACTAGATAGACCTGAACAATGAGATGTATTTTGAAGATGACTTTAATGAGACCCTTCCCTGAACATACACCATTGGCTCATGATATAGGTCAATTTCAGATTGACGAATATGAAATACATTCTGACTTCAGTCACCTTTTATTTATTTATTTATTTATTTATTTATTTATTTATTTTTGAGGGCAGTGTCACTGGCCCTCATATGTGGGATCGAACCGGGGCTGCTGGCTTCCCAAGCCAGCACTTAACCACCACGCCACTCAGCCGGCCCTTAGTCACCTTTTAGAAGTAAGAAGTGATCATCATTTGCCATAGCCAATTGAGAAAATCAGGATTCTGATTACACCTGTAAATATTAATCGGGTGAAAATTTCTAACACAAAAGGGCACAATCCAGTTGGCATTGTATTGTTTATAAAAAAGTTCGTGTTTAATTCTGTAGGAGGCTAGCTAGAGTTTCATGAAATCCAAATTTATCTTAAGATTCAATCACCTCTTTCAGATTTGAAATTAAGGTGGAAGGTCTACTTCTGGAGGATGGACGGTCTGCCCATGCAGACCTCTGTGACCTGGAACACTGGAAGCCACTGGGAACTGACAGCACTGCCATCTCCTTACTAACCTGTCTTGTAGGTGACTCCTGGTACCCTACTGATGGCCACGTGGTTTTTCCCTTTCAGTCCCTCGGGAGTGCACAGAGAGCGAGTTCCGGTGTGATGACCAGAGCTGCATTCCGTCTCGATGGATATGTGACTTTAACAATGACTGTGGGGACAACTCAGATGAGCGGGACTGTGGTAACTGTCCAAGTTCTTTGAGAGGCTTTCCATAGAGTCTGGTACAAATGTCCGCATATTTGACAGATGTAGGGACTTCCGATGAGTGTTTATAAGGTTTTTAGAGCAAAATGATTTTTGTATAATTTATATATTACATAAACCTTAGCATGACAGAGTACCTTCTGCTCTGTATTTTCTGTGCTTTATATTTTTAACTTACAGCAGTCTAGATCAATAATAATAGGGGAAAATAGCAAGAGGTTTCTCTGTTTGTTTTTTAAAAATCTCATTATAACTTAAACATTTCCCAGGAGCAGAGTTTAATCTGCATTGGCCTTGTAAACAAATCAAAACATCGGTTTTCTTACTATTCCCCAGAAAGTGGCCCTAAGGGTTACAGTACTGTAGTTCCCTGGTGTAGAGTTCATAGAGTACTAGAGTAGGAATCAAATGCCAAGTAATTTTTATAGCTCTTTACTGAATAAGGATTAGGTCTGAGAAAAATCAGCGAACATTGAAAGTTGGGGAATTCAGATTTCTGAGGAAAAGCTTAAGAGATAGAAATTATTTAATAGAGGAAAGATAGGTATTTCCATCTCCCTGTCTTGAAAGGAGAAGGTGTGAGTTTTGTGAGTTTCTTCATTCGCTTACCACAAGTTGGGGGTTTGCTGTGAGCCAGTCACAGAGTATGGGCAGGAATGTGATGGAGTGCTCATTACACTCCATGGGGCTAGTCCCTGTCTGAGAACACCAAGGCATTCTGGGAATGACAGTCTTTTCTCTTCAGAGATGAGGACCTGCCATCCTGAATATTTTCAATGTAAGAGTGGACACTGCGTGCCTGACGATTTGAAATGTGATGGAATGATCGACTGTTTGGATGCCTCCGATGAAATTGCTTGTCGTAAGTGCCTAGACACCTGTGGCTCTGTTTATCTGAATTGTATGGGTATGGCAGTTTAGTCCCCACCTCTTACATCAGCCACCACTTCTTAGATTAAAAGGCCATAGGTATTTTCTATTCAGCATTCATTGATAATTATCAGTTTGCCCAGGGTCTGAGTCACCATATCCATACATTTCACTGTAGTCATTCAAAGGCATTTCATTAATAATATTTTAAATAAAGAATACATTAAGTATCTGTGCTATCAAAAGTATTTATATAGTATCAGCTGCTATACAAATAATTAATTGGATAAAAACATTGCAGGCAAAAGAAGACTATTTGAGCAATGAATAAATGGGTATAAACAACTTGGATTGGGATTAGCATATAATGAATTTACAACATCGAAAAATTTCTGAATTGCATGATAGCATATAAAAATTATTTTAAAATGTAATGTCAACATGATTATTCATATTTTAGTCGTTATGAATCTCTGAATAAATAATAACTGTGTATGATGCTCCATGATAGATATTGTTGATAATGAGGCTACCACTTTCTGCTTTCAAAGAGACTGTATAAATGGATCATGGGTAAAGCCAGTGCTGACAGAGCTGAAGAATTAATTACACTTGCCTATAAAGAAAATGTCCAGTGCTATCCACAGAATGACTCAAGTCATTGGACACTGGGCTGGGACAGCTGCCCTTAAGAAGCATTCCATCAGAATTTCAGTTTAAGGCCATAGTACATCTGCATGAGTAAGAAAGAGCAGGCTGTAATGGAAAGAGCGAAAGGAGAAATAGCAGGTTAGCTTGCCAAAACTAGTAGCGTCTTCTAATAATTTGAATCTGTGTCTTCTCCACCAACAGCCACTCGCTTTCCCAATGGTACCTACTGCCCAGCTGTTATGTTCGAATGTAAAAATCATGTTTGTGTCCAGTCCACTTGGATATGTGATGGTGATAACGACTGTGGAGATGGTTCCGATGAAGAACTCCATCTGTGCTGTAAGAGGGAGAGAAATGGGCTGAATGGGAGTGCTGTTCAGCAAAATCTCCACGATCCTTATGTGGAGTATGTGATCTAGAGAGAGTTGTACAGTTTTTGAGTACCATACACATGATCTGCTCTACTGACTCCACTTGGCCTTCCCGCTAAGTTATTTGGAACATGAGAAAATTGGGCAAACATCCATGGCGTTAAACATTTTATGGCCTTAGAATACAATTTCTTCAAACGATATCTTAGTTGGAAAGCCAGTGTACATAAATAGAGGCAGATCTGTGGTGTTTGAAGTCTGAGTAAGTGTGGGGGTGCTGTATCTCTCCTGCTTCATCCTACTTTCGATGCCCCTCAAAGCATCTCTTCCAAACTCCAAAGTCCCTTCTCTTTACATCACGATTCAAGACCATCTAGTTCTCTTCTGTTGTATGATGTAAATTTATTTTTTAAACAAGTGAATCTCAATTGGGGTACACATCAGAATCACATGCTGGGCCCACCCCAAGCTTAGACCTAATGAACTAGAACCTCCAAGTATGGGGCCTAGCCAGATGTATATAAAAAGCTCCTTAACTTTTAATTTAGCCCCATGATTGAGAACTACTGATTTTAACAAAGCTATTTAAAATAGAGTTTCTTTTGATTATTTTCCTACATGCTTGGAGTAGCTGGAGAGACTCTAGGGCAGTAGTTCCCAAAGTGCCTTCCCCATATTAGGAGACTCTGCGTTACTTGGGAACATGTTACAAATGCAAATTCACGGGCCCACCCCAGACCTACCTTATCCAAATCTCCTGCAGTGGGCCCCACCATCTCTGCATTTAATAAGCTCTACAGATGATTCTGATGCAAGCTAAAGGTTAAGAATTTTGTGTAAGTAAAACCCTCAGCACAGGAGAAGGTACCCCCAGAAACATTCCTGCTGGAACTCTTGATCATCTCCTACTCTGACTCCACTGCAATTTTCTTCTGAAGTTCATATCGCCTCTTCTGTTTGGTTTCCTAGATTTCATCACTATTCATTTTAACCTAGGGATTTGACTCTAGAAAATGATATATCAGAATATTTCCTTCCCTTCAGAGAGTTGTAATTGGCATACATCGTATTTTCGTAGTGGCCTCCCACCATTTTTCTGGCCATCCCTCTTTTTGTTAGGGACTATCCATGTTTTGTTTTGTTTTTAATTTGATGAATCTTGAAAACTATCTTAAGCATAGAAGAAGAAGTCTTTAGGAAGTTGCTTTCCTCTATAACATAAAAAGTTCTTGTAGCTAGGAGAATTAAACTTTTTGAGGGCTGGCCGAGTGGCTCAGTTGGTTAAGAGCTCGCTCAAGAGTGCGAGCTGAGCTAAGAGCAACAGTGGTTCAATGCCAGCCCGAGCTGAGTTGCCACTGAACTGCCAACAGGTGGCAGGATGGGATGGCTCAGCTAAACAAAAAAAAAAAAAACACAAAAAAACACAAAACCATTTGGGTATTAAACTTTTCGAGAGGCAGAAACACAGCCACATTAAAAAGTGACCAACACGGGTTTATAATGTTACACTTGCCTTTCATAGTAAATAATTCTATTAACCATACTTCCAATAACCAGCTCTTGAATTTGACTTTTCCCCCAACCAACATCATTATAAGTCTCTCCTCTTGTTCCATGAATGTGATACAAAGCCCAAATCCTCCATGGGAAAGAAGAACACACTTGTGTGTTGAGGTCACTGAATTCCTGGTACATGTATAGAGGACCTTGCCCCTCGATACAAGAAAGGTACCTGGGGTCTACCCTTGGGCTCCTCATAGGTGTACAAGCATCAGTGAGAGGTGTATCTCTGGGTAACAAAATGAGTCAGGGTTTGATTGTGAGATATCGACCTTAAATGTAATAGGTGAGGGAATTCAGGAAGGAAAGGCGATCATGGTGTAAAGCATTAATGAAAAGAATGCATGCTCTGGAGACTCAATGATAACTGCAGTGAGAGGGACAAACAATGGCTGCCTGGCTGTTAGGATAAGAGGTCATGTATGGTCCTGCTGGCCCTCCAGCCTCATGGCCACCATTTTCCTCACTCTGTGCTCCAGCCACAGAGACCTTTTATTTAGTCCCCAAAACCTGCCATGCACCTTCCTGACTCAGAATCTCCCCATGTGAAGCCTCTTCTAACCCCCCTCCCCAGATCTGTATCGGGTACCCCAGTAGATGCTTTCATAGCATGTCTCCTTTGTGGCTCTGATCACAGGTGTAGCTGAATGATTAATTTGTGAAGTCCATTTCTGTGCTAGAATGAGAGTTCCATGAAGACGATAAGGATGGTGTTTTTCTTGTCCCCCATTGGACCTGATGCCTAGCGCAGTGCTGGGGTGTGTACTAGATACTCAGGATGTAGGTTTCCATTGATTAATCAAATGACCAAATGAATGGATCAAGCAAGCAAGCTTGGTGCTGGCATAGGAGTATTTAAAATATTGACACGTGTTCTACTCTTAACCTGTGCTTTTGTTTTTCCATCTTTTGTTTTAGTGAGTGTTCCTTGTGAGTCACCATATCGTTTCCGGTGTGACAACAATCGCTGTATTTACAGTCACGAGGTGTGCAACCATGTGGATGACTGTGGAGATGGAAGTGATGAGAAAGCGGAAAACTGTAAGCAAAAGTCAAAAGGGAGAATCTAAGGGCCCTACAGTGTCTGCACTTTGCAAAATGGACCTCTGGGATTTCAGCTTGTTCTATAGAGGCTTGAGCTACACCTACAATGGTAGATAGCTGCTGACAATTGTTTACCCGATCCTAAAAACACATGTATTACTTAGGCACAACCCTTTCCACTTATTCCTATCTCTTTTGAGTGAGAGGTTGGCAAGTCCCTTAATTTTTTAGTCTTTGTTTAAATATTCAGTATGTTTTTGTTTCCTCTTTTAAGAAAATGACAACAAACACTAAATACTGATTGAGTGACACTTCAAAATTTAATGGTTTATTTGTTTTCAAAGATGAGGTTTGGTCACTTTTCAGCCTAGAGTTACTAAATGTTAATCTAGGGATATAAACTTCTCCATGCTTAGATGAAAAGATCATGTTAAGTAAGGCAACACTGGGGTTAGCTTATCTAATATCCTCCTTTAAAATGAAACTTTATTTCCCAGAAGAGAAAAAAAGTGGATTATTTTAAGATAAAAGTTTCAAACTGATTGCACTTAGTGTTTTAGTTATAGAAAAGTCTGTCCTTGTCCACTTTGAGAATTTTTAAAATCTATCCATTGAAGGGAGGAGAGTTGATGAAATTTGGGGGCAATTTATTAATAATTTACCTAAACAAAAGTCAGTGAGGAGGGCCGGCCGAGTGGCGCGGTGGTTAAGCTTGGGAAGCCAGCGGCCCCGGTTTGGATCCCACATATGAGGGCCAGTGACACTGCCCTGAAAAAAAAAACAAAAAACAAAAAACAGCAACAAAAAAAAGTCAGTGAGGAAATGTATTTTCCCTGACTCTAGTTACTTTTTTTCCTAAAAGGGCATTATCTGGAAAAATTTAGGTAAAAATGCCTAATTTTCCTAGTTTCCATCCCTTGTATTGATGTGTTGTTACCATGCTCATTGCCTCCCATTGCGGAAGGGCGGTATGTCAGGGAGGATGTTGACACTATAGCAGATTCAGGTTTGTACCCCCACCCGCCTTTTTAGGCAGAGATGAACCTGTGGTTATAATATTGTTAATATGTTTATTTGAGGCATAGCACAGGAGGGTGAAAACCCAGAAATAAAACATTTACAAATTTTTTGAGCAGATTTCCCCTTCCCCTCTTCTCTTACCATTTCCCCTACTACTAATGCCATTTTTAAATGGAGCAAGGTATTTAAAATGGAGCAAGACATTTGTAGCACATAGTCAGATAGCAGAGTGGGAAAAACCACTTTTACTCTTCCCAAGAAGCAGGATGCTAGAGGAATCACTGCTAGCCATTACTATAGGCAACATTTCAATGGCTTAAACAGCGGAAGTTTGTTTTTTACTCATGTAAAGTTTGATGGAGGTCAGGCAGCCCTTCTCCATCCAGCAATTATGCCATCTGGTTGCTGGGCAGAGAAGAGAAAAATGGAGGAGGCACAAGGTTTTTAACTTCCTAGGCCTGGAAGTGACAGATGTCATTCATGCTCAAAGTCCTTTCATTGGAACTAGTCACAGAGCCCCAATCTAACTGCAAGGGAGACCAGGACATGCAGGGAAGTACATGGGTAACTCTTTGCACCATAATTTACCCTTGTGTCGCTAGAAACCCCTTTCTGCTTTCCTTCTACCGTGTAGAGCACCATTAACCCATCCCCAGGGGACATAACTCATAGTCCCATCCAGGAACTGATATCCAGGCACTCCAGGTGATGGGCAGTAGTCATGCCATCAATTCTAGATGTGATTCCTCTTGGTCTGGACACCCCAAACTAATAGACTAGTTTTATTTGTGACACTCACCCCCTGATCCCCAGTAAATAGTGCTAGAACAAGGGAAGCATAATAGAAATACATTCCCATTGGAAAAGAAAGACTTAGAGACTCATTGCAACACCAGTCTTAACAATTCTGAAATACCCCTGGACTAGAGTGACACACTGGCTCAGAACAGTGTTTATTTATGTCTCTTTGCCTGGTGGAATTATGAATAGTGCCCCTTTCACTTTCAAAAGCATCCTGGCTTGGAGAGTCAATTATTTGGTGCCCTGTGCAGACATTGTGAAGGCCCCTACTATGGGGGGTGAAGGAGAGTCACTGATGAGGCCATGACTCTGCCCTGGAAGGAACACCTGTGTCCCTTGTTCCTCACTGATTCTGCCTCCTTGTCTATTTTCCTCTTCGAATCAAGAGGAAAGAGGAATACGCCCAGCTTTCTCAGCCCACTTCCTGCTTGTAAAAAGTGGGGACCCAAGAGCTTTTTAAAAGTCTCAATCACAGTATTTCGGTTTATTTGGTCATATGTTTTTCTCAGAAACTGAGCAGGCTTTTGGATCTGGAGCAGGATTTGTTTCCAGTCAGTTCTAAAAGTCGATAAACCTCACTCAGTGTTCCTTTTGAGACATAGTTCTTGAATCTGCTTTATTTCTTTGCTTTGTTTTCCTCACGCACCTTTGTCTCAACTGTTTGTCAGCTACATTCAGGCCATCTAGAAAAGTAGACGGGCAGTCATTTCATCCAGCTAAGAGGTTTTACTGCGCCTTTGTGTCTCAAAGCCTTTTAAACTTCAGACTCTCACTGTTTGGGATCTAAATGCAGTCAGCTTTTCCCACACTGCAAATTTCTGGGCTTGACTTTCTTTCCTTTCTGCTTGTAAACCAGCCATTTCTTCTCTGAGCTTATCTCCTTCTTATAGTACCTTGCCAAACTCAGGTAATGGCAAGCAATGCACATCACTAGCCCTCTGTGTTCTAACCTCTTTCCCGAGACTAACAAGTCCAGTCAGCCTGGCCTGCCTTCCAGCTTTTCCAAGGTGATAGCTTTACCAAATGCTTTGTCGTTGCATAACACAAGTCTCTATCTTTCCTCCCTCCAGCAGCCGTTTTCTCATTGTTTGCCTCCTGACTATGGAACTAATGCCAACTATTTTAGGTTTTTGGTATGAAAGTACCCAGCATGTGTATTATCCAGGGTAATTAATATGAGCTGTCACAACCAACAAACGCCAAACTCTCAGTGGTGTGACATAACAATGATTTCTCTCTCACTCATGTAAATGCTGGTGCAGGTTACGTAGCTCTCCTCCATTTTGTAGCGAGGCCGCCTGAATCACTTGGCTTCCAAGGTCACCAAAGTGGGGGGTGGCACATGAGCTTTTAATTGCTTCAGCCCAGCAGTGACACATGTCACTTCCAATTCACAGTCTGTTGGCCAGAACTAGTCACATGTTCCCAATATAATTGGCAGGGAGACTGGGAAACGCCAGGAAGCCTGGGCTTATTTGTGAGCAATAGCTGTCTGTGCCACAGAGGGAGGCATCTTGTTTCACAGAAGAAAACGTTTTGACTTGAACTTGTTCTTAAATTGCAGGTGTGGGTTCAACCCCTAGACCTTGTAGAGAAGATGAATTTAAATGTAGCAACAAGCATTGCATTTCACAGCACCTTGCATGTGATGACTTTGATGACTGTGGTGACCAGTCTGATGAAACGGGTTGCAGTAAGTAAATACTTATTTTTATACTTCAGTGTGGTAACTCAGGTTTATCGAATGAAAGCATCCAGTGACATAAAAGTAGATGATAATCGCATATTTCTCTTTAATTTACATTGTGTTTTGAACTGTAGTCCAGCCCACAGCTGCCTGTTACCAAACACTTACTTTACACCAGACATTGCGCTAAACACTTCATGGGTTATCTCATTTCATCCTTGTAACAATCCTGAGCTAGGTTTCTCTCTCTTATGAGTTATGTTTCTTTCTTTCTTTTTCCCTCCCTCTGTCCCTTTTTACAAATGAGAAAACTGGCTTAGAGGTTAAATTGGCCATGTCTTTCTGCCTGTATGAGGTTGAGTCAGGACTTGAACTCCGATCGATCTAACTGCAGAACACACCCTCTTCCCAGTTCACCAGGTGCCTCTTGGCTACATATTTTATTAGTCTGCATATTGTTTCATCCTAAGCCAAATGCAGTATCCTTGGCACTTAAAGAAAAAGCTTCTACGCGTAGTTGGTAAAGATGGGAATGTCACAGGGGACCTTGGAAGGAACATTTATTTTTATTTTTAAAGTGGAGGGAGGAGTGTGTGTGGGAAAAGGATAATGAGCACAACCAAGGGACATGTTAATAATTTGCACTTTTGTCGTCCTTTATAGCTCTGATGAAATGCTTTCACATACATCATTTAATTTGTCACTCAAGTTAGCCCCCTTGGGGCACTGCTATTAATCTACCTATAATAAACTTCAGAGAGCTTAAGTAACTTGCTTGAAGTTACCTACAGTGGGAGAGGCAGAATTTGAACAGTCCTGTGACTGCAGGCTAGGAGAGCTAGCCTCTAGTTCCTCTGCTGCCAGCTGTGCCCCTCTGGCACCTATTGACTTCTCCAGGCCTCTGTTTCTTCACAGGAAAAAGGAGGGAGTTCTTCAAACTCGAGGAGCCTCTGACTTAGTCACCTTAGTTAGCTCCATGGGTTTTCAACTTCTTCCGCTTTAATCTCTTTTTTCTGAGGCACCCCAAAGATTTCTACGGTGTGTGTTACAGAGCCATACCAAGTTGATTTCATACATTTTTCTCAGTGGGGTTTTAGAGTTTTTGACATAATGTAATATTTGATTAAGTATTTTTAAAAAGCATGAACATGACAGGATTTGCAAAGTTGGATGGTAAATTTGGGTTTGATGTTCAAAGACTGATAATGTGAACAGTTCTAGGAGTTTGGAGTATTTCCAAGTTGGGCTTGAGTCAAACATTGGTTTCTCATTTAGTTGCCTGTGCCAACTAAAAGGCTTAAAATTTACTACAGTACTTTTTATTCAAATGATGTTTAATTAAAAGCAAGGTTTATTTAAAGGAAATAAGTAGCATACATTAATTTAGGTATAAAAGCAGCATTTGTGTTTAGATATTAAGTGGATATATGATGTGGAATTCAGTCTTACTGCTATGGGCTAATAATTTGACAGATTTAATTTAATCTACTTGACTTTCTTTTCTCTTTCTCCTCTTCTGTCTCCTTCTATTCCTGCTCCTTTTTTTGAAAAACAGAATCACTGAGATGTTCAGGACATATATTTACTTTAAAAAAAATATTTTAAATCAGGAAAGACATTAATATTTTTTCTAGCACCATTGAGGTATAAAGGAAAGAGGTTAACCTTAGGTTGCAAATATTATTTATGAGATTATAAAGATAGATTGACTTGCTATTTCTCTGTTAGTTCTTATTTCTTCTTCATAAAATGGAAAGTAGAGTATCTATTTTAAAAATAAATTTGTCATATGTCTGGATTTGGGGAAATCTGTTGTTATATGGATTAAAATGGTGACTATTTTCAAATGAAAGAAGTTATGAGAAGGCCCTCAAATTGAGGAAGAATCTCATATTGTTATGTAGTTTCTTATTTCACATGAGTATATTCACTCAAGGGAGCAGCTGGTCCAGAAATTGTTACCTCCTGGGACCCCTAACAACATTATAGATTTTAGAGCCAGGAGGAGATTACAACCTAGGCACATGAGACTAAGAGAGGGTATGTTACAGTCTCAAAGCTATCCAAGTTAATAAAAGTAGGTCACATTTAGTTAGCAATGTAGAGGAGACATCACTACCAATTGTACATAAGCTTAAAAGATAATAAGGGAATACTATGAGAAACTTTATGCCAACCAATCAGACAACTTATGTGAAATGGATGAATTCTTAGAAAGAGAGAAAATACTGAAAGTGACTCCAGAAGAAATAGAAAATATGAATAGACATATTCAGCAATGTGTAGTTGCTAAGAGCTCAGACCGGACCTTTATTATAAGGCTTTCATGTGTACAGCTCTGAGGTATGAACCCCAAGGGCAGCATTCCATTGTATGCTATTGTGTTTTATTTTGTGCTTATTTTCTTTTTTGAAACTCAATGTTTTTAGTTTATTCAAACCACATATACTTACATAGTTACTGGATCCTAAGATCCCTCAGAAGTGGATTGCCTACTATAGAGGACAGGTAGACATAAATCTATTTGGATTTGAAAGAACTGAGTCAGGAGATACCACAGTCTCTTTGACTAAAATATTCAGAAGGCTGTGACCATTTGAGAAGTAGATGAAGCTCAAATCCTTTATGGAGATAACTACCCTTCTCAGCCCCTCCACACCCCATCATCACTCACTATCTGTGTTTATCTTTGTCAGCTTCCCTGTAAGACCCAGGTCTGGAGGTAGATGGAGACTCAGGATAAAAGAAGCAAACTGATAAGAATGAAAGCCAGATAGCTTGGAGGGAAATTGGCAGAGACAAGAGCTGGGGGCAGTGGTGAGCAAGTAGCATCCGAGTGGAGTCTGAGCTATTAAAAGTCTGTCCTAGAGGATCTGGACCACAGAACAGCAGGGATGACAAGGGCCATTCATATGGGCCCTACAAAGATAAACTACCAGTTGAATTTTTTTATTATGAAAGTTATAAAATCTAGAAAATATATTAACAATTAAAAGTAAAAATCACTTGAATCCCATTGTTAAGAGAACTAATCAAAGTTTGATGTACTTTTGTTGTCTTCTTTTGCACATATATCTGCAAAAAATAATTCTTAATATTTCAAAAATTTTAAAGAAATGTTTTATATTGTTACAATATTTTTTCCATTTTTATTATAGATATTTTCTATGTCAAAGCATCATTTGAAACTGAATTTTAATGATCGCATAGCAATCTATCGTGTAAATAACCATAACTCATTGATTTTAAGATGCATATTTATTTTCACACTTAAAATCTCTGAAACCAGGATGCATCTTACAATTCATAACATGCCATAGTGTAAGTCCCAGCTCTTTTCTATTTTAGTATTACATAAAATAATGATGCATCAGTGTGGTGTCTTAGACTTGATAAAACACAGTACACCATAATTTATTCCCTGTTGTTGAATGTACGTTCAAGTTGTTTTCAAAATTTCCTCATTATAAATAACGTTATAACCCTTAAACATAAATCACACTGCATATTTTTATTCCTTTTTGTGGGAAAATTTATTAATGTGGACTAACTGGATAAAAGAGTATGAGTATTTTTGAAGTCCTTGATATATACTTATTGCAAAATTGTTTTCCATCTATATCAATTTATGGTTCTAACAACAGTAGTGTAACTTATGACTAATATGTGCATTTTATTCACTCTGGCCAAAACTTATTTAGCAATGTGTAGTTGTGACTGACCTAGTTTATACCTTCCATTTGTAATGCTGGGATTTTGTTTTACAGACAAAGGAAAAGAAAGATCATGTACTGAAAATCTATGTGAACAAAATTGTACCCAATTAAGTGAAGGAGGATTTATCTGCTCCTGTAGACCTGGGTTCAAAGCCAGTATTTTGGACAGAAACTCCTGTGATGGTAGAGTATATTTCCTCCAATTCCTATTAGGAGAAACTGGTACTTTTTATGTTCTCCACTCATTCCCTTTCATTAAACCACTGTTTAATTCCCTTAATGCAGCTAAACTCATGGTTTTGGCTCATTAAAATACTCTGGTGCACCAGTAATTTAACTGTTAGAGAGTAATGATCAGTTCTGAATGAAGTAGTTACTGAATAAGCTACACATTCATGCTGTATATAATCAATGATGACAAATGTCAATTTCCTCATTAAATTCTTGGATTGTGAAAAAAACCCCAAAACTTAGGGAATGCCAATTGCTTTTTTCCATGCTGTCTTACCAGTGCCTAGTGGAGAACTGGGTAGGTAGCTCATCTGCAGTAATATCTGTGGAATTAACATGATTTCTGAAGGCCCCAGTGATGATGGCTGTTTATTATATCACTGTGTGAGACCATTATTTTTTAAACAAACACAAGTCTTACTTTCTTTTTGTTTTTTTTTGTTTTTTTTTTTTTTTGAGGGCAGTGTCACTGGCTCTCATATGTGGGACCCGAACCAGCGCCGCTGGCATCCTAAGCCAGCGCTTAACCACCGCGCCACTCAGCCGTCCCCAAGTCTTACTTTCTTCATCTTAAGCCAAACAACATATTTATTACACACCTACTTAATGTCAGACATAAATGAGTTCTCAGGTATAGAGTTGGAAGGTAACTTATGAAGGTGGTAAGGGATGAGTATGATTTTAAGTGTCTTTTATTATTTAAATTTACTGTTTCTAATTAATGATGTGCCATGCTCAGGTGATTTGGAACAGTTCTTTTGGAAGCTGATGCTTAAGAACTCTGTTGAAAAACCAAATCAATGACTTACATTCCCAAAGCTGGTTAGCAGAAGGGGAAGTAGTATCTATCAAATAACCACAGCAGAACACGTGCTTCCCAAAAGGGAAAAAGGTTGTTCTGCTATTGTACACAGTCAGACTACTTCAGTTTAAACCCTGTCTTCATTGCTTACCAGCTTTGGGACTTTGGGTTGAATAAATTTCATACCTCATAGAGTCCTTCTGGAAGATTAAACAAGGGGAAGAAACATGGAAAGCATGAAAAACAGGATCTGAAACTTAGTAAGTGCTCTACAGATGCTGGTATCTGCTTGTTTTCATCTGCAGCCTTCTCAGTTCTCATTGCTTGTGAATATGGATTTAAACAAAAACAGGGTTTTTAAAGAATGGATATGAACAGAATGTTGCATAGTTGGTTTTATTTTGCCTACAGACATCAACGAGTGTGAGCAATTTGGGACCTGTCCCCAGAACTGCCAGAATTCCAAAGGAAGTTATGAGTGTTACTGTGCCGAAGGCTTCAGATCCTTGAGTAGCATCTATGGAAAACGGTGCGAAGCTGATGGTACGATGGGTTCATGTTGAGATTATTGACTCTCGGAGAAATAATGCTGATGAGTATGATATACCAGAAAATAAACTGTAGACCCTCAGTCTTATTTTTAATTCATCAGTTACTTCTCTTCCAAAGCCCATCCAGTATCTTCTCCACTCTCCTGTCTTGCCAGATTTAAACAATAACTACAATTCCCCAACAAATATGTAGGAACGCAAATAGGACTCAGGTGTTACTTATTATTCTGGATTTAGCCCCTTCTCCACCTTGATAAAAACTTCAGAAGGTGGACAAGATGTCACTCTCCAGAAGATTCAAACAATGAAAGCTTGCTCATAGGATGGTCATCAACAGAAGGAAATTAATGAGGCTCTACGGCATCCACTCCACTGAGATTGAGGTTGGAGGCCCATAATCCAAGATGGGTCACAGCAAACAGTCAGACTCAATTGGTGCAAGTCAAAGACACTTTGTTGACATATCCCTTTTTTTATGGTTCATAGACTACCGATCACAGATAGAAAGAATGTGCCAAAAAGCCTGGCACAGTCATAATTTCAAGCATTAGTTCTACATTTTAGGTTAATGCCAGTATCCTAGAATCAGGCCTGATAGATAGAAAGCAGTAACAAATACTAGATGGAAATGAAAAACAGGGAAAGACTAATTCAGAAGTGTTACAGTCCAAATTTCCAGAGGTCTGATTTAAATCAGCATATTCCAGTTAAGAGGCATAGGTCTTTATCAACTTACAGATTTCAATCTGAAGTTTGTAGTAGAGTTTATGGAATTTCATAAGAAAACAGCATTTTATTTTGCAAATTAAGGGTAAAATGGCTGTTTAACTTCTTCATACAAATTGAGCTTTTAATGCATACATTTGACTAACATACTTAAATATTTTACCCTCCAAACATTTTTGGCACTGAATGAAAACTAGGGTAAAGGCATTTGAACAGTTGGTCTGGTAATTAAGCAGCAAATTTAAAAGTGTTTAAATATTTTAACTAAGGAGATGACTGAAATAAATTAGGATAGTCATAGAAAACAATGTCAAGATAGGAAATTTATAAAATGAACTTTCAGAAGTTACTTAAATTAGATCTGATTGACAGCAGGCAAGTAAATTAAATAAAAACAATTAAACAGTGCATCTCAGGACGCATCACCATTAAAATAGCTGCTTTAGGGGAAAAAATACATTAAAAAAAAACAAACCAAGAACAAGCTGTTTTTTGTCATTAGCTAGAAGCTAAATTGGGTCATGGAGCTGATTACCTATTAAAAGAATCACAAAATCTGTCAGTAAAGAGTGAGGAATGAGGACTTACTGGAAAACTTTTAGTAAGACTATCTATACATAATGTATTTCTGCTGTGAGACTGAATGTCTACAATCTTGTCTGTTTGATTGTCAGTGAATAAAGAAAAAATTCAGTGGAAAAAAAAGACATTTTCTAGGGTTCTCAGTCTTGCCTTGCTCCAAACGGTTGCCCACTGAGGACAACGGACAAAGAACAAAGAACTGATAATGTCTCTAATAGAAATGCTAGCTTTCCACCTGAAATGGAGATGAGGTCAACAGTCCTTGACTTTACAACCCAGCTGGGTAGTCAGCTCTATTGATTAGCAGAGAGATACCTACTACTTTATATAAAATATAAAATATATTTTATATACTCTATATTTTAAAAGTTTAGATAGAATTCAAACAGATAAAGCAGCCCTTCATTTATTTACAGGTAACCCTCCCTTGTTGCTACTTCCTGAAAATGTGCGAATTCGAAAATATAATCTTTCATCTGAGAAGTACTCGGATTATCTGGAAGAACAGGAACATATTCAGGCTGTTGATTATGATTGGGATCCCGAGGGCATAGCTCTCAGTGAGTATCAGCTTTGGTATCTGTCCTTGATATGAACTGAATCGACTTACAAGGCTTTGAGCTTTAGGGAATTAAACTTTTGAGTGAATTTTGTTGCCTGAGTGGAAGAGGAAGCGCCTGCTCTCCAGCATGCTCCAGGCGCCTGAGCATGGCGGTGGGTCCCAGCCAGCCTTTCCCAGCTTCTCACCAAACCCTTTGCCATCTTTGGGGATTACCCTTTCAGGACCACTTCATATCCTTTTGTTTAGCATCTCCTTGTCTTTGCTCATGCAGATCTTGTGCTTCCCTGCCATTGTACACTTGGGAAATTTCTACTCAAACTTCAAAGACCCAGTTCAGGTGTCACCTTCTCTGTGACAGCTTCTGTAATTCCTCCTGGCACAGTTCCATGACTTCTTACCCATGAGCCTGTAGCATTTTATCCACACTTTTATTAAAACACGTGTTACATTGAGTTATATCTACTTGTCCACATATTTTTCTCCCTACCTCTTACCCATGTGCTCTTTGGAACCAGAGATTGAATCTAATTCATGCCTACATGCCTAGCACCTGACTCAACATCTAGTACAGTGTATGTGGTGGGAGCTCAAAACATTTAGTTCAATGAATGGAAAAATAAATAATGCTTATTGTTGAGTCCCTCATGGCTCTGTATGGTGTGTGGGAGATGGTAATCTGGCAGGAGTCAGAAAACTTCTATGCCTGTCTTCCTCACTTACTAGCTATGTTATGACCTTAAATAACGGTAGCAATTGTCTGGATCTCCATTTCTTATCTATAAGAGCAGTATTCTTGTTCTGCCTGCCTACCTCAGAGTTGTTTTGAAGATCAAATTAGATCATAGATGTGACAATGCTTGGCAAACTATCAATAACTACCGTGTTTCCCTGAAAATAAGACCGGGTCTTATATTAATTTTTGCTCCAACAATCTACATTTATTTATTCATGTACAAAAAATCTACATTTATTCAAACAGTCATGTCTGTCTGATGGGGCTTATGTTTGGGGTAGGGCTTATATTACGAGCCTCCTGAAAAATCATGCTAGGGCTTATTTTTCAGTTAGCTCTTATTTTCAGGGAAACACAGTATGCAATGTAAGATTTATTGTTATTATGTTTTCACACTTAGTTATGCAATACAATAAGCTTTTTAAGAATAGTGTATACCTAGGAAAATATATGCCTTAAAAGTCACAATCTTCCTGTGCTTTTTAAAGTGTCTGCTGTCCACTGTCCTTTAACCTATACATAAAATATGACTTATCTACATAGCTCCTTTATTGTCACTGTTACCGAGTGTGATTTCAAACTCTCAACAGCCTGCCCCTCGTTTATGTATACATTCGATTTTGAAAACTAGAACTTGATCCTAATGAGAGTAAATAAGCTCTTGGCTGCAGTATATTTTAATGAAT
The DNA here is from genome assembly GCA_033961575.1 of Aselliscus stoliczkanus. Lineage (NCBI taxonomy): Eukaryota > Metazoa > Chordata > Mammalia > Chiroptera > Hipposideridae > Aselliscus > Aselliscus stoliczkanus. Next base: position 120,617,999 of record CM066731.1, on the reverse strand, counting down.
TACCTTCAGAGAGAGATGACTAAGTATGTATTAATATTATCAATTAAAGCATTTGTTGCTAATAGCTCTTCAAGGATGATAGGTTTTGAGGTTTGATCATATTGATGTTATTGAATTTTTAGTATCATAGGGACAATGAGGAGGTAGAGATGTCAGTTTCTCCTTTACCTGATGTTCTTCACATGAAACTGACATGTGTGTCTTGCCTCTGCAGGTGTCCTGTATTACACTGTGCTTGGGCATGGCTCTAATTTTGGGGCTATCAAGCGTGCCTACATCCCCAACTTTGAATCTGGCAGCAATAATCATGTGCAGGTAATTAACCTGGGCCTGAAGTACATAATGCAGCCGGATGGATTAGCAGTGGACTGGATAGGAAGGTAAGTTTAGCACCCACTCCCCTCTTGCCTGTTCTATTTTCCTGGCCAGAGCTGGTTCCTGTGCACCTGGGCTCATGAGTTAAGCTGGACCAGATATGGGTGTGCTCAGCTGCTGGTGCAGCTGGGTGATGCCTGGGCTTCCTCTAGCCCGAACAACCCCCTCTGCTTACCCCACTGGGTCCTGTAATCATTATCATTTCCTGTATTTTATGTGCACCATGAAAACATTTGGGAAAGCACAAAAGTCAAGATTCTATATTTATATCTAGGGAGCACTCTTGCCAACAGAGTTCTAGTTTCCAAAATTAATTTTTCAGTACTACTGATTTTGTGAAGAAATGGGACAGCTTCACAATTCTCCCAGCAAGGCAGTTGAGATGAAACACTTTTCTCTGTGGTAATTATTATTATTATTATATTGAGGGCACTGTAACTGGCCTCACATGTGGGACCCAAACCAGGGCCGCTGGCGTCCCAAGCCTAACCACCGTGCCACTCGGCCGGCTCTTGTGGACCTTTTTTTTTAGCTGAGCCATCCTGCCACCTCCTGTTGGCAGCTCAATGGCAACTCAGCTCAGGCTGCCATCGAACCGCCGTTGCTCAGAGCTCAGCTTGCATTCTTGAGCGAGCTCTTAACTGAGCCACTCGGCCGGCCCTTGTGGTAATTATTTTAGGGAGGAACAGTCTACATCTTTTGTTTTAAACAGGCTATGTTGTCTGAACAGATTGGAAATGTGATTCTCCTGTTTAATTTTTGGGTTTTTGTTAATTGAGTTAGTGTAAGATCCATTCTGCTCTTTTAGGTTTTCTAGAACGCCAGGAACCAGAGCCACACATTTTGGATGATCCCTAAGTAAGAACTTTAAGTAGGTTTATCATCAGGTAGATGTATGAGACACAAACTGATATGGAAAAGTCAGTAAGCTCCTTCTTCATCAAAGAGCCTTGCACTGGAGTGACTTTTGTGGAAAAGTGATATGGTTAGAATCAGAGCTCAAGAATTCCTAGAGCTCCTTATGTCCTTGAAAATGAACTAATAGTGGAGAAAGATTTGAGAGAGAAGGCTCAGTGGCTTGCTGCCGGCTGGGAGAAAGAAGAGTTGTTTGCCATGTTTATTAATTTTCACCTTTAAATAAACTTGTCTGGTATTCCTGAAAGACTTGAAATCTCTGAAGAAGTTAATTAGGTCCCCACCGTGCCTGCAAGCTAACAGGAGACTCATTTCAGCATTTCCTGTCAGGAAACAAGTCCTCAGAGAGTCAGAAACTTGAACCGCTAGATTCTAACACTTCCTTCTGAAAAGCAAGCAGGCAATGGCAGATCTGTCTTCTTATTTGAAGTTTTCACCTCTTTCTCAGCATTAGTGAATGAGTGAATTAAGAAACAGATGGAGTGCTTTCTGCTTGTGAGAGACTGAGACCTCTGGTCTTAGGGATGGAAGAAGGGCAGGCTGGCCTGGCTGAGCTTGTTATTTGAAAGGCTATCTCTACTCATTCTTGGAAGTGATGCCAGATTCCTGTTGATTCCAGTGGGGCTCTTGGCTGATTCAGCTGACTCACAGCTAGTCAGAATTAAAGGGGCAGCCCAACAGTGCTTAAGACTTCTACCTAGAAGTACATGCCTCATAATAATGCCAGATGTAAGGCCCATCTTCATGCCTGATCCTGGCTGACGAGGCAGAAGTCCCCTCCTTTCTTCCCTTTTCCACTTGTAACCTTCCAAACATGTCCCCTTGGCTGAAGAGATTGGGGCAGTCCCAAGAGATGGAGGCTGTGCTTGATCACTAGCATCTGAGTAGCGGTCCCACCAGCCAGAACTTCCAAATGAAATGCTCTCATCTTCAAACCTCCTCCCCAGAAGTGGCCGGTCTATACTTTTCAGTTGTTTAACTTTGTCGTTCAAAATTCAGGCATATTTACTGGTCAGATGCCAGGAGTCAACGGATTGAGGTAGCTAAGCTTGACGGAAGGTATAGAAAGTGGCTGATTTCCACCCAACTGGATCAACCAGCTGCAGTGGTTGTGAATCCCAAACTAGGGTAAGTACTTGAAGGAATCTTTAACATTCTAGATATTTTCTCCTGGATTCTCAAAACATTGCATGTTTAATTATTTTTTCCTAATTGTACTGAAAATGTCTTGGATTTTTTTGGAGTGGCATCTATGACTATTTTCAAGAATTATAATATGCCCTAAAGATCATTTAGGACCAATCAGGCTTTAGACCAAGTGCTGTGTAAGGGGAAGGCCTCTGGTCACATTTTTTTTCAGAGCCCACACATTCCTCAATAGAATTTAAGGATTGGTCTATACCTGATGATTGGTTTAGACTAGAGATTGCAAAGTGGTGCCTGATGGGCTAAATATGGCCAATGGGCATGTTTGATTTTAACTAACAGAGCTGTAAGGTTTTTTTGTTTGTTAACTTACTTGTTCACAAGTAAAAAAATATATATATTTTTTTAATCTGTATTTTGGGCTTGAAAAATCAGAAGGACTAACATTAAGTATCAGTGTTGCCTAGAGCCTTTAGACAGGGCCCTGGTCTCCCCTTCTCTCAACATTTATAACTGCTCTGCTCCACTCATTTATCTTGCCTGCCTGGTCCTTTCTAGATATTTGAAGTGGTGCAATTCCTGGTCTATGAAATTCTTCTCTAATTAAGTATTAATTGGATAGAAAATAACACATTTGAAAAGAGTTAGAACATAAGCTCCATGAGGAATCCTTGTTTTGTTTTCTGATACATCTCAAACACAGAACAGTGCCTCTCACACAGTAGGCATTCAATAAATATTTTTATGAAGAAGGAACAGCTTTTGTAATTACATATATATATATATATATATATATTTTTTTTTTTTTTTTTTTTTTTTTTTCCTTGAGGGCAGTGTCACTGGCCCCCATATGTGGGGCCCAAACCCGGGCCGCTGGCTTCCCAAGCCAGCTCTTAACCACCATGCCACTCGGCCGGCCCCGTATATATTTTAAAGGGTCTGAATGTATATCCTTGGGCAGGGCTGGGCAGTTTCTTTTGAGGAAGTGTAGTTTTCAGGAAGGATAGACCACAGATGCATGAGCTGCCCTCTTTTTCTCCCTGTCTTCTTTTTTTTTTTTAAGATTTTGTTGGGGAATCGGGGAAGGGGACCAGACAAGTTGCTGTCCTTTTTGTTCTTCAGTCTAGTTGTGGAGGACATTGCTTCACTGGCCCATGTTGGTATTGTGATCATTGTGCTCTTCCCGGCTGAGGCAGATCGGTCGCCAGCCATTGGATGGCCGCTCACGGCAGCTCACAGCAGCTCACGCTGGCTACCGGCCATTCGCAGTAGCTTATGGCAGCCCACTGCAGCCCCACTGCAGCCTAGCCATGGCCGGTGACGCATGGCAGCCCAGCTCCAGGTCGAGCTGCTGTTCACTCTCTTAGTTGTAGAGGGCGCAGCATCACTGGCCCTCATGTAGGATCCAAACCGGGGCCCTGCTGCTCAGAGCTGGTGTCCCAAACCCACTGTTAACCTTCCACGCTTATCTTTCCACTCGGCCAGCCCTCTCCCTGTCTTCTAAAGTAAAGTATAGAAATAGCGTCACTTGGCACCCAGGCCTCTATGAAAAACAGTTGATTTCCCTGTTGGAAGTCCATGCTTCGTTTCTAGGGGAAAAGCCTCACTAGATGAAATGAGGCTTACAATGAGGAAACTTTCTGTCACAGGCTCATGTACTGGACCGACTGGGGCAAAGAGCCTAAAATCGAGTCTGCCTGGATGGATGGGCAGCATCGGAGCATCATTGTTCAGGAGGACCTGGGGTGGCCAACCGGCCTTTCTATTGATTATTTGAACAATGATCGGATCTACTGGAGTGACTTCAAGGAGAAAACTATTGAAACCATAAAATATGATGGGACTGATAGGAAAATTGTTGCCAGTGCAGGTTAGTAATGAGGTAGCATTTAATATATGAAAAAAAAAATCAATCTATTTCCAGTCTCTTTGTTCATTTTCTCAAAAAGGAACTGGTCTTTTAAGAAATGGTTTATACAGTTTCCTAGATACCCCTCCCCCCAGCTCCTAGTTGCTGATTTAAATGCAAATGAAACTATTAGCAATAATTAAGTCCTTTTTGTTCTTTTTACATAATTTTAAAGAAATGCTCTCAGCAGGATCTATCAAAATAACTGAGTTTCCTGTTAGGTTGCCCTGATAGAGGTGGCACTCATATGTACCAGTGGTAATCCATGTCTAGCCACTTCTAGACATATTCGTTTTTAATGTACTAGATTGTTATATACAGCTGGAAACATCTAGAAGAAAAGAAATGTTTTCTTTTCTTATCCAGACTCTGCATAACTGCAACAATCCAGAACATATAAGGTTTTCCTGATAAGCTTATGTTGAAAGAAAAAAAAAAAATCTCTGCCACACAGAACATTTTCCAAAAATCAAATAAAATCAGCAACTTGAAAGTTAGCAAATGTCCTATAATTGTGTTAGCCAATAGGCATTAATCTAGTTTAATTTCGATTATCTTGATTTCCCAACACAGCACACTTTTGTGGTCCCATATAGAGAGAGTCTGCCTGAATGTTCCTGGAATTACAATGCCTTGAAATTTATCCCTTGAATTTGTCTAGGGATAAATTCAAGCAGAATGGTGTCTGATGTATAAGTGGGGTTAGGGTATTTTCTTTTCACTAACCTTGTTTTGTTTTGTTTTTCCCCTGTGGGTAAGCAGCAATGAACCCTTATAGTCTGGACATCTTTGAAGGCCGGTTATACTGGGTATCTAAAGATAAGGGAGAAGTATGGACACAAGATAAATTTGGGCAAGATGAGAAAGAGAAAATGCTGACAGTGAGCCCTTGGCTCACTCAAGTTCGAGTCTTTCATCAACACAGATATAATCAGTCAGGTAATCGCCAACCTTGGAATGTGATGTTTCTTTTATTTCAGATTAATGGCTATATTGTTGGAAAATGGCAGTGGATTACAATAGGCTGATCTCTTGGTTCATAAAAAGTGTGTGTGTGTATGTGTGTGTGTGTACTTTAATTATTTTGACCAAAGAAAGAAAATTAGAGGTTGAATGAAATTATGTACACCACCAGCAGAATGAAGTAAAAATATTTCAGTCTTCATTGTTTGGAGTTATAGAATCCAGCAGGCATCAGGACCCTGCTAAGTGTGAGTTGGGTCACTAAGTCACAAAATGGATTTCCTGAACATCATTAGTCTTACCCGCTCTTGCAATTGTAAGTCTAGACTAGACAAGTTATCTGAGCTATATGAGCCTTAGTCTAAAATTATTTCTCAGATACGTTTCTCCCCTCTCCCCTCTTTCTCATATTCTTAGTTCTGGGTTCCACTTCATCAGGTTACCTGTGTTCTAATTCATCGTAAGGAGTAAGCAAAAAGGGAAAGGAAATTTTTCAAGTGAGGAAAGGAAATAAACTTTTAGGTTCTATATGTCAGATTCTCTCTTCAGTGTTAACCCAGACACCTGTTGTTTCAATTAATATTCTCCAAAACTGTATAATGAGGTTTTATTCTCATGTCACATATAAGGAAACTGAAGATAGGAGAGATTTAGTAACCTGTGTGCCCAAGTTGTACAACCAATGGATGGGTTTTAATTAGAAATGTTCTTTAAATTTAATTCCATTCAACCCAAAGCTCAGCATTTTTTTCTTCTGGTCCAGTGATCAGTATACCTAGATCTAGGTTGAACTCTATGGCTGTGTGACCTTGACAAGTCACCTCTCTTCCCATCCCTTGTATGTGAAACAAAGGTGGGGCCTGAGGCCCCCTTGAATTCACTGATACTCTGAGACCTTAAATCAGCTTTAACAAATTGGAACTCAGTGCTGAGCCTCCCAGGAGGTGACACTGATGGCACATGCCCTTTCTAGGGACTAGCTCCCTTGTGTTGTTGGCAGTGATTGCTGATCCTCCAAAACACTCCAGCTATCATGTCCTAGATGCTCCTGGGGCTCTCACACTTGGCAGTTTTAAAAGCAGGAGGGGAGAGCCCAGTACACCTGGTCAGCCCCCTCTGGCCTGGCCCCGTAGGGAAGGCTGCCTAAGAGTCAGACACGGGAAAGTCTGGAGCCTTCCTCTGAAGGGAAACCATCACCATCAGTGCATGCTCTGGGCTCCCAAAGGACAGTGCTGAGTGCTGTGTAGGCCAAAGACCCCGCCCAGCGTGCCAGATTGGCATTCACTCTGGCCCAGTAGTTCTCACATTTTAGGACATGTCAGATCACCTAGGGAGCTTGTTGAACACAGTTTGTTGAGCCACACCTTAGCAGTTTCTGATTTAATATGCCAGAGGTGGCCTAATAATTTGCATTTCTAACAAGTGCCCAACCAGTGCTAATGTTGCTGGTTCAGGGACCACATTTTGAGAATCCCTGCTCCAGGCCCTACTCAAAGTGTGGTTTGTGGACCAGTAGCATTGGTATCACATAGGAGCTGGTTAGGAATACACTCTCAGACCCCACCCTAACCCTTTGGATCAGATTCCCCAGTTGTTTTGTATTACATTAAAGTTTGAAAAACTCTGCTCTAGAGAGCTGAAGAAATGGAAATGGGACAGATTCTGAGTGAGGCTTTCAGATTGTGCCTTATTATTTTATCGCCATGCCTTGTCAGTCGTTACATTTTGGATGATAGAGGCTCAGGATCACAGAATGTTAGTCTGAGAAGGAATTTGGAGATCATCTAATCCTTGGATAGATCGTAATATATGCTAAGGTAGAATTCAGAAGACTGTGGAATTACTGGAAGTACTTTTAGTGGTAATACTGGAGCTCTATCTCAGACCAATTTAAATATGAATGTCTGTGACTGGGCATCCTGTCCTTGTGAATAGCTCCCCATTGATTCTGATAATCATAGATCTAAATTCCCTTGTCCTACAAATAAAGAGACTGAAGCCCAAGGAAGTTCTCCTTGGAGGGTGAGGGTAGAAATCACATCCAATATAGGCTTTGGATGGACTACACATTATGACCTGTCCAACTTTGGGTAATGATAAATCTTGATATGATAATGGGGTCTTACTCGTTTTTTTGAACTATCTCAAATTGCTTAGCACTGATTAGATTTTGAAGTTATGCAGTGACCAGACACTACCTTCTAAACCTGCCAGGGCAATAGAGGAGATAAGTGATGTCAGTAGAAAATGTGAGAAGCACAGAAATGGGATGGAAGGCACAGGGAGGGACTGTGACACTTTGGTAGGGTGGCAGGTGGCATGTGGCCTAGAGGTATTGGGATGCTGCTTGGGCTTTAATCTCACCTGGCAGGGCCATAACTCAGTTGATGGGCATATCCTTGGTTGAGGTATTCATTTCCCCCTCAGAGTCTAACTGCTGTTCTCATCTGCTTTCCAGTGCCCAACCGCTGTAAAAATGTCTGCAGCCATCTCTGCCTCCTAAGACCTGGAGGATACAGCTGTGCTTGTCCCCAAGGATCCACCTTTGTAGAGGGCAGCATCACCGAGTGTAATGCAGGTAGGGGCACTGCCTGGGCAGCCACAGGGGCCTGGGAGAGCTGCTCTGCCTTCTTCATTAAGTTTCCTACCTGCACTTCATCTTCTTCCAGAGCCTGAAGACTCCGTTTACTGGGTCCTTTGCAGAATGGAGTGGGGATGGCTAGAAGGAGGGATGAGAGATGGAGCAAAAATGAACAGAGCTGAGTGGGCCAAACAGAACTTGTGCTCCAATGATTTCTGAGAATTACTTGCTAAGATCAGCAGAGATATAGATCTAGTGGCTCTAAATCTACTGTTGTGTTGTTTTGAAAAGTGAATTTTCTATAAGGCCTCTCCCTCCTTTCTCCATCCCATATTGGGTGACTGTCACCCCAGAATCCATTCAGCCTTAACGAGATTCCTCAAGGTGGAAGACCAGGTTCCTGAGGTTGGGGGCCTTATACAGTACAGAGGGGAGGGCTAGAGGAGGGCTTTATCTTGTTGGGAGGTAGGGGATAGAATAAGGAAGCAGTGGTCAAACTCTCATACCAAATGTTGTGGATGATCTGTGCTTGGCAATACCCCTCTTCAATGACTCTTAAATTGAGGAGCTAATAAGCCACGGGGAATAACTAGTGTCGCTAACTAGTATTCAGTGCTTGATAAGCACATCAAAAAAATCATCCTGCAGTTCCCCAGCCTCCCATTTTATGGCTCACGTATCCCAGTTTTAGCCAATGGTGAAATGAAGAGGCTTAACCACCTCCTACCACCAGGGGGAGCAAACAGGTACACAAGGTACCACGTTGGCACTCCAGCCAGGCTGAAAAGTTGGCAAGTTTAGATAATGAACTCAGGGAATGAAAATGGCTTCCCTCTGACTCCCTTCCCCTAGTCCCATTCTCATTCTAGGGCTACTGGGGAAATACTGGCAAGATGACAATATTTAGCAATGTTGTGAACAAAATGACAATTTAAAGCTTTTGAGATTTCTGCTGTAGATGGATTGTTCTTACATTTACTGCAATTTCACTTTGAAGAAGAGGTGTTGTCCAGATTATCACGTTATTTACTACTTTCCTCATTTACATTTTTTGCCAAGTAGATTATAAGATTCCCATTTAAAAGAACTTTAACCAAAATAAGCATGTTAGTGATGGTAGTCATTCTATATGGGGTCTTGGTTTGGTATATTAATTAATCCACTAATTTAATAAGTATTTATTGAGTGTCTTTTATGTACTAGGCACTGTTCTAAGTGCTGGAAATAACAGAAGTGAACAAAACAAACAAATCCCCTGCTTTTATTGAGCTTATATTCTAATGGGACCATAAGTACAGAACCCGATAAATATATAATGTCAGGTGGTAAAAGTAAAAGGAGAAAACTAAAGCAAGATAAGAGGGATGAGGGTGGGGTGGGAGTGGTGTTGCCTTTTTAGATAGAGGGAAGGCCTCTCTAATAAAAGGTAGAGACTCAAATTGAGGGATCGAGTCAGAAGGGTATCCAAACTCCTTAAATAAACACACAGGTGATAAATACTTCCTCAGCATCTTCTAGGCATAAGAGATAGAAACTCTAGTGACCCATCAGGCACATCCAAGGAGGATATGGGGTCTGAGCTGGAGCAAAGACCCAGAGCAAAGGCAGTTTTAGAAGACTTAAAAAATGGAGGAGCTTTCTCACCAGCTGTCTGTCAAGCATCTACATATCTGTATCTGTGTGTCTGTCTATTGGTTGGTTGATGGTTCACTGATGCTTTGGAGCCTTTAGTTGAAGTTTGGAGGAGTGCCTAACATGAACTCTTGATTTTGGCTGGGTTTATAGAGGAGAATTCTGAACACTTCAAATGAGAAGGTGAATGTCCTAAGAGATTCCTTTACCACAAGTTTCTTTTAACTATTTGTGTTCTGGAGTCTAGCATCTCTCCATTATTTTGGGCATGGGGAGAAATGCTATAAACTGCCCCTTTCTTTCCATCCAATGTATGTTACTCTCCAAGACCTTATTATCAATAAGGAAATTCATCTGACTTAAGGGGAAGGTCATGTTTTTAAAGGGAGACTAATTAACTTCCCACCCCCTGCCCTCCCCCCAAATCCCCCAGGCTGGAAACTGGTTTGCATGATGTTGGTGCTCTGCTGAGTATGGCTCACTGACTGACACATGCATGGCTTTCCCTTCCTGCAGCTATCGAAAATCCCATCATCATGCCCCCGCCATGCAGGTGTATGCAAGGAGGAAATTGCTATTTTGATGAGAATGACCTCCCCAAATGCAAGTAAGTCTGAACGTTGAGTTCTGAGCTGTAGGACTTGCCTCTTCTGGGGGAATTCGAGACCTGAAAGTAGCCAGAAAAACAGGTACAGGAACCTTGCCAGTTCACTAATTGTCACACCTTAACAACTTGCCTTCCCTTGGGGGAATCCACAGAGAACAAAGACAGTGCTTCTCAAATTGTAACGTGCAGAAGAACCAGCTGGGGTCTGGACCAAATGCTCAGCTCATTCACAGCGTATTTCTAACAAACAAGCTCCTGGGACAGGCCACAGAAATGTGGACCACACTTTGGGGAACAAGGCGTTAGAGAAATGACAACTACCGCATTTTCCTACTCACCTGGTGTTGTCAGTTACAATTGGATTGTGGGAGAGCAGCTGTCAGCAGAGGTGCTTCAGGACCAGGCACGTGTGATGAGCAGAGACTGAGCTAAAGACATGGAAAGAAGAGAACTATTGAGAAAGCTCTAATATAGAACAAGATAAATGGAGGGGGGCAGGGGTGGTAATGAGGGTAAAAGGGATCAAATAGATGGTGGTGGAAAGAGAATTGACTCTGGGTGGTGAACACACAATGTGATATATAGACGATGTATTGAAGAATTGTACACCTGAACCCTATGTAACTTTACTAACCATTGTCACCCCAATAAACTTCAATGAAACAACACCAACAAGAAAGATAAATGGAGGTCTTTAAAAAGTATTTAATGAAAGCACATCAGAGGAAAGAACATAATTATGGTTTCCATTTTTACTCTCTAAGGAAAAATCCCATAGATTGCAGATGACACCAGTAAGTTTATTTGATCAGGCTGACCTTGTAAGATGCCACTGCTATTCTGTTGAAAATGAATTTCCAAAGTCAGATTACTATTCTTTCTGCTTCTCATCTGTTGGCAGAATAAACAAAAGTCATGCAGGATACACTGTCTGTTCAACATGTTAATTTACTCAGCCAAACCACTCTCTACCTCAAGATGTGCTTATCAAATTGCAACACACCTAAGAAGGCAACCCCTTGTGAACAATTTTGTACTTTCAGGTGTCCTAGTGGCTACATGGGGAATTACTGTGAAATAGGGCTTTCCAAAGGAGTTTCTCCAGGAACAAGTGAGTTTTAAGAATCTGAACAACTTGGAAATACTTCACAGTGCTTACATTGAATGCTATTTATATTCTGTTTAACCCAGTCTTTGAAGAATGAATGGTTCTTCTCCTTCACATGTTAATATGTTCTCTTCTTCCCTCCTGGATGGCAGCAATGGCTGTACTGTTGACAGTCATCCTGATCATCATAATTGGAGCTCTGGCAACGTTAGGATTTTTCCATTATAGGAAAACTGGCTCCCTTTTGCCTTCTCTGCCCAAGCTGCCAAGGTCAGTTTCATTGTGTGCAATATTGATTTTTAGAAGCCTGTGTGACATGATGGCTATATGAATAACTTAGTTTTTGTTGTTGTTGTTGTTTTAAGTCAAGAAAACACAATACACAGTTCACCTATTTTGCAGAATGAAAAAGTAGTAAACTTAAAATAGTCACTTCAAATTACAACTTCTTTTCTTTTTCTTTTTTTTTAACTTTATTGGGGAACAGTGTGTTTTTCCCAGGACCCATCAGTTCCAAGTCAAGTTGTTATCCTTCAATCTTAGCTGTGGAGGGCGCAGCTCAGCTCCAAGTCCAGTCGCTGTGTTCAATCTAGTTGCAGGGGGCGCAGCCCACCATCCCATGCGGGAGTCGAACCGGCAACCTTCTTGTTAAGAGCACGAGCTCTAACCAACTGAGCCATCCGGCCACCCACCAGCAGTTCATCAGCAGCTCAGCTCAAGTCATTGTCTTCAGTCTAGTTGCGGAGGGTGCAGCTCACTGACCCATGTGGGAATCAAACCAGCAACCCTGTTGCTCAGAGCATGCACTCTAACCAACTGAGCTACCTGGCTGCCCCCAAATCACAACTCCTTAATGAAGTGCTTCTCTGAAGGCTGAGTGCTAGTCCTATTTTATAGTCCATATGGTTGTGCCTAGTGGTGGGCATTCAGGTTAGACTGGAGATGTAGTTGGTTGTGTGATGGGCCACGTTTTATTTCTGCAAGTACCAAAGGTTTAACACTTCCAGATAGCTAAGGGTGTTTACTACCATATTTGATGTATAAATTCAGAGGAGGGATTGAGCATTTCATTTAAGTAAGATTTAGCAGTATGATGCAAAAGGTTGTTACAAAAAATAAGAACACTGTTTTGATTACTTCTTTTCAGCTTAAGCAGTCTTGTCAAATCTTCTGAAAATGGAAATGGGGTGACCTTCAGGTCAGGGACGGATGTTAACATGGATATTGGAGTATCTGGTTTTGGGCCTGAGTCTGCTATTGACAGAGCAATGGTGATGGTGAGTATGGTTTCAGAATGACTGTTTGAAGGTTGTCATTTTTACTGTTTTATAAAAAAACAAAAACACTTTTTATAAAGAATAAAATTAACATAAAAAAGAAAGACTTTGTACTTTTCAGAATAGTCTTTACTATGCAGACAAAGTTAGGAAACATTAGGTCTGTTACAGAAATGTGTGTAAAAATAGTAATGAAATTGAAATTTACTCCTGCTCTAAGCACACTATTGAATTGCAATCCTAAACAATCATAAGCTTAATTGGATTCTAAACAGTTTTATGATTTTTGGGAGAGGGGACAGAGAGCATGATATTCTCTTTTTACTTGATGACTTTCTATATGTTTAAAGGAAGGAGTAGGGAAATATGTGTTTCTTAGTCTCGTGTATTTTCCCACCAATGTATAGTGATGGAATAAACCCTGATTTTCAGAGCCAGTGCTTGGTTCAAATCATAACTCTGCTGCTTTCTAAGTATGTAATAATGGGCATGGAGCTAGATTTCTCTGACCCTCACTGCCCCTATCTGTAAAATGGGCACAGGAATACCTCCTGTGAGAGCCAAATGGATGTCTCATGAGTGGACTAGTACAGTATAATCAATATAATCATAATAAATATTGGGAAATCATTTTCAGTATTCTGCCTTTTCTCCAATGCTTTCCTTTTTATCTCTGCCTAAAAGCACAATATTATCCATTCTTTCTTCTTGCTCCCCTCCCTCTTCTCTTCTTTGCTCTTCTTCCACCCCCTCCTCCACCCCTCCCACCCTTTTCTCTGGTGTCCAAATCCAATCCCCAAGTAAGTATTTATACTAAGGAACCATGGGCATAGGAAGAGTGTTTCATTTATGTAACTTTACATAATGGTTTGCCATGTGGAGGCCTTGTGTCTCTACTGTGCCTTCTCCTTCCCCTCCTTCTTCTCCTCCTCCTCCTCCTTCTCCCTTTCCCCTTCTCTTCCTCCTCCTCCTCCTCCTTTTCCTTCTTCCCCTCTCCCTCCTCCTCCTCCTCCTCCTTTTTTTTGGGGAGGGGGTAAATTTGGCATGGTACCTAGCATGCCTCTAGGTGTGAGGGGGACACCTTCCTCAATGTGAACCAAATCAGTATTTTTTTTTTCCCTTATCAGAGTGATCACTTTGCCATGGAGATGGGGAAGCAGCCCATAATATTTGAAAACCCAATGTATGCAACCAGGGACAGTGCTATCAAAGTGGCTCAGCCGACCCAGGTGAGAAGTGCTTAGACCTTTCTTTCAGGCGCCACTGCTGCTGGTCTTGCGCTACTGCATGGTGAAAGCCCTCTGAGGGGCCAGGCCCCCTCACCGCCCCTCCCATGGAAGGAAGCATGGCGCTCCGGCTCTCAGCTTCACTATCTGCAGTAACAGGACTAACCCAAGGACGCGAGAACTAAAAACCACCAGAACCCTGTTCGGTGGCAGTTGTTAAGGTTTGGCAACCACTCTGGGGGTGCTGACCAAGAGCCTTTTCATCCTGAGTGGTCAGACTAAGAGGTATGAATCTGTTCAGAGGCTTGACAAACAGTGCCCGACACATGCAGACGCTCCATAAATATCTGTGAAATGAATGAGAGAATGAATGTCAGGTTATTGTGCAGAGATTTGGGGGACTGGCCATACGCTTCTGGGTTCTTGTTGGTGTCATGAGGGTGAAATTTGAGGTGACCTCCCTGTGCTTGCCTTTCTCATACTTTTCTGGAAAGTACAATGTGTCTATAAAGGTCTCCACACTTTAGAGGCAGATATCTAAATTCCCTTTGGTGCAGCCCTGTTACTCACTCATCTTTCAGAGGATCAGGGAGATGAGGCAAGAGTCTGGATGAAAGGAAAAATGTTTTCATTGGGTTGGATCGATAACTCCAATATCATTTCCAGTGTCTGTCAACTGTTAGCCTGTTCTTCCTTGGTCAAAACAACTACAGCCTCAGCGAAATACGGTTTTATTGTTAACACCTAAACTTCTTTTGAACTTACATGATTGGTACATTTTAATACAAGATAGAAATGTTTATCTTATGAATAACTTTCTGAAGACCAGAAATGTTTGGATCTTGAAAGCATTTTGCCTAATCCTTTGATATCCAGATAGCAAAACTTGAATCACATGGTAAAATAGATACAAAATTTTTTTTTGGCATTTTCACTTGAAATCAAATGAGGACATGTTTACAAACATACATCCAAGTTCGAGAAGAAATGAAGCAAATGTAAAAATACAGAAGTAAGAGTGAATTTCTACCTGTAATTTATTAATTGGATATCCATGGTAATTTGGGCTTAAGGAGGAATGTGTAGAGGAGTATTAATTCCATTACACCTCTTATTTCAAAAATTCAACCCCCTTTTAGCAGTCCTCTGAAATTATTAATTTTATTCTAAACATCCAAAGATAAGATTCTCAGTTCACCAATAACTTTGGAAATAATTTATGTTATTCTAGGATTTGGGGTGCCAATATACAACCAGAGTATCTTTTATCCAAAAATATGGTCAATAGTGAGAGTAAGGGGGCATAGAGGACATAGTAGAAATGACTATTACTAAGTGAGAGTGTGACTGGTGGTGGGTGTATTTGCCTCCCAGGATTAAGACTTAGTGGTTGGTGCTCCTGATTTAGGGGAGATGGGAGAAGTATTCATTCCTGGGCCCTGGGATGAGTCTCGTGTAATAAAAATGGTGCCTGACTATATCTGTGGGAGATAGTCACAGATATGTGGCAAATAGAACCAAAGACTTGATGAGAAACTTTACGGCAAACTTTCTAAACTGGATAATGGCCTCTAATATTTGCACAGGTAACTGCATCTGAAAATGTGGATAACAAGAACTATGAAAGTCCCATAAACCCTTCCGAGGTAGCTCCAGACACAAAGCCAACTTTCCCAAGTGCTGACGGGACTCAGGTAACATGGGATTTGTAAAGGACTTTGTTAGGGCTCTTAATCCTACGCAAACTAGATAGACTCACAGACCTCAAGATGTGTAGGCAGTTATAAAGATAATTTTGAAACATTATAAATTGAAAAACTTCCTACCAAGTAAATCTACATTCTAACATTGAGATGGGAATGATGTTCCTTGTGACACAGAAGATCCTGTGGAACAGGAGGGCAACAGACTTCTGGGTCCAGCCTCATCAGACTAGAGGCATTTCATTTGAGAGAATGACTTAGCATGAATAAGGAGCTCACTGTGTCAAGGATTCATATGGAAGACCCTTTCCTTTCCTATATAATGCAGTTTTTCTATGGTGGATATCTTTGTTCCCTTAATAATGGATGTTGTTCTTAGCTCTACTGCTGTCACCTATATTCACCACTAGATGGCAATAATATGTACCCTCTTCATTCATCTTACAGTTCAACCAACATCATTGCCCTCAGTGTGCCAAGCACAATGTTGAATAGTGGAGATTAAAAGGAAAAAAAGATCACTAGACAGAGCTTCTGAAGCATGTCTGCAGGCCCCGTGAAATGTGTAGATTATTTTGGTCTACAGAGAGAAATTCAATTCTAATAAAATTGATGTAAAGCTATGTATTAATGGATAATATATTACTAGTTTTAATGGACACAGATGAAGCTATCTAAGATCTAGCTGTTTGATTCTGGGCAGGCTGTTTCACCTTAAGAGTCCTTAACACTTCTCACTGAGGGCACTATTGGCATATTGGTGGGATGGTTCTTTGTGGTATGAAACCATTCCACGCACTGCAGGAAATTTCGGTAATCCTGGTCTCAGTCCATGAAGTGCCAGTAGTGTCTCCCCCCCGGTGCACTGTAATCCCCGCAATCCTCGCCCCACCTTGGCAGTTGAGAACAACAGGATCTGGAATGTCTCGGTCCTACAGTTCTAGGACTTCTATGAAATAATAGAAAGAAACGCAAGTCTAAGGGTAGTTAGAAATCCTACCATTTTTCTACAATCCTTATTTACCAAACTGCATAATCTATACACAGAATTTGTATTTGCAAAGTTAACTTGGAGGTCATTTTGGATTTTCAAGTATTTCAAACATTGGTTCCTGTTCTGCGTGTTCAGGTCAAAATAAAAGTTGAATTCAGTGATGCAAATGAGAAGAGCCCATAACAAAGGCCTCTCTGCCCATGTTTTTTTTGTTTTTGTTTTTGTTTTTTTTTGAGGGCAGTGTCACTGGCCCTCACATGTGGGACCCAAACCGGGGCTGCTGGCTTCCCAAGCCAGCGCTTAACCACTGCGCCACTCGGCTGGCCCTCTTTGCCCATGTTTTCATATAATGAATTTACTAATATCTTCTTCTTCTGTGAGACACACACACACACACACACACACATGCACACACACCACACACACGAATGTTGTCTTAGAAGGTAATTTCAAAGGACTGAATTTTTTCTTTAAGCTACATTAAAAAGTGGACTTCAAAGATTAACTTTCCACAGACACCAGAATACTTGACTGTCATGTATTTGGTTCCCCAAGTCTGATGGAACCCCGAGGCAGTGTGCCGTTTCTTACTCAGTCCAGTTTGAGTCCAGTTATCCTCCTCCCTAGACAGGGATCTCCGCCTGAGCAGGAGGGGGAGTCTGGGGGGGGGGGGATGCTGTAGCCTCTGACATGCACATCGATCATCAAAAACAAAGCGAACACCGAATGGCTCTTTCAAATAAGAGTGGACCTTCACCAGTTGTGGGCCTTTTATTTCTCACCTTCATCTTTGCAGTGTGTCAGTGCTTCCGCTTCCTTTTCTCATCAGCTGAGGCTGCAACCCTCGAAGGTCTGTCCTCCATGGGGTGTCCAGGGATCTTCCTGTATCGGTTGCCTCCTGGGCACTGAGATAACAGCCAGTGTGGCTGAAAGCAGTACAGGCCCTTGGTTAGGATCACCCTAGGGTGACATTAATGTGCCAAAGAGGCTCACAAATATACTTTTCATCGGTAAATCTGCGCAAAGGACTTAAAGTTAAGAACATGAACTCTTGTGACTCAGTCCTGCGATTTCCCAAAAGTCATGTTGACATGCATTGGATTTGCCAAGGAGATAAAAATGAAAATCACCATCATTTCTCTTGTTGGTAATCACCTAACTCCAAATAGCCATTCCATGCTGAAGCAATGACGGTTACGAGTTTTTAGCCTTCCCTATTTAAGTGTAAGCTTCCATAGTTGACCAAGGAGCAAGATATTATTTTTGGAAATGAGAATTACAATCTGGCTTTTTCAGGCAGGCCCTAAAGAAATCGCTTGCCTGTCTCTGTTAAAGCTTCTGCAATCTATGGGCACAGATTCTGTAAACAATAAATTTCTAACTTAGACAATGTTTTAAAATTATTAAATGAAAATAGCCCAGAGAGTTTCAGGTGCTGTTCGCTCGGGGGGAGGAATTGAACAGTTGATCACATGGGCCAGGTCACGTGGTCCCAGGTCCCAAATTGCTTTTTCCTTCATAAAAAGAAAATTTAAAAACCTAGACATGGGGAGAAGAAACTCACAAAAATGTTCATTACTGAAGGTTTTCTGTTTCCCACTTTTCACTTAGGCAACAAAATGGAATATCTTCAAACGAAAACTGAAACAAACGACCAACTTTGAAAATCCAATCTATGCAGAGGTAATTTTTAACAATTTTTCTTAGCACAGGCATTCTTTCTTAGCAATAACTTGTTTGGCTAAATTGGACATACACTCAATATTCAGAGCAAGCTGGTAAAGATTCGTCGTTTAAAAATTTTTTTTTTTATTAGTTTCAGGTGTACAAAAGAGTGCACTAGTTATACTTTTCACCCCTCACAAAGTGACAACCCCGCTCCCCCAATCCGCCGCCCCACTCCCCCCCCATATCATGCATATCCATTACAATTCCATTGACTCCACTCCCACACTATACTCCACATTCCGTGACTATATATATGTTATAGTTGACATACAATATTATTCCACTTCAGCTTCAGGTGTACAGTGCAGTGGTCAAGCCTCTACACCATCCATGAAATAGTCTCCCTAACAAGACATGTGTCCATCTGACACCCTACAAAATATTTACAACATTATTGATTCTATTCCCCAAACTGTCTTTCATATCCCTGTGGCAATATTGAAGTTATCAATTTATGTTGTCTAGTCCCTTCCCCTTCTCCCTCATGCCCACCCCGCTCCCATCTGGCAACCATCAGTTTTTCTTTTGTATCTCTCAGACTATTTCTTTTTCTTTTTTTTTTTTTAAAGATTTTATTGGGGAATTGGGGGAGGGGAACGGTGTTGGGGAATTGGGGAAGGGGAACAGACAAGTTGTTGTTCTGCAGTCTTCATTGTGGAGGGCGCCAGTTGCCACCTGGCTGCCAGTCGGCAGTTCATGGCCTCTAAGCTCAAGGTGCTGTGTTTGATCTTAATTGTGGGTGGGCGTAGCCACCATCCCATGCAGGAGTTGAACCAGCGACCTTGTTAAGAGCACACACTGTATCCACTGAGCCATCCGGGCTGCAGCTCAGCTCAAGGTGCCGAGTTCAGTTTTAGTTGCGGGTGAGCATAGCCCACCATCGAACAGGCAATCTTGTTGTTACACCAGCTGAGCCATCTGGCCACCTGTTGGTGACTCAGCAACAGCTTAGCTCAAGTGCAACATCACTGGCCCATATGGGAATCGAACCGGCGGTCCTGTTGCTCAGAGCTCGCGCTCTAAGCCAACTCTTCACCAACTAAGCCACTCGACCAGCCCCTCTCTCAGACTATATCTGTTTACTTTGCTCATTTATTCAGTAAATATGCATCTTCTTATACAAAACTGTCTCCAGTCGTGTTGGGGGAATAAATGGCTAATTCATGTTTCCTTGTGGTCTTAGATGGAAAATGAGCAAAAGGAAAGTGCTGCTGTGGCCCCACCTCCCTCACCTTCTCTCCCGGCTAAAATTCGTTCAAAAAGAAATCCCACTCCAGCCTACACTGCAACAGAAGACACTTTTAAAGACACAGCAAACCTTGTTAAAGAAGACTCTGACATGTAGCAATGCTACAATTATTTAGGGAATAATTAGAAACACACTTTTGCACATATATTTTTTACAAACAGATGAAAAAATCTTAACATTCAGTACTTTATTAAAAAAAATATATTTTTTTCCCCTGTTCACCTGTAGTTGGAAGTATCTGGAAACTATGCCTTGTTTGTCTGTGGGTTGTTTTTTTTTTTTTGTACTTAAGTCCATCTCATATTTTTACAAATAATTATCACAATGTACTATATGTATATCTTTGCACTGAAGCTATCTAAAAGTAATGTTATAAATATATTGTACATTTGTAAATTTTGGAAAGATTATCATGTCATTAAATTTGCTAATAAAACTACCCACTGAATTGGTTGGTGGTCATTACAGTAAATGATCCAGTGAAGAAAGGAATTGACTTGGGGCCTTTAGCCATGTCTAAAGAAGAGGCACCACTCGTGTTCCCTAGAGAATTATCCAGGAAAGGAACCCAGGCCCCACTCTTGGGTTCATTTTTCCACGTCAGCACTTAATGTTCAATATTACAGGTAACCTGATTAATAGATATATTGATAAAGGTCACTGTGTGTTATGCAGACATCGCAGACAACGCAGAAGGTAGAAAAAGCAATTCAATCTCACCCCTCTGCATGTTTGCCTTGCCTAACCAGAACACTGTTTCATATATGTTAGCTCTCTAGTTGCCAAGGCAACATTTTTATTTTGTAATGTCTGTGAAAAAAAAAATCCTATGTCATTAAGTACAAGTTAGTTTGCAAAGCGTTTGTATCTAATTGAATAAACTGCTTCACTTGATGGACCATAGGCAATTTACGTCCTTGCCTGGAATCTCAGGTGGTCCGGGAGACTGAATTACTGAAACCCAATCTGTGTCTTTATAAAGGTGTAAAACAAATACTGGTTAAGCAAAGCCTCAACTGGGTTTTTGTTTCTGTGTATGAAAATATCATTATAGTAACTATTTATTTCCTAAGTTGAACATGAATAGAAAGGGAAACAGTTCTTACAGAACCTTCTTTAGGTCCTTTGGCTAAATCATACATTTATATCAGAATGTATGATAGAGTCCAGCTTCTCTTGAATAGTGGGTATAGTCTCCACAACCAGAACCATGGCAGGAATATTCCATTTTCATACCAAGTAGAGTTTCTGGCTCTCTGTGCTAGTATTGCACATTTTTAAAAACAATGAATGAATGGTTAGATAAATGGATGGTTGGATGGATGATGAATGGATGGATGGATGGATGGATGGATGAAACATGTACTACTGATTATTTTATTTCTGAGTCCTCAAAATATTTGTTGCTCATATTTTGAGTGCTCATTGTCATTACTTTGAAATGTATTTTGATTAGAAAAGCAAATGGAAATGATGCTGCTGAAAAATTTCTAATAAATGTGTATTTTATCAGACTTCTTTTGTGTGCTTCTTAAGCCCAGGTCATGAATCTGGTATTTTGCTGTGCAGACAGCTTGGGGCCTTGAGTGCTGGGGAACCCAGGAAACTGGGATGCCCAGGGTTCGGGTAGCGACAGGAATTCCCAGAGCACTCAGGCCTGGCAGGGTGATCCCAGAAAGAAGAGTAAGCCTCGTTTAGGTCCCCACCTGAACTCAGGATGGGCAGCCCCTTTAATTGCCTTTCAAAGTCAATTTCCACCTCTCCTTTTCCTTCCTTGTCCCCTAGGCCAGGAGCCAGGTTTATATATTTAGGATCTAATTGGGTTCCAGAGCTTAGTGGAAATACGCCCTCCTGAGGAATCCTGGAGCTGCTCCAGCTGAGAAAGAGCTGCGAGGATGGTCACAGCTGGAGAGGGCTTTGTTCAGAACTTGAATTCAAGTTTCATTGGGTATATTTTGATGTCTTAACCCTAGGATGTGAGTTCTATATCAAGAGTAAAAGGGAGGCAAGAGAACCTTGAAAATGGTTGTAATTTCCAGCTTTGATACTTGTCTTGGGCTTTAAGCTCAGTAAGAAATTATTCTGGGGACTTAATTCTATGAGAATGAGTTTCCTGCTTAGCTTCATTTCTAGGTCTATTCTAGAAAGGAATCAGAAAGCCTGCAGCTTCGGGCAAGGTACGTACATGGGCATCGGAGTGTGAGAGTCACGCGTCACCCCCCCTGGTAGGCCCTCCCAGCAGGGGTTGTGCCACTTCTGTGCTCTCTCCAGGCAGAGCAGCTGTTCAGTTCTGCCAAGTGGAAGACAGGGCAGAGTGCCCCTTAGGGGATTGAAAAGCTGCTGTTGCTCACCATTTCATCATGTGAAACAGAGACCATTTTACTAGCAGGCATTTATCATACTATACAATATAAAATTACAGCCACAGCAGATGTGTTCATAGAAAGCTGTTAAATCACACTGTTCCCAGTGTTCCCAGGGTTTCCTATTGATTTCTTTTTTTTTTTTTTGCTATTCATTCATTCATTCATTTATTCATTCATTCATTCACACACTTACTCAGTTGTCTACCAGCACTCAGCTGCAGACAAATGGAAGCAAAGACCATGGGTTTAAGAAAAATATGTGAGAAGAGAACTTTCAATGGAGAATTCCATTTGTTAACTTGTTTTTTTCTCCGACTTGGGAAAAATACCACTATGATTTGATCTTTAAGGTGGACTATCTCAGGCTGGCTCAAAGATAATTAAGAACTAGTTAAGCCTGGGGTGAGGAAGGCTTCTGAGGAGGCTGGTTGGAGATGCACAGGCTTGCCCAGCGGTCCTGGAAACGCCCCTGGACCTGCAGCCTGGAGCCCTTGGCTGCTCTTGCCCTCAGCCTCTCTTCAGCCCTCCTCTCTGCACTCATCTGGGTCACACTGCACAAGCCATAATGCGGATGGTATATTATTGTATGTTTCCTTTTTGAAAGCTCTTTTAAAAGCACAAAGCATAAAATTGCTTTCTTCACATCTGTCATTCGCTTTGAAATAACCCAGGATGTGCTTTGGGGAGAGGGCAAGGAGCAGGATGTAAATTCAAAACGATTGGTATGAGGCAGTAATTGTTGAGGCTGGGCAGGGGCTACACGGTTCATCACACTATTCTCTCTATTCTTGTGTGTGTTTGACATTCTCCTGAATAAGTTAGATACTCACATTCTTTAATTGTATTTGCCCAGTCATAACACATGTATGTCTTTCCTCAGGATCCAAAGCCTATACATTCGCAAATGGCCACCATAGCACCCAGTTCAGTATTCATAGTTCCTTGTGCTCTAGGCACCAGGGAAACAAATAATAGCTAGTGGCACGTTTAAATGAGCGAGGTTCAGTTCTGAGCACTTCATGTGTTTTATCTCATTTTATTTTCATAACAATCTTGTAAGGTAGATACTATTACCCCCAATTTCCAGAAGAGGCACAGAGTGGTTAAATACCTTTCCCAAAGTCACACAGTAAGTGGTAGGGCTAGAAGTTAAACCCAGCTCTGTCTCCAGAGCTTGTGGTGTGTCAACTCTGGAAAGGTACCAGCCTTGCTTGCTGACCCCTTGCCACTTAAAATATTTTCAGTCACACCAATTCTGTGTCGCTTCTCCCTGGAAGTGAATCCAGAGCATTTTGTTTGAAAATCACCAAGCATCTGCATTCACTTTGCTTGTGTCCATGATATTCTGAAGTAAGTGATAGGAAACAAAACATTCAAGTCTCTAGAAACTATTAGATGTCGTTGAGTCCCACTTGGTTACAATATCTCCAGTCACTGAATGCTGTCCTCAGCTTATGTGGACCTGACAGGAAGGGTACACATTGCTGTTCCTCTGGTAACTAGTGTCCCCAGATGATAGTCATTGGCCAAGAGGACAACTTCCCAGCCAATTATTTTCATCAGAGAGGCTGGGTGATCTTCCTGCCATTCATCTCTCTGAAGTCCAGCTACTTACTCTAAAATTGGGAGGTTGGCTGTGGGAATCCAGTGCAAAAATGCATGTAAAGAGTGGACAGCCCCATGCCTGGTGGAAAGGAAGCCCTCGATTTGTAGCAGCTATGATTATTATCATTTACTAAGTGGAGGCGAAGGGAAGAGGTTTCCTTTTTTGGTTGTTTGTTTAAATTAATTATTTATAAAAGCTCCTTGGGTGATTTTAATGTGTTAATGTGCACGTGGGTTAGAATTACTAATCTAAATGAAAGCGGCTAATCTTTAATTTTTGTGTGTGTTTCCATTTTGTTTGTTTATTTTGTTCTTTCGAGTCTACATGTAAGTGAAATCATTGCATCAGTCTTTCTCTATCTGATCCTCCACTCAGCACAACACCCTCAGGTCCATCCATGCTGCAGCAGATGGCAAGCACGTTCCCCTCCATGGCCAAGCAATATTCCATTGCATATGTGTACCACTTCCTCTTTACCCATTCATCAATCGATGGACACCCAGGCTGCCTCCACATCTTGGCCATTGTAAACAATGCTGCAATGAACCCCTGGAAGTAGTGTTTTGGGTTTCTTCAGATAAATACCCTCTGAAGTAGGGTAACTGGGTACTTCTTTGTCCCTTGTTATAACCTTTGTTTCCGTCTATTTTCTGTAATATAAGTATTGCTACTCCAGCTGTTTTTTTTCCATTTTTCATGAAATAACTTTTTCCATCCCTTTACTTTCAGTCTTTGTGTGTCTTTTGATCTTAAATGAGTCTCTTGTAGGCAGCATATGTAAGGGTTTTGTTTTCTTATCCATTCAGCCACCCTCAGGTTGACTGCCTGTGGAGTTTGGCCATATGCACAGATTAAGGGCTGCTGTGCAGGAGTTTACCACATGGAGTGGGATTCCCCACTGTGTGCTCTGGTGCCTGTTGAGACTGCCCTTTGAGGGTACCACTTGTGGGGCTAATTGGGCAGTGCTCTGCTGTGGCCAACCTCCAAGTATGTTGGTTCTGGGGCCTCTTGCGATTAGCTCCAGTGCAGGCCCAAATCAGCTACTGCTTGTGACTCATCGAGGACTACCTGGTAGGAGCTACAGAGCAACCCACAGTTGGTCACTGCCTGTGCTGGACCTGGAGGCTGTGGGAGAGGCCACACTGTGAACCTAGGAAGTCTGGCACCAGTATCATGTCTGGGATAGCTCTGCAAAACGCCAGGACACCCAGTGGCTTGCTGCCACCTGCCAGCTCCTGTAAGGTTCTGGCACTGATATAGCCTCATGCTGTATGGAGCTGGGTAAGGCAGGATCTCAGTGACTCAGCAGGATGGAGTGAAAGGAGCTCACCAGGCCAATCAGATTCAGATTGGCCATGGTGGGGGTGGGCTCCACAGAGCAGAGATGGTGCCCACCTACTGGCTACTCTGGAGAAAGACCCTATACAGGGAAAATGGCGACGATGTTCCAGCTCTCAGGACCTGAAGCCACAACCTTAGCTGTATGTCTCTAACACTCCCACCTTCCCCGCTGAGTCACTGCATCTTCGCTGGAGCCCAAGGTGAGTGCCTGAAAGCGAGTGAGTCTGTGTGTGGGTTGTTTAAGAGGACGTCTGGGTTTCCTGAAGCCTTCTGTCCCATTCAGATGGTTGGAATCTCCAGTGTTTTTCACAGCCAGATGCTGTGGATGCTCCTCTTCCTGACAGCAGTGCTCGAGGCTGGGGAGTTGGATGTGAGGCTGGGGTCCCTTGCTCCTCCATGGGGAACCTCTATGGCTGAAATAGCCCTCCCAATTTTCATCCACCACATGGAGGTTTGGGGCCGGTCATTTAGTCTCTGATCAGTCTTTTCTTCATATCCTTAGTTATAAGACTTCTGTTCAGCTAGACTTGAGATGGTTTCCAGGTTGATTGTTCTATAATTTAGTTGTAATTTTGATGTGTTTACAGGATGAGGTAACCATAGTGTTTACTCCACCATGTTGGATCTACTAATCTTCAATTTTTTTGTTTAATGAAAGATGTTATGGGGTGGTCAGGGTCTTATCTGGAACTTCGAAAGGATGTACATATCATGTCTGTAATGAGGCTGGAGTGGAGATAATAAAATGTTGGGTCTTATTTTATTGTCATTGTCAAATAAATGGGTGATAGAGAAGGTAATACATAACCCCTGGACATGAAAGATGAAAAAAAAAAAACCAAGGCTGAGAAAGGTAAGGTGCAAAATCAGGTCATAGCCACATTTTTTATTTCAACAAGTCAGGGATAGGGCCTTTCACAAAAGCCCCAGTGCCTAGCACTCAGACCTTCGCTGAATTAAAGCACAAGTTGATGCAGAAATTTATTCTATCCCTTCCTGTGTTTCCAGACTCAATGCCAAGGGACTTCTCTTTAGTTATGTTCTGTTCCTTTCCCTTAGCCCCATTGTGGCTGTAATTTCCTCAGCCTTCCTGTCACTAAAGAGAGTTTTATTCTGAGACAGATAGGATGTGGTCTATTTCCAAGAGTGGGGATATATATATATATATATATATATATTTTAGCTGCGTCATCCTGCCACCTGTTGGCAGCTCAATTGCTGCTCAGCTCGGGCCGTGACTCCAACCGGCAACCCTGTTGCTCAGAGCTCAGCTTGCACTCCTGAGTGCGCTCTTAACCAACTGAGCCACTCAGCCGGCTCGGATTTTATATTTGTTTCTAGGTTTTCATTTGTTGAGTTTTTATGTTTTGGAAATTCCTAAAAATAAAGCATCTGAGAGTGATGCTTCAGTTTTAAAGGATAAGCAAGTTGAGCTGTTCTTCACACAGTGCTTTGCTGCTCTTTTCCAAATCTTAAAAGGACTGGATGCATTTGGTGGAGGGTAAGAGACACCATTTGCACAAAAAATGGTTACTCATATTATGGTGGTAGTACTTAGGCTTTGGGTGGGGAGAGTCCATTTATCTGTCACTGGCCCTTGCCAAGGGCCTCACATCAACAGCTGACACAGACTGCAGTCACACTGGCAGGAAGCACTTCTGGAGAGAGTGGAGCTCTCCCTAACTAGCTTGTAACCTTGGGTAAGTTTTTTTCACTTCCCCACAGATTAATAGATTTATCTGGAAAATGAAAGGATTGGACAGCTTATCTCTAAGTTCTACTCTAGCTTTCAAGTGCTATGGTTCAATGATTTATTTCTACTTCAATCTTCATTTGAAATTTAGTTCATTTTAAACTCACTGCAGCTGCTTCAGTAAGTTCCAAGCTTGTTATGGCAACTTTAAAGAAGGCAGATTAAATGATAGCATCTTAATTTTTATCCTCAAACACTGTGTCTCTCTAGATGAGCTATCAGAAATGCAGTTTAGTAAATTCTTTTTTGAATTGTCTGAGATTCTGCCTGTCAATTTCAGGGCTGAAAGTTGCCATTCAGGGTTCCTTTTTGCAGAAAACTCCTGCAAACATTATGTATAGATCCAGGAATGCAGGGGCCTTTCATGGGACCTGGGCCCATACCAAATTTCCTAAGGCATATGAAGGGAATTTAGAGAATGAGTTTTGTCTGAGGAGCAAGCAGCCACCTGGGAAGAACCAAGGGCATCCTGCTGACTTCTGATGAGATCCAAGGCCCATGAATGGTCTATAGATTAAAGAACAAATGAATCTAGAAGTAAAATAAATTAATCATGATTTTCCATTCTTTGAAAGTTAAACTTGAATTTATTTATTTAATTTTTAAAAAAGATTTTATTGGGGAAGTAGGGAAAGGGAACAGCATTGGGGAATCGGGGAAGGGGAACAGACAAGTTGCTGTCCTTTTGGTTCTTTAGTCTGGTTGTGGAGGACGCCACTTCACTGGCTTATGTTGGTATCACTGCGCTCTTTCCACAGCTCTCAAAAGCGCATGCCAGCTGCCGGCCAGCCCCACTGCAGCCTATGCCGTTGCAGGTGACTCATGGCAGCCCAGCTCCAGGTCAAGCTGTTGTTCATCATCTTAGCTGTAGAGGGCACAGCATCACTGGCCCTCTAAGTGGGATCCGAACAGGGTTCTGCTGCTCAGAGCTGGCATCCCAAGCCAACTCTTAACCAATGCGTCACTTGGCCGGCCCTTGAATTTATTTTTTAATTGTAGTAAAATATATATCACATAAAATTTTAAACTTGAATTTTTTTTTATTATTTTATTTTAATTAGTTTCAGGTGTACAACACAGTGCAATAGTTATACAGTTCAGCCCTCAAAGTGATAACCCCCCACCCCCAATTCACCACCCCACTCCCCCCCATATCATAGATATCTATTACTCTTCCTCTGACTGTCTTCCACAGTATAATCCACATCCCGTGACTATCTATATATATTCAATTACAGTAGGTATACAACCTCTGCTTCAGTTATACAGTGCAGTGATCAAACCTTTACCCCATCCATGAAATGGTCTCCCTAACAAGACCTATGACCATCTGACACCCCACAAAATATTTACAACATTATTAATTATAATCCCCAAACTGTCTTTCATATCCCAGTGGCAATATTGTAGTTGCCTATTTTTGCTGTCTAATCCCTTCCCCTTCTCCCTCATCCCCATCCCCCTCCCAATTAGCAACCCTGATTTTTCCTCTATATCTATGAGACAGTTTCTGTTTACTTTGCTCATTCATACAGTTTTTCAGATTCCACATATGAGTGAGATCATATGGTATTTGTCTTTCTCTGACTGACATATTTCACTTAACATAATAGTCTCTAGGTCCATCCATATCATTGCAAATGGTACGATTTCATTCTTCTTTATAGCGGAGTAATACTCCATTGTGTAAATATACCACAGTTTCTTAATCCAGTCATCTACCGATGGGCATTTTGGTTGTTTCCAAGTCTTTGCTATTGTAAATTGTGCTGCTATGAACATAGGGGTGCATAACTTTTTTTGAATAAGTGTCTTGGTTTTTTCAGGATAAATACCTAGGAGTGGAATTGCTGGGTCAAACGGTAGCTCTATTTCCAGTTCTTTGAGATACCTCCATACTGACTTCCATAGTGGCTGCACCAATCTGCAATACCAACAACAGTGCAGCAGGGTCCCCTTTTCCCCACAGCCCCGCCAGCACTTGTTGTTTGTGGATTTATTGATGATAGCCATTCTGACTGGAGTGAGGCGGTATCTCATTGTGGTTTTTATTTGCATTTCCCTAATGACCAGTGAGATTGAACATTTTTTCATATGCCTGTTGGCCATCTGTATGTCCTCTTTAGAGAAATGTCTCTTCATATCTTCTGCCCATTTTTTAATTGGGTTGTTTGTTTTTTTTTGGTGTTGAGTTTCATGAGTGTTTTATAAATTTTGGATATTAACCCCTTATCAGATATATCGTTGGCAAATATATTCTCCCATTCAGTAGGCTTCCTTTTTGTTTTATTGATGGTTTCCTTTGTTGTGAAAAAACTTTTAAGTCTGATATAATCCCATATGTTCATTTTTTCTTTTACTTCCCTTGCCCGTAGGGATGTATCAGTAAAAATATTGCTCCGGGTAATGTCTGCAAATGTACTCTCTATATTTTCTTTTAGGAGTTTTATGGTTTCAAGTCTTACATTTAAGTCTTTAATCCATTTTGAATTTGTTCTTGTGTGTGGCATAAGGAGGGGGTCCAGTTTCATTTTTTTGCATGTGTCAGTCCAATTTTCCCAGCACCATTTATTGAATAGACTATCTTTACTCCAATGTAAATTCTTGCTTCCCTTGTCATAGATTAACTGTCCGTAAATGCCTGGATTTATTTCTGGGCTCTCTGTTCTGTTCCACTGATCTATGTGCCTGTTTTTATGCCAATACCAAACTGTCTTGATTACTGTAGCCTTGTAGTAGGTTTTGATGTCTGGTAGCGTGATCCCCCCGACTTTGTTCTTATTTCTCAGGATTGCCGAGGCTATTCGGGATCTTTATGGTTCCATATAAATTTTAGGATTATATTTTCTATTTCTGTGAAAAATGCCGTTGGTAGTTTGATAGGAATTGCATTGAATCTATATATTGCTTTAGGCAATATGGACATTTTAACTATATTAATTCTTCCTATCCATGAGCATGGTAGGTGTTTCCATTTATTTGTATCTTCTTTGATTTCTTTCTTCAGTGTCTTATAATTTTCTGAGTACAGATCTTTCACTTCTTTGGTTAAATTTATTCCTAGGTATTTTATAGTTCTTGACGCAATTGTAAATGGGACAGTTTTCTTAATTTCTCTTTCCGTTAGTTTATTATTGGTATATGCAAATGCCACTGATTTCTGAACATTGATTTTATATCCTGCCACTTTACTGAATTCGTCTATCAGTTCCAATAGTTTTTTGATGGAGTCTTTGGGGTTCTCTATATACAGTATCATGTCATCTGCATATAATGACAATTTTACTTCTTCCTTGCCAATTTGGATGCCTTTTATTTCTTTTTGTTGTCTGATTGCTGTGGCTAGAACTTCCAGCACTATGTTGAATAAAAGAGGAGAAAGTGGACAGCCTTGTCTTGTTCCTGATTTTAAGGGGAATGGTTTTAGCTTTTCCCCATTGAGTATGAAGTTAGCTGTAGGTTTATCATATGTGGCTTTTATTATGTTGAGATATGATCCCTGTATTCCCACTTTGCTAAGGGTTTTTAACATAAATGGCTGTTGGATTTTGTCAAATGCTTTTTCTGCATCTATTGAAATGACCATGTGATCTTTATCCTTCATTTTGTTGATGTGGTGTATTACATTAATTGATTTACGGATGTTGAACCAGCCTTGCGCACTAGGGATGAATCCCACTTGATCATGATGTATGATCTTCTTAATATATTGCTGAATTCTGTTTGCTAATATTTTATTGAGAATTTTTGCATCTATATTCATCAGGGAGATTGGCCCGTAGTTTTCCTTGTTTGTGCTGTCTTTATCTAGTTTTGGAATCAGGGTGATAGTGGCTTCATAAAAAGAGTTTGGGAGCCTTCCCTCCTTCTGGATGTTTTGGAATAGTTTGAGAAGAATAGGTGATAGTTCTTTTTTGAATGTTTGATAAAATTCACTTGTGAAGCCGTCTGGTCCAGGGCTTTTGTTTTTTGGGAGCTTGTCAATTACTGATTCAGTTTCCTTGGTAATCAGGGTATTTAGATTTTCTGTTTCTTCTTGCGTTAGCTTTGGAATGTTGTATGCTTCTAGAAAATTATCCATTTCTTCCAGATTGTCAAATTTGTTGGCATATAGTTGCTCATAGTAATTTCTTAGAATTTTTTGTATTTCTGTGATGTCTGTAGTCATTTCCCCTCTTTCATTTCTGATTTTGCTAATTTGAGTCCTTTCTCTTTTTTTTTTTGATGAGTCTGGCTAGAGGTTTGTCAATTTTGTTTATTTTCTCAAGAAACCAGCTCTTGGTTTCATTGATCTTTTGAATTGTTTTTCTGTTCTCTATATTTAAACTTGAATTTTTAATGATCAGTCTGGTATGAGTTGTATCCAGGGCCATTTTTGGTTTTGTTTTTGCTTTTCAAGATGCCCTTAGAAGGCTGTGTATAATGGCTTTGATAATCACTGTGGCATGGTATTTCCTTCTAATATTCTGATTGTCAGAGCCTATGAAAAGATGGCAGGAAACACAGCTCAGCCCAGTCCAGCAGGAAATGCCATAGTCAGCCATGATGGCCATGTGAATATCTTCTCAGAATGGGTGTAGGCTCTGATGTTTAGAGTGTAAAGCCACCAATGTTAATACCTTAAGCAAATGGCAGCCAAGTCCTGGTTTAGGAGTCAGTTTTGGTGTCTTGGGAAGTGAACTAGAGTTGGAGCCATGAGCTAACTACTGGGCTGAACTTGTGCAAGCTGTTGAGCTTTTCTAAACTTGTTTTTTACCTGAAAAAAAATTGAAGATAATAAACTTCATATGGTTTTCATGCAGATAGTATTTATTCATTCACTCAACAAATATTGAAAGAGCACCTGCTAGGTGCCAGGGAACAGTATTGAATAGAAACAGCTAACATTTATTGAACTCTTTATGGGAAGTATCTCATTTAATCCTTCTGGAAGCCTTCTATGAGATGTGCTATTTTCACCATTTTACAAATCAGAGAATGGAGATAACATGTGGGAATATGCTTTGCTTTGTACACTATAAAGCACATCACAACATACTTTAAGATCATAACCTAGGAAAAATTTTCCTTTAATTCTGTGAATTCTTAGTGACCTATGCTATCTAGCAACAACAATAATAATGGCAGGTATTTACTGAATGTTTCTTATGTTGCAAGACCTCTTCTAAGGTCTTTCTAAGTATTAACTCATTTAATACTCCCAACAGTACTATGAAGTAGATTATTGTTATCATCCCCATTTTACAGATGAAGAAATCAAGTCAAGAGAGGTTAAAAAATCAGGTCAAAAGTGGTCATATAGCTATTCGGTGTTGGATCCAGGACCCTAACTTAGAGAGCCTGCCTGGCCCTGGGTGTGCACTCTGCACCATCAGGCCACACTGAGTTCTAACATAGGATGGAAGGAAATACCCCGCCCTAACCCACATGGACCCAATTCCCTCTCCGTCCCTGTTCCACTCTGCTCTTAAGGCCCAACAGCGTCTTAGTCTTAAAACCTTTCTTAACTCCTATCAAAACTTCCTGTCCAAAGGAAGCCTTCAGTGGCTTGTATTTTACTGACAACAGAGAAGTCCATTCTAGTCCGTGTGCATTACTATTTTGCCTTCAGTTAACACTAATGCAATTTAATAAGAGCTTTCAGAGGAGAGGACTTCAGTCCCATGAGGGACTTCCTTGTGCTGGACTGACTTTGGGGTGTTCCTTTCCCAGTGGGGTGCTGGCTTTTCCCACTAGGAAGAGCCAAGCCAGCCTTGACTAGCTGTGCCACCAGCATTAACCTTTTCTTCACATGAGTCATTAGCATTTAAATATATAATGAACACATGCCTTGATTTATTCTGTGGAGAAATAAATCTGCCAGGACAGGCTGAATCTTAGTGGTGCGCCTCCTGCTGTGTCCAACCATGCAAAGCACTTGTTTCTTGGAAACAAAGAGGCAGAAAAATGTGGAAGGGAGCTCCAATGACTTTTCTGAGCTCTACCTCAAAACAGATGGTGGAGTCAAACAGCTTAGACAGCTAACCCAGGCCTAATTTCTATTTGTAATTTCCTGGGCAGACCTCTCTTTAATCAAGTAGAATGCTTGCCCTTTTTCTGAACTCTCACTGACCAAACTCACCTCCATTCTAGTCTTGTCACACATTATAATCATCCTTTTTCTTGTATGTCTCTCCTACCCTGTGTGAGTGTCTGAAGGATAATGGTTAGCTTCCACTCCTACACCCATAGCCCCTAACATTAAACCTGGCACTTTATAGGGTCTGAATAAATATTAGCTAAGTAAGTAAATACAGTCCTGAATTATTTAACAATGGGGATATGCACGCAACATGATAT
Organism: Aselliscus stoliczkanus; assembly: GCA_033961575.1. Classification (NCBI taxonomy): domain Eukaryota; kingdom Metazoa; phylum Chordata; class Mammalia; order Chiroptera; family Hipposideridae; genus Aselliscus; species Aselliscus stoliczkanus. Next base: position 120,585,181 of record CM066731.1, on the reverse strand, counting down.
ATAGATGATATATTACAGAATTGTACACTTGAAACCTGTGTAACTTTACTAACCACTGTTACCCCCAATAAACTTTAATTTAAAAAAAAAGAAAGAAAAAAAATACAATGGGGATATGTTCTAAACAATGCATCATGAGGCGATTTTGTCTTCGTGTGTACATCACAGAGTGCACTTACACAAACCTAGATGGTAGAGCCCCCTACACACCTAGGCTTTATGGTGTAGCCTATTACTCACGAGGCTCCAAGCCTATGCAGCATGTTACTGTACAAACATGAGATTAAATCAGCACAGGAGAAAATGATGCAATCAAGAGATGCAGTAAACACGAGATGTATGAGGTGGTGTTGGAGTATCACAGCATACTGTTTTACAGAAAATTTTATTTTTTCATAAGTAGGAAGAGCACATTCTAAAATAATGATAAAAATAGTATAGTAAATATATAAACCAATAACATAGTCATTTATTATTATCAAGTATCATGTCCTGTCCATAACTGTATGTATTATCCATTTATATGACTGGCGGTGCAGTTGGTGTGTCCACACCAGCATCACCACAAACACATGAGTAACATGTGGCCCTATGACATTACAATGGCTACAATGTCATGATGGCCACAGCATCACAACAGTGACAATGACATGATGGCTACGACAACTCTAGGTAATAGGAATTTTTCAGCTCCATTATCATCTTATGGGACCACATTGTTATGAGGTGCAGGACTGTAAAAACAAGTTAAAGGCCGAGGCAAGACAGAAAACCTCTCAGTGAATCTGGAGCCCCCAGGGAAAGAGAAATGATCTCACAGTTACGTGTTTATCCTGCCCCGCTCACAGGATGGTTCAGAAGAGTTCATGCATGTGATACTACTTTAGTCACTACAAGGTACCATTTGAGATTATAACTTGACTGTTTTCTTTTAAGCTCCTGGGATTTATAAAGACTTTTAATTGAATCGAATGGTCAAATGCTGTTTAAAAGACATCTGAGGAGCTAATGTCATGCCATTCCAGAAAGATTACTGAAAGGGAATGAGACATTACTCAAAGTTCACTTGGATGTAGGTAGAGAAGCTCCACCCCTCCCATGTCACTTGATTCCTAAAACTTAACAGTGCTGATGTACAAAACAGGGCTGCTGAGAGCCACTCGTGGAGCCACTCCCGGTTTCTGGCCTTTTGAGACCAGGCTCCATGGTAGCTGGTGTCTCCTAAGCTTCTAGCGTGTGCTATTCTGCACTAAGCATTCTGCAAGTAGTACAGTAAGTCCTCATTTGTCATGAATTGGTGCTTGGTACCTGCAACTTTCAGCAAAACAACCTGTAATGAAACCAATTTTACCTATCAATTATAGGTTAATTGATATAAATAAGAGTTATGTTCCTATGGCACATTTCTAGTCACAAAACATCACCAACCTTCTAAGTAAAGACCCCAGACACTTCTAGTATTAAATATTGAAATACATGTGAGCTGTACATACATGTGAGAAAGATGTACACAGACAAGTAAGATGATTTTTGTCTAACCCACTTATTCCAGTTCAGGGTTAAGGGTGGCAGGAGCCTATCTCAGCAGCTCAGAGTGCCAGGGGGAGCCCAGCCTGGACAGGGTGCCCTTCCATGGCACTCACACCCACGCTCACTCAGACTGGGACAATGCAGACACGTCCAGTCACCTCCTGTGCACAGCTTTGGGATGTAGGAGGAAACCAGAGGGCTCTTTTTTCCAATTATTTTCTCATCAAAACAACAGTATTCAAGTGTGTACCACAACCTGAGGGAGGTGCTGTTGTTAGCATTCCCATTTTATGAAGGAGGGACCAGAGGCACATAATTAAAAGCGCCTACTCAAGATCACACAGCTAGTAAGTGGCAGAGCCAGGTTGTGAACCCAGGAGGCTTTCATCCAGAGCCACGTCTCTAACCTCAGTGGGCACTGCCATCTGGGTCATCTCTATGATTGGCGGCAGGATATAATGGAAAGAGTCCTGTTCTGAAGAGAAGGAGACCACCTCTTATGCTCAGTTGGCCAAAAATTACTCAAGCTGCTTGCTTTTGTATTTCTTTTTTTTTCTTTTTTTGAGGGCAGTGTCACTGGCCCTCACATGCGGGACGGAACCGGGGCCGCTGGCTTCCCAAGCCAGCGCTTAACCACCGCGCTACTCAGCCGGCCCGCTTTTGTATTTCTTAAATGGGGCCTTTGAAGATCAGTGTTTTAAAATCTTCCCTAAAGGAAGACCCCCTTTTATTAATTCCACAGAGCCCATGCTTTGAAAAGTATCATGTATCAAAAGAATTATAATTGAGGAGTAACAATTACTTTGCTTTCCCTTTTTAATTAAGTCAAATCAGAGCTGCCAGTTTCAGCAAGGTCCTGCCTGTCCATTTTACCTCAAGTAGTTTCCACTCTGTTTTCCTGTGTCACATCACTCATCAGTTTTCTTCCTTCATCCTAGCTACAATCTTGTATGTAGTAAGTCTGTTTACTTAGTTTTGTCTCTCTCGCCCTCCAGGATGTAAGCTTCTGCGTGGGTCAGCCACACATCTGCCTTATTTACCTCTGTATCTTCAGGGTGTGGCACTTAGTAGGTGCTTAATGAATTTGTTGAACAATGAATAAACTGGCTTATCGGTATTAACAAGTCTGTTCACTCATGCTATTAAAGGGTACACATACCATTTCAATTGGGCTTTTAAAACTATTGAAAATAACTCAGAGTTAACTTTTCTGCTCTTTCAAAGTCTGTCTCCCCTCACCTTCTCTCTTTTCACTTCCCTCTCTTCTGTTAGTTACACTCTCCAGCTAAGCTGTCAGAGGCAGCATTTGAGTAGTGTGAGAAGGCTTGTCCTGGAAAAGGAAGCGGAAGGGACAGGGAGGGACGGGGCACACACCTCCATGTGGGCAAGTACACCGGAGAGCGGGGCAAGGATGGTGGAGGGAGTCCTCTTTTGGAGTCAGAATCCTTTTGCTGACTAGCTGTTCTAAATGGAGGGAGGTGGCTAACAGTCTTCTGAGAATATAGAACTTGAAACTGAGCAAGGGGCCCCCAAAGTTCTATATTACAGAAAGGAAGCATTGCTGATCTTGCAAATGGAAAAGGCATTTCTCTGAGATCAAATGTTTGCAGAGGAAGCATGTCCCTGGTTGTTTCTTTTCGTCTCTGAAGAACAACAGGTCACCCTAAAGAGCCAAATGGGTATTCAGTTCTAGAAAGGCCAGGGGGGCGTGGAGACTGCTAACCTTGACTAGATGAGCCTACTTTCAGAGCTCATAGGAACCTTGGCCCCTTTTTAAATGTCTCGACTTGCTTCTTTAACTCAGCGACTAGTGTGTCTTACACTAGATTGCAAAGGGTATTTATATTTTCTAATTTTTTTTTTGTATAAAATACACCAATTATTTAAATTCCAGATAGTAGCTTTTGAATGCAGTTATTACTCTAAATGCTTTATTTCTAGATGGCACTATCTATACAATGACTCTCCCCTTTGACACTAACTGGTTCGGAGGCTTCGAGGAGGCTTGAGAAAACCGCTAATTAGACCCATGGAGGCTGCAGTCCGAAAGACAGCCCCCAGTTCACTAACTACCCACAGCTCCCAGCCTTCCTGTCCCCTCTTACCTCCCCTCAGCTGGTGGGAAATGTGGGGTCTCTGGAGAGTCTCTGAGTTCAGAAGACAAGAAAGGGAAGACATTGACAAACAGGACAGCCAGGAGCCATTGAGCCTGGTAGGTTTTCTATCCCATTTGTGGTGGGGGTGGGGAGTTGGGCTCCCAGATGGCCAGACCTGGTGGTGAAGATGGTGGGGAAGACATGGACTCAGGCATCCCAGAGAGCCTGGCTTGGAGTCCTGGTTTCATTCCTTAACTAGCATACCCTTGAGGTGTGTTTTAATCGCTAGGCACTTCAGGTTTTCAGGAATAAAATGGGAACCTGACAGTAGCAGGCTTCCAGGTGATGATGAAAACAAATTGAGATGACACACAAGAATGTAAGCTCCATGAGGACAGGGACATGTTTCCTTGGTGCTATAGTCTTAGTGCTCATTGTTCTTGGTACTCAAATATTGCTGAATAAATAATGTAAGTAAACCACTTAGCACAGGGCCTGGAGCTCCACCGATACTCATAGCAACACAGCTGATGTTATTCCACGGGGCGCTCTCCTGCACCCTGCTGCTCACCTGAATGTCCACCAGGAGCTCTTGCACACACATCTGGAAGGACCACCATGCAGTCCGCCTTCATACTTGATCATGAGGTGATTCTGCTGCCTTCCTTCTACCACCCAGTAAGAGGGCAGATCTATGCAGAGTGACTGTGGGATGGGGCTGCAGGCCTAATGTTGTTGCCTAGAGTCTGTTCAGGGGTAGACCAGCCTGGGGAGAAGGGGGGTGGGGCTAGCTGAGGGATTTCAAACAGCAAGGGTCCTGCCGAGCTTGATGGGGTGGCACTAAGTCCTGGGGAAGGGGTGCATGGGGGAGATGGCAGAAAGCCAAAGACGCAACATGCTTGGTTTGTTTTAGGAACTTTCCCAGGGCCGGCCCTGTATCCAGGAAAAGAGAGACGTTTGCTTTTCTTTTTTCTATATTTTCCTCCCTCCTAATTGTGTGACCTCTGTTGTCAAATCACAGAACTGAGCCTACTACAGTTAATTCTACAGCTGAGCCACGTTTGGTTCAATGAGCTCTTGCTAGCTGGAGAGGGACCAGAACCACCAGTTGACACATTGTTTCCATGAGAAATGTATTCTCAATTCCAAACATATGATTAATGGCATTGGTCTCAGAAGGAAACCCATTCTGTACCCTGTCCTGGATTTGTCCAGACAAATCAGGGCTTGTTTTTGGTGGGGGGCATTGGGGAGTTCTGTTTGCATTATAAAGACCTGGCAGGCCCCCAGGGAGAGTGAAGGCAGACACAGGGCTGACAGTAAACCTAACAGCAGGAAATTCTTGAGTAAATTGGAGGGGTGCAAACTGGAGACCAGAGATGTATTTGCTCCTTCACATTCTAGAAATTGCCCTAGTAGGAGAACTCAACTTGAAGAGAGAATGAGGATGCACCAGCTTGTCCGGAGACTAGCTGAGTTTCAGCAGCACAGGCCATTTTGAATGTGCTCATCTAAGTATTCATATTCTTTTCCAGCAAGGCTCCTAAGGGGGTCTGGAGCACATGCCTGGGGAGACATTTATTAAATGGGCAGGGAAGGCCAAGGGAAGATATGCACCACTAAGTGTGTTAAGAAACCCAGAGAGGAAAGCCCTCTTTTAGGTATCGCATCAAGGATTTGTCATGCTGTGGGAGGGGTCCTCTCACCTGGGAGGGCAGCGACTGGGGTCATGTCAGGGTTGGGAAGTGGGGAGGACGACCAGATTACTCTTCCGCAGCCGAGGACTGATCTGGTCACCCTAAGGGATGTGGGGTGCTGGGTGAGGAGTCCATCGGTAGTTGGCAGGACTATTGATGCCCACAGCTGTGTATCCAGAAGGACCCAGAGCTCCACCTTACCCTACCGATGTAACCTTCTTGGCTCCTATCAGAACTTGAGCTAGTCTTATAAAAAGACTCCCGGAATTCACAACTTTTGAAATGTGGGGATTTACCCGTAGATTTCAGCTTGGGAGTCTTCGCCCACCTTCCCTCTAACAAGGAAGAGAGAGGAGGGAGATGAGGAGCATGCCAGATGGGTGTACATGTTTAGTGGATCAAACAGATTGCAATACAGTACAGTTGTGTCCAGTTGGTTCCCTACCTCCCCTTGTTAGCTACAGCAAACTGGTTTGACAGTTTCACTTAAAGGGCAGCCAGGTAGCTTCCCACTGTCTCCTTCCCCTCCCCTGCCCTCAGTAAGAATGCTAGAAATTGTTCCCAAAGGATTGGAAAAAAAGAAATGGAACATTGGGAGTTGATCCAATGCAGCAGAGTTTCTAATGTGCTATGTGGACATTGTGTTTCTCTAGAACATTGCAGTTTCTTTCATAGGTTATCAAATATTAGGTTATCTTCAAAAGATATACCAATATGTCCCAATTAATCCCAATAATGAAGGCTGAAGGGAAAAACTGCATAAGAGAAGTTAAAAGGTAAATCCTAAACCTAACCCTAAAAGGTGGTTCCAACCCCACCCACACCCTTGCCTCCACTCGTAAAGGAGAGTCAGCAGAATAAAGCCACTTTGTGTCTAGTGCCCAGTGGATGCCCTAAAGCCCTGAGGTGACTCAACCTATCTTCAGGGGGAGACAAAAGGACAAAGGCCAAGGGTAGCAAACATGCGGGCACACCCCTTTATCTCCAGTCCCCACTGGGCTGGCAGAAGTTGGCCTTGAGGTTTCAGTGTTGCTGTGATCCTCTGTGCCTCTGAGATCATTTGTGGTCCTTGGGTTCATTTTTTCCATCTAAAAAATGTGACTTCTATTGAGACTGTCCAGATCTCAATAAAGAGATAAAAATCCAAGAAACATTAAAAGGTGTTGAAGGCTCAGAGAAGGTTTCTGTGAAGGGTGGTGCATAAGAAACTGCAGGTGCATACATAGCGTTTGTGTTTCATCCCAAAGGCAAGGTCAGTTATCAAAAATGGGAGGAGAATTAGGGCCAGGAGCTGGGAATGTTGTTGGTAGGGTGTGTGTGGGTTGAGGACATGGTGGTAATCTACCAGCTTGCAGGGGTGGGATCTGGGAGGGTTTCTTTCTTATGCATGTTAGTATGTTAGCCATGTTCCATTCCACAATAAAGCCACCTCTTCCTGTTTCTGCTCTAACAGACAAAACATAGTTTTTGCCCCATTTCCCGCCCTGCATCTTATGATTCTGTCCTCATGGCAAAAGTTGGAAATCTCCTGCTCACCAATGATATCAAGGCTAAGAAGTGTCCAAAATGCTGATTCCCCTCAAAGGGTGCCAGGAATTTTGAATATGGGTGCAATTCGTCTTCTGAACATGTTTTTTTTTTGTTGTTGTTTCTTTAGCATTCAGCTGTTTGTATTAGGTTTGGTTTGACAGTTGATTCAGGCTTTATTTAAATTTGTCCTTCTCCCATGGGCAGGGTGGGTCAGTCAGCCAATCCCTGCTGTGTGCCTGCCCCTGTTCTGAGAGTGGTAAGAATAGGAGAGACTTACTACTCATTCGAGCCTCAGAAAAGAAATGGACAAGAATGCAAAGTTCTTTTTTATAATTATGTTTAGCCAGCGAATTCCCCAAACTCATTGTCACATCTTGTTATAAAGACATGCTATACAGACGTGCCTGCCTCTGAGATACCTCCCTTCAGGCCCATCTCCGGGAAGCAGGCAAACAAAGGAAGAAGTATGGAAGCCAAAGTGATTATTGGGACCAGAGTGACAGGATGGAGAGGCTGTAAGGAAATGATACGCACAATTAGCGTCCTGGCAAGTTTACAGACATTACTCATTAAGCCTCCCCATGATTTCCCTGAATACATTGATGGGGGCTTTGTAGCAAACTTTAGCTTTTTATACATCTTAGTAGCAATGAAAATAGAGCAATGGAGGTTGATTGACAGAACTGAGTAGTGCCCATTTATCCATTCCACAGCTTTTGTTAGAGAAGGGAGGTGGAAATGTCTTTAGTGCTTAGTGGTCTCAGCTCCTTGTTGAGACCCCAGCCATCTTTCTCTCTCATCTGAAAAGTGCTTTGGCTCTAGCACAAGAAGGTCAGTGGGAGAAACTAAATGAAGTTCAGACCACTTTTTCTTTCTCCTTTATTTTTTGTTAGTCATGGTTAGTGGCTGAATTTTTTTTAAAAGATCCAAAAGCATGGAGTGGGAGATTTGAGTATTCTTATTTGCATATTCATGTCTAACCTGTGTTACCAGCACTTGGTTATTTCAAAGGCTGTTGCCAAGAGCCCAGCTTTGAAAGGCCTCAGCATGTAGGGGAGAACCTGGGACCTATGCCTAAGGTTTCACAAGATGAGAACACCCCACTCCTCCCCTTCTTTCTGCTGTTCTCTGGGCTTCCTTGGATAGAATGAACAACAGCTTCCCCAAGTGTCTGACTTCCCCCATCTACATCCCTTTCTCCATAGAGACATGTAAGCACAGTGAGCCATGGGCGCAGGGGATGGGCAGGACTCTGGACATGGGGGTCATTTTTCTTTTATACCTTAGAGTAGTTTTGATCACCTTTTTTATTATTATTTATTTATTATTATTATTTTTTTAGCTGAGTCATCCTGCCACCTGTTGGCAGTTCAGCGGCAGCCCAGCTTGGGCTGGGCATTGAACTGCTGTTGCTCAGAGCTCAGCTCGCACTCTTTTCTTTTCCTTTTTTTTTTTTTTTTGAGGGCAGTGTCACCGGCCCTCATATGTGGGACCGAACTGGGGCCGCTGGCTTCCCAAGCCAGCGCTTAAGTACCGCGCCACTCGGCTGGCCCTTCAGCTCATACTCTTGAGCGAGCTCTTAACCAACTGAGCCACTTTGCTGGCCCTTGATCACCTTTTAAAAATAAAGATTGTTATTAAAATATAGCAAACATACAATATTATATTAGTTTCAGGTATACATAATAATTATTCAACATTTATACACCTAAAGGAGTGATCACGATGATAAGTCCAGCAACCATCTAGTACTGTACTACATTATCACAATATTATTGACTATATTCCCTATACTGCACATTATATCCCTATGACTTATTTGTTTTATATCTGGAAATTTGAAACTCTTATCTCCCTTCACCCTTTTCCATCCTTTTTATATTTTTCTATTACAGTTGACTTTCAATATTATTTTATATTAATTTCAGGTGTATAGCATAATGGTTAGACATTTGATCCCCTGACTAGCCTTGTACCGACCTGGCACTATATAGAGTTATTACAATATTATTGACTGTATTCCCTATGCTTTACTTTACATCCCCATGACTGTTTTGTAAGTACAAATTTGTTAATGCCTTCACTTTTTTCACCCATTCCCAGCTCTCCCCTTGTCTGGTAACCACCAAAATGTTGTCTGTATCTATGCGTTTGTTTCAGTTTTGTTTGTTTATTTTGTTCTTTAGATTCCACATATAAGCAAAATCATATTGCATTTGTCTGTCTGACGTACTCCACTCAGCACAGTACCCTTCAGGTCTATCCATGCTGCCACAGATGGTGAGAACCTATTGCCTTCCATGGCCAAGTAATATTCCATTGTGTGTGTGCATATATATATCTCTATTCATCCATTAATGGATACCCAGGCTGCCTCCACATCTCGGTTGTTGTGAGCAATACTGTAATGAACATATGGATGTGCATGTCCTCTTGAGGTAGCGTTTTGGGTTTCTTTGGATAATTACCCAGAAGTAGGATTACTGGGTCCTTCTTTATCTCTTGTTACAGCCTTTGTTTTTAAGTCTGTTTTGTCTGGTATAAGTATTGTTACCCCAGCTTTTTTTTTTTTCTATTTTCATGAAATATTTTCCCCATCCCTTGACTTTCCATCTGTGTGTGTCTTTTTTTGAGGGCAGTATCACTGGCCCTCATGTGTGGGACCTGAACCAGGGCCACTGGCTTCCCAAGCCAGTGCTTAACTACCGTGGCCACTTGGCCAGCCCTGTGTGTGTCTTTTGATCTGAAATGAGTCTCTTGTACACAGCTTGTGTAAAGGTCTTGCTTTTTTTTACCCATTCAGACACTCTATCTGTTGATTGGAGCATTTAATCCATTTACATTGAAAGTAACTGTTGATATGTATAATAGTTACTGCCATTTTATTATTCATATTTGTCATCTTTTTTTTTCTGTCTTAAAGAAGTCATTCTAACATTCTTTGTAATATTGGTTTGGTGGTGGTGAACTCCTTTAGCTTTTTCTTGTCTGGGAAGCTTTTTATCTGTCTTTTGATTCTAAATGATAGATTTGCTGGGCAGAGCAATCTTGGTTGTGGATCCTTACTTTTCATCACTTTGAATATTTCCTGCCAATCCCTTCTGGCCTGCAAAGTTTCTGTTGAGAAATCAACTGACAGTCTTATGGGAGCTCCCTTGTAAATAACTAATTGCTTTTCTCTTTCTACTTTTAAGATTCTCTCTTTGTTTAAACCTTTGGCATTTTAATTATGATGTGTCTTGGTATTGGCCTTTTTGGTTCATCTTGTTTGGGACTTTCTGTGCTTCCTGAGTTTGTATATTTATTTCCTTCATCAGGTTAGGAAAGTTTTCTATCATTATTTCTTCAGATAGGTTTTCAATTTCTTGCTCTCTCTCTTCTCCTTCTGGTTCCTCTGTAATATGAATGCTAGTGTACTTGATGTTGTCCTAAAGGCCTCTTAAACTCTCCTCATTTTTTTGATTCTTTTTCCTTTTTGCTGTTCTGATTGGGTATTTTCTGCTACCTTCTACATCACTGGTTGGATCTTCTGCTTCTTCTAATCTACTGTTGTTTCCCTCTAAGGAAATCTTCATTTCAGTTACTATATTTTTTATTTCTGATTGGTTCTCTTTTATGTTTTCTATCTCCATTTTTGTTTGTTTGTTTCCTTTCTCTTTGTTGAAGCTCTCCCTGAGATCATTGAGTGTCCTATAACCAGTGTTTGGAACTCTGTGTCTGGTAGATTGTTTATCTCCATTTTGTTTAGATTTTTTTTTCTGGAGCTTTGTTCTGTTCTTTTATTTGGGAAGTGTTTTTTTTGTCTCCCCATTTTGGTTGCCTCCCTGTGTTTGTTTCTATGTATTATGTAGGACTGCTATGTCTCTCAGTCTCAGTAGAGCAGCCTTATGTAGTAGGTGTTCTGTGGGACACAGTAGTGCAGTCTTCCTGGTCACCAGAGCCAGGTGCTCCAGGTGTGTCCCTTGTGTGGGTTGTGTGTGCCCTTCTGTTGTAGCCGAGACTTGATTGCTGTTTACATGTCAGTGGGAGGGACTGTTCCATAGGCTGATTGATTGTGAGGATTGGCTGTGACTACAGTGGAGGCGCTATTGTGCACGGGCTGACCCTACAGAGCAGGGGTTGTTTTAGCGAAGCTCTGGTGCCTGCCCAGTCTCCCCTTTGGATGTGTCATCCTTGGAGGTGGCTGGGTGATGTCTACCCTAGTCCAAAGCTGTCCACTGGGCCTGCCTGCTCTGGGCCTCCGGGGAGGGGATCCACTGCAGGCCAAGTTCAGCTTCAGCTTGTGCTCTGCCAGGGGACACCTGGCATGATTCACAAAGCAATCCAGAGATGGCCACAACCCATACTGTGCTTAGAGCTGCCTTGAGAGGCCAAGCTGTGAACCAAGGCTGGCTGTTGCTAGTGCTTGGCTTAGGGCTGTTCAGTCAGAGGTATGGGACAAACTGAAGCCAGATGCTGCTTGTTTGGGATTTGTGAACCTTTGAGAGATTTTTAGGAATGTCTGCAGCATGAGCCAAGGCAGGCTGTATATGGAAAAGCCACTGGAAGCAGCTTGGGTGTGCCCAAAAGTTGGGTGGGGCGTGGTCTCAGGGAATCACTAGGGTGGGGCAGACAAAAGGTGATAGCCAATTTGATGATGACTCAGATATAACATCTGCACACAGGGGAGGGATCAACAAAGAAACAATGGCTTCCCCCAGCTCTTCCATCCAGGAAAAGGTTGCCCCTCCAGCCGTCACCCTGAAGCTAGATTATTTAGTTTCTCCCCATATGTCCCCAAGCTGCTGCCCCTGTGCTGGAGCTCAGAGTGAATGAGTCTGTTAGTAAGTCCATGCACAGTCCCTTTAATCGGAGCACCTGGGAGTGCAGCTGCTCTCCATTTCACTCAGCCACAATCTCTGCTGGTTTTCACAGCCAGAAATTAGGGACTTCCCTCCCAGTTCTGAAACCCTGGGCTGGGGAGGGGCTGGGATCCTTTGCTCCGTGTGTGTGTGGGGGACCCTTCGCAGCCAAGATTTCCTTCCTAATTTTTAATGGTCGCACATGAGTGTGAGACCAGCCCATTCTGTTCTGCATCTCTGCCCCTCCTACCTATTTTGTGGTGGCTTCTTCTGTATGCCTGTAGTTGTAAGGCTTCGGTTCAGCTAGACTTTAGATGATTCTCAATAATGTTTTTTCTGTGGTTTAGTTGTAATTGATGTGGTCCTGAGAGGAAGTGAACACAATGTTTATCTACTCTGTCATCTTGACCGAAAAACCTACCTTTGTTTTTATTATTACATTTTTCATTGTTGCCTGAGTTCTGTGTTATTCTGGGTTATTTTAGGGACTAGGAATAGTGGGGTCTGGGGGTTTTCCATGAGACAAAAGAGACCCATTCTTTCAATATGTTCTCATACCACTAAACTAGAGGGATGTCAGATTTAGATGATCTAAAAGGAAGAGTTCTCCAGCAGGAAAAGCCATTACAACAAAAAAAAATGAGTTTGTTGCAAAACATGGTCTATTTTGATCCATTAGAAGTGATACTTTTTAGGGACACATTATGTTCCATGTCAATAAGATCAAACAAGAACTGCAGGACTCTTTCTGGAAATACGAGAGATTTTGTGAGCATCAGGCGCCCCCTCGTGTTCAAGTGGCAGCACTGGGCCTGCATGCTTTAATTCAGACCCAAACTGAGCACAGATGTGGAAGGAGAGAGTCTTACTTAATTTCATTTGTTCCTTGGGGCTAGGTGTGTTCAGCGGAGGAATAGAGGTAAGGAGGGGGCCGGCTTCAGGAAATGGTCTATCCAGTGTCCTGGAAGTGGCTGTGTCCTGCACCCAGACCACTTGGAGAAAGGGCAGCCTGCTCCCACGGCTTCCTTATTCACCGAGTGTAACCATGGGGAGACAGTGGAAAGAGGTTGGATTTGGGAATTAAAACTAGAGCTCAATCCCTAACTTAGCCACTCACCAACAGTGTGACCTTTCATTAGGCACTTAATCTTTTTGATGGTGGCACCTTCACAGTGTGGCAGGAATAAGTGTATTTTCAGGTTACTCTGAGAATGAAACAACATGTGAAGATCCTCTCAGTAAATCACTGTCCCCTTTGCCTCTTGCCTGTTCCTCATCCCAATTTGAAACAACTTTGCAGGTCCAATTTACTTGGCATATAGCTACCTGGGCTCACTTCATGAATGTGCTATTTTCTGTTTATAAAAATATTGTAAGGGTTTGCATGTTTTTCTTTTCTGTTTTAATTGGGTTTAAAAAGTAAATCTCCCTCAAACGTGACTATAAAATAGTTCATGCAACCATTTCCAGTTGAGATGTGGCCATTTGTTCTTTGATAATTATGATAAGCTGCTGAGCTTTCAAGCCTACACTCTCTGGGGCTGAATGAGGTGATCCACTCACTAATGGGCTGCCCTGGAGTTGCCAGCAGGGACCCTACAGACAGTGACAACTCTTATCTTGCTAATGTAGTGTTTCTGGCTTCACTAAAAGTCATGCATAGATTTTCCTAGTGACTCACTCCAATGTAATATCAAAATATTTTTCTAGCAAAATTTAAATCTTTTAAGCTTATAATTTCCTCTTATCTTTATTGGGGACAATTTTTCTATCACAAGATTGATTAGAAAGTATTCTTCTGCCTTCCATTTTTACTATGGAGGGAGAAAAGGGAAATTGCTGGTAGCCTAGGTGGTATAGGTAAATGTGGGAGTAGTTTACAGTCTCAGTTCTCTTACTATAGCCTTAACTACTTAAAAGAAAGAGGAGTGAATTAGAATACATAAACAGGTCATTTTTCTTTTTTAAGGGCAGTGTCACTGGCCCTCCAATGTGGGATCTGAACCGGGGCCGCTGGCATCCCAAGCCAGCGCTCAACCACCGTGCCACTCGGCCGGCCCAAACAGGTCATTTTGAAAACTTGTCTTGTCTCTGGAGGAAGGAGCAGCAGGGCATTCACTTGTGTTTGACGCATCAGGACTGAGTTCCAGTCAGGAGCGTGTGTGTGTTTGTGTCTTTGAGCAAGCCACTCAACCTCTTCCAAATCTCTAGTTTTCTCATCTGTAAAATGAGGCATCATAATAGTACCTATCATAAGGTTGATGAGAAGATTATGTCAGCTAATGCATCATAACACATTTTCATATAAAAAATGTTGAATACATGCTATGTCTACAACTATTCATTCACACTTTCCTTCTGCACTAATTTATTTTGGGTTCATAATGTACCTTTTGCAAGCTTGGCAATTTACAGAAATAACGGTGGTCTTACTTCACTTCCTGCTGAAATGGAAGAGCAGTTGCTATTTTAACCATGTAGAGATGAGATAGAAAGGGAGAGTTTATGCAATCCTGCATCGGGACATTCTGCCAGCACTCTACTTGGCTCTGAAAAGAGAAGGTGCTCAGGAAATATTTGTCATCTAACTTATGCCCAATACAGTGCTGTTAGGAAATATGCCAGTACTTACACATGCAGCCACCCTCCCATGTTCCCTCTTTCCAGCACACTGCTTCTCAGAGGTGAGGGTGTGTCCCGAGTGGGGTCCCCTGGTTTGCCCTTAGTTTGGATTAAATGGAGACATTTGTAACAAGGGTCATGAGTCAGGTCCCCCAAGTGATGTTTCTCTTGTCATCTCCAGGGTGCTTTGTCACCTAAAGAAGGGCTAAGACCTTCCAGTTTTGTCACCCCTTTTATTTATACCACAGTACTCTTGTCACAGTGTTCACATCCACATGATGGCTCAAGTTCAAAACCTGACCACAGTATTTCCTGTGGTTTTCAGTACATTTCATTACATTGTACTAGAAAAGCACAAGGGGAAATACTGCTGTCATCACTTAGATGAAAAGCAACGATTTCAGCAAGTCTACGGTAGCACAGAAGCAATCCATACCATATCCAAATGTCACCAAAGATTTTGTATGAGAACCTGTCTTTACACCAAGATGATTGCTGTGGTTATTTTTGATAATAATAGTTTTCAGTTCAAAACTCTATATGGAAAGCCTACTTCACCGATAAAATATATAACTTCTGATTGCTGTGGCTTGTATGTCCTAAAAATATATACTCACAGAGAAAGAAAGGCTCTTAGTAGCACCTGTTGCTTGTGGCTGCCTCTAAGTGGCTGTCCAAAGTAGAGGCTGATGGTCCTAATTGCTACTCCCTAACTGGGTTAGTTGAGTATCCTATCTGAGTTCTAATATTCTTTGTAACCACTTCGCAAGGTTGTTTTGTGAGAATTAAATGAGGCAATCATGTATGTAAAATAATTAATATAATGAAGCACACATAGTGGTTGCCCAGCATTTGGTAATATCATCATCATCATCATCATCATCATCATCATCATCATCATCATCTTATCATTATTATTATTATTATTATTTCCACAGCTTTTCAGGGATGATGATGTTGGAGCTCTTAGATTTCTATTTGGTGACTCTCTGGGGTCAGTTCTCCTTCTACATAACAGAACTCTCTTATCTTTCTCCCAACAGATGAAGCCCATTTCCTTGTTCTGTTGTGAATCTGACAGATAATTTTGTGGAAATCTCCCTACCTTTCAGAACTTCTATTTCCTGTTCTTTGAAATTAGAAAATGGATCAAAAGATCTGAAGGCCTTGCAACTCTGCCATTCCATTCTAATACCCTTCTATTGGGTTGTCGGAAAAGTCATGGCACATTTTTGCAATAGATGGCACTAGTTCAATTTTGGAAATAACCAGAGTCATTTGCATCTATATTATTGCTATGCCATTTGACAGCTTACAGTTCTAGCTTTATTCTAAAAAAAAAAAAATGACATGAGCTATTTGGTTCTTTTGGAGATTTTATAACAAGTTGAAGATGGAAGACCAAACTGTGCACTTTTGCCATATTTTGCTGTTTTACTTCTGTAAAGGGAAGAATGCACGTCAAGTTTGTGAAAAGTTGCATAAAGTTTACGGTCACAGTGTTCTACAAGAACGTCAGTGCCAACAATGGTTCACAAAATTCCGTGCTGGTGATTTTGATCTTGACTCTCCTCTGTCAGGGAGGCCCACCAAGGTTGATGATGACAAAATAAAGGCATTGATAGAGTCAAACCCACATTACATGACACGAGAGATTGCAGAAACATTGAACATCCATCATTCAAGTGTTCACGACCACCTGAATAAGCTGGGATACGTAAGCAAGCTCTATATTTGGGTTCCATGGGAACTCAAAGAAGTTCATTTGAGGATGTGTATAAACAACTGCAATATGCTCATTAAACGTGAGGAAAACGATCCTTTTTTGAAGTGACTGATAACTGGTGATGAGAAGTGGATTGTTTACAACAATGTGGTGTGCAAATTGTTGGTCCCGACCAAGTGATGATTCGCCTCAAATGACATTGAAAGCAGACATTCATCAGAGGAAGGTTATGCTCTCAGTATGGTGGGATTTTAAAGGTGTTGTGTTTTTTGAGCTCCTACCAAGGAATCAAACAATCAATTTGAATGTGTACTGTCAGAAGTTGGACGGTTTGAATGAACCCATCATCCGGTAATGTTCAGATCTTGTTAGTCGTAAAGGAGTTGTGTTCCATTGTGACAAAGCGAGACCACATGCAAGTTTGATCATCCATCAAAAATTACTGGAGCTTGGTTAGGATGTGTCGCCACACCCACCATACTCGCCTGACTTTGTGCCATCAGACTTCCACTTATTTCACTCTCTTCAAAACTCCTTGCGTGGTGTAACATTCAATTCAGATGAGGCTGTAAATCAGCATCTTGTTCAGTTTTTTGCAAATAAAGACAGGTCCTTCTATGAACGAGGAATTATGAAGCTCGCTGAAAAATGGCAAAAGGTCATCGAACAAAATGGACAATATATCATTGATTGAGCTTTGTTCTTTATATAAATAAATGACCTTTGGAAAACATAGACAAAATACGTCATGACTTTTCCAACAACCCTATATAGTAACAGCAGGGCTTGTCAGGCCAGTCCTCCATCTTTGGACTCTGTACTCTGAAGTGACAGCACCTCAGGTAGGACTCTCCGGAGAGAGGGTGCTGAGAAAACAGTGACCAGCAGATATTTTTTGTGGCTGTTCTTCCCCCACAGGTCCTGTTTTTTCTCCCTCTCGTCATTCTAAGTGCTCTGTTATAGATCTAATCTCTTCTTATGACACATACCTTATAAAATTAAGAAGAACAAAAGTTGCTTTTTCCTTGTCTTTGGCCAATCCATTCAAATACCAGGCCAAGATGGGGCTGACCTACAGTTGAGTTCTGCCATGAACCTAAGCTCATGCAGGTTCCAACTGCAAGAAGGTGTCAACGAAATGAACAATAACAATAGCTAACATTTATTGAGCACTGTGCTAAGCTTTGACCTCAATTCACTAAATTAATTGTTATAACTATCTGAGGTACATACTCTTGTTATCCCCAGTCTACACATGAGTAAACTAAGGTTTACAGAAATGAAGTAACCTGCTAATGGTGAAGCCAATGTTAGGGCAGAGCTGGGTTTTCACTCCAGCAGCTTGATCAAAGTCTTTGTTCTTAACCACTTGTGAAGCAATTTTAGGCAGACTTATCATAATTTTTTGAAAGTAGTCATCTGGGGAAGATGCTTATAGACAAGAAGGTGGACTAGACGAGCTCATAAGGATTGTTTTTACTCCATGATTCTGCCAAAACAATACATTAAGACCATTACATAGCTCTGTAATAAAGTACCACAGATGGGGTGGCTTAAACAGAAATTTATTGTCTCCCAGCTCTGACACCTCCCAGAGATCAAGGTGTCAGCAGGGTTGACTCCTCTCAAAGGCTGTGGGGGAAGGACCTGTTCCAGGCTTTGCTCTGTGGCTTGTAGATGGTTGTCTTCTCTCTGTGTCTCTTCCCTCTAGCAGTATTTGTTTCTGTGTCCAAATTTCCTTTTTTTTTTTTTTTAAAGATTTTATTGGGGAATTGGTGGAGGGGAACAGCGTTGGGGAATCGGGGAAGGGGAACAGACAAGTTGCTGTCTTTTTGTTCTTCAGTTTAGTTGCGGAGGATGTTGCTTCACTGTTGGTATCGTCATTGCGCTCTTCCCGGATGAGGCAGATCGGTCGCTGGCCTCTGGATGTCGCTCACCATGGCTATTGGCAGCTCACGCTTGGCTGCCAGCCGCTCACGCTGGCTGCGGGCCACTCACTGTAGCCTATGGCAGCCCACTGCAGCAGCGGCTGCAGCCCACACCATCACCGGGGCTGGCACAGCCCAGCTCCAGGTGGAGCTGTTGTTAGCTGTAGAGGGCAGTGTCACTGGCCCTCATGTGGAATCCGAACCGGGGCCGCTGGCATCCCCAAACCAGCGCTTAACCAATGCGCCACTCGGCCGGCCCCAAATTTCCTTTTTTAATAAGGACACCAGTCATATTGGATACGGGCCCACCTGATGACCTTATTTTAACTTGTTTACCTCTGTGAAGGTCCTATCTCCAAGCAAAGTCATATTCTGAGGTGCTGAGGGTTAGGACTCCAACATAGCTTTTTTGTTTGTTTTATAGGGGACACAATTCAACCTATAAATCTCCCTTCTGTCATATCAAAGTAATAATCACTATGGTGACTCCATATCCCCTCAGCTGGCAATCATCCAAGAGGTTTAGCTTTTGGAATCAAACAGGGCAATTTTGTTAATCCCTCATTTGCTGCTTTTAGCCAATAGTCAAGTGAAGCAGATCTCTGGGTTTCATGTACAATAATATAAAGATCAGGTTTAAGAAATAAAGAAAGACTAGGAAGGTTTCAGTCAGTGTCTAACTCCTAGAAGCCCTTTACTCTTGATAACGCGTAATGGATTCAGTGAATTGAATGCTGTTCAGGAATTAGATTTTCCTAAGAGAGTTAACTAACCTCTCATAGAGGAACAACTTATCTTCAGAATCAATTATTAATAACAAGTAATTCCACTTGTAACTGCTGGTGTTGTGTGTTGATAAATAGTTGATTACACTCTTAAGAACTACTTACAATCAACACATTTATCCCCTTTATTATTTTATCCAGGGTAAGGACCATTGTTGCACTAAATTCGAGAGGAAGCCAGTGTGTAGGGGATACAAACCTTAAGATGTATTTAATGAAAGACTAACAGCACCATTATTTAACGACTTTGTGTGTTGGTTAAAGTCAGGTACTGAAGAAGTAAAATGATGGACTGACAGCCATCTAATGCCTATGACTGGGTCAGATTTAAAAAGGAAACTGTGAGGATTTGTTTTAAAGGTTTCTACTCTTTTGTTCACTAAATTTAAACATGTTATAGAGAAAAGTGTGTAGGATCTAACACTGGTACCATTTGTGTAAAAACGGGTGCAAGGAGGATATCTATACACCAGTATTTACCTACACATCTCAAGAAGGGCACTCGCGAAGCTCCTATCTAAGGACTAGAGGTCTGATGGGAAGAAAACTATAATAGGTTTTTACTGTATACCCTTTGTTTTATTTGTTTAAACCATATCCATTTTAAAAAGTAAGCACATGTTTTGGATAACTGCATACACACAACTACACTACTTAAAGACAGGCAGGTTGCAAGCTTCTTGGAGGCTTGAAGACTACTCCCAGTCTCCCCTCCCCTGTGTTGACCTTGAGGTTACTTCTGAGCATGGACTGAAGTTTAGCTTAAATCCATCTTGATGTCTGGTAGCTCCCCTTTGAGCACTATCTCCTTGTCAGAGGCTAAGGCAAACTTTCAAATCTTGAAGAAATAAAATTTCAGGCCTTGTGAGAAGTGGGGTGAGAGGTATTTGGCTCCTTTCTTTCTCAAGTTTTAGGGACCAGAAATTCTTAGCCGCCTACCTACTGGTATGTGTCATATTTGCAGAAAGCCCCTTACTTCACTCATAGGATGTGAGGTTTGTGAGATCTTCAAATGTCACCAAGTCAGCCACCCCTACTATATATCACTTGAATCCCTTCTGGACATCTGCACCCCAAGAGGGGTCCTTTGTATGCTTGCCCACCAGCTGTGCTTGCCATTCAGTCAAATTCTTCTGGTAGAGCTCCACCTTAAAACCCTCCATCGGGTGCAACTGATCTCACAGAATCATTGCACACAAAGATGCCCTATGAAATACGTCTTCACTGTGCTAAGTCAGAAACGCGATTGTCGATAGGGTACAGTAAAGGAGGAAGACACAGAAGCGATGAGTCAGATACTTCACTGTTAGATATTTGAAAATTTGTGTGCAATGAATCTGTGAGATCAGTTGCCCCGATGGAGGGTTAAATGGTGCTAAACTTGAACTCTCTGTAACTTCTATCCATGACCCCAGCCCTACCATTCTATGTCACCTGGAATGAGATGAGTTCCTGTCTCACAGGTAGGCCCCTTCAAGTGCACTGGCCTGTCTCCCCTCAGGTTCTTCTTCCAAGTAAACAACTCCAGTCTTCAGTTCTGCTGCAGCTACCTAGTTTCCAGATAACCTTGATCTCCTGGCCATTCTCTGACAAATGGCTGTGGCTCTATGAGAGTGGGGTTCCCAACAGTGAAGACAAAAACTTTATAGGTGCTCTGAGCAGTTGCAAGTAGCCATAACCACCACTAACGTTGCTGTATATGTTGTAAATTTAAAATTAAACCAAGAAAGCACCATTTACATTTTTTTTCCTTGCGGGTACAGGGTCAGGGATGGGCAGTTCCATCCTACCATTGTATTACACTGTTGACACACTACTGCATAAAATGCTTCACCATTTCCATTGTGTGACTCTGAATCCCAAGCTTTCTGTTTCGGGGGAACCACAGCAGAGCCCTGGGCCTTTTCCTGTATCATTTCATCCTGTGAATCCATGGTTAGAACTCACAGAAGCATTTTTAGACCCAGATTCTATCTTCTCACATGTTCTCCCTGGTGGGTATACAAACCTGCTTCTGTGTCTTCGTTTATACCAAGGATAAAAAGTGTTCTTCTCACGTATAGAACTCAGATCAGATTCCACTCTACTTTGGAGGTGAAGTGGCTAGTGGGAGAATGGGTGGAGGCAAGGAAATCTTGAGTGCTTGGAGCATTTCCTGACTAGGCACTTATTTATTTCATTCAGAATGAGTATTGGAATTTGCAAAGTATGGAGATACCTGTTTGCATTTCTGCTCATGAAGAAAAGCCCTATTTCTCAGAAGAGAGTTAGCAGCAGAAGTGGAGAGTGAGTAGGGAACTGAGGAGAGCCTGCACACTCTGGTTGAGAGCACGGAGAAGGCGCCTGGGGAACCACTGGCCAGGAGGCTTGTCTTATGCTTTCAACACTCAGAATTCTAGAGTTTTTCATTGAGGGTGGCACCAGAGTCCCAAAAAAAACTTGAAGAAAGCATTTGGTTTAAAAACCACTCTAATTTTTCTTTTCTCCTTTTCTTCTTCCTTCCTTCTTTCCTTCCTTCCTTCCTTCCTCTCTTCCTTCTTTCCTTCTCTCTCTCTCTCTCTCTCTCTCTCTCTCTCTCTCTCTCTCTCTCTTTCTCTCTCTCGCACATGCATGTACTATTCTTGTGCATAATTATTATTGCCTAGGCAAGGCTTATGTTGGATTAATTTCACGAAGGTTTTGTCTGTATAGACGCAGAATTGACGTTTAGAAAAGTATGTAAGACTCAGTTTCTATACAGTACAACACAGTAGTCTGAGCACTCTGGTACCAGATTGCCTGGGTTTGAATCCTGGCCCATACTTACCAGCAGTATGAACTTGGGCAAATTGTTCACCTCTCTGTGACTTTATTGCCCCATCTCTAAAAAGCATACCTAATATCCAAAATATATGAGGAACTCCTTTAACTCAATAGCAAATAAAAACCCCAAATAACCCAATTAAAAATGGGCAGTGGACTTGAACAGATATTTCTTCAAAAAAGACATATAAATGTCCAACATGCATATGAAAAGGGCCTCAACATTATTAATTAATAATCATCAGATAATGCAAATCAAAACCACAGCGAGGTATCACCTTACTCCTATTAAAATGGCTATTATCTGGGGCTGGCAGAGTGGCTCAATTGGTTAAGAGTTGGCTTGGGAGTGAGAGCTCTGAGCAGCAGGGCCACCAGTTTGGTTCCCATATGGGCCAGTGAAGCCGTGTCCTTTACAGCTAAGATGGTGAACAACAGCTCAACCTGGAGCTGGGCTGCTGTGAGCCACCATGAGCGGCTGTCCAATGGTTGACAACAGATTGCCTCAGCTGTTAAGAGCACAATGATCATAATACCACATGGGCCAGTGAAGCGACGTCCTCTACAACTAGACTGCAGAACAAAAGCACAGCAACTTGTCTATTCCCCTTCCTTATTCCCCAACGCTGTTCCCCTTCCCCAATTCCCCAATAAAACCTAAAAAAAAAAAAAAAAAAGGCTATTATCAAGAATACAAAAGAAGATAACTGTTGGTGAGGACATGAAGAAACTAGAACTCTGTGCACTGTTAGTGGGAATGTAAAATGGTGCAGTTGCTATGAAAAACATGGAGGTTCCTCAGGAAATTAAAAATGGAATTATCACATGATCCATCAATGCCACTTCTGGGTATTTACCCAAAAGAATTGAAACCAGGATCTCAAAGAGATATTTGCACTCCCATGTTCATTATAGCACTGTTTACAATAGCCAAGATATGAAGCAGTATAAATGTCCATCAACAGATGAATGGATAAAGACAATGTGGTATATGCATACAATGGGATATTACTCAGCCTTAAAAAAGAAGAAAATGCTTCCATAGGTGACAACATGGATGAACCTGGAAGACATTATGCTAGGCTAAATAAGCCAGTCACAGAAGGACAAATGCTGAGTGATACCACTTATGTGAGTTATATAAAATAGTCAAACTCATAAAAACAGAGAGTAGAATGGTGGTTGCCAAGGACTGGGGGAAGGAGGAAATGGAGAGTTGCTGTTCAACTGTACAAAATTTCATTTATGAGGACGATTAAGTTCTAGAGATCTGCTGTACAACATTGTGCCTACAATTTACAATACTATATTGTACACTTGGTTTTTTTTTTTTAAAGATTTTATTGAGGAATTAAAGGAGGGGAACAGTGTTGGGGAATTGGGGGAGGGGACCAGCCAAGTTATTGTTCTTTAATCTTCGTTGTGGAGGGCGCCAGTCGCCATCTGGCTTCCCGTTGGCAGCTCATGGCCTCTAAGCTCAAGGTGCTGTGTTCAATCTTAGTTGCGGGTGAGCATAGCCACCATCCCATGAGGGAGTCAAACCAGCAGACTTGTTGTTCCTCTGAGCCTTCCAGGTGGCAGCTCAGCTCAAGGTGCTGAGTTCAGTCTTAGTTGTGAGTGGGCATAGCCCACCATCGAACTGACAACCTTGTTGTTACACCAGCTGAGCCATCCTACCACCTGCTGGCAGCTCAGTGACAGCTCAGCTCAGGCACAGCTTTCACTGGCCCATGTGGGAATCGAACCGGCAGCCCTGTTGCTCAGAGCTTGCACTCTAAGCCAACTCTTAACCAACTGAGCCACTCGGCCGGCCAATTGTACACTTGTTAAGAGGGTGAATTTAATCTTAAGTGTTCTTATCACATTAAAAACAAACAAAAACATACCTTTGATATGGTTAGGGTTAGGTGGAATCACTCATGTCATGTACCAATGCATTAAGAACCTAATATGTACTAATTATTAAATAACATTATTATTTTTCTTACTATACCTGTGGGAAGCCTGGTGGCTTTGATGACCTGACCCACCACCCAGGCATCCCCACTCATTGCGTGTCATTCTACTCATGTTCTAGTTGCTGTGTCTAGGTGAAAAAAAGACAGACCCAGAGGGCAGAGAATAAATATTTTACCTAGGCTGGGGACTGAATGGTATGTATCTAAAGTAGAATCCTTTCCATCTCCAATTTCTCAAAAGGAACTGAAATGGAACTGTTTGGGGCAGTTGCTGGTTGTAGAATGTGACAGAATGCTATGTTGCCTGGCCTGACCTATTTCAGGTTGGAGTACTATTTATTTCTAGGGACTAATCAGGGAAAAGCTGTGATCTAGTTCTTTCTTGGGTAGGTGTGTGTGAAAAAAGAACTTGGAAGCTGTGCTAAACCAGAATCTGCATTGCAGCCCTGGTTATTTTAGTGCTTTATATACTAGGAGAGAAATTACTCATTAAAAAAAAGAAAATGAATCACAGAGTTGAGGAAGGATGTCAGTGTTATGAATATCAACAAAATTTTCTCATTTTTCCACATGCAAAAATTCATGAAGCTGTTGGCCAATATTGTTCTTATAAACTATGTTTTATTTTAAGTTGTCACAAATGATTTCTAAATATTAAAAAGCTTTTCATTTTGAGGATGTTTATTTCTTCCACTGATGGGACTGTATCTCTCATGTTCTTGAGAGTTATTGGGATTAATAATATGGAGAAAAGCTAAAATTAATCATTTTTCTTAGAAGCTCCTAGAAGTTTTCCTTGTTAAATATTGGGCTGGGTTACCCACAGAAATAATAGAGTTTCTGCAGAGATTTTAAATTGAAGAGATTCTCTTCACCTTGGATGGCTTGGATATGCCCTGTCTACAGGTAGAGAAGCAGATGAAATGATTCTTGACTCTCTTTGTTCTGTGATCACCCCAGGTGGCACAACATGGAGGGAGTCTCCTTCACAGTGTTTCTGGAGCAACAGATCATGAGAAATCACTATGACAACACTGCCTAGTGTTTTAGGGGAGACTGATAGCACAACCAGAGGTAAGGAGCTCTTGTGGAAGTGTCAAAGGCTTAAGGAAGTTATAGCGTTTAAATTGAACTGACACATTGATGGCACAACTAATGGCCATCTTGATCTTAAGTGATATATAGACTTGATTTCTGAACTCATTCAACAAATATTTGTTGAACACTGGTCTACATGTCAGCAATGTGCTAGGCAAGGCAATATAAAGATAAGCAAAACATTGTGGTTCCTGATTTCGTGGAACTTAAAATCAGATAGGGAAGACCAATATTTACTAACTGGCAATACTAATATATATATATATTACAGACTGTGATAAGTGCCCTGATGTAAATTAAAGGGCATGGTGAGAATGTATAAGATGGGAACCTAGTTGGGATGAAAAGGTGGTGGTCAGAGTTTGGAATTGTATGGACTTCCCTGATGAAGGGTCTCAGATCTGTAGGATGAGGAAACTAGGCAAGCAGTTACAATGGGAACTTTTTAACGAGGGGCATGGGCAAAGACACTGAGGTGGCAAAATGAGCAGGCTAGTAGCCTAAAGTGAGGCTTATGAGGAGTGCCGGGGCAATGAAGTTTATGTGATGCATTTTAGTCTTCAGGCAAAGAGCAATGGGAACACACTGAAGGGTGTTGGGGAAAAGAGTAGAAAGAGCAGATTTTAATTTTGAACAATTGTGACTCCAATGAGGAGAAAGGTACACAAGGGTGAATATACTATAGTTAAGAGATGATGATAAGAGATGATGGAAACTTGAACAAATGATTGCACTGCAGATGAAGACAAGTAGAGGGACTTGAAATCTCCTTAGGAGATAAAATTAACAGTAGTTAGTACTAGAGTGGGAAAGGGTAGGTGGGGAGAGGGAGACAGAAACTCTAGATCTGAATATATTGTGGATGTACAGATAGCGCTATAGAGCGCAAGTTAGATATTTAGATCAGATCAGAGGGAAAATTTGGGAGATTCTTCGGATCCCTCCAAACTAGGTAAGCAAGGATTCCCCAAGGTAGAGGTGGTAGAAGACAACATCTCAATTCATCTTGCCATGGATTCCTGGAGAAGCTCCTCTAAGGCGTCCTCAGTAGTGGCCTCACCCTTAGGATTATCTCAAGCTCTGTGAAGGAAGAGACCATATTCATTTTGTTCTATACTACAGGCCAGTACTCATTAGAATTCCCAGCACATGTGTTCCCCAAAATATTATAGATAAAAATAATTTCCCCAAGAGCACAGAGAAGAGCCCAAGTGATGGTGAGATGGAGAGAAGTCTAGGAATCCATACCTCAGACTCCTGGTGCAGTGATTTGATGTCTCTCCCTCCCCGCATCTCTTCCTCTCAGGCCTTGTGCTTTTGTTGAAACTTAGGCCTTTATACTTCAAACATCCCAACTTTTCATTTAGTTTTAAGAGCTTTAAAAGTTGTGAGGGCCGGCCAAGTGGCTCATTGGTTAAGAGCTGACTTGGGAGTACAAGCTCTGAGCAGCAGGGCCACCGGTTTGGATCCCACATGGGCCAGTGATGCTATGCCCTCTACAGCTAAGATGGTAAACAACAGCTCGACCTGGAGCTGGGGCTGCTGTGAGTCGCCAGCAATGGTGTAGGCTGCAGTGGGGCTGCAGTGGGCTGCGGTAAGCTACTGTGAATGGCCAGCAGCAGCCATGAGCTGGTGTGAGCTACCATGAGCCACCTTGAGTGGCCGTCCAATGGCCAGTGACTGATCTGCCTCAGCTGCAAAGAGAACAATGATCACAATAGCAACATGGGCCAGTGAAACGATGTCCTCCACAACTAGACTGAAGAACAGCAACTTGTCTGTTCCCCTTCCAATGCTGTTCCCTCCCCAAATTCCCCAATAAAAAATCTTTAAAAAAAAAAAGTTGTTGAGTAAATATATTTGGTTTGATTTTGAGGTGCTACCTTATTTAGGAGCTTTCATTTAAGTAGAACTTTTTTTTGGTTGGATGAAACAGGGAGTTCCCAACTGTAGCTTCTTGGAGAAATGAGCAAAGAACTCAGGTCTAGGCAAAACAAAGGAAATAGCACCATTAGGTCAGCCCAACAACAGGACTGAAATGCTTCAAGTTCAGCAATGGAGGTTCCTGCCTATTCTAAAAGTCTTGGCAGCCTTAGAAGGTCAGGGAGCAGCAGGTCAGACATTTCTAAAGCAGTGAAATCAAGCCAAGATCTGGGAATTTAAGGTGAGAAGGAGGAGCCCAGCAAACAATATTGATGAACTTCAGCGATAAGGACAAGCTGAGTGAGGGTCACCTACCCCATAGGTGATTAATTGTAACTAGTAGAAATCAGAGGTTATTGGTGCAACGTCTCTAGGGACACGGCCAAGATGGGAAGAACTTCACGGAGAGTTAGTGATAATAGTTTAGTTAACTTGGCCTGAGAATTCTTTTACCCGATTCTTGCTATGATTTTCTTCATTTTGATGCAAAAAGGGTGAATGGATCTTCCCTCAGAATAATGAAATATATGTCCAGGTGGACTGACACCACTGATAATTTGATTTTTCAAAGTCATCAATGTGTTGTACACTCAAAAGAAGAAAATTACCTCATAAGCAGGTGTTTCCAGAAAAGTGAATGAAAATGAAAAGAATTACTGATAATTTAAATAGACGTAGTTTTAAGCAGCAGATCTTCACAATAAGTATGTGTTGTGTGTGTTTGCACATGTACATTAGATAATTTCTCTGGCTCTTTCACCCTCTATGACTCTGCAACAAATGTTGAATTCTGACACGTCAGGCTTTTCCATGTAATTATTCAACAAACCTTTGTGAGGGATACTGGGTACTGGAATCTGGGGAAGCATCCATTTAGAGAACTGTTCTCTTGGGTGGGGTGTGGGTCTAGGGTCAATCCGATTTAGAGCCATGAATATGAGTAAGGAGCAGATCTGCTCTCACTGTAACTGTAGGATAAAGAGTCTTTTATTTGGCTCTGTCTTCAGGGGACTTCAGAGACACCTCAAATACAGGATTTCCAAATATTCTCAGGTATAAGTTGTACTGGATGCTTTTATTCTTGTTATATTTACAATCCCAATAATACACATAAATATTCCCTACATTTTTCTTCTTTTAAAATGGTTAGTTACTCTGGTCTTACTTTCACCAGATAGCAGTGTGTGCATCAGTGCTCATGATGGCCTTGAATGGGCTCCATAACTCCCTCTAGAATAAGCAGGTTGTCTTGAGTCTTCCTACCTCCACTTTTATACGTGTTTCTTTTTTTCTGTCCTCTATACCTTTTCCTTCCCTCCTAATACCTAGTGTTTTTCTGCTGCCCCTTAGCTTACACCAGTCACATTTTGAGATCTGACAATTAAGTTAGCGAACTTGTTGCACCGATGTTGCTAACCTTTTTTGATATTAGAGGGATTATTCATTATGAATTTATACCAACTGGATAAATATTTAACTAAGTTTACTATTTTCACTAACTATGTGAAAAAGTTAGTGAAAATGACCTGAACTTCTCGCCAAAAATTCATGTTCTTGCATCACGACAATGTACCAACTCACATGGCACTGTTTGTGAGGGAGTTTTTAGCCAGTAAACAAACAACTCTATTGAAACACCCTCCCTACTCACGTGATCTAGCCCCCAATGACTTCTGTCTTTACCTGAAGATAAAGGAAATATTGAAAGGAAGACATTTTGATGACATTCAGGACATCAAGGGTAATACGACGACAGCTCTGATGGCCATTTCAGAAAAAGAGTTCCAAAAGTGTTTCAAAGAGTAGACCAGGCACAGGCATCGGTGCACAGCTTCCCAAGGGAAGTACTTTGAAGGTGACCATAGAGATATTCAGCAGTGAGGTATGTAACACCTTTTCTAGGATGAGTTCTTGAACTTAATTGTCAGACCACATATTTTCATTACCCTTTCTTTTCAGGTCCCCATCAAAGTGTATATAGCTGCAGTCCTTCAGAGTCTTATTCTCAGCAAGATAACAGAGCATGTCTAATCCACTTCGGAAAGTATTCTATTTATCTCTGAACATTTTGGTAAGGGGCAAATATTTAACATTCAGGAGTTACCCTTAAGTGGTGGGGTCCCAAAGCATGGGGCAAGTTGTGATGCAGATCATTTTGGATGAAAAAGCCTTTCAATTTCTCTTATGTCATACCAAGCATGCAACGCCTAAATATTGGACAGGTACCATGCCTGCCCTTCTGTGTGATATGCCATCCCGGCCTTCTTTTCAAAGGAAGCTTGAGAAGGGACTCTGGGACATCACCAGTGATGGTGGGATCCCTTCGTTTATCAAAAGAAGCATGATATAAATGAGTCCATGTTGGATTACGTAAGGAATGAAATCGAAATGGAGATGTGTCCTTGAAATCAACAGAACTCAGCCTGGGGCAGGCATTTGTGGTCAGCTGAGTCACACTGCCTTGGGATTCGCCAGCCCTATTTTCTGTTTTAACAATAAAAAATCTTGCAAAACTGCTGGCATGTGAGACAGAGGTATCCAGAAAGTCTTGGCATCATTTCCAACTGCATAATGGGTCTTAGGGGAGAGACTTGTGAGAGCATGGTCCATGCTCTCCACCACGAGGGAGAGATCCATGTTCACAGAGGATAGAGTGCCTTTCAGTTTGTCTAGGCCTGTGAAAAGAGAAAAAAGTATGTTTATTCTTAGGCAAAAAGGGAAAAGGAGTATGTGAGGCTAGGGTGCCAAAGACACGGTGCATATGTGGGAACTCTGAATCCACCATTAAATTATAAATGAGGCCCACTGTGACAGGTTTCTATCTGTTTCTTAGAAAAGGAGGCAGCATTGCTTTCATTAACTACAGGCTCTCAAACTTAAGTGAGCAGCAGAAACCCCTAGAGGGCTTATTAAATCCCAGATCGTTGGGTCCTACTTCCAGTAGATGTAAAGTGGGGCCCAAGAATTGGCATTTCTGTCAAGTTTCCAGGTGGTGCTGACGGTGCTGGTCTAGAAACCTAACTTTGAGAAGTAGAACTTTAAAGCAATGAGGTAAAGATACTTCATAAAGTCTATGAGCCTCCTGAGCCCAGAAAGTTATGGGTTTGATTCCAAATTTGTTTTCAGGAAGTGCTTTGTTTATAGGAAATGTGGGTATACACGTGTACTTGTGTATGTGTGTATGTGTGTACTCATATAGCACATGCCTCTATAATCCAGTGAATAAAGAGACTATCAGCTGCCAAAAGTCTTGACTTGGGAAGCTAAACATATCCTGGTTCTCAGGCAAATAAAATGTTTGAGCAATGAACTAAGGTAATTTTGAAGAGGCAGCTATTTTATCAAGGGATTGGTAGTGGCTTGGAGCATTTCTCCTGTGCTCTTAAAACATATCTTAGTTGTGTCTTCTCAAGGGAAATCTATTATTTTACATCTTCCTTTCAACCTCAGGCCCTAGTAGCCACAGACTGTTCGAAGAGCTTAGAGGAGGTCATCTAACAAGTCTCATTGGCTATTTTACACTCCTACTACTCCAGCCTGGGAAACGAAGAAAGGTGAGCCTACATTTGTGGTCTACTTCAGAACTGTAAGTTTGGCTGATCTCCAAGTCCTGACTTGGAAAACTCGAATAAGAACAACCAGTGTAAAATTGGGCTCAAAGCCAGTTGTACTTCTGAAACAGGACATTTGATCCAGGGTCCAGTGCAAAAATAATTTTGAGATGGAAGTTGATGATGTATTCATAGGCATTTAGAAAGTATCCATGTCAATATCAAATGAAAATTTTTTAAATGAGGGTTTTATTTCTGAATCTACTTAGAGCCTTCAGAGTTGGTAAATGAGTCAGAAACAGCATTTAATAGCCATGGTTTTAAACTTCTAGTGACATGTCAGCACTGGGAGGTTTGTCAGACCAGATGTTCTAGTTGATCTCTCTCTCTCTCTCTCTCTCTCTCTCTCTCTCTCTCTCTCTCTCTCTCTCTCTCTCTCTCTCTCTCTCTCCCTCTCCCTCTCTCTAGTGGGTGGAGTGTTTGAGGGAGCAGTCATTGTAAAAACCTCCCCAGCTGGATCTGACTTGGTCTTGGCACCACTTTGCAGACTCCTAACCTTGAGCTTCACTATAGTTGGCTGTCTTACCAAGTCACCTGAGGAAGAGTCAGGATCACAGTTTGGAGGGAGAGAGTGACACATAGTTAGGTGGGACCCTGTTCGGCTCAAAACAGGAACTCGGTAAATGTGTGAAGAATATCAAGTACATTTTACCAGCCAGAAATTTTTGAGGTGGAGGTGGGGCCCTGACACAGGAAATTTTGACCAGCTCTTTAATGCTTGGTTGACATTATAGTGTGGTGCCCAAGAGTAAATGGCAAAGTCAGGGTACCTGGTTCAAATGTAGCTCTTCCACTTACCAGCTGTACAACTTAAGGCAAGTTACTTCTCTGTGCCTGTTTCTATGAAATTAAGGTGGTACCTACTTCATAGGCTTTATTTGGGTAGTTTACTTTATTTTATTTTATTTATTTATTTATTTATTTATTTATTTATTTATTTATTTATTTATTTATTTAAGCTGAGCCCTCCTGCCACCTGTTGGCAGCTCAGCGGCAGCTCAGCTCAGGCTGGGCATTGAACTGCTGTTGCTCAGAGCTCAGCTCGCACTCTTGAGTGAACTCTTAACCAACTGAGCTATTCAGCCGGCCCTCTATTTGGGCATTTTAAATGAAAGAGTTCAGATAAAGCTCTTAGAATGATGAAAAGTACATAATAAATGTTCCTTATATGTTAGTCACCATAGTCTATTATTATTATTATTATTATTATAGATATGTTATTGTTATTCCTCCATCCCTGACTGAATCTCTGGACTTACGTTACTTCTCCTTCCATACCCCTCCCCATGCATACCTGCTCCAGCAAGCTTCCATCCAAACAATTTCTTTCTGTCCTTTAAGCTTTACTTAAAACTGACCTGTCTGATAAAGGTTCTTAACCAGCAATGATTTTGTTTTCTTGCTGTAAATTCCCTGGGTAATTAGAGACCCTACCATCTAGCACCCTTCTGGGCTGTTGGGTTATGTCTAAGAAGCAAAGGATCAATTTTCTTGTATGCTGTGCAGTTCCATTGTTTTGCAGCCTTACTTGGTTACTTTGTGTGGTCAACTAGATTGTAAGCTAGTCAAGGGTCAGAGTCTGAATCTTTGTATCTGGTAACCTTCCTAAGTCCTGGAACAATGTTGAGTGAGTGGTTTGCATTTACCAAAAAGAGGAATTTTGTGTAAGGTGGAGACCATGAGCTCCAGTAAGGGGCCTGACGAAGAGGATTGGTACTACCTTGAGTAGGACATGTCACCTTTCCAAGTCTGTGTTCACTTCTATAGTTTTTTTGAGGAGTACATGATGTACATAATTTATCATGTGCTTAATATAGAACTTGGTACCTAGTAAATGTTCAGTAAATGTTTATAAACACTTGGAGAAGTAAGAGATGACACTGGAATTAATAGGAATACCTGATCCAGATTTCAAATTTCTATTGATGTATTACTATGAGAGCCTTATTTTTTAAAATTTGTGTTGGAGTCTCCTTCATGATACCTTGGACAATGAATCCCAGAGGACCCTTGGTCTACCCAGAAACTCACATTTTTCAATGTAACCTTCTCCGTATTGTTGTTTGATGTCTGGAGACAGGTGCTCCCAAATGGCGAGTTTTTTTTCAGCAGTCTTTACTGGATCTGACAATTCTGTTTTGAAAAATCCTGGTTCGATGCATGAGACATGCACACCAAAAGCCTTCATGTCCCTTCTGTGAAAAGAACCCATTGTTGATGTTTAATGGGGGTTTATTTGGAAAATGTTTGCTATTTGGGTGACTATTTTCTTGTGAGTCTTTTCATGAAATCACAGAATTGGGTGCATTGAAAACGAGCATCTTATGTCACCCACTTAGCAGATGAGGGGTCTGAAATTCAGGTTGATGAAGTCAGGGCTGGTGTAGTGACACAACAGGAAAGGGATCTGGGTGGACCCATTTCCAGAGCTATATTCTCTCATTAAACTGAGAAGCATTTAGTCTAAGGACAGGTTTATTTTCAGTACTCAGGGTACTTTATGGTGAAATTGACTAATGACTTGCCTGGATTGACAAGTTCACCTTCTAGGACAAGTTCTAGGAATGTGAGGAGGTTGCAGCACAAATAAGAATATGCTGAGGGACACAATGTGACAATTCTGACTTGACTAACCTGCTCCCTATGCTGCTTGGCAAGCTCTTTCATCATGCAAAATAAAAAAATTATGCATTTACCGGGCAACAGGATTTTAGGGACTCATGGAGCCCCTTTCTTTAAAGCAGCCCAATGAATGGCAAACTATGATATAAATAATGATTTTCTATATTAAATTTGTATTTCTCTAAGAATCCCTAAGGAAACAATTATTCATTTTACAGAAGACTTCACCATCAGACTCATTAAGAACTCTACCAGTGGGGCCGGCCGAGTGGCGCGGTGGTTAAGCACTGGCTTGGGAAGCCAGCGGACCCGGTTTGGGTCCCACATATGAGGGCCAGTGACACTGCCCTCAAAAAAAAAGAATTCTACCAGTGAACATAAAATATGATTTATCTTAGGTTTTACTTTCCAGCAACACACCTATTGTTTAGTTTGAAGTATATGTTATAAAAATACAAATTAGTTTGACCTTGAAATATTTTGAAAGGTATGTTGCTTGAAGTATTTAAAAAGGTTATTTTTCAACTTAATTGTATTTTACTCACCTGTCTTCTGATCTCCTTTGGGTTTTGGAAAATAACAGTGCCAAAGGAGTATTTGGGAAGACTTTTCTCTCCACCTACTCATGAGAGTAACATATACTCGAGGGACAAATGGCTTTAAGTCACCCAATTAACCTTACCAGGTTAGTAAAAGAAGTATGAATCCAGTATGATTGCTGGGCAAATACAACTTTAAAAAGCCCCAACCCTCTTCCAATTGGACTGCTTCTTCTATATAGAAATAACCCTCTTCTATATAGAAATTCTGGAGCTGCCACTGGATTGTGGCCTGCATGCACAATACTGTTTCCAATACCGGTTCCATGATTGAGAAAGAAATAAACACTTTCTATTGGTTAATTTGGGACATGGCAACATGCATTGCAATCCCACAAACCCTTCAGTTGAAATCTCTTTTTAAAAGTTAGTAAATCTCTAAAAGGAGGCTAATGGAGGTTCTCCATGACCTTGCTACTCAAAGTGTGACCTCTGAACTATGGGCAGCATTTGCGTGCTGTTATAAATGCAGAAACTCAGAACCCACCCCAGATGCATTGACTCAGAACGTACATTTTGAAAAGATCAAAGTGATTCATGTGCACATTAAGGTTTAAGAAACATTGTTCTCCTTCGTCTATTTTCCCCTTTAAAAAATTGTTTACAATTGCAGTTGACATTCAATATTATTTTGTATTAGTTCCAGATATATATTAGTTCAGGTATTAGTTTCAGCATAGTGATTAGATATTTATATAATTTATGAAGTTATTCCCCTGACTAGTATGCCCTGACACTACACACAGTTATTACCATAAGTGGTTCAAATTTCCAGGTGTAAAACAAATGAGTCATGGGGATGTAACATACAGCATAGGGAATATAGTCAATATTATTGTGATAGTGTGGTACAATGTCAGATGGTTGCTGGACGTATCATGGCGATCACTTCTTTAGGTATGTAAATGTTGAATAACTATGGTGTGCACCCTGAAACTAATATAACATTGTATGTTAGCTATATTGAATACAAAACCCTTTTTTATTTTTAAAATATTTATTTATTTATTTATTTATCTTCATTCATTGGGATGTGAATAACTATCTATATCTCTTTTATTGAGCAATCACATCTTAGTATGTCCAAATTACCTATCTCCTTAACCGATATCCATTGCATACATGTTTGCACAGCAAAACTCAACTTTTTTTTTTTTTATCAAGTATTGCTTCTCACTTTCTTCACAATGTAACACAACCAATCTTTGCAGTGTGTCTTTCATAAAGTACAATGGTGATTTTTGGTTGATTCTGAAGCAAATAATTGCTGGTACATACTAGAAAAACTACAGTAATCATATATATATATATATATATATATATATATATATATATATATATCTTTTGCTCATGTCACTGTCTTTTTTTTTTTTTTAGTTGAGCCATCCTGCCACCTGTTGGCAACTCAACGGCAACTCAGCTCGGGCTGGGCATCGAACTGCTGTTGCTCAGAGCTCAGCTCGCACTCTTGAGCAAGCTCTTAACCAACTGAGCCACTCGGCCGGCCCTTCATGTCACTGTCTTGATAGACATAACATTCCTATCCATTTTCTTCTATGAAGGTAGACTTTGGGTAAACGCTGGACATGGAAGTTAGATTCTTTGTTATATATGTATTGCACATACTGAGATATCCTCTCAGAACTCTTTTCAAGAAGTGGGATTAGCTAAGGCCTCCAGCTATTGACAACAAAAGAGTCCATCTCATCTTTTGAGCTAAAGTTATACCCTCTTGGATGGCCTTCAGCCAATGACAGATACAAGAGCCTACCAATTTCTTACCAACACAGGACTTCCTTAATGACCAATCTTTGTCTGAGGCTTCTTGCTGAGGTGAAAGAACCCCCCCTTCCCCGCTTTTTTTAAAAGAAGCATTCTGACATTATTTTGTTTATTTCCTGGGAGAATCAAACCTGGCACCCTGATCAAATAGCAAAATGGAGTTGCTCTAGCTCTCTTAATCTCAGTAGAATAATCTAACCTTTTATTGGTAAGCTAAATCTAGATCCATGGTATAGTTCATAATTCTAAAATGTGTGTTCAGCAAACACTACTTGAATAAATAAATGGATGAATTGAAGAAGGCTATATTTGTATCTTTTCCCTTGTCTATCACGACACACTCAGCTAGATACCTTCCACTTGCTCCTCAAATCTCCTCCACCCTTCTGCCTGCACTGTATCCTGGGAAGCCTACTTAACTACATTTTGGCTTCTCTCAGGTACAGTCAACTGGGAGTACTAGAGGAAGATCAGTGGGAGATCAGAGGAAGAGGTTGGGATAGTTAGTCCTCCTGTGATGTTGTTAATTTCATCCCTTAACTGAAGGTGATAGTCTCTGTGTATACAGTTTCTGGAAACTGCTCTGTCTCTTCTTTCCAGTCCTGTGGGTAGAGACGGCCCTGCTGTCATTATTCTCTAGATACTACACTATCCTTTGGGATTTCCCTACACAACTCCCTTGTTTGTTAACAGTTCTTAAAGTATACTCTGCTCCATTTACCCAATTTTAATGTGCCACCATTTCTTACCAGAACTTTGACTGGTACAACCATTTGCAATTTAGGGACTTTGAACTGACAGTGACTGGTTCTGATTCCAGACAAGATAAATTAAACATTCTCCCCGTCTCTCCCACTGAATGTAGCTATAAAATCTGCATAGAGCAGCTATTTAAGAACTCTAAAATGAAAATGTTAGTAGGTAAAGTATGGAAGATCAGATTTTGAACTACCACTTGAAACCACTTGAAAAAATACAATAGCCAAAATAAAATATTTATCGATTGGACTCAATAGCAGAATGGAAATGAAGAGAAGTCAGTGCATTTGAAGATAGATCATTAGAAATTATCCAGTTTGAACAGCAGAGAGAAAAATGATTGAAAAATTGAAAAGAACCCAATGGATCTGTGGGACAAAACCCAAAGCTCTGTCATTTGTGTTATAGTGTCTCAGAAGGAGAAAGAATGGATTGCAGAAAAAAAACCTGAAGAAATAATGGCTGAAAACTCCCCAACTTGGCAAATAACACAAACCTACAGATTCAAGCAGCCCAGTGAACCTCAAACATTATAACCCCAAAAAAACCCATGCTTGGGGACATTGAGTTAGAGCATTTATTTGCTACATTAGTCCTTTGTTTTGAGCTTTTGGTGTTCTTTGATAGCACATGGCAGTAAGATGTGGTTCTCATAGCAAAATCTTCACCTCTGATTAGTAAACTCCTGCTCTGAGTTTCATTTGGGAATGAAAATATCAGAAGAAAGCTACCTTTCTTGTTTTTGGGGTTGGCTATAGTGTGTTTTGGGTTTAGCTATAGTGTCTGAAACACATGAAGATTTGGGTCCAGAACTTGCAACAAGAGGGAAAAAAAGCTGCATATCGCTGTCATTACTTTGTGATAATTACATTTACTTTACCAGATAATTCTCTACTTAGGGTTCAAACAAGATGATACTGTTGTGTCTGCCACTGACTGTAACATCAATGGAGAGACCTACCCTGATTCAGCCTCTGCATATGATTCCCAAACTATTTAATAAACTGACTTGTTGAATATAAATTCACTACCACTATCAGCATCACGCATTAAATCAAAAAGTAAAAAAGAGGCTGGCCGAGTGGCTCAGTTGGTTAAGAGTTAACTTAAGAGCACGAGTTCTGAGCAACAGGGACCCCGGTTCAATTCTCACATGGGCCAGTGATGCTGCACCTGAGCTGAGCTGCCACTGAGCTGCCAACAGGTGGCAGAATGGCTCAACTGGTGAGAGCACGTGCTCCTAAAAACAAGACTCCCTGTTCGATGGTAGGCTACGCCCGCCTGCAACTAAGACTGAACTCAGCACCTTGAGCTGAGCTGCCATCCAGATGGCTCAGTGGATAGAGCGTGCGCTCTTAACAACAAGGCTGCTGATTTGACTCCCACATGGGATGGTGGCTACGCCCACCTGCAAATAAGATTGAACACAGCACCTTGAGCTTAGAGGCCACGAACTGCTGTCGGGCAGCCAGATGGTGACTGGCACCCTCCACAACTAAGATTGAAGAACAGCTTGGCTCCCCTCCTCTAATTCCCCAATTATAAAAAAAAAAAGTAAAAAAGACTTACATTCAAATCTCAGTTTTATAAACATAGACTTAGGTTAAGATCATAGTTGGATGACCTTGGGAAGTTTATTTAATTTCTTAGTTTCAGTGGGATCATTCATAAATTGGGAATAATTTAAATCACTAAATATAGTGTCTAGTACATAATAAACATTCAATAAGTGTTAGCAGCATTATTTCCTAATATGTCAATGTTTGCTTTACCTTAAGCTGTCATTGAAGCCTTCTACTGCATATTTGGATGGGATATAACCCCCTCCGCCAAATGCAAGCCGACCCCCAATGCTGGAGACATTGATAACCCTCCCTTGAGCTTTTTTGACCAAGGGAAGCATATTTAATGTCACATTGATGAGTCCCAACAGGTTCACTTCTATAGGTTTTCTGTAGTCCTCCACTGTCAGCCAGTCAGTGGGAGCCAACACACCGAGAACACCAGCATTGTTGATCAGACCCCAGAGACCTAGAAAAGGGAGGAAGAAAAGGAGGGGTGGTAGAAGCAGCCTTAGTGAAAATGCAGCCCCTGCTTTACACAATGGTGCCATTTCCTCCCCTAGTCATACTCATGCTTTGAAATACTTTGAGCTTTTGGGAAGTGATTGCAGAAAACAGGTAGGAGGCTAAATTGAAATTGTTGAAGTGTGTTATTAGAAGCTAATCTCACAGTTATTCTATTTCTGGTTCCAAATGTCAAATACTGATACTGTCTCAGTAAGACTTTTGCTTTTTAATCTCAAATGTAGAGTAAATTGGTCTATTTGTCTTACCTTGCTAGATGGCAAGACAGGAGAATATTTATCAACTGTTTTATATGGACAAAGAGCAACATCAATGTACTTCATGTTTATTCTTGGTAAAAAAAAAATCCATCATACTTGGCTTATTTATGATGGGAAGCATTTAGTATGTGCAAAGGTGTTTGGAATTCAAGCTTTAAAAATTATCTAGAGTCTTACCAAAACATTAGTTTTGAGGTTCAGACTCTCAACAATATTATGGAGATGGGATAGAGAAAAACATTTGTTTTTTCTTCTGTGGAACCAAATATCTTCATCTATAAGAATATTTCAAACTTCATTTAAGCCAATAAAAGTCCTCTAGTTCAGAAAGCTGCCATTTAATGCAGAATGAAGTCCAGTGGCTTACCACTCTACCATAACTATCTCAGGCACCTATACTCAAATTTTCGGCCATTTTCTACTTTCTCCATTAAAAATGGAGAAAGCTCTGGAACCGTTTTGTAGTGAGAAGTAGGGCCTGGGTATCTAGATGGCAATTTGGGGATTGTTCCCACATTTTCCTGTAGATTTTAGCCTCAAATTCCTTGGCTGTGTTTGTGGCTGGAGCATTTCATGGAAGAAGATCAGGAGAAGTCAATACCTCCATCTCAGTTTTAAATTCACCCACTGGATTTAAGACTGAGGATAACTTGGGCTGTGTCTCTCATGCACACAGAGAGCTTGCAACTTGGAACTACTTGGGGCTACCCTGAGGTTACTCCAATCTTCTCCAGTGTCTAACAGGTATTTAGAAGACATTTTCTGGAAAAGCCATTTAAAATCTGAACACTTTTTATTTAGCATTAGTTATTTCGCAATGCCCCTTCCCTTCTCCCCATCCTCATGTCACTTACCTTTTTCCCCAACTTGGTTTTTCACCCACTGGGCAGTTCTCTTGACATTCTCTGGGTCAGTTACATCCAGAAGCACAGTGTGAAGCCTCTCTGAGGTGTTTGCCTTTAACGCTGTTGATGCTGATTCAGTCAGACAGGCAGCAATGACATGAAATCCTTTCTTATCAAAAGTTCTGGCTGCCAAGTTTCCAAAGCCCGTGTCACAACCAGTAATGAAAATGTACTTATCAGTGATGTCTGCAATCTTTAGTTGTCCTTTATAATTCCATAGAAAACCACAAAAGATTAAGAGGGCTAATACCCAAAAGAGCATTTTTTTTTCCCCTTTGTATGA
The DNA here is from genome assembly GCA_033961575.1 of Aselliscus stoliczkanus. Lineage (NCBI taxonomy): Eukaryota > Metazoa > Chordata > Mammalia > Chiroptera > Hipposideridae > Aselliscus > Aselliscus stoliczkanus. The sequence goes on along the minus strand of CM066731.1, from coordinate 120,545,737 downwards.
CAGGGACACTTTTTTCTTGAACAATAAAAGAAGATGTTGTCCTGAGTATACAAAATTAAAAAGAAAATTCAAATTAGTACCATCAAGACATTAAAAACCTAGGATTGATGAATTTGAGATGTTTTAATGCAGATACATAAATAGTAGATAAATAGATAGTTAAAAAAATAACTCTTATTTGTTTGGGAAGATGACCATTGAAGTGCTAAACAACTCCTCTAAAGTAATGCAAAGCTAACCAAGTAGTAGTCAGAAAAGTAAATGGAAGATGGAGAGGGAGAGGGAGAGGGAAATGGGGAGAGAGATGGAGAGAGAGAGAGAGAGAGAGAGAGAGAGAGAGAGAGAGAGAGAGAGAGAGAGAGAGAGAGAGAGAGACTGAGAGAGAGGTGCGATGGCAAAGCTGATACAGGTCATTGGGTTGATGTGACATTAATCTCATGTGTGACTTCATCTTTCTGAAGGATAGACTCTAATCGTAGAATCCTATCTTTTGCTGTTATACTTCATGAAATTCAAGATTAGAATAGAAAAAAGTCTAATAGAAAACTTTCAATTTTAATTGATTTATAAGATTCTTAATTATTTTCAGACTGTTGAGAAACGTAGAGTGTTTTGGTGTTGGCACAACAAAACTATTTGCAAGTTTGTTTCCATTTTTTTATTTTAGTGGGTTAATGTCATCCTTCAACCCAACTCTGAGGCCATTACAACTCAATGCAGAGAATATTAAAATGCGAGTTCACCAATGAGTTCCCCAAGAGAGGAAGAGATGCATGGGAAGAGATTGAAAGAGAGATGATGGCCAAAGGCACATAATCCCAAATGAGAATCAGTAATCCTCAGATTCTGTCCTCTCTGGATACCAACTTCCTGTGAGAAAAATGCCACTTGTACAGAAGACAAAGTAAAGCAAATTCATACTTTAAAACTGTGAGACTTTGGCCATGAGTGCAGCTAAATGACCTGGATAACTAATTTTATCAGGGCTAGAGACAACTTAGGGCCTAAAATCACACAGGCAGAGGGCTTCCTTCACCTTTTCCTCAGCAGCATGTACCTGCACTTTCCCTGATCACATATCACTTTTTTTTTTTTAATTTTAAGGAAATTTTATTTTTGTTATAGTTTACTGCAGCAGTTTAAAAACATCACAGTTAGGGTCAGCCGAGTGGCTCAGTTGGTTAAGCGCTTGCTCAAGAGTGCGAGCTCTGAGCAACAGGGTCACTGCCTTGATTCCCAGCCTGCACTGAGCTGCCAACAGATGGCAGGATGGCTCAGCTTAAAAAAAAAAAAAAAAAAAAAAAAAATCACAATTATTTTTGGATTAAAAATAAATGTTAAAGAATACTATATTAATTTTATAGTCTTGACCATCAACTTGCCATATTGAAAGTTCCGCTCATTATTATACAGGGTTTCGGTACTAAATAGCAGTTGTAGATGCATTAGGCAATTGTATCATTGAAAACAAGTATGATATTAATTAGGAAGTGTAATATCAAAAGTATCACAGGGAAAGATTCCATCTACAGTGTTTATTATTTAGAAAGACCGCCAACACTATCACTTTTCCTCTGGTTACTGATAGCTGGGGAAGAACAAGCCATCGGTAGCAAGAAGTGAACAAGAACAAATGTAGGGCATTTGCCTGTTTGCCTCAGGTCTGAGCATCCTGGTGGCCCAGGCCCCTCCTCTCACAGCCATGAGACAGATCCAAGGGAAGGAGATTATCAGCTCCAATGCCACATAGGAGCAGCCCTGGGCCTGTATTGGTTTTCTTTGCCTACGGCTGGAAGACAGGCCACAGAGAACATCATGCGTGGGGAAGACCTCATTTCCTTCCCTTATGCTGCAGAAAGTTTCCTCACTTTGCCCTAGGTCCACATAATACCTTTGTTCTTGGTCTGGAATCAAGAGAGGCTTTGAGTGCCTCATAGAAGACAATAGATAAATAGGCCCTGAGTTGAAGCTCAGGCCTCATGGATACTTCTAGAATCATGGCTGTTTTTGGACACTGTGTTCAAAAAGTACTTGCCAGGACTGGCCAAGTGGTGTGGTGGTTAAGCACTGGTTTGCAAAGCCAGCGGCCCCGGTTCAGGTCCCACATATGAGGGCCAATGACACTGCCCTCAAAAAAAAAAAGTACTTGCCAGATCAAGCAATTTGATAAACTTTGTTCGAACTTCCTCTTTTTTTTTTTTTAACAATGATTTCTTGCTTTTGCTTTGCTCCATTGCTTAAAATTACTCATTTTTGTCTTTGTTTGTAAAAATGATTTGTGCTCATGGTAAAAAATTTTTTAGCAAATACAGAAAAATTTTCAAAAGGAAGTAATGATTATCACATTTGACTCAATATTTTGGAATTTTTTTTTCTAGTTTTTTCCCTGTATATGTCAATATGTCCCCCCTAATAAGTAATAATAAACATGTACACAGATAGAATTACACATGCACACACTCATGCACACACATATATACAATTTTATTTCTACTGCTTTATAAGGAACATATTATTTCAGATAAAAAATAACTCAATGTAATATATCTTCTTCATGTCTCAAGTAAATTTTGGGCTCTACTTTCACATTTTTCCAAAAAAAGTTCTAAAGAAAGAAAGGATAAAAGAATTGATAAAAATAAGTCAAAGGTAAATATTAAAATATGGTAGTTTTGGGCAAATTAATTGATTTTTGTGGTATGACTATTTTCTAAAGCAGTCAAGCTTTTAGACTCTCAGGGCTTAATAATTTGGTATAGTTTCTCTAAATCTTTCCTGTGTAGGAGCTACTGATTTGTTGCAAATCAATGTCCATGTAGCAGGATTCTCTGTTCTCAAATATATAAATACATTAAAAATGTATAGGTTTTTGGGTGGGTGTATAACTCCAGCAAAATTGCATAATTAGACATTTTAAGGAAATTTTATATTTATAAATTCAACTAGCGTAGTATTTCGCTCAAGCCTGGTCTTGATAAATAATTATTGAATAACTAAATGTTGGATAAATTCCCTGAATGGATCTCTGGCAGCCCTCATTGCAATTCAAACTCCCACAAGAATTATTTGAAGAAGGCAAATACATCTGGGGTTTAATCTATTCTAGAGCCGAGAATGGGAACTTTCTGTATTGTCTTATTTGCCCCAGGTAAGGCATAAGGGGAGTGACAGTAAAACAATGCTTATATTTGTAAAGACTTCTATACTGCACTTTTACTTATAAGTCTCATTTGATCCTCTCAACAGCCTTTTGAGTTAAAGAGGGCACATTATTTGTCTCATTTTATAGAAGAATTGACATTCCAACTAATAAATATAAAAGAAATGATGGAATTAGAAAACCACCATTTGGCAACTGATATGGTAACTTTTTTTAGGCAAGAATGATCAATGGCTGCCAAGCTAGTGGGTGAAATTCTAATGAGAAGCAGTAATTAGAGAATCTCAAAGAACCTCCCCATAAGATACATACTAATTTTAAAAAGAGCAGTAGTAATTTCAAAGTGGAGAAACCTAACAGATTCCACTTGAACCAAGTGATAAAAATTAATACTATTAGTTATGGGGCAAATGTAGGTCATGTACATATTCTTTAAAAACATCAAAGTTATGAAGAAAAAGAAAGACTGAAGAATGTTCCAAATTAATGGACACTAAAGAGATGTGATAACCCGATGCAGCATGTGAGCCTGGACCAGAAAATCATTTTTTTTCTTTTGCCGGAAAGAACCAACTAGTAAAATTTGAGTAAGATCTGTGGATCTGATAAATAATACTGCATTAATATTAATTTTTCAATTTTGATAACTTACTATGATTGTGTTGAAAATTTCCTGCTGGTTAGGAAACACACATTGAAAAATTTAAAGATTAAGTAGCACCATATCTTTAACTTATTCTCAAACAGTTCAGAAAATAATAAGAATATGTATGTAAATAAATAAACATTAAACACACACACATATAGTATATATATAAAGAGAGAGTGAGAATATAAATGTGGCAAAATGTTAATATTTGGGAAATCTGGGTTGTATTATTCTTTCAGCTTTTTCATAAGTTCTAAATTATTTCAAAATAAAAAGTTGAAGATTTGGCAGGGAAAAGTAAAACTTTTTTTCCCCCTGAAAACTGGTTTCACTGTATTGCTCTGGGTTTCATGCAGAAAATAGGCAGGAAGCCTTGGGCTTCAGAATCTATTGACTTTGGCCACTAAGTGTTGCCTTCTACTCTTTGGTAAGTTCACCTCCACAGATATTGGAGAAAAATGAAAACTCAAACCAAAGCAGTCAGACTCCTCTTCTTTCCTCATTCTTTCCATCTCCCCCTCAATCTCCTCCTTCCCTAGCCAAACCCAATTTTATCTGGTGACAAGTAAACTGAAAGGAGCTTTGTAATTGTTAAAGACGGGATCCCATTAAGCTGTATTGTCCTCATCAGGTACACTTCTGGACTGAGGATCATTTCAGATGCTGATGTCCCAGCCTTCAGCCTGATCTAAGGGACTGCGAACCTCGACCTAGAGTTTTGCAAAGCCATTACCCCAAATATTATTGTCCAAAAATACTGGTTCTTCCTCAGTCCCTATGGTTCACATCCCTCTAGGTCATTGGACCAAGTCAGCCACAAACCAACAGATGTCTTTGACCTTTAATAGTATTTTAGCCAAGATGCCACCTCTGTGCTGTAGCCGTTGGGCAGTCATTGGGAACATGACCTGTATGCAGAAGCTGATTGATGACTGATTGGTTCATTGACCACCGAGAAGTAAATGAGTAACCACAACTAATGAGGTGGCCTCAACCATACTCTGTCCTGTGGTCACCTACATGGCTCTCTGATCCCCACAATTCAGAGACTCAGGACACTGACCTTAGTTGCTTGGATTGTTTGCTTATCTGCTGTGTCTTCCAATATACCTCACAACAAACTGCTTAGCAGAGGTGCAAATTTCTTGACTCAAGGCAAGAAGCACCTCGGTCTGTAACAGTCCACTTAGCATCCAGTGCCTTTGAGCCTAGGTAAAATAAAGTGACTAAATGCCCGCTTACAGGAAGAACCTTATCATGACGGCAAGATCAATCGCTTTCACTTTGTGAAGGGTCTGCTCTATGTACCGCTCATATTGAGACATGGCTTTCTCAACCTCAGTACTTTTGATATTTTGATCAGGATAATTATTTGACAGTATATTGCAGGAATTTTGGCAGCACCCCTGACCTCTACCTCTTAGATGCCAGTAGCCTCCCTCCCTAGTTGTGTGCAATGAAAAATGACAAGTGTCCCTTGTGGGTCAAAACTGCCCCCAGTTGAGAACCACTGGTCTAGAGCTTCTTTATTCTTGGGGGGTCAAGAACTTCAAGAACTTCACAGCACCGAGAACTACTTTTCTGGAAACTTAGTCATTGATTCCTTGGTAATGGCATATTGATGAGTGTTATTTTTTATGGCCTTACTAGAAAAGTTTTGTTACTTATAAATATTACTCATATCCTGCTGCTAATAAGCATTAATTTCTATGACTTCAAAAAGGACTTTGTGTCATCAGGAGGCTAGGAGGCAATGAACAAAGCCAAATTAATGTGTGATACCATTTTTGAATTTAGAAGTTACTAAATTAGCACTCAAAGCATTTGTGAGGCCTAAATTCCAGCTGAACCTTTTGAGTTTGCACTCCTATGGAGTCCTCTGGGGGTTCCCTGCAGATGGGTGGGCAGGTGACGCTATAGAATTCAGAATATGCTCCTAGGAAGCCCATGGCTCTTGGGATTTCCAGATGACCAAGTCAGGTGGGAATGATGGTAATGGCTGTGGTTTACTGGGTGCTTACCATGTTCTAGGCCCTCTGCTAGGATCTATAAATATTCATCTCATTTAAACCTTACCATAAAATTATCTCCATTTTATAGATGAGGAAACAAATTCAGAAATGCAGGTTAACTGGTTCAAGATACCTAGGCCACTGTATTCCACCATCATGTTTCAATCTTCTGCTCTCCTGCCACCTGGATTCCCAGTTAACATGGGGAACCTGGTCTGTGTGTACACTTCTCCACACCAGTGCTTTTTGTGATAGTTGGCATTAAGAAAACACATGATGTGGATGGAAAGGAGAAAGAAAGAAAGAGAAGAAAGAGGTTTTTACTTTGACCCCAGGGTTCTGGTGATGAATGGATTAGTCTGTGACTCCTCTCATTCATCAGGGCAAATTGCCATCATCATCATCATCATCATCATCATCATCACACTTCCAATCAGATAACTTCAACAATTTTTGAAAAGTGTTCAGGTAATATTTATCTCATTTAATTGTCAAAATATTTCTGTCAGCTAATTAGGGTAGGTATCATACGTTAGCTAGAGAGTGGCTAGAACTAAAATTTTGACCTCTGAACTCCTAACCTGTATAAAACGAGAACTGCAAAGAGGTGCACACATTATCAGTCAATATGAGGAATGAAACTATTTTACCAAAACACTTTACTATGTCACAAAGATTCAAAAGGAACCAAAACGGAAAAAAAAACTAATTTTTCTTTCATTTGCCATGCAAAATGTATAAGAGCAACCACCTGACTGCAGCTACAGGAAAATATTGCAACTCGATTGCTGTTCTTGCTCACTTCTGCTCTTTTTAACTTTCTCTTCTTGGGTGTATTTTCCTAGTAAAAAGTCTAATGTAAGATCCTGTGATTTCACTTCTCTTACCCACATTCCTCTGCCCTTTAAAAATAAGTGACACAGATTTAAAAAAAAGAACGATGGAAAATAATGTCTCAATGTCACTGTGAGTTACACTTTTTGTATGAAACAGAGTTCTTTCTAGATACTTCCTCCCACACTGCTTGATTTCATTGCCACACAACTCCATGAAGAGCTTTGTTTTAGAAAGCAATACTAAGACTAATTAACCACACTGATCAGAATTTATAGAATATTTACTTTTAATGTGTTGCCATCATGGCCTAAGTTGAATCAACAACTAAGTTATTTAGCTGCATTAAATAGAGAACATTTAGCAATAGCTTTCTAAAATATTCTCTCTTTGAGGTTTTCTTTCACAAGCTTCCTTAATACTGACAACGGTCTGGATATGTAAGTCCTTTGTACATTCAAATATTGTAAACCTGGTTAACTTCCCCAAGTTCATTTTTATTTTGACCTTTTCATTGAAGTAAGAAATTATTATTATTTTTTTAAAACCCAACCAGCCTTTTATAGATTTCTGCTGTACTTTTCTTTAAGAAAAACAAATTTGGGCCTAATGACACAAACTCAATTATGACTAATGAAATACGTTTCTGTGAGAAAAAAAAAAAAAAGGTTATGTTGGGCATCCAGAAATACAAAGAAAAAACTTTAAGATGAAACCAACATGAAATAGGCGTACATTAAGCAACACATGCTCCATTGAGTGTCTGATTAAGATAATAGTGATTATGATGCTGCTTATGATATAGTTGAGATGGTATTCATCACCATGGAATGTAAGTTCACTCAGTCAATGGGATAAAGAAGCTCCTCCCTCAGGTGCGTTTCCCTTGAACCCTGCTTCCTGCAGGAGAGAGGTGGCTCACAGTACCCCGAGTGCCCTTTGGGTAGCGGGACAGCGAGGCATGGAGAGACCCATGCTTCCTCTGCAGACTCATTCGGGCAGTCTCCTAGCAGAGGTGCGGCAGCTGCTTTTAATGCAGGGCAGGCCTGATGGATTTACGTTTGGCATTATTCATTCTAAGGATAAAAGTAGCTCTGATTTTCTTTTGCCTCCAAACTTTTAACTATAATTTATGTTAAATTCATAATTATTAATTAATTATTCTCAGTCCCTCCTAGGTGTATTATTTTGCCAATATGCCTCCTGACAGCACTGGCAAGTTAAGAATTATTGGTACGGCCATAGCTACTTTATTTATAGTCACTGAATAAATATTGCTAACTGGGAGAGACTATATATTGTACATGATTATGCTTATAGTTACAACGCTTCAAAGGAAGCCTCGAATGTAGAGAGAATATTATGTATAGATGCAGGAAGTGTGTTCAAATCTTCAGTATATTACTTTCAATTGCATTATGTTTGAGCAGAAGAAAAGACCTGAGATTTTAAAGATGGTACCTTAAGAAAGTGATATTTGTCACAAGAGTTTTAAGACCAATTCCCATTCTCCTCATTTGAAATATATGTGATAATTTTTTCTTGTATTTAAATATTGAGTTTGTTCTAAACATTGGGCACACTTTTCAAATCTTAAAAATACAATAGAAAGATGATACAACATTTCCATTTCATTTTATGTAGTAACTAGCCAAGGATATTTTTTAGAGCACCTAATATATGCCGAGGGGTACTAACATAAATAAAGCACAATCCTTCCCCTTGAGCCAATAGTGTAGCAGGACATTTCAGAACTATTTGTACAATCATAAATTGATTTTTAATTTAAAAACATGTTTTATTTAAACTTTTTCACCAACTGCTAAAAATCAACCCACTACGAGAAAGCATCACAGATTGCACCATTTACATCCTAAAGCCTTGAGCAAGAGCTGCCAGGATTAAGAGGCAGCAAAGCCACAAAACTGACTTTCTCCTTTACCCATTGTAAGTTGGGAGTCAAAGTGAAAGCAGACTTTGACTAGGCCCTCGGCCCAATGCATTTCAGATAAAATACCAACCACAGGATCATAAAATGGAGAATAAATATCTAAAGTAGGTTTATTGCTGTCATTCCGTATCCAGAAATCAAATGTGCACTGTGAGGGATTTTCCTGTGGCTTTTTGACATAACAGACACTTTTTTCTCATTCAGTTTGGTGTGTGTGTGTGTGTGTGTGTGTGTGCATGCACATTTGCCTAAACAGACATCTGATAATATTGGTAGAGCAGGTAGACAAGATTGACCCGGCAGTTGGAAGCAAATCTGTTGTTCCAGTATGAAACTCAGCTAAAATTCCTACTCTTTTATGGAACTCCTTCTCACCCCAGTTTCCAATTAATTATAAGATTTACAGATGGTATTGAATAGTCACAGATAGAATAAATAGATGTAAATTTAGTTGTAACTCTAGGGTGCTAAAGAACATTTAAAGAGAGACCTGGGGGAGTTCAAGGCAAGGTCCTGGGTGACACTGACATCACTTCTATGATGAGATGGACCCATTGCCCATCACTGCCTTTCAACATATTACTTTAAAAATAGCAACAGTTGACCACACCATGAAAGACAACTTGATGAATTCTGTAAGAGTGAGGAAAATCAGACAGTTTGAAGACTGACATGAGAAATGAAGGAATAAATAACAAAACTCAGTCATTGGTTACCTTTCTGAAGATGAGCCTGGATGTAGAAGCTATTGTGGACTTGCTGGCCTAATTGAGATCTGTCTACAGTCCTGGGGAAGGAAGAATTGTGCCACTCTGACCTCGCTGATCCTCTTGAGGTGAAGGTTCCTGGGCTTCTGTCAAGGTCTGAGTATCTGTATGTGTGAGGAGTCCTCAAGTTCCCTTCCCACCTGTGAGTCACTCATGTTGTCACATGAGTGATGACTAAATCAACCTTCCTATGGATGAAGAAAGCCAAGATGCTGTGGCCCATGTGTTTCCAAAGGACTCAGCAGTATCTTTAGTAAATTAAGTTTAGCATCTTTCAGAAGGGACTTAAAAATGATCAGTAACATTTCTTTAACTTGTGAGTACAATCTCTTGGCCAAATTCAACAGCTGAAATACTATAACATGGAAGCAGTTTTGTAAGCTGCCTCATACATTGGTTTGTTCATTTAATGTTTGTATTATGATTATTGTTCATGATCTCTGTGGGTTCTTTCTTCCTTAATGTGCCTTTACTGATTTAGTGCCCCTTTCCTCTCCTAAGAAAGCAGCCAGGGGAAATGGGCCTCTGATGGTTCTTTTTACCACTTTTCTTTCTTTCTTTCTTTCTTTCTTTCTTTCTTTCTTTCTTTCTTTCTTTCTTTCTTTCTTTCTTTCTTTCTTTCTTTCTCTCTCTCTCTCTCTCTCTCTCTCTCTCTCTCTCTCTCTCTCTCTCTCTCTCTCTCTCTTTCTTTCTTTCTTTCTTTCTTTCTTAAACCATTAGTGAGCTAGGAGATCAAAACAAGATTGAAACAAGGCTTGGGACTCATTTATGAGTCTTAATTTGTGTTTTATGGTATGAAAAGGAGCTCTTACTGAAGTGGTCTCGGGAACTGAGATCACTAACAATAGGAAAGGATGCCCCCTAACTTCCCGGAGTTGGTTGGTGTCAGAATTGATTACAATTGACCTGGCATATCCTGGGCTGTGATGGAAAGTATTGAGGCTACCCGTGGTGAGGGGGAAGACATGGTGCTAATATACACCCCCATCTCCAGCCTACCACCCCTTCCCCCCGGCAGACAGACTGACAGGCTGATAAGAAGGTACAAACTCCACTGGTTGTTTAGTTTCAGTTTCCTAATAGATAACAATTTATTGGTATGCATCTCAGATTTCCCAGGCTTCTCTGTTCCTTCTTTTACAAATGCAGTTTATTATGTTTTGTGGGGGACCAGCCTCCACGAGTCCAGGAGTTCCCTCAGGTGGGGACAGCATCGGCGAGGGAAGAAAAGAAAGAAGAAAGAAGGGAGAGAGAGTGGAGACACCGGGGGAGTTTCAGAGAAGAAGTGTCACACTTTATTGTTACAGCATGTCCCTTTTATAGGGATTTTTGACCATTACCTCAATCACAAGTTAAGTTCCTCTTAGGACTTTTGCAGTCTTTACTTCCTTGTAATTGTTCTCTCCAGGATGCAGCGTGGCCTATTCTATGCTAAGGATTCACTTATCTCTCCATACCGCCTAAAGAGTGGTTACCATAACTACCTAGTCTTTATCCCAAATTCCAGCAGCAAGATTCACAGGGTGTATACTTGAGCTATTACTAAAAGACTAGTAGTGGCTGAGTTTAGGGTAAAGTTTATCTAAAGTCTATTCCTATGTGATTATAATACTTGGTAGCTAAAAAGGGGGTCTCAAACATAACTTATCCTACGGAGGGCTACATATTATTACAATAGAGGGTAGCATCTTAGCATCTGTTTCTCAGTCAAAGCTTCAGTATCTATTGCTACAAAAATGTACAAAGCAAAGAATTCAAATAAGGCTATTGATTAACATACCCCATGGTCAGTAAGTCGCCTCTTATTGAAACTCTCATGGCCTGGAGACCTTGGCCTCCAAGGAGACTTTTCACAGCAGTGGCCTTAGGCAAGTGAGCTCAAGGACTGATGTTGTCATCAGTTTCTCACAGGCAGGCTGTCAGTTTCTCACAGACAGGCTTTTGGCTTATGTGGCCAGGGGTCTGAGCCTCTGTTTCCAAGAGGCTTGAGTCCCCTATTTCTCAGTCCTGGGGTCCCCACGGGACTATAGCCTGCCTTGGGTTGTGTCCCCCTTGGGAAATCTTGCCCGTCATTGACTTACATAGCCATCTCTCATTGGGGTACCACAGGAACTTGCCACAAGTGCAGTGAAAATACTGTCTCCTATAAGATCTGATGTAGAGGAAAGGCACATGAGTTCTTAGAGGCAGGAGATATTACATGACCAACCATAAGGCAGCACCCCAAACATCCAGTGCTGAGCGTGGCAATGTGACCTTGTCAGACACTGGGGGACTGTTGGCTCCCAATAATGTTTTAGCTGGGATGAGTGGATGAATAGACATATCTGTCTAACTAGAGTCTAGACACTACTATCACCCTATAAATTAAATGGGGATCTTTTTCCTCCAAAACAAACAAACAAACAAACAAACAAACAAGACCAAAATTTCCTCAGGTAAAGATTTAGTGTACCAAAACTATGCCAAATATACTTCTTCCCCTTTAATATTCCACAAGTCAAAGTAAGGTTTAAATAGAAAACCTCTTAGAGAAATAATATGTTGACTTAAAGCCACATGAAGAAAGATGTAAATGATTAATATCAGACCCTTCTTGTGAGCAAGTTATTGTCACTGAGAGGTGGAGAGAGCCACAAGCACCTGGTTGGTCATGGAATAGAGAAGGGAAAATGGCAAAGCAAAAGCTATACTCTTGTCTAGTGCGACCCTGTTTTAAAAACTTCCCACTGTGGACAAAAAAGGGCCACATTCTAAACATGACAAGCTCAGGGGAGGCCAGCCTGGTGGGCCTTACAAACTCAGAGACCATAAGTAGCCACATAGGATGGTCTGCACATAAAAACTCCTAACTGAAAGTGGGTCATAGTGGGTAGTCACTACCAAGGCCTGTAGCTTCCTTGACAAAAGTCAGCCTTTACCTTAAGTAAGCCTGTGTATTGTCTTTTTGCATCTAAGATAATATACCTGGGTAATGTCATAGTAATCTTTTCCAGACCCCTCAGGGCACAATGGCTGCGCCAGAATGGGAGACCACAGAACCCATCATTGATATCTTGTTCCCTGGGTACCACCTCTATGTGCTGCAAATGTTAATTATTGATCCTGTACCCACCAATGTAAAAGAAATATGTTTTACTTTTTATCCAATCCCAGAGATTTCCCCGCTTTGCTTTCTCCCGCCTCCTTAATCTACCACCAGTGGATTTCATGTAACCCTCCTTACATCTCCTTTAATTCTAATGTATATAATAAGCTTCAAAACTGACATTCTCTGGAGCTTTTTCTTAATCCATTGAGATTTTGCTTCCCAACTATTGTTCTCAGTTTGGCTTCAATAAACTCATAAAAGTTCTCTGCAGGTTTGGATGTAGCTTACGTTGACCCCAAACAGACTTTTAAAAAAGTCAGATGTTTTGACTAATTTATACAATGAGAGCTAGAATCCTTGCCATGTCTGGATCCCTCAATTCCAGTAGACCCAATTTTTAAGAGTTCAGTTTCAGTAGCCCTGACACCAGGGTTGGAACACTTGCTATCCTTATCAAAATGTCCCATTTAGGTGTTCATTTAATGGAATCATTAGTCAGCAGCAGTTTATCCAGACTGTAACTATATCTGCATTCAAATTCACATCTTAAGTGCTAAATTTTCTTTCATTCCATTCCTAAATAAGACAATCCAAAAAAGTGCTACTTTGTTCAGAACTCTTCCTACGTTAGACTTATGGTCATTAAAGGTGATGTAAAAAAAATCCAGAACCAAATTGCCATTCTATTTTTTCCCCCTAATTCCTTTTTAAAAGAAAAGATTGCACTATGGATTTCATTCAAATGTAAATAACAATGTTGACAATTAGACTGTAATTACATAGGGATAAGGCTAGATATTGCCACAGGCAAAACATATGACTCTCCCTTTTCTTCTATTAATAAAAATTCATATGTCCCTATATTTCCCTCCAATTATTGCCTGAGAGTGCCTTTTCCACCCTTTTCCAGACACCAGAACACAAAGAGAATATCCAGATTCAAGGTTGTCTCAGGTGACTTACATCGGTCTCCTTAGTAACTGCCCATTGCTGGGGGTGGTCTTAGCCACAGATAAGCCTAAAATGGGAGTCAAATGGAGAGAAAAGCACTTACCCCTGCACTGCAGGATGTGGTTGCATCCACCTCCTGGGGTATGGCTGGGGTCGCTCTTGTACGGGTGATCAGGGATCAAGGCTGTTTATGGAGTGTATGCGTGGACCTCCTCTTTCCTGGCATAATAATACAATCCTGTCTCCAAGATCATCTTCAGTGTTGTGCTTTTCTCTCAATAACTATGAATTGGTATTATGACTTTATAGTTTTAAAAGTATACTTTGTAATTTCTACCTCGTCCCTTTGTCAACAGACAGCTCTCTTATTTCCACTGTGAAGTTCTACCCTAGCTACATCAACAATGCCTTTGACACGCGAGCAGCTTAATTGCAAATGCTGCCCATAAATGCAAAGCTAGGCTTGGTCAAAACCAGGAGCTTCATTACTCATTTGGCATTTCCTGATTCTTCCAATTGTAAGATGAAGCTGGGCTAATCTTTTGTTCCTCTGTGGTGTAAGGTTATTGGATGTACTACTAGGGACTGAGTCATGGGGCTGTTTGGTACATTCTTTGAAGAAAAATTTTTATTTGCAGAGCACACATCCTTTTAACTTATTCAAACAAGAAGTCTTGGTTTGAAAGGTGGGGTGGGGAGTATTATTGGGGAGCATTGTCCTGAAAAAACAAATGGAGCAAGGGAGATGGGTGAGAACAGAGGGAAAGGACCAGAGGCACTAGGAATTCCTGGCAACGGGGAGACTTGTGAGAAATGAATGGAGATTTAATGAGAAAAATGTGACTCTCACACAAGGGAGGAGGTGGGTACTCCTTTTGGTGTGACCATCACATGTAGAGCATTTAGAAAAAGGGGTTCTCTGGATCAAGAATGATCCTCCTGCTAACTTTCGTGGTTTCTTCTAATCCAAAAACAACTTCTTTTCCCAAGAATCTTAGCTAAAATGAATTAAAAAATCAAATGAAATTAAGAGCGGATGTTAGATACATCCTATTGTGTAATAGGCACATGCTATCCAGTAGGAAAGGACTCACTGGGATCCATACAATGGAGAGCAGTTAGAGATAATTTTCAGCAGTTAGAGATAACTGTCTTCTGACCTTGTTTGTAGGTATTCTGAATTGTTTGTTCTGTGCCAGGCCTGTATTAGACTCATGAGATACAAAGATGAATAGAAAGGTCCTTTACTGTAGAGAAACCATCGTTAGCTCATTAATTGATGGGTAAGGATTCCCATGAAGCTCTTTCCTCTCCTTTAATAACTCCCACTCCTTGCTGGCTCCCAATATGTGACTTTCATTTGTGACAATTTTTCTTCCCCTTGAGACTGTGCTAGATTGTGTGGGAAAGGGTCATCTCATTCTTAGCTGGTGGATATATGAATCTCTACAGCCTTTTTTGAAAGCTATTTGAAAACATCTCTTAAAATAAAACATACATATTACTTTTTGACCCAGCAATCCCAATCCTGGAAATTCTTCCTATAAAAACAAAAACCAGTATATATGTATAGGTGAACAAGGTGTGTCAACAAGAACCAGAAATGGTTATGGCCACTACAAGTGGGATGGCTGAATAAATCATGGTAGATGTACACGTGGAATATTATTTTTCAGCCGTTACATAGAACAAATTAGAGCTCTACTACTTGGTTTGGAGGGCTCTCCATGATCTCATTTTTGTAAAGCAAACAGAGAATCTCTGTGAATGTGCATGAAGATATTTAAGTGAACATGAGGGAAATATGGAGGGATAGGCACTGGGTTATTAATAGGGTTACTTGTGGTGTATATACAACAAGGAGAGGAAGAGGGACGAGAAAAAAGAAAAGATATTTTTAAAAAACTGCACTGAAAAGAATGTGATCCGACACAATGCCAGCTAGGAACAAGTCCTGTTGCTTTTCTCCTCCTCCCCCAAACACACCAAAAACAAACAAAAAAACCCTTGAATCTAATAGAGCCTTTACATCCAAACACCAATTTATAGGAAACGCAGAGAGTAGAGAAAATAAGTTAAGATTCCTTGGGAGTCTAATCAGCAAACTAAGGAGGAATTCTAAAGACAAACAACTTTAATAAAAATAAATCACATGCACATGGAAAAAAAATGTAGAGGGGATCTATTGCTTAAAGGAGACTTAAAAGATGCAGTAACCAATTATAATACACAAATCTTATTTGAAGCCTGATTCAAAGGAATATACTTTAAAATAACAATAAATTCATTTATGACAATTTCTATGAGACATTTGGAAATTTAAACAAGGAATAGTTGATTATACTAATTATTATCAGTTTTTCAGGTTGAGGATGGTATTATATTATTAAAAATGAGCCCCTATTATTTAGGTTAATTGCTGAAATATTAATGGATTAGTTAATATGATGCCTGGAAATTGTTTCAAAATACTGTAGGAGTAGAAACACTTCCAGATGTAGGTGTGGCTAGTCCAGCATGAGCCATGGGTTTATGATGGGGCTAGTAATGGGTACATGGGAGTTCAGGAAACTAACCTACTTTTATGTATGTTTGAAATATTCTATTATGAAAAGTTTAGGCTATGATATAAGCACTCTTTGTTACTTATATATAAAATGTGAATTATTAGTTTGAGAGCAAACTGCCTAAAACTAATTTGAGTGCAAAATATCACATCCTGTGAATGGCAATGTTGTTAACGAAACCTACCAGAAATAAAGGACACATTATTATAATCCCTTGTGGAAGCTGGTTGGCTGTAGGCACAGATAACGTCCCTTGGTGAAATAGATCTGACCTAATACAGGCTAACTTCTCAGTTATCAGTGGCTCTCCAGTGGGATGCCAAATATTTGCTAAGTGTCACAAATGAACTTTGTGCCTTATATCTACAATATACTGAGAGTATTTCCTGGTGGCAGCTTTCTAAAAAGTTCACCATAAACTTATCGCAAACATTTTCTGATATTAATGCATATTCTTTTGTTCAGTGATTTTTTTTTTTAAATAGTTGTATTCCATCGTATGGGTTTGCTTGGCTAACCTCCTATAACGGAGCATTTAGATTGCTTCTAATTTTTCATTACCATGAATAATGCTTTGAAGAACATGTTTAAATGAAAGTCTTTGTTCACTTTTGGTTGTTTACTTAGAATAAATTCTTAAAATTTGTACTACTTAAGCAGGTTTATATGATTGAAGTTTGTGTTAGATTGTTTTAGTAATAACCTCTCCCTATCCATGCCCTTGTGGGTAGTCCTTTCCTATAATAATTTTGGGTTTGGTCACATGGCTTGTTTTGAACTATAGGACATCATCAGAAGTGATGCAAGGACAAGCTTAAAAAAAGAGCATATTGGCACCTTCCCTCTTGTAATGCTGGCACCATATAAAGTCTGGGCTAGGTTGCTGGAGTCCTGTGGCACAACCATCGGCCAGCATCAAACCACCAAACATGTGAGTGTAGGGGAGTGGAATTTGCCATCCCAATATATGTCTGTTTGGATTAGGATTATTATAGGCTGGTTAGTTTTTTTTAGAAAAACTGCAGACATACGAGAAGCTCTGAAAACTAAGTAGAAGTTGAAATAGAAGAAGTTTGTGGATGTCCAGTTGTTCCAGAACCCTTTGTTGAAAAGACTATTCCTTCTCCACTGAAAACTGAAAATCAAATTCTTGTTTTTCTAGAATCTGTTGTTGTTCCTTGCTGTGGGTTGTAGTTTGTTGGATGACTTTTCTAAGCTTTTTTTTTTTTTTAAATTGGGTAACAATGTGTTTTTTCCAGGACCTATCAGCTCTAAGTCAAGTCATTGTCCTCCAATCTAGTTGTGTAGAGGGTGTAGTTCAGCTCCAAGTCCAGTCACCGTTTTCACTGTAGTTGCAGGGGGCGCAGCCCACTATCCCATGCAGGAGTCGAACTGGCAACCTTGTTGTTAAGAGAACACACTCTAACCAACTGAGCCATCCGGCTGCCTTCTAAGCTATTTTTGTAAAGAATGTATTTTTTGTTGATTTCTGAAGTCTCCATTTCTTATCTTAGTAGTAAGCTAGTTGTTTGATAGGGGCTTCCTTAAATGGCTACAGCAAAGAAAAGGAAAGAAAAAAAAAAAAGAAAAGAAAATTGTCTCCAGATCTTTGCAGATGGGCTCCATGTTGGGTCACTCCTCAATTTTTAACCAGCCCATTTACAACTCTGAATTAGCCTTCACTTACCCTGAGACTAAAGATCAGCTAGAAGTGAAAGCTTTCAGTGTTCTCTAGTTTTTGTTTTGTTTTGTTTTCTGAGCATGAATGATGCTTTCTAGATTGAAGACATGCAGATGGCTTTTTAGATTACCTGATATACTCAGGAGCTTTCCAAAGCCTTATACCCCAATGAGTCTCACTCCCCAGCTTTTTCTTCCTGGCTTTTGTCCTGTCCGGTGTTTGCTTCAACTGCTGATTTTTGTCCCAGGGGATAGAAGCTTGTTCATTTGGCTGTCAATATTTTTGAGGAACACCCTCTACCTTGAGAGAATTCCAAGTTAGGTGAAACAAAGTCTCCTTGTGTTAGTTCTTCAGAAAACCCACAGACAAGTAAAAACAAACATGATTCTTTGGGAACAAGGTGCTCTCCACAATACAGTACCATGTATTCATGCTGGGGATTCAAGCTGCCGTCTTGAAGACCCACATGGTGCTGGGGAGTAGGATGGGGGTGGGCAAGGGTAAGTTAAAGTGTCACAGAGTTCTCTGACTATGTCCTAGCAGAGTTTCTCCTGGTTAAATGTTCACTTGGTTGCTGTAAACCTTTGCCTATCTTCAAGAGTTGCAATAAAGTTGATCCTTGCAGTTTTTGACAGATTTTGGGGGGGAATTCCTGGGAAGAGACAAGACTCTTATGTTGCTTGCTATTCAGCCATCTTCACTGATGTTACCAATTAACTTGAATAATGTTTGAATCGCTTTTGTATATCTCCAGTTGAATAGCAGATTGATCCAAATACTACTAATTTAACTTCTATAGTCTAGCATGCTTTTTTCTTTGACAATTGTGGAAGATAATGACAGGATTTATTTTCTTCCTGCTTAATGTTTGACTCACTGGTATGCTGTAAAGATGGATTATCTGGAAAACTTAGTTTCCAGAATCCACTACTAGACAGTCTTCTGGGTTTTAATCTACATTTCTAGAAGTTGGTTTTTAATCTCCTTTGCAGATCCACCCCTTCTTGGCCCTACTCTAAACGATGGAGTCCTTCAGGGATCAATTGAGGGATTTCTTTTCTTTTTTTTACTCTTCTAGGGGATTTTATATTCTCCCAAACCCATAAATACCACAGATATTACAACAATGCCAAAATTAATATTTCCAGTGTAGAGTCACTTGCTGAATTCCAGGCCTAGCTGCTACTGGACATTTTTCCTGAATATCTCACAATATCTCAAAATAAGCATATTAGAAACTGTACACCTAGTTCTCACTCTTTCAATTATTTTTCTTCCTAGTTCTTTTCCATATTACTATGTGACACTTCCATTCACCTAGTCATTTATTCTAGGAATTTTGAAGTCATCCTTGACTTTTCACCCCTCCTGACCCACACATTTATTAATTTTAATAATTAATATATAATAACTAATCATATGTATATATACACACACACACAAAGGGTGTTAAAACAATGTATACATATTTTAATAAATAAAAAACTATTAAAATTGTAATACTCAATATATACCGATAACAAAAGATGAATACTAGTCATGTTTGACTTCTGCAATTACAAGAGGTACTCAAAGTGGTTACCATCAGCATCCAGACACTTCTAATTATGGCGAACTGCTGCTTGAGCAACGTTGACAAAATTGTCCACTTGTATCGCTGCACAAGCCATTTCAATTTCTACACACAGTACTATGCATCTCAAACTTATCACGAATGCCTGCATTTTGTTAGGCATGTTGGAGGCTCTGTTGCATACTCACGTCTTGTCTTCATTGTTGTACTTTCACAACATTCTCGAATTTCAAATACCACTTCAAAATGGCCTTGCACTCCTCAAATGACAACTGTTCTTCTGCCATTTTCTTTGACTGTCCTGCCTGTCGCATGGTGACACTAGCATTCATTTGATTAATGCCATCTTTTGAGTGAACGTCATACTACACATTGCTAATGTAATTCAACTTCAAAAAATAATACATAGATAACATCTCTTAAAATGTGTATACATTTTTTTTCTGAGAGTGAACCCCTACTTTCCCATGTTCTTCTCCCCTTTATATGTGTCAGGAATGTGGTCTGTTCTATTTAAACACTTTGTTCTGGGATGGAGAAAATGAATGCCAAGATGAGCCAAGGACAAAGGAGAAGCTTCTTTATATTCACAATGAACAAGGAATTACCAGTGATGGAGGAGAGACACTAACCCTGTTGGATTGTTTAAGAAGTTCAAAAGACCATGGGTTTATAAGAGGGATTTATCAGAAATGTTATGATGATATAAATGAAATAAAAATGAGAGCAAAGGACACTGGAATTAAGGTAAAATCTAACAATCAAAACTCAAACTCACAGCTACAGACCCTTGAAAAGCGAAAAAAAAAAATAATAACAAAGTGAATCCAGTGGGAATAGGAAGACAAGAGGAAGTAGTTTCTCAGAGCTGGGAGTTATAAATAGCTTAGGGCTTAGAGATTTAAAGGTGATGATTGAGAAGCAACACTGGAAATCATGAGGTTGTGTACACTTAGCATTGCTGTGAATTCTACCCTTATTATAAAAGTTAAATGCAAATGTTTTGGAACTTAGTGTATAATAGGAGATATCAGAATTGATAAATGGGGTTTCATGCATCAATTAAGTATTTTTATTTATTTATTTTTGTCACATTATCTTATTTTTTTAGATACCAGTCTGATCACACATGGTCCAAGAACATTAAAATAATAAACCAAATATAATCAGATTTAAAGATTGGACCTCAGGCTGGCCGAGTGGCACATTGGTTAAGACTTGGCTTGGAACGCCAGCTCTGAGAAGCAGGGCCCCGGTTCAGATCCCACATAAGGGCCAGTGATGCTGTGCCCTCTACAGCTAAGATGGTGAACAACAGCTTTACCTGGAGCTGGGCTGCTGTGAGTTGCCGGTGATGGTGTAGGCTGCAGTGGGGCTGGCCAGCAGCTGGCGTGCACTTTGGGAGCTGCTATGAGCCATTGTGAGTGGTTGTCCAATGGCTGGCAAGAGACTGCCTCAGCCAGGAAGAACGCAATGATAATACCAACATGGGCCAGTGAAGCGACATTCTCCACAACTAGACTGAAGAACAAAAGGACAGCAACTTGTCTGTTCCCATTCCCCGGTTCCCCAACGTTGTTCCCCTCCCCCAATTCCCCAATTAAAAAAAAAATCTTTAAGATTGGACCTCAAGTGTTACAGCCAACGATGACACACTTGCCTGTGATCTCACTGATATAAAGAACATATCCACACCTCAGTGGCCACCAAACCATTCAGCACAGCTTCCTTAACTGTGAGCTATTTGCAGCTACTGGTTTGATGATGATGATGATGATGATGATGATGATGATGATGATGATGATTTTTCATATTCCATCTGTAGATATCTCAGTAGGTGTTGAAGGGACCAGTTCAGCTTTAAGGTCATGCCAAAATGTGGGTAATCCAGGGTTTGAGTAAATCACAGTAACATTTACTAACCCCAGAACTATCTCAGTGGTTGACTATGGTTCTAGGATGGAAAGTTTGTCACCCCAAATGGCTGACTGAATTAATTACAGATAATTTACAAGACTAATAATAAGAGAGGGACCCAGGAAGCAGAGATATAGAGGAGGGAAAAGTTTAATGCTTTAGCAGTGGATTTGAACTAGCAGTGACACATCAGGAATCAGGAGGAGGGAGAAGGGGGAAGCCAATTATCACTTAGGTGGAGACTCACTGGGAAAAGCCATGAGAAGTCATTGGAATGAAGATTTGAGATGAATAATTGAAGAGACACTTAATTGGACTGTTTCTTCCTCTTTCCCGTTCTTATTTTCTTGTGTCACTTTGATCGAATCTCCAGGGTGTATATAAGTGTGTGTGTGTGTGTGTGTGTGTGTGTGTGTGTTTTCATATACCTCTTTGAAAAATAATGATCTAATTTAGTTAAAGGAGCTATCTAGGAATGCTAAGGTATATCAGTTAGCATACATATATCTAGTTGCATAGGAAAGAATATCCTGGTTGTGGTGGCTTAAGTAATAAAGGTGATCATTTCACATTACAAGAAATCTGGAGGCATTAAGTTTCAGGGCTGGTTCAGTCGCTCAATCATATCAAGGCCCAGGATCTTTCCATCTCTCCACCCTGCCATCCTCAGCATGTGGCTCTGCATTTTTTGGCATGATACTTCATTGTCACCAGATATCATTTCTTAAATTTTGACTTAGAGGGAAATACTATAACTTAGAATATGATACATTGTGAGTTTTGCCTCTGCTGGGCAGAACACACACACACACACACACACACACACACACACACATTCACTTGTACTACAAATAAAGACATATACAACAATTCAGAAGAAAAAAACAGAACTAGTGACTGTCATCATTAGTAGTATGCCTATAAGTAACATGTGAGGGTCTGAAATGAATTCTGGAGAATTTAGGTAACCAGCATCCCATACCCAATAAGGAAGTGAAGATGCAGCAAATCAGCTAATGTGGGATTGGCTGTGGTCTAAGAATAAGGATGCCTGACTGCATGTTGGGAGAAATAAGTGTGGACTCTGACATGAGGTCTGCTGAAGTCCCTGGGCTGAACTGGGAGACAGTCCCTAGTGTTATGGCAGCTACCTTGACATTTCTATCAGAGCCAAAGGCAGATCACTCCCAATCATTGTTATTCAAAATTGTGACACATTCTCAAATGTGTGCTTAGACAAGTATCATTGAGAAGCAATGAATTAGTGACTTAGGTCTAGATAGCTCACTGCCTTAGAATAATGTCTCACCAGCTATGTTTTCTGATGTATTATGGAGTCACCAAGAGTTACTAAGAGTGGAACTGGGGCGCTCTAAATAGCCATTTGTAACACAGCAATCAAAATAATGTGTCTGCCTTCATTTTATTCCCCCTCAGCTCTGAAAATATTACCATCCACCTGGATTGAAAAGTCTACATAGGTAAGTGGATTTTGGTTTTATGAGGCTATTGGATTGTTGTCCAAAGACACAACTGACTACTTTGGCAAAACTGGTTCTTTGTTGCAAAGGTATGTTGTATTAAGAATGAATTGCTTTGTTTTAAGCTAGGGAGTAGTGGATACCACTCACATTTTATTTATAATCACTTGGTATAGATCACCATGACCTATGCTTGACTGTAACAACCCATTTCTTACCCCAACAAAGAGATTTCCAAGACAGATACATCAGTATAAGAAGGGAGATGTCTGGGTGAAACTGAGACATGAAAACTCCATCCACCCAAAGGTTCAGGCAGGCTTGCCCTTCTCCAATAAGACATGAGCTCATCTGACAGTTCAAATATTTACTCAACACCACAAACACAGCCACTTACTAATGAATTTTGTTCTGTGGTAGAATTCTCTTTGATGATTTTCTTTATTTCTTTCACCTATTTCTCTCCCTTCTCCAATTACTGATGTTCCTTATAATTATTTTTTTTTTTTGTATTTGGCATGATAGGAGCAATGATGAGACTTTAGGGACAGATAAGAACTACTACACTCAAAAATATGAGAAAAGATTGGCTTATGAGTGAAGTTTTTGTACCTGTTTTCCTCACTTAGAGATGTGAACAACATAGAAATTCTGACCAAGTATTGAGTGCTGAAGAAGATAAATAGCTGTGGAAATCAATGTGTGCATGTCATTTAGATAATTATAAATTACAACTTGATAAGAGTGTTATTAAATGATCTTATTTGTTGTTAATTCTATAGGGGGAGCATAAAGCATCTAAAATATATATTGAGGTTACTCAGCTCACTACTTTTAACTTTTATGCCCACCATCATCTTAAAGGAAGTGTGATTTGAAGAACATAATGAAGTGTAGTATGTATTAAGTGTTTTACTCTAAATTGCCAAACAGGTGAAGCCTGGAGGAGTTCCAGGAGCCAAGGCCAGATATGAAATAGGGTTGGGACAGATTCTACACTGAGCAAAGGGGTTCCTGTGCTGTTTTCACTGTACTGTTCTGCCTCCCTCTACAGTGAACTAAACTACAAAAATCGTATTCTTCCACACATCTTGCTTTAGAAACACAAAACTACTCAAGGGAGCTTTAATTTAGACATTTGTTTTTCCCCCGCTGCTAGTCTCTATGCCATAAAAGCACAGCCAATTATATTGTGTCAGTCTGGCTTTCCACAACTTATATTGATTTTCAAGGTGGTAATAACCAAGCAAAAGAGTCTGTCATTGGTGTACACATGCAAGGCTTCCCCTGGACTGAAGTTCCAGTCTTAGGCTGGCTGTGACTCATTCTACTGGCACTGAAAACCTGTCTTTGCCTGTGTTCACTGACTTAAGCAAATTTGGATGCCACTGTTTGCCAGCAAACACACACTGTTTTCTAGCCTCTACTCCCAGGGCATGTGGTTCTTTTCAATGCTGCCTATGTGTGTTCTATGAACTTGCTCGTGCTGTATTTCTGACCTGGTCCATTTCAGACTTTGAGACATAATTCAAATCCCCCCTCTTCTGAGAATTTTTGCCTGATTTTTCCTGTCCCCAGCCCCTATGGTACTTTTTTATTTTTTTTATTATTATTAGTAGTTACAGATGTACAAAACTATGCAATAGTTATCCTTTTCACCCCTTACAAAGTGACTCCACCCTCCCCTGCCCCCACCCCGATATCATACATATCTATTACAATTCCATTGACTCCATCCCCACACTATATTCCACATCCCATGACTATGTATGTGTTAAATTATAGTCAACATCTAATATTAGTCAGCAGCAACTTCAGATGTACAGTGCAGTAGTCAGGCCACTACACCATCGATGAAGTGGTCTCCCTCACAAGACATGAGTCCATCTGATTCCCTAAAAAAAATATTTACAACATTATTGATTATATTCCCTAAACTGTCTCTTCTGTCTCTGCAGTAGTATTGTATTACCAGTTTATGTTGCCTTCCCCTTCTCCCTCATGCCCACCCCATCCCATCTAGCCCTCATCAGTTTTTCCTTTGTGTCTCTAAGACTATTTCTGTTTATTTTGCTCATTTATTCAGTTCTTTAGATTCCACATATAAGTGAGATCATATGGTATTTGTCTTTCTCTGACTGACTTATTTCACTTAGCATAATGTTCTCTAGGTCCATCCACTGTGGTACTTTTTAAACACCTAAGATCTACATTGAACATTTTGACATTTGATATTCTATTTTTTTTCTTAATTGCTTTTTATATTTTGTTGCTTTATCTTCACTTTAAAATTTAAACTTTCTCAAGGATGCTAACTGTAATGTATACCAGTTGGCAACTAGCATAACACCTGACATGGCGTCTTGCAAATAGAAGACACTCAGTAACTTTTTTTCTTAATAATTCAGGAAACGAAGTATCTTCTATTCTTTCTTCCATAGTGCCTAGAATGATCCTCAACACAGTTTTAAAAGCAATTGGCTAAATTCTATCTTCCTCATTTGGGGGCGTCCCTGAGGTATTTTTGGCTATGATTTTGAAACATGGTCCAAATTGGTCTATAGTGACCTCCAAGGCTCTGCAATGATGGTTCTCAAGCTTGAGCATGCTGGGTCCCACCTCCAGAGTTTCTGATTCTGTAGGTCTGGGGTAGGCACCAGAATTTACATTTCTAACAGGTAATGCTGAAGCTGCTAGTCTAGTCATCACTTTGAGAGCCACTGTCCTACTTCATTTCACTGACACTGTCTACTACTGCTTTCTTAACTCTATTCCAGTGACACTGAGTTCCGCGTGGTTCCTTAAACATAACCAGGTATTCCCCTGCCCCACCTACGGCTTTTGTATTTGCTTCTCCCCCAGATCCTCACGTACTTGCTCCCTCCCCTCCTTCAGGTCGTTCCTCACATGTCCCCTTCTCAGTGAGCCCTTCCCTAGCCACCTGATTTAAAATAGTGATGCCTCTCCACTGATACACACTCATACACATTCACACATGCTCCCTATCATATCCCTTTCCTGAAATGTTTTTCTCCATAGCATTTATCATCATCTGACATATCATAAGTTTTGCTTATTTTGTTATTCTCTACCTATTCTCTCTACTAACATTCCAAATTCCTGATGGAAGGATTCTCATCTGTTTTGCTCTTTCCTGAATCCCAGAGGTTAGAGCAGCTTTGGCACATAGGAAGCACTAAAAAAGTAGTTGTTTTAACTGGAGGACAGCAGGAGCCACAACACTCCCTGTTTTCAGACCACAAACCATAATGAAAATTTACCCACTGCTAAAACGAATTTGAAACGATTAACACTGTGCTACTCTCTCTGCCCGGGCCTGTCAAGGGGCCAGACTGACAGAGCAGAGGAGATGCCATTAACCCTCTGAGGGGCTCAGGATAGGTCGCTGCTTTGTTGTCCCTTTTGTCATCTACAAGATGAGGTGGTTGGAGATGAAATGCTGAAGATCCTTGAATAACAGCTTCATTTTGTCCAATGTCATTTCATTACAATGTTGATAAGGAAAAAAAACAACATCTATTCCCGGCCAGGGCCACTGTCTGTGTCGAGTTGTGCTCCCCATGTCTGCGTGGATTTTCTCTGGACTCTCCAATTTCTTCCCACACCCCAAAGATGTACATGTGAGGTGAATTAGTGTGACTCAGTGGCCCAGTCTGAGTGAGCGTGGGTGTGCGTGAGTATAAAAAGGTGTTTTACTCAGGGTGGGTCCTGCCTTGCACCCTGATCTGCTGAGATAGGCTCCTACCACCTGCAACCCTAAACTGGAGTAAGCAGGTTGGAAATAAGGATCTTACTTGGTTTTATTCATCTTTCTTAAATGTAAGCGTAGCTCACATTATTTCAATGTTTAATATTAAATGTATTTTGAGTCTTTATTTAGAAGTTTGGTAATGTTTTTGTGACCAGAAATATGCCATAGGAATTTAACTCATTTATATCAGTTAGCCTGTGGTAAAATTGGTTTTGTTATATGTTGTTACGCTTAGAGTCACAGTTTCCAACAACCTATCTATGACTTTAAATGAAGACTTACTGTCTCTGCAATGTTGTTTCCAGCTCTAAAACTCCATGCTTTTCTCTTCCCCTAGGTCCACGTACCATACAGAGGGAAGTCTGAGGACACTAGGACCAGTGAGCAACTCTGCTCTGGTCCTGAGGTGATAGTTTTCTCCTGAGCATTTTCTTTTCTTTTCTTTATTTTTAAGATTTTTTTTTAAATTAAAGTTTATTGGGATGACAGTGGTTAGTAAAGTTACATAGGCTTCAAGTGTACAATTCTATAATACATCATCTAAATATCACATTGTGTGTTCACCATCTAGAGTCAATTCTTCCATCACCATATATTTGTTTTTTTAAGGTTTTTATTAAAAGTGTAGCTAACATACAGTATTATATTAGTTTCAGGTGCACACCATAGTTATTCAACATTTATATACCTAAAGAAGTGATCACCATGATAAGTCCAGAAACCATCTGACACTGTACCACGCTATCACAATATTATTGTTGATATTCCCTATGCTGTATATTACATCCCAATGACTCATTTGTTTTATACCTGGAAATTTGAACCTCTTATTCCTCTTCACCATTTCTCCCTTTTGTTAATTTTACAATTACACTTAAGAGTCAATATTATTTTGTATTAATTTCAGGTGTACAGCATAGTGGTTAGATAGTTGTATAATTTAAGCAGTGATCCCCCTGATTAGTTGAATACCCACTTGGTACTATGCATAATTATTACCATGTTATTGACTCTATCCCTATGCTTTACTTTATATCCCCATGACTGTTTTGTAACTACCAATTTGTACTTCTTATTTCCTTCCCCTTTTTCACCCAACTCCCAAACCCCCACTGGTCTGGCTTGTTTCTGTTTTGTTTGTTCATTCATTTTGTTCTTTAGATTCCACATATAAGTGAAATCACATTGCATCTGTCTTTCTCTCTCTGACACTCCACTCAGCACAACACCCTCCAGATCCATCTATGATGCTGCAGATGGCAAGCACCCACTCCCTTCCGTGTCTGAGAAATACTCCATTGTATATAAAAAGTGTATTTTTTATATTGTATATAAAAAACCTCCTCTTTATCCATTCGTTTATTGATGGACACCCAGGCTGCCTCCACATCTTGGCCATTGTGAACAACACTGTAAAAAACACATGGATGCACATCTCTCAAAGTAACATTTTGGGTTTCTTCAGATAATTACCCAGAAGCGGGATTACTGGGTCCTTCTTTGTCTCTTGTTATAGTCTTTTTTTTTTTTTTCCTTTTTTTTTTTTTTTTGTTTTTTTTTTACATGTCACTAACCTGGTGACTGACTATACCATGGGGGCCACAGCCAGTGAATAAGGTTAGCAGTTACTCTTCGAGGACTCCAGCACACTAAGGCAACAGCGGATATATATAGTCTTTGTTTTAAAGTTTATTTTGTCTGGTCTAAGTGTTGCTACTCCAGACTTTTTCATTTTTATTTTCGTTTTCATGAAATAACTTCTTCCATCCCTTTACTTTCCATTTGTGTGTGTTTTTCAATCTGAAGTGAGTCTCTTGTAGGCAACATATGTAAGGGTATTGTTTTCTTATCCATTCAGGCCCTCCTATGTCTTTTGACTGAGTATTTAATCCATTTGCATTGAAATTAATTATTGATAGATATGTAGCCATTGCCACATTTTTTTCTCAAATTTAGATTTTTTTTTTTTTTCTGTCTTAAAGAAGTCCCTGTAACATTCCTTGTAATACTGGTTTGGTGGTGATGAATTCCTTTAGCTTTTTCTCATCTGGGAAGCTCTTTATCTGTCCTTCAATTTTAAATGATAGCCTGTTTGGGTAGAGTAATATTGGTTGTAGGTCCTTGCATTTTATGTCATTGAATATTTTGTGCTAATCCCTTTTGGCTTGCAAAATTTCTGTTGAGAAATCAGCTGACAATCTTATGGAGACTCCCTTATAAGTTACTAGCGGCCTTTCTCTTGCTGCTTTTAGGATTCTCTTTTTGTCTTTAACATTTGCCATTTTAATTATAATATGTCTTGGTGTGGGCCTGTTTAGGTTCATCTTGTTTGGGACTCTGTGCTTCCCGGGCTTGTGTGTCTAATTCCTTTGCCAGGTTAGGAAAGTTTTCAGTCATTATTTTTTCAAATAGGTTCTCAATCCCTTGCTTTTCCTTTTCTCCTTCTTGTACCTCTATGATGCGTGTTGTTACACTTGATGTTGTCCCAGTGGTCTCTTAAACTATCCTCATTTTTTTGGATTCTTTTTGCTTTTTCAATTAGTTGTTTTCTGCTGCCTTGTCTTCCAAATCATTGATTCAATTCTCTGTTTCATCTACTCTGCTGGTGACTCTTTCTAGTGCATTTTTCATTTCAGTTATTGTATTCTTCACTTCTGTTTCTTTTTTTTATGGTTTCTATGTCCTTGTTTATGCTTACTATCTTTTTGTTTAAGTTCTCACTAAGTTCCTTGAGTATCTTTTTTTTTTTTGAGGGCAGTGTCACTGGCCCTCATATGTGGGACCTGAACCGGGGCCGCCGGCTTCCCAAGCCAGCGCTTAACCACCGCGCCACTTGGCCAGGGCCCTTGAGTATCTTTATAAGCATTGTTTTGAGCTCTGTACCTGATAAGTTGCTTGCCTCCATTTCATTTAGTTCTTTTTCTGAAATTTCTTCCTTTTCTTTCATTTGGGATGTATGCCTTTGCTTCCTCATTTTGGCTGCCTCTCTGTGTTTGTTTCTATGTATTAGGTATATCTGCTATGTCTCCCAGTCTTGGTTGGGTGGTCTTATGTAGTAGGTGCTCTGTGGGCTCTGGCAGTCTCCCTTGTCACCTGCACTGGGTGCTGTAGGAGTATATCTTGTGTGGGTTGTGTGTGCCTTCCTGTTATAGTTAAACCTTTATTGCTACGAGCATGTCAGTCGGTGGGACTGACCCTCAGGCTGACTGGTTGTGGGGTTTGGTCACATCCACAGCTTAGAAGCTGCTGTGTGGGAGGCTTACCCCACTCGATGGAGTTCACCCCAGCAGGCTCTGGTGCGTGTTGAGACTGCCCTTTGGGTGTGCCACTTCTGGAGTTAATTGGGTGGTGCTCTGCTGTGGTCTGAAGGCAACCCCCAAGCATGTTGGTTCTGGGGCTTCTTGGGAGGGGCTCTGGTGCAGGCCCAGGTCACCCACTGCTTATCATCAGCTGGGGACTATCTGGTAGGAGCTACAAAGCGATCCATTGTTGTTTGCTGCCTGTGCTAAAGTTGGAGGCATGTGGGCGACTCTGTGAACTGAGGATGGCTGTCACAAATACCGAGCCTAGGGTAGTTCTACAGAAAGCCATGACACCCCAAGGCCTGCTGCCCCTGTTGGCTCCCTTAAAGCCCAACCACTAATAACTCATGTGTTACACGAATTGGGTGAGGCAGGGTCTCAGACAGTCACTAGAGTGGGAAGAGTTAATGTAGATTTTGGTTTGGTGCCAGTGCTGGACCTGGAGCTACTCAGCAAGTCCCAGAGCACACCGAGGCCAGTGGCTGCCCACCTTTGGCCTGTAAAGTGCACTGTGGGTCGGGCTGGCTGCTTGGGAGAAAGTGCCTCCAGTGTTGGAGGAGTTAAGTTGGACAGGGTCTCAGTAGAGCTCACCAGGCCAGTCAGATTCAGATTTGGCCTCTGGAGGTGGGCTTAAGACAGGAAAGATGGTGGCCACTTGCCATCTGCACAAGAGGAGAACCCCCTACAGGGAAAATGGCAACTGTATTCCAGTCCTCACAACAAAGTCACACACCTCAGCCTGCCCCTGTATGCCTCCAACACCCCCCGCCCCATATCTTTGCCAGGGCGGAGGGTGAGTGCCTGAGAGTGAGAAAGTCTGATCATGGGCTATGTAAGAAGATGTCTGGGTTTTCCTCAGCCTTCTATCCACCCAGATGGTCAGAATCCTCACAGCCAGATGTTGTGGGAGCTCCTCTTCCCAGTACTGGGTTGGGAAGCCTGGTTTTGGGCTAGAGTATGTTGGTCCTCTGGGGGAAATCTCCATGGCTGAGATATCCATCCTGATTCTCAATCTCCACACAGAGGTTTGGGGCCAGCCCATTTCATGTTTCCACCCCTCCTACCAGTTTTGACATGGCTTTTTCTTTATATCTTTAATTATAAAACTTCTGTTCAGCCAGACTTCAGATGGTTCTCCCAGTCAATTGTTCTATAATTTAGGTGTAATTTTAATGTGTTCATGGAAGAAAGCACCTTAGATATAGTGTTTATCTATTCCACCACCTTGGATCTCCCCTATCCTGAGCATTTTTACCTTCAGCTGTTGTCAATAACTTTGCTACAACAAAGGTGGCAAATTCTATTAAAAATCTTTTCCCAATCCAAGCTATGACCCCTCCACTGTGCTACTTTTTTGGTTTTGTGTAAAGTTCTTTTTCCTGGGTCCTACCTGATGCCAAACCAAATATTATTAAATTTGCATTGCCTCAGAAGTCAACTCATCTCAGAGTTTCTCAAACCAGTTCAGAGAGGGGAACATCTAGGAAATTCTCTCTCTTTTTTTTTTTTGGCTGACCTTGATATATTGAGATTTTAACATACAAATATAATAAAAGCCTACAAAATGTGGGGTTAAATCATAAACCACTTTATATCTAGATTCCAGTAGAGACAAACAGTAGTAGATGCTGAATTTTAAAGAAAAATTTACAGAAGAAAAATGTTAAATTGGGAAAATTTGATCTTATTTAACTTGATCTTATTTTCTGCATACTGAGAAGCACTGACTCATTGACTGCTTTTCAGAGCATGGGGTGGAAGAAGGTTAGCATAGTGTGGTCAGGAGCATGGGCTCTGGACCTATTACTTGTAAGGTAGATTATTTAACCTCTCTGTGCTTCAGTTTCCTCAGCTATAAAATGGGAATAATGATGATAGCACCTAACTTCCAGGATTATTGAGAAGCCAAAATAAGGTTGATGCAAACAAAATTCTTGAGCTGAGCCAGGCACCCAACAAGCATTTGACCAATGTTAGGCTATTGTTCATTGTGGAAGACCATAGTAAGGCACACTTAGGAAGGGGTTAGCTCAGGCAGGGAGAGAGACAAATAATAAGAGCATTTTGAGAAACATGGAAGGATTTAAAAAAAGCAAAAAAGCAGAGAACCACAAAACCACTGGAGAAACTATATGTGTTCATTGAACTTGGAGTCCTGGTAATTCGAACCTTTTAAAAAATCATTAATCTCTACTTACACAGGGCTTCATCTGGTGGGTAGAGCCTGGGGTTATTGACTGTTCAGACCAGGGTTCAAAGGTCATCAAGACACTCAGAAGTTTGAACAAAAGGCTGTTTCAGTTGTTCTTTAAACTTATCTGTCTCTAGAAACTCTGGGGCTGGGTCAGGACCCTTAAGGACATGCAAACTAAGGATTTTTCCAAGAGTAATCTTTCAAATTTGGGGGAAAAGTTTAAAGATTTTTTTTTTACCTTGTTATATTTTAAGTAACTTTTCAAAAGTAAGACCTATATAAAAAAAAAAGAGTTGGACTTAACCAGAATCACAGTGCTTACAGGTACCTCTACCCATGTTCTCACCTGTCCTTCGAAGGCAAGTCAGCACTTTCCAGGGCCTGTTGACCCCTAGAGAGAGGGCTTCCCCAGTACACTCTGTTTGGGGTTATTACTCTGAGCATGTTCAATCCTTTTACAGATGTCACTGAACTGTGTTTAGGCTGACCTACAGGGCATTGACCCATAAGTAAATAGATAACGTTCTTGAAAAAGCTTGAATTCTGTTCAGTGCTTTATAATGATGAAAACCAAAGTTGGAAGAGGTTGTGAAAACCCTTTGACTCTCTATATTGGAGTTCATTGCTTCTTCTGGCTTCCTGAAGTTCACTTTCACAGGTAAGTGACTTATACTGTCTACAACATTTGAGGACTATGTTCTATGAGGCTGTCTTCTCTAAGGTTTCCTTTGTGGGACACTGTGTTTCTAATTTACTATATGGTGGCCTCTTGTCATGTGATAAATAAGGTGATAATGGTTGGATAGGAACTTGCAGAATACATGAATGGTTTCATAATATTATACAATACAGATGACTCTTAGTTGCTGTCTCATTTATAGCAAGGCTATTTTATGCATCAATTCTTTTGAGAATCTGTGGTGTATGAGGTATGTGGTACATATGGGTGAGTAGATTGAATAATTTGCCAAAAGTAAAAATGCCAGAGAACTTTCTTAAGTTGGCTTTATGAAAGCATAATTCTGTTTGCATTGATAACAAAAAACCCTTCCCTGGAAAGTCAGTGTTGGTTTAATACAAAACTATACCAACTTATCTTTTCTCCAATGCCATGTTCCTTTCCTTATTCTCCCAGTTTTCAATAATTTAGATACTAAAAAATATGAGCTCTGGATGCCTGGCTAGAGGGGGAAAAGTTGGTTTCTAGACTCTAATCTCAGTTTTTAGGTTTCTCTCACCAGTAGAAATCACATGTTGCTGATACTTTGAACACATGGATCAGATATTCACATTTAAAGCTGGGAATAAAGTGCAGTGTTTCTAAATGTTCTGAAGAAGGAGTAGCTTTCTAGACATGTTAGAGACAAATTATAAGGATTGTACCTAACACTCTCAGTATTGGGATCCAACAGTAGTTATTATTAAACTTTTAAAGTATTGACTTATTTACAGGCTCTTGTTTAGTAAAAGTCTTTCTGTGTATACCCACCTCCCACCCTTTCACCATACCCCATTTTCCATTGCAGTCTCAGTTACCCTATGCTCTGCTCTGTAACACTCTGTAATTATCTGTTTGAAGCCTCCATTTTCCTTTTAAGGAGTAACTGTTTATCCACCCCTCCCTCCTTTTGATTGTAAACCCCTTGAATAATTTATGTGTTCTACCACTAAGAGTAATGCCAACAAATATTTGCTGTTGAATCCTGGGATTGGATTAGGAAATAATTTAGGAAAAATATTGTCGACTCCATGGTTTTAAAAGACACTGAAATTGCTGGAAAAAAAAATGTCCAAGTTCCATTGCAGGAATTAAGTGTTGAAGTTATGTGCTTCTTTGTGAAGAGGAAAGAATTATGTATGCATGGAGAGACAAAGGAGAGCTGGGAGGAACTTAGACTTTAAATTCTACTTTTTTCAAGAATAATTCCTTAGTCCTCCATCTCAATATTGACTCTGTGAAGAAAGGATATTTGTGTGGTCCATGAGGATCCCTGTGATTTCTTTCCCTTCAGGGCTAAAAGGGCTCCATGTTTATGCTATTCCTTGACAATGGCTCCTACATTGTTGACATGCATCAGCCCCAAACCTGCAAAATAATGTTTTCCTAGCTTTCTAGTATAAACTAATATTTCTTCCCTCTTCCATCCTTGGGAAAAAGAAATCATTTGCTGGGTTTGATGACAACAAAGGGTCCCTACCTACGTTCCTAAATGTCAGCCATGAAAGACATTTTTTTAAGGGCTTTTGGAAAAATTGGAATTTGTGGCTTGGAAAGTGGCTTTCAAATTCAAGAGGAGCAGGAGCAGTTTTGCTTTTCTCTCTAAGCAGCTCAGGGAAGGGAAGTTGTGGTGCTGGCAGCCTTGAAAGGTTGTTACAGAGGGGACAACTTCACAAGAGAAAAGCCAAGGAGAATATCCACAGCGTGATGTGGGGACAAGGGGAGGCCACTCCATTCCTGAGCCCAGCCCTGTGCCCCTCGCTGTGCGGTTAGGGCATTTAGGCCCTCCTCACCATCTTAGCCTCAATGGGCAAAAGCCTCCGTCTCTTCTTCCTGAATTCAGTCTAGGCAAGACCAACATGTTTTAAAAACAGTATTTGGGAGAAAATAAAATAGAAAAGCAGAAAAAAATCTCCCCAGAAAAATTCAAAACCCCAAACACTGACAGAGTCAAGAAGCCATCTCCTAAAGTGACAAGTGCCTGGGCACCATTGGCTTGGCCATGTCACATCACACAGCCTGTTTCCTCTGTTCACCTAAGGCCTATCTGCCTGAGAGTGAAATGAATTATATGTGCCTGGCCTTGGTGAATGAGGGTGAACCGCTGCTTCATCTTGGGGGAATTTCCATCCTTCCCAATATGACTTCCTAGTCTCTCTCTCTCTGGGTGTGGGCTCCCAAGTCCCAAGCCATATTAATGTTGGGGTTTTTAAAAAATATATGTGTGATAATATCCTTCTTTTGACTAAAGCCTTTATTACTTCCCACTGAACCTTGGGATAAGGTCTCAAATCCTCAATGTTAAGGATTCCCAGGACTCCAGTTATCAACCAGCCACATCCTCCAGGGCTGCCACACCCACTTACCCCCAGACTCACTGGACCACCTTCAGCCTTGAACCTACTGTACTGTCTCTTAGGTCTGAGTCTTTGCACATGCTCTTTCCTGCCTGGAACATTCTTCTCTCTTCTTCCCTTGGTTAACTCCCATCATCTTCAAGGTCTCATCCCAAATGCACTGGTTTCAGAGTCTTCTCTCACTCTCCAGACAAGGCAGGGCCTCTGCTTGAGGGTCTAGGAGATGCCCATGTTTCCCCTTTATTCAGCCACCATGTTTATACTATCTTATGTGTCATCTGTCTTCCCTGCCATACAATAAGCTACACAAAAATAGGGCATGTTGGAGGGCTGGAGTATCACACAATTTTTCAGTTTGGTAAATCAGGTCCTTGGAGATTTCTCCCTGGGCTTTAAGCTGGCCTGAACTGACCTCTTGATACACGAGTCAGGAAACATTTCCTGTACAGGGCTAGAAAGTACATGTTTTTAGGCATGGAGGTGGGGGTGATATAATCTGTCACAACTACTCAACTTTGCCATTGTAGCCCAAAACAAAATAAAAACAAATGGATCCAATTGGATTCCAATAAAACTTTTATTAATAAAACAGGTGGTGGGCTGAATGACCCTATTGTAGTCATGTCCTTCAGCCTGGAAAGATTCCAGCTCCTGGAAAAGATATTCTCACCCCTGACCTGTTTCTTTTCTTTCCTCTTCTTCTTCCTCCTTCTACTCTTCCACCTCCTCCCCCTCCACCCTCTTCTTCATCTTCTTTTCAGTTTTCCTGCAGTATCAATAGCCAGTTGCTAGTGTCACTCCCAGTCTTTGGTGAGGTTAGCTCACTGATTTGTTGCTCCAGGCACACTAGCAGCCTTGGTATAATGGCCCATGGTGGGCACTGACATTTTGTACTCTCAGGATTTTTTATTTGTTCCTGGCATGGCTTGTAGAACACTGTATCTCTTCCAGTTTGGGCAACCTGTGGCACTGCTCACTCAGCCTTCTTTCTGAGGCCTTTCAATGTCCCAGGTTCTCTCAAGTGACAACCCTGTGCTGCTCTCATCTCTCTCTCTCCCCCCAGCGGTGGTCTTACAGAGTGTCGTTGCTAATGTTCTAAGGTAGAAAAATTTGTGATATATCTACCAGTAAAGGTCAGAAGACTGTTCTCTAATATGGGCTTCTGTGTTGATAAGATTACAAATTTTCAAAGAAAAGAAAATTTCAACCCTGGATAGTTAAACAGAAGCACATGTACACAGGTTATAGAGTATATGCTACTCAATAAAGAGGGACATTGGTGTTGGCATGGACAATTAAGAATTCATGGGAGAGTCCATGATTCGGTGGCCAAAGTCTGCCAACCAGTGCTTAGAAATCTTGATTTCCTACCATTAATGCCTAGATTCTCAAGTTTATTGAAAGATAAGTTTTTCTGAAAGACACTGAAAAATGTTTTCCCAAAGAGATTTTTTTTGGAGATTAAAATAATTTACCCTATAAAAATGCGGAATGAAAAGGAAATAGCATGGTACCTTATTTTTAACCCTGAGCTTTGTGTTGGTTAAAGTCAAATTTTGTTATTGTAAGTTGTTAAGAAACCCTAATTAAATCTTTCTGCAATGTATGACACCAAAGCACCTCTCACTTGCTTCAGGAACCCCAAGAACAAATAGTTAGCTTAAGTACAGAGAGAGTAGAATTCGATGGCATTATATCTGCTTGTATTGATGGGGAAAACAATATAATGAAATATAACACTCTTAAATCATAGAGGGTACTAAGTGAGGAGGAGACACTAGTAACCTTGTGAAACAAATCTTTTTATCACTAGAAACCAGATTCCCACTGTATTTCCAGGGTTTCAGAGATTTGCAGAAATATCTTCCAGCATCTACTATATGACATTTCCGGGATCTTGTTTAATGAAAAGAGAATTAACCAGTGGGAGAAAACTAACGATATATCAGAGTTTTATTCAACACATATAACAATAAGAGTCAATTCATCTAACACCTACTTTTGGAAACATTGCTTTTTCTGGAAAATACCATAAGCAAGGCCTTTGTTTATTCTTTCTAGCAATTTTGGTATCTCATTGAACTTTCCCAAACTTAGTGTTATAAAATTGCCACTGTTCTTTGTGGGTGCATGCAAGTAATTAACATTTTCAACACCTTCAATGGCCTTCAAAAGTTATCACTGCCATTTCTGAACTGGCCAGAGATAAGGCAACTAGCTTCCATTCCCAACTGAGTGACAGTCAGATACTACCCAATGCATGCCCTGTAGCACTGGGGAGCATATCTCATTAGAGTAGAGCTCCATGGTATACCAATGGGGAACAGTAGACCACCAAAATTCAGAAAGATGCACTGAATGCTGAGAAAACAAACAAACAAACAAACAAACAAACAAAAGAACAGCCTCAGATATTCAGTATCTGGCCAGGTATTCATACTTGCACCATGTTATGCTCTTTTTAGCAGTAAGCAATCTCACAGAATACTATTTAGTCATGGTTCTCCAGAGAAATAGAACCAACAGGGTATACATAGATATACAGAGAAAAATTGATGATGAAGGATTGATTTATGTGATTATGGAGGCTGAGAAGTCGCACAATCTGAAAGCTGGAATCCCAGGGAAGCTGGTGAACCAAACGCCTGGGAACCAGGGGAGCTAACGGTGTGTAAATCGCTGTCTGAGTTTGAAGGTCTGAGAACCGGGAGCTCCGATGTCTGAGGGCAGGAAAAGATGGATGTCCCAGCTAAAGCCAAAGAGCAAATACACCCTTCCTCAGCTTTAAAAAATAATAATTGATTAATTTTTTTATTGATGTGTAATTGACATATCACATTGTGTACAACATATTGATTTGATACACTTATATATTGCAATATGATTACCACCATAGCTTTACCTCACACCTCTATCAAGTCACATAATTAAGTTTTTTTTTGTGCTGAGAACATTTAAGATCTGGACTCAGAAAATTTGAAGTACACAACACAGTGTTGTGAACTATAAACCCTATGCTGGGCAATAGATCTCTAGAACTTATTCATCTTCTAGTTGCAGGTTTGTCTCCAATCCTTCCACCCACCTGGTAACCCCCATTCTGCTCTCTGTTTCTATGTGTTCACCTTTTTTAGACTCCATATATAATGTCATACAATATTTGTCTTTTTTTTTTGTGGCTTATCTCACTAAGCATAATGCCCTCACGTTTCATCCATGCTATCACGAATGGCAGGATATTTTTCTTTCTTATGGATGAACAGCATTCCATTGTGCGTGTGTGTGTGTGTGTATGTATACAGCAAAACCTTGGATTGCGAGTAATGTGGTTTGTGAGTGTTCTGCAAGATGAGCAAACGTTTCTAATACATTTTAACGTAAATGAGTGATGTCTTGCAATACGAGTAGTTTGTTTCTGGATCAAATTATGCTCGCAAACCAAGGTATTACTGCATATGTGTGTGTGTGTGTGTGTGTATCACATCTTCTTTATCCATTCATCTGTTGACAAACACTTAGGTAGTTTCCATATCTTGACTATTATGAACTGTAATAAACATGGGAGTGCAGATATATTTTTTTTTTGAGGGCAGTGTTACTGGCCCTCATATGTGGGACCGAACCGGGCTGCTGGCTTCCGAAGTCAGCGCTTAACCACCATGCCGCTCGGCCGGCCCTAGCAGATATATTTTTAATATCCTGTTTTTATTTCCTTTGGAGATATACACAGAAGAGGGATTCCTGCATCATGTGGTAGTTGCATTTTTAATATTTGAGATCCTGCCATACTGTTTTCCTTAGTGGTGGTACTAATTTACCCCACCAACAGTGCCTGAGAGTCCCCTTTCTCCATGTCCTCTCCAACCTTTGTTATCTCTTGTCTTCTTGATGATAGATAGCCATTCTAACAGGTGGGAGATGATGTCTCATTATGGCTTTGATTTGCATTTCCCTGGTGATGAATGTTGAGCATCTTTTCATATACCTGTTGGCCATTTAGATGTCTTCTTTGCAAAATTGTCTATTCAGTTCTCCTACTTCCAGTTTCCCTACGTTTTTGTTCTATTCAGGTCCTCTCAGGAGTGAATGAATGATGTCCATCTACATTGGTAAGGGAAGTCTTCTACTGATTCAAATGACAATCTCTTCTGGAAACACCCTCACAGAC
Source organism: Aselliscus stoliczkanus (assembly GCA_033961575.1). Taxonomy (NCBI): domain Eukaryota; kingdom Metazoa; phylum Chordata; class Mammalia; order Chiroptera; family Hipposideridae; genus Aselliscus; species Aselliscus stoliczkanus. The sequence continues at coordinate 120,506,592 of CM066731.1, read as the reverse complement.
ACGCTCAGAAATAATGTTTTACTAGCTATATGGACATCCCTTACCCCACTCAGATTCACACAGGAGATTAAACCTCACCAACCTCAGACAAGGTCACTCTGAGACCAGGATAAAATGAGAAAAAGCAAGCCCAGTTCATAATTTTGTCTAAGCACAGGACAAAACAAGGTCATTGTCCAACTTACAAAGTACCAAACACTCCTCTCTCTTGCTAGATGAGTGACTGCTATTTCTTTACCCAGTCATAAAATTGTTCTGGCTTTTAGACAGCATTGAATTTGGAGCGAGCCTTCACTTCTTTGGAGCCTTTCCCAAATCACCTAACTAAAGCCCAAGTTCTATGATAGGTTCTTCTTAATGCCCTCTTACTGAGACACCCACAGTCCTCCACAGTGTGTTCTCTTTTGCTGCAATGAGTAATAAATCCAGATTGTTCAGCTACAGGTATGTTCCTGGTGGTGTTTAGCTGAAGGGCATGACATTGCTATGGCATAGAAATCCATGCTATGCATGAATTTTTATCTTTGAGAATATTACTTTTGAATAGCAAAATAGAGACACAAAAATCATTACATTCAGAAGGAAGGAAAATATAAGCAAACCTAATGTGTAAGCATTTCTAATATTCAGAATTCTGACAGGATAGAGAGGGAAACTGAAGAGAGTAGGTTGGTTGATCAGCATTCTCCTCCTTAACAGAGCATTCATTACTACAAATGACCCTAAAAGGAAGGGGTAGGAGGTGGGAAGGGATTAGGTCTCTAAGCTTGAAGGGCAAAGGGAACATTAGCTACCTTCTCTATAGGTGCCAGCTAATGTACAGAAACAGTTTTATTTCATTTTCACAGGAGTCTTGCATGGTGGGATTTACCACCTTCACTACCAGCCTCTGACTTGACAGATGGAGAAATTAGGGCCTGGAAATAAGTTAAAAGACATATCTGGTAACAGAGTGAAGCCATAGAATCTGTGAGACTCTGAAATTCACAGGAAAGACACTATACCGGTGGCCACTAAATACTGACAAATATTTCCACACCGGTGGAAAGAAACCTTTTTAAATGAAAAGCTAAACCAGGAAAAATATAATTGGAAACTGATTTTTTTTTTATTCTTATTTTAAAATTAGGAAATGCAATATTTGACTATTGTAAAAGTTGTTTTATTAGTTTCACATTATCAAAGAGTTTTTTTGCTTTAAAAAAATATTTTTTTTGGTTAAAATATCAAAATCAATAGAACCAGTAAATTGCAGTTTCTGAATGTAATACTGCTATACTGAACAGATTTTGTTGTTGAATAAAATTATTTTGAATCTGGTTCATGTAATTTTTTAAATTTGTACCTGACCTCATAAACTACTTAATTAAATCATGTTTCTCATTCTGCTTCTTAATATTGAACTTATGTTTGTAAAATTTAGTTTTTTATTAAAACATGTTGGTAGATGCTATCATGCTCGTAGTACCTTTGTTATGATGTAATGAGAAGGGTGCTTTACCTCTGTGGTCTTACTCCCCAAAATACACAATCCTTGTTTAATCATGAGGAAAATATCACATAAATCCCATTTTAAGGGACATGCCACAAAATAACTGTTCAATACTCCTCAAAACAGTCAAGTTCATCAAAACTGAGCAAACTATGAGAAATTGTCATAGGCAAGAGGACCTTAAGGAAATATGATGACTTAACGTAATGTCTTCTACATCTTCACACTTTATACTATTGGATAGTCAATCTTTGCTAGTATATCAATTAATGGTTTTAGTACTCATTGCTGATCAGTTCCCAAAATTAATTCATTGAGGTTGCAAAATAATAATTCTTTTACTTTTATAGGATTTTAAGAATTAGGAATAGATACTGATTTTTATTGAATACTTTTCTTGCACTTATCAAAATGATAATTTTTTTTCATTGAACTATCACTACATTCCTGGGATCAATTGCTGATTATATGTTTTCATAAACTGCTGAATTATACTCAACATATCTCATTTAGTGATTTTAAATCCATTTTGAAAGTGGCTTTAATTTTTTTTATAACATTCTTGCTTGTTTTGATGTCAAGGCTATACTTGCTTTGTAAAATAAGTTAAGTAGCAGTTTTTCTGGTCTACACTGGACTTACTGTATCCTGGATCTAGGGGCTTCATTTACAAAGGAGCATTGAAGGCTACCCACCAGTGTTTGAATGTCACTAGTTAGCTACGCTGACCCAAGAATGTCTCCAGTTGGCTGTGCCCTTCTACTTGTTTTTATTTTTACTGTAAAAAAGAAAGAAGGAAAGATAGAAAGAGAGAGAAGAAAGGAAGGAAGGAAGGAAGGAAGAGAGGGAGGGAGGGAGGAAGAGAGAGAGAACAGATAAGCAGAAAGAACAAATAAATAAAAAGCAACTATCCATTCATCAGCCAGAGAAAACCATAATCAATGGTTTGGGTTTATCTTCCTTAATAATTAGTCTCTTTCATGGAGTTATTGACCACTTAAAACTTCTGCTTTTGTCTCAGATTGTTAGTGAAGGTTATTCCTTGAACAAGTTTTTCTTTCATTTGGCTAATTTGATTAAAGAAGAGAAATGAGATAATTGTAATCAGTCTTTTATTTTATTTTATAGGGTTACTGGTTGCAGATTGCAATTACGATGTCTGACTCAGTAATTCTTCGCAGTGTGAAGAAATTTGGAGAGGACAATCATGGTTTCGAGTCAGATGGATCATGTATGTGGACTTTTTCTGTCACTGTCTCTTGTACAAAGAGAGGTTAGAACAAAAGTGGAACAAGCTAGTGAAGTTTCAGGGGGCAGAGAAAAGTTATCAACAATATTTATATTATATTTAAAACTGTTACTGGATGTGTTCTGTATACATAAATGGGTGGTTCTTTCTAGAATCTATGTAATGGAATGTCTGAAAATGCTAAGGTAAAAATGCACAAAGTATGGGTGAGTGAAAGTATCTCACCTATAAATATCTTTTTTTCTAGGCAGAGTAGGCTTGTTCCAACATTGGATATTATTATTACCTTTGCTCATATATTGTTATAATTAATTTTAGTAGTAATTATTTAATGAGTGTTGTTCCTGAGAGGAACTGTACCAAGGCTGTACTGGTCAGAATGAGAAAATGGGAAAGGGGCCCATAGCACTAGTACTAGTGATGAACACAGATGATTCTAAGCAATTATTATTTTTTAAACAAATCGTATGATTTTATAGTTTACAGAAGAAGAAGCTGAGACTTGAATAAATTTTTTAAAACATGGCAAAGATCACATGACTAATAATAAATGGAGCCATAATCCTAATCAAGTTCTGTCTGATTACAAAACCCAAGACGTTAATCTCTACCTATACTATATTGTCTCTTTATTGATTTATTAGTTAAATTAAATTAAATTGAAATGCCTGGGGAAAGAGAGAGGGGGAGAGAGAGAGAGAGAGAGAGAGAGAGAGAGAGAGAGAGAGAGAGAGAAAGAGAGAGAGAGAGAGAATGGAAGAAAAGAAAAACAGCAAATAATCATTTTACAATATTCCATGAATAAAAATAATTTATAGGAATTTTTTCCAGAGTAAAATTGTTAATGACTCTTGTATTTTGTCATTATTAACTGCTTTATGCATTGTTTTTATCCTGACAGATAACAATGATAAAAATTCACGGTAAGTGACTATTTCAACAGTATATCTTTTCTAGTCTAACTCCATAATATTCCTATAAATGTACAAAGAAAATAATAATATTTTTATGCACATTGCATTTCCTGTAAAATGGTATAGACAATAAATTATTTTTCTCTTTAAAACATTGTGGTAATTTGATTTAAAAAACCTTTTGGAACATCCCTTTGGGACTAGGTCCAAATCTCCCCTGTGTTTCTAAGAAAACCACAGAAGTTTTGACCTAAATGGGCAGGGGAAAAGTAGGACATGTATGATTTCATGGGCACAAGGGAGGTCCCCAAAACCAAAATTCTTTCCACAGGCAAATAGTAGAAACCTAAAATTTAATTATTAGATAGTCCTCTTTAGATTAAGAGTTTAAATTCTCATATACAACGAATGTCATTTAATCATACTTTGGCATGAGGGCAGAATTAGATGGAGTCTAATTTACAAGACAGAAGAGAGATGCCAGGCAAGTTTCTGAAACAGGTGGGGGAAAGGGAGCTGTTGAAGGTATTTAAGAAATTTTAAGTAATTCATGGCAGAGGCAAGTATTGGGTGTGGTAATAGTAATTTTGGATTTGGAATGGTACGATGAACTTGGGCCTAGAAGAGCCACACCGGGTGGGAAAGAGATGAAAATGGGTGTGGATGTTTGTAAATGGCAGTGAGAAGATGAGCAGGAGGTCGAGTGAGTTCTTTGGTTTTTAGAGGAGATGAATCTATCTTTTAATAGATAATGTGGTAATGTAGAGTGAGATCAGAGCAAAAGTTTGATGAAGCTAATGAGGGTAATGGGAACAATCTTTAGAAGGATTAAGTACAATGTTGTGGATTGAGCTAAGGCTGGAGATCATATTTATTCATTCATTCATTTCACAAATATTAATTGAGTGCCTACTTAAGGTATCAGGCACTAAAATTAGGTGAGGACACAGAAAAGAACAAAATAGGCAAAAATCTCTGCCTTTGAGGAGCTTACCTTTTAGTGAGGGAGACATAATAAATACTGTAAATAAATAAAATACATAGTATGGTAACTAGTGATAATCTATCACTTTCTTTCTACAAATAAAAAAGTAAACAAGGAATGGAGATATGAAATTTTAGACATTGGTCAGGGAAGACCCCATTGAGAAGGTGACTCTTTTTTTAAAAGATTTTTTTTTTTTTAAATTGGGGAATTGGGGGAGGGGAAAAGTGTTGGGGAATTGGGGGAGGGAACCAGCCAAGTTGTTGTTCTTAAACCTTAGTTGTGGAGGGCGCCAGTCGCCATCTGGCTTCCCGTCAGCAGCTGGTGACCTCTAAACTCAAGGTGCTGTGTTCCATCTTAGTTGCCAGTGGGCGTAGCCACCATCCCATGCTGGAGTTGAACCCCGCAGTCTTGTTGTTAAGAGCGCACACCCTATCCACTGAGCCATCCAGGTAGCAGCTCAGCTCAAGGTGCCAAGTTCAGTCTTACTTGCTGGTGGCATAGCCCACCACTGAACAGGCAATCTTGTTGTTACACCAGCTGAGCCATCCTGCCACCTGTTGGCAGCTCAGCAACAGCTCAGCTAGGGCGCAGCATTCACTGGCCCATGTGGGAATCAAACCGGTGGCTTGATTGCTCAGAGCACACGCTCTAAGCCAACTCTTAACCAACTGAGCCACTCGGCCGGCCCGAGAAGGTGACTTCTGAAGGAAGTTCTGAAGGAAGTGAGGGAGTTGGCCATGCAGATATCTGAAGAAAGAGCGTACTGTGACAGGAAATAGCAAGTTCAATTGCCCAGAGGTGGGAACAAATTTGGTATGAACAAAGCTCAGCAAAGAGGCCAGGTGGCTCAGATGGTGAGAACTGGAGGTTAGAGGAGGAGACCAGATCAGGGAGCCAATTGGCCAGACCATGGTGGGCCTTGGACATCTTGGCAAGGACTTTGGATTCTATTCTGAGCTGGAAGGGAAGCTTAGGGCAACCGAGTGCTAGGCATGGCATATGTTGGCATCAATTCACATGGTGTAGAGGTTATCTTCAGTAGAACCAGAGCCTAGATTCAGGAGGAGAGGGCAAACAGCTGGACAGATGCAGGAATGAGTTTCCAAGGAAGGATTTGAGGGAAAGGATTGAGGATGGTGGTGAGAGTGTGGCTCACCTGGAATGCACGGAGAAGGAAGCAAAATCTTGATGGGGTTTAGCAGTCATAACTAAGTGAAGGGTGTAAGGGACTGCAGGTATCCACTGAAGTGACAAATAGATGTGGAAGGAGGAAGGAAGTGAGAAAACAAGAAGCCTACGCAATCCCAGTGTGCCATGGAGTAGAGTAGTTCCTGGTGAAAACAAGGTCAGGGTTTATTCATGAATGAATGACTCAGGTGAAGCAGAGATCCCTGGAGCTGAAAAGCCAAAGACAGATTAAGTATAACTTTATGAGAAATGAAATGAATAAGAAATACTAAGGGAATATGATTCTATTGGGAAGTATGGGAGTTTTGTTTTGTTTTGTTTTGTTTTTTGGAAGTTTTCATCATATCGACACTATTTAATACAGTTATAAATCTATTTAAGTGATAGAAGGAAGTTTTAGGTCAGCTAATCCAACCACCTCAACCTACCCACAAAGAAATGTAGGAAGAAATAGGTCAAGGGTCAGGGCTGAGCTCCAATAGTTATCCATTAGTAAACTGGGAGTGCAGAGTACTTTTTTTTTTTTTCAGTACTTCTCAGACAAACCTCAGTGAATCTCGACTGAACATGAGATATAGTTACACTAATCTCTAGAAGAGGTAAATCTGAAGAATAAAAGCTTGATTTTAAGATACCAGGTTTGGCAAGAATTTCTCAGCCAGTGGGTCTTTTTTTTTTTTTTTCTTTCTAAAGAATGACTCATAAAATCACCACCAAGTGAGAATTTCTTATTGTTTGGAAGGATGGTCTGTAAATCCCTATTTTTTTCTCCTCAGGTTACAAAATGAGAAAAAAGGTGACCACAGTCAAATTGGCTTCTTTCAATTGGTAACGAAACTGTGCTGATTTACGTCATAAGTTTTGCAGTTGTGAATTGTTCAGATCATGGAGGAGGTGTTAAATCTTTAGCCATTTTGGCAGGTTTTTAGCTACAGTGATCACTTTTTCAGTCATAAACTTTGTCTATGTGATAACATGCTGATTAGTAATTAAAAATATATTGCTGATTAAACACACAAATTCGACTTGGTAGGTCAGAAAATTGTCCTGAAAAATAACCACTGAGCCCATAATTATCATTTTAGTAGGGAAAATCATCACAGCAATCATTGACTAATCATGTACATGTATTCTTATGACAAGTCTTTAGAAGTTCCATTGTGTAAGTATTTTTTCCAAATCTGCTCATGGTGGAGGCATTTCTAGGCAGAAATAGGCATCTTCACTGTCAGTATCAGCTCTGGGAGCCAATTTGCGCTGTTGCTAAATGCCCCACAGTATGTATGGCAATGGCATTGGTGCCAGTGACTGTTTCTCCCATAAGCTGAAGATGTATAGCTAAGACTAATGCCAGCTTTTAAGATAAAGAGAATGAATTCAGAGACTAGGAAAGAAATAACATTGACTAATATTATAAGAGTCTAACATTTTAGATAATTGATATACTGTTTATTTTTATATAACTAGTAAGAACTCTGTTGTTCAATTAAGATGATTCCCACAGAATTTGGTATTGAATACTATTTATCAGACTCTAGTAAATAGTCCTCCTACCTCTCCTGCTTTTCACCCATAGATGATCTCTGAATCCTTTGTTTTTCAAGTTTCGATTTTCTTCAACGACTGACATATGGCTGATGTTTATGGGAAGTTTATGTGCATTTCTCCATGGATTAGCACATCCAGGCGTGCTACTCATTTTTGGCACCATGACAGATGTTTTTGTTGACTATGACACTGAATTACAAGAGCTCCAGATTCCTGGAAAAGCATGTGTGAATAACACCATAGTGTGGACCAACAGCTCCCTCAATCAGAACGTGACAAATGGACTGCGCTGTGGGTAGGCTGCTAGTTTCTATTTTTTACTGTTTTTGTTCATATCTTAAGTTTTTAAAAATTTTTTAATATTTTTCAAAGATTTTATTGGGGAATTGGGGGAGGGGAACAGCATTGGGGAATCAGGGAAGGGGAACAGACAAGTTGCTGTCCTTTTGTTCTTCAGTCTAGTTGTGGAGGATGCTGCTTCACTGGCCCATGTTGGTATCATCATTGCGCTGTTCCAGGGTGAGGCAGTTGCTTGCCACCCATTGGACGGTTGCTCACAGTGGCTCTTGGCAGCTCATACCAGCTGCTGCCCGCTAGCACTGCCCGCCACTCATGGTAGCTCACGGCATCCCACTGCAGCAGAGGCTGCAGCCTATGCTGTCGCAGGCAACTCACAGCAGTCCAGCTCCACGTTGAGCTGTTGTTCACCATTTTAGCTGTAGAGGGTGCAGTGTCACTGGCCCTCATGTGGGACCTGAAGCCGAGACCCTGCTGCTCAGAGCTGGCATTCCAAGTCAACTCTTAACCAATGCGCCACTCTGCTGGCCCTGTTGATATCTTAAGTTATAATTCAAAACATGTAAAGGGGACTTCATTGACTGAGCTGGAAAGGCCTCTAACGGAGCAAACAGAAACATAAATTTACCCATATTTCTATAAATTGCTCTGTCCTGAAGTTCTTCCTATCCTACCAGGTTTTTAAATACTAACAAAATACAAAATTGAAAATTGCATGTTAAATACATCACCCAAATTTAACCACTTTGTAGACTATAGGCTTGAGGACGACACTACCAATAACAATGCCAATAGGAAGATGACCCATGAATTTTACTTGAGTCTTATGTCATGTCTCATATCCAAGAGTTACTTTTTTTTTTTCCCTAACTCTCTTCTGTTCATTAGCTTCTGTGTCTGTGTCTGATGATCCACTAGATCCCCAAGCCTTCTCTCTATAATGGGAATTTTATGAGTTTGCTAAAAGACTTGGAGTGGGGGCCGCTGTTAGTAGTTGAGTTTCTACGGAAGAGTGGTGTGGTGTCATAAGCGGAAGGAAGCCATGCAGAATTAGCCAGAGCTCACTGCGCTACTGTTCGCTTTGTGATAAGCTACCGTGTAATCACTGAGTCCAAAGAGGACACCAGGTTGACTCAGTGTCATGGCGTGGACTTTGCAGCCTGCCTCACTCTTCCTCAGGGCCAGAACAAGCTCATTGGCATGTGTGAACACACACACTCAGGTTTGAGAATCAAGGGCAGGACACATCCTGGTTAGAAAGATACTTGGAATGGTTCCCCAACATAAATTTATGTTTTTTCACTTTAATTTTAAAAAATTTCTACAGGCTTGATTCCAGATCATGAACAAATCCTTTTAAATCACTGACACTTGCATGATATTATTTACTCTTAGAATCTTTCAATCATTCACTCATTCAACCAAAATTTTTGTGTACCAGCTATGTACCAGGAACTTGTGTAAGCATCAAGGATACAGTGGTTATCTTAAGAGTCATGTCCTTATCTTCATGGAGATTAGGTCTGGTCAGTGAGACCATCATTAAACCAATGATCATGCAAACAAGTATGTGGTTGAAAACTGGTTAGTGCTTGACAGAAAAGTACAGGATAACATAAATGCACAGAATTACCCTTTAAAAAATACTAAGCCTACTCATTAGAAATAAATTTCTTAATGTCTAAATATGTATGCTTCTTTTCTAAATTTGGGAATAGGACTCAGAACAGTTAGTGTAAAAGAGAGACTCTTTTCAATGACAGTCTTTTGAGTCTTTCATTTATGTTGGAGGGCAGAAATGAACTGCTTTTTGCAGAGTGGTATGACTACAAAATGTAAAGTTAATCACTTCCCCATTTGAAAAAAATGCATGCAGACCTCTGTATGGTGCAAATTGATCCAAAAATATTAATTACACTCATGAAGATAAATTTTTTCAATGGAAAATTCTTGCATGTATATCCTGTTATATCTTTTTAAAATTCTGATATGTTTTAAAATTTGGAAATAACAGTTAGAGGGGCAAAAATTTGAGACATATCCATGATATGATATGCTCATAAATATTTATTAGATGAATTAAAGAATGACTCTGCCTCTAATGTCTGCATCACTGCATTCATTAGAAAGGAATTAACTCTGGCTACCCATTATTTGCAACTTTCTGGGTCACATACTTGAAGGTGAGCAAATAGTGCAAAGCAATTAGGGGCTTTCAGAAGTTCATAGGCTTTGGCTGAATCCACTAGGTACCAAGCATGTAAGTGGACATTTGCCCCTTTTTAAAAACAAATTTCATATGATAACTGAAATTGTGTGACCATGCCTTTCTTAGGCTATTTCTTTACCAGGAATTCTTTTGATAAGTTCAATGCTTTAATTGTGAGTTATTCTGGTCATTGACACAAATACCGTTACACTCTTGAATTATTGTTTGTTTAGTTTTTATGTAGTGACATCACTGGGGAAATGGACTTGGGTGGGATAGAAAAGAAGGGAGAGGGCATTTTTCTACCTGTAAGTAATTAATACGCCTCCAAAATTACCCAACTCTTTCACAGCCTTCTTCCTTGAAAAAAACATATCACTCAAAGTACAATTTCTCCACTCATTATAATAGGTGTATTAGTCTTGGACTGTGCAGGGCAACTCAATGATTTCAGCATAAGCATGCATCTGTAGTGGTAGGAGCTGGTTTTTCTCTTTCATAATATTGGTTTCTACACATCAATTATGATCCATTGGGTGGAATTAATAAGCAAAAGCCTTTCAAATACCTCTTAGTGAATAACACTGAAAAGGGTTACAGAACATTAGGCCTGATGAACTGATCAGAATTTATTTGCTCAGAATAGTCAAACAATGTGATAAAAGATGAAAGAAGATGAAAGAAGAGAAAGCCCAAATATCACAATACAGTTTACTTTCATCCAATTTAAGTGTAGAACTCAAATGGAAGTTCTACACTGTGAAAGTGACATACTATCATTTTTGCCATATTCTGTTGGTTATACAACCCTGATACAATTTGGGAGAGGACTACACAAAAGTATGAATACTAGGAGACAAGAATCATTAAGGGCTCCTTGGAGGCCATTAATGGAAGCTCATTTTTTTACTTGCCCCACAGATGGATGCATCAAGGTAGAAACCTGAGCCTGTACTTTCTCAGGTTTCAATCTATTTTCTTAGCAGTGTACATGTATCTTATGCATTCAAGTATCCTTTTTTGATGTTAGACACTTTAAGACCACACATTTTTAAAAACAGCTTTATTGAGATACAATTCACATACCACACATATAACTCACGTATTTAATGTGTACAGATCAGTAGTTTCTATTATATTCACAGAGCTGTGCATCCATCACCACAATCAATCAGAGCATTTTCATTACCACAAAAAAGAAACCCTATCCCCCTTAGCTATCACTCTCCAATTCCCCATCTCCTAGGCTCTAGACAACCACTAATATTGTGTCGCTGTAGAGTTGCCTATTCTATATATTTCACATAAACAGAACCATACAACATGTGATCCTTTTTGACTACCTTCTTTACCTTAGCATAACATTTTCAAGGCTCATCCATGTTGTATCATGAATTAGTAGTTCACTTATTTTTTATTGCCAAATAATATTCCATTGTATGGATATAATACATTTTATTTATTTATTTATCACTTGATGGACATTTGGACTGTTTCCATATTTTGGTTATTACAAATAATGCTGCTATAACCATGTGTATATAAGGTTTTGTATAGACCTATGTTTTAATTTCTCTTGAGTATATACCTGAGTGGAATTGCTGGGTCATATGGAAACCGTATGTTTAATCATTTGAGGAACTGCCGGACTGTTTTTCAAAGGGATTGTACCATTTTACATTGTCTCTAACAGTGTATGGGAGATACAATATCTTCATATCCTAACTAACACTTGTTATTATCTATACAGTAAGTCCCCAACTTACAAACATTCGAGTTGTGAGCTTTCACAGATATGAACAGACCTCACATTACGAACATTTGTAGATGCGAACAAATCGTGGAAGCAGCTCACGTGTCTGCCGGACATTGTCACAGCTGGGCTGCTGTGTGCTTACTGTACAGTGCGATTGTGTACAGTAGTACAGTGCTCAATCAGAGCCCAGGATGTCCGGAAGCAGGAGGAAAAGCAGTGATGATGTGGAGGGGACTGCTAGGAAAAGCAAAGATTCACTTTGTTGGACTTACCACCGAATCGGGCTTAACGAAAGAATCCAACTTAGAAACATTCTCCCGAAAGGGAACTAGTTCATAAGTCGGGGACTTACTGTATTTTGATTGTAGCTCTAGTAGGCTGAATAATGGCCTCGAAAGATATCTAGGTCCTAAATACTTGGAATCTATAAATATTACCTTATGTGGAAAAAAAGGGTCTATGCATATGTAATTAAGTTAAAGGTCTTGGGAGAGGGGAGGTTATACTGGATTATCCAGGTGAGCCCTAAAAGCAATCACAAGTGTTCTTAAAACGGACAGTTACTAAAAGGGAGGCAGAGGAAGATTTAGCTATAGAGAGAAAAGGAGAGGCAAAATGACTATAAAGGAGATTGAAGTGTTGTCACAAACTGAGGAATGTCAGCAGCTAACAGAAGCTGGAAGAGGCAAGAAATAGATTCTGCCGTAGAGTTTTTAGAGGTAGCACAACCTTATCTGCACCTCACTTTTCGCCTAGTGAAGCTGATTTTAGACTTCTGGCCTCCAGAAATGTAAGGAAATAAATTTCTCTTGTTTTAAGACACTTGTTTTGTGGTAATTTGTTATAGCAGCCATAGGAAACTAATAAAATATCCATTCTAGTGAGTGCAAAGTAGTATCTTATTTTGATTTTCATCTGCATGTCTAATGGCCATGGCTAATGATGTTGAGTATCATTTTAGGTGGTTATTGGCCATTTGTACCTTTTCTTTGAAGAAATGTCGATTCATATCATTTACTTATTTAAAAATTGGTTTATATGTCTTTTTATTATTGAGTTGTAAGTGTTCTTATATATTCTAGACAAAAGTCTCTTATCAAATATATGGCTTGCAAAATTTTTCTCTCATTATTTGATTGTCTTTTTACTCTCTTAATGATGATTTTTGAAGTACTAAAGTTTTTTATTTTAATGTCCAGTTTATGTTTTGTTTTGTTGCTTGTGATTTTGGTGTCATATCTAAAAAGCCACTGCCAAATCCAAGGTCATGAAGATTCATACCTATGTTTTATTTTAGATTTTTAAGAGTTTTGCTCTTATATTTAGGCCTATACTCTATTTTGAGTAAACTTTTGAATATGGTGTGAGATAGGGATCCAACTTGATTCCTTTCCATAGAAATAGACAGTTGTCCTAGCATCATTTATTGAAAAGACTATGCTTTCCCCATTGAATAGTTTCAAAACCCTTGTCAAAATCAATTTACTATAATGCGAGGGTTTATTTCTGGACCCTCAATTCTACTGTTCTATATGTCTGTCTTTATGCCAGTAAATACAGTTTTGATTACTGTAGTTTTATGGTAAGTTTTGAAATTAGAAAGTGAGTCTTCTAATTGTGTTCTTCTTTTTCAAGATTGTTTTGGGTATTCTGGGTCTGTTGGATTTTCATATGAATTTAAAGACCAGTTTCTTTAATTTCCACAAAGAAGTCAGCTGGGATTTTGGTAGGGATTACGTTGAATCTGTAGACCAATTTGGGGAGTATTGACATCTTAATACAATTAAATCTTTTGGTCCATGGACATGGGATGTCTTTCGATATATTCAGGTCTTCCTTAATTTCTTTCAACAACGTTTTGTAGTTTTCAGAATATAAATTTTGTACTTTTTTTGGTTAAATTTATTGCTAAGTATTCTATTCTTCATGATGCTATTTTTAAATAGAATTGTTGTCTTAATTTCATTTCAGTTTGCTCATTGCTACTGCACAGAAATACAATTATTTTTATATATTGATCTTTTATCCTACATCCTTGCCTTGTTGAACTACTTACTAGTTCTAATAGGTTTTTAGTGGACTCTGGTTTTCCATACAAGATCATGTCATCTGTAAATAAAAATTATGGTACTTCTTCCTTTCCAGTCACGATGTCTTTTATTTCATTTTCTTGCCTAATTACTATAACAGAAATCTCCACTTCAATGTTGAATAAAAGTGGCAAGTGTACACATTCTTTGTCTTGTTTCTCATCTTAGGAGAAAATATTCTGTCTCTCACCAATAAGTATTACGTTAGTTGTGAGATTTTCACAGATGAACTTTATCGTGTGGAAGAAGTTCCATTCTATTCCTTTTTTTTGAGTGTTTTTAACACTAAGGGTATCAAATTTTGTCAAATGCTTCTTCTGAATCTATTAAGATGATCATGTGGTTTTATCTATTTTAATATTCATATGGTATATTACATTGATTGATTTTCCTATGACATTCCCTTGTATTCCTGGGTAAATCATTTTGGTTATGATGTATAATATTTTCAATATGCTGCTGAATTTGATTTGCTAGTGTTTAGTTGGGGATTTTTATTTCTATATCCATAAGAGATATTGGTCTGTATTTTTTCCCCCACTATAGTTGTCTGCTTTTGATATCAGGTATGAGGTAATACTGGTCTCATAGAAGAGTTAAAGAGTGTTTTCTTCTCTTTTACTTTTTTATAAAAGAATTGGTATTAATTCTATAAATATTTGTTAGAATTTAACAATGAAGCAATCTAATCCTGAACTTTTCTATAGATCTAGTCATATGTCTTGTTTCTTTTTGAATTAGTTAGCAGTTTTGTGCTTTCTAGAGATTTATGCATTTCATCTAAGTTATCTAACTTGTTGGCATAGTTAGATAACTTGTTTAGAATATTTGTTTATAATTATTGTTTATTGCTGTAAGGTCAGTAGTGAGGTTCATCTTTCATTTCTGATTTTAACTATTTAAATCTTCTCTATTTTTTTCTTGGCCAGTTTTGCTAAAGGTTTCTTGATTTTGTTTATCTTTGTGAAGAATCCACTTTGGCTTTATTTTCTGCATTTTTTTAGTTCTCTATTTCATTTGCTTCCACTCTGATCTTTACTATTTCTTTCCTTCTGCTTGTTTTAGGCTTAGTTTTCTCTTCTTTTCCAGTGTCTTAAGATGAGACATGAAATTACCAATTTAAGTTATTTTAATGTAAGCAATTAGAGCTATAAATTTTGCTTTATAAAGAACTGCTTTAGCTGCATCCCATAAGTTTTGTATGTTATGTTTTCATTTTCATTCATCTCAAAGTATTTTATAGTTTCTCTTGTGATTTTTTTCTTTTACTGATTAGTTACTTCTGAGTATATTATTTTATTTCTACATATTTGCAAAATTCCCTGAATTTTTAAAAATTTCTACTTTTACTTTGTTGTGATTGTAAAACATACTTGGTATTATTTTAATCCTTTTAAATTTATTGAAGCTTATTTTATGGCCTAGTATGTGCTGTCCTGGAGAATGTTCCATGTACACTTGAAATAAATGTGTATTCTGTTGTTATTAGATGGAGTGTTCTAAAAACCTATGTAGTGTCTAGTTGGTTTATATTGCTGTTCAAATCTTCTATTTCTGTTAATCTTCTACCTCATTGTTCTATCTAATACTAAAATGTGGAATTATAGTAGTTGCTGACTAATATTGTTGACTATTTTTTCCCTTGAACCTGTTAGACTTTGCTTCATGTGTTTTGGGGTTGTATTGTTAGGTGAATATATGTTCACAATTATTATAATTTTCTGATAGATTGACACTTTTATCATTATAAAATAGTATTTATCTCTAACAACAATTTCTAGAATTTATTTTTTCTGATATTGGTATAACCACTCCTGGTTTCTTATGGTTTCCCATTTCCATGATACATCTTTTGCCACTTTTTTACTTTCAACCTGTTTGTATCTTTGAATCTAAAATGTGTCTCCTGTAGCTAGCCTACAGCTAGAGCTTGTCGTTTTGTTTTTAAATCTTGTCTTACAATTTCTACTTTTTGATTGGATTGTTTAATCCATTACATATAGAACAATCATCATAGTTTGAAAAGTAGAGAAAAGTAGGCAGAATGACTAAAGATCGCAGTACTGAAGTAATGACATGGTTGCAAACTCCCTTGGTTTTCTTTAAGCTTCAGATATACCAGATTGGATGTTGGGAAAGCTGGCAACCTATAAACACCAATGAGTGGAGACCGAAAAATATCTTTCCCCCAACTCTCTCTAGATAATGGACCAGAAAAAGGCAGCCTAACAGAAAACTTTAGACAACAGCTACTCTATTCCAGACAAATAACACAGAAAAAAAAAAAAAAGGTAACTTCACTCTCACCCATGGCAGCAAAGGTCAAGTTGGGGGCCAAGACTTCCACCCTTGCCAAGTGGTAATCAGCCCTTGCTGTGTCTTTCCCATTTCTCCCCTCCCCACACCTGTGGTATCAGCGGAGAACATGTGGAGACATGAACCATCCGCACTGTAATGAGGCCTCCCTCCCCCTACCTTCTCGGGTGGGGTCAGAGAGTCAAGATATTCACCAGCACCCCCATGGAAGGGGAAATTAAGACACTCTCAGATAAAGGATATGAAGACGATTTATTGCGAGCTGATAGAATTGCCCTAATAGAATGGCTAAAGGAATTTATTTAAATAGAAAGGACACAATAAAAGAAGAAATCTTGGACATTAGGAAGAAAGAAGATGGTAAGCAAAACCATACATAAATACAATAGACTTTCTTCCTCCCTTTGAGTTTTCTAAACTATGTTTGATGGTGGAAGCAAAAACTATAACACTGTCTGAAATGGTCCTATTATAAAACTGTCTGACATCTATAATTTTAAATGGTATAAATATACCAACTAAGAGAGAGATTGGCAAAAATGGATTTTAAAACATGACCAACTATATGCAATCTACAAGAAACTCACTTTAGCTATAATAATATAGGTAGGTTAAAAGTAAAAGAATGAAGCAAGATTTATTATGCAAATGTTAATCAAAAGAAAGAAATGGCTATATTGATATTAAAGTAAACTTCAGAACAAAGAAAATTACCAGACACAAAGAGGGACATTATACAATAATAAATGGGTCAATCCATCAGGAAGACATAGTTATCTTAAATGTGTATGCACCAAGCAACAGAGATGCAAAATATGTGAAGCAAAAAACTTACAGAACTGAAAGGAAAAATAGACAAAACTAAAATTATAGTAGAAGACTTAAATACGTATTTTTCAACAATTGATAGAACAACTGGACATAAAATCAGCAAGGATATAGAAAAGCTAACACCAAAACCAACAGGACCTAATGCACATTAATAGGACACTCCACCCAATAACTGTAGGATACACACATTCTTTTCAAGTGCCTATAGAGCACATACCAAGACAGACTATACCCTGGGCCATAAAACGAACCTCAACAAATGTAAAACTGAAGTAATACAGAGTGGGTTCTCTGACTATGATGGAATCAAACTAGAAATAGATAACAGAAAGATAGCAGGAAAGTTCCCAAATGATTGGAATTATATATACTTCTAAATAACCCATGGGTCAAAGAAGAAGCCTCCAACGAAATGTTCTAAAAATTGAACTGAATGAAATGGAAAACAAAAAATATCAAAATTTGTGAAACACACTTAAATCAGTGCTGAGAGGAAAATGTATAGCACTAAATGCATATATTACAGAAGAGGAAATGTCTCAAATTAATCATCTAATTTCCCAACTCAAGAACTTAGAAAAAGAAGAGCAAAATAAATCCACAGCAAACAAATGAGATGATATAATAAAGACAAAAAAGCAAAAAAAAAAAATAAAATAGGAAGGCAAAGAAACAAAGAGCTGATTCTTTGAAAAGATCAATGAAATTCACAAACTTTTAGCAACATTGACAAAAAAAAAAAAGGAGAAGTTACAATTACCAATATTAGGGATGAAAAATGAGATCACTACAGACCTTGCAAGAATCTAAAGGATAACAAAGAACTACTATAAACAAGTCTACACACTTAAACTTGACAATTTAGAGAAATGGACCTATTGCTTGAAAACACAAACTACTACAGCTCACCAATAGGATATCAATAATTTGAATATCCCTAATTATTAAGGAAATTGAAGTTGTAATTTAAAACCCAAAAAAGGAAATCTCCAAGCCGATGTTTTCATGGTAGAATTCTACCTAATGTTTAAAGAAGAATAACACCAATTTTATACATTATTTTTCAAATATTAGGAGCAAACAGATCCTAATTCACTTTATGAAGCTAATATAGCCCTGATACCAAAACCAGACAAAAAATATTACAGAAAAGAAGACTACAGGTTACTATCTCCCCTGAATATAGATGCAAAATCTTAACAAAATATTAGCAAATAGAATTTGGCAACACACAAAAAGAATTACACACCATAACCACATTGAGTATATTCTAGAGATACAAAGCTGGTTCAATATTTGAAAAAATAACCAACGTAATCTACCATGGTAACAGGTTAATAAAGAAAACCAAGGGCCGGCCGAGTGGCGCGGTGGTTAAGCGCTGGCCTTGGAAGCCAGCGGCCCCAGTTCGGTCCCACATATGAGGGCCAGTGACACTGCCCTCAAAAAAAAAAAAGAAAACCACATGATCATCTCCATAGATGCGGAATAAAACATTTGAAAAATTCAACATCTATCCGTGATACAAACTCTCAGAACACTAGGAATAGAAGGATCTTCCTCAATTAAAAAAAAAAAGCAGGGCCGGCCGAGTGGCTCAGTTGGTTAAGAGCTCGCTCAAGGGTGTGAGCTGAGCTCTGAGCAACAGCGGTTCACTGCCAGCCTGAGCTGAGTTGCCGCTAAGCTGCCAACAGGTGGCAGGATGGCTCAGCCAAAAAAAAAAAAAAAAAGCATCTACAAAACATTCAACATTTAACATTACATTTAATAGTGAAAGATTGGATACTCTCCCCCTACGACTGGAAACAAGGCAAGGATATATGCTGTCACGACTATTATTTAACATAGCGCTCAAAGTTCTAGCCTGAGCAATAAGGAAGGAATGGAAATAAAAGGAACACTGATATAATGTTTAATGCTACTAAACGATACACTTAAAAATGGTTAAGATGATAAAATTTATGATATGGTTTTTTTACTATAATTAAAAATTTAAAGATGTAAAAGGAAGAAATATAATCATCATTATTGGCAGATGACATGATTTTTCTTTCTTTTTTTTTGTGGATAACAAAGTTTGCTATATACACTGGGTTCAACAAAGTTATAGTCTAATTTGCCTTAGCAGATCACATGATTTTCAAAATAGAAAATCCCAAAGAATCTATAAAAATCTCCTAGAACCAATAAGTGAGTTCAGCAAAGTCACAGATGCACATACAAAATTCAATATTGTTTCTATATGCTAGCAACAAACATGTGGGTACCCAAATTCAAAATATAATGCCACTTACAACTGCTTAAAGTTGTAATTTAGGTGTAAATCTAGCAAAACATGTATAGGACTTATATGCTGAAAACTGCAAAATGCTGATGAAAGAAATCAAAGACCTAAATAAATGGAGAGACATACTGTATTAATCAATTGTAAGATTCAATATAATAAAGATGTCAACTCCCCCAAATTGACATACAGGTTTAATAAAACTCCTATCAAAATTTCAGTAAGATATTTTGTAGATATAGACAAGATTACTTTAAAATCTACATGAAAAGGCAGAAGAACTAGAATATCTAAAATAATTTTGAAAAAGAAGAATACAGTGTAAGGGAACAATCTACCCAATTTCAAGATATATTATGTAGCTAAGGCAATCAAATCTGTGTGGTATTGACAGAGGAGCAGATAGAGAACTCAGGAATAGACTCAAGCAAGTATGCCCAACTGATTGTTGACAAAGGTGGTAAAACAATTCAAAGGAAGAAAGATGAAGTTTTTATCAAATATTGCTGAAGTAATTGGACATTCATAGGCCAAAAGAACCTACCCAGAAATTAGCTCAAAGTGGATTATGGACTTACATGTAAGAAATAAACTACAAAATTTTAGAAAAATACGTAGAAGACCATTGTCAGGTCTGTGGTTGGAGAAAGAGCTCTTGTTCCTGCCACCAAAAACAACCCATAAGGAAAAATTGATAAACTGGGCTTCATCAAAATTAAAATACATTGAGTTTTTAAAAAATTGTCATAATAGTCACAAACTATTATATGACCCAGCAAGTCTACTCTTGGAGATTTATCCCAGAAAAATGAAAACTTATCTTCACATAAAAACTTGTACTCAAGTTTACAGAAGCTTTATTTGTGATAGACAAAAACTAGAAGCAACCCAGGCATCCTTCAATGGCTGAGTCATTAAACTGTGATCCATCTATACCATGAAATACTATTTAATAAAAAGGAATGAACTATTAATCAAACTTGAAAGAATTATGCTTGAGTGATAAAAAGCCAATCCCAAAAGTTTGCATGCTGTGTGATTCCATTTATATAACATTCTTCAAATGATAAAACTACAGCGATAGAGAACAAATGAGTGGTAGACAGGGGTTAAGGGAGGAGTAGGGGTCACATGGTAGTATGTGTAGATATAAAACAGCAGGAGGAATCCTGTGCTGATGAGAATGTGATCTTGAGTATGTCAATGTCAACATCCTGGTTGTGATGATATTGGCCTATAGTTTTGCAAGATGTTACCACTGGGGGAAAGCTGGATACAGGGAATACAAAATCTCTCGGTACTGTTTCTCACAATTGCAACTGAATCTACACTTATGTCAAAATAAAAAGTTAATTAAAAATAGTTTCCTGTGTGGAAAAAAATTGTTGTGGAGTCTCTGAAATGACAATCTAGCCATTCTGGCAATATGCCACCATAGCTTGTGGATGTTCTAGCGACTTTAACCAGTGATAAGCTGTTTGTCCATAGGTCAGTGTCCCATACATTAAGGAATACAGAACCTCCCACGCTCCAAAACTGAGGCATGAAAACGTTTCTGTCAGCTTGTGATGCTCACTTTAGAGTTGGTGCTGCTGTTCACTCCAAAGTGTCAGTGCTACCATGTCTACAGTGCATGAGAACCACTGAAAGAAAAACTCCTTAAGCAATGCACCTTGTCATAAAGATCTAGGCATTTCAAATGAAAAACCTATGGCTTTAGTAAATAGGAAACCCTGAGGTATAAACTGAGTGACTCAATTTTATGAAACATTTACATTTTATAAAAAGCAACGTAAGAATCCTTATATATTAATAATTTGTAAAATATCTCTTTCCTTTCCCTTTAATTGTCACCTCTTTCCCCTATTTGCTCTTCAACAATTGAGTCAGGGTACTTTTAGTTTATTCAAGCGTGTGTATGTCAATTTTCCTGTGCCCATTCTGTGGTCCAAATCACCTGCACACTATAGAAGTCTTTCCAGGATTTTGTAATCACAAGAGCTTTCCACCCCATGGTGGAGAGTTTGATGTGCAGTCAAAGGAACTAAGCCAGCCTACATGCCTGCTCTATTCCTTCCTATTGGTTTTTCAGATAAGTTTGTCCTGTTGTCCCAGAAATATTCTCAAGTGGGCTTCCCAAGAATAAAATAGAAATGAGCTAAACATTTATGTTTGGGATGCCTCAGGAGTGAAAAGAATTGTAAACTATGCATGTCTCTATCCACACCACCCAGCAACGCCCTAATTCTCCTGAACTTTGCTCTATTAAATCCTGGGACTGGCTCAGTGCTCAGGTTCTCAATCCACATAGGTTTGTTTATAACTGGCAGCTGTGTTTTTCATGGAGCACTTTACCACCTCTGCTTACAGTGTCTGTAGAACGAATGTCCCACAGGAAGCCTAAGAAAATCTTCTTGACAAATGCTCAGAGATTTCTGTTTTTGGACATCCAAATTTCAAATCACAGATAGAAAACTAAGAGTATGGACTCATTTACACACTAGTCAGCTTTACTCATAATACTAGATTATAGACTCTATACAGAGATACTTAGCTTTTGTAAGACTCTCTGATTGTGAATACTTATATATAAGTTTATGATTTTCTAGATCTTGTTCATTCTCAGGGTTCTCTTAAATTATCATGGAAAACTGGGCATGTGCTGAACACAGACATATTAGCTGGTTTGGAGATTGTCAGAGGTGTTGACCAAGGCAGTTATTTCCCGTGTTCTTTGGTGTTTTGAAAGTCGAAGTAAAATCAAGAAACATTTATTGAATACCTACTATGTGAAAGTTATTATTATTATTATTTAAAGATTTTATTGAGGAATTGGGGGAGGGGAACAGTATTGGGGAACTGGGGAACGGGAACAGACAAGTTGCTGTCCTTTTGTTCTTCAGTCTAGTTGTGGAGGACATTGCTTCACTGGCCCATGTTGGTATCGTCATTGCGTTCTTCCTGGGTGAGGCAGATCGGTCGCTGGCCTCTAGACAACCGCTTACAGTGGCTATTGCAGCTCACACCAGCTGCCAGCCGCTCAGGCTGGCTGCCGGCCACTCACTGTAGCCTATGGCAGCCCACTGCAGCAGGGGCTGCAGCTATGCCATACTGGGGATTCACAGCAGCCCAGCTCCAGGTGGAGCTGTTGTTCACCATCTTAGCTGTAGAGGGCAGTGTCACTGGCCCTTCATAAGTGGGATCCAAACCGAAGCCGCTGGCGTCCCAAGCCAGCTCTTAACCACCGTGCCACTCGGCCGGCCCTGAAAGTTATTATTATACCAAGCTTCAGGCTGTGTGAGCAAGCAGCTTAATTTACTAGCAAGACAGACAAATACAAATAAATGTATGTAATATATATTTATATATAATATGCTCAATATAAATATATTCAAAAGAGATGGCAATAAAATCTGTCATGGAATAATAGTTTGTTCTGAATTAAATAAATTATACTTGAATACTTGGTCTGAGTTCAGTAGACAGAGAGAACAATTCAAGCTTGGCTCACAAAAGGAAATCCTGATAGAAAGCAGAAAGCATGTGGGATGAGGGCATCTATGGTGATGATGCTGCCTTCTGTTTTTCTGAAGAAGTAGACTCCATACCATTTAGTTTGTCCCTGAGGATCAGAATTGTCATCAACCAGTACATTCACTTTCTAATTATAAAATTCCTTATTTCCTGGAAGCAATTTCAGAATAATGTATTCCTCCCTTCCCTGCCCCTGCCAATCCCAAACCCTAAGCTGCAGCATGATATTTGTGCTGGGAAAATGCTGTAGAGTTTTCTTCATATGCCCCACAAGTTCTTTGGCTTCAACCTTAGAAATTATGCTGGCAATTGGGCTGCAGTCAACAGAAAGACTGTGCTCATAAAACGTTTTTCTGCTTCTATGGGAAGGTGACACACACATTTCTTACAGTATCATTCTGAGATGGAGGAGTTGATAAGCTGGCTTAGGTTTCTGGAGGAGGTAACAGTAAGCCTCCTGATTTACAGTGCACATCTCTCTACCAGTATCTTTTCAGATATCTAGCTGGCTTCTAAAAACCTTTCTGTAGTTGAAATTGCTCTATCACTGCATAATGAGCATAAGGGCTCAGTGGACACAGCATTGGGCTGCCATCCAGGGTCCCCTGGCTTCCAACAACCGCCAATTGATTATTTCACAACCCTAGCATCTCCGCCTGTAAAAAAGAAGAGGGTAGGCCTCTGCTGTGAATGGTGCCATGAGATCTACTTAGGGATTTGGTTGGATTGATTATAATTCTACACAGATAAAATGCCTTAACCATATTTAATAGAAACATATACAGATATAAGTGCAGCATGGTGGAAAGTTCGCGAACTTAATTGTCCGATCTTGTATAGTTTATATTCCTCTGTACCCACAAATGTGATTTTTGGTAGCTTGATGACTTGTGAGTCTTAACATTTTTTTCCCCTTTTTTGAAGATTGCTGGACATTGAAAGTGAAATGATCAAATTTGCCAGTTACTATGCTGGAACCGCTGTCGCAGTACTTATCACAGGATATATTCAAGTTAGTAGCACCTCCATTTTATTTCTTGATCAATGTTGGGGTTCAAAGACATTCAAAGAAATGCAGTGTACTTGTTAACTTTTGGGTTATTCAGAAGTCCTAAGGACTTCAGATTTATTTCAGGGGGACATGAGAGAACAAGAAGGATTCTTCCTTTCAATTGTGGAGAATACCAGCAGTTATCTGGAGAGATGGACAATAAACTTTTGTTTCAATATCCTATTCTTCCCTGCCCTCCCCACTTTACCCTCTCTTCTAAACTGAGAAATAGGATGGGTGTAGTTGTAAGGGGAGAGTGCATGGTTTGGAGAAAAGTGGGCATGGGGAGTTGGAGGAAAACAAACTTCATTTTCTTTCTCTCTTTCATTCCTAAAATCTCACCAAACTGCATTCCAACCCAAATTCTGCAAACTGAATCTAGAGCATATTCTAGATTTAAGCTATGAAAGGGCCTGGAGTTACTTAAGGTTTATTAAGGAAGAAGAATATTTCATCTTTTGCCTTCTTCTACAGAAAAAATGAATGCCTGCACCTCCCATTCATTCAAGAATTCCACAAAGAGGGAAATACATCAATTTTTCCCATTTTAGCACTGGAAATTTTAATGACAGGCTTATTTTATTCATTTGGGGGAACTCAGTAGATTCCCTGTTATAACATAATTTTTGTCTTATTTTCTCCAAAAATCTCTGCCCAACAGCTTGAAAACTAAGCATAAATGCTTGTTGCCAGGCCTCTCAGAGGAAAAATACATTCAGAAGTGGCATGCAGAAACCATGATTTAAGAGCAATAATTTATTTTTTTGGCACTGTGAGCCTTATTTCACACACAAGGAAAGTGAAGCTCAATAAGGTTAAGTCTAAAAGTGGCCGAGCTGGATTCAGACCTAAATCTGCTTCCCTGTTCACAGTTCGGCTCACCCCCACTTGGAGGAGTGCATGCCAGCGCTCACACCTTAGCTCCTAAGAAGACTCATTTTGTGATTTACTTTCTTCCTTTTCTCAACTGTTGTATTGAACGTATTTCCTTCTGAAAAGAGGAGGGATTAGAGAATATTTTTAACATTGTAATTTTTAACATTCCTTGCTTCATTTTCAGATATGCTTTTGGGTAATTGCCTCAGCTCGTCAGATACAGAAAATGAGAAAATTTTACTTCAGGAAAGTAATGAGGATGGAAATAGGATGGTTCGACTGCAATTCAGTGGGAGAGCTAAATACAAGATTTTCTGAGTAAGTGGCCGGTAGGATATTTTAATGGATGTGTGATTTTTTTTTTTTTTGGTAATAAAACTCTTATTTCTAAATTAAATAACAATTGAAAACATTTTCAGTTATTTTTTATAATTTTTGTCTCTTAAGTTGGGCTTTTATAGGCAGCATGGCTTTCTCATAGTAACGCTTTATCAAATATGATCATTGTAAACTGAAAGCCAGAATACTACAATATGGTCTGTAGGCCCTTGATTCAAATATTAGAAATGAAATATTATAGAAGAGAGTTAAAAAAAAAAAGTAGGGTTATTTGGCCTCAAAAGGAGAAATTGAGGGAATGTCACAATCTAGATATCTGTAAGAACAAATTACCTTGCTTTGTCTGTTGAGGTAATTTCTGCACATAAAAACAAAAAGAAAAAAAAATCCATAATAGTTTGAGAAAGATTCAAACTAAAAAACTGGATTTAAATCCAGTACCTATATACTATTTTGGTTCATTAATAGCCCCCACAGTAATTCTGAATGAGCCGTGAGTAATTAGAACCAGTAAACCCTACTTTGAAGTCTCTTGAAAGACTAATGTGTAGTGTAGTGAAGATGAAAGCAGACCGAATGTTGGGACCCTTAGATTCCAGCACTCATTCTGCCTATTATTACTGTGACCTTGAACGGAAACATCACTTTCCTAGAATACAATTCTCTAATCTCTGGGTAATGTCCTTTTTTTCTATCAAGTCCTAAACCCAGTTTGTTCCACCTGCACAAGACACTGTGGGAATGTTCCCAGGAATGTGAATTTAATATATTGGTTAATAACTGTATTGAACCAATATTCTGGAGCACTTCCTCTCTGCAAGGCATAAAAATAAACCATAGAACTCCTAATCTCAAGGAATTTACAGCCTAATAGGAGAATAAAAGGTGCAAGCAAATAAATAATCAGAGCAGATACATGGATTGCTTACTATATCCTAGGCACTTTTTTATATACTTTACATATATTAGTTAATTCTCATTACTACCCTTTGAGTTAGAGCCTCTTATTATACCCACTTTACAGATGAGGAAACTGTGGCACAGAAAGGTTAAATAACTTGCCCAAGAAGAGCTGGTGTTTAAATTAAGAGTCTGGCTCCAGAGTCTGTCCTCTTAAACATTATTTTATACTTTCTATAACCAGAATGCAATAATTATATACATACATACACATACATATAACATTGCTATATGATATATAACATTGCTATATGCTATATAACATTGCATAATGATAACATTGCTATGGAAACACAGGGAGGACAATATTACTTCTTTCTGGGGGATTATATAAGTTTTCATGAATTAGGTGGTATGTCAGTAGAACTTTGAGACTGAAAGGACTTAGCAGGTATGAAGAAGGAGAGAAGGTTGATCTTCAGGACAGACCAAGTATATTACTTATAAAAAAACAGAAAGTGACAAATAGGATGATTTCCAAAAGCCTTTGCCATGTTTAATGGACACCAGTTGGGAGAACTGGGTTAAGGGCTAACTTATTAGGCTATGAGAGAGGAAGCTTGATGACCTTCCAAGCTGCAGCAAATTTTCCAAGATGTGAGAGTCAGTTGTATTTCCCAAGGGCAATAGGATACAAAGATGGGAGTGTTTAAAAGGGAAAGACTGAGATTTCTCAGTAAGACATTTGAATTGACCAAATTCCGTTTTAGTGATCAAAGCCTCTCTCATTTCTAGTGATATTAATAAAATCAATGATGCCATTGCCGACCAAATGGCCATGTTCATTCAGCGCATGACCACAAGCCTCGGTGGGTTCCTGCTGGGATTTTATCAGGGTTGGAAACTGACCTTGGTTATTATCTCTGTCAGCCCTCTCATTGGGATTGGAGCAGCCATCATTGGTCTGGTAAGAATGTCTTCTCACTTCTCTCCATGAGAAGGCATTTGCTCTGGAGAACAGTCAAAAATGTAAGCTTGAGTTCCTTCTCCTGAGTGTGTTTAGTCAACATCTTTATCACTATTTTGATTGATTATTCCTCATTATCAAATAACATTCCATAGAGTAGGGATTAATGATGTATTAAAATAAATATTATTGTATTAATAATAATAACAACTATTGATGGGCCTAGTAAATTATGCTAAGTGAAATAAGTCAGACTGAGAAAGACAAATACCATATGATTTCACTTCTGTGTGGAATCCAAAGAACAAAATAAATGAACAAACAAAACAGAAATAGATTCATAAATACAGATGGTTGCCGGAAGGGAAGGCGGTTGGGGAGCTGGATGAAAAAGTTGAAGGGATTAAGAAATAGAAATTGGGCCAGCCGAGTGGCACATTAGTTAAGAGCTGGTTTGGGATGCCAGCAATCCCAGTTCGGATCCCACATATGAGGGCCAGTGACACTGCCCTCTACAGCTAAAATGGTGAATAACAGCTCCACCTGGAGCTGGGCTGCTGTGAGTCCCCAGGATGGCACAGCTGCAGTCCCTGCTGCAGGGGGCTACCATAGGCTACAGTGAGTGGCTGGCAACCAGCGTGAGCTGCCAATAGCCACGCGGTGAGCGACCATCCAGAGGCCGGCAACCGATCTGCCTCATCCGGGAAGAGCACAATGATAATACCAACGTGGGCCAGTGAAGCAACATCCTCCGCTTCTAGACTGAAGAACAAAAGGACAGCAACTTGTCTGTTCCCCTTCCCCAATTCCTCAATGCTGTTCCTCTCCCCCAATTTCCCAATAAAATCTTAAAAAAAAAAAAAAGAAATAGAAATTAATGGTTATAAAATAGGGGGATGTAAAGTACAGCATAGAGAATATAGTCAATAATGTTGCAACAACTATGTATAGTGTCAGGTGGGTACTAGACTAATCAGGGGAATCACTGCATAAATCATATAAATGTCTAATCACTATGCTGTACACCTAAAACTAATATAAAATAATACTGAATGTCAATTATAACTGGAAAAAAAACCCAACTACATGTATTGAGTATTTATTATTTTGCCAGGCACTATGAGGAGCTTGATTTACATCATCTCTAATCTTTACAACAATCTTATAAAGTATTAATGTGATTTTAAATATCAGAACTGGAGGCTCAGAGAGGTAAAGGAACTTGTCTGAGATGGTACAGATAGTGAGTGAGAGAACAGGATCAAATTCAGATTTGGTTTCCACCCATTTTCCAATATGCCTAATTGCCTCCCATGGTCTCCCCAGCTCAGATGCTCCCTTCAGAAAGGCCCAACATATATACCCAGATCAGTAATAAGCACATAAAAGAGGTTTCTGCAGTCACAACTGTGTTCTCCATTCCATCAGATCAGTTTCAGAGAGAGGTTACCTGACCCATTCTAAGCAGTTTCCTAGTCACAGTCTCCATTCCCCAGGTATGTAGGCCAAGAAAAACTGTGGGAGGAGGAATTTTGGGTCGCCCAAGTTACAAAACACTCCCAAGGATTGAGAAATTATTGCATCTTACTTTTGGAGCAGCCACATTAGATAGCAGGTCATGGATTGACAGTGAGGGTCAATTATTAGGGTGCCTGATAATTTGCTGTAAATGAGAGTGGATTCAAGTGGAAACCCTAATAATTTGCTATAAATGAGAGTGGATTCAAGTGGAAAGCTCACATCATTGAGCAACAGGCACCAATCTCCATGATCATTTTTTTTCTAGCAAAATATTCTCTACAATCCACTTGCTATACTACTCAAAGTTTTCCCGGGTATTACAGAGTGAAATAGCAAAAGAGCTCACTCCACTTAACTAGGTCACCACCTGCCTCTTCCACCTTGCTCAAGAAAAGTTATGTTTCACCTGTCAAAACTTCAGTTTCCTCATCTTAAAAATAAGGGTAATACCTCCTAATGTCATTGTGATGATTCAAGGCATAATCCATGTTATTCACTGAGCACGACATCTGGCACAGAATTCATTTCTAAAGAGATGTTAGCTTTTCTTGTTTTCCAATCCACCATATCATGCAAGCTTTACAACTGTTTTTTTTCTTACGACTGCTTTCCAGCTGCACTGCAGCGAAGCCTCAATTTCCACAGAGGGTCTTCGGGGCTTCTTCAAACATTTGATTCAGCTTTTTTCCTCTAAATACATTTAATCTTTTTTCAAACCCATGATAGAGCAATATACTCAAATGCATCATGTGCCGGATTTTTAACATGTTGGAAACTAACAACATAGCCTGATGAACTTGGTTTTAAACGGGCTTAGAGCATGACTTCTTTTGTGTCAGTGCCCATATTTCAACGTCTTGTAAATGCGTCACTAATTTGGAATGTGGTAGCTCCACACTGGGTTCTTCTTGAATTCAAGCCTGTGTACGTTTGTGTAAAATGATAAAAGCACCTTCACTAGGCTCAATTCAAAAGCAGAAGGAAAAAAAGACAGAAGGGCAATATATGGCATATTGGAAGTTATTGGGGGTTTTGTTTGCCTTTGACTGACTTGTACTTACGATGAGAAACGAGCCATTATTAGACATTTCCCAGTCTACATCTTTTAAGCTCTTGTATCAGCTTAATTGAAGTATCCTGATATTATTTAATGTGCCATTATAATAAAAGCTGATAACATTTGCAACTACTTAATTTTCTCATTACTGTACTGCCAGCACATATTTCTGAAATGAATCAGAAAAGGATTGCGGTAAAAACTGCAGTGTCATTCATAACACTCCAATTTTAATGTTGATGAAAATAGCTGCACTTTTCTTACTGTTGTCTTTTCCATTAACAAAAGTTTTATAAAATGTGGACTTATGAAATAAATATGTTGTTATAAAATACTACTTGTACTTATTTTATATCTTAGAATTCTGTTCAGGATTTTGTTTGATAAGAGTTTTGCAGCTAAGTGTTTGGGGAAACTTGGAGGGTAAACTCTCTTAGTCTAAGGGTTATATATTTTTTAAGTTCCTGAGTTGATTTTCCACAGTATTTGCTTTTTTCCCCCTTCTTGTTTCTTCATTTGTGCCAGGGATTTCTTGGCTGGTTAATTCTAACTAGGACTCAATCCAAGTCCAATTTTAGAGAAAGTAACTTGTTTATTATTAAGTACCATGTCTTTTTATTTCCTTTTGTAAGAAGCAAAGGTAGTTAGTTGAGCCCCTATAGTTGAGTCAACATAGTGTAGCGTTTATCAGAAGCTTTCTCCTGTGGAATTACCCCTTCCAGCATCAGACCTTTGCATGCTCAGTAGTTCTCTCTCATTCTACATTCTAACCAGTATGATGCCTCCACTGCCCTTGGGTCTTTGCCTCTGATGTTTGTCTGTGAATTGTGCAATGGCCTTTGACCAATAGCTATGAGGTGAGATATGGCTTGACTTGAAAACTTCATTACTGTAATGACTGAAACATTGTGTTCTCATAGAATGCCCTATTTGGGACTTACTCTGTGAGAGGGTTTTATTTTTTTCTCTTTTGGAGGGCAGTGTCACTGGCCCTCATATGTGGGACCCGAACCGGGGTCGCTGGTGTCCCAAGCCAGCGCTTAACCACCGAGCCACTCGGCTGGCCCAGTGTGAGAGGGTTTTTGAGGCTGACTTTTAATGCAGTCATTTTGATGTGTCAACAATCAAATACCTGTGGATGAGACTTAACATGGATCAAACTTGGACCAAATTCTTTCCTCAGTGAATGCGGTTACAGTGAGAATCTAGTCTTGTGTGAAACCATGCCACTTGTTTAGTCTCCTAAATGAATCACTGAGTGACTGGCTTAGCAAGTTACCTGGACTTCACATTTTATTTTCTTCTTTTGGATTTTAGAGTGTGTCCAAGTTCACTGACTATGAACTGAAGGCCTATGCCAAAGCAGGGTCAGTAGCTGATGAAGTCATTTCATCCATTCGAACAGTGGCTGCTTTTGGTGGTGAAAAAAGAGAGGTTGAAAGGTTGGTTACTTGAAAGGTCTGCCACTTTCCTGAATGTTGTTGACCTGCATGTTATCCTGGAGTTTCTCCACTTTGCACAAAGTCGCCGTGGTCTATGGTACCCTGAGGGAGGTTTCATGCAAGAGGTAGCTAAGCAGAGTAATTAGATTGACCAAAGCACTACAAGGACTCCTAAGCCCTTTAGCTACGTGTTTTTGAAGATGTTGTACTTGATAACTTTTAGAAAGCCATCTTAGATTAGATATTTATTTCAAACTCTCATGGGGTGTATGTACACACACTATATACTGCATGCCAGCTTATGACACTATTTGGTGCCAGTCAGGAAAAGACTACATCATCTAAAATGCAATTCCACATATTTTTATTGAATACTTTTTTATTCAATGTGTTGTAATCAATAACGGTACTACACACTCTTTGTTAAGTCTGATAACATTTTGATTTAATCAAACAAGACTTAGAGTATATTGATATATTATAGACGATCATTCTAAGAGATTAATTCTTAGTGAAAAATAAAAACCTAAATGACCAAAACAACACAGCTGTCAAAAATTGATTTTGTTTGTTCTTCCATTATCTAGTATTTATTGAGTTATTACCATGTGCCAAGTACTGGTTTTATAAAATAACCACCAACTTAATTAAACTCATATTTCATGTGTTATAGATCTAGTATGATGATATCATTCTCAATTGCTAGCAAATGTACCAAATAAAAAAGAAAATAGGATTTATAATCTCTAATTATCCTATTTTCCTGTTTGTTTGTTTTTTTGCTTCTTTTGGTTTATGGAGTAAAGTTACCTTATTTCTCATAAAATATTTCAGTAGCATATTTCCACCACTATGAAAGATATTATCTTTTATTGTTAATAAATGAGCAGTTGTAAGTGTTTTAAAAGTGGTTAACGAACATAAGATAGACCTTCAGTTTTGTCCTATAAAATGTTAGTTGTCAATTAATTAATTTTTTGAAAGTGGGAAGGCAATTACAGAATGCCTGAGATTTAAGACAATATCCATAATTAATTACTAGATCATAGAATTACTGAAGCTTACTTAGTGCTTGGATTGAATTTCTGCATAGTTACGCATGTCCGGTGGCTGTGACCCTGACCAGTCTGGTTACAGCATAGCATTCTTGGTCACAGGGAGGATGAGTGAATATATGTAAATGAGTTGGTACAAACACTAGTTTCAAACCTGGGGGAAAACAGTTGCATCATTTTCTGGTAGAAAGCATGTCATGTGACTCAATAAAATAATTCAAGCACAAATAATACTGGATCCTTCATGTCTAGACATTTGTGCTGAAAATTCTTTTCTCTTGGGGGCCAAGTTTACCTCACTCTACCCATCCAAGAAGTAATCAACTGTGAGGCTACGTTAAGCATCATCCCTTCAACATATTTTATTGCCAGGTTGAAACAAACTTTAAATAACTATACAGAAATATTGTTTTGCTTTATTCCCCTAAAGCTGCTCTGTGTTTGGGTGATTTATAATCTTTGAGAAAAACCACTGCATTGTGGTCTGTTTTAAACATTGTAACTTGAGCTGTTACTGCTGCTGCTCAAATAGACTCAAATGTTTTCTCTTCACAGGTATGAGAAAAATCTTGTGTTTGCCCAGCGTTGGGGAATTCGGAAAGGGATAGTGATGGGATTCTTTACTGGATTCATGTGGTGTCTCATCTTCTTGTGTTATGCACTGGCCTTCTGGTATGGCTCCAAACTCGTCCTGGATGAGGGAGAATATACAGCAGGAACCCTTGTCCAGGTACTTTGATTTTGATGACCTCCACATAACATTTCCTGCTGGTATCTCAGAAAACCCTTCAGTTAAAGCATTTTGTGTATTCCTTCAGTATCTAAGGAAAGCATCAATGATTTGATGGAGTCCATTTGCAGAAATAAGCAACGCTTACATATTTTATTGTAAAGGGATGCTGAGCATTTGAATTGATGAGACCAGCGATTTAATGATTTTCAATTAAATGAAGATTTTATAGCTGTAAAACAATGATTTTCTGACTGAGTCCAAAAGATAATATGCCATGAAAATTGAAAGCCAGTGATCTCTGAGCTAAAAATTAACAGCTCATGTAGTTGAGCTTAATAAGAGTACAAGATATGTGCTAATGGATGTATTTGTGAAACATAATAAGTTACTAAAATACACATCCAATAATATACCCAACCGAACAGGTACTATAACCACATTTTATTGCTTGCTTGTTCTATAGCCATGCCATAGCTAGTGTCATGGCTACTTTAAGTATCCTTTCAGTTATTCTTTCAAGAATTAGTTATTGAGCATCGACTATATGCCAGACCCATACAAAGTGCAAGGGATTCAATAGTGAGTAAAAGAAATGTGATCATTGCCCTGATGGAATTTATAGTTTAGTGGGAAAGATAAGCAATAAATAAATAATCACATAAATGCAAAAAGGCAGATGGAAATGTGGTATAGAGGACAGGGAACCTTGACAGTGAATAGCAGGTTGTGGTTGGGATCAGGCAAAGCTCTTTCTTTTGCTCACTCTTCCAAGGCCTTTCCTCCTTAGCCTAGGGCCCCTCTTGTTAAAGTTGGACTCTTGTCCATGTTCGGATTCTCAGCTGAATGTCATTCCCACAGCCAGACCTTCCATGTTCATCTCATCGTTTACTCTCCTGTATGGTTTGCTGAAATTTTCTTTCAGAGCACTTGAATGAAACTGAATATTTGCATGTATTAATTTTGTCCCACCCTTACACAGTAAGCGCCATAGGGTCAGGACGATAAAACATGAAATATATGTTTCATTTGGCCTATTAATTATTTAATTACATATATTAATTTTAAAAGCATGGAGATGGGAAGTAGTTTCATATATGATTCTTAAATAAAATATTTTGGTTTCAGATTCTAGGTAGGACAAATGCCAATTAAACAATTAAAAAACAAACAAAAAACCCAAAAATCTTATATACCAGAAATTCGCTAGCTGAAAGCCTGCAATTTGAGATTTACTGCTTTAATATAAATACATTTCTAGGGAAAGTGGAATGGGAATATTATTTGCAAGTAGAAATGATTATCAGGGGCCAAAATATAATTATTCTAAGCCACTGGCTTTATTTCATGAAGAGCATGATACACTAAGAGTGAGTTGTGTTTTGTTTTGTTTTGTTTTGTTTTTGAGGGCAGTGTCACTGGCCCTCATATATGGGACCAAACCGGGGACGCTGGCTTCCCAAGCCAGCACTTAACCACCGCGCCACTCGGCCGGCCCTAAGAGTGAGTTTTTAAAATTCAGTTTTTCTTTGCAAGTTGAACAGTTGGCATCACTTGAACATTATTTAAAAGATTAAATATGATAATACATGTTAAAGCGTTTTGTAAATCTTAAAGGAATAGCATAGATGGAAAGTGTTATTACTATTATCATAATTTATCCATTTTCTTTACTTTAATATAGCTTTGCACACTTGAAAAGCCAGTGTCAGTATTGCAGGTCTGAAATACGACTACCAAATCTGACTATAAAGTCCTCTGTCTTTATTGATCTAATGTCTCTTAAGAACTTTCAACATTCACCAAACTGGAGATACCAGTAGTTGACTTTCGCTACTTATATCTGTTCATTCTACAGAAGAACATGCATTAAGAAAAGACATCATTCCTTTCATTCCATCTGCAAGGGGAGGACAGAGGTGGGCGCAAATAATGGTTCAGAGGGAAAAATGAATTGGTAAATGGAAAATTAAATAATAGACAATTCCAATGGGAAACACAGAATTAAAAAACCCCTTTGTAACTCTGTTGCAAGCATCTGATTTTATGGTTCTGTTAAGAGATAAACTGAGACATATTAAAACTTTTAGTTTACTTGGGCAAAAACCATGCCAATCAGGCAGTGCTAAAACCAGTTGTTAGAAGGGCGCCACTGATAGGAGCAAGGGGAAAGGCTTTTATAGAGGTGAAAACAAAGCCAGGTAATTCTTTGATTGGCTATAGATTAAGCAATTGTCTTATTTGAGAAAGCCTAATTGGTTGCTTGTGATTGGTTGTCTTTAGGTTTTGATTTTTTAACCTGGGGCCTATAAGCTTAGGTTTTGGTTTGCTTATCTACACAAGGCATTAAAATCATCTCAGTCTAATGGCCTCCTTGTTTAACTAATTTAACAGTTCTCACCTTTAAGTTCCCTGCCACTTGGAATGTGGGCTACTCTAGACCTTCTGTAAATAATTCATTCTTTCAACTGATATTTCCTGAGTACTTACTATGTGCAGACATGGCATACTACAGGTCTCTAACATTTTGGTCATCAATTACTCCTAACCTCTTCCTTCAAGCCCCCTCTTACACCTGCAGACATTTTTCTTTGGGAAGGTAAGAGACAACCTTTAACAGTATAACCATTATTCTCATTCTCTCATTCTCTCTCTCTCTCTCATATATGCACTTTTTTGGCCATACTTCTGAGCAGCAAAACTGTGAAGGCTGAGAATGCATGAGCTGAGTTGAGTGTTTTAATCTACTAAACTGACAAGTAGTTTAATCTAACACATTCTGTGATGCACAAAATCATTATTGACTGCATGGTAATTGACATAAATGGTAGCTAGCATAAATAACTGTAATTAGTGTCACTTGTACATAGACAAAAAAAAAATGCTTTGTGACCTATTAGAAAAAAAGATGAAAGAGAAATGAATGGTGCAGAAGGCTGCTCTTTCACGCCCCTCTTAAGTTTCAGGACTCAACAATAAAAATAATAGCAGTACTAGAGAGTAGCATTATTTGGTGTGTATAAAGTGTGAAACATTGAGTAAGGTGTTTAATAAAATCACCACATGTAACTCACAACTTCATCTTGTAATTAGTGTCATTATACTGCCACTTAAAAATGAAATGGAGCCATGATGTTGAGAAAATATGTTCCAAATGGCATAGAATGGAATTTGAACTGAGGTCTCTGGGACTTTGGGGCCTGACCTATTATTAACCACTGTTTTCCTGCCCTTGGATTTGTCTTCCAGGGGACCACAGATCCCCCTGTCTCCAGCACAGCACACCCACAAATAGATTGTTCCCTAGCAGATCTTCTCACCCTTCTTTTCTCATACTAGTGTCCACCAGGTTAAAGAGTGAGAATTGGGGTGAGAAATGATAATCTATTGGAATGTGTGCTAGCTATTGTGAGGTATTAGGTGTGTATCTCTGTCCTGTCTCACTCACTCTTCCCCTAAGAATCCTGAAAGAGACATTTTAAGGTAATGCTTGCAAAGCCTGTCTGAGCAAGGATTTGACACCATCCCTCAGTGTAGGACCCTAGTGAGTCAGTCT
Organism: Aselliscus stoliczkanus; assembly: GCA_033961575.1. Taxonomy (NCBI): domain Eukaryota; kingdom Metazoa; phylum Chordata; class Mammalia; order Chiroptera; family Hipposideridae; genus Aselliscus; species Aselliscus stoliczkanus. The sequence continues at coordinate 120,470,402 of CM066731.1, read as the reverse complement.
AGAATCTAGACCAGGGGTCAGCGAACTCTGACCTGCAAGTGAAAGCCTGCTGCCCTTTTTTTTTTAAATAAAATTTTATTGGAACACAGCCACAACCATTTGTGTGACATTATCTATCGCTACTTTTGTACTACATAGAAGAGTTGAGTAATTGCTTCAGAGCCCATATGGCCTGAAAAGCCTGAAATATTTTCTATCTGGCCCTTTATGGAAAATGTTTGCCAACTTCTGACACGTGAAAGGATTCCTGTGCTCAGGTAGGAAGACCTCGGATGAAGATGGCCTTAACCCAAATTACTCAACAATTACTGTTCTGTATGCCTTATCACTTCCTAAGTGTAGAATCTCACTTCTTTCATCATTGTCATTACTATTATTTATGTGTCCAAACTGGATTAATTACCTTTATACGCATTATCTCACTTAATCCTCATAACAATCCCATGAGCTATATACTATCATTATCCCTGTGTTACAGATAAAGAAACTGGGGCTTGAAAGATTAAGTAATCTGCCCATGGAGGAACTACTTGCCATAATTAAGGAAAAGGAACAAGAAGGACAGATGAAGAATGTTTGTCCTCATTCACAGAGTGGGGAATTCAGGGAGAAGGCAAGAGGGAGCTGGCCCACATCATCCTGATGTGTGCAATGGAGGGGTTACTGGAGAGGGAGGAAGATGGGTGGGAGGCTCTGAGAAATCCCATGGTGCAGCCATAAGGAAGAAAGAAAGCAGGAAGGGACTCAGAATAGTCCAGCTCGTGGAAACCACCACAGAGTAGGATCATTTGATTACCTGAAAAAGACTGCATTTGTGCAGGAGTCGACCTTTAGCTCAGCGAATAATTGCAGTCGCCAGTAAATGGTGACCGCTGAAACACCCTCCATGGGAGTCATGTGACTAGCAATCGTTCTTTGATTGAAAGGGTGGAGAGAAGGAATCTTGTGTTTTTCCTAGAGGCCAATGTAAGGAATTGCCTCATTGCTTCTTCTTCTTCTTTTTTTTTTTTTTGTATAAACAGTTCTGATGAAAACAGAGTGCAATTTAGTAGGAACAACTCGTCATGATCAGGCAGCCTCCACCTAACTTAGTGAGGTGGGTGGGTGGGTGAGTCAAGGACAGGAACAGCTCTGCACAGGAACCTAGCCACTCCACATGCTCACAGCCACCAGGAGATGAGCCTGGCAACTAGGCAGAATGTTAGTCAATAGCCTGGATGCAGATCCTGCTCTACACTTAATATGTGCTGTGACATAGGGTAAGTTAGGTAACCTCCTTACACCTCTGTTTCCCCTCCTGCTGTAAGGATTAAATGAAGGAATACAGGTATAGCACTTCGAAACACACCTTCTTATTGTTGTTATTATTATTGGTAGTGGTAGTAGAGTACTAGTAGTAGTAGTAGTAGCAGTAGTTATCCTCATAACTCGTATATTAGTAGCAGTAATATAGTAATAGCAAGAGTAACAGATCTATATTACATGTACCAGTCTCTGGGATAATCAAGCTAATCATTGTGTCTTTATTATTTCAGGGACCCTTTAACAAAACAAAAATTATAAGGTTGTTTATATAATGAATTAAATTATCATATTTTTGTGTTGGTTGAAACCTCCTGAGTTCACATGGATAGCCTATAAGATAGCGCTATTTAAAAATTGGAAAACAAAACAAAACATGAAAACTCTCTTTATCTCTTCTCATTTCAGATTTTCCTCAGTGTCATAGTAGGAGCTTTAAACCTTGGCAATGCATCTTCTTGTTTGGAAGCCTTTGCAACTGGGCGGGCAGCAGCCTCCAGCATTTTTCAGATAATTGATCAGGTAAAGGCCGTTCATAGGTTGGGGATGGGGAGAGGAATGAACTCCTGAGGATTTTACTCTCAGTGTTAAAAATTATGAGGAACTATCACAATGCCTTTGATTCAGCAATACTTAATAAGTGCTGTCATGAGCCAGACCCCATTCTGAACTGGGAGTGCAAGAGTGAAATAGAACCAGTAAGGGTCCTGCTTTCATAGCATACTGGGAAACAAGCAATAAGAAAGTAAGCACAATCAAAGTAAGGTAATATTAGATAGTGATAAGCACACTAAATGAAATAAAATACGTCAATGTGATAGTGATTGGGGTGGGGAAGGAGTCTTTAAGTTGAATGACTGTGACATCATTCCTGAGGAGGTAATATCTGAGCTAAGAGCCTAAGGAGGAGAGTTAGCCAAACAATGGTGGACTGCGGGGGAGGAGTGAATAGGGGTTAAGAGCAGGGAGGGTATGCATGGAAGAAAGAACCCCTGAATTGGTAAAGGGCTTAGTGAATACAAGGAGCTAAAACAAAGTCAGTGTGACCTGTCAGCAAAGGACAGAGGCTACAGGATGGAAAGGGGCCAGATCATGCAGGAATTTAAGGCCAAGTTTATAAGAATGGATTATCCCCTCAAAGTGACAGAAAGTCTCTAAAAGTTGAAAAGGACCCTGGTTATCTGGCTAGGATTTAATCTATTGAAGCACACTGGAGGTCAAGCTAAAAAGTCAAAATCCAAGAACAGGAAGGGGAAGATGGCAAGATGCTGTTCTTCCTCTGTAAAAAAAAAAAAATGCCCTGGGCCAAGCAGTTGAAAAGCCCTGAAAATCCAGAGGTGACTCGGGTACCCTAAATCATAACTGTGAGGCATATAACCTGCCTGAGAAAATGTCTCATCACTTTTTCTGTTTTATATTTTAGAGTTTCATATATTGCAGTATAAAGAGATTATTGAAAATCACACAGACATGTTAAGCTATCCAAATTCTCTCATTCTTAGGGCTATTATATGCTCAAGTATGATGATGAGTCTAAAAGCCCCTTGAAACTATTACAAAAAATTAAGGCATTTAAAAAATAGTTTATTTTCTTTACTAGAGACCCAAGAAGAAAGTAGATGACACTATACCCCCAAATAGAGATATGATGATGAATTTCTCTCGTGAGTGTAGAAGAGGGAAAAAGCTGACCCTAGAGTGTTCTGGTAGCAGGAAATGGCCCTCACTCTCTTGTCTGATTCATTGAAATGGTTTAATTCTAGTAGTGTTGGCTCACTACTAAACAACAACAGAGGTGAAATTCAGCATATCAGTTGAAAGTTGGTAGTATCTGAAGACAACGCTTGAGGAGATTCATCATCATCTATAATACATACTCAGATGTAGAGTACTGCTGGACCCTGCCTAGGTTGACTAGTTGTGTGGCCTTAGGCAAGATATTTAACCTCTCTAAGACTCCCCTACTTCTTCAAGTGAACAATGAGCAATATCACCTGTCTTGTTAGGTCGAAAGCATAAATGAAGAAAGTGTATTAAAACACCTGACATTGTCTGCCATGGTATATCAATAATATAATAATATTATTATATTATATTATATAATAATACATTAATTACAAATCAGCAGTATATGTGATATTGTTATATAATATCATAGTAATATATCAATAAATAATAACCTGAATAGACATTTTCTCCAAAGAGGACCATACATACGGCCAATAGACATATGAAAAGATGCTCAATGTCACTAATTATCAGAGAAATGCAAATTAAAACCATGATGAGATATCACCTTGCACCTGTCAGAATGGCTATCATCAATAAATCAACAAACAAGTGTGGGCAAGGATGAGGAGAAAAGGGGACCCTCGTATACTGTTGGTGGAATTACAAATTGGTGCAGCCACTATGAAAATGGTTTGGAAGTTACTCAAAAAGTTAAAAATAGATCTACCTTATGACCCACCAATCCTACTTCTGGATATCTATCCAAAGAAATCCAAAACACTAATTTGAAAAGATATATGCACCCCTATGTGCACTGCAGAACTATTTACAGTAGCCAAGGTATGAAAGCAACCTATCCATAGAAACATCCATCAATAGATGATTGGATAGAGAATAGGTGGTACATTTATACAATGTAATATTACTCAGCCACAAAAAAAGAATGAAATCTTACCATTTGTGACAACATGGATGAACCTGGGGTATTATACTAAATGAAGTAAGTCAGGCTGAGACAAATACCATATGATCTCACTTATATGTGAAATCTAAAGAACAACAAAACAAGAACAAATGAAGCAGATTCCTAGTTACAGAGAACAAACTTATGGTTGCCAGAGGGGAGGGAGGAGGGAAGCTAGGTGAAAAACGTGAAGGATTAAGAAACACAAATTAGTAGTTACAAAATAGTTATGGGTATGTAAAGTACAGTATAGAGAATATAGTAAAAAATGTTGCAAGAACTATGTATAGTGTCAGATGGGGACTAGACTAATCAGGGGGGATCACTGAATAAATTATATAAAAGTCTAACCACTATGTTGTATACCTGAAACTAATATAAAAAATAATATTGAGTGTCAACTGTAACTGAAAAGAAATAATTTTTTAAAATTTAATTAATGTGATATTATATATCAATTATATATTAATTGGCATCATATTTTATATTAATTAAAATTAATTGTATATTAATTATTTATGTGTGTTTGTTTATATAGTAATATATTATATATGTAACATAATGTATTACTACTATTAATATATAGTAATATAGTGTCTCCTATTAATAATGAATAAAAGGTAGTATTATTACTATTATTAGTCATTATTTAATGTGGAAGCAACGTCTCTTAGCATAACTCTGCAATGTTTTACCTGCTTTATGAGTTAATTCAAACTGAGATGGACAGTAAATGCATCTAATACATTTCTGGATGGACAGTAAATGCATCTAATTGCTATATCCTTTATATATTCCACTCTAGAAACCTGTCATTGACTGCATGTCAGAAGACGGTTACAAGCTGGATAGAATTAAGGGTGAAATTGAATTCCATAATGTGACCTTTCACTATCCTTCCAGACCAGAGGTGAAGGTAAGTGCCAGTCTTTTCACCAGGAACAACAGCATTTTCTTCTTTGCTGATTCATTTCCAGAGCCACACATTACTTGTTTTACTGAATGAAGCATGACTCAGCTTCCAGTAATATGGAACAGAAGCACGTTTCTCTGGAAGTGTCCTTGGGTGTCTGTGTCATTTCTCAGGCAACAGACAACATTCTTTTGTGATGACAATAATGTGCAAATCCCTCTGGTAGGAACACAGTCTAGCAGCACATTCTGGTTAGGTCAGCTGTATAATAGTCTGTAGAAATGAGTGGTGAGACCTGTACTTGTAAATTCAATAAACTGCAAGGCAATCAGAACAATTAAAAGTACTGCTGTGTCACGGCCAGCAGAGTGGCACTGCAGTTAAGCGCTGGCTTGGGAAGCCAGCGGCCCCGGTTCGGGTCCCACATATGAGGGCCAGTGACACTGCCCTCAAAAAACAAAACAAAACAAAAAAAGTACTGCTGTGTCAAACACCGCCTTAGAGGCGGCATGCTCAGAGAAGGTGGGGTACGAGAAAGCTGCTGTCTGCAGCCTTTCACTTCCTCTCTGTAAGTTCACCTGGGCAATTAGATCAGTCTTGGAAAAAAGGAAATCTTATGATATGCTTATAGGCCTTGTACTTGGTGATTGTCCATGGCAATTGGATGAAGAAAATTTAGTTTTCCTGCACCTCTTGAGTAAGTATCTTTAAAGGCAATTTACTCTACAGGAAAATTAGAATCTACTCCCCCTGGATGAACTGGCTTTGAATGACTTATTCCTCATTTTTAACAGAGTATCTCTAGCCACCCATTTTTAATAATATTTCTGTTTCCCCACAGAACTAAATCCTATGCAACTTAATTCTAATACCACATGTACATGGATATATATATATATATATATATATATATATATACACACACACACACACACACACACACACACACACACAAGTACATACACACATTCATCGTTTGTTTATATAGAACATAAGTACATATATATCCTGATTATATTTATGAAGGATATTTTTGATTCATGTTATGTATTACATATGTATGTACACACTTAGTGTCATAACATAGTAAAAGTACTTTGTGAAACAAGGTAGTGCTCACTCTGTAAAGATTTTTGAATGGGTGACTGAAAACTGCCTTTATGAAATCTGTTCAGAACCAGCTCATAACAGCTGTTTAACAAATACTAATTGAATTGAAACATATTTATTTCATTTTTGTTTTATCTTCTATTCCCAATACCAATAGTTTATTTTAATAATCTTTAAAATCTTCTTACTTAGACATGTAAATATTCTTCACTCATACCACTAGTATGTGTTTACTGGGTGCCACATGGTACTGGGATAATGATTAAGAAAAAAAAAGCACATTTGATACCTGCCTGCCTTGGGGAAAGAGTATAGTCCAATATAGTTGGTGTTAAGTGAAAATATATTTGCAAGCCTGACTCTCTAGTGTGAAATGAAAGACACATGAGATTTTGTCACAGAGGACACAAAACTACTTTTACATAATAAGTACAAAAATCACCACTGAATTGGTGAAAATACCCAACAGATGGTTGTGAATTAGCTTTCTGTTCTTCCCTTTTTAGACTTAACAGCATTCAGCCTCTACCTTGAACAGAGCTTTGTGGTTAGCAAACACACCTCATATATTTGTTAGGTAAAGTTATTCAAATAATGTGTCCTGGGCCGGCCGAGTGGCTCAGTTGGTTAAGAGCTCGCTCAACAGTGCGAGCTGAGCTCTGAGCAATGGCGGTTCGATGCCAGCCTGAGCTGAGTTGCCGTTGAGCTGCCAACAGGTAGCAGGATGGCTCAGCTAAAAAAACAAAACAAACAAACAAACAAACAAAAACCTTAGCAAATAATGTGTCCACACACAATACAATGATAGCTTAAACTATGCAAATTAGTTCATTATTAATCCATGACCAGTAAATTAGTATTATATTTCTAACTTAATGGCTTTCTTCCCTTAACTCCTTGGAACAGTCTTCTTGAGGTATGCAGGTATGTCAGAAATGTTTTAAAACAGATTCTTGAACATACTTTTAAAAGTTGACATGGCCAATTTACTTCAACTTCAAGTATTACTACACATGATTTTACTTTTTGGCCACAGCTGCAAGTTAAATAATAAGTAATGTGCTAAATGCTAAAATCTCATCCTAGGTACTGCTTACTAATTGGCTTCTTATTGATGGATATTGATGGATATTGATTGCTTATAGGGCATAAGTAAACACATGCAAAGTGTTCTCACACAGCATCCTAACATGTAGCCTGATTGCTGACAGTCTGAACATTGTTCTTCTCTTTTCTCTGCAGATTTTAAACAACCTCAGCATGGTTATTAAGTCAGGGGAAATGACGGCTATGGTGGGATCCAGCGGAGCTGGAAAAAGTACAGCCCTGCAGCTCATTCAGCGATTCTACGACCCCAGTAAAGGCATGGTGTGTGTCTTCCAGAAACTTCTGGAGGGTGCAAATGGTGACACCTTGTTCAAACACAAAGGCCTAGCATACACTGAGGCCATCATGACACACTCATAATTGACTTAATGATTTTGACTGAATTGACTGTACCTATTGCCTGCATGGTGACGGTGTTCACTGAATAACCAGTCCATTCACTCAATGATGGAACTGAAAGTGCAGATACATTCAAAATGGTATTGCTGACTCTTCTGTGAACTAAGGTTTTCATGTCTTTATATTGTAACAACATTATTGTTATTTTCCTGAAGTTCTCCAGTCGTTAAGAGTAGGAAAGTATATACAACCAGAATGAACAGAGAACAGCTTTTGATTACTGCTTCAAGAAGTTAAGTTTAAAAAAAAAAAATCATACATTTGACTGACTACTTAGGTTTTTATTCCTTGTTTATTTTATTATAAACATAGACTGAAAATAAAAAATAAATATACTAATTGCTATTTATTTATCCTATATTATAATTCAAGTGCTTTATAAAACTTATTACTTATTTTCACCATGATTGCCAAAGGTACATATGTCCATTTTGCAAACAAGGAAAAAGAGTCAAGGAGATTGAGACTTACCCCTGATTTGAATCCAGATCTCCTGGGTGCCAAAGCTGTGCCCTTGTCATTCAGAATAATTCTTGCCAACATCTCACTGATGCCTTAAGATAGAATCATTTGACTGTATATTACATTCAATGCCATGAGTTCTCTGTAATGCGTGCACTGTTCTACTAACATGGCAAACATTCCATAATTTTCCTTCGTCGCAGACATTTCATTTTCTGATTGGGTTTTTTTGTTTTGTTTTTTGTTTTTTTGCTATATACCAGTGTAACTGTACTCTGAGTACATACAAATGATGGTTTCTTGCTGTAAGATTTTTACAGTTTTTCTAATAGTAATTTTTATTTTCTTATCCCACTAACAGCTTCAATAGCTTTTGAACAGCAAAGTGCTGTATGATGAATCTGGCCACAAAGTAAGATTTACTATCGAACATATACACAAGACAGGGATCATTGCTTATTTTCATTGTATTTTTCGAAGTCCATTTTAGGTCAAAAGTCAAAACATAATAAAAGTATTCAAAGCACTAGGGCCGGCCGAGTGGCGCAGCGGTTAAGCGCTGGCTTGGGAAGCCAGCGGCCCCGGTTCGCGTCCCACTTATGAGGGCCGGTGACACTGCCCTCAAAAAATAAATAAATAAAAGTATTCGAAGCACTAAGAGGAATTATTTCTGTTACAGTCTTGTAGGTCTCCATTTTTTTCTTCCCATACTACAACATAGTATTATGATTCAGAACCCGAAAGGATTCCAAGAGATGTGATGTGCTCTTGTTCTCTAGGTGACTTTGGATGGCCATGACATTCGCTCTCTTAACATTCAGTGGCTTAGAGCTCAGATTGGGATAGTGGAGCAAGAGCCTGTTCTGTTCTCGACCACCATTGCAGACAATATTCGCTATGGCAGAGAAGATGCAACAATGGAAGATATAGTCCAAGCTGCCAAGGAAGCCAATGCCTACAACTTCATCATGGACCTGCCACAGGTACCCCAGCCTCTCATTCCAAGGGGAAACCCAGAAGTTGTACAAGGAACAAAAGTTATATGATAATATGCTTTTTTTTTCATTTGAATCCTAAATCATTAAATTCTTAATATCATGTTTTAGTTTAATGCTTGGAAATATACCATGAGTTTTCCCCTTTGTCTGAAAACATGTTGTTGTTAACATATTAAAAGTCTATCATGGGCCAGCCGAGTGGCACGGTGGTTGGGAGCTGGCTTGGGACGCCAGTGGCCCCGGTTCGGATCCCAGATGTAAGAGCCAGTGACATTGCCATCTAAAAAAAAAAAAAAAGTCTATCAAACTGGGAAACTTGCTTTCAGAAGCTCCCTTTGACATAGAAACAATTTTATTTTTCCATCTATTAAGCATTTATCTAAGCAGACGGTGAATTTGTTATGTGACAGTACCTTGCATAATGCTCTTTTGATATCTACCATTGTCATTGTTCTTAAATTTTCTTGTGCGTAAGCAGCTAATATTGTGTCCTCAGTATTGTACTCAACATATTCAAAAATTCCTTGCTTATGTTCATTTGAAACAACAACAAAAAACAAATTCTGTATTATTGTACTTACATGGATTATTTAGCCAATAACTTGGCTAGGTCAAAGAAGAGTTATTATTCCTAGTTAACACATATACAGAGCTAACTACAAACCAGACAATGTCTAAACTCTTTACATCTGTTAATTCATTTAACCCTCACGATCATCCTTTCAGGCAGCTGTGATTCTCCTCCCCATCTACAGATGGAAGACAGAGGTTCTGAGCAGTCAAACAACGTGCTGAAGGCAGGAGAGATAAGGTTCACAACCGGGCAGTCTGGCTCCAGAGTCTGTGCTCTAGAACATTGCCTATTCAGCCTCCTAAATTACCTGTATGAATAAGATTGCAGCCATGAGTATGATATAGCCTAGTGGTTAAGAGTATAAAGCTTTAGTGCCAGACTGCCTTCATACAAAGGTCAGCTTCTCCACTTGCAAACTTTACGAACTTGGGCAAACTACTTTATCTGCTAGTACCCCAGAATTTCCTTAACCATCAATTGAGAATAGCAGTGCCTATCTCATGGGGCATCTATGAGTAGTAAATGAGATGATATGTGTAAAAGGCTCAACTCCATCCTTTATAGATGCTCAGCTGATGTTGGCTAATAATAAGCAAGGTAAGAGTCTGATATTTATACTATTGTGAGATTCCAACTAATGCTAGACATGCAAGATACTCAGTCTATTTGCTGTCGATGATAATGATTTTGAAGCTGGTTTAGTCTTTCATTCACAATATAAAGACAACTTTAGCATTGTGTTTTTCTGTGTTGTCTAGCTAGAGAAAAAAGACAAGGATTTGATATGTGCTTTAGTCCTCTAAAATGGATTTTCAGGACCTGATGAACTTTTACTTTGGTGAAAGTTGAGCTAAAGAGAAAGAAACATTTGTACAGCCCAGTGAAACTGGGAATGAAAGAATAAATCAATTTATGCATCTTGCATTCGAATATTGATAAGACAATGACTTATTTCAGGAAAGGGTATTTTTTTCAGCAAAAGCTGGACCTATGAATATTCATGTGTGAGGAAGAAGGTATTATAGAAAGAACTTCATGATGGATCCCTGTCAGGAGGTATCAAATTCTTCTTCTTCCTCACTGGTGTCACTTTCTTCCTAGCAATTTGACACTCTTGTTGGAGAAGGAGGAGGCCAGATGAGTGGTGGCCAGAAACAAAGAGTAGCCATTGCTAGAGCCCTTGTCCGAAACCCCAAGATCCTGCTTTTGGACATGGCTACCTCGGCGCTGGACAATGAGAGTGAAGCCATGGTACAAGAGGCGCTGAGCAAGGTTTGCTGAAGTCTAACTCAATTTTACAGGTCCATGTGGAAATGCTTGTGCTGCTGTAGGAAGGCTGCTTGTTGAGAGACAGAGAGAGACAGAGAGAGAGAGAGAGAGAGAGAGAGAGAGAGAGAGAGAGAGAGAGAGAGAGAGAGAGAGAGAAAAGTAGGGAGATAGAGGCATACTACATGGATGAGTGTATCCAGTCTGACTGTTCAGAAAACATTGGCTGACTATGGTGTTCCTCACAATTGAACAGAAGACAGTTATGATTTACTTCCAAAAGCTACATGCGTCAAATATTAAATCTTGTTAAGGCTAACATCATATGTGATTTTTTACATTTCCTTTTTTGTTTTTAGCTGCTAAGTAATAGCAGCAACTGGACTAACATGTGATGGTGTTTATGGCCATGAGAAAGTGTACTGGCCATTTCTAAAGTCTGCAGAGCCTATTTAATGATTTTCCCAGGGACCAAGGCTCTGACTTACCTGTAGATTCTGAGATGATCCAAAGGTTACTGTCAGCTCTGTCTTCCAGTCTCATTTAATTGTGCATTATATATTCTTACAGATTCAGCATGGGCATACAATCATTTCAGTTGCTCATCGCCTATCCACAGTCAGAGCTGCAGATGTCATTATTGGTTTTGAACATGGTACAGCAGTGGAAAGAGGCACTCATGAAGAATTGTTAGAAAGGAAAGGAGTTTACTTCACTTTAGTGACTTTGCAAAGTCAAGGAGATCAAGCCCTTAATGAAGAAGACATAAAGGGCAAGTGCCTTTTTCATTGTGCTTATACATTATATGGAATAGTTAACATATACAATATAATGCTTTATGTGTTTATATGCATTTTAGTATACACTGTCTTATTTGTTCTCCTAAAAGCCCTATGAGGCATTATTTAGATGATAAAGGAAAGAACAGAAGCTAAGGTGATTCAATTACTTGATCAAGTCATAGAGCTAAAACCCATGTCTTCTGTGGAAGAACTTTCAACTCCATCCCCATTCTTTTTCCTCACACTTTGCAAGTAGGGGAGGTTTCTTATAGTGTCCTGCACACAGTAGGAGCTCTGTGTGCAGGACACTATATTCTTATTGGTTGAATGAATAATCAATGACTAAAATGTTTCATGCTTATTTTCACTAATGTAGATATTTGATACATGTAGATATTTGAGACCCCAGTATACCTTCTCTTTTTTCATCTGAATTTTCGGATTTGGTGGTTCCCCCCAATCTGTATTAACTAACCACTCCAAATTTTCACTACCATATCACTTCTTGATTTTTGTACTCCACAGGGTATAACTGTATACAGTAATACCTTGATTTGCGAGCATAGTTCATTCTGGAAACAAACTACTCGTATTACAAGACATTGCTCATTTACCATGTTAAAATGTATTAGAAATGTTTGCTCATCTTGCTAAACACTCTCAAACCAAGTTACTTGCAATCCAAGGTTTTACTGTAGTCTATAACTGGGTATATATAACTACATAACGGTATACATTTAACACATGTAACTTATTTTGAAAGATTTTTTTTTTAATTGGTGAGTCTATCATTTTTTTCTCCATTTTTCATAGGCTTTCCCTAAGTTTTTATAATTCATGCTATGGGATATCTATTTTTGTGGTGATAATACGTACTCTATCATACAGTTTAAAAAGTAATCTTGCTGAGTGTTTTGAAATTTTTTTGTTAGAATGTGCTGGACAAATGCTGTTTTATTTATCGCAATAAAGTTAATACAACATTTTAGCATTAGACATAGTAATGATATGCTAGGCAAACAGAGTAAATAATTTTATTTTGACATGGTTCTACTTATCATATACACTAAGGAATTCCTCATGTTGTGTTGAACAGGAAAAGATGAAACAGAAGATGCCTTACTTGAGAACAAACAGACCTTTAGTAGAGGGAGCTACCAGGCTAGTTTAAGGTAAGCTGACGCCATGGGACACAGTCTAAGGTTTTCAAATATTCTTGTCTTTAGGCAATATCTCAGGTGCTACCAGGAGAGCCGTAAGCATAACCCCAGATCTGTGTAATATGAACATGCACATGGATCCTTGGTTGCTTTATTGACATTTCTGTTTTCAATTCATGGGGATTTTTTATTTAACTTTGGCTTCTCATCTTATTGTGGTAGGTTCATGATGGAGATACTCTATAATTAAAATGTTGTTTATTGAATTTAGAAAGGGGATTTAAAAATCTGTGTTTAGTCTTTTCCTCCAAAACTAAATGTACTACGAAGCATCGTCTTCTATGGAGGTCAAATTCATTCCTTTAGTTCCACTCTAACCTATTGAATCACAATGAATTCAAATATTTCTGCTTCCAGAATAATCCATCCGAAGTTAAATCATGCCTTATTTAGATGAAATAAGAAATGTATTTTCTAGTGTTTAAAGAGGATTTTCCTAAACAGCAGTTATTTATTTTTCTGTGAATGACTATATAGGCATTCACTTTCAAAATTTATTTTTGGAGTATGTTATTAGCAAGACTGTAAATATTAGTCTTTCATCCTGGTTTAAAGGTTTTAATAAAATAGTTCTTATAAAGTTAAAAGTCTATGTATTAAGAATCATTTTGCCCAGGAATATTTGTCTATATTCATGAAAATCTTATTCAAATTTTTTTTTTCTTAAGTTAGGAGACTATTATAAGCTCTGAGCTCACAGCATATTTCTGTACTGTGAAATGGTTCTGCCATTTCTAGGATATTTAATTCAGGGTAGAGCTATGAGCAAAGGCTCAGTTATAGGACTTGCTCATTCAAGATAGCTAATTATTTATTTTAAAATGATTAAAGCATTTAAAACTGCTTAAAACAAAGAATTCAGGTAACAACTCCTAGTAGTTTAAACACAGATTTATTATTTTTATTATTCAAAGAATAGTTTACTAAGTTTATGCTTAGAGCTTTTTCTTTTTCCTTTTGAGAGCAAGTCTATTCAGAAAAAGTTCATGAGTTGTTAGTTTTATTCAAATTGGAAAATAAAACAATAGCTTTAAGTTACTTTATAAAGTAATGCCTATAAAAATTGCCAAAATTATTAGGCAATTTTTGGAAGAACAAATTAAATTACAAGGGTCATTAGCATCACAACCTGAAGATACCAACTAACTTCTTAACACAGAAAATAACTAGGCATCCCTTTTGATCACTGGGTTAAAGATTGAAGAGAGGAGGTGTATCTCATGGTCATGTAACAAGAAAATAAATATTTTCTTACCTTTTCAGATGAATCAGATTCTACCTGTTTTAAATAGTTTACTTATAGTTTATTATTAGGACCAGATAACCATTTTTAATATAAACATTCCCAGTTTGCCTATTAATTCTCACAAATTCTACATTTTGATGACTAGGATGAGAAATCCATAAATACAATCTACACACAGAAAGAAGCTCCTATAGAGAAATAGTTATAAGGTTGAATAAGAAGTTTGGTTAAAGGTTGTGTATGATGACAGATTTATTTTTTGCTAAAAGATGACTAAGTGAAATATTACTTTGTGTCTTATTTCCTTGCTTAATCTTTCTGAAGGCTAAGTCCCTCTTTAGTGATATATTTTAGGTTCAAGAATGTTTTAATGGATAACAGTAATTAATTTCCTAAATAATAATGTTGAGAGAGTGAGACAGCAAGAAGGTATTTATTTATCCCCCAAATTAGCTGTCTTAATTTGCAGTGAGATGTGGTAACAAAACTTCTGAGAAAAGGAGTGGCAAATGTTGTAGGTTTCTGAAAAGGGGTGTGATAGAATTTTAACTCTGGTGTTTAGGTAGACCAGAGGAAGAGCTAGCTGGCAGGTAGGGTGTCTAGCTGTCTCGCTGGGGCAGTCTATGCTAGAAAGGTGGACTGTTTGGGAAAGGAAGAGAGAGAGAGAGAGAGAGAGAGATACAGAGAGAGAGAGAGAGACAGAGACAGAGAGAGAGACAGAGAGAGACAGAGAGAGAGACAGAGAGAGACAGAGAGACAGAGACAGACTTAAGAAATATTAGATTAAAATAGTAGAAATCTAAAGGATCAAGATAGGTCTTCCCTTGGGCTGGCCGAGTAGCATGGTGGTTAAGTGCTGACTTGGGAAGCCAGCGGCCCTGGTTTGGGTCCCACATATGAGGGCCAGTGACACGGACCTTAAAAAAAAAAAATAGGTCTTCCCATGCTCAGAACTGGGAGGTAGTCAGTATTTTGATACCTTCTCCTTTCTACAAACTCCTATGGTGGCTTCCAATGGTCTGAGTTTCATTTCAGCCCCAAGGCCTTAAGTTTTAGCCCTAGCATGCACTCTACTCTCTCCAGCTGACAATGGCTAGTCCTCCCACCTTCTGGAGAAGACAGCTTGACCATACTTACCTAACCCAAAGATATGACTATTGCTGTAGAGCTTCAGGCTGGGTGGGAGGGAATTAGGGTATCCCAGAGGCCAGTTTGGTAGCAAGGAGTAAGGGTGAGGAGTGGTTTCATGCATGGTCATAATGAGGTTTGACAAGAGTTTGAATTTGCAAGAGCAAGGAAGAGGAAGGACTTGAGCTAAATGTGCCATGTTGAACCTGGGTGACTAAGAGGATGGTGGTACCAATTAACAGAATGAGGAACAAATTATAGTAATTAAGTTGATGTATTAACTGCCTTCTCAAGAAGGCTGGATGATGTAGGCATTCACCACCATGATATTTGTTTTAGTCTCATTTCATCTGGATACAAAATGATAGAGGCTTGTGAATGGTTCCATCTAGATTGCACTACAACCTTTGATGCTGGTTGTAGCATCTCTTTTTACACCATATTATTTCATATTAAGTGCTTTTCAAGAAGGTAAATTTTCTCAAGTCTTCAGCATTGCCTTTATCACTTAAGGCTCTATTTGCAAATGAATGAAAACCTAACCCAACCTGGTTTAACCTTTAATGGGAAGCAAATCAGTTTATGTAAATAAATAGTCAGAGGAAGATGCTTTGGCTTCAGGCAAGGCTGGGGCTTCAGTGGATTTGTCCAGGTTTCTCACTCTTCCCTTCTCAGTTCTACCTACCCCCTCCTCTTCTCCCCCCCCCCCATCAGTATTAGCTTAATTTTTCAGGAAGCTTCTTTCCTTAAGAGTTTCAACATAATTGCTAGCAGCTCCCAGTGCTACAAGTCTAGTTTAACCTACAGCAGAAGTGTCCTTCCCAGAAATCTCAGAAAAACAAAGCAAAACAAAACAAAAACAAAAATAACCTAAACCAATGACTTCTTGTATTTCTCCTATACTAAGTATATGTAATAATCCCTCCCTGTTCTCTCTTCATTCCATACTTCTGTTTACACTGTTCTCTCTATTAGAAATGCTTTTCCCTCTAGCCTGGAAAAACTCAAATCTTACCTTAGCCACCTCTTTCATTAAAGCCTTTCATGGGCGGGCCGAGTGGCGCATTGGTTAAGCGCTGGTTTTGGGATGCCAGCGGCCCCGATTCGGATCCCACATGAGGGCCAGTGACACCGCCCTCTACAGCTAACAACAGCTCCACCTGGAGCTGGGCTGTGCGAGCCCCGGTAATGGTGTGGGCTGCAGCCCCTGCTGCAGTGGGCTGCCATAGGCTACAGTGAGTGGCCCGCAGCCAGCGTGAGTGGCTGGCAGCCAAGCGTGAGCTGCCAATAGCCGCGATGAGCGACATCCAGAGGCCAGCGACCGATCTGCCTCATCCGGGAAGAGCGCAATGACGATACCAACAGTGAAGCAACATCCTCCGCAACTAAACTGAAGAACAAGAAGACGGCATCTTGTCTGTTCCCCTTCCCTGATTCCCCAACGCTGTTCCCCTCCACTAATTCCCCAAATAAAATCTTTAAAAAAAAAAAAAAAAAGCCTTTCATGATAACAATCGTCCTACATTTCTCTTTCCTTTAAACTTCCATACTCGTTATTCAAATCTACCTTATAGCACTTAGCACATTCTTCTTTAAATCAGAATTGGGTACATAGAGAGGGTGCCAAAAAAATGTATACACATTTTAAGAAAGGAAAAAACTGTATTAAAATTGTAATACTCAATATATACCGATAACAAAAGATGAATACAGGTCATGTGTATACAATTTTTTTGGCACCCTCGGTATGTTGTTCTTCTATAAGATTTAAGCTTCTTGAGGGACAAGCCTATGTTTGACCAGTTTTTTGTTTTTTTTAAAGATTTTATTGGGGAATTGGGGAATTGTTCTTCAGTCTAGTTGCAGAGGACGTTGCTTCACTGGCCCATGTTGGTATCATCATTGCGCTCTTCCCGGATGAGGCAGATCGGTTGCCAGCCTCTGGATGTCGCTCACTGCGGCTGTTGGCAGCTCACGCTGGCTGCTGGCCACTCACTGTAGCCTATGGCAGCCCACTGCAGCAGGGGCTGCAGCCTACACCGTTGCTGCGGCTTGCAGCCCAGCTCCAGGTGGAGCTGTTTTTAGCTGTAGAGGGCAGTGTCACTGGCCCTCATATGTGGGATCCGAACCGGGGCTGCTGGCATCCCAAACCAGCTCTTAACCAAAGCGCCACTCTGCCGGCCCTTGACCAGTCTTTATATTCCCCACAGGACCTGGCATTGGTTTGTATGTTTTAGGTGTCCAATAAACCTACTGAAGAATGAATGAATGAATGAATGAATGAATGAATGAATGAATACATCAAGCTAAATTATATTTCAATATTTATTGACTAAATGCATCCCTAGGGGCAATACCTGGTCTGGAGAAAAATCTCATTAGGGGTCCCTATTTCCTCCTATTAGCCCATCTGTATCCAGATGGCATTACTTTAAAGTAAACATCATGCAGGGAGAGAAGGAGAGACAGAGAAACAGAGAGACAGAGAGACAGAGAGAGATCAAAACTACAACCTACAACCAGAAGGGAGGTAAAAGCGAAGGACGTTTGCCATTATAGAAATTACCAGAACCTTGTGGATTTGGAATGGATTTGAGTCTTGTATCTTTTTTTGATAGTCTACTAGGAAAACTTTGCCCCTCTTCTCTTTCTCCTGGGGTACCTCCTGGGGCATACTCTGAATCAGGGTCTAGCCTGGGGCCCAAGGCAACCACACGGATTAGTTCTGCCAGTTCTAACTAGGAAGCTCCCTTATCTGGTTACCATGTGACCTGGCAAACATTTCTGTTTATTTTACACATGTGTTATAGTTTGGATACCAGTTGAGTCCTGTTCCAACCTGCCCACAATCTACAGACTCTTTCATCTTTTTATTTATTTACAGAGCTTCCATCCGGCAACGTTCCAAGTCTCAGCTTTCTTACCTGGTACACGAACCTCCATTAGCTGTTGTAGATCATAAATCTACTTATGAAGAAGACAGAAAGGTCAGGCACCAATCACTCATGGGGGAATGGAAGAAGTCTCTACTGGGGAACATTGTATGCCCTTTAAACCTAGAATATGGGCTTTCAGGGCCAATATTTAGTAATATTTCACTAAGTGAGACTAAATGGGAGAGCATATTAGGACTTGATGGAAACTCTAAATTTCATACAATATTTTTAAAGATTAATTACTGAGAATAATGGTAACTAAAACTGGACTATTAAGGGTTAATTAATAATTCTTAGACATACTATTCTATTAAACACGGGCAAATTATATGTCCTTAGCAGATTATTTGATTATGCAGGTATCCTTTTAAAACTTTTAAGAATATCTGAAAACATTTTTTTTCCCCAAATTTTAAATCTCTTAAATTGTAATAACCTTGGCAAAAGTGTTTGATCAGCAAAGATATTTGATAAGGCCAGCCTTATATGAATTATCACAAATTTTGAAAAATTGACATATAATGACATACAACATCCTATCAGTTTCAGAGGTACATCATATAAAATGATCTCTACAATAAGTCTAGGTACCATCTGTGGTAACTAATCAACACTATTAATTTTAAAGTAATTTAAAACAACACAAAAATGAAAGCGGTAGGAGAGGACTCAACACATAGAGCAATACAAAACTTCTACATCAGGATGAATGCATCCAAAGCTATTGTGGGCACACTTTAACTTTCACATGTGACCATCCTCTTTGAACCTTTGAGCTTTGAGCCTTTCTTAATCATTGCACTTTATTTTTCAACCCTGACATACTTACCTTTGATCCCCCATCACTCTTTTTTTAAATTTTTATTAAATTTATTGGGGTGACATTGGTTAGTAAAATTATATAGGTTTCAAGTGTATAATTCCGTAATACATCATCTATATATTGCATTGTATGTTCACCACCCAGAGTCAGTTCTCCTTCCATCACCATATATCTGACTCCATTATCTATCCCCCATTACTCTTCATTTGAATCTTTTCATGGCAATTTTCTTATTTTTCTTCATTTGAAGTCATGTCATCTTATGCCCTTACAAATTATAAGCTTTTTAAAGTTAGTGACTATATATTATTTGTGTTTGTATCAACTTGGGCACCTAGCCCAGTGCTCTGCACCTAGTAGGACATCAGAAGATTTTAAAACTAGAATAAAATATTGAATTTCTACAATAAAGTCTAAATATTTATCAAAGCAAATAAGTCAGAGAATATTTTAATTACAAGAACATTTATTATGCATGATGTAATTTCAAATTGTCTTTAAAAATTTCAACAAGAGGGCCGGCCGAGTGGCGTGGTGGTTAAGTGCTGGCTTGGAAAGCCAGCAGCCCTGGTTCGGGTCACACATATGAGGGCCAGTGATACTGCCCTCAAAAAAAAAATTAAAAAAAAAATTTCAACACGAGAATCCATTTTGGAAGTAATTATAAACATTGGTTCACAATGACAAATTTGGAATAAAGTAAAGTACTACTTACGGTCTTATGACTAAGGTAGAAGAATTATTAAGGCTTTCTTTTGGGTTCAATGTATTAATAATGAGTAAATAGGGGTCCACCATCTAATAGAGTTATTTTAAGTATCAAGAACATTCAGAAGGATGAGTCCAGTGAGAGAAAACATTTAGCAAGCATGATTGCTTACTGCATTTGCCAGTAAGGACTCAAGTCCTCTTCAATTCTAGAAATAGGTGTTTCATTTATGTTCATGGCCCTGCCACTAATAAATACAAGAAACATTATGTAAGGAGTTTAATAGAACTGCAAGGGAGAAAGAGCCAAACACTACATTGAAGTTTCAAATATAACAGCATCAATCATATTCAATTTTTGCATTTTTATGTGTTTGGTTTTTTTTTTTCTAGTTTCTGGGTAAATATTTGACAATAAAATCAAGCGAGTTAGGAAGCAAGGAAAGAAAATCCGATTTTTTTGTGATTATTGGTATAACCGGTAGATGGCCAGTTACAGATTTTCCGGACATCTGGAGATTAGGTTCCTGTGGAGTTCTTATGATTCAGGGAAAACTCAGAGGGGAGTCATTTAAAGGAAAACGAAACCTAAATCAAACACAGAGATTAGTTTCAAAGAAATAAAAAACGCTCCATTTAATGTTCTACTCATTAACTTTGTAAATTAGAATGGAACAATTAAACTCAATTAAATATTAAACAGTATAATTTATAAAGATGCCAATTTATATTCTCTCTCTAGTTAAGGGAGGGAAAGGAAGAAAGAGGACGAAAATGACAGGGAAGCCAATGTGATTTTGCTAAAGCTCCAAAAAAAAAAGATCTTATGTTTGTATGAACTTGCTTCCTTGTATGATAATTATATGTATATTAGAGTCTTCTAGATTTAAAGAATTAAGCTTTTTATTAAAAAAACAAAACAGTAGAATTATGGTTAAAAGTTTTGGCTTACAGAATTTCTACTATTAATTTTGAAGTATTTTAATAGTTAACTAAATTTTGCAAGCCCAAGCACTGGTAAAATTCTTTTTTTTTTTTTTTCCTCATTTTAATGTAGAAGCTCTTTCCTCTACCTTCTGTTCATTGGGAAATGTTCTATCTTATGTCTCGATGCAAAAAGTTTACTTACATAAAGGAGTTATCTCCATCTTGTGGTCTCTTAGAGTTTTGACTCTGAAAACTTAGAAAGGATGGCTACCTAAAGCAGTCTGTGCTTCCAAATTCTAAGTTGCATGTCTGACTTAAGTCTCATAATTAGCTGGTGGACAGCCCATTTCTCTTCACTCTCTAAGCTGTACTTTTGGATCCTACAAATGGGATCTAAGAATGCTGATAAAATTCAGTTTAGGATTAGGAGAAACCTGCAAGCTAGAGGTTTCAGTCTCTGATATCTAGTCATCTCTTCCAGGGAAACTAAACAACAAGGTAGAATATATATACGAAATCAAGTCAAGGTTGGTACTTTTGGCTGGTCAAAGAAAACGGATTCTTATTGTAACACTTTCACTTCCACCAGCCCTCACAGCAGCAAGCTGGAGGCTGATGTGCTAAAAATGCTTCCATTCTGCTGACTCTTATCTTAGGTCCCAGGATCTCTCAGCTGTAGCAGTCCCAGGAGCAAGCAGCTTTCAGCCAGTGAAGGTCCTGCTGACAATACCAACTGTTAGCGGGGGAAAGTTTCTTCCTACCTCTCTTGGTTGTTTGGGCTGGCCTAAGAATTAAATTGACATGAGACAGATAAGTAGGGGAAAATCAAGTTTAGTTTCATACGTATGGGGGTTCTATAAGAATATGAGGCCCAAAGACATTCAGGCAATTGAGGCTTATATGTATATTGTCCAGAGCTAAGGGGAAGGGGGTAGGGATCTGGGACTAAAAAGGCAGGAAAGCAATTCACAGGAAGATGGGAGAAGCAGATGTTTGCCACTCTATGCAGAGACAGAGGGACACAGGGAGAACTCGGAATAAGCAGGCCTTGCTAAATTCCCCTGAGTCTACCACACCTAACTCATGCTCTTTGTAGTGATGACTGGTGATAGCTCCTTTTGTGGAGCAGGCCCTCCAGCTAAATTCTTTTAGGCAGTTAAAGGGGAGATAAAAAGCCACTCCTGAGTCTTTTGTTGTTGTTGTTTTTTTTTTTATTAAATAATCAGCCTAAAACAATCCTCATACCCAGGAGACATATTTTGGGCTGGTAAAATCCTGCTTCACTAAAATGTCAAATATGAGAAACCTATTGGGCCGGCGAGTGGCGCGGTGGTTAAGTGCTAGCTTGGGAAGCCAACGGCCCCTGTTTGGGTCCCACATATGAGGGCCAGTGACACTGTCCTCAAAAAAAAAGAAAGAAAGAAAGAAAGAAAGTAGAAACCTATTACTTCACCATAGTTAACTTATAAGACAGGGTTTAGGCATTTGGGGGGAAAAAAAAAAGAAAAAAATATATATATATGACAGAGGTAGCAGCCATAAAAATGACTATCAGTGTTTATTCTTTTGAAGAATCTCCGCTCTTTTGTCACAGTTAACATTCCTTATCATCAATCTTAAGTCATCATCAAGGCAGGAGACCTCTGTGGATTGGCATGCAGAGACCCAAGTAACAGAATTAGTGAGACACAAAATTTTAGTAGGAAGTTATATGTTCACCTCACCTACACAGGAGAGGGAAGGCAGGAGACTGGGAAAAACCCAGTGTCTAGCATTGAACCATCTACATAGTAGGTAAGCAATCCGCATTTTTTAGAATAAATGTTTTATTGCATGTGTGCACCTAAAAACTTCATTCATCCTTTTATCCAATAAACATTTATTGAATACCTATTATGTGCCAGGTATTGTGTTAGGGATGCAAAGATGAATAAGAGCGACTGTCCTTCTCCATGGACTGGAGTTGCTGGCTGGATACTTCTTTGCATACGTATGATAAACAAATGAGCACTGTGCAAATTGACATTGCCACAATAGAGGCAGGAACTCTACAGTGAGGAAATACATGTAAATTTTTATAATTTTATCTCTCTGAGCTACTGGTTTGCTGTGAATTTATTCATTTTAATTCCTCTTTAGCTTTCCTTAAATGAATACATTTGTCTTTAACTTTCCAAAATCAGAGGGAAAAAAAGTTCTATACATAATGACTTCAATTATATTTTGGTTTCTTTTATTCTTCTACTATTCTTTTAGCTATATCAAATGAAAGTCAATCAAAAGTCAATTACTCAGGGACACATTTCCTAGTTTTTGCATCATTCAGTCTTTATAGCCACACCTTTCTTGTAGTTAGGGAACAGCTTTCTTTGAAGTCAAACTTTTAGTAAAAGCACACAAAAGAAAATTATTCAAATTAATTAAATTTTGCTCCTTCTTAGTTTATCTTAGAATAAGAGCTACTAGACAAAAGTTAACTTTACATTGCTTTTAGGTGTGTTAGCTGTTGTTTAGGGTTAGGGATACCTTCAGGTAACAGAAGGCCAGGGGAAATTTCTGTCATATAAGGCCATGGGTGGACTATCCTGTGGGGCAGTGGTTCCAGGAACTGTTGAAGTTTAATGGTCCTAGATGGTACAGCTGACACTTTCAAAATGTTTAATCATGGAATCCTAGACATTTAGTGCTGGAAGCAATCTTGGAGAGCTAAACAGTATGGAGGAGGATCTCACAAAATGGGCTTTGTCACCAGAATTACCTGAGGAGAATATTTTTAAACACAGATTCACACTTAGGCTCATTAAATTAGAATTTCTGGATGCTGGGACCCAGTTATCTGAATTGTTAGTCATAGACACACATAAGTCTAGTATGCATCCAGATATGGATACCAACCACCATCTAGAAGTGTGAAGGTCTGATATGTTGCTCTATTGCAAATCATCAAATTTGCCTGACACAGTTTCAGGGATGTTGGCAGAATACATGACAACTCTGATTCAGAGACAAAAGACTTGTTGCTCACAGCAATAGTAGTAGCCAGAGTATAGCATTTGTATTGGTTCCCCAACCCAACCTCTATTTCCTATAAGTTGATGCAAAGAGGGCCAGATGGTACCAGTAAATGGAGGGGTGTGTATTGAAGGAGAGGAATCCCAGTCATGAGGAGCCTGACTCTTTCATAATGGACAGAAGAACCCTGCCCTTTTGTGGAATGGAGACACCATCTGTGTCCTCCAAGGCTATTTTCTTTATAAACATCCTAGAACAAATAGTCTGAACAAAGATAGTTAATGCCTCCATTCACAAGATGTACAGAAATATGAGAGTCCCACAGATAACTGTCTCCCCAAAACAATTTAGTCCAACTCTTTCATTTTAAGGACCAAGTAACTAAGGCCCAATGAGCTAATGTGCTTAGTGATATATTCTATTGGTGGTTATGTGGGGCTCATCCAAGAACTCCATTCTTTCTACACCTGTTCCACTTATGCTTTCCTAGGTTCCTTTCTTCCTCTCTGGCATTGGTTCCCAGAGGCAGTAAGCAGTCAGAGATAAAAGCATTGAACAGAAGGGTTTGCTGAGTGAGTAGTAATGACTAGTGCAGGTATTAAGGGCAGGACAAGAGAGAACTTGAAATGGAGGTAATAACACATCCATCTCCTGCTGAGCTGCCTTCCTCCGTCCTATTTGGTCTGCAACTCTAAGGACACAAATGTGATGCCAGGCTTATATTTATATTAAATTGGTAATGTGGTCTTTGACTTGGCAAGCAAAAGGAAAGTATTTGAAGTTCCTTGCTGTTGTATGTTCCTAACATTCAGCTACCTAAAGGGTGAATTACTACGTGTCAATGAAAGAGAACACTAAATAATAGTTTTGCAGTCAATTTGCTACAGATATTTTTAGTATATTTTAACAGACAAAGTAAAAAAAATTAATATAGATTTATATAAGCCACCTAAAATCCTTTCTCAAACAAAGTGGGTAATAAATTCAACAAATTATTGAATAAATGGACCAAGCACTGAGTAATATCTATAGCAAGGAAAAATGATAAGGCTCTGAATGTATTTGCCTTTAAGAGAATCAAAATTTTCTACCTCTGACACTTTAATGGCAAATAAAGAGTTCAGAGTAGGGAAATATTGAATTAATTTTCACTCCTTTTGAAGAAAATGTGGAATTTGGAAATCCAAATGAATTACAATTTACTTTTGGGCACTAATTAAGGAAAACCTTACAGAAAACATATAAATGATAAGTGTTGACACCACTTACCAATTTTAAAAGTTATTTTGCCTCATTTCAGATATACTGGCTTGCCTTAGAGCTTTAGCCAGTTACTAGATTACTAAAGATTTGGCATTTATAAAGAATATACCTTGAAAATTTCATAAGTCCTCAAATATGTAAATACCACTATAACACAATTTTTTTTTAATCAGGGGCTTATTTTTTTTCAAAGGTTTAACATATTTGTTACTTCCCAAGAGTTAATACATATGCAATTGTGAAATGAGAACTATAAGCTCGCTTTCAGATGGGTAGTCCCTCTAGGCTCAATGATAGCATGGTCTCAAGAAATTCAAAACCATTCCTCACAAAATAACGAATCCCCACATTTCATAGATCTTTGAGGTCACTCATAACCAATCAAACCCTGACTCTTACCTCTGTGAATGCCAAAGGGTCTGCTGTATACAAAAGGAGTATACAAAAGTAAGTGTCTGTGTGTATATTTGGATGATTAATATAACTGTCTCTCCCCTCAAGGAGAAGAACACTCCTGTGGAAGAAGAAATTGAACCTGCCCCAATTAGAAGGATTCTGAAATTCAATGCTCCTGAATGGCCCTACATGATGGTCGGGGCTGTGGGTGCAGCTGTCAATGGGGCAGTGACACCCCTCTATGCCTTTCTGTTCAGCCAGATTCTTGGGGTAAGCAAACAGCAGGACTGACTAACTTCATTTCCCTTACCTTTTGTTCTTCTGTCATTACATATTGTGATTTTTGATTAGTTGGCTCTTTATTTTAATGTATTTAGCTTTCCTCCCCTCATCTCAAAGGGTTAAAAATGCCTTGAGTCTCCATCACACAGAAGGGAAGAAGGCAAAGCTGAGCAGAATCATGTGGGTGGGCAGGACACTCATATAGCCATCATATCTGTGAGGAAACTGCACGGCTTAGTGTAAGAAGAGGGCAATTTACCTATTTGCAGAACAAATCAGAATGCAAAGCAGGGGTATTGAATAATACAAAAAGGTTTAGGGCTATTTTGGGTTTGCTAAACAGCTGAGGTACCAAGTTTGATTTAAAATAGCAGGTGTTATGCATGTTGTATAATTCTCTGCTCTCCTGCTGATTGCACCATTGAAATGGGGAGGCGAAGAGGGAATGGAAAAGGAAGAGAGAAGTAAAATAAGGCATGGGAAGAAAATGTTATTTTCAATTTTTTACTTCCCAGGAGTTTTGATATTCTCCATCTGACTTCACTGCAATAATAAATAATAATAACTACAAATTTAAATTAGACTTTATCTAAGCACTTTATATATAATAGTTCACTAAACATTCCTAATAACCATCTGTGGTAGGTGTTCTTATCTTTCCCATTTTACAAAGGAGCAAACCAAGGAATAGAGAACTTAGGATAGGAAGTGATGGATCTGAATTCAAATCCAGACAGTGTGACTTCAGAGTCAGGTTCTTACTGAACCTTATTATTGCAAAATTATTTATCAAAATGCTATTAAATTTTCTTAGTTGAAATTTACACACACACACACACACACACACACACACACACACACACACTGCTGTCACTTACATCCCCTGAGGTCAACAGGGAGGCAAACCTAGAATCTAGAGACCTTTACTGATTTATTCAAGGTGACATAGGCATTAAGCGGTGGAGCCAGGCCTAGAACCCAGCCGTTCTGAAGCCTAAGCCTAAAGGATTTGCAGGCACACCACAATGTGAGAGCTTAGTCCTAAGTTTTAGTCTCTCTGCCCTCTCCCTTCTCCCAGAGCTCCTGACCAGATAAGTGTCCCCACAGGCATGAGTTGTACAGAAAAACCTAGATACTCCACAAACAAAATCCAAGTCAATTGTCTAGGGGGCGCCCCAGCAGGGCTTCAATGATCACACTGCCCCTTGTGGTGAGTGAGGAAATCATGTTTCTTTCAGACAGAAAATTGGAAACACAGGGACTCTGGTAAATTGAATTTCTGGTTATGTAAAATCTTTATGCTGAAAATCTTTTAAATTATTAATAGCCACTAGCTACATGAACTTGGACAAAAGGCTTGAGGTTTGGGGCTTTGGTTTGCCATCTATGAAAGCTACACGGGCTAACCTGCAGTTCTCTAGTCCATGAGTGTAACAGGTGACCTGAGGCAGGAGCAGGAACTGTGGCATCACAGTTTGGGGTTACAAAGATTTTGTAGAGTGCTTTGAAAACCAAACTGAAAAATATCTGAATTTTTAAACTCTGTGAAGTAAAAATGTGAGTTATCCTATACTGGGAATAATGTCTGTGGTGACTTCTGAGCCCACTTTTACTTGTGTTAAGAATCATAAAGGCTATAGAAACTCTTTGACTTAGAAACAGTAAACCTCATTCCCACTTTGGCATTTGTGAGAATTCAAATGGGATACTTGTACTTTGCAAAAAAGGATCTTTAATGAAGTAATATACATTATTTTCAGGAGATTTATTTGGCATATAACTGGCACTTGATAAATATTTATTGGAATAGTTTCCTTGGAGCAACTGCTTGTTGGCATTGTTCTAGTTACTCCAATTAACTCAGAACAATAAATAAGGATGTATTATGCAGCTATATAAGGTACACATTTTTCTGAACTCTCACAGTTCCCTCATTTAGTCTCAGTTAGGAAAGTTTTGTTTTACCTAAAATCCATTTCACTGTAAGGCAATGTCATTAGAATATGCAGCTTTTCTTTCCATTTTCTTACGGCAACAGCTTGGTCCCCAATCAGTTACTTGAGCATATGTTTATAAGTTCAGAATATACTTATGAGTATAGCTTGCTATTTATTATAGACTAAAAAAAACCCACTCACAACAATTTCCATAGCTTTTTGAGGGGAATGTTTTCAGTTTCTGGTGATTTAGAGGCAACAACCTCAGCCTCAGATGGATGGAAATTTTTTTCTCCCCTAAGCCAGTTCTAGTCAGTGCCTTAATAGCTAGTTGCTTTTTTAATGATATTATTTGTTATCATTATATATATATATATATATAATTTTCTATAAAACTAATAACAGGAAAGGTACCTAAGTGGGAAAATCATCTTTATTGCATCTGTTATTGGAGAAAGACAGAGGTCATAGTATTTTGAGTATTTTCCCAGATAACATTCTCATATTCTCAACTCCCTCCCTCCCTCCCTCCCTCCTTCCCTTTCGCCCTCCCTGCTTCTTTGCCTTATTACATAAAGAATTTGAGGCATTTAATAATATTTTTCATCTGTATCAAAGGATAGCCAACACAATTGCCTATGATAGGTAAAGAAACAAGGCAAAAGTTCTGTATAAATGTCTAATGACTATATTATACACCTGAAACTAATATAATATCATATGTCAGCTGTCATTGAAAAAAATTTAAAATGTAAAACAACAGCAAAAAACAAAAAGAAAATTCTGGAATTCATAATCATTGGCTTCCGTTCACCCGGCTTCCTTCCTCACAGGGAATTATAGTATACATAGTCAGAGTGAACTTGGGTTTAACTACCAGAATCTTTAAAATGAAACAATTTTTAACACAATGCTTAAATAAATTTCTTTTAGACATATTTGGGTTTTTTTTGCTATTGTTTGTAATAAAGTTATTTCCTTGCTTACTGTCTTGCAAAGACTTTTTCACTTCTTGACAAAGAAGAACAAAGGTCACAGATCGATGGTGTGTGCCTGCTGTTTGTCACAATGGGCTGTGTATCGCTTTTCACTCAATTTCTGCAGGTAAGGACTTTCATTTTTAAATAAGTAACTTAGCTATTTCCCCCCTTTCCATGTTAAAATATCACTATAGACTACCTTTTGTTTTAGGGATACGCTTTTGCTAAATCCGGAGAACTCCTCACAAAAAGGCTACGTAAATTTGGTTTCAGAGCAATATTAGGACAAAACATTGGCTGGTTTGATGACCTCAGAAATAGCCCTGGAGCACTGACAACAAGGCTTGCTACAGATGCTTCCCAGGTTCAAGGGGTAAGCTATGGGTGAGATGGGGTGCGGGGTGGGGTTTGTGTATAGGGTTGAAGTAACTGGAATAGGATTTCTGCTTTTTGAGTCTTCAGATAATCATTTGTGTATTTCCTATGGAATAGGACCTCTAGGGATTGGGATAACCCAGAGCCTCATTTCTTCCCATTTCTAATGCTGACAAACAGATAAAAAGCAGTGTCTCCGGCAGTGCCCAGAATGTTTTATGGCACGAGTCGAAGTACATCTGGGTTTTGGATTTCCTCTGAGTCTAGCAATTGAGAAGAACTTTCCTGAGACTCCATTCTCATAAATTTTAGGCCCAAGGGCTCAGATCCACAAGACTTAATAGCGCCCCCTAGAGGGAGGAAGCAAAGAGTGTGTGATAGAAAGCCTCCTTACCTAGGTGCCCAGGGTGCAGTTAGTCTTAGGAAAAGAGAAGCTATTCTGAGCAGCCCAGTCAGGAAACTGAGGGAAAGAAATAAATGATTGCCACCTAGAATCTTGAAGCTTTCAAAGAGTTGTCTTTTTGACTATGGGAGACTAAGCTGTGGTTTCTAAACCCCAGAACCTTCTTCAGGGGAGTGACACACATGTAGAAGTACTCTGTTATAAAACCAGGCATTTGGATTCAAGTGAAGAGAGTCAAGTTTGCTGCCCAACACTTTCTATGAGAATGGAAAAAGAAAAGAAAAAGAAAAACCAACATTTGTTTGTGAGGCTCTTGGAGAAAAAACTCCCTGGATTGATAGTGCTGTACTGTATTTCTTGATTTCAACAGTTCAACCAAAAATATGGATAATGATACAGGAGAATTTCAAAGGAATGTAGAACTCTCTTACTCAAGAGGAAAATTCCTTTTGATCTTTCTAGGCTTTTCCTATGTATACAGGCGAGTACATGTGTTTCCCACAGACTTTGGGTCACTTTAGATATCATTTTGTAGTCTTTCATTTCCCCCCCTAAACCAATCTGATAGGAACATATTTTTGGTCATTATATATTCTGCTACAATAGATTTTCAGTGACTGCATAATTCATCATTTTAATGTATTATCATTTCTTAAAGAACTACCTATTTAGATTTTCCTCCTATTTTTTCCCCCTTATGAGCAATTTATATAATTTTACATCAAGCTTGGCACATCCTTCATTATTTTTTTAGTTCTTAAAGTGTAATCATTGGATTATACTCAAAGTATAATCATTTTGAAAGGTTTTAATATATATTGTATGCTGCTTAAAGAAAGTCTGTACCAATTTCACTGTCATCATCTGAGCATTCTAGTGTCTAGTTCACCTTACTCTTGAACTTAGGTTAAATAAATAAATCATAATCTTATTTCTTCTATTTTTGTGTCCTTCAACCTACAAAGGGCTTTTAAAGGTTATTC
Organism: Aselliscus stoliczkanus; assembly: GCA_033961575.1. Lineage (NCBI taxonomy): Eukaryota > Metazoa > Chordata > Mammalia > Chiroptera > Hipposideridae > Aselliscus > Aselliscus stoliczkanus. The sequence continues at coordinate 120,440,175 of CM066731.1, read as the reverse complement.
ACTCCCACTAGAAATCAGAGAGTAGCACCTAATCATCTCACAAAAATTTTACTAACCCCTTTTTAAAAAAATGTTTTCTAAGAGTTTTTCTAATAATTCATTAAAAATGAGATTACTAGCCTAGGCCAAATTTATTTTAATATTGGTGGAAGGTAGAAATTTGGCTTTTTTCCCTCTTCAAGTTAGAAAGAAAATACTTCCAAAATATATAATACAGATTCCATTTTCCATTGATTTGGAATGCTGCTGCCCATTGTGAATATGAACTTCCCATGTACACTTAGCACTACTATTGGGGATTCTTAATTCTCTTTCATTGATCAGTTTTATCTCTTCTGTTCCAGGACCTTACTGTTTTCTTGTTGTTTTGTTTTGTTTTAGCTGAGCCATCCTGCCACCTGTTGGCAGCTCAGTGGCAGCTCAGCTTGGACCAGGAATTGAACCAGCAACCCTGTTGTTCAGAGCTTGCACTTTTGAGCAAGTTCTTAACCAACTGAGCCACTTGGCCTGCCTAAGGACCTTACTATTTTAATTATTATAACTTTATGATAAGTTTTTATTATCTGGTAAGACAGATCCCTGCTCAATAATTATTTTCCTCTTCAAAATTTCCCCTTATCTATTCCTGGACATTAATTATTCTAAATGTACTTTAAAATTATCTTGACTTCTTCAAAAATTTCATTTTGATTCTGATTAAATACACATACACACACACACACACACACACACGCAGATTGCTTTATGGAGATACTAAAAGTTCCCAAGAGAGACCTTCAAAGCAAGATTTATAGCTATATTACTATATCTCTCTATCTTGTTAGTTTTTTCTTATGTATTTTTTTTTCCTATTTTGAATAGGATATTTTGCTCAATTCTATTTTTAAATAATGTTGTAGGTTGAGACTAACACTAGTACTTTTTGTATGTTTATCTTATAGCCATCTACTTTTTCAAATTCTCTTATTAAATGTAATTTAAATAATTAATATAGTCTCAGATTTTCTAGGTATATAATCAAATTATATGCAAAAATAATTTTATCTATTATTTCCTTTTTCAATATTTAAAGCAATTATTTTCTTCTTGTTTTATTTTATTACTTGAACTTTCAAACACTGTTGAGCAAAAGTAGTAATAGAGGGAGTAGAGGAGATTCTCTTAAGCAAAATTATGTTAAGTATAAAGTATACTTGTCAGGCTACAAAAAAATTTACAAGCCTTGTATAAACAAATGCAAACTATAAAAAATATTTATAACAAGTTATAAAAATATTTATAACATTAATAGCCCTAATATGTGTAGTGCTCCTAAACTTGATAAGAGAACAAAAATCAGCTAGTTAAAATGGTTAAAAAAATAGGTGTATAGACAGGCAGCCCCTCCCTCAAAAAAGGAAATGTAAGAGGAAAATTAACAAACGAAGTATTGTTCAAATTTATTAATAGAGCAATACTAATAAAACAATGCTATACCATTTTCTTACCTATCAGCTTAATGAAAACTATCTTGAATGATAACTTCCTATATTTGCAAAGATGAGGAGAAACTGACACATACAATATTGGTCATAGCATGAATTCTTTCAACATTTTTTAGAAAGTAATCAGGTAGGCAAACCCTCTGACCAAAGTTCATTTATGAGTAAATTCTTTCCTATTGTGTGATAATATTCATTCAAGGGTATTTTCTATATTAACCAAAAAATTAATAAAATCCCCTGGTGAAAACTACCTGAATACCTGCCAATAGGAAAATGATTGAACAACTTATGATACATCTATCTAAAGAATATTAGGCAGCTATTTTTCAAAGTGTTATGTGTAATGATCTGGAGGGATGGGTAAGTTACACTAAGTGAAAAATAATCAAAGTACAAAGTAATATGTAGAGTACGATCACTTTTTTGTAAAAATATATTAATATATGTATATTGTTATATATGTATATATATTAAGTATATATATATATATTTTAAAATTGTTTAAAGTGTCAGTTGAATAAAATGTAAAACGAAACAAAATCATAACATCCCAAAGAAAAACTGCACAGATTTTTTCAAATACTCTATAATGCCTGATAGAGTTTACTAACCAGAAATTGTTTTTGAAAACTGTAGCAAAATATACATAACATAAAATTTACTGTTTTAATAATTTTTATGTACAGTTGCATGGCATTAAGTACATTCATATTGTTATGCAATCATCACCACTATCTGTATCCAGAACTATATGATTCTACTTATATGAAATATCTAGAACAGGTAAATTCATTAAGAAAGAAAGTAGAATAGAAGCTATCAGGAGTGGGGAGAAGGATGATGGGGGATCATTTAACAGGTACAGAGTGTTTGTTGGAGATGATGCACAGATTTTGGGTATAGAGGGTAGTGATGGTTACACAACACTGTGAATGCATTTAATGCCACTGAATTATGCCATTAAATTACATTTAATGAATGGCTAAAATAATGAACATTATGTTATGTATTGGGTTGTCAGAAAAGTCATTATGCATTTTTGCAGTGAAAAACAGAAAAAGTACGTCATGACTTTTCCGACAACCCAATATATTTTACCGTAATAATATTTTTTTAAAACTTATCTTTTTGGCATAAAATAGCCTTTTTACATAATGATACTTGGTAAAAGAGATTGTGTGGCTGAGGTTGGTTGATTGCTTTCGGTTTGCAGGCTGCTGGCTCTCAAATTGGGATGATGGTCAATTCCTTCACTAATATCACTGTGGCCATGATCATCGCCTTCATCTTCAGCTGGAAGCTAAGCCTGGTCATAATATGCTTCCTCCCCTTCTTGGCTTTGTCGGGAGCCGCACAGGCCCGGATGTTGACAGGATTTGCCTCTCAAGACAAGCAGGCTCTGGAGGTTGCGGGCCAGGTAATCTTACAGACCCTTTTCAGGCTGCTCACGACTGAGTAGCTGTCACACACATTGTTAAGAATAAGTGTGTAGTACAAAGATACTTAAGGAAGCTGTTATCCTACAAATATTCATAGTTAACAACCTCCCCCCAACCCCTTTTCAAGTGGGCCCCTGCCCAAAGGCTGCTCTGAAGCAATTTGAGTAGGTGTGGACAAATAGTGGGGGCAGGCTGCCCACACAGAGAGGATCCTCATCTTTTTAATGTCATACCCTTTTAATTTTCACACTTTAGTGTCTGCTAGACTTGTGGCAAATGTCTTTTCTAAATAGAACCATGAGGTACAGTGTAGGTTTCAAATATACTTAGGTTTTAGCTATGCACTTTCAAAAGCATGTTCTAATTAATACCTGGTTATCAGGGGTAAATGAAGGGATTGTGGCATAGACATTTATCAGGTGTAAGCAATCACACACATATATATATACCCTTACTCTTTTAACAAATTCACTATAATCTAGGTTTTGCCTCTTTTAAGAGAGGGAGTGTGCCCACTGCCCAAGTAAACAGAAGCCAAAAGGATTTCGTGTGCCAATGGTGGGAAGTAGTCCACCTTTGTGTCGTTTTTAGAATAGGATCCTAATTCAGAAACAGTATTTATTTACCCTACAGTATGGATTGGAACAAATACAAATTCATAGTATAGACTAAAAGATAAGCTTTATACTTAATTATACTTTATCTTAAGTGATATTTGGTCAGATTAATTTTTTAAGAAAATAGAAGCTAATATTTTAAATTTATATTATTAAATAATCTTTTGTCTCAGAAGACATCTAAAGATACCATTTTTGACATTTTAAATAAATTAAGAAAGAAGCTAAAAAGCTTTCAAGGATACCTCTCCTTTCCCCCTTCCACAGCAACAGGAGGCAACAAAGCCATGTTAATATTAAGTAGAACTTGAGTTTAACTGACAACGTGTCTCATGGTCCATTTGAGTTGGTCTCCAGAAACTTCTTTATGTTCCCGGATGATGCCTTCATCTCTGACTTGTACCAGATCTAGTCCATACAGCAGCTGAAATAACAGGAAAGTAGTTATTTCTGCTCTTTTATACCTAAGACTCTTTTTCGTTCTTCAGATTACAAATGAAGCCCTCAGTCATATCCGCACTGTTGCTGGAATTGGAAAGGAGAAGCAGTTTATTGACGCATTTGAGAGGGAGCTGGAGAAGCCATTCAAGACAGCCATTCGAAAAGCAAATGTTTATGGATTCTGCTTTGGTTTTTCTCAATGCATAGTATTTGTCGCTAATTCTGCTTCCTACAGATATGGAGGTTACTTAATCCCCAATGAAGGGCTCCATTTCAGCTATGTTTTCAGGTGAGGACTACTGGCCAAGGTCATAAAAGATAAACACTGAGAGGAACAGCCTAGTTCTATCAGTTAGCTTTTGCTACTTAAGAAACCATCCCAAACTTGGTGTCTTAAACAGCTGAGATTTATTATTGCTCAAGATTCCGTGGATTGTCGGGGTGGTTCTTCTGGACTGGGCTAATTTAGTCAGGCTTCTGAGTGGGCTTCTGTTTCCACAGGGCCTCTCTCACAGGTGAGCCTGTTTTCTTCACATCATGGCCTCAAATTTCCAAACACAACAAGTGAGAGAAAGCCCCAATGAGCACTTTTCAAGTCCCTACTTATATCACATTTTCTAATATCTCTGTGGTCAAAGAAAGTCATACAACCAACTCCAGGTTCATAGAATAGAGAAACGGAATCCACTTTTTTTTTTGTTTTTTGAGGGCAGTGTCACTGGCCCTCATATGTGGGACCCGAAGCGGGGCCGCTGGCTTCCCAAGCCAGCGCTTAACCACCTCGCCACTTGGCCGGCCCCGGAATCCACTTTTTGATGAGAGGATCCAATCTGTGTTTCCCTTTTACTCTCACTTTTATTTTTACTATCACACTCATAACACTTCCGACACTTGATGGATGTCCTACAATTCAACTTCATTCTGATACCATCTGCCTGGAGATAGGGTCAGATCCCACAATTTAAGTTTCAATCCTACAAGACTACCCGGATCCCTCAGACACCCTGTCTTTCACTGGAGGTGAAATGGGAATAAGACTGAAAGTTCCACCCCTCTAATACGGTTGCTTCTCCTAGCAACCAGCCCCCATCATTAGGTTAAGTAGGGGCTTTCCAAAAGTCACTTCATTAACATAACAAAGACCTTGATCACTCTCCAGATTTAGGAAATTCCAAAAGTTTAGGAGCTCTGTACCTACCAGGAACTGGGCAAAGACCACATCAATATTTCTTATTATAAATCGCAATATCTCAGATAGCAAAGGGGTACGTACAGAGTAATGCATTAACCAATCTACCATACTGGTTCTGCTGAGAAAACCTAGAGGCCTATTCAACATGGTTCACTCTCTTATTTGAACTCTACTTGCAAAGAACACCTGTTTCCAGGTGACTTCTCCTAGGTGGAGACAGCAAAGACCATTCAGGGAATTATGTTCCTTTCTTATAGCCGGAGCTGCTGTACTAATAAGATTAGCTTTGAATTCAGTTTCGCACATTTCCAGAGGTAAGAGCCTAAGTATGTCAGGCACCAAGGGGACTGGGCGCTCATGTATATGGGTGTGGTGTGCTGGGCTGGAGAACGTTAGAGGGTTAAGGGGAGATGGTCTGAGAAAGTCTTGGAGGGCATTAGGAAAAGTGCTACCAATAGAAATCTATTTTGGGGGCGTTCATCCTTACTGAAATCATAAGTTCTGTTTTCTCTCACCTTTGATCTTTCTCCTAGAAATATAGGAAAAATTTTTTCTCCTGCCCTAGTATACCTGTCCCAACTAGGAAAGTGTCTTTTTAAAATTTTTGCACATTTAGAGCTACTAACTTAAATCAGAAATCACAAACTGTTGATTTGTTTAGTTTATGTAAGATTTTTAAAGAATTATTTGCAAAAATGTAAACATTTGGTGAATAGAAAAAGCTCCTAATTTCTGGATTCTCTTTAAAAAATGAAAGATCACCTTCCACCATTTCCCATTTTATTTCAGTTGCTTTTCATGGCTTTAAACTTTGGACTAGGGATGTTTGGGTTTGCAAGTCTGGTCTAAAACAATTCCTTCTTATGAAGTGAGCAGTAAAACACACAAAGACACTGCCCACCCCCCCCACCCCCCGCCACATCACCGACGCAGGCTCTCTGTGCCTAGCAGTGCAGGTGGACAACTTGGAGGGGGCCCTGGCACCATAGTCTACACACAACAGAGCTATCTCTCACCATGTTTACCTTTCATGTATTCATTCACTCATTTGCTCATTAATTACACACATGTTGAATATAGTTAGAGGCTGAGCCAAGCAGAAGGATACAGGCAATTATATTTTTCTCATACTGTCAGAAGCATGAATTAATTACATGCATGCTTGGTACACATTGATGCTTATATCACCAATCATTCTTTTTTACACACTTATGATAGTTTCAAACAATGTTAGCATTATAAAAATATCAATGCAATCTGATGATCTTTCAAGCCCTCTATCTTCCCTCTGCTGACAAGAAGTCTTTTCTCAAACACACACACACACACACCCACAAAAAGTCTATTGTACTTAAAGCAGGGTTTGAAGGTCTGAGCCTCACCTTTCTCAATCCTCCTCTCACCCTATTTTCATAGAACACAATTTGAGAACTGCTAAAATCTTCAACCCCACGTTCCCAAGTAGGTCTAAAATGACCTGCCCAAGACTGCTCAGTTCTTTCTTAGGAGAACCAGGGCTAGCCTCCCAAACTCCTGCCTCTTATGTCACTACACTAACCACAGTACACCCCTCTCTACCTGGGTGTCTGTTCAATTACAGGGTGATCTCTTCAGTTGTACTGAGTGCAACTGCTCTTGGAAGAGCCTACTCTTACACTCCAAGTTATGCCAAGGCTAAAATATCAGCTGCACGCTTTTTTCAACTGCTGGATCGACGACCTCCAATCAATGTGTACAGTAGAGCAGGTGAAAAATGGGTAAGTAGTGAGATGAGGGTATAGAGGGTGTGTGTGTGTGTGTGTGTGTGTGTGTGTGCGTGTGCGTGCGTGCACACGCAGAAGAGCCACTAGGGCTGGTCAAATACCACCACAGCTTCTAAATTCCTGCAGTATATAGGTTCATTCATATGTACTCAGAATGGACAGTAGATTTATAAATGTAAAGAAATAAAGTAAATTAGCTTTAAAAATTATTCATAAAGCAGGCATTTGAAAATGACAATGATATCTGTGAATGCTACGGTAAATTATGTATAATAAAAAACACACTTAGTTCCAGAATAATAAAGCTCCCCAACCACCATGTGTTCCATTGGTATTCTGGTATGGAATGTAGAAAAACCTATTCTTCCTGATCAATAATATTGATTTGACTCATGTTTACCTGGGTTCAAGTTTTAGCTCATATGGACTCCCAGAAAATTAATTTGATTATAACAAAATATCTAATATCTTTTTTTCTAACTGATAAATGATAAATGAGCAAGTCCCCACAGGTGTATTTTAATCGTCCCTGCCTATTTATTAATATCTGAGTATGTTCAACACAGCAAAACAAACCTAAACCTTAGAAAAGCTAAACTAAATTCAGACACCTTTTAAAATTGGTCAAAGGACCTGTTTCTCTGTCAGCTCAATAAAAGTTAAGTCTCTATGTAGTCTATTAAACATCCATTTCTAGAATTCATAATTCAGATAGTACAACTGAAGGTATTCACCTTTGCAATGTGGGGCTCAAGTAACTTTCTCTCTAAGTCATTTCAAGTGTAATGCTATTATTTTAATCTTTGTGGAAATAGATCTGTAGGAGTTTGGACAGTTACTGGCTTCTGTATTATGATCATAACCTTCTAGCTATTCTCTTCCATTTGACATTCTCCCAGAATGTCTATTCATGGATGACAAGGAAATCCCCTTACGTTAGAATGGGAATAAGAAATCAAATATCTTTAATTTCACTGCTTAAGTCTCCCTTTTTTCTACACCTGCAAAGATAGGGAATAGAATGCAGTTTCATTAAATTGCTGTCTTTACACTTCACACTGCGGCAACATCGGTGTTGAAAGTATCTTAAGCAGGGGTTTAAAACTCAGATGAAGGTGCATTCTCAATATTCTAGAGTCTGGTAGGAGTGTATATAATTCTAATCTTTCCATCCATAGGACAACTTCCAGGGGCAGATTGACTTTGTTGACTGTAAATTTACATATCCTTCTCGACCTGATATACAAGTTCTAAATGGTCTCTCAGTGTCAGTTAGTCCAGGACAAACACTGGCATTTGTTGGAAGCAGTGGATGTGGCAAAAGCACCAGTATTCAGCTGTTGGAACGTTTCTATGACCCTGATCAAGGGAAAGTGGTAAGCAATGCAAATGCTTTTGAGAATTTTGCTTTCTTCAGACGATGTCCAACCCCTAAAAAGTGGTCTTCGAGCTTGGGCCTTGGCAGACTCACTCTGAAGCTCTCGCCTTAAACACTCACCCTTATGGAAATTTTCTAGTACCAGTCATCTGCTGGTTGACCTGACTCTACCTCTCAATTTCTAATATCATATTCTTCCCAGTTCCAGATGGACTGCTGACCAGTTCGGCAAAGAAAACTGGGCACACTGCAAAGCTGGAGATGAGTGTATTTAACAGAAGCATTCACTTACCCGTAAATGAAGCAGAAAGTACAAACTAATTAGGAGACTAATGACTGGGAACGGAAAAAGCAGGGGTGATAACAAACACAATGACAAATGAACAAGAAAGGGGATTTAGTCTGAAAAAATCTGAGACAAGCCTGGTTCAAGAAGCTTAAGTCTAAATAATATAAAGAATTCAAATTGGTAGTCATGCGCCATAAAGCTTTTGCAAGGATATTTGAAAAATGGTGGATTGCATTGTTGTTTATTTTTTACGGCATTTCTTTCCCTTGTCTCTCCTTCTTTTTTTTTTTTTCTTTCCAAATAACATATGCAGAGGAGTACAAAATAAAATAAGAAATAGTTGTAATAAAAAGCAACTTTTTATTCTACCCTCTTCACCACCACCCCCATTTCTCTGCTCAGAGACAACTATTTTTAACCACTGATGTGTTTTGATCTCCCAGTGATTGCATCAGTGTCTCTAAATACTATGCTTATGCTGCTGTTTCATGATCTAACAAATTTAGATTCTGTTGACTTATTCTCAAGAGATGGAAATTTAGCTTAACCTACCCACTCCCTTTCTTTCCCCCCACCTCTTCCCAATATAGACACATCACTTTAAAAAGTCCCTCAATTTGTAAATTTAACTAATACACTTCTGTTTCTTTTCCACCACCTGTACATAACATCTCTTAAATTATCCCTTTCTAAGATGGAACTATTAACAATTCCTTTATTTTCACCCCTTCCTCCCTCCTTTTACCTGTCAAGTCCTAATACCCATACTTTTATATGATCAAGAATACAAAATGCTTACATTCTCTTTATAACATTTATTATCTTTCATGCTTCCTCTCTACACTGATTCTAAAAGTTGAAAATCAATTAACAACTTTTATTATAATTAGGTAAATATTGTTTATCCAATAGTCAAGTAGTGAGGTACATTAGCATTACATTTTCTTTCTTGATTGTTTTTCTGAAAGGCTGTCCTTTTTTTTTTTTTTTTTGCATTCTTTGCCTTTATAAAATCTTTAAGTTACTTCAGTGTCTCTATCCTGCTACCTATACTGAAGCACCTGATACTTTCTCTCATTTCTGCCACTACCTAAACTAATTAGAGGTTCACTTGCTGAACAATTGTCACACTATGAGTTTCCAGCAATATATTTTTAGATTAGAGCCATTATTTCCTAGTTCCCATATCTTCCTCTTTCTTGGTTTTCACTCTCATTATATTGGAGTGCATCTGCAAGTGGTTTTCTAGGAAATGATTCAGAGGCATGGGTCTGAAAATGTTTTATTCTGCTTTATACTTGACTGTTTTCTATTAATACTTTGAAAAAGGCTTATCTATTTCCCTCAATAGTAGAATCTTCATTGCAATGAGAATTGATAACATTATGAAGAGAAATACCAAGAGAAATTTGGAAGAGGCAGCTAAAGATTCCCTTGCATAAAGCAAAGCAAGGCAATAAGTAGATATTGGTAGAATCCAGGAAATTATGAACGTAAGGAGTAAGAGTTGATTTTCTATAATTTATAATCACTTCTGTTATTAATTTTAGGTGTAGAGATTTTAATTTTTTGAAAGTATTGGGTGACTGATGAATCCAGAAAGTAACATTGCACTTGGGATCTGATCTACGTAAAAAAGAGGGTCCAGTTTCCAAAAATACCAGTTCTACCATGTTTGTCATGCAGGTCAATTGTGAACTGCTTGACATGCAGAGACCTGAATGCTTCATGTTTGACTCTCCATCATTAACATGTATATTAAGTATATTTCTCTGAACGTGTTCAGTGAAAGTTCTGGTCAGAGGTAGAAAGCAATGCCCATGAAGTAGTCAATATGATTCTTTGCATTTCACAAACACAGTATATTTTGTTATATCCTTGTAAAACACTCCTACAAACATTTTAAAGTAGAAATGTAAAAACCAACCTTTTATGCAATTTTAAAAAATCTTCTTTGTTTTTAAGTAAGCTACCAAATGCAGGCATTCAGCCTTTTCAACATTTAATTGGACACCTATGGTGTGTGGTATGGCACTGGGCCCCGTGGGAGGTTCTAAGGAGTGTGAAGCATGTCTTCTGTCTTCTAGGAGCTTACAATATTCACACCTTCATATTTAAGTATTAAATTGTGCTTTGCAGATTGTAAGTACTATGAAAAATGAATAGGGGAAGATGATAGAGGCTAATCGTTGAGGAATGCATTATAATTTTTCTTATTTGCTTTTTTCATTGCCAAGAAATTATAAAAAATATAATATTTCCCACTATTTAATATAATTTTTTTCTGAGTTCATAGGGCCTAATACTTTACTATAGTATTGTTAGACATACTGTACCTTTACTATTCTAGGACTTTGAAGTGAACCAGCTCAAATGGTAGATATTTTGAGTTCCTGTACTTAACTGCCTAACCAGGCTGTGAGTTCCTAGAAAACAGAAATTATGTTTTTTCTATGTAGTAGGCAAAAGACTGCCTACCATGGTGCCTTTGTGACAGGTAATTCAATATGTTTGTTGATTAATTAAGTGAATAAATGTACATTCTTACTTGATTCTACGATCTCGGTGATTCAGAGGGTAGTGTTAGTAAAATCAAGGAAACAGTTTTAATTCTGATGTTGTCCAATATCATTAACTAGAAAAACTCATTTCATAACCTGTGGAGCCTCAAAATTGAGCAATTCTGCAAACTTGTGGAGGATGTGCTGCATCAAAGTATAAGGGGAAAAAAATTGTTTTAACTACTTGCTGTCCTGAGTGCATTTGTACCACCTGTAGAGCTAGAGTTTGGAAAACTAACAAAACCACAGTCTGATCATAACTTTGACACCATTCCTGACAAGCACTGCCTCCAGAGGTCAAAGGCAACATGATTTATTTCCAAGAGCCCTAGGATTGTTGTCTCTTAAGCAAACATTCTGCATAACACTAATTATAGAATATGAACTTTCCTCGCTGCTGGAATTCTAAACGTTAACGTCCTGATTGTCACCTCTGTTGACAGATGATAGACGGGCATGACAGCAGAAAGGTAAATGTTGAGTTTCTCCGCTCGAACATTGGAATTGTTTCCCAGGAACCAGTGTTGTTTGCCTGTAGCATAATGGACAATATCAAGTATGGGGACAACACCAAAGAAATTCCCATGGAAAAAGTCATAGAAGCATCAAAGCAGGCTCAGCTGCATGATTTTGTCATGTCACTCCCAGAGGTGAGTACCAAGTCAGAGTGGTTCCCTATGCAAGACAGGGATGGGGGAAGTAGAATGACCAAAAAGTATGATTTGGGCTCAAGGAGAAGGTCAAAGGCAATACAATTTATTTCTCAGTGCCTGGCGATTATCTCAGTCTTTTAAGCACAATAAATTGTTCTTCATAAACATACGTTTTAGTCTTGGAAAGTATTATATTATCCAATGCAAAGAAGAATGCTATAGATTTTGTGATACATAAAGCCGTAGTACATCCAGCATCAGCTTAGCATAGTGAACAGAATGCTGAGATTTGGAGCAGACTTCAGTTTGATTCCAAGCTCTATCACTTACTAGCTGTGTAACTTTGAGACAATTACTTATCTTTTCTGAGACTCAGTCATCTTCAAAAACTAACATTAAAATGAAAGAATATCCACAATAGCTATACAAAGAAAGTTGTTGCTGTTATCATTGTCATCATCACAATTTCTTCACTTCGTAGAATATACCATAGGTAGTAGGGTAAGTTGCATCTGTCTCAATGTATCTCACTTTTCCAGAGCCAAGTTTGAACTTAGCACGATATCGACTCTGAATTTTTCCATCTACCAAGATTCTCTCTTAGTGGTTGATCCCCCCACCAAAAAAATTAACACATGGAAACTGAATTTTAAGAGCCAAATACTATGTTTAAATTTTGCCACTTCTTTCTTTGAAATACCACTGGGAAATAACTTTTCTTTGTAAGTGATTATGTTTATAAATTCTGTGGTGTTTGTGCTGGGGTATTTTTTCCCCTTTGCTCTTTTCACAAAGGCCCCTGAGTCTTAGGCTCTTGGTCTCATTCTAACTTGGGTAGCTTAATCCACTGGCATGTGGACATTACTATTTGCTGTATCCTAAATGCAAAGCAAAGCTTGTGTGTCCCCTGGAAGAATAATTTATTCCAAAAATCTTTGTTGAGCACTTGCTCATTTTGTGGGAGGACACCGACGTATAGTTGGTTTATTGCCTCTTTCTCATACAGACTTTCCTATAATACCTTTCACTGAGCCCTTTTTCTTCACAAGGACAAAGTAGGCTATTATGGTTCTCACTTAGGCAAGCAGAGGCAGACCTTGTTGTGGAAGGCAGGCAGAGTAGTGAGTAGTCAAGGACAAGGGCTCAGAAACTAGATACACCTGGATTTAGATTTCGTCATCACTGTTTGTCTTTACAATTTTCTTACCTGTCTGTGCCTAAGCTTTGTAATCTGTAAAATAGGGAAAGAATGATTTCTGTGAATATTAAGTGATAATCTGGCTAGAATAGTGAGCACAATGTCTGATGCATAGGAAACAGTCTGCGAATGTTAACTATTTTTTATGTAGTTATGACAGGCGTCTAGCTAGGAATTTTCCTTCTTAATTTCATCTAAGACTCACATTAATATCTGCATTTTCAGAATAATCTGTACCTTAAAGAAATTTAAATGATTTGTCAATGATTGCAGAGGTAGTAAGCAGCAGAGTGGGGATTCAAACCTAGGCTTGTGTTCTGGAATGGTGCCTCCTCAGCCTGGGACTGGACTAGATCTCTCAAAAGGCCCTTCTGTTCCTAGGACTTTTCTGTCTCAGAAAGATCTTCCACACAGGATTTTGGAAATCAGAGAGGATCTCATACATGGGGAGAAAGAGATCAGAAATACAAACCTAAAAGAAATGTAGGGAAGGAGATATAAAGCTTCCTTGTTTCCCAACACAAAAGGTCACGAACTCCATATTTTTCTTCTATTTCTAAATGGATTTGACATCCTATATAGAAGGACTCATTCACTATTCCCAGTTCAAAAAAACAACAAATGGTTTAACTTCATAGAGGGGTCATGAATATGGGCTGCAGACAGCATAGGAGCTTCTGTTTTTCAAACTTGCCATACTTTTTCCAGAAATATGAAACTAATGTTGGGTCCCAGGGGTCTCAGCTCTCTCGGGGACAGAAACAACGCATTGCCATTGCCCGGGCCATTGTACGAGATCCCAAAATCTTGCTACTTGATGAAGCCACTTCTGCCTTAGACACAGAAAGTGAAAAGGTATGTATTGATTTCCTAAAGTCTTAGATCATTATAAATGACTCCTTTGCTGTAGTATTTATCCTTATAAAATGGCACTATTTTCAATTTTCTGATTCATTAACTAGAAATTGCCACCACCTTGTGGAGCCAAAGGACAATAATCTAGAGAAAGTGATTTAAAATAGGATTGCTTGAAATAGAATATATATATATAGAAATAAAATATATATATATAGAAATAAAATATATATATATAGAAATAAAATATATATATATAGAAATAAAATATATATATATAGAAATAAAATATATATATATAGAAATAAAATATATATATATAGAAATAAAATATATATATATAGAAATAAAATATATATATATATATATATATATATATATATATAAAACTTCAAAATAAAAATTGTTTTTAAGATTCTTTAGGCTTGGTGACATTTGTTTTGTTTTGTTTTTTTGAGGGCAGTGTCACTGGCCCTCATATGTGGGACCCGAAGCGGGGCCTCTGGCTTCCCAAGCCAGCGCTTAACCACCGTGCCACTCGGCCGGCCCTTACCCCTATGTTTTTTTTTGTTTTGTTTTGGTGACATTTTTTTTTAAGGGCAAATAATTAGGTTTCTTAAGCAGAGAAAAATAACCCAGGTCATCTGTTGGGCATTTCATATTTTATGATTCTAAAGTTATGTGTCAGAGCAGGTGGGCAGCATACAACAGAGTAAGAGGTGGTATCTGATGTGCAGTTTGCATAAAAGGAAATGCAACTGAGCAAAACACAATTATGACATTTATCATTTATTAACTACTTAAAATCAGGATTCCATTTTGGAGAGTTAAAATGTCCTCAATGAAGAACAAGATCAGGAATGACCAATGACTGTTACCTTGCCTTATTTCCTTGGTTTCATTTTAGCAAACTGAACCATCAGGTATTTTAAAATTGCATAATGACCTCATAGTTTGGTTCATTCTTACCCCACTGAAATTTCTCAGCCTGTGGGCTGCAATTCAAACCACTGATACATTGCATTTAGTAAATACTTATTTATTTCATCTCAAGCCTTTGCGTTTAACCCAGCAATGTTACTCAGGTGGTATTAAACAGAACTCTTACATTGGTGGGCTGGGAAACAAGCATATGTCTTTGCATTAACTTCCCATCTTTTCTTTGCAGACGGTACAGGTTGCCCTGGACAAAGCCAGAGAAGGTCGGACCTGTGTTGTCATTGCCCATCGGCTGTCCACCATCCAAAACTCAAATATCATTGCAGTCGTGTCACAGGGGCTAGTGATTGAAAAGGGAACCCATAAAGAATTGATGGCCCAGAAAGGAGCCTACTACAAACTAGTCACCACAGGAGCCCCCATCAGTTGACCTGACTCAAGAACTTCACAAATAGATGATGCACCAATTACAGGAATGCCATGGGTTTTGTTTTTTCCTTTTAGGAGAAATGATGATATTTTACTTTTACGCACATTGTCATATATTGAGATCCAAGCTAATTTTAATGATCTTCAAAATAATTTAGTTTTAAATATCTGTATATAGAAAATGGAACAAACCTGATCCAGTGTGAGTGAAAAGCCATAGTCTAGCAGCTGCTCAGCACCACTCAGTGCTTTGTCCATGCAGGGGCCAATCCCCATTACTACATGGCAATTAGCGAGAACCTTGAAGTAAATGAGACTTTGAACTCATCAAGCCAGAGGAGTTTTGTTCTTTTTTTCATTCTTGAGCCTATAATTTGTCAGCCCCAAGACAATAAATGTGGGGAATGTCCATCCTTCCAATTAGGATAGAGCAGCGCCTTTCAATCGAAATATAATATGAGCCACTGATGCGAGCCATATATGTAATTTAAAATTTTCTAGTCTCATTAAAGAGAGGAAAAGGAAAAAGGTGAAATTAATGTTAATAATATATTTTATTTAACCCAATATCCAAAATATTGTCTCCACAACATGTGCTCAATATAGAAATCATTAATATTTTAAATTACTTTATCATATTAAATGTTCAAACACTGATGTATATTTATACTTACTGCATACCTTAATTCAGACTAGCCACATGTTAAGTCCTCAGTAGCAGCATATAACTAGAGGCTACTCTATCGGACAGACAGGGTTAGAATATCCAGGTTCATGGATTTCCTGGTCTGAGCCTCAGTTGTTCCTTTATGATTCAAATCTTATAAAAACATGACCCCAGCTTCTCCCTTGAAACATATCCATATATTGTACTCAGAAACTTTGGAAAACTTATTTAGGCAAAGATCATATGCCCATTTGGACTAACAAGAGACCTTAGTCAAATCAGACATCATGGTGTCAGAAGTTACAAATAGAATCATATTGGCCCTTATTAGTGTGGTTAAAATTCTTTACATCATTCCTTCTATTGATTCACCTGGTTGAGTTGAGTGGCCAGAAGGGAAAGAACCAAGATTGTTTAGTGTGGCACAATGTAACTTTAAAAGCTGTCATATTATCTAATTCCCCTGAGGCCCTCTTTCCCAAGTAAGTTTAGTTCCAATTAATGTATAAGAATTATTTATGATTTTTTTCTATGAAGAATTCTTATGAATTATTGGAACAGCACATTTTCTAACTTATTTTGAGAAGAGAATTTCAATCATTTGGTGCATCTCAAAATTACATGGAAGCAGATGACCATAAACCAGAAATGCTACCACTTTTTGAGAAAAAAATGGAAGAGTTGGCCTCTAGATTCTTTTGTCTAGAAGCTCTTTTTCATACATTTACTCTATATCTACTCTACATGTGCTTTTAGGAAATTATTTCAATGAAAAGACTCTTTGAATTTAGTGGGGCTTTCATACATATAATTTTTAGCAATTATACGCTCATTTAAAAATATAGATCCTGGAATATTTTGATACTGTGTCCTGAAAGAGAAAAATACATAGGATCAAAATCAGACATAGTTTGTCACATATTTATTAATGAATTAAATGTAAGTTTCCTAAGAAAATATCAGAACATTCTCATCAGGTTGGTTTTTGGATTCCACCTCATACCTCCAACTAAGTGTTGGATTTATTATGATTTCTTATGCATTTAGAATCTTTCTGTAATCAGGTCACATAAGGAGGTTAGTAGAGATTAAAAACTTGCAAATTAGGTTGCTGTTTCCAAACACATTTTAAGATAAATTTACATATGCGTGTGTGCGATTATAAAATAAGCATTATGTTTATTTGTATTTACTTTAAATTTTCAGATCAAGTGAATAATCTCACCTACCTATAAGAGAGAGCAGATGAAAGTAACTTAAACAAACTTTGAAACCCAATTCCAATTTCTTTCACACTGTGTTCAATTAAAAGCCTAATTAATTTAAATGGATGGACTGTAAATAAAGCAGTGCACATGATTAACATCTAATTGGCACTGGCCAACATTATAATGTTCTCATTAGTGAGTTGTATGGTATCCTCAGGCTCATAATGAGTAATCAGGGTACACATGATTGGCATGTAGCTGTCTGGATGCAATTACTCAATGCAATAAATCAGCACTCGGACAAAATTTTCAGTAGATAAAGGAAGAAGAGAATACATAGCCAGCTGGTGAATTGGCAGTTCCCTCCCATTTATAATTCAGGTACAGCTCCTACTCCCAGATACAAAGAGATAAATGTGAGGACAACAGAATAGCTGGAGGCAGAAAGAGAAATACCCACCCACGGTGACCCAGAACAAGTGCCTACAATTATTAAGAATGATTACAGAAAAGAGAAAATAATGCTATTGTATTGGTTAAGAGTATATATTTTTGATATATCAAGTATGGAATCAAAGCAAGAGATAAACAATGTTTTCATAAAATTCCTTAGAAGTTGAAAATTCAATTAATCATTTATACCTCAAGATAATATTCACAAAGCATTTTATAATATAGAAAGCATTTTGCCTTCATAATCTTTGTAAGTTTTTGTGAAACCATCTAGCAGGCTGCAGAGAAGAAATGCAGCTATAAGTTGCATTCATTGTTACATATATATATGAGAAGTCCCCATGGTAGGCGTCACAGGTTTTCTCACTGGACAGCTAATCCTACACCCTTTTCCCTTGCTTGCCTCTATTACAGAAGCTGGGAAGTAATTACCTTCCCAGACTCCCTTGCAGCCAGGGGAGGCCATATGACACTGTTCTAGTCAATGAAATATAGGCACAAGTCTCTATGAAGGCTGTCCCTTTTGGGATAAAGCCTATGATTAACAGAGCCTCTTTTCCTTCCACAATTTCTTCTTTCCTGCATGCACAGTAGCCATGCTGTGGTCATTTGGACATTTGGACCATGAATGGCGGAACATGAAGATGGACTGAGCCCGATTTCTTGACATCCTTGAGAAGTTGCTCCGGCTTGGATTGCCTACCACCAGCCATTCTATTACACAAGAAAAAGATACCTCTCACTTGTTTAAGTTCTGGAGTCATTTTTTATAGTTGTAGTTGTTAATTATGGATTAACACAATCTTAATAGATACAATTAGATTTTTATTAGTAAAAATACTGAAACATAAGTATAAAGAAAATAATGCCATGTTCAAGTATTGATATGTGTTTAAATGACCTTAAAATATGACTTTATATGTAGAGTATTCAAAAATTATTGATGGAAAGAAGGAATTAATCCTAGTCTCCTTTTAAATGTCACTGCTATGAAAAGGAGATATCATTTGATGCAAATCCTTGCAGCTTATTTCGTGGTTTCCAGGAACATTCCATGTACCCTGCTTTATTATGCTTTACATGAACGAGACTTTTACTTAGGGACTTGGTGTTTTGTGATTATGCTTTCTCATCCTCTCACATGATAAAATTGGTGTTAGATTGGCAGGATATAGCCAGAGTTGAAAAGAAAGTGATTCAAGAAGATAAATTTGAAACAGAGTAGGTTAAAAGAGATGGGGAATAATATTACCATCTAACTTATAGCTGGATATAGTCTCAGTTCAACCTTCTAAGCCCACAGGCCAGAGATAGCCCTGGCATCACAGCTACAGCAGGTGAGCCTGGAAGCCCTGGGGACCTCCCCCAGGGAAAGGCCTATATTGAAGTCATCTTTTCGTATCCAGTACCTTAAAGAATGTAATAAGTGTTTGTCAGATAGGTGGGTAGGGGGATTAGAAAGAAAATGGACAGAAGGGGCCCTGTGTGAGCCTTAAGAAGGTTGTAGAAGCTATTTGAAACTGGATCTCTAATTTTCATTTAGCATGCTCATCCTCAAAAATCTTGGTATCATTTGGTATTAGAATTTGTTGCATTCAAGAAGCACATTACAACAGCCATGAAGAATTAAAAAATAAACTTTATCTTTATGTCTTGGAGAGATCTGTAATTATTCCACAACAAACTTACTAAAATGTTATTTCAATTTCAAACTTTTAGTCACTTTCTTCACACAGTGCAGCTGGTTAAGCACCTCCAACTCTCCTCCCACAAAGCAAACCTCTTCTTCCCTTCTTCTCACTCAACCTGTTGTTATCTCTTCCAGCAAGAAGAAGAAATGGAGCTGGCAATTTAACTATAAAATCTCTTTTGTAAGAGAGGTGAGCAGAAACTCTATGAATATTCTCATGTTAATAATTTTACCCTATAACATTAGTTATATTATTTCATATCTCTATGCATCTCTTTTCATAGCTATAAAATTCAGATTCTAGTTAGAATAGAATGTTTTAAAGACCAAAATGCATTGTATAAATCTAAAATTGTTTATTATAGAAGCGAATTACAAAATGGAGTACTCTTTAGGTTTTACAGGCTGTTCATGGCATGTAAGTAAAATTTAATATGCTCTGGCTCTTCTTCCAATTTCATTGAATGAGATCCTTGGAATTGTAGAATGTCAGAGCTGAAATTAACCTTCCATTCTAAGCCCATCTGAAGCCCCTGATTTGAGAAATTTAGTCAACTGAGCCCACCAATGTTAAGTGGCCTCCCAGCATCACAGTGGTTAGGTGCAGAATCAGACTAGAATGCAGGTGTGATAACTCTAATCTGGGTCTTGCTACCAAACTCTCCAGTCTTTTGTACTTCTGTCTTTGAATTTTCTAGCACCCTATAAGACCCACAGAGGGATATGTGGCTCCACCTTTTGATTGGTCAGCATGAGCAGGGTATCAACATTCCAATGCGAAAACAATAAGATGCACAATAATGTCTCATAAACTCAGACAGAGAACATTTACTTTTCCTTTGTTAAGTCAATGCACTCTTCATATAGAAAGATAGCAAAGCCTCTACCATCTTTCATTCAAAAAAATTGTTAAAGGCAGAGTTTGGAATGATTCTGTAGCAAAAGAAATTTCCAGGATCAGATGTTTTTTTTTCTGAGGGCAGTGTCACTGGCCCTCATATGTGGGACCCGAACCAGGGCCGCTGGCTTCCCAAGCCAGCGCTTAACCACCGCACCACTCGGCGGACCCCGGATGCTTTTTAATGTAGAACTATTCAGCTTGAGGGCAAGGGTGGTGTCTATCTAAAAGGCAGTGATGGGTGAAAAGAAAGTCCGCCTTTAGATAACCCCTTCCATTAATGGCAGGATGTGTGAGCAAGAATGACAATCTGGCCAATACTGTTCATGAGACACAGGCTGAATCCAGGAAAAAGTCATTTCTTTAGACAGAAGTTAGAGTGTGATTGGCCCAATTGACGTGCAAGGATAGGTGAGAGCCAGAGGAGGAAAGAAGCTCATCTTCTTAGTTCTAGGTTTTTGTTCCAGACACATATATGGCCTGCTCCTGCAGAGTGCACAGACCGTCCCAGGGCAGTAGCTTCTGCTCTCACTTGGGCCAGCACTGGCAATGGACTGAGCTACTGCCCGAGCAAATGCTGATCGTGGCTGTCCCTGGTCTGTGCTGAGTGGGTTCGGCAGGACCACAGCTGCTGCCCTGCACTCCTCACCTTCCCCTGTCCAGGCTGGTTCCTTGGGGAAATAGCATGGGGTTTTTTTTTGTTTTTTGTTTTTTGTTTTAAGAGGGCAATGTCACTGGCCCTCATAAGTGGGATCCGAACCGGGGCCACTGGCGGTCCAAGCCAGCGCTTAACCACCGCGCCACTCGGCCGGCCCTAGCATGGGTTTTGAACTGAAGACAGCCTCTTTTCAGAAATGGCATGGCAAAATGTTAGAAGAAAAGAAAAGATACTAAGAAATTGAAAAATTCAAAACAGAAAATAACTCATCAGCTTTCTGCTATCTTTGGTAACTTCAGTCTTTGAATTTTCTCCCATCTTGAGAACAACAATCACTTCTGTGCTGCCAAAGGAAATGAGATGTGATTTCTTCTCAGTCTATTACTGTGATCTCCATCAGAGAACAGAAAGGACAGTAATTAGTGCTCCACATCAAACCAGCCTCAAATGGGACAGAAACTACATTTGTCCTGCGCGGAGCTAAAATGAATCACTTCTAATGCTTAGAATTTTCCCACAAATTGCTGCAATTTGGCAGAGGTTTCTGGAATTGTTGTTTCTTGTAGAACTTTCCTGCTGTTAACAATTTTTTTTAAGCAAAACAAAATAAAGTCTTTAAAAAAAAATTATCAAGTAGCACCACATTACCTTCAATGTGGAATCGCCACTGGGAAACATTAAAGGTAAGGGGATAGGGAAAGATTAGAAACACCAAAACACCCTCTTAGTTTCGTAGCAACATTGAGGTCCAGGTATTCATCCCAAAAGCTGTTTGCAATTTCCAGGGTGAATAGGACAGTCGTCAATGAGGGCAAAATCCTCAGGTGCAACTGGACACCAGTAATATAGTACTTTTTAGAACAGTTTCTGAATAGCTGTAGAAGTACCAGTGACCAGCATACAGGTATGGTAGGCCCAGGCAAACAGGATGACTTGGTCAGAAAGTCATCCAGCCACCCAAAATGTCATTATGATGATTGGGTAAAACTCCACCCAGTTTTGTGGCCCATAGAGGGTTTCCAGGATACGGTGCGGGGAGGAGGAATCCAGACTCCCTGATTTGAGGCAACAGAGCTAAGAGTCTGGGGAGGCCAAGGCAGCTAGAGCTCATAGGACAGTGGAAGGGAGAAGGGGGCTGCACAGAGAAAGAATCCCAGTAATCTCTAGAAGTCTTCCCTCAAAAATGCAGCAGAGGCTACTGATAACTTTTTATAGTCACTTTAATCCTTCAAGCCCCAGAAATGTTTAATGTCAGTTACCATACAAGTTAAAGTTCTTAAAAAATGTGTAAAGATCACAATGGGGTTTACCTATCACCATGAATGTTTTATACCTTGTTAACGGTAACTATTGGGTTGTCGGAAAAGTCGTGATGCATTTTTGCAACGAAAAACATAGAAAAAAATACGTCAAGACTTTCCCGACAACCCAATATTATTATTTTTTAATCTGGAACATGAACATTTGTGACAAAGTCAAAAGACCTCTAGGCTGACATGTGAATACTTTGTCCATGTTCTGCCAACAGATCAATTTTTTCATATAAAATAAAGCAGTTAATACTGATTCATGTTGTCTCACAAGAATGTGGTACAGGTGACAATATTAAAAAAGTACATTTTTTTGCAGGGGGTGAAGCACTGTAGGACTCATGCTATTCAATTCAGTAGACACGTGACTATTTAAATTTCAATTAATTAAAAGTAAATACAATTTTAAAAAGGAATTCCTCAGTTGCATTTGCTGCATTTCAAGAGCTCAATAGCCACATGTAGGTACTAACTACCATTTTGGACAGCACAGATATAGAATATTTCCATCATTGTGAAAAGCCCAATTAAAAAGTGCTGGAATATACAGTTTTGATATACTTAAGAAATGAATCACATTTGAGAACCAAGTTATTTGATTTTCTTTTATATCAAGGTTTTTTGCACATGTATCTACCAATTTGATCTTGAATTCATTTACAGATTTTGAATAAATATAAAGCACTTAGAGCTATAACTTTGAGTTTCAAGGGCATCTTATAATAATTTTTTAATTTCCCTTCTGCTATACTGAAATAGATCCAGAGAAGGCACCAATTTAACCTTCTAAGGCAGATGTCCAATTACTAGGTTGTCAAAGGAAAGGGATTCAGCACTCTTTTTGATAGCTAGGTTCAGCAATAATAAAGTGCTTTGCATTTCTTTTCAAATAAATATATGCTTGATTGGACAGTTTCTCAAGTCATTTGTCTAGATTTTCACCCTGACAACTCATGATATTGACATTTTTCTCCTGAATATGTAGATGTGTAGGCATTTTGAATATACGGATATAATAACAGCATGTCAAATGAGCTCAATTCCACTTACTTTTGGCAAATAAATTAGAAGCAGAAGAGTCTTTTCCATTATTATTAAGGGCAGACATTGTCTCCAAGGCTGTGAGAAGCTGTTCCTCTTGCTGCCTAAGCAGTTTCAACTGCAAAAGCCATTTGCCACCATATGGATCCCTCCAGGAGACTTCAACTAGAGTGAAAAGGGAAATCTCATCACATGGGGACTCCGGGGCTTTATGGAAGATAAGGGTAGATTTGTTGGGCGTTAATTATACAAAACAAGCCCACACCTCATCCTATTCCCCTTCTGAGGATCACATATCACCCAGCAGACAGCACTCACTGTGTGGTGACTGAACAGAGCTCTCTGGGAACCGAGAAGGGAGTTGTGGAGACAAGCACTGTAGCAGGATCCCTGGGCTGTTAATGCCCCAGCTTCCTCAGGCCCTGGTAAGAGCAGCCTGAGACTGTACTGGGATGGAAGATTCTTCAAGGTTAACATTACTAATCTCAAACAAAACTTTGACAAAGAGCTCTTAGACAGGAATGAGATTTCTGACAAGTGCAGAAAAACATGTGATGAGGCAAATGCATCATAAAACGTGAAAGGATTGAAGTGACTTTCTAAAGGCAGCTGAGAGCCTTGGACCAATGAACAAAAAAGTCACACATTAAGAATGATTCTTCTCTTTTTCACTCCAAATGCCACATCAACATGAGACAAATTTCATTCTTAAGATAATCTTTCTTCATACTCCAGCTTTTTGCTTAGGAATTACCCAATCACTAAAATCAAGTTCAACTACCTTTTAAAAAGAAAGCTATTAAGCGTGTTTTGTAAAAGCAACAGCATATACTCTATAAAATACACTTAGAAATGGACCAATAATTACTTTGATTTTTAGAGGTTTTGTTACCCTCAGCTAATGTTATCAAATAGCATTTGCTTGCACTGTTATGTTTTCATAAATATTTATGGGTTATTTAATAAGTCATCTAAAATAAATTATGTATTGATATTCTTGAAAAGAGCTACATGAAACATTGCGGTAGATCAGAGGTCACTAAGATATGTAGCAAAATCTGACACAAATGTACTCAATTGATATGACAGAGCAATAAAGTCCAGAATTGCTAGGTCAATGAGAAAACAAACAAAAAAACCTTACTGAGAAATTCTTAGTATAATATTAACAATCTATCATAATAATTTTCTAAAGTAAAGCTGTAGATTTTATTTACAGTTCAGTATCATAGAGATTAACTCAGCTAACAGATATAAGCATTTAATAGTTTTCCTGGGTTGGAGCATGACCTTGAGGAAGGCACTTGATTTCCCTAGTTTTAAAAAATTGGTTCTTAGAGATAAAGTATCAAGATGTCATAGTGAGGAGATAAGCATTTTGGGGTCAATGATGTTCTAAGCAGAGTATCTTCAGCAACATTTATTACGATATTGGAAAGCACTACTGTAAAACAGAGAACAGGAGCTAAGCAAAGGTTCAAGTCTACACAGTAGCCTGGCTTTTTCTCTGGATATATATCCATATCTACTACCACCACTGGCCCCCTCAAGACACTCATGCATGGTGTAAGTCAAATGGGATCTGGCATTTTAATGTTATTTATGGAAAAATGGCTGATTTACATAGCAATTGTCATAGAACCTACATCAAATTTTACAGATTTTTATTTCTTGAAAGTGAAGAAATAAAACATAGTATAATGGAAACGTGTTTGAATATTTGGGTTTTACATCCTGTCTGCCGGTGGTGTAACAAAAGCGAGTCCTTTTACCTGAAGAAGTCTCCATTTCTTTATCTGAAAACGGAGGGTTTGGATTTGACTGCCACTAGAATACCCACAACTACCCAAAGCAACTGAAGACGATAAAGATATGTGATGCTGGGACTCCTTGTTGGGGTGCTGAAAACTGTGATAAATGGATAATGCCAGCTTCATACGGGGGACAGTCAGCAACAGTCAGTTGTCTCCAGGTGTGAGTGCAGGCTTTCTATTGCCACATCATCCGAGTTTTCAAGAAAATTCAGAAATTCCAATTTTTTTTTTATGTCGAATATGATGGTTTTTACATGTGGCCACTAACTTAAAACAGAAAAAAAATTTAAAGGACTACTGTGAAAACCAAACTAAATATACATGTGGGCAGGAATGAGGCCTGAGGCTGTCACCCTGGGCCCTCTGACTGGAAGCCCCCAGGCTCTCCCTGCTCTGTGTTGCTACTGGAACTTGGAGGAGAAGGGGCATCCTGGGACCAGAGAGCACTAACACTGCACAACTCTAATCAATCTTCTTTTCACATGGTTTCATTAGCACATGGATACAGTAGGGAATTAGCGCCACCACAGCTAGTGGAATGGACGCACTTTTACAGAAAGACAGCACATAAAATAAATGCTCTGCGTGAGTGGGGATTTTGATGAAATGGTAGAGCTGTAGTATGGTCAACGAGGCCACGACGCAGAGCAGACGAAAGCTCAGCTTGTAGCCGTTTTCCCCTCGGCAACTCCTGAGAAACATCTCTGAGTTGATTGCAAAGCCCAAGCCAAAG
Source organism: Aselliscus stoliczkanus (assembly GCA_033961575.1). NCBI lineage: Eukaryota > Metazoa > Chordata > Mammalia > Chiroptera > Hipposideridae > Aselliscus > Aselliscus stoliczkanus. Next base: position 120,414,465 of record CM066731.1, on the reverse strand, counting down.
AGGACCCCGAGGTTTCTCACTAGTCCAGCAAAAGGCGTGGTGTCAATGTGGATCCAGTCGGGGTTGGCACACCACTTCTTGGCTATGGGCACAGACCACAGCAGGTCAATATCCAGCAGTCTGAGAAGCAGGTAAAAGCCGAGTGCAAACAGGAAGAGGAAGAGGTTGGTTTTCAGGTATGTGCTCAGGCTGGCGGTCTGGATGCTTGGAGTGTGTTCAAAGGCCTCTGCCACAAGCATGCCTGGGGATTAGGAGACACCAAAGGTGACTATGTGCCCTTGAGTCCCCAGGAATCAGTCTTCTCTGCGTTAAAAAATGTAGCTATAGTTTTCAATGATGAAGAGTTTTTGACACCTATATTCTATCTATTTTTCAAAGTTTGTTTTTTTTTTTTTTAAAGGCAGTAGCTAAAACACACACTTGCTTCATGGTCTTTTCGCCATCCGTACTATGACAGCGGGATCTTTTAGGAATTGGTGGCACTAAGTGACAACTCATTTTATAGGCAGAGCACTGATCTAGGTGCTTGCAATTAGTATTTCAATTGTTTAGCCAATTCACTTAGAGAGCCTTTCTAAAGTGTGTGTGGCTGACTGGCAGATACTCAATCATGGTGAATGCTGCTTCAGGAATACAAAGCAGCTGCTACATGAATTCCATAGTCAAGCAATAATCACTTCAGGTGTTTCGGAGAGCCTGGCATCGTGTGCAGGTTAGAATCCCATTATTGAGCCTCCCAAACCAAGACACAACAAGCAGGCTGTCTGAAGTGGTGGTTTGGAGCTGGAATTAGTTCTAGTCACACTTCAGAGAAGCCCATCTCACTAACAGGTTAACGTTTCTACCCTTAAGTGAGACTGTGCCATTGTGTGCACAGAGGATTTGAGAGTGTGTTCAATCACTTAAGCTCCCAGGGTAGCATTAAGTATCAGTGGCTTGGCAGAATTACCTGAGAATGGAGATCTGATTACCAGGGAGAATATGACAACATAAAACAAAGCTTTCAAATGACACTAAAGCTTTCAAATGACACAACCAAAGGTAAGTGATCATATTTACCACCAATTACTCCAAGAATAACTTGATGAGGAAAATGTGTTGCTATGAATACTCTGGAGATGCAGACACTGATTTGAATCAACCAAAAAAGACTCCAAAGAAATGACCAGGTCAGTCTACGATGAAAAAATAGAAACAAGCGTAAAAAGCAAAGAAATTGTGTCTCTCATAACATTAGGGCGGAATACCAGATGACATTTTTCAGAGGGATTGTCTAGCTGTGACATGACATCATGTTTCTCGAGTCTTGTTTCCAAAATGCTGTTTCCAAGTGCTTCATAGGATTTGAAAAGCTTTCACAGAGGTTTTTACATTTATCGGTGTGTTAAAATTACTCAGCTATAGGCTGAGATTTTAATAAATGCTATAAAAAGAACCCAATTTGATATCCTAATAATAATTTTAATGGAGTAGGAAAAATTCAAGTTTGGGGGAATTACTAATATCCAGAATGATCAAGGATGAATTATATCTATTTTTATTCCCTGTTATATGTGCTTCCTCTTTACTCTCTTCTCTCAACCTTTCTTTGCCTGAAGAAACTCCCTGGAGAGGAAGCTGCCACTCTGATGAAAAGCACATGAGCATTTTATCAAGGACAAGTTTTCACTGTGTTTAATTTCAGACTCTCAAAAGAGTCCCGATTCCTTGGTTCTTAAGATTTAGAAAACAAGGAAAAAAGGAATTGACCTATCGGTTATATACTTGAGATTAGAAACAGCAATGTACAAAAACTTAAAAAATATTAAAATCCAAGCAATGCCTGTTACTTTAATTTAAAGAATTAGCAATATTGAATTTTAAGATTCCTTGGGGATTCTTAATAGTTTGTTCCTGATAATCAGATCAAACTTTGGTTATTGAACAACTAAGGAATAGAGAGAAATGAGACTTACAAAAAGGAAGTAAGCAAGGGTTTTCACACAGAAGAATAAAAAGGATATGGTAATATTAAGGTAAGGAGTAGGTACTAAATACATTTTGATGGATGAAGGAATATTGCCATTATAAAAATAAAAATAAAAAATTATGAGAATTTAAAAAAAAACACAAACAACTGTTTTCCAGGTTTGGAAATTGGAAGAAGAAACAAGCTACGGAGAAAAGATAAAGCATTTATTTATTTACTTATTTTTTAGCTGAGCCATTCTGCTACCTGTTGGCAGCTCAGCTCAGGCTGGGAATTGGACGAGTGACCCTGTTGCTAAGAGGTGGCACTCTTGAGCAAGCTCTTAACCAACTGAGCCACTCATCCAGCCCAGTAAGACTTATAGCTAGGTTCCTACTTTGAAAAATTGTCTGTAGGTAGGAAATGCTAATTTCTTTAAATTACAACAACTTTTTACTGTTGTTGTTTTGGATAATGAATAAATAAGTCATACAGATCATAGTCTGTCTCATTAGAATAAACTTTAAATATGCCCAAATTCATCTGCTCATTTGTTTCTTATATGATCCAATACTACTCTCAAAAGTGGAATATTTGATGGATGCTGAAAATTTTTCATTTTAAATGAACTTTATGTAATGGTATATGTTATAGTATTTTTTAAAGCAATTAACTGAAAAATCTTATCTCAGGTAGTTAATGAGTACAATGGTGCTCAGGATTGTTTTAATGATGGTTAAAGTATTTCAGGGAAGAAGAGAAGGAAATAGCCCAATTCTTACAAAAATTTTGAGTAGTCTTAAAGTTCTAGGTATTTCTGAACATTACAAATCTACAAACGTTAAATCTACTAACATTCAAATTTAAGTTTGCCTCTAGAATGCTTTTAATTAAAAAGGCTGCAAAGTTTTTAAAGCTAGACTATGTTATTTATGTCAAAAACATTGGCGAGTTAAAGGAAGAAGCATAATTATCCTAATTTAATTGATGCATTCAATTGATTCTTAAAGTTTGTAATTAATCTTAAAGCAAGGGAATGTACATGCAAAATTATTTCCTTATATATAGATAACCTATTTATAAGCTACCAAAATGATTATTGTATTATGGAAACACAAAGGCAATTTTAGCAAATCATTAATCAGTTAAACGTTTCCAATGCTATAATGTGGCAATCACTGTGAGCTAATTATCTTAAAGCAAAATATTTATTTTCTATTCATTTTATTATTTGGTTATGATGGAATAAACTAAGCACATTTCAAGAACTAAAAAGATACTAAAATGAATTTTTAAAAGGACTTTTCTATATTCAGAGCTGTTATGTTCCAATGCTGCAGAAACTGGAGCAAAGCTGACCTGTGCAGAGTGGGAGATGGCTTATCCATCCCACTGACAGCGGTTACCATGACGTACCAGACACATGATGAGCCCATTGCATGGCCAGATGGACTTCCTGTAAAAAAAAAAAAAAAAAAGTGTTGATCCATTGGAAAAGTGATTAACAGTGTATCAACATCAGAAATGGACAGTAGAATAGCATATTAGCCAAAAAATTACAAACCACAGGCACAGGTTCTAGGTAGACATAGGTAGACATAGGTAGAATAAAGAAAACTGAGTTAAATTGAGCCTCATGACATGACTTCATTTTTTTCCCCCAGAATTCTCAAATTCATCAGATCTCAGAAATTAAAATGTTCAAGGCTAATTGAGAACTCAGGGTGTTGCACCATCTCTCTCTGCTAATATCTGTCTACTCATTCTTTATATCTAATTGTTTTTAATTGATAAAAAAAATTCAAGTACTTGTATTAGATCTTGAATCAGTTTATTTTCCTTGGGCTGAAAAGTCAAAGATCTAAAGGATATTATTGCTATGTCTGATTTACCAGTTGACTGCTACACACTGGTAGCTACCTCTGTGCCTGTCTTGTGGGCTGCTCCAGTGGGAGTCTTTGTTATGAAATGCATGAGGAGAAGCTGTGAAGGGGACACCAATCCTGCCAAAAGAAGCCTGCAAACAGGTAGCCTTTCTACTCTCAGAATGTCTTTCCCAGGCAGTTTGATTTTTTCTTTTTTTTAAATCACTTTACTTTGATATTCTCCCTGAGTCTTGACCAAGTGGGGATTTATTCAGGTTAAACATCAGTCTCTTTTTGAAAGACACTAAGTTAAACAAAACAAAGACAAATCTATTTCTTATAGATCTATTTCTTTCAAATCTATTTCTTATGCAGGAATTTTCAGAGAATTTTATATGCTCATGTGAGTTATACATCTCCAAGGAGTGAATATAGGATGCAATATATCTTTCTTCTTCCTTCCCCCCCCCACCCCGAGCAAATGTCTCATAAGATAGAACACATGTGGGAAGTGCTGGGATTTTTTTTTTTTAAATAAGTAACATTTCAATTGTCTCAAAAGTTATCTATCCATTCATTGACCCACCCATTCATCCATCCATCTATCCATCCCACACTGATTTCACAAAGATAAAATACATACCATCCCTGACCTGATGGAACACACACTCTACTGGGGGAGCCAGATATATAAAGAATTAATTATAGTACAGTGTGATAAGTAATATAACAGATAGATGATACTTTAATGAGAGCAAAAAAGAAAGATATTCAGACAACTCACTAGGAACTTATACATTCACTATTTTCAGGACTAGTTTCAAAGGATGGAAAATGGCAAGGATTTATGTAACAAACTATGGTGAGGTATAACACATTTTTATAAATTAAAACATCAGTAATTTCTTTTATGTGCATATTTCAAAATACTTTTTTATAGTCTTAAATGCAAATTTTATAGTAAAGATTTTACACTCATACAGAATCTTACTTATAATAAAAAATGAAGTGGCCCAAGAAGCCTACTTACACACAAGAGAAAAAGGAATTTAAAAATAAATAATCATTCCAAGATTGGAGATATCTTGACCGACAATAGTAATACCGGGAAGTCCTTACCTTTCTTACAGAAAACTTGTCTATTCTTTCCTCATTCATTAGATTTTCAGAAGACCTATAATAACTTGAAAGTTGTTCAACAGGAAATAAATCATTTCTAGGATTTTAATATAGCTCTTTGACAATTTGTTTTAGCTAACTGTTTTATGTTTGTTTTAGTAACAAACCATTACACTGTTCCAAAAAATAAATGCCAAATATAAAATTATTTGAGTATTCTCTTAACTTACCCTTTTATAGATAACACAGTGAAATTTGATCATTCATAAAACTTCGTTTCTTTCTCATTAGCAATTTTTATGCTTATAAACTTTTAGTGTCCTCATTCATTACATTTTCTTTGATACTCTCCATGATATCATACAGTTATTATGATATCATACAGTTATTAAAAATTGCTAATATCTCATTAGCAATTTTTATGCTTATAAACTTTTAGCATCCTCACTCATTACATTTTCTTTGATACTCTCCATGATATCATACAGTTATTAGATGACAAACATACATAATGATTACCTGTTGGAATATCTTTAGTAATTTGATTGCTTACCTGGACCTGTTTCGCATGTAGTAGGAAACTGTTCAAGGCATGGACTTGAGTGATTTAGGTAAACCTGAGTTTCTTGGACCCACCAGTAAGGCCGATCACCAAATAATATCCTGTATTTAAAGAAATATAAATATGCATATATTTAAATACACAGTTATTACTTAATTGGAGACTAGTTATTTTTACCTATAAAAATGATTCAGGTAGAGGGTTGATGCGAGAGCTCAAGATTAAGAAGCTTTGAAAGAACTTGGGGTTTGGTCTGCCTCTCATTATAGAGGTTGACACAGTCATTTGGGGTTTGAGCATCCTAGCTTTCAGTAAAAACAGGGACTTTTTTCCTTGTAAAGGAAGTTCTGTAGGTGTTTTGGGAACTTAAACTAGGAATATCAAAGTGGTTCCTGGAATCAACAGTCTTTCCATTATGGTCCTGCTCATTTAACTAACTTCTTGTCTAATCACAGCATATGTGTTAATAGGGTTTTGAAACTTACTTGTACATTAGTATACATTTGTATATAAATGTACATTTATATGTTAGTATACATTTCTATGGTTTTTGTAAGTTCTATTTATGAATTGGTGTGTAAAGTTAACTGGTACATTTGAAAAATTTTCCAAGTAAAACTACATTCATCTAAAATGTGATTATTAAGCCAAAGCTACACATTTAAGAATAAGTTTTAGGAAAAATGAAACAAAACAGAAGTCTTACCACTTAAAAATAAGATTGAACCAATCCCCAACGACAGCTACCCATATCATCTTGGTTCCAACTGTCTGATTAAGTTGAAACCAAAGTGGAAAATAAATAGAAAAGATATTCCGGGGATCTCCAACATTAGACATAAAATTTAGAAAATTATAGTAAGCTCGGTAGTCCTTCTGCAGATGCTGAATAACGAGGACTCCACTCCTATGCAGGAAATCCATCTTGAAAGAGAGGCAATTCTAAACACCGAGCAATTGGAGCTGAAGTGCTCTGAGCCCCACCATTTTTATATGGTATTTTTGTGGTGTGTCCAGTCATTACCGCAACATGTGATGCTGACCATCTGTGGAGAGGGCACGTCGGCCCTTGTCTGCTGAAAAGCTTGTCTATTTCTGATTTTAATTGGAGCCAAAGAGGTGAAGTGCATGCTGATCTGTGGCAAGTCAAGAGGAAATTTGGGGAGAGCTGCAATGAGTTTCTTATGCAACCTCCCTTTTGTGTGAACAGTTGGATCATGTTTGCTTGAAATTTTTTTGCACAGTTCATTTCCTTCAAGGGCAGAGACATTAGCAATTTCTATGCTTGGCTAGAAGACTATGCAGATAATTACTGCATGTCAAATAGCCCTTAAAGCCATGCATTTTAATTTAAAATAGACTGTGGCTCTTTGACTATTTTATTGGGTCTTTGAAAAAAACAGAGGAGTAAATATCTGGGCATAAAAAATTTATGTGAATGACAGGATATTTTCTGATCACAGACTTTTAAATAAAAGTATTTTGCTATTTCTTTATTGTCAAAGAGAATGATATGATGTGTATGGAACAGAGAAGGAAATACATAGAATACGTGAAATCTAGAAGGAAATGTATTTCTTTTTAATTACGAGGCAAGAAAGCAGAGATGGAAGTCACTTGGTTAACAGAACTGTGTTAGGACCGAGTCACATTTGTATTGACTAGAGAATACAATTGAGAGTACTGGGGAGTGCTCACGTGAGAGAAACAGAAATAGACTTCAAAGGGCTTTTGACCAATCAGGAAAATGGTTTTTGAGAACAGTGTTCAGAAGACTCACATGGGATGCACCAAAACAAACATGTAGATTGGGAATGAACAGAAGGGCAGCTCAAAGAGAACAATGGATCCAAGTCACAAGCGAGATGCTGGATTTAGAGAGCTAAATAATGTCCATGAAGACTAATGTGAAAGCAGTTGGCTCCACCAGGTGGTGGTGTGTGGAGGTAGGAAACCTTACTTGTTACCTTACCGTTCAGATTGTAGTCTTTGCTAATCACAACGTCCTTCATGAGGAATCTTCTTCACTTGCTAGAAATATCACTTTGAACTTCTCTGTTGTTAAGATTTCAGAGAACCTATCTCTAGAATTAAAGAAAAACCTAAACTTCTCTAGGAGTCCTGCCCCATCGTTTAACAGCACCATAGTTATGGGGGATCCAGTGTCTATCAGTAGCTTCCCAGCCCCTGTTGCCTCACATGCAAGAAATGTTTTGACTAACCATTACAATCTTCGAGGGTGCTTTAAAAAAATGTCATGCCATTGTTCTACCCTAGGCAAATTAAATTTCTGGTGATGAGACCCATGCATTGGTATTTTAAAATACTTTCCGTGTGATTCCAATGTGCAGTCAGGGTTGAGAATCATTGTGATAAAGAAATTCATACATGACCTATTTTCCTTTTTGCCATAAGCCCCTCTCCCTGCCCAAAGTCAACCTAAAAGAAGCTTCAATAACATTTAATATGCAAATTATTGGGTATAACTGGATTTCCCTGTAAAATTCAACTTTTGCACTGATTTATCTTGTTGTCAAGACTTCAGAGAATCCATCTCTAGAATTAGAGAAAAGCCTTAACTAAGGAGAAATTATACAGTCTGTGATAGTTTGTATACAAACTTGGTATTGTGGGCTGGAAGAGGTGAAGCGATGGTGACAATCAAAATGCACTCCTCTTAAAACCAAGCATGGTGATGGCAACTTCCCTTACTCAGTTTTCTGTGATGCTCACCTGGAAGGACCTTGAAACACAGCCTGGATTCTGTGGCTGAGAACTCTGGTTTCACAGTCACAAAGTGAGATTGCAAGCAGCCCCATGGTGTTTTTTAGAAAGCGACTTTAAAGGGCTGTCAGGAAATGAATACTAATCTCTCTGTGGTGAGAGCCTTACCAGTCTCCTTTATCATTCTTATCATTTCAGTAGGAGAATAACCAGAAAGTAGTCAGCCAGCACTGGACTCCCCTGTGTTTTATTCTTCCTCTAGGCAGCCCATGAGTTACACCCACTCGCGCTCCTCCCAGTAGTGTGCCAATCTGATCCAAATGGTGTATGTGTTGGGGTAAAATTAATTGTGCTGAAAACTCAGGTGTGCACTAGGATGTCTTGCATTTAGGCTCTTCCAATTATTTAAAATACTTTATTTTATTATTCTTTAACAATGCTCTATCTTATTATCCGATTAATTAAGATGCCTATTTGGCCAGCCGAGTGGTACGTTGGTTAAGAGCTGCTTGGGACACCAACGGCCCTGGTTCGGATCCCACATTTGAGGGCCAGTGACAATGCCCTCTAAAAAAACAAAACAAAACAAGATGCCTATTTGGCTTTCTCTGGTTGGTCCTGAGTTGGAAGCAGAGATAGAAAATAAGGAAATGAACAGTCATTGACCAATTCTGACCATTCTGGGCAGGTTGCTTCAGAGTCTGTGGATCAGAGTTCTATTGTCATATTTGGTCTGGTCATTGTCCATTTGTATTTTCAACCTCTCCCAAGACAAACTGAATAATCATACGTCAGAAGTAGTTTATGTGGCATCCCACCAAGAAATAAGGAAATCCCTCGTCTATCCTATGAGTAAATAATTATTATTCACTGAGTTCAAATGAGAGAATGGATACAGTCGCTTACCAAAGACAATCACTTTATTCAGGTATAACACTACTCTATCTGAGGCATTAGCCTTGACTAATTAGTCTGCTCTTCTCGCTTTTTGTTTTGCGTATTCAGGTTGTATAATTTCCATAATCTTTTTAATGAGCCATGAGGAAGGACATTACTTCCTTTTATTCTTTTTCTAAGAAGCATTTGAGCTACATTATTTCATAATGTTCATTTTCTTCAGAAAGTTCTTGTCATTTAATCAGGGTGTGAATGATATCAAATATATTTTGTCTTACAATTAAAAATTCAACTTCATGCTCATTTAATACTTCAGAGTCTGTGGACTGTGATGAAGTTGGCTGCACTTGAGCTTTTCATTTTAAGTAGTTAATTATTATACAGACTGTCTCCGAAGGCCTGTCTAGTTCTGTAGACTGTAGGATAATTAACCAAAACCAAAGCACCTTGATGTCTTTTGCCTTTTACCAGAATCTGCTATCTGTTTGTTTCCCCTAGTGGATCATTTTTAGTCTTTTCATACCTTAGCTTATATGCACTTCCTTGGAGATGACCTCTCTGACCAGCACCTTCACCATTCCTTTAACAGTGCTTTCTCTGAAACACTCTTTTCTTCTAGTAGATTATATTAGTCTGTTAGGTTTCGAATACCAAGTCAGAGTTGGTGATTTAAAAAACAGAAATATATTTTCTCACAATTCTGGAGAGTACAAGTCTGTGATCAAGGTGTCTGCAGGGTGGGTTTCTTCTGAGTCCTCTCTCCTTGGCTTGTAGATGGCTTCTTCTTCCTATGTCCTCACACCTTCTGTATGGATGTGTCATAATCCCTTCTTATAACTACAGAGTCATATTGGATTAGGGTCCACCCTAATGGTCTCACTTTAATCGAGTTACCTCTTTAAAGGCCTTATCTCCAAAAAGTCAAATTCTGAGATACTGAAGCTTAGTTAGGGCTTCAACATGTGAATTTGGGGGGATACGATTCACCCCATAGCAGGGATTTAATTATAATTTGTAATTGTATTTATTTCGAATGTGTGTGTTTAGTCTGTCTTTCCTGCACCACATTACAGTCTCCATAAGATAAGACATCATATTGATTTTGTGCTCCAGCTCTCGCAGAGTCCCTAGCACAGGCCCATGCTGGGGCTAATTTCCCATGAAGCTAGCAAAGCTTACACGAGCCCCTGGCATGGCAGGTTATTGCTGGGAGCTGTTGGGAGTTGTAGAGCATATTAATAATTTTACATTCTTTTTACTAAAGAGAGGCTCCAATATTAGAGCGGCCTTAGACCTCATAAAACCTGGAACTACCCCCTGAGTCCATTGTAGTGATTCAGGTAATGCTTCTAGAATGAATGAATTACTGATAAAAAGTTGATGTGAATGCTATGTTATAAGGAGGCTGTGTTTTTTTAAGAAAACACGTTTGTTATTCAGTTAGTCTAACCTCAAATGTATTTTTACACAGAGATAATAGTATGAAGTGGCCAAGGGTAGGTCAAGAATGCTTCTTTAAGGTGTAGAAAATTATATACAATGTTTATCTAAGAAAAAAGTAACCTATACACATCTGCTTATGTTTAAGGCGAATAGAAAAATAAACAATAAGTGTTTTAAGGTTACCTATAAAGGAAACAAGGGAATGAAGTAGAGAGAAGTGAGAAAAGCTGGGCTTCTGTAAATATACTTATTTTACAGAGTTGACTTAGAAATCCTGTAAATATTTTACATACATGAAATAAAATTTAAAGCGCAATTTATACAAAATTTTAAAAATGAGGCAAACGATAAAAATGAACACAATGCTCACTTGACCCATCATACTTATGAGCTATTCACTTCCAGCTCTGTAGCACTTGCACATGTTTTATGATTTTTGTTCCTGTGGGAAACCTATTTCTAAGTATTTTCTTAGTCCCCTTGAGTTTGCTGTCTGTCATCAGAGTTGCTTGGGGGCAAGGCGAAGATGCTCCCTAGTACTGACCCTATGTGGGTCACAAGGAGGAGATTGATTCTTTTCATTACTAATAATCTTCGAGTGGAGCTGTTCCCTCCAATCACAGAGACTGCCTGATAAGCTGAATCATTTCAAAGTCAAGGTTGTTAGAGTTCAGGGTCTTTCCCAAATCAGTTCACAAATGATGGAGCAAAAGTATGTCTAAGCTACAAAGATCATGATCCAAAAATGGGTGTAGCTACATCTACCCTCCTCCTTCTTTTGAGGTTGTCTTTCTCAAAGTGTGGTCTATGGACCACCTGCATGTAGATTCCCCAGCCCACTGCAGATTACAGAATCAGTGTCTTTGGGAAAATGGTCCAGAAATGTGCATTTTAGTAAAATTCCTATGTGGTTCTCATGCACATCAAATTTTAGAAGCTCCATCTTAATTCATCTCTCCCTTGACACAGTATGAAGTAAGGTTTCATACTTATTCCTGTGTATTCTTTCTAGTTGACCCTTCCATATACTACTTTCTGAATTTCTACCCTAAGGTATTTTTTCATTGCTTACTTTATTTGGGATCTGTACTATCCACTCTTTCCCATGGATGTAGGCATGGTATGTTCTTATATATCTCCTTTTAAAATCTCCTTTCCATTCTCTTTTTTAATCTAAGCTTCATGGTAAACACTCAAAAACTATTACCTGGGCTAGCTGGGTGGCTCAGTAGGTTAGAGTGTGAACTCTGAGCAACAGGGTTGCCAGTTGGATTCCCACATGGGCCAATGAACTGCACCCAAGCTGAGCTGAGCTGCTACTGAGCTGGAAACAGGTGGCTGGATGGCTCAGTTAGCTAGAGTGCATGCTCTTAACAACAAGGTTACTGGTTCCACTCCACCATGGGATGGTGGGCTGCGCCCCCCCACCCCCGCAACTAGATTGAAAGCCACGCCTGGACTTGGAGCTGAGCTTGCGCCCTCCACAACTAAGATTGAAGGACAACAACTTGACTTGAAGCTGATAGGTCCTGGAAAAACACAATGTTCCCCTTCCTCAATTCCCCAACACTGTTCCCTTCCCTAATTTCCCAATAAAATCTTTAAAAAAAAAACAACAAGCTATTATCTATAGTTAACAGTAGTTATTCTTATTTTGCCAAGTTGTTTGTAAAAGTGGAATTGACCTTCGATTGTGAGATTCTTGATCAGGATAAAAGTAGAGCAGAGTGATAAAATTTTAGTCCTATACACAATTCTTCTGTTGCTTCTCCTTTACACACTGTCACCTCTGCCTCTTCCTCCCACTCTCCCTTTTCTCTTCTCTTCTTCCTCTCTCTATTTCCCACTCTTTCCCCCTGTTTCACTCTCCCTCATTCTCACACTAAATACTGATCTAAGTCTTTGAATTTGTCACACACTTCAACCTTCCCCTGTAGCCTGAGAGCAAAGACAACTCCACAAGAACAGAACCAAATCCAAATTGTTCACCATTGTCTCTTGGAATCAAGCCAGATGTCCTTCACATAATGAGTCTACAGCAAATTACCCAGCCAGCTGCTATTCCCTTCAGGATCAATGTCTTTGCTTCCTGCTGTGGATTTGATACCTCCATGTGATTCCTCTATGTTGTGTTCAATGACTAGAACTCTGTTGTGCCAGTAAAAGCAGTTTTGAGTGGAAGAAATCTTTTAAAGTGTGTTCTTTGGGGTCTAATATTAGCCACATATCTTTAGTCACTAGGCCAGGAGGCCATAATCTGAATATGACTTATTTAGAAGTCACTGAACTTCCTGAAATTGTATGCAAATGTCAGTATATGTGCACATTTCTTGAAGGAAGGCCACAGCATTTACAACGTTCTCAATGAAATCCCAACCCAAGTAATTTAAATATAGCATAAGGTTCCCTGGAATTCCCTCCACTGTCCATGGTGTCTCTGCCCAGGCTGCCTCTTATTTCCTCAGTTCTTCGGAATTATCTTCAGTACTCTAATCACCTCTGTATAATTTGCTTGTCTTGATGACTTCCTTCTTCTTAATGACTATATTTAAAAAAAAATCTTTAAGTTCTATAGCCAGTTCCCAAACCCTATATGATTGCCTTGTTTTAAGTTAATTTCAATAGTTAAAAATTCCAGTTATTCCCAGAACTTTCTTATTTTGATTTATTTAGATTTTCCTGAGGTTTTGATGTGTAGTAAATTCTGCTTCTTTTATTTAAATTGCAACCTGTAAGACAGAAGCTAGAATTTCTTCAATATGTTTTGTCATACCAAATATTATATAACCACAAAGTATATTTTTATCATAAGATGAACCATTCATCTCTGATTCACAATGCTCACTGCAATTCAGCACCATTCAGAGATATTTGACTTGAGCTTGTGTCACTGGCACAATGGCTGTAAACAAAATTATTTGGAGGCATTGACCTTTAATGTTTCTGTTCATGGTCATTATCCTTTTACCACAAGCTTATCTGCCTTGTCCAAGATAAATTGTATTTGAAATCTCTCGAGTGTCACCTTGCAATGTAAAATGGATTTATTTCAGATCACGTTTAGACCCTACGGACTTTCAGCAAATAATTACCTCCATTCTGGCTAGCATCCCAGGAATAGTGGCATTCCATAATGACACTATTATAAGTGACCCAGCTACAGCTTCTCCAGTACCCCCTCTATTAATTTCCTAATGTATTATTCTCTGGAAATGTCATGACCTATATATCCATAAACTTTTTCTTGGATTACTAAAGGGCCCAAGAGAGTTGCCCATTAAGCAATACCATTAATTTTCTTCACAGTACATAAGATAGTTTTATAGCTCGGTTCATATTTTACAGATGTCTTAAAGAGTACATACAATGTGTAAAGCAGTGTTTCTCAAACTTTAGCATTCCTCTAGAATCACCTGGAGGGCTTGTTAAAATACTGATTACTGGCCCCACCTGCAGAGTTTTTAATTCAATAGAAATGGAGAGCAGTCTGAAAATTTGCATTTCTAACAAGTGCCCAGATGAAGGAGATGTTGTTGGGTGGTGAACCTTACTTTTGAGAAGCACTCATGTAAGACATTGAGGGCCGGCCGAGTGGTACGGTGGTTAAGGCTGGCTTCCAAAGCCAGCGTTCGTGTCCCACATGTGAGGGCCAGTGACACTGCCCTCAAAAAAAAAAAAAAAGAAAAAATGGTATCATGTAAGACATTGATTCTCACATGCGCTGGGCAGGACAGGGATAGCTCATATCTCAAGGAACTTTGGTCTCATAGGGAAGATAAGATATTTACATAGTAACATATCATTGTTCCCTTAGGGGCTAACAGGTAGAGTAAGTGGACAAGAGGAAAGGCAGATAAAACTTTCAGTTTACGAGGCTAGGGAAACCTTTGGAGGAGGTAGCAAGGAGCTGGGCCTTGATAATACAGAATTTAGAAATCAAAAGCTGCAGGGTAAAATGGAGAACTATGTCCCCATTGAAATACATTACATTAAAAAACTGTAAAAGGAATCCTTATTTGTGACATCCTTTGAGACCATTGAAAAATTGTAAACCGTTGAAGTTTTCAATTATCTCATAAATGTCAAAAATTGTGTTTTTAAACAGTTTTCAATCAACATGGTAATCAATTAATGTTAATATTTTTTAGTGTGATAATGGTACTGTGGTAATGTTAAAATGAGTCTTTATCTTTCAGAAATGCATACTGAGATATTTGTGGGTCAAGTGACACATTGTCTGGGGAAGTGGATGGTTTGTGGATAGAGCAGATTGGCCAGTGGTTGATGGTAGCTGGGACCTAGTGACAGGTTCATGACAAGTTCATTATGCTTTTCTATTTACTTTTGTGTACGCTAGAAATTCTTCATAAAAAATTTTTAAGAAAAGGAACTGTATGGACAAAATTGAGAAACTAAAGTAGTGCAGGGCTGATTTGTTTATTTTTATTAAAACATAAACAGTATAAAGTAAATAACTGAACAACAAGGGTAAAATAATAAATTGAGACTAAGTCAAAGATTTGACTTGAATGCCACTAAGGACTATGGGCTTATTTTTAAGACAATGGAGGAACAGGGAAAGTGTTTTGGACAGGGAAATAATATGACAGAAGTGCACTTTGAGAGTATTATTGTGGCAATAGTAGGCAAAATGGATTGGGAGGGCAAGAATCTGGAGTTAAGAATCAGGTGGTAAAGGCCTGAATAAAGATCCAGAAGATACAAAAAAAAAAAATGCTTGGGGCCCGGGGGGAGGGGAGCATATAGATGAATCTATTGATATTGGCAACCAGTTAACTATGAAAGAGTCATGGAAAATTCCAAGATTCTAAACTTGAAGACTGGGAGTGCCATTGAAAGAAAGGGGATATTTTTAAAATATTGCTAGTAGGGAATCCAAATAGTATGACCAGCAGGTAGTTGGAAATATGTGACTGAAATTCAGAAAACAGGCAAAACAAGATTGGATCTGAGAGACATCTATGTGAGATGGGATGAGATTGCCTTGGGAAATAGGTTAATGGGAAAAGGGAGTCAAGAAGTTTGGGAAGCCTCTAAATTTAGGGACTAGGTAAGAGAAGAGGAAGGAGAGAAGGGGCAAGTAGAGAGGTAGAAGGCATACAGCTTTACATTCATGTAAGTACTTTAGCTTAGTGGTATCCTATTCTGCCCACAATGATAGACCATGATTTAATTATGATAAAAAACTGAATATTTTTTATACACCCATGTTCATAACAGTATTATTATGAGGGTTCTTTAGAGAAACAGAACAACTAGGATATATCTATACCTATATTTATATTTATTATAAGGAATTTGCCCATCTGAGGACCATCTAGATATTTCTGTCCACTTACAATTGGAATCAACATAACAAAAATAGTCCACTAATACAGAGGGAAGAAAAATGAGTCAACTACAAGATGTTCACCTTAATCTAAGAGACATAGTTGCAGCCTGTGTCAATCATGAATATCTCAAAGACTTGATAATGAATTCTTTTTCCATTTTGTTCACAGACCAGTCATGTTCTGCCAGATTTCATCAAGAATGCATTAGAGAGATGATCCAAGCATCATTTCCAGCTTAGGAAATAATTTATGATCTTGAACTAGTAATGGCCTAAATAAATTACTGAAATTGTTTTCTATTATTGAAATTTTAGTATCCATTATGCTGAAACTAAAGTTGTTATATTTGTGAAACATTTACAAATTATTAAATGCATAATGCTAAATAACCACACATGACTGATTAATTAATTCAACTTGGGTTGGGGGTAGAAGGCATGTACTAGCATACCTTGTTTTATTGCACTTTGCTTTATTGTGCTTAGCAGCCTTTTTTTTTTTTACAAATTGAAGGTAAGACCTTTCACCAGCAAAAAGACTACGACTAGCTGAATGCTCAATTAGCAGTAAAATAGTTTTAAATTAAGGTATATATGTAGTCTTTTTAAAGTATACTTTATGGACTACAGAATTGTGTAAATGTAACTTTTTTATGCACCGGGAAACCAAAAAATTTGTGACTCACTTTACTGCGGTGGGACCAAACCCACAATATCTCCAAGGTATGCCTGTCTATATTGATTTAGACATGGCACATACATGTTTCCTTAAAATCAGGATTCTACAAGTAGTGTGATTGTCTTGTAATGGGACTTCTATGTATTGCCTAACTATATAAGCTAAAGTTAGAGTTCAATTTCAAAACTTCTCTATTTCTTTGCTAACTGAAATTTTGTTCTATTTTAAGTCTTATTTACATGTATTTTAATATGATAACCAATTGCAAAGGAAGTAGGTAGGGTATAAATCATAAAAATAAGAAACCATTTTTAGTGTTTATGTTATAAGGACATATTCTAAGGCATTTGCATTATTATCTCTTTTAGTCTTCACACTGGGTATATGCAGGAGATTTATATTATTATTATTATTATTATTATTATTATATTACCCTCACTTTATAGATTAGGAAACTGAGGTCCAAGAGAGCAGGTAACTTTTCCACAGTCACATTTAATAAATGATGGAGACTGGATTTCACATCCAGGTAGTCTTATTGCAGAGTTGGAGCACTTAGCCACTGTGTAATTTATTAGAGAAGCAAGCTGCATAAAGGACATTAACACCCGGTTAATATCACCAACAATATTCTCTCAAACTCAGCATATTAAAATCATAACTCATAATGCCTCTAAATTTCAGCAACACCCCTCCCCCAATATGCCCAACCTACCCTGAAGACAATTTCAATTCTGCCAGCAGTATTCTCATTCTTTCAAACATCCAGGCTAGTGCCTTGAGTTATCTCTGACTTTCCCCCTTTCTTTTTCACTTTTACCTGCAATATAGCAATCAGAGAGGACAGGCACCAAGAATTTTTGCTATTAAAAGTTTTGTGTCATTGTCTACTAGGGCAGGACTGATCTGTATTAGGAACTTACTGTCTTCTAAAGTTTGTTTTAATTTACACAGTCAAAAACAGAGCATAAGAAAAATTTGGAAACGTTAATATTGGAAGCCAATAAACAATAATATTCCAGCGACTCCCTAATGAACAGTTAATAATAAATGAGATGGATTAAACAATAGTATTTTTATTAGCTTTATTATTTTTAATTAGCTTCATTTAAGCTACGAGTAGTATCGAAGAAGAGGCTATATACTTGGCGACAGAATACAATTAAGGTCCAATATTTATATTTGTTGCACAAATCTTTATTTGAAACTGATGAATGGCCTGTCGTGCAGCGGGTCTTCCAGGAACTATTATAATAATACTTTCCAAAGTCAAGATGAGTGGGGCTGTCTCTCAAAAAAAGAACTACAAATCCCAGAATGCCCTTCCCCCCATCATTGCCGCGAGAGTCCGGAAGAGCTAGATCAGCCAATCCCTTCACGGAAAACCAACGCTACCAGCCAATCAGAAGGAGAATGGGCGCCTCAAGTTGGGAGGCGGAAGACGCCGTAGGTTTGAAATTGCAAAGTTGGCGCGGCTGAGGGAGGTGGGTCTGCAGACCGGCGGTTAAGCAGAATTGGCTGATGTCTTGTGTAGGAAAGGCAACGGGGCTTAAGTCCCCCGGCGAAGGTAAGAGAGATGGGAACTTAGCTGAGCTCCCCGACCCGCCTGTCGCAATAGAGGAAAGTGGATTTGGGGACTGATATGTGTTTTCTGGGCGGAATGTGCTTTCGGGGCCGGTGTCTGTGACATGCAGGTCCTGCTGCTGTTGGTGCGTCTGGACCTCGCGGGGTGGGCAGCTGCGAAGCCGAAGGGTTCTGGGTTTCCCCGCACGAGATGTCTATGGATTCCTGGGAAGATGTTCGGTCACCTTGAAGGTTTTAGCATTACAGAGAACTGGTGGGGCCTGGAGTCGTATTACATCCTTTTATTCCAGAGGAGGACGCTGCGGCCCAGAGAGGCGAGGTGACTTGTAAGGGTCCTGAACTCCCCCTCCAGTCTTCATTTTACTGCTGCCTTTCCTAATCTGGGGTGGGAGGAAAAGGCAGGGTAGATCCATGGGGTCTTACCTTACTGGGTGAGGGCCCGCCATCTGGAACCTGGCAATTCAGGCTGGAATTGAAAGAGGCAGATTTGGCAGGGGCCTTAGATGTCACCAATGTTACTTGTGAGAAAATGTAGTCGAAGTCATTTTCCCAGGATCATAGAGCGTGTGTCGTGTGCGGTTACCCCACTAAATACTATCTAGGAGGGAAGGGTGTCCTGAATTCTTGCTGCACCTTAACAGTAGTTAAGCCCAGGTGGCTTTGATCTGACCTGGAATAATCTAGAGTTAAAAGTAAGTTGCTGGGCCGGCCGAATGGCGCGGTGGTTAAGCGCTGTCTTCAGAAACCAGCGGCCCCGGTTCGGGTCCCACATATGAGGGCCAGTGACACTCCCTCAAAAAAAAAAAAAAAAAGTAAGTTGCTAACCATTTCTAGCAAAGGTCAAACTGCCAAAATATAGTTGCTTGGAAATGTACCTGATATGATTAAAGTGACTTAAAAAATACAATGTTTTTTTTTTATTTGTTTTGTAGCATTGTCCAACAAATTGGTGGAGGACGAACTGGCATTGTTAGATAAAAGCATAAATGAATTTTGGAATAAGTTCAAAAGAAATGTCAGTGACATCTCCTGTAAGATGGTGGGACTAAGAGATGCCTACAAGGACATCAATAAAGCATTTGCAGGTACCTGAAGTTTACTTGTATCGTGCTGTTTTGGTTCTTTGTTTTTTTAGTGTCATTTCAGCTGAACTGAAACATCAATTCCAATTTCTCTTTCAGAAAAGCTATCGGTGAAATTAAAGGAAGAAGAACGAATGGTTCAGATATTTCTGGAATATCAAAATAGTATGTGACAAACTGTAGATCACAGTTTTGTTTGGATTAAATATCTTTATGAAATCCCTCATATAAGCAAAACAATGTATTCTGAGCAAAACAATGTATACACACAAACACATACACACACACACAAGAATAATAAACATTTATGTATCCATAACCCAGCTCAATAAATAGACCATCCCATGTTATACCTTCCTCTTCTCCCAACTTCCAGAACTAACCTATCAATATTTTGTTTAGTATTGTGTTTTTGAATGTTAAACTGATGGCATCATTTTGTATGTATCCTGACCATTTTTGCACTCAGCATTATACTTGTGAGATTCCTTTTTACTGATATGTGAATGCCAGTATTTTTTTAAAAAACAGGTTTGTGTTTAAACTGGAAATCACAAAAGGTGGAGTTCGCTCGGCTTGTTAGCGGTCAGGTTAGTACCCTGACAGTGTTACTCTCCATGTTTTTAACTGCTGTTCTTGCCTTCTCATTTTTACCACTCTCCAGACTGTCCAGCGTGGATCCGCAGCTTTATTGAATCCTAACACACAAACCACAGACTTGAGATATAGGCCAAATTCCACTGGTGATACTAAATTTAGGAGCACCATGTTTTGTTTTGTTTCTGTTTTGTTTTTAAGAGGGCAGTGTCACTGGCCCTCATATATGGGATCTGAACCCGGGCTGCTGGTTTCCCAAGCCAGTACGTAACCACCATGCCACTCGACCGGCCCCAGGAGCACCATGTTTTAAACACTACTAAGTTGGAATGCCTTTAGTTGGGACATATTTTCTTTAATTTGCCATAGTCTATCCCAATAATTTTTTTGTTTTTGCCTTACCCACTTATTATCAACATAACTTTGTGTTATGTTTTCTTTTTTCCACTTTGATAGTACTTGTCCGCATTATTAAATTCTTTGACAATCTGTTCTACTTTATTGATGTACCATATTATTTGTTAGACATTTAAGATGTTTTCAGCTTTTCACCATTATAAATAACACTGAAAATAATTTTTTGTGTATAAATACCTGCACACATCTTGTTTTTTTAAGACAGCTTTGTAAAAATGAAATAACTAAATCAAGACTTGTTTTACAATGTCAAAACACTTTCCACAGGGACTCTAGTATTTTGCATTTTTTTTCAACACTATTATTTTTGTAAACATTGTAATAAATGAAAATTATATGTTATTGCTTTATTTGCATTTCTGTGATTGAGGCTAAATTATGTTTCATATTTATTAACCATCTCCATTCCATGTTTCTTCTGTTTATTCCTGTGTGTGTGTGTGTGTTTGTGTTTGGTTTTTTGTTTTGGTTCTTTCAGGAATTTATATTTGTATTTTCTTTAGATTAAGAACAGTAACCCATTGTTGGGGGAAGATAGTTTAATGGTCAGAAGCAGTCTTTGAAGTCAAGACCTGAGTTTGAATCCAGGCCTTAAACTCTTTATTGCATCCTAGCAAAAAAAAGCTTTGGGCAACTGATATAACTGCTGAGGCTATTTACTCTTCTTTTAAAATAGAGAGTAAGACTTACGTAATAGTGTTATTGTGAAACTTAAATTTATGTAAATAATTTAAATAAATATATGATGTTGGACAAAGTACCTAGCATACAGTAGAGTTTTATGCTTATTTGAATCAAATGTGAGTTTTTTTCTCCTGCTTGTTAGTTTTTATGTAGCCAGTATATGCCTTTCACTTTGATTTCTTTTTACTTTTGAGTAAAATGATGTTTCCCCATAGAGTTAATTTTATATTCACAGATACTGTGAATATAGGTTTTGTAAGATTTCATTTTATATTTAAATATTTAATATATATGGAATTCTGTATTTCAGCGCTATTTGGGGAATAATCTATCTCTTGATTTATGCTACATTTATCATATTAGCAAACATTTGTTTGGGAATGCCTTTTTGGTTTAATTGAAGTGGAAGTCAGTTCTTCAAGTAGTACACCACTATTGTATTAATGTCACAATCACATATGTTAAATCTGATAGGGCAACTCCTTTCCCTTCTTGTTTTTCTTACCATATTTTCTTAACTGTTCTCACCTATGTATTTGTTATATTAAATTTTATAATTTTGTTAGATCCTTTCCCTTCCAAATTCCATTGGGACTGCATTAAATATAGAAGTGAATTTTGGAAATATTGACATGTTAACAATATTTAGAAACATAAAATGTCTCTTCATATATCTAGGTCAAATATATGTCTCAGACAAGTTTTATGTTTTTTTAAAATACAGAGCCTACATATTTCTTGATATTCCTGAATGTTTTGTTTGTTATTAGAGTACATGAGGTTTTCTCCTTCCTTCCTCCCTTCGTTACTCTCTCCCTTCTATCCCTGCTTTCTATCTTGTTGATGTGTTCTAGAATCATATAGCATGAAAATTAGCTGTTTCTTTAAGGCACTGTGTAAACCCAACTTCTACAATTTGTCTTTGGTGATGGTTTTTATTTATGTACCTATTTGAAGGTGGGAAGAGCTGCAAGGGTCATGATCTTCTAATTTTCTATTTCTTGGTTTAATTTGGTATTCTCATCTCATTTTTATTTTCAAAGACAAATAGGAAAGAATAGGATAATTTCTTTCATAATATTTTAATCTTCAGGAAATATTTATCAATTAAAACATTCTGTATTAATCTTATGAAAGTCAATATTTTGCTGTTTTCTTAGCTACATATTGGAGAACATAGCATGTATAGTCTAGCTAGCTAATATTTGTGCTTCTTCCAGAGATCTGCAGGCAGAATAAGCTCATTCAAGAAAAGAAAGATAACCTGTTAAAGTTAATTGCTGAAGTAAAAGGCAAAAAGCAGGAAATAGAAGTACTGACTGCAAATGTCCAGGATCTGAAGGAAGAATATGCCAGGAAGAAGGAAAGTAAGTTTCCAGTTGTACACGTATGTAAAACATCAGTCTAAATTTCAAAGTGGTGATGGTTCACAACTATTATGTACTTCTTGCCTGTTCTCCAGCTTATTGCCCAAAATAGATAACATACCTTAGGGGTATAACCAGCCACTCTGTAAGGTGTCTGTGAAGGTAGCTAAGTGAGTTTTCTTTTGCTTTACCTAAAGGTCCTTTTGATTTTTATTATAGCCAGAGTCAATGAAATTGATATCGGAGTTTAAGCATAGTGGGAGACAGTTTCACTAAATCATATTTGCCTGGGAGAAGCCATAGTCTAATTTATGCAACAAATTTATTGATTGCTCATGAGCTCTGCCAGGAACCATTAAGCACGCTTTTATTCTAGAAAGCCTCTTTGTCTTAACAACTTTCATACTTGAATGTGTGTCTTGTTTGCCCTCAAAGTAATTAATTTCAAATCTCTTGAAAACAGCAGTTGGTTTTGTTAATGCTTTTTCTTATAGTTTCTGTGTAAGTTTACATTTTTGTCATTTGCTATGTATTATTTAGGGAGTAATGTGTTAACTTTAAGAAAAATTTTAAACTAGCGTGAAATAAGACTTCACATGAGAAATAGTTATGTATAAAAGAATAGAATATTTTTCCAATGAAGCAATTTCTTGGCTAACCAGAAAAAGCAAAATGGTGTAAAGGAGGTCTGTCTCTCTGCCAGCCATGCAAATCTTGGCCTAGTATTTATGCTACTATATAATACACTAGGATAAAACATTTCTCTCACTACCTAAACGTATTTTCTCACAGTTTTTACTTTCATCTCGAATGAACAGAAGACCCTTTTGCTAATTGGTAGAGATAGAAACTGAATAAATGTAAGCAAATTCATTTGCACCATTTTTATAGTTGTTTTCAAGTTTTTTTAAAATTTATTAAGTGAGCATTAGTTGAGTGTTATTTAAATTGTTTGATACTATGTATGTTTTTTAATCATAGCTATTTCCGCTGCTAAAAAAGCTAGTGAAGAAAGGTTGAAAAGGCTACAAAAATCTGTAGACTTGTATAAAGATCGACTTGGACTAGAAATTCGAAAAATTTATGGTAAGTATATTAATGTAAGTAAACCTTAGGAGTTAGAAAGGTGTGTCTGTCTTAAGTAGAGGAGAATTAAAGTTTTTTTCAAAGTAAAAATATTTCATATTTTCAAGTAAAATAATGACTGCATTATGAACTTTTTAGAAAATAGGAAAATTACAAAATCTTTATCATCCTAATATAATTACTAATGCGTTTGTTATTTATCATCCAGTGTTTTAACACTTTGTAAGCGGGCATAAAAAGCTATATGATGAGTTTACTCGTTTCCCACATTCACTTTGTAATCAGGCATAAAAAGCTATATGACGAGTTTACTTGTTTCCCACAAAAAATGTGTTAATAAATGTATTTTTGGCATGGTTGCCAACATGCAAATATTACTTATTCCTTGTGTGCACTGGTATTGTATGAATTGCTTTTCTCCAGTTGTTATAGCCTTTGTAGTGGGAAATTTAAAATGGTAGTATATAATTCAATGAATGTGTCATAATTTATTCAATCTTTTATCTATTGTTAAACACATGTTTTGCCTCTAACTTAACATTTGGATTCTGCCTGTTTTTTAGTTTTAGAAGTACTACGGTGAATATAGACTTCTATTTCTTTTATATCATTTCCATGGAATTCCCAGAGAGGTACTACTTACTGGGTTAAAGCATATAAATAGTCTTAACAGCTATAGATATGTGCCAGTGTACAACGCTACTTAATGTGTTGGGAGCCCCCAAGATTGCCATCAAGTTTGGCGATTGGCCAGAAAGACTTACAGGACTTGGCATATAGCTATATTCATGGCTCAGATTTATTGCAGAAAGTATGCAAAACAAAATCAGCCCAAAAAAGGCACATGAGGCAAAGCCTAGAGAAAGCAAGCTTTCCAGGCATAGGTTTTCAAGAGTCCTAATCCAGTGGCGTCACACAGGATGTGCTTACTTCCTTCAGCATTGAATTGTGACAGTACATGTGAAGCGTTGTCTACCAGGGAAGCTCATTGGAGACTCTGGAAGCTTGTGCTGGTTTTCCCTGGACTTCACCCCATGCATCTTTTCCCTTTGCTGATTTTGCTGTATCTTTTCACTGAGTACGACCATATGCTTAGCCCTTTGAGTCCCTCTTGTGAATCTTCAAACCTGGGGTAGTCTTGGGGACCTCCAGCATACCAGCCAGGGACCAACCGTACAAGCAGGCCTTTCTGAGATTCTGAGGATAGCAGTGTGAGGTGTGCCACATTAATTCTTTCATGCACATCTGTCCACAATGTAAAGGATACCTATTCCATTGTATTCTTGCCAGAGTTGTATTTTTGATACATTGGACTCTAATTATATATTCATTTCATCCTGAGGTGCTTTTTTGTTCAGTTTTGTTTCAAATCCAGTTATAAAGCTTTAAAATTATTTTTAGATTTCAAATAGAACTTTCTCATAGCCCTCAAAGTCAGGAAATAATGTTTTAAAGAAGAGACAGCCCAAATTAAACCCTTCATTTTGCCTGACTGAATATCTTAAGATATTGGCATGCATGCCTCTCTTTACTATTAACAGTTTGAAAAATCTGGTGTGCTGACATCATTATTTCATTTTGAAGTTAAATGGCAAGACAAACTTTTTCAAAGTTTCTGAAGATTTCCATTTATAATTAAAAGCATTTTTGTGAGATTTCCTGATGTTTTTTATGCTAGAACAAGACTAAAATGCATGTGACTTTTTACTTTGTGACTGCCATTTTGAATTTTCTACAAGGCATTTACTCCTTTGGGAGCATTTGGAGATCTTTTGAAAAATAGGCTTTAATGTAGAAAAAGTCAGATTTGTTCAACAGTACATATTTTTATGTGGTAATCGTATGACATAGAATTTGCTGTTGTAATTATTTCTTATTGTACAAATCAGTGGCGTTAATTATATTCACATGTTGTGCAACCATCACCATTATTTATTTTCAGAATTTTTCATCACTACAAACAGAGACTCCATACCCGTTAAACAGTAACTCCCACTTCTCCTTCCCCTTGCCCCTGATCACCTCTAATCTACTTTCTGTCTATGAATTTGTCTATTCTTTTTTTTTTTTTTTTTTGAGGGCAGTGTCACTGGCCCTCACATGTGGGATCCGAACCGGGGCCGCCGGCTTCCCTAGCCTGCTCCCAACCACTGCACCACTCAGCCGGCCCTGTCTATTCTAATAGTTCATATAAGTGGTAACTTACAATACTTGTCCTTTTATGTCTGGCTTATTTCACTCAGCATAATGTTTTCAAGGTTCATTCACGTTGTAGCATATATCAGAAGTTCATTTGTTTTTATTATCAAATACTATTCCATTGTATGTATATATACCACATTTTGTTTATCCATTCATCTGTTGGTGGACACTGCTATTATAGTATCACCTTTTGGCTACTGTGAATAATTCTGTTGTGAATATTGGAGTAGTTATCTGAGTCTCTGCTTTCAATTCTTAAGAGTATATACCTAGGAATGGGAATACTGGAATTAATATTGTAATTCTTTGTTTAAACTTTTGAGGAATTGCCAAACTGTTTTGCACAACTGTGGCACCATTTCACATTCCCACTAGCAATGTAAAAAGCGTTCTAATTTCTCCACATCTTCAACAGTTGTTTTTCTTTTCTTTTTTTGTACCTAGTAGGTGTGAAATGGCATCTCATTGTAGTTTTGGTTTACATTTGGTTTGCAGTGATTGGTGGTGTTGAGCATCTTTTCATGTGTTTATAAGCTATTTGTATCTATTTTTTTGGAGAAATGTCAAAGTCCTTTGTTCTTTCTTTTTCTTTTTTTTTTTTTTAACTTTATTGGAGAACAGCGTGTTTTTCCAAGAACCATCAGCCCCAAGTAAAATAGTTATTTCAATCTAGTTGTGGAGGGCATAGCTCACTGGCTGATGTGGGAATCGAACTGGCAACCTTGGTGTTATGAGCCCACGTTCTAACCACCTGAGCCAACCAGCCACCCCAGTCCTTTGCTCATCTTTGAATTGGGTTGTTTTTCTTTTTGTTGTTCAGTTATAGGAGTTTTTTTATATATCCTATATGTTAAATTCATATCAGAGGTATTATTTGCAAATATTTCCCCCATTCTGTGGGTTATCTTTTCAGTCTCTTGATAGTGTCTTTTGAAGGACAAAAGTTTTTATTTTTGATGTTCAGTTTATTTTTTTCTTTTGTTGTTTGTGCTTTGGGTGTCATATTTAAACTACAGTATATTTTAAAGTTAATTTGTAACGTACATTTGGAGACATTGGTTAAGTGAATATAGATACTTAGCAGTATAGATATTAATCAAAGACAAAGGTAAGAAAGCTCATCTCCACTAAAAACTGGCATAATAAAATAGTCTCATATTAAATAATTTAATCTCTTTTTTCAGGTGATAAATTGCAGTTTATATTCACTAATATTGACCCTAAGCATCCTGATAGCCCATTTATGTTTTGCCTACACCTAAATGAAGCCAGGGACTATGAAGGTACGTCCTGCTGTCTATAACTGGTATTTAAGATTGGCATGCCAAAATGTTATTTGAATCAGAATATAAAGTAATATAAAGGAAATAATACTCCCACAAGCTGTTGTTTTCTACTCTTGGTTTTTGGGATATTGTCTTCTAAAGGCTGTGACTATTGTCTTGATTTATAGATATAATCAAAGAGCTATTAATAAGCAACTTCTCTTTGGTCTGACACAGTGCCACAGTGGCAGAAAAGTCTAAAAGACAAAAAAGATCACTGTATTTCATATGCCAGTAGGGATTATTCTTTTAGAAAACTTAATGTGTAGCTATAAAGGATATGACTGCCTAAATGTAAATATTATAATTTATCCAAGTAGCTGATTTTTAAAAGCAAATATAAAATCATCAGAATCTGATCATTTTTTTCCCCAAAATCAATTTTACAAAATTATCCCATCCTGAAAAATCCTACACAGTGATAGTGTAGCTGAGTTACTGATTCTCCAGTGGGCCAGACAGGTTTTGATTTATGGGGAATATATATGATTGGTAATAATGTAAACAAGAAGAGAAGAGAAATAAATTTATCTCTTTTTTATTCTCCTAATTCCCCCTTTAAAGTAATTAATTTATTGGAATTCAGGAAATGGTTCTCAGCTTTTTATATCTGTGTTCTCATATTAAAATATTTATCAGAGACACACACTCAGGTGAGCCACTTAGTTGGCTCCCTAATGTGCCCTGATGACTCAATTCCTATTCTAACAGCATTTGTATTTTAGGAATCGAATTCATGTACCAATTGTTTGGCTTTTTTTTCTTTAGGCAAATACCTTCTAATGAATGCTGAATTTTAAAAGCAAGCCCCAAAAACGTCTTACCTAGCTTTTCAGTTGGATATCCTCTGTTGCTACAGTGTCATAGTATTTGATAGTGTATTAAAATAGAACCTACAGTTTAATTTTGAACTAGATGCTCTTTCCTGTTCTTTTTCTGCTTTGGTCATGTCTCCTAAGCAGTCTCCATCAAAGAGCTGGAAATTTGATATGGTAGAGAACGCTGTTCCTTTCCTTTGACCATCCTCTCTGACGAATTGCTTGCTCCCAGTATGTACCATTTGGTACTACATATGAGATCCATATTGTTATTTGTGACTTTGAGTATCATTTGTTTAGTAGGCCCTGTAGATACCACTTTTGGAATAGCAACCACATTTTCTAATGACCTTCTTTGCATTTATGAAACTTTAGTAGATTTTTTTTTCCCCATAATTGTAAGTTATTAAGAGTTGGCATTGAAAATTGGCCCACCCACCCCCCTTTTTTTTTTTTATCCAGTGGTCAAATATTAGAAGTCAGGCCAAAGTTTTGCAGAGAAAATTGACTTGATAGTTAACACTGTTAAAACAGTTTAAATAATTAAATAGAAAAGATGATGTAAAGTGGTATTCTGTTCTTTATCAGTATCATTAAGCTCTTTAATCCCTTGACTACCATCTGTTTAAATTTAATGCAAGATTTTAGTACATAGATTTGAATATTTAGAGATTAAGCAAAGGAAAGGTCCAAAAGATAGTTAGGCTAGGAAAATCAAATGTATCTATCATTTTATGCTCAAAGCAATTCAATAAAATGGAATTAAAATGATTTGAATCAGATGAAAGAATCTAAATTAGAAATCCTTCTCTTCCATAAAAAAATCTCAAATTGTCTTTTTTTTTTCCCCTAGTGTCAGATAGTGCTCCTCATCTTGAGTGCCAATCAGAATTTCAAGAGAAAGTAAGGAAGACCAAAAATTTTTCAGCTTTTCTTGCCAATGTTCGGAAAGCTTTTAGTACTATGGTTTACAACGAATGTGTAAAAACTGTTTAGTTTTCTTCTCATTTGTGTATCTCTTGAAGAGAATTCTCATGCATTGTTTGCCTGTAATCCTTTTGTATTTCTTAAATATTTCTGTGTGGTGTATTTCTTTAAAGTATTTTAATTAAAATCTGGGGAAATAAAATTTATAAAGTCAAATATGTTCTTTTTAAAATGAAAATAATATGTGTACGCATGCGGCGCTGCACACACACACAAACACACACACAGGTAAACCGTGAACAACATGGGCTTGAACTGCGCAAGTCCTATTAATATGTGGATTTTTTCCCATAAATATACAGTCAGCCATCCATATCCCTGTGTTTTGTATCCACGGATTCAACCAAGCATGGATAGAAAGCAGTAGTTTCAATCCACAGTAGGGAATTCATGTATGAAAGGCCAATTTAAATTACATGGGAATTTTCAACTTCACAGGGGCTAATCTCTGCAGTTGTTCAATGGTCAACAATATATATACACATGTATTCTTAGGTAAATTTTGATATACATATTATATACAATAATATAATATTTTATATTTATATATTATTTAAAATATTTCTATATATTATATAGTTTTAATGGCAGGCGTGGGTAGTTTATCGCTAGCTTTTAAATGGGAATTGTACAAAGTGCACTGTGTCTCGGTGGTTTCCAAGGTTTTGAAGGTCATGACCTAGTGATGTTAAGAAGTTAGGGGCCAGCCGAGTGGCGCGGTGGTTAAGCGCTGGCTTGGGAAGCCAGTGGCCCCGCTTCGGGTCCCACATATGAGGGCCAGTGACATTGCCCTCAAAAAAAAAAAAAAAAAAAAGTTAGGAGGTGGGCCCATCCTAGGGTTGGCAAATGTTGAAACTTACTTGGTAAGACGAACACTACTAAATAGTACTATCTACTATCATTTTAATACAAAGGAATATTTTTATCTCACCAAGAGGGGTCTACAATTAAAGAACAAACCTTCATATCAGAAGAAGGTTGACAGTATTCTAAGATATTCCAAAAGGTATATTTTTGAAAATCCAAATATAGAACATTTACAACCATTTCGTAATATACTGTTTAGTTGTGGTCTGGATATAAGTTTGCCATCTTGAGAGTCTACTCAACACAGACTAGAATTCAAATGTCAACTTATTCTAGGGTTTAGTTTTGTCACTGTTCTTTCCTTGTAAAATTGGTTGTGTTTAGGTGCCAGCTATAATGGAAGCCACAGAGCACAGCTTTAGGTACCTGGGACACACCTAAAAAGCCATCGAACAATGACTCCAGCCCCTTTCCTGCTGCTCCCTGAAGTCAGGAGGGAATTTCAGGCCAGTCCTCCAGTGCGTGAGGCTTAGGTCCTGGTTCAGAGCTCTGCTCTTAATAGCAGTACAGCTTATCTGAGGAGAAGGCTGTGGACTGGCGGCAATGTCCACTGACCCACCGCAGGGTGCAGACCAGCTTTTAGCAACTGCTGATTGGTGTTATCTCTGCAGAGAGAAAAGGCTAATGCACTGTCCTAGAGATTAGAGCCTGTTGTAATAATCTTACCTGTTAGCATGAGCTTGGCTAAAGGAAGGGAGTATCTTACCAGAGGGAGTGCAGTGAGTAAAACTATCCAGTTTTCTTTGGCAGATCTTCACATTTGGCCTTATTTTTTATTTATTTATTTTTTTGAGGGCAGTGTCACTGGCCCTCATATGTGGGACCGAACCGGGGCCGCTGGCTTCCAAGGCCAGCGCTTAACCACTGCGCCACTTGGCCGGCTTGGCCTTATTTTTTATATACCTACATTTAAATTAATACGTTAAACCATATGAAAACCCAACTTTGGTGTTTTTTTTTGTTTTTTTTTTTTTAGCTTGATTTGGCTCTCAAATGATATTAGCAAGACCCATTTCTTAGCTGTTCTTTTCTGGGATGAAGCTTCCTGTGGTGGACCCCAGCAATCTCAAGCCCACCTCAACTCCTGGACCAATCAATGATGATCAAAAGATAAAGAACGTGTTTTGGATCAGATTAGATGCCTCCTGAAACGCAGGTGTGGAGGTAGATTAATCTCAATAACTTGAGCTAAGAGTGGAGATGTTCTCAAAAGAGAAAGAGATTAGATATTTGACATTAAATGATGAAGCAGATGACTATGATAGTATGTATTTACTGAATTCCCTGCTTGAAATATATTCACAAGCAACAACCATAAAACTTGAGACAAGATCATTCATTGAAACAAGAGACAGACCATGTCTCATACTATAAAATCTTGATACAATGTTTTGGACCATCTTGTAAAAAGGGGTTGAGATGGCTTGCCTTAGTAAGAAATTCTGAAGGATCCCTTTCGCCTGCAAGTTGGAGAAATGAAGATTGGGGATGAGAGAAGAAATGACGAGTTCCCCCAGTTAGGGTCTGTTTCTCCTCAAGGACAGCCATTCTTTACTTCTAACAGGGGGTGGAGGTGGGGCAAGATCTAGGAACAAGACCACAGAGCAGGAAAGTCAAAAAAGGATAGCGGAACCAGCTTTGCTGCTGGGATTCAAAGTCAAATGTACAAAGAGTTCAAGAACAATATACCAAACAAAGGGCCTTAACCCATGGAACTTTCTAGTGATCTGTTTTCTCAGCTGGGAAGTTGATTCATTCCAAAACTGGAATTGGTTAGGGTTGGCCACCTTAGAATAATAGTTAATACTTCTTTAGTCCTTACATGTCCAGCCCTTTACATGTATCTACTTGTTTATATTCCCTCAACAACGTTTGAGGTAGATACTGTCATGACTTTGTTCTACAGACAAGAAATCTAAGGTACAGAGAATTTAAGTTCAGGGCACACAGCTTTTAAGTGTTGGAGTTGGGGTTCAAAGCCAGGTGTCAGTCCGGCACCTAATCCACGAGCCTCACCTGGTCTACACCTTATGCCTTGCTATGCTATATTGCAGGGAAAGTGTATAGACAAAGTTCTTCACAAAGTCTAAACAACTTTAAACTGCTATAATATAATTTAGTTTTTGTGTTTCTATAGAAGTATAGTATTTAAGGGGAAAAAGTAGTATTGAGAGTAGGGGAATATTCTTTGGGTACTTAGAAATAGCTCTAGAAAGATGACAAAACAGCTGCAGATCTCCAGGATACAACGGGTAGAGTAGCTGGTCTTTAGACTCTGTGTGGCTCACGGAGAAATTTCTAGGTATATAGGCCTCATCAACCCAGGTTCTTAGGGAAAATGGTAAATGGAGGGCTTTTGACTTATGCATAAGTCCTTATCTACCTAATCAAATACTGAGGCCTTAATTTTTGAGGTTTACTATATGCCAACCCAGAAGGATTCTGGAGCTGATATTATTAATACATTAGCTTAAATTTTAAAGTTGATACATTTATGAAAATTATACTTTGAATGATGAATACATATGAAAGGCAAATCACGCTATCCTATTAAAGGTGCTGTCTTTATACATTTTATTTAGGATGGTATGTTGTAAATTAAATAGTTTTAAGCATTTAAAATCTTCTTGACATGGAAATAAAGTGTCAGACACAAAGATATGAGACTTTCTTAAATGGGAAAAATATGCCCAAATAGTAAAACTGATTGAAATAGAATCCAAATAGAGTTGACTAATCTAGTCCACATTTTATAATAAAAGGGAACAATGAGATCTCTAAAATTAACTTCAATCACTAATTGTTTCAATTAAAAAAAAAGAATCACAAAATCTGCTGGTGTTCTACTAATAGATTTGAAGTTTCAATTTCCAGACTAACAAGGATTAGAAAGTGTTGCTTCTCTTCCAATTCCAAAAATTCCTGTACAGAGACAATTATGTTTTTAATTTGTGTACTGTGACAGTGAATTGCCTATTTGGCTATCACTTAGCGTAGTGTCTGGCACATTGTAGAAGCTTAATAAATATTTGTTAACATTGAACACATGATTTAGACTCAATAGAAAATTAATTGGAAATCAAATTACACTTTTGAAAAGCAGCTAACTTGTTCAATTAATACCTGCAAGCATGTTGCTGAGATGTTCAGTAATTTGTAGAAGGTAAAAATGGTTCTACAGGCAAGTGTTGACTTAATGACAAGCTAATAGAGAACAAGATTCCTTCTGAGTAAAGACAAGAGTTTCATCTAAGTAGAAAAAGAGCCCATCAGTGAAGTGAGTAAACTGGAGGATACACAATCTATTTAAAATCAGCTCCTTTCTTGGTATTGTTAAATATATTGTGATGTGAAGTATGAAGAATAAATGGTGTGGACTCTTGTGACGGATGTCTTGACACGTTCTTGCCCTTCTTTAGCAACTAGGCAAGCTGAAAGTAGCAGCTGAGGATAAGGTCTAACAAATGGAAAAACTGCAAGGAAGAAATTATTTTACTTGGTGTAATAGGTTTTTGTAAGAATTTGGGAAGAGGAGGCAATATTGAAGGTTCAAATAAACGTAATATGAATAAATCTTGAATACTCTAAATTTTTTGTGTGAAAATTTCTGTTTTTCCAGCATCAACATGGTATTGTGGAAAAATCTGAAAATTAGGATGTGTCCCAGTCTTTGCTGTATTAAATTTGATATGTGATCTTAGGCAAGTTGTTTAACCTTTTTGAGCATCAATTTTCTCATCTGGCCATATTGCACTATGTAGTTTCCCACACTTGCCATTTTCTTTTTTGTTGATCAGGCCAATGTGGGGATGGGGGAGGGGAAATGGCAAAAGAAAACAAGCTGGAAAAGACAAGAGCAGACTTCAGAATGCAGATCAGGGGCTGCCTAGTGTTGGGGTTAGGGGTTAGTTGGGTTAGTTGGCTGAAAAGAGGAAACTTTTGGGGTGCTGGAAGTCTTTTAACACTTAATTGTAGTAGCCATTGCTAAACTATACATTTATCAAACTCAATCAGCTGTATTTAGAAGAGTAGTTTTAATGTAGGTAAATTATACCTCAGTAAACTTTTTAAAATGGAAAATAATGCATTTCAACCATGACTTTGTACATGTAAACTATTTTACATTGTATTGCAATATTTTGTTTCCACTTTTGTCTTTTCCACTAGATTGTGCACTTTTTGAGCGTTGACTAAGTTGGTTAATTTTTTTGAATCTTATTAGTCCACTATCTGGCACATAGCTGCATACTAAAATGTTCAATGAGTAATTGGCTGAGTAAATGCATAAATATGAGTGAATGATTAGATTAGTTGGGCTATATAATTTCTGAAATTGCTTTCTGCCTCTGAGATTCTAGGAATCTAACCTTTGTATGATGTAGCTATTCATTAAGCAGTGTAACAGAAAAGTTTATTCTAATCTTAGAAGAAATAGGAGTAAAATTAAATTCCAAAGAATTTTTCATGTGGAATAAAATTTAATCATGAACCTCAATATAATCCTATGGTTTATTTCAGCAAAGTCAGCTTACCTAGTATGGTTAAAACTGTTTTGATTAATTGAATATTCCGATAGGTAAGTATATTAGAACGCTATCAAGAATTACAGAGGTGGAGGAATATCAATTTATGTATAAGAGGATGGAGATCATAACATTTTGACCTACAAGTTTAGAGCACAATATTTCAGGACTTACACTGTACATTAAAATTTACCTAAAACTGAGTATTTATACCATTTAAACACCTTTAAGTGGGGCACATTTTCTCCAGTTCGGTCCATCCCCACTGCTCTTCCTAAAGAATGACATTCAACCTGTTTCATTAATTTCATTTATTAGTTTTACCTCCCTGGACTCTGGAGATATTCGTGGTTTCATCCCTTGCTTGAAAGATTAGATTCAGGGAACCACATAGGGAACAGTATTGGTTGCATTGGTGGTAAATCAGAAATGGAGAACAGAGTTTAGATTCTAGGTAAACAAGGTACTTTCCTCTTCCTCTTTCCTAAATTGTAGATAATATGTTTCTTCACATGACTAGTTGCAGGCTGAGAAGCTGGATCAGAGATGGAAGACCCAGATGGGTAACATGGAGCCTAACTGAGCAGAACTAGTCTGCCATGTCTGAACGTGATGGTCAGAGAATGGAGAAGGGCTGAGGAGAAGGGAGGTACTGGGAGGATGGGAGTCAAGGGGCAGGATAGGGAGTGCAGAGGAATGGACTGAAAGCAGAGAGCTGTTTGCTGCTCATTCCCTTATCAAGACATGGCCCATCTCATGCTTTCTTTTGCTAGTGAGATTTTCTAGTAAGTGGCTAGTGAGAAAGAGGAGGAAGATTGTTTTTTTGAGCGAGTTTAATGTAGGCCAGAATAGACCTTCCCTGGGCCAATATAGAGCATAACAAAGAAGAGGGAAAGTGGCCCTTAGCGAAAGAAGCCTCCGCAATGGGGAAAGACTTCTCCAGCGAGGTCCCCAACGTCATTCATCTTAAAAAACTTATTGGATCAAAAGGAGGGATAGTCCTTTATCTAGAGCCAGCTTCCCGAGTGTATGGTTTTTCTCCACTTTCTCCCACAGTGCCCCCTTCCCCAGTGTGTCTGCTGTTGTTTAGACAGTAGTCTCAGTGTTCATTCAAGTAAACCAGTGGTTCTAAAGAGGAAATGTGCACTAGAGTCCCTGGAGTGCGTTTTGAACCACAGAGAGCCGGGTCTCTGACTGAGTATAAAGCGGGGGATCAAGCCGGCCGAGTGGCGCATTGGTTAAGAGCTGGCTTGGGATGCCAGTGGCCCCGGTTCAGATCTCACATATGAGGTCCCACATATGAGAATGACACTGCCCTCTACAGCTAAGATGGTGTACAACAGCTCCACCTAGAGCTGGGCTGCTGTGAGTCCCCGGGAGGGTGTAGGCTGCAGCCTCTGCTGCAGTGGGCTACCATAGGCTACAGTGAGTGGCCGGCAGACAGCGTGAGCTGCCAAGAGCCGCTGTGAGTGGCCGTCCAGAGGCTGGCGACCCATGTGCCTCACCCGAGAAGAGCACAATGACGATACCAACATGGGCCAGTGAAGCAACGTTCTCCACAACTAGACTGAAGAACAAAAGGACAACAACTTGTCTGTTTCCCTTCCCCGGTTCCCCAACACTGTTCCCCTCCCCGAATTCCCTAAGAAAAATCTTTAAAATGAATAAAAAAATAAATAAAGCCAGGGCTGGTAATTTGCATTTCTCACCTAGTATATTTATATGGGTGCTGCTAGTCCAGGTGAAATCTGGCTCAGGCCTCTACTTGGTGAACCACTGGAGTAAGCACATACCCTTTGCCCCAGTGTCAGGAAAACTCAAAGCACAAGCCAGCTGAGATCAGTGACACATTCGCCAGCTCTTATACCTGGCTAGTCCGGCCCCCATCCCTTCTAGGCACTCCCTGGTGTGACTCCCTTTGTTGTCCCCAGGTCGCCATCATTAACCTGAGCCTTAGAACCAAGGTCTTTTCTCTGGCTATAGCTCAGTTTGCTTCCCCTCAGTTGGCTTCTCCTATCCCATGGTCCCTTTGAGAAAGAGGTTTTCACTCATTCTGTACAAGTCTGTTTACTCCCGCCTCAGGTCAACAGGTCAACATTCCTCAACATTGACCCCTGATTAGATTAGTACCCACTAACCTAGAAGTGATTCTAAGGCACTTCTATTGCTTCAAATCAGGGTGATTACAAGCTCCCCGCCCCAGGCCATCAAGACCTTGGGAGAGGAGGTTGTTTTTTCTTCAAGGCTGGAAACAAAGTTAAGACTATGCTCAAATTATTAATTAATTAAAGCCTTATAATACTGTATAATAAAATTTACTTTATCCCAAACTGAATATTATATTACTTTTTGATGGATCATAATATTCATTATGAATATTATGGGTAATTGGAAATGTGAAAAAATGAAATTAATAGAACTTTCTGGTTGATAGTGTGATGCATGCATCAGCTTTTACTCTACTAGCAAGGAGATAAAATTGAGTAATATGCCCTCTGATGTTTTCAGTGAAAATCTGGCGCAGACCTCTACTGCCTGTATTTCAGGTTGTCAGTGTTGCTAAAAACTTTCTGACATATGAAACTGCTTAGTGGAGTACAATTATGAAAGCCCATTAAGAGTTTAAAAGTACTAATATTAAAAATTATTTTGTCTATGTGCAAGACTTGGGCACATCATTCATCTTCATAATATGTCCTTAATTTTTACAGAACTCTAAAGGGTATCACCCCTATCTGTCCAGCCAGAAAATTCTTGCCCTACTGAAAAGATATTCAAGATAAAAGTTGTTATATCCAACTATATTTGTACTTTATCTAGTTTAAGACTATAGCATTTCTTTGAAGTTTAAAAATTACATATCAAAGAAATTTGTAGCAACATTCCAAACTATGAAATCCATTTATGTTTTTACAAAGTAAAAGTGATTTATGAAGAAAGAGGGGTCTCTTTCTTTGAAAATTACTTTCAAAGAGTTTTAGGGCCCAACCACCATTATCATCACTTTCACGATACAAATTATCCAGTGTAGGCTGCAGTCAATTGCTACATAATTTTTTATCCATCAAGGCTTAATGGAAAGAAATAAGATGAAAAGGAAATATAAATTCAAAATCTCTGTTCATGGTCTAATGGCCTATTATTCAGCCAACTTTCTACATGCAGAAAGCTGTCATTAATACACCATTAAGGATGACATTAAAATTTCTGATCTGTTCTAATCTGTAAGTTATGTCTCAAATAACAAATTTTACTTGAGCTCTCTCAGGTGTGATATCGGTATCTATAAATATCCCTATGTGCTAGTTATAGCCCATAGGAGTATAACGGTGCATAGTATAAAAATATATGTATTTATACCTTGGTTTGACAAATCCCTTCTTGAAAGTACAAAATGTGATGAATTAAAAAACAGAGGTAGGGGGCAGGAAAGTAATGGAATGCATTTTAAGTATTCCTTTAATGCCACACTATTTGGCACAAATGTGAACATGCCCAGATGTTTCTATCAACGCCATGGCCTTCCATTCAATGGAGTGTGTGATCTCGAGGCTGACTTAGGCCATTTTCTGAAAGATGTTGCTGTAGCACATCTAAATTGTTCTAAATTGTTCCCCTCGAGAAAACTTTGGGACTACCCTCTCTCATTCTCAGCCTTTTCCCATTACAGGGCATTTGAGAAAACAGCATAAATCTTAGTTTCTCCATGCGTTCCATTTGATAGTGAATGTTGGTTTCTAAAACTTTCCTTCCAAACTGTAAACTCATTTGCATTTCAAGTTCCTTTCACTAGGAGGTGGCTTAGGATATGCCTTCCTTTCACAATGACCTAGCTGGGAAGCGCAGAATTCCTGGTTACTGAGTTGGTACACGGAGGCACCAAATTTCAGGCACTGTCTCCTTTCTGGCCCCTTCCTATCCACCTTGCTCTTATTCTCAGATCCCCAGCTCACACTTACCCTCACTCTAAGAGCAGCCCTGGTTGTGAGTGGAGGGTATATAAGAAGTCACTCTCGGGCCGGCTGAGTGGCACAGTGGTTGGGCGTTGGTTTGGGAGGCCAGCGGCCCCATTTCGGGTCCCACATATGAGAGCCAGTGACACTGCCCTCAAAAACAAAACAAAACAAAACAAAACAATAAGAAGTCACTCTCCCAGGTCATTGGCTCAGGACAAAATTCCATTCTATTCCAAAATCACCCACCTAGTACCTGGACCCCTCGTCTGCCACCCCCTCTTATGATTACACAAGACTCTTAGTCTCAGCTCCTGATCCTATATCTAGTCTCCTAACTTGGGTCTGTATTGCTGGTATCTGCCTGCCTGTCTCTGCTGAGCTCCCCTTGGACTTAATCTGTGTTCTTCGTCATTTCCCAGGCTCTGCTGGGCCCCTCATGGGCCGACTGTGACCTGTGGCCACCCATGTCCAGAGGAAGAGGATATCTTGAGTTCTAGAATCTGTTGTGCTACCAGAAAACTATGTGACTTCAGGCAAGCGGCTAAACCCACCTTGGAGTCCGTCTCTATGGCACCTGGGGCTGTACTGAGTCATCTCCCGGGTCTCCTCTTAGAATCTGCAAACTCTAGGAGCTGCGGGGTCTCATCCCTGCCTCCCTTCACCCTTCCTCTTCTGACTCTTTCAGAAAAAGAATCAAGAGGGCAAAGTGCTGTGACATGCAGGCAGGCAGGACTCCATCACGCATTTAGAAAGATACACTTGTAAAAATCACAGCTGTTAGCTTTATTGGCATCACACTGCCTAGTTTACAGAGTGTGTAAGGTGGTGTGTTGAGAACCTTGTTGTTTGCCTGTGTCCCCAGTGTTGGAAGGGAGCTCCTCCACATAGGCAGCAGGAAAATGGCCTTTTTTTCCCCTTAAAGATCCAAACCACCATCCTTCTTCTTTTTTCTGGTGTAGAGTCACAATGTCGCCTGTGAGAAAAATGCACATTTAGTTAGACAAATGGGTCTCTGCAATTTGAGCCCATGCCTGAGCCCAACTGGTAAGACAATTTTGGGGAGATTGCTTTCAAGGAGTGACTTGGGAGCATTGTTTTCGGCACGTGATTCAGATGAAGCAAAATGTATTGACCACCTGTGTGAAGCAGGCATAATGCAGAGAATATGAAAAAGAGGAAGATAATGGACAGCTAAGTTATGCCATAAAACAGTTTGACTAAAAGCAGAATCACATTGGAACATATGTCCTTCTCACGTTGGCTGGATCACTTTAGATATATATAGCTGATGGGTTGTCACCAAATTCTTTCTTGGTGTCTGTGTTTTAAGGGTTTCTCATGTTGGAGGCCAAGATAGTTTGGTATGTTGGCTACTAGGAGTATGTCTTGACTACCAGACTTTTCTTTAGATCAAGACAGCTTCTCTCCATTATATGCATCAGCTTCACAGTCCAAAGCTCCAACTCGTAGCTTTACACAGAAACATAACTCCTCATTCAAAATGTAGATAACTTTAATAAAATATCAATTTGAAGACAATACTTTCTTAAAGCCATAATTCAAATAAATAGAATCCCTAAGAAACATATGAAATATATGGCTCTTCTCTAATTCTCTATTTTTTAAAAAGAATACTATTCTGATATTAATAACCCCAAAGCTTGATCTGGTACCCCAAAGCCTCTGGCTAAGCACTTCTCTTTTGAGAAAGAGTCCATTTTCTCAGGCTGCTTTCTGCACGTTAAAGTAATAACCACTTCCTTCAGAGCCTGAAAGCTACTTTATCTTGGGCATCATTCTGAGGTAATTTTTCAGTCTTTCTTTCTCTTTCATTATTTTTCCCAGGAATTTTCTTCTAAGAAGGGTGATTATAAACCTGAACTGATTTGACATGGTAATAATTTTTAAGGCTAATGTACTAAGACAAGAGTTTTATTCAGGTTAAGGATTTCAACATGGGAAGGCAATTAAACATTTGAGAATTATTCTTACCTTTTTCCAAATTCAATTCATCATCTTGCCTGGCTTGAAAAGGATATAAGGCCTTGCAAAGACTATTGCCATGCTGGGCCACACCGGAGGCTGAAAGTTGGATCAAGTGATAATTACAATGCTGTGTCAGTAGGCAAGAAGAATGTGATGGGAAGCTCTTTAGTTATTTAGCAGTGTGGTGCAGAGAAAAATATACTGAAATCTTCTCAAAAAAAAAAAAAAAGTATAATTTTCCATACCATGCGTTCCTTGATTCAGTAACCATTTATGATGTACTTACTATGTGTATTGACTGTGTATATTATATAATAAACAATTATATTATAATATAGAAAATAAGTATGATGACAAAAGTTATTGTAATAATAATAATAAAGATGACAATTTAAAATTATTTGCTTCCCACATGAACTTAGTCAACAACACTTAGCTAATATGTGTGGTAGTTAAATTTATGGTTTGGAAAACATACACCAATTTTGCTATTTGGGTATACATAGGGGCCACTTGGAGCGCATGCTTCTTACCATCATCCTTAGGTACTTATGTTTCTCAAACAACACTACAGTGAGTCTTTCATATCCATGTGGACCACAATGTTCTGGGTGTTATTGAAACTTTTTTTTTTTTTGCCAGTTTCTAATCAAGAAACTAGGTATGGTAACTATGAGCAACAGTAATTGTGTGTGCGTGTGCGTGTGTGTGTTGAAAAGTAAAAGGTAGTAGGGTGTGGATGGACAAATTCAATTCACACAGAGAGCCCAGGATTCCATGGAAGTTTAGAGGAGGCTGTGGACACAAGGCTCAGAGCTCCTCCCACTGGCTTAGGGGTGGCTGTGTGCCCAGCAAATTGCAGGCTCTCTGAGTAACATGGAACCAATCATCTGAGGTCCCTTCTTACATTAGAAAATTCTTTTCCCAACGCTTTACTCCTCTTGACTCCTTCCCATCTTTTGGATTACATTTGCGCAGAAAGCTACAAATTCTAACAAATTATTCAGTCCTATTTGAAAAGTGAATTTCTTTGAGCTGAATATATATATATATATATATATATATATATCAATGTGGCTCTGGAAATAAAATAAAATGCAAATGTAGCAATGTGTTTTATCGATAGGACCCAGCCCCAAATTATTCTGGATTTGGGATTACCTGTAGATGAAGAACTTGGATTGTTCTGTCCACCAGAAGATTCACTACTCATAACATTCTCTGATTTCTTCATCAGAAAAGGTCGAGATAGTTTTACATAACTATGTGTCTGCTGCTGTTCAAATAGTTTTAAGAAAAAAGTCATTTTTAACAACAGTCATCATAAATATTCACGAAAACTTGAATGGTTTTAGAATTATTTCTTGTTCCGGAAAACTTGATATTTTTAGAATTAGACAACTACCATATTGTATAGCTTGTGTTTGAAATTCTAAGCTGTACCTAGGCCAAATAATAACATTCATGGCATTACTTCTGCAAATTCAACTTTATTGTCTTTAATGCAAATGAATTATCTTGACTTTCTGAATGATTGAGACCATTTTATACCTGGTGAGTCTCTTAGAAATAAAACGGTTCCTTCATCACAAGATGGTTATAGCTCCCCCTTCTGATAGGGAATGGAAAACAGTGACAAGCAATAGTTATGCTTACATAACCAAGTGCTCAAAATCTATTCCTAAAAAGTGTAACACTGGGAAAATACATGTGTGTGAATTTAAA
The DNA here is from genome assembly GCA_033961575.1 of Aselliscus stoliczkanus. Lineage (NCBI taxonomy): Eukaryota > Metazoa > Chordata > Mammalia > Chiroptera > Hipposideridae > Aselliscus > Aselliscus stoliczkanus. The sequence goes on along the minus strand of CM066731.1, from coordinate 120,372,669 downwards.
AAATTGTGCCTGTACATTATCTACATTGTGTAGTACGTTAACTGGATGAGACTCATGCATATCACAAAACCTTACAATTTAGGTCTGTATGAATACGAAAATTTCAATTTAATAGACATTTTACTATAAAAGCATATTCAAAGGATAAAGTTAAGGCATGAGGAGGAACAAGAAGGAATCCGAAGTGTTTTTAACTTCTCATATTTAGTATACAAAGGATGTATTCAGTTGTGTTTACCTCTTGTTACTCAACTCAAAAGGAATAAAAATAAATGCATCTTACAATTCTGCAGTTGGGATTTAACATATGGTGTATATAATTCATAACAGCTACATTACGCCACCCCACCTAGCAAGCCCAGTCAAGAATTATAATGAGTCTCTTAAATTTTTACCTTTTCTTTCCACTTGAAGATGGAGTTACTACACGGATGGCTGGGTTGAGGCCTTTGCGTAAGTTCTGCTAACAGTGATAACAGTTTATAGGAGTTTGCTTGCAAAAGGTCTAACTTCAAATTGGTCTGTGGATACATCATTGGGCCATGTGAGTAAATTTCTAGAAAATGAGGCACAACTGCATGGGTAAAAGGATATTGGGATAACTTCCCAAATGACAAACAGGTCAGCAAAAGTACACATTCAACTCATCTATCAATATATACACAGAAAATGCTGAGGAGAGAAAAAAATGAACCCCTTTCCTAGAGGAATGCCTTAGTGTGGACTGTCGTAAACAGGGTAAACCAGAAACCTTGGTAGATATATTACTCAGTATTGTGTGGCAACGAATTGCTGTACTCACTTTTCTGCTGTGGAATGAGAAAGGGAATAATGAGTGTTGATTGCAGACAGTTGACTTTCAGAGGGCCCTTAAGGGCAGGGAACTGAGGCATAGGTTCTCAATGTGAATAGAATTGAACGTGGATCAATAGAATCAAACTAAAATGGAGCAGGATTGGTTTTTTGTTTTTTCTTTTTTGTTGTTGTTTTGTTTTTTATGTTATTTATTGCTTTTCTTGAAGAGATGGGGTCTTATATTACCCAGAAAGTTTTCAGTAACATTTCTGGAAACTGGAAACAATATTCTAGGGTATTTGATTACAAAAATAAAGAATGAAGCTAATGATACACTCCTAAGTTCTTCCTGTTCTCTATTTGACCATGAACTAGAAACTTTATAATGACTTCTTGGTCAGGCTGTGTTCAATCAGGGTAAATCGAATAACAGAATCTAAGCATTGGAAGAGGCCTGCTTATCCAATCTCCTTCTGACCATCACCTCTCCCTTTTCCATACTATCAGCATGGGGAAGCCCAACCCTAAAATCCCTACCAGGGAGGTCACAGCCATGGATCAAACACCTCCAATCAACGAGGAAGGTCTCTAATCCTTGGAACAATCCACTGCATTGTGGGGCAGGCTTACATAAGATGCAATCAACCCCCTGCCCCTGTACCTTCTACCATTAGACCTACTCTGCATTTGAGAGCATGTTAGAACAAGTCTCTTTCCTTTTCTATGTGGCACTCCTTCAGGTACCTGAAGACAACATCCAAAACAGTTTCTCATAAAACATACCTTGCCAACATTTTTGTTCAAATATGGCACTTCAAGGACCAAGAGACAGTGAATTAGGGAGAACTTAAAAGAAACAGAAAACCTTTCTTGGGTAACATGAAATCTACCAATATCACAAGTTTCCCTCCAACAGATGCAGAGGTGTGTAACGAAGTTACATGGATATTTGACACCCACTATTTGAAGTCTCATATTTGTTATGTCACTAGATCATAAACATCATGAAATTAGAGGTCAGATCTTCTCCCGCCTTACATCCTCCATTGTACAAATAAGTCCAGTTGTGTACCCAGCTGATTCTAATACATGTTCTATGCTGGTAATGACAATGACAAAATTCTGTGCAGGAACAACCAAAAAAATAAACTTATAACTTAATACCATCATAAAATGCTCCATATGACTTTATTTTGGTAAATTTTATTTGCATCAAATTAGTTCACTAAACATTTTGTGTTGTCACAGAAAATGTCCTAGAGTCTGTTTTATAATTTCATAAACATTGTAACTATGTGTCATTGCAAGTATGTTAGACCTCTGTTCACAAGTGAACAGAATTCAAGGTCTTTCTTTACACAAGAAGTGTTAGGTTTGTTTCTGCAACACTAAAGGAAGCCTATGCTAAAAAAAATTAGATAAACTGTGCCTGGCTGCATCCATCTACTTTCACCAAAGAACTATTGAAATTGCCTCTTTGGACAGAATTATTAGTTACCTAGTCATAAGTGAGTTAGGCTATATTCAAGGTAAGGAAAGCTTGTCACATCTCCTGGATCCTTCAAAACATTGTACAATTTTATAACCTTTCTGAGTTTTTCACAGAAAAGATAACCCTTCAATTTCTCTCACTCTAACCCAGCATAAAACCCATATCTTGCACACATAAGTAATAGTATCTGTTCATTTTTATTTCTATACAAAACTCACAGGTCTTTGCTAACTGCCTTTTTAAGGTGGGTTCTTCTAAAGTTTCCACCTGGTTGATCCTTCCCCACATATTACCATTCTCTTGTTATTCCTAGAAGACCTTGATGTTAGTTGAGAAATAAATGAAAAACAGCATTTTAATAACAATGACCAGTTTTTCAGCTCTCCTCTGCACTCTGTTCTAGCATTTTAAAAATAAGATTTATTTTCTAAATAATATTTCATCCTCACAAAACCTTTTTGAGGTACATACCCCTATCCCTATTTTACACATAAGAAAACTCAAGTTATCCCAGTTTCCTGTAAACAGTAGAGCTAGATCCTTTCTGAATGCAGAGCCTGTGTTTTTGGTCAGGTTTCTTAACTGAGTTAAAGTACACATAGTTTCCAGACCCTGAAAAAAAATGATTCTGTTTTAAAGAATTCTATTTTAGGCACAATTCTTTTCCTGGGAGGACACTAACATTAACTAAGTAGTTGGATTTTTCCAGATCCCTCAAACTACTTGTCAAGGACCTGACCATACAAGCTCTCTGATTAGATTGTTCTGTGTCATGAGAAAGGAAAAGGGAAACAGAAGTCAAATGGGCCAGAAAACAAGCATTCTAAAAATAACTCTCTCATCATTAAATCTAGGAAACGGCACTCTGCAGATATTTACCTCATTCATTAAGGCGGCTGTGTTTTTCTGGCTCTCTGGGTCTGAGAAGGAGGAGTTGTTAGAGTATGCTTTCAACATTCGTTCCAGGCCTGAAAAATGAAATCATGTTCTCAGTCACCATCTGTCCTGTCCTAGTGGGACACAGCGGAGAGGAGGTCACCACCACCCCTCCCCATGGGAGCCTGAGCCCAGAAGGATTTCCTAAATGGCTGGGGCTGTTTCTGTTGGTAGTTGTTATTCAGTTTTACTGACTGGGTGCCTTTTACCTTCATTTAATGAAATGGGAGAAATGCTGGTTGGTGCTTAAAGAGCTTTGACTGTTATTTTTCAAGGTGAGCTTATGAATCCTCCTTGTTGGCCCATTTTCCATGGTGGACACCTGACATTTACCACAGTGCTTTTTTACACAGTAGTATTTACGTGTGTAAACAGTTTTGCTCTCCTGGATTTCCTGTCAAGTATTGCATTGCAAGATGTTTTTCTGGCTCAAGTAAAATAAGCTGTATATAGCAGAATCACAAATGGGGAGTTGCTTTTATTATCTGCATTGCTTTATAGCTTTGCGTTCTCACATGCCTCGCTTCTAAGTGTACAATTTGATTTGAGTGATTTTTACATGGTTTAGAAAGGTAGTTAAAAGAAAACAAACAAGAAAATCAAAAGCCCTGTGCACAGGTTTTCTGTGTTTTAAACCAAACGAATCGGCCCTCATTCCAGCCAATTTCAGAGACACAGTGGGTAAATGCAAATAGTGGTATAGTATTTACATAGCTCTCACAGATAGATGAAATGTCGTTTTAAATTTTTTTGCTCTCTCCTGTTTTTTTTATTTGTCTTTATTCACACAAATTAGGTTTGAGAAATGATTCTTTAAATGAGATGATCCCTGCCTCAGTCAACAAAAGCAGAATTAGCCTAACTGAATGAAAATTCGTCCTTGTATTGGGACATTCACAGAGAAAATTACACACCTTCCTGGTCTCTCGAGGTTTTTTCAATGTCTCTTTGCAGCCTCAACAGTTTTGATTTTATTGAAGACTCTTGTCGCTCTTTATTCATTGCATTGTTAGGATCTTCTTCCTTTGGTGGTGAGGGGGGATGTTTAACAATTTAAGGGGGAAAAAGAAAGAGTCATCTTTCCCAGTTGCAACTGACTTTCACTGACTATATTTAATTTTAACTTGATGGAAGAAAAAGTAAAAACAAAACAAAACAAAAAAAACAGCAGTCAACCTTTGGTTTTATATAGATTGTTCTACCTTTTCTAGACTTGCTTAATAAGAAAACAGCTCCTTGTTCACAACTTGTAAGTACACAGCTGAGCACTTTTTTTTAATAGAACAAATTATTCTTGGAAGATGAGCCTTACTACAGCTATTTCAGTTTCTTGATAAGTAGATCTATTTGTTGTATACTTATAGCGCTCTACTTATCTTTATTCAAGTTAGAGTCCTTTAATGGTCCAAATGTAGTGTCATGTATGTGCCTCAAGCTAGAACTGCCTCAGGAATGGAACAAATGTTTATCGCATTCTGTGCTGGTGCCTATTGGGAACCTGTGAACTAAAACACAAATGCTCTTCCCAGAACGGGTTTATAATTTAGTTGGGCCTTGAAGCATAACTTTTAGAGACCTAGAAATTCAAGGCCATGATCATTTATAAATGGTGCAGATAGGAATGCGTGGCTCACCAAGGGCAGTGGCACAGGAATGAAAGCTTTACGAAGGTCAGAAGACTTAACTAGGATTTTTAGATCAAGGGGAAGAAGGGTACTCCAAGGCAGGAGAATTGGCACATGCAAAGGACAGAGGAAGGACTGTGTGAAATGTATCAGGAAACAAAAATAGACCAGTTAATTGACAAACATAGTAGAAGAAAAGTCTGAATAGTTTAGGCCAGATTTTTTGGGCTGAAGTAGGAGTTTTATTACTTAGGCTATAAAAATCATTAATGATATCTGAGATCTCACATGCATATTTCAAGGGTTGAATAAAAAAGAATTAGGATGTTAGAGTCAGGTTGGGAGGTGGCTGAACATGAGTACAGGAGAGGAACAGAAACCTGTGGAAAAAGAAAGGAAACTAATGATGGAAGATGGAAGTGGAGAAGTCAGGATTTACCTGACAAAGAAGGAGAATCACTAGGATCCTGTATGTTGGTGGAAGGTTAGCTTTAGATAGATTGTCATGAAGAAGGAGAAACTGAGGACTTAGAGCAAAGCAAATAGTCTTTATAAAAACATAATGCATAAAAATATTTCATTTACGTATTGCATATTATAAAAAAATTCTTTATATTCTTTATTACATGTGATTCTTACAACTCTATGAGATTGGTTTTATTTTCCCCATTTTACCAATGACAGAAAAATAAATGAAGGTCCAAGACAAAACAGTTAGTAAATGGTTACTCCTGAAACCCAGCTCCTGGGAATCCCAGTTCTCTTCCAGCGTCTACTGCTTCCCACGCCTGCTCATGGCTGAGGGCCAAGATGACATCATACCCTCAGTGAGCTCTAGCCAAAGTGCAAGAATTCTAACACCAACTCTCAGTCCTTCCTTGTTGGAGGAATGCACATAATCATCTGGCTCTCATACCTGTCCAAGACTTCATTTTTCTGTTTGGGGACATCTATCATTTAAAAATGTATTTCTAGAAATAGATCACTACTGGATCAACTTGAGGATGGAGTATATTACTATCACTTAAGTCTCTTAAAGTTCTCCTTCTCTTCCAAAGATTTATTAGAAAGAAGATCAGTACTGCAGGAGGCATTTACACTGCATACATGGTCTTTTGAACATGGCCTTCACAGTGACCTTACAAATATTTTCACACGAGTCACCAGACCGCCAATACTTGCACTCCTATCTTACCACTTGAATTTGTAAATTTTCTAGCACTAGATAAAATCCACTCTAAGGCTGGCTGAGTGGCGCGTTGGTTAAAAGTTGGTTTGGGACAGGGCCTGCCAAGTGGTTAAGAGCTTGTTCAAGACTGCGAGCTCTGAGAACAGCAATTTGATGCCTGGCCCAAGCTGAGCTGTTTTTGAGCTGCCAAAGGTGGCAGGATGGCTGAGCCAAAAAAATACAAACAAACAAACAAAAAAGTTGGCTTGGGACGCCAGCTCTGAGCAGCAGGGCCCTGGTTCGGATCCCACATATGAGGGCCAGTGACACTGCCCTCTACAGCTAAGATGGTGAACAACAGCTCCATCAGGAGCTGGGTTGCTGTGAGTCGCCGGCCACGGCGTAGGCTGCAGCCTCTTCTGCAGTGGGCTGCCATATGCCATAAGTGACAGTGAGTGGCCGGCTGCCAGCGTGAGCTGCCAAGAGCCACTGTGGGCAGCTGTCCAACGGCAGGCGACCGATCTGCCTCACTCAGGGAAGAGTGCAATGATGATACCAACATGGGCCAGTGAAGCAATGTCCTCCACAACTAGACTGAAGAACAAAAGGACAGCAACTTGTCTGTTCCCCTTCCCTGATTCCCCAATAAAATCTTTAAAAAACAAACAAACAAACAAACAAACCCCAAAAAACACCACTCTACACATACTGCCATGACTCTAAAGTCAGACTTTGGGGGTGCTTTGCTTTAAGGATATTAAGAAAATCCTATTCACCCACTTGGAGTACAGTTCATTCTCTTAGACAACAGATAGCAGTCATTAATCCCAGTGTACTAAACTTTCACAGAAACCAAAAATTCCCACAGGCACGTGAATTCAAGATAAGCTGTCATGGCTGCCTCCTCATATTTCAATAGAAACCTAGTTAAATTTTCAAGGAGAATGACCCTGTATTTTATTGACAGGTTAGTCTATAGGGGCATTTTTATTATCCGTTTCAGAAAGTAATAGATATATTTTCTTGTATATTTTCTCATTTCAGAGATCACCTACACTATTTGGAAGAAACAAAAATAAAGTACTTTTCTATTGTAATCAAATATTCCTTTCCACTCCCATCTCTACCTTTATTTGTGCTTTGAACACACATTGCTATTGTTAATTTGCTTCGCCTTTGCCAGGGTAAGAAAAAAAAAGATTCAATTAAAGAAATAGCTGGCTACTTACTGCTGTTTGGAAGGTGGGGAAATGGAAAGCTGGTCACTTTCCTAGCAGCTGGATTCACTGCTGTGCCCAGATCTAACTGCTCTTCTCGCTCCCCTCATCTCTTGTTGCCTTAGTGGGGGTCCTGGGATGTTGACTTTGGCTACGATTTTAATCCTATAGGAGGACATGACTGGTGGGTTGGTTCTATACACAGAGAGGGATTAATCTCCCAATATGGACCTTGAAAATCTGAATGCAGTCTAGCAGAGGGCCTAGGGAAGAGCTGTCAGGAATTCAGATGACAAAGAATTTTCCCTAAGATAGCAAAAAGACAAGATGCCCAGAGACTCTGACCAGAGACACTGATCAGTTTTTAAGCACCGATTCCATAGTAGAATCACTGAAATGCCTTCAAAAGAACCCTCTGTAATTTGGTCCAAGTTTTTCAAAGGAAACGACCATGAAGAATGTTGATAAAGATCCCCATCTCCTGGGATTCATGCCTTTGTGTAATCCCCTCCACTGGAGTGTGGGCTGCACTTAACTGACTTGCTTCTAACCAAGAGAATATGATCAGATGTCACTTCTGAGATTAGCTTATAACAGAGTATGCTTTCATCTTGAGCACTCTTGTCTCTCGTGGATCACTAGTTCTAGGGGAATCAGGCTGACATATTGTATAGTGCCTGCCCTAAGGAAAGACTCACACATCAAGGAACTGACGTTTCCAGACAGTAGTCAGCCAGGACCAGGGGATTGTCATCAGCCATGTGAGTAAGCTTAGAAGCAGTTTGTTTCCCAGTGGAGCCTTGAGATGTCTGCAGTCCTGGCTGACACCTTGATTGCAGCCTTGTGAGGCATTCAGAGGCACCCAGCTAAGCCATGCCTGGATTCCTGATCACCAGGAATTGTGAAATAGTAAGTGTTTGTTTTAAGCCATTAAGTTTGGGGGTAATTTGTTATGCAGCAATAGACAACCAGTATGATACACAGTGATTATTTACAGGTCATGGAACATGTCTGCCTGGCATTACTCTCATCTAAGACTGAGTATGAAGATTCAGTTCAAAACCCTGTTTCACTTTTGCCCTTCCAGAGAACACAAAAAACATGTTTCCTTTGTCTAGTTTGTAAATCACACTCTTTTTTTATTTATGTGGGCTATGGGGGAAAAAAAGTCAATATTTTTCATTTAAAAAAAACAAGACATTTCCTTTACAATTACTATATATATATATATATATATATATATATATATATATATATATTTTAGTGAACCCCTCAGCACATGACTAAGGTTCCCCATTAGTGGCACCTCCTTCCATTCCATACTTACAAAGTAATCAGTCAGCAGGAACTCAGATTTATTTTCTGTAGAGGAAATGGCAGTTTCTGCTATTAGAGCCTGGATATCTTTTTCGACATCTATCTTGCTGATGGCACGGTGAATCTGTGCATGGCACTGCAATGCCAAGGAAAGCAGAACAAGGCTTCTAGAGTCGTGGCTTCTGCCAGTTCTTACCATGCATTCCAGAAGGGGAGAAATCTTTACTACTCACTGTAGTCAGGGTTTGGCCAAAAACAGAAATATGTTGGGTGTACTGGTTTAAGTTATTGCATAACAGTTGAATTCTTTCCTTCTCCAGCTCCAGGATACTCTGTAAAGGGTGGAAAATGCGATAAGATCAGCCAGTTGTTATGCAAACCTGAAGTCACCTATCAAACACTGACATACACGAAGAAAGCCTGAGCAAACTGTCACGTTTGTGCCTCTTGATTACATTATATCCAAAATCTGGTGAGGGGAGATTCCCAGGACAGGAATGTGATTTGGTATCTCTCCTATTTACCTCCTGCATTAGAACTGATTTAACTCACACACTTTTGCAAGGCTTTTTTCGTCCAAAAGGCATATAGGTAGATGCCATGGGTTACCTGACATTCACAAAGAAAGGGGAGAGAAGGACTTTATTGAAAAGCATTTGTGAGTTCTAGAGAAAGGGAGTGAAGTAAACAGTAAAACCCATGTTCATATCTTGGAAATGCATCTGAGACTGAATATATCTAGAAATGTTTACAGTGCATACAAGGCATTCTGTTAGTCTCTGCAGGGGCAAAGACGATGAAACGCAAACTCTCTGCTTCAGGAAACTATTTGAGAGCAGAGCCCCAAAGTCTGATCAAGTCATAATTCTGGCCTAAAATTAGGACTGGGGGGGGCGGGGCAGAGACCATTGTTGTAAGGTGCAAACATAACCTCTTCATTCTGGGTGTGATGACTGAAATTCCTCTCGTCATTCACTGCTAGCTGAGCTGCTGACTAATGGTTCTCAAGGAGTTCCAAGTTCAGCAGTTAAATATCATGTAAGGAGGCTAGATCAGGAGTATGCAGGGGATTGCCAGGCCTTTAGTGGGCAGTGGGAGGCTCCTGGGCATTTGCTCCGAGGACTTCAGCTTTAACAGAAGTAGCAGGTGTTCAAGGAAACCTGTTCCTCGTCCTGTTTCTGTAAGAACAAGGCCTGGACATTCCTCCTCTATTCAGAGGCCATGTTGGTTTCCCCTGTACCTGCCATCCCACTCCACTCCATTGCACACAGTACGGAGCACTCAGCAATAGTCTTGCATGAAGAAGCACTGGGCACATTGAGAGGTAACATTACCATAGGAAGCAAGAAGGATGGACTACATCTCACTGCCTTTGGTAGGGTGGGGGTGGGGAAACCACAAAGATCTTTGGCTTCTTCCATCCTGCCTCCCTTGCACACCTGCAGGGTCCACTGGCCTGAGCCAGTGAGGTGTTTCTTTATATTCCCATGATAGACTCCATTCACATTCAGCTGTTATTTCATCTATGGCATATAGTCATTTTAAAATTTAAAAAAAGTTATTTGTTTCCTCCCTGTGGCAAAATTTACAAAACATAAAATTTACCATTGTAACCGTTTTTAAGTGTACAGGTCAGCGTCATTAAGTACATTCACACTGTTGTACAACCATCATCCTCATCCACCTTGAGACCTCTTTTCATCTGAAAAGCTGAAGCTCTGTCCCCATTAAACAATAACTCCCAATTCCGCTCTCCGCACCCCCCACTGGCAAACTTCATTCTAATTTCCATCTTCTATGAATTTGACTACTCTAGGTAACTCATATAACAGGAATCCTACAATATTTGTCCCTTTGTGTCTAGCTTATTTCATGTGGTATAAAGTCTTCAAGGTTCCTTGTAACATGTGTCAGAATGCCTTTCCTTTTTTTTTTTTGAGGGCAGTATCACTGCCCCTCATATGTGGGACCCGAACTGGGGCCGCTGGCATCCCAAGCCAGCTCTTAACCACTGTGCCACTCGGCCGGCCCCGAATGCCTTTCCTTTTTATGGGTGAATAACATCCCATGTATGTATACACTGCATTTTGTTTGTTGGTATATAGTCGGTTTAACACTGCTATTAAATGCACTAGTAAAAGGCTCAGGTGGTAAATATGAACATCTTCCTCAATCACATGCAAATTTCAATTCTGTGCCACGTGTCTTGACATTTGAATCAGAAAGCCTGGAGCTCTGCTCCCCATGGCCACCTTTTTGGTGGATCAGAACCTGCACAATTTATGTTATCAGTGGGCGCCAAATGCCTTTGTTTCTGGTGTTGACCTCCTGAATGTTTCTCCAAAATTGCAGACTCCAGCCACCTGAGTGTGGCTGTGTGCCCTCTGTCTCCCACACACAGGATTAAAGACACAGAAGAGTAGCTTGTCAGAAACATTGCTTATGCAAAGAGCAGAAACCATATGCCTCCTAACAAATATGTAAAACAAACTGCTCAGTGGCTTGGATCTCGACAGTCTTCAAAAAGAGAGACTCTTTACACATAGAAAAAAGTTAAGAAAGCAGATGTCCTAGTTTAGCACCATGAGCAAAGGACAGGAGGGGAAGGAAAGTTAGGTTTAGGACCATTGCGTCCCTAGCAGGCAGCTGTTTCTTTACATTGACAAGTGCTGAGCCGTCAGCATCAGCCTGAGCCCAGAATAACCAGTGTCCTTTGTTGGAGATGGTAATGTTTAATAGATTTTAATTACATTTCAGGGAAATCATTAAAATGATCTATGTTTGCTCATGAAAAGAGGAGGAGATAAATTCCACTCTGCCAAGGGAAAATCCATATCTCACTTAATGAATTATTGCTTTCTATTATCTTTTTTTTTTGGTATAAAATAAGTGGTAGAAAAGCAAGATACGCTGGAGGACCTAAAACTGTCCTCCTGAGCTTTCACAATAGCATAGATGAGGAAAGTGGGGTCAGAGTTTTCAAGGACCAGCAGACTGAGAGCCTGGCTGGGGCCCAGGCAGCACATTCGTTCCCACTCTTCATTCATCCTTGTCAGTTCCTGCTGTCCTGGCCTTCCCGTTCACATTACCTGAGGAGCTTGGAGGGACTCCATGCTCAACTAAATGGCCTTCATAAAACTGATCAAAGAAATATCATGCTCTTTCAGAACAGGAACTCTCAAACTTTAGCGTGGTGAGCAATCATCTAGGCCTCCTTTGAAAATCCTTCAGAGGTTCTGTGATTCACCAGTCTGGGGAGGTGCTCAGGAACCTGAAGTCTAGCAAGCAAACTAGGTGCTTGGAGACATTGTCCTTGGGCCATAAACGGCAACAAAAAAATCTTTTAAGGATCGCTTATAATTCTTCCACCCAAAGATCGTTGCTATTAATCTTTTGATGTATTTCAGTCTCTCTGGGTCATTTTATCTAGGAAAATGATTTTATCTTTCCAGCCTATCTATCAAATCATTTAAATTTGGATCTTGTTTTCTTTCCCTTAACATTGTACAGTAGCAGTTTCTCAGGCCGTTGGTCTTCACAAACACCGTTTTAATTAGGAGTCCTCTCTGTAAGGCTGCATACAATGCACCGGTTTATTTAGTCATCCCTTAAATGTTGGACCTGTAGATCGTTTCCTCCCTTTTACTTTTAAAGCACTTTGAACAGAAATCTGTGTTTTGTTTTCCAGCTACTTTCTCAAGGTAGATTTATAGAAAGGAAATTACGTTTTTCTACAGGGGTTTTAGGAGTGAATTAATCTCTAATGCCCTAGGCATCTATTGTATGCCATGAGTTACCATCTCCCTGCTGCCTCTAGAGTGGTCACCACCATCCTTGGTGGAACTGAGTAAAAAGTCACTCAAATGGTTTTCTGTGTTCTGTGGTTCAGATGAGGGATACATATGAGAACGTGAACATTTTAAAGGCTCTTGACACTTATTGCAAATGTTTTTTATAAAATAACTCCTTGAGTAAGTACTATCATTTGATTCTTGGTAATTCTTGGTAATGTGGCAATTATTTTTGAAAATATATTGTAGATTATTATAGGTTAAATACATTATAGGTTCTAATCACTGAATTGTTGCTTCTTGGAGGGTAGGAAATGTGGCTTGAACATAGTGTGATTCTGAAGTAATAAGATTAATTTTGAATGTGGTTTGTAGAATTGGTTTCATTATTTAAGAACCACACTTGAGGCTTTGTGACATTTCTCACAGTATCTAGTAAACTGTCTTGAACATAGTTCAATAAATGCTCTCTAAAAGGATTTGTAAATTCAACTGGAAGAGTAAGAAGGGGTGAGAGAATAATTTAGAATATAAGAAATGAATATAAGAATATAAGAAATTATATTCTACTTTTACAGAAGAATGATGTGGGAATGGAGAGAAAAAAAAATGAAACTGAACTACCCCAGTTATCCCCTTTCCACCTTGAACACTTACAAAAATTCTTCTTTAATTCAGCTCACTTCAGTTATGTATCTTTATGAATGTAACGTTTTATTCCTGAGTTTATAAACAACAGAAGATATAGGACATACAATGTAATACATGAGTCAATGCCTTGTTGGTATAAACTGAGTATGCATAATACAAGGCAATACAAAGTAAGGGAATCACTACTGTTAAAGTGAGGCAAAGATAACTTGACAGGCATCCACTTTCTAAATCCCAGCACATTTTAAGAGTAATTCCTCTATTCATAGGTATGAATATTGTGTACAATTTTTTCTCGCCATGTTATTATAAATAATTCTGCAATACACACTTTTATACATTGAGCTTGGTATGCAGGTATAAATTTTTCTTGGTGATATATGCCTTAAAGGGCAACTGCTGTGTTGTGAGGACATGCACATTTCAGTTTTATTAGATATCATCAAATTATTCTCACTAAGGGGGTACAAGAATTTTTGTTTCCAAACAACAGTTAATACAGTCACTTTTAAATTTTTGCCAAATAAGTGAGCATCTTTTCACATGTTTATTGGTGACTTGATTTTCCCTTTTGTGATTTGCTTGTTCATATCTTTTGATTTTCATTGGATGATTTGCCACAATTCTTTCTTAATATATCTTCTTTGCTGCTAACCTGTGCACATCCCAAGAGTTAGTACTTGTTTCATTGCTATATATTTCCACTGCCCAATACAATGCCTGACATACAAAGGAATCCCATAAGTGAATATGGTCTGAATCAGTTCTCAAAACTCAAACTCATTTCTGAGTGTTTCATACTTGTCTTAATTTACACTGTACTTTCATAGCACTTTTTGAAATTAGCTATTATATTCATTGAGAATTTAGGAGCAGAAATTCTGGCCAATGATAATAAATATTCACTGGTTATTGTATTCATGAAAAAATTGAAACAATGAGAAGTAACTGGTTTGTCTAACGTCACAATAGGAGTGAGGGTTATAGCTAAGAACAGAAATCATCAGGTCATATAACTGTCGATGTGATCTCCATTTTCAAGGCCACACAAAGCTCCAAGGAAGGAGGAAATAAAAACATGAATGCATGCTTACCTGGTAGCAGTCCTCTAGTGTGTTTTCCCACTTCAGTCTGGTGGAACAGCCAGCTATGTTTTTTTGGTAGTAATCTTCATCTTCTTTTGCCAACTTCTCAGTTGATTTTTTCAGTTTATTGAGGAGCTAAGGTAAAATGTCAGGGTCACCTATTCATTAACACATTTATGAAAGCCCTTTGGAATTCCATATAAAGAATTACATGCATCCTGATGACATGGTTCTTATCTCCTAGCTAAAGTCATAAAGAGTAGTTACAGATAACAAAATCAAAGATCTTTCTCAGAAAAAAGGAATGTCAGAGCTCAAAGGAAACCTATGGTTCTTTCAGTATACTTCCTTCACATTTTTACATAAGGAAATAGAGGTCCTTAAATATGGCATGATGTGCCCATATTCATCACATCGAGGAGGAGGTCAAAGGACAGTTGAGGAGAAGTGAGCATGGATCAGGAACCTTCAGCTCAACACTGTATTCTACTAATGACTTCTGCAGTCTTATTTGGTAAATCCTTTCAGCCCCAGCATTTCTTACCAGGACAGGTAGAGATTTGTGCAATTATATAACTTCTAGAGCTAGGATTAGATCTGGCTATCATCCTGTCCAACAATTTGATTTCACTTTCACTATATACAAACTCTGCCATGTAACTTTAAAAATCAGACTTCCGGATGTCCTTGTTCTGATGGCAGATGAGTTGCACAAACTTCTTGAGCGATTTTCTCATCTCTGTGATGGGGATGGTGATGCTCTTATTTCACTGGGCTGCTTTGAGGATTTAAGCAGGTGATACAGGTAAGGCATATGGCACACTGCCCAACACCTGGGCTAACCCTCAATTATGATTGCTACCATGTTTCCCTGAAAATAAGACTGGGTCTTATATTAATTTTTGCTCCAACAATCTACATTTATTCATGTACAAAAATCTACATTTATTCAGTCATGTCTGGCTGACAATCTTAACTGGGCTTATGTCCTGAAAAATCATGTTAGGGCTTATTTTCTGGTTAGGTCTTATTTTTGGGGAAATATGGTGTTACTAATGAAGAGGCTGCATGATGTTCACTGCAAGTTATGAGCAGTTGAACAGATACTTTCCTTTCATCTTGCTCCCCAGTGATCTGCACCTTCACACTGAGCCCCCTCTTTACAATCACCAAAATTGGCCATTCTGATTGTGAAATCTGCTGGAAAATCTAAGTAATACAAAACTCTTTGGACCAGAGTAGCTGAAATTGATTCTCAAAATGCTCACGCAAGTAATTTCACATCTCTGAGAAAGGAAGAAGTTGTATTAAGTGAATGATTCTCAAACTTTAACATGCCTACGAATGACCTGGGGTGTTTGTAAACTTGCAGATTTTCAGGGTCCTGTAAGTGACAATACTGATTCAGTAGTTCTGTACTGGGATCAAGAAATCTGAATTTTCACTACCTCTTCAGATGATTCAGATGCAAACCACAGCGGAAGGAACACCAAGAATCCCTCCGACTTAAGCAGTTTAGGGTTTCAAGGGCAGAGACAAAGGCTTTTCAGAAGGACCCTCTTTATGTGTAAGGACATTTTGACTAACGTTTCAGTAATGAAGCACATTCATCCAAAATTCTGAATATTAACATCACTCACTGTATTATTCCAATTGATATGCGAGCCATTCAACTGTCCCTCGGCTCTGATGTATGACTTACACAGGACACAATTGTTTTTGCCTATCAAGTGGAATGGACTACATTCATCTATAGAAACATGAGCTTGTGATTTTAATCTGATAACAATTTAATGAAAGGGCAGAAAGTGTGCCATGGCTATACTTTGCGAAATCATTGTCCTTAAATTCTTATTGAAAATGCTGAGACCCCCCCAACAAAGAGAACAAAGTTACTTTTGAGATGGTCATTCACATTCATCAGCCTACACTGTATAACTATTGTCCAGAAATTTCTACTCAGCAAATTTACAACAAACAATAAAAAAATCAAAACAAAAGAAGGATGTACTCTTATATTCTCATTTAAGGAACCTCTCAGAAAACTTTACTACTAAAATTTGTCAAAGATAGCATACTTTTTCTTTCCTCTTTTCTTTCTCTTTGAACAAACATCTCATTCAGTCATCATTTAGTGAGTGCCACAGTGTGTCATGTAGTAGGCTCTGAGAATAGAAAATGGAACTAGATGGGCTCCTTCTCTAATGAGGGACACATACAGGCCATTACTATCCCATGTGATAGATTCCAGGATAATATCAGTATTCAGGGATCACTGGGGCACAAGAGAGGAACCTAAACTAGCCTCAGGATTAAAATGACATTTAACTTGAAACCTGGCATAGTGGATACTCACAGAAATTATCCTTGTGTGAATAAACCTAAAATAAAAGTAGGAATTGGTGCGTGTAGCATGATGCCAAAAAAATTTTTGGTGAGGTGGGAACACACAGTTTGAGAGAGAGACTAGCAAAAGATGATGCTGAAAGCTAGGCAAGGATCAAGTCAGGGAGGTTAAGGTCTTAAGGGGCACATAAAGAAGCTTGTACTGATGCTGAGGTCATTGGGGAGCCTTTGAAGGCTTTTAAAAGGAGAATAATATGCTCAGATTTGAGTTTCAGAAAAGTCATCTTGGCATGCGTGTGGGCAATAGATAGGAAGAAGCAACACTGAAAGTTAAGAGACCAATTTGTCAGTTAGTAATCTAAGCAGACATGCTGGTGGCCTGGGAGGGAGTAATGGTAGTGGAGATAAATACAAGGAGATAAATTCAAACAGTATTTGGTTTAAGAGTGAGAATTGGGAGGATAGAGTGGATGGTGATATTCAAATTTATAGAAAACACAAGAATAAAGAGTATTTTTGATAGATGGAAGTGATGGTTCCGATTTTGGATATTGGATTTGATGTGCCAGAAACCAGTTTGGAGACTGGTTTGGGCTGGAGATATAAATTTGGGCATTGTCATCATAGATATGATCCTTGATGCCTTGAGAGTGTATTTGATTGCCAGTTATGTAGCGAGTACCTGATATTGTGTTGGACACTGAAGATACCATGCTGAATAGAATGGAATAGAACCCAGGAGGGAAATCATCAGGACAGCAATATATAAAGGTCAGGCAGAAGAAGGAAAGTCCATAAAGGAGTTTAAGAAAAAATTGCCAGAAATGAGGGCCGGCCGAGTGGCTCAGCTGGTTAAGAGCTTGCTCAAGAGTGCGAGCTGAGCTCTGAGCAACGGCGGTTTGATGCCAGCCTGAGCTGAGTTGCCATTGAGCTGCCAACAGGTGGCAAGGAGGCTCAGCTACTAAAAAAAAAAAAAAAAAAGAAGAGGAGAAAATTGCCAGAAATGAAAACCGAAGGAGTAAGATGTTGCTGAAGTTAAAAGAAGAGACTGTTTCTGGAAGGGGAAAGTCAATGATGCTTAATACTTCCAAGTTAAATAAGGTATGAACTGGAAAGTTCTTATGGGTATTGGCTTTAGCAATAAAGAAGACATTGTTTGTGATAACAAAAGCACTCTTAGTAGAATGGTGGGAAAAGCTTGCGCAGGGTGGTTTGAGGCATAAACAGAAGATGAGGTGGTGGAGACAGAGCACAGGCAACTCTTTCAATAAATCTTATTTCAAAAAATAAGGAGAGATGATAATACTGGAGAGGAACAGGAATCAGGCCATGGAAAGGTGTCTCCTGGAGTCTCCCCACTCTCCCAAGATGGGGGGAGTTGAGAAGGCTAATGGAAAGGAACTACTGAAGATGGGTATATCAAAGATACAGGAAAGAGGAATAATCAAGAGAAGTATCTGTGAGAGGCAGGATGGGATGGGAAACGGAGCACAAAATGAAGAATTAGCCTGTCCCATTGCATGTGACTTGAATAGACAGGTGGCTGTGCTGACTTCTATTTCCTCTGTGAGATAGGAGGCAAGATTATCTACTGAGAGTGGGTGGTGAGGATGACAGATGTGAGCAGAATGGAGATTTAGATCAGCTGGTGAGAACAAGAACTGCTGAGCAGGAAAATAGGATTTGATGAGCAGCATAGAAGCAGCTCAGCTCAGGTTGGAGATCATGGGCATTTCTATATGAGATGTGAAAATGAATGCTGCCGTAGGTGTTTAGCTTCAGGACTGAAAAAAAAAAAAAGAAAAAGAAAAAGGAAAAGCTAGCAGATAAAGCAATGAAGATGGTAGGGGTGTGTGATGTAATGACAGCCAAGGGCTGTGGTTACAGGATCAGCTGAAAGAGGGGAGGGGAGGGGAGGGTTGTGGGATCTTCAGCCTCCCAGGGAAGCTGCTAATGAGGGAAGGAAGAGGAAATTCACCACTTAGGTACCCATGCTTTTTATTTCATTATTGCTTGCATCCATAAAGAATAGCTTCTAATGTGGGCTTCGTATGCCTAGAACAGGTCCTGGTGCTTAGCATTTTAACACACTGTGGTTTCGCCTCCTCAGAAGCTGTCTCATTATTGAATACTTGTTATGATCATTTCAAACTGTGAAGATTGACATGTGAAGAAAAAATAGCCTTGTAAAATCTTACTAATAATGAATTTCCATTAGTCAACTAATAGTTTCTTCAGATGCAATGGTAGCATCACTTGCAATAACAATTTTCTTTTTCTTTAAGACTATTTTGGGTTGTAGTGGTGCTGCCTGCATTTCCTTAAGGGGGTTCCATCTTTTGAAGAAGATAGTGATGATTTCAAAGATTTCCAACCTGTGTTACATCCCACCAGAGGTGTGCTGCAAGAGAGTCTACTGGGGTGCAGGCAGGAAAAAAATTTGATTTTCTGCTTGCACTTGAATATCACTTGGGTTCATTTTTGCCTAAAGCTTACTCTTATTTAATATATGAATTGACACCGGTGCCCAGGCTTGGACAGTTGTGGGTTCTGAAGTGTCCTGGAGGATGAGTGGGAACATGTGAAGCTCACATAAGCCCTCACACATTCTTCACTCTTAACATCCATGGATCTGTGGCCATTGGCATGTGTCTGAGGATTTACAGATTTATTATGTAGCTTTAATTAGGTTAATATGCACAAAATGCACAAATCTCTTAAAAAGATTTCTGCCAAAAAGCTGTAGTTTGATGTTAAGATTAACAATTTAAACATAAGGAAACCACAAGAAAATGTCGGAGGTGAAGCCTTCACCTACGTCAGTTCTGAGTATGGCATCACCCAGGTGAAAAGGCAAAAACTGGGATGGTCTGGTGAGATCTGACAAGACAGTGATCAAAAAATTTAAAATTATAAAGAAGACTATTAGAAATATGAGCTTATATTTACTACGATTAAGGCTGAAACTTGCCCCAAGTATATATTTTGCTTGGACTTGTCACTTAATGATTATGTAAAGGTATGTATGATGTTTAGGTAATCATTTAAAATATTATTTCATCTTTATCTCATCCTTCAAACATTTCTGCTTTTTTCTGTTTTATAATGTATAATATATACATCGGTATAATTATACATATACATATACATATATAATTGGTATAATATATAAAGTACTACATATTATATAATAGATATGTGTGTGTGTGTATATACATGTAAGTATATAGACATATATTTTACACACATGTATTTTATATATATATTACTTATTTGGGGTGTGAGCTGAGTGATGTTTAATAGGGTTCCCTATCAAAAAATGAGGACACCACTGGTCTCATGAATTTTTCACCTGTCAATAAATACCTTTTAAAAATATATTTCATCAGGAATGGCTTAGAACCCCTTCTTCTGCTCTGCCACACTATGGTTCTGCAGAGACTTCACACAGGAGGGTAATCAGCCAGCTCTCATGCTCATAGCAAAGAGCAGGGAGCCCACCTTCTCCAAGCCACATGCACCCGGCCAGCCTGACAGGTTACCTTCTGCTTCTCCCTCTCAGTCATGGTTTGCTTGGTGCTTTCTACAAGATGGAAAAGTGCTTCGTGCTTCTTGGTACTCACCATTAATTTCTTTTTGGCCTAGAGTCAAAACACATACAAAAAAGCAAAAGAGAGCAGAAACCGATATCAAGAGAAAAATTTCTCTGTTCTGGAACAAGTTAATGTTCATGTCCTAGCCTGAATGATTGTGTATTTTCAGTTCATCATTTCTGCTCTCACTTCAAAATCTGCCTATCACAGCAGCTAACACTTTGCCCTGAGAACGACTGTATATTTTTTCATTATATTGGATACACTCAAGAGGGTTATACGTTTTGCTAAATCACTGAAGGCCTGCAAGCTTCCAAAATATTATTCTAGCTAACATAATGAAAGGGAATGGCTTGACCACAAAAAGAAAAATATCGTGACAAACATGGAATACTGCCTTGTATAATTCTTTTAAATCAACCTGGGACACAATTGAGGTTGTTTTAAAGATACTCTCTTAAAACTTACAGCAAAGGGGAAATTTGCTCGCTGAAGCCCAGGGTTGAGATCTGGACATTTGCCTGGCATCTGGTTGCATGCCCTGCATTTGTGAGAAGGGCATGGGGTGGGGGGAGTTGAGAAGGAAGAAGCATTCCAAGTTCCCCTACTCTGTTGATGCCTCAAAGCTCGGAGTGAGTTGTGATTCAGACAATCATTTCCTACAAAATTTTCCAAGTTGGCAGGAGACCATGCTTCAGAGATAAAATAAACAGAATCCGCCTTGAGTTGAATTCAGCCTGTTTCAACCTGGGTTGATTGAAAGACTGTTGGGTTTTTCACCTCAAGGTTGTAAGAACTGTAAAACCAAGTAAATGAAGAGAAAAACTCAGGTCTCTCTTTCCTTAGGAATCAGAGGCAACGCCTTCTGAATGTCTCTAAGTATATGAAGCCTCTACAAAAGGAAATTCAAGAACAAGAAGCTCCTAGACCCTCTTCTGCAGTTGGTCACAAACCCACAGATAAATGAGAGCATGGGGGTAAGAGCTGTGCTCTTTTAAGGCTTTTCATCTGTGTCTCCAAAACAGACTGTACTTCACTACTGATGTGCTGAACCCTTTGAATTTTAACTAGAAGGAAAATAATTATAGCTCAAGAGTTTTATGTCCTCTGATTTCTGTGTCACTCTTCATAAAACAGTCAAATAATTTTATTTGGAAAAACTAGTTGGTGGAAACTGGGAAATAATAAAAGATGCTTTTTATTTTTGAAAGTAATTGCAGCTGCTAAGCATGGTTTCTCTCTTTGGGTCCATTATATTGAATTTCCTGAGAAAGCTGAATACTTAGAGAATGGGTTTTTCAAAACAAATTCTGCTTAAGAATGCTTGTAAAATCAAGAGCAAAACTAAAAACAAATGACTGGATACTGTGTGTGGGACTTTTAAACGTTTATTATAAATGTGATTCTCCTGAGCATACTTTTATCAGTACTATTATTTGGGGTAGAGAAATCCATTTATCTCAAATATTTATTATTGTCTTTAATCTCATGGAGTCTTCGGTTTCAGCAGAAGCTCCAGCGGCAACACTGAGTGCTGCGATGGGGCCACCTGTTTCTGAGGGCGTCTCTGGTTATTTGGCACTAGTGGCTCTTTGTAATACCTGGGGAAGTTCTCTTCAGGACTGACACCTTGGAGACGAAAAAGGAGAATTTCAACTTTTGGAGCGTAACTCCTCTCAAAGAGGATCCTTGGGTTTTCTTGGTAGATTCCCTCTCTAGTCCATTTGACTCAGAATGAATCCCTCCTCAACTGGATTATTCCAGAATAATCTTCTGTACATATATATTGGTTCCATCTGTTATTCTCTCCACTTAAGAACCTATAAGGATATGCTCTAAATTTTCACACCAGATCATAATTTCTCTCCTTAGAGTTCATTCACTATTTCCTGAACATATGTTACCTATCAACTAAATTCAAAATTACTTGGAAACAAGAGCCATGTCTTAGTACATACAGTGTGGTGCACAAGGAGTGAACTGTACATACTTGTGGAATCAGTATATGCATTTCTCTTTACGTATCGCTACCCACCCCTCACTTTGCTCCTCTCACTAGTGAGATAGAGATCACAAATGCTCTTCTATAAAAAAACCAAAACTCAGATAGTATTTTGTCACTTGCTCTAAGTTACAATTGCACTGTGAGGCAGTCAGTGTAGTGTGATGGTAAAACCAGTGACCCTGGAGCCCAAAGACTAGTAAGACTTGATTCAACCATTAACCAGCTTTGTAACCTTAGGCAAATTATTCACCTCTCTGTGTCTTAGTTTCCCCACCCATCTTTAAAATGGGACAATGCAAGGTCACATACCACACTGGGTTGTTGTGATGATTAAGTATGTAATATATAGCACTTAGCACACAATAAATGCAATGTAAGTGTTGACTATAGATAACCATACTTACAGTCCTGCTCTCCTATTATTTGAGTTGAAAGATAACTCAGGTGAGGAAGCATTTTCTGTTCAATTAGAACTTAGAAATACTAACACCAAAACACCCTATCCCATTTGTGCAAAAGCAAAAAAATCAATTCTAAAAACTGAGTTTACACAAAAGATATTTATGTTACTTGCCTTAATTTGTTGATTCCAGTTGTTAATACAAAGATTTGCTGTCTTTTCAACTTCATTATCAAGCTATTGAAAAAGAAAAAAGAAAAAAATATTTTCTGTCTTTCTGTTGAGTCACGGTGTTGGCATATTAATTGTAGCACAATCACTATCAATCATAATTCATAACAATTTTAAAATCCTAGAGAGGACATATGTCCTGAGTAAAGTAGCCAAACTACCTTTTCGCCATTAAGAAACTCTTGACAGAGGTTAGCCTAAATGCATTTGGTAAAATAGTTATTTCTAATATATAGCTATGCAAAAACAACATAAATATGTACAATCTGTGTGGAGAAGGATCTTGTATGGTTTGGAATCATTTCCAGTCCCATCACTTCCTTTTCAGCATCCTTCCATGTGGCCCAAACTTTTAACACCATGCGAGTCGGTAACAGTCTTAGCAGTGCTAATTTTTATTAAGTGTCTCATTGCCCCTGAAGTGAATATTGTTTTAATTTCAAAGAGATTGAATTCTTAATCAAAATTAACTATTTTTTTCCTACTTTAAACAACCAAGAGGACAGTGATAGTAATGATGAAACTGAATCTAGGCAACCCCCTTTCCCCCCAAGGAGGTCAGACTTAAGTTAGGGTTGAACCTATATTTTCCTGGATCATTGACCTTTTATCCAGACCCACAGATCAGTCGTTATTCAACCACTCTGAGATTCAGCAACACTACACTTTAATTTTTCCAGCTGATTAAATTTGGAATTTATGCTTTATTGTAACAAATAGAATGAAAAAAAATTCATGTTCTATGTCATTTTTTTATTCCATATATGTGGCTGAAATGTGAAACACATTCACTACTTTGAAAAAAAATTCTAATCTTTTATCTTTTGTGTGAGAGTGGGTCAGGTGGGGGGTGCAGTAGGGAGGGTCAACGCTGAAAAGAAGATTATGAACTGGAGCAGCAATTCAAGGAGATCATGACATTAATTATTTAAGGCACTGTGATAATGATCATAGCACTGTGACTAATTTATGGTAAGTACTAAGGAAATGCTAGTAATTATCATATTATAATGTGGTATGAAAAATATTTATTAATTAATGAAATACAGATTTGTGTTTGGTTTTTATTAAGTTGGTTTGCAAAGGCAGATAATTATATTTTTTCTAGTAATTACTGTAAATTTCCCCCATCACGCTAGCCCTGAGTAGAACATCTATTCTGGTAAAAACACACATGAATGTCTATATACAATTCCATTTCCTGATTTAGCTTAATGACTTTGAATAAATTTTTTTTGGTATTATTTCTCTTTCTTCAGGACTTCTACAAATCCCCTCATCCTCCTCACTTGCTCCCTTCAGGACCTGCTTTATTTGGCTGTGGTCACGTGACTCCCCTTAGCTACTGCCCCTTCCCTTTTCTAAGGACCATTTATTACTGCTTCAGAGCTTCTTACCTGCATCTGGTCTTGAAATAGTGGCCCCACCTGATTAGAGCTAAGCAGCATTTATTAAACACCCCCTTATGTTGCCTGAAAATGTATTTTAAA
Source organism: Aselliscus stoliczkanus (assembly GCA_033961575.1). Lineage (NCBI taxonomy): Eukaryota > Metazoa > Chordata > Mammalia > Chiroptera > Hipposideridae > Aselliscus > Aselliscus stoliczkanus. The sequence continues at coordinate 120,348,527 of CM066731.1, read as the reverse complement.
GAGCTTAATAACTGTATGACACACAAATAAAAATGAATACAAATGAAACTGTTCTGGCAAGAAAGATACATGAAAGAAATACAGAATATACTAAGCAAGAGGGCCAGGTGCCCTTGCAAGACCTGTTTATCTTTCTTCAGGTTGAAGCCTATCTGAGAATTATACCTATTATTGCCTTTGCCTAATCCCAAGCTAATAAGCATAGAAAAGTCTTTCTTTTTAAAAATGTGTTTATAATTTTTTCACTTACAAAAAAAATCTATTCATTGAAAAACAATGGAAATACAAAAAAAAAACCCACAAAAAAATAAAATAAAAATAACCCTTAATTCCACTCTCTAGAGGCAATTCTTATTAACATTCTGGGGAGGCTCATCCAGGTTTTTTTTCTATGCATATACACACATATTTATTTTACAAAATTGAGGTCATATTGTTAGATTTTTTTTCATCGTGCTTTTTATTTAACACTATATAGAGAAAAAAAAATCCCATGTCTTTAAATTCTTCTGTAATAAGATTTTTAGTGGTTGCATAGTATTCCAGTGCTTGAATTTATCATAATTTATTTTTGGATGAAGAAGAATTTTCCAGTCTTTCATTATCACAAATAATGCTTTACCAAACATAACTTGTACATACATTTTTAAGTTTGTTTTCATTTTTATGATAAATTCCTGAAAAGTAATACCCTTTTTAGATCACCCTTTGTTTCTTGGGCCAAAGACAGAAATCTTGCTTAAACAAGCAGAAAAAAGAAAGATTTTGACTCACTGATTTTCTCTTTTTCTCATGTAGACTCAGGACTTGATGAGTTGGTTTTATTGCTTCCAACTCAATTGCTTTGCCAAGTTTTCTGGAAATAGAACATAAGAGACACACAAGTATAGTATTAGAATTTATGTCTACTTTCCAAATTATTTTAGGGGAAAATAGTGTATTTTGGCATATCTGCTCAGGGCAAGCTTGAAATGGAGTATTTGTAGCACACCCACTTTCAATATTTCCAACTCCTTTTGGGGTTGGAGCAAGGATGGAGTGGGGGTACTCACTGATGCAGGTCTGCTGCAGATTTCATGCCTTCTGAGACCCAGGCCCAGGCACTGACGGCACAGCTGGAGGCAAAAACAAAGGGGGTGCAAGGGGGCGTCATTTTCCCAGTAAAGTCAGAGACAGAAAATGTCACCTCTGATTCATTCCATTCAGCAATTGCACTTATATCCCTAATTTTATTTCAATTTCTCCATGGGATTAAATGCTGCCAACATATTTATTTGCACTATAGTCATTACAGAAACTGCTTTTTTTCAGTCAGTTTTTATTTTGATTTACCTTTTCCAATTTACATCTGTAGAGAATCAGGGAACTACAGTAGCCAAGAGTAAGAAAGCATTTAGAACAGGCAGGAGACAGCATGCTCAGGGCAGCAGGTCCTTAAGAACAATCTTTCCAGGCTCTTCATCTCACAGACAGTGAAACAAAGCTCAAAGAAGTTAAATGATAGGATTTGAGAGCCCCAGTGGCATCCTGTGTGCTGCTCTTGGGGTTGGGGTTTGGCTCCTGTTCCCTGCTGGATTGTAGGACAACAGCTCAGATATTTTATGGTCTTGTGAGCGCCATCACAGTTTAACAAAAGGTTGGCACTGCCTTGTCCCTAGCAGCACAGAGGGAGGATTAGGAAGTGCGATGCCATTTTCTCACATTGAAGGGGCATAGTCACAGCAGCCTTTAAAAGTGAAAACAACAAGCCTAATTGCATCAGCAACCTAAGGACAGAGGCTTGAGTAGACTTTCATGGAGCAAGAGAGGACAGCTTAGTGCCCCTATTGAAATCAGGGTGGTGCAGAGGCTTTGCCTTCAAATGACATAGGGTACACCCTGCTATCAGAGAATGGGAGAACTAGACCAAAGGATGCGAGGGTTTCTGCATATTGAAAGCCAGGCACAAAAGCAGGTACCAGAGAATATCTACTGCATGCTTCCAATTATAGAAAATTCCAGAAAAGACAAAATGAATCTATATATTGACAGGAAGCAGATCAGTGGTTGCATGTGACTGGTCGGAGGAAGAATTGTGAACAGACCTGAGGAATCTTGTGTGATGAAAATGTCTCTGTGTAGATTTTAGTGGTGGCTATATGGTGTATACATATGTGAAAATCGATCAAACCATATATTTAAAGAGGGTGCATATTATTGCATGAAAATTAAAACTCAATTGAGTTAATTTTTTAAAAGGAGAAGCCAGGCACACTTTTGGGAAGAGAACCTGACATTTGCCCCTTAGAGGATCTGGATATTAGAGCAGGGAGCCAAGGATGTTATTGTCAGAGAGGTCTGTCTGATTCCACATGCTTGCCTTCGTTTCCTGTGTGACCTTGAAAGAATCACTTGATGTCTCTAACCCACACTTAACTGGTCTTTAAAATAGAAATAATTTGGATTATCTAAGTACCTAACACAGATTTTGGTGTAGGTAAAAGTCCACCTAATGTTTGTTATTAAATATTGTGCTAATCTTGGTTAACCAAACATTCTGGACATGCCAACTCTCTGGGAATGCCATGCTGGACACCAGAGCTGAAACACAATAAGACACCCCCCTACCCCACCCCCTACATCTCTCATTATTTAGGAGGTAATTATAATCAAAATTGTAATGAACACTTATGGGACTTTGGCTCTGTCCCAGATAGTAAACACACTTCTTGTATTATCTCATTTAATCCTCACAGCAATTATATGAGATAGCTTTTATTTCCATTTTAAACAGACAATGAAAGGTAAGATAAATTGTCCTAATTTACCTACTTAGTAAGTGGTAGAGCTAGAATTTAAACCTGAGCATTCTAAATAAAGTCTGTACTCAGCCACTGTGATCTACTGGTTCCTTTGTAGTGTACTAAAATAGTATCCTAAAAATCAAGCTAAAAGTCAGGGTAATTTCAAAGTCAATATTTGCTGTTATAGATGCAGCCTAAGGAGGAATAATCTAAGGAAGAAAGCTTCATTTCTTCTGTTCCTCCCTCTTTCACCACTAAAAAAGGCCTTTGCAATGGCACTGTCAGTTTAGGGTGACACACGCAAGCATTAGTCCAGAATCTTCATAACAAATGATAACCAAACGACCATTTTTAGACCAATAGCTTTCTTCTCTCCCCCCAAAGAAGGAATTCTCTCCCCGCAAAGAAGGAATCTCTCCCTACAAAGAAGGAATCAACTGAAATGCACTGAGGAAAATGTGGACCAACATTTTTTCAGCACCCAATATGCTAATCTCTTTAAATACATTTTCTCATTTAACATAAACCCCTCCTCCCCCACACACATATGTACACACAATGCAGCTCTTATCATTATTTCATCTAACAATTGCGGAAATCAAAGCACAGAGAGGCTGGGTAACTTGTTGAAGGTCATAGAGTTGAGATAAAGCAGGATTCACATTTCTTGACTCTAAGACCTTCCAACTTAAGAACACTGCTTCCCAAGTTAACTGTCACCACTGAGACCTATTATGAACATGGGCTCAGGAGGCATAAAGACATGGAATGAATCCAGATCTACAACTCATTGTCTCTGTGATTGTGGCAAGTGTAAACTCTCCAAGCCTCAAGACCTTGTCTATAAAAGGGATGATAAGACTTCTCAGGGACCGCCAGTTAGCTCAGGTGGTTAGAGCTCAGGCTCATAACACCAAGGTTGCCAGTTGGATTCCCACATGGGCCACTGAGCTCCTCCCTACACAACTAGATTGAAGACAAATGCTTGACTGGGAGCTGATAGGTCCTGGAAAAACACACTGTTCCCCAAAAAATTTCTTTAAAAAACAACAACAAAAACTTCGCAAGGGTTGTGAAGATTAAATCCGAGTAGTTATAAAAGCATTTAACCCAATACGTGACATGTACTAAGTGCCCAAGGACAGAAAACCATAGTTGACATTAGGTACCTGCCACATTTGCAAGAGGAAGCTGGAATTGAATACATCAAAATTTTTTTTTTTAATTTTATTGGGGAATTGGGGGAGGGGAATAGCATTGGGGAACCGGGGAAGGGGAACAGACAAGTTGCTGTCCTTTTGTTATTCAGTCTAGTTGTGGAGGACATTGCTTCACTGGCCCATGTTGGTATCATCATTGCGCTCTTCTCAGGTGAGGCAGATCAGTCATTGGCCTCTGGATGGCCACTCACAGAGGCTCTTGGCAGCTCACACCGGCTGCCAGCCACTCAAGCTGGCTGCCGGCCATTCACTGTAGCCTATGGCAGCCCACTGCAGCAGGGGCTACAGCTATGCCATCCCCAGAGACTCGCAGCAGCACAGCTCCAGGTGGAGCTGTTGTTCACCATCTTAGCTGTAGAGGACAGTGTTACTGGCCCTCATATGTGGGATCCAAACTGGGGCTGCTGGCATCCCAAGCCAGCTCTTAACTAACGTGCAGTTGGCCAGCCCTGAACACATCAATTTTTATTTATCTATTTATTTAAAAAAATTTTTTTAGCTGAGCCATCCTGTCACCTGTTGGCAGCTCAGCGGCTGTTCAGCTCGGGCAGGGAATCCAACTGGCAATCCTGTTGCTCAGAGCTCAACTCTTGAGTGAGCTCTTAACCAACTGAGCCACTCGGCCGACCCTAGTTTTTATTTTTAAGAACTATTTTGCCTACCTCTTCACATACTTACTTTTTCTTTGTGCTCTGTAGAGCTTTGGTCAGCTTGATTGCCAGTTTCTGAAGTCCTTTGGCATAGTTAAACTCCAAGTGTGCCCTGTTAGCAGAGAGATTGTTAGGATGCACTGGCCAGAAATTAAACAACTCTCCCCTTTACCCCTCACAATACACACACGAAGGAGGGCTCAGGCTGACAATACAATGCCTACAAAAAAAAGAGAGTATTTGTTTACTATAAGAATCCTCTTTTCCTTAGGAGTAATTCTTAAGTGTATCTAGGAGAATCCTACAAAGGGAGTTCTTTTATTTGACCTTCTCTTAAACCAGTGTTATGGATTGAATTGTATCTCCTAAAGATGTTGAAGTCCTAACCCCTAGAGTCTGTGAATGTGGCCTTATTTGGAAATAAGGTCTTTGCAGATGACCAAGTTAAGATGTGGTCATCAGGGTGGGTCTGAATCCAATGTGGCTGAACCCAAAAAGGGGAAATTTGGATATGAATTTGGACACAGGGAGAACATCATGCAAAGATGAAAGCAGAGATTGTGATAATGCATCTACAAGCAAAGGAATGCTGGAGATTGCCAGCAAACCACTAGTAGCTAGGAGAGAGGCATGGAATGGATTCTCTGTCATTGCCCTCAGATGGAATCAACCTGGCCAACATCTTCATGTCAGACTTCCAGCCTCTATAGTATGAGACAACAATTTCTGTTGTTCAATTCACCAAGTCTGTGGTACCTTGTTACAACAGCTCTAGCAACTAATCTAATTAGTAGGGAACAGAAAAATTTCCTACAAATCCTGGGACATTAGTACTATCAGATTAACTCTAGGTTGTAATAGCTGGCAATAAAATAATAAATTATGATACAATTAACCAAGCAGTAGCTTTCTAATGGGAAGGTACTGAGGTGGCAATGCCAGATTTAGAAAATGAATTTCCATTACTTCCTATGCAGGATAAGACTCAGCGGGGAATCTGGGTGTGCCCGCCAAAAGACAACTTCTTGGTTCTGTTAGATAGATTGAATCACCGTCATCTTAAACTGATCTTACCATGTCCTACTTATAGGTCCACCTACAGATAAAATAAAGACCTATTCTTATTCATCTCTTCACTTTTCACAAAAGATAATAAAAGTGTAGAAGAAAATTAAGTTCAATTTATATTGTTTTCCACCTGAATACAGACTAGAAAGTTTCTGTTGAATATTTTTCAGTCTTTTAATAAATATATAAAAATTGGGGAATTGGGGGAGGGGAACAGCACTGGGGAACCGGGGAAGGGGAACAGATAAGTTGCTGTTCTTTTGTTCTTCAGTCTAGTTGTGGAGGACGTTGCTTCATTGGCCCATGTTGGTATTGTCATTGTGCTCTTCTCCGGGTGAGGCAGATCAGTCACCGGCCTCTGGACGGCCACTCACAGCGACTCTTAGCAGCTCACACTAGCTGCCAGCCACTCAAGCTGGCTGCCGGCCATTCACTGTAGCCTATGGCAGCCCACTGCAGCAGGGGCTGCAGCTATGCTGTCCCCGGGGACTCACAGCAGCCCAGCTCCAGGTGGAGCTGTTGTTCACCATCTTAGCTGTAGAGGGCAGTGTCACTGGCCCTCATACATGGGATCCGAACCAGGGCCACTGGCGTCCCAAGTCAGCTCTTAACCAACGTGCCACTCAGCTGGCCCTTTTAATTGTCTTTTTATTATAAAATAATTTTAGAATTATTTATGACTTCATTTCATTTGTGAAATGATCCCAGAACTCTCCAGTAGCTAACTTCAAACCTACATTTTTTTTTTTTTAAAGATTTTATTGGGGAATTGGTGGAGGAGAACAGCGTTGGGGAATCGGGGAAGGGGAACAGACAAGTTGCTGTCTTTTTGTTCTTCAGTTTAGTTGCGGAGGATGTTGCTTCACTGTTGGCATCATCATTGCGCTCTTCCCGGATGAGGCAGATCGGTCGCTGGCCTCTGGATGTCGCTCACCGTGGCTATTGGCAGCTCATGCTTGGCTGCCAGCCGCTCACGCTGGCTGCGGGCCGCTCACTGCAGCCTATGGCAGCCCACTGCAGCAGGGGCTGCAGCCCACACCATCACCGGGGCTCGCACAGCCCAGCTCCACGTGGAGCCGTTGTTAGCTGTAGAAGGCAGTGTCACTGGCCCTCATGTGGGATCCGAACCGGGGCCGTTGGCATCCCAAAACCAGCGCTTAACCAATGCGCCACTCGGCCGGCCCCAAACCTGCATTTTTAACGAACGTTAGACTCAGTGTTATGGACCAAACAGGGACAGATAGCTCTTTTATGTAAAATGGAATCCGAGATCATGGACTATTGATCTACTGCTAAATTCCTATTTATTTTTTTTCCTGTTAGTACACTTGTGATCTAATGTATTTTTACTACTTTTTGAAAGAAAGAAGACAAACATAGGATGCATGTTAAGGCTGAGGTACAGAAAACACCCATACGGTTATCAGACTTTCTCCGAGTATGAGGAAATGTTAAGGCAAGTATTTTAAAATAATGAAGCTGTTAAATAAATATCTTAATGCATTTCAAAATAGATTTCTCTGCTCTAAGAATATGTTCTGATTGATGGAAAGTGAGAAAGAAGTCTGGTCAGCCGCAAGCTGGGAGAGACCACCACCCATAGAGAACTTGGATGCTCTAGAATCCGAAGAGACCTTTGCCATTCAGTGGGGGTGGCTTGAGGAAACATTAAAAGAGAGTAATTAAACCTACATCAGGGGGTTTTATGATGATTAAAAAGTAGTAATGACCCAAGCATAGGAGGGCCTCAAGGACTGGAATGATTGCTATTGACCATCATGATCTGACCCCTGGGTCCCTCTCCCATTTCCCCTCCTATAAGCATTCCCTTGCTCAGTGTACTCCTGCTTAGTGGCCAAATGCCATCCTGCCTCAGGGCCTTTGCACTTACTGTGGCCTGTGCTGGGCACTCCTTCTGCTACAGAACCATATGGCATTCTCCTTCATGTAAACACCAGCAGGTCTTGTTCAAACATTACCACCTCAGAGGCTACCTGATCTAAAAAGAACATCCTTGTCATTATCTCCTCAGGTTTATTTATGACCTAGAACTTATCACTATCTTCCATCATATATTTTTTCAGTGTGCTTCTATGAACCCTCCTCAAATGTAAGCTCTGTGAGTGTGAAGAATTTTTGTTCATTGTTGCATCTCTAGGCCTAGAATAATGCTGGGCACATAGTAGGTGCTCGGTATGTATATCTGGAATGATTGAATGAATGAACTTTCCATCAGGTCTTGGTTAGCATTTTTATCTGATCTCTGCTATAAATCTCTTCTCACTTCCCCACTTGTGAAAACTTTAACTGCAACGATTTAGATGTATTTCCACAAGGTTGAGCTGTACCCAGCCCTGATGTCAGCGTACACAGCTTTCTAGCATTTGGAATCGCTAGACATATAAATCCTTTCTTAGTCCATTGTTAACCAGATAGCTTGTTAGGACTTTCCTTCGCAGCATTCCATTCTTTCTTGGAAGCAGCACATAGAACATTAAACATGATGAAGCATTTGCAGTGCTCAGCTCAGAGCTAGGCATCAAACAAATTCTTAATAAATATTATTTTTTCTACTATGATTATTATTACATATCCAAAAGGATCTCTAAACATTCAGAACACTGAATATATAGAGGTAGCAAGCTGTGTGTGTGTGTGTGTGTGTGTGTGTGTGTGTGTGTGTGTGTGTGTGTGTGTGTGTGTTGGGGGAGAGAGGCGGGACAGGGAGGAATCTACAGTTGGCTCAACTATCAGGTCCAGAACAATTCAGAATGGCTTCTGACAGGAAAGGTTTTTGCTACCTGGCACAGCCTCTTCCTCAGAATTCAGTTTCACTTTTAGAATGTTCTTGCAGACTGTATGTACAAAGCGTCCTAGAGGCTAAGCAAAAATACAAAGGACAACCCAGAAGGAAGTGCAGCTTTCCTTTAAACCCTTAACTTAATCAGATTCACTTGGGAAAAAAAGCTGGGCTTTGGTGACAAGAAAGGGATAGGGTCCTGCTCATGTGTAAGCCATTGCTCTTTGGTTTTCAGCCTGGCCATCTTTTCTACTGAGCCCCAATATTTCTGCTGGCTTTCGCTTGCGCGTGGTGGGAAGAAACTAGATTAAAGAGATTTAATTACCACACAGCACTTCTTGCTCTGGAAGGTGTCTCTTTACACACAAGTACCTTAGAAATCTGCAGCAGGGCAGATTGGTATTTTACAGGTTGGTGTACAGTTGAAAAATTCCAAAATTTGTGACATGTTGCTGACACTTGACCTGTGTTCTGCCTAAACACAAAAAAGTGACATCCAACATTTATTGGTCACTTGCAATGTGCCAGGTACCATTCAAGTATTTTAGGTATATTTCCTCCTTTATTCTGCCATAACTTCCATCGGGTAGGCACACTTTACCCATTTCATGGAGGGGAACAGAAAGGCACAGAGTTTACTTCTAACTTGCCTGAGGTCACCCATGAAGAAGTGACAGAGCTGGGACTCAAACCCAGGCAGTCTGGCCAGAGACCCTGTCTGCTTAACTACTCTAGTCTCCTGCCTCTGAAACTGTGGGGAAGAGTCTGGCGATGGAAAATTGCGGGGGAAGTTAAAGGTAAGTACTTTTAAAAATTGATGCCGCCTCTCACTTTGCCTTTAATTGCAGTGTTCTGAATCACCACAGCTCCTGACTGCTGTGCAGCCTAGACTAGACGAAATCCACAGCAACCTAAGCGCAAGGCAGAATGGTCTTGCGGGGCCTCTTCCAAAACCATCTGTGCGTTTGTAAGGCGTGTTCCCACAGGGGGCGGAGGAGGTATTTAGGGCTTGGAAAGTGGAAAGGAACGGGGCTGTAATATCAGCTGTCAGTAACGTAGCCCTCTGAGGCTCACTGAGTTGGACGTGGCCTCTTTAAAAACACTATTGTATCTTTTGTCTCTCTACCTTCGATATAGTGGGGACTCTAAAGGGTTTTAGAAACAGCATTCAAATCGACCAATCATAGCAGGAAGCAATCATCAGCGTTTGTATTTTAAACCCTAATGACTATTTCAGAATCCTCAGCAGATTACCCTCAAGTCAGAAGGAAATGAAATGAAATAGGGTTGGGAGGATGGGTATGGATACGTGGGGAGTGAAACGCTGTAGCTGGCCTCCCTTTCTGGAAAGTTTTTCAACAGAAGAAAAGCTCCAAAAAAAAAGAAAAGCTCCCAGGCCTCTGACCCTGAATGGCCTTTATCTTAACAGAGGTTAATGGCTAAATTCCTCCCCAGAGAAAATTGCTCTAAGAAGTCTTGTTCCAACTGGCAAGCATAGAGAGAGCTGTCTTTTATAAGTCAGAATGTTTGTAAATTAGAACAAACACTGCCATTTGGCTCGTCTGTGCTTATGCTCTAATAAAGCAGTATGTTTATATACCCTTTCAGAATTCTTGCTAAACATAAATGAACTGACTTTGGTGTCTTTCCAAGGCAAAGGTGGATGCCCACCCCGACGCGAGTTTCTTCTCAGTCCTTTAAAGGGAGCTGCTGTATAATGGTTTCCGGCCTAAGAGTCACCACTCACAAAGGGAGTTAAGAAAGGCAGAGCTAATCTCAAGTAGAGACCTGGAATTTTTACTTCGTTGTTAAAATAATCAGAAACTTGCTTACAAGAACACTGTGCTTAATGTTCTAACCCTATAGCTACCATATCTAATAGGACTCAAGATTCCTTTTCTAAGCGATTGTCTTGGCACATGTGAAATTGATGATGTATATATCTTTTGATGGGTAACCCAATCTCAGAATATTCCAGTGAGCCTTATAGATCCTGGACTAGGGAAATGGCATGCACTGACTTTTAATCCATTTATATTCTGATTTCCTCTCAGTATGTGGAGGCAGGTCAATAAATTTTCATTAATAGTGAAGACCAACCAAGAAATCAAAGACCAACATTTGTCTTAGAATTTAAAATCAATTATACTCTTGAAAGAAAGGAGAGATGGCAAATATGTGGTATCAGATTCAATATTATAGATAGAGCACAAATTAAGCTGTAAGAATATTAGTGACCATGTAATCAATTTTAAAGTGTCCTGCTTTAATAAATTAAGATTCTAAAAAGTGGTTAAAAAAAAAAGTATAGCTGGCTGCTCTCTACAGGAAATTAATTAAAATGGATCTAAGTCTCTCTCAAGCTTGAAAACAGCAGGTGACAGCCCTCCCTTCATTTTGAATTAAGAAGGAATTGGAAAATCTTGGTTAGTAATATCATCTCTATCTTTGGCCTCCTACTTTCTACCAGCAACAGCTTCTGGTTTGGGGCCTGGCATGCTGACATTTTCCACCCAAGCTTTATCAGTTTGCCTTTTGAAAGACCATCACAAGCTCATCTTACAAACAGGCTATATTTAAAAGTTAGTTATTAGCAATTTAAAAGACATTTTTTACATGGAAGTTCTGTTATTGCAGGGTCTGGGTTCTCTGGCTAGCCCACAACACCCACTTCATCATTACTGATTGCCTTAATTCTGGTCCCTGAGAGTAGTATAAAAGATGCTGCAGGAGGTTGAGACCAGGAGGACACCCTGCTTGAGTGTCCAGTCTGAATGTCCCACTGAATCACTGTTCACTTGTAGCTAAGGAAATGCGCAGCTATGGTAGCTCTAGAACTTCAGATCCTCTGTGCCTGCCTATTCCTGGACTGAGTGAGTTTATTTTTAAAAAGGAGGGCAGGATTGTCATGGGGAAGGTCAGGTGAAATGGACAAGAAGTTTGTTTTTCAAAACTTTTTAGCTGGTAGACAAAACTTTGAACAGAATCCCACCATATCACATAAATACTATGTTCTAATTAAGTGGGAGTAGGACTGAGGAGGGGGCTGAGCCCTGCCTGTTTAACCATCTCACCCCCTGAAGTGGCTCCTGGGGATTCCCCACAGATCCCTGTGCTATCAGGTTGGAAACCACTGGGCTTGTCACCTAATGACATCCCTTCGCTTAGAGGACACTAAGACTATGAAGAAAGCTAGACCAAGACTCCTTGGGCATGCTGGGACTCCCACAGCAATGCCCCAAACTGCCTGCCCACTTGAAAGATGCCCTTACACGGAGCCTGGGTTGGGCTGGATAGAAATCCATATCCCCATCTATAAATTAGGAATAGATGAGACTACATTTGCACTGCATTAGGTGGTGAGCATTAAAGTAAAAGAGACTACATATAAGACACATCTGTTCTGATGGAGTCCGAGATGTTTCAAGATTTGTTCCTGAGAAGCCACAAGCCCAAAGAACACACCAGGTGGCTGAGTGTGAGACATAGGTTTATTGAGACTTACTGATGGGGGAGAGTCTCTGGTGGCTGTTGGCCTGATATTGCACTCCACACTCAATCAAAGAAGCAAGGTTATACAGATACAGCAAACCAAAGAGCATTCTGTGGGAGAAATCATCCGGCAGGCCCTGCAGGCCTGCTGTCACGCATACAGCAACCGAGGAGCCAGGAGATCTTGACTGCAAGCCAGCATACAAAATTGACTGTCTGATAAGCCATATTCCCATGGAGTTGGGAGACCTTGACTGCCTGCTAGCTCACCTGCCTATGGGCCAGTTCCCTACAGCATCTAACACAGTGACTGATCTATGGATTGTGCTGGATAAACGGCCTCTTCTATAATTTTATTTTTCTTTTCTAGCTTTTACTTAAAATAATTATCTACTATCCAAGTACATTTCTTTGACACACTCATTTATTGCTCTTCAGAAATAGCATAACTTGAACTTCTTAAAAGTTATGAGTGCCCAAAGGCACAGAGTCACTCATACATTAATGCTGTCATTCACTCAGTGAACATCTATTGAACACCAGCTCTGTGCCAGGTACTGTGCTAGTCAGATGGTATAGAAAAGACTCCCCAAGGAGTTCAGCTTCTAGGGAGAGACAGATAAGTGAACAGAGAACAACAATATAGGGCAGTAAGAGCTGTAGCACAAGTAAGCACTAACTCTACACATCTCTGAGAAGTATTTTTTGAGTCTGGGGAATGGAGCCAGGGAAAGCCCACCAGCGTGGGATGACTGAATCTTGAAGAATGCATTGACTGGAGCCTGGCAATCAAGGAGTAGAAGTGTCTACCAGGAAAAAGACACAATCTGCACAAATGCAGGGGTCCATAATGAGGGGTAGGAGTAGATGGAAAGGGTGGCTGGACCCATGGGGGTTGGTGACTGCAAGTGGTTCGGTAAGATGGAGAGGGCCAGTGGTAATGGGGAGACAGAGACAAGCTTAATGAGATCTCTCTCTCTCTCTCTCTCTCTCTCTCTCTCTCTCTCTTTCTCTCTCTTAAATTGGAGAATTGGGGGAGGGGAACCTTGTTGGGGAATTGGGGAGGGTACCAGCCAGGTTGTTGTTCTTCAATCTTAGTTGTAGAGGGCACCAGTCACCACCTGGCTGTCTATTGGCAGCTCATGGCCTCTAAGCTCAAGATACTGTGTTCAATCTTAGTTGCAGTGGGCGTAGCCACCATCACATGTGGGAGTCGAACCAGCAGCCTTGTTGTTGAGACCGCGCACTCTAGCCATCCAAGGGGCAGCTCAGCTCAAGGCGCTGAGTTCAGTCTTAGTTGAGGGCGGGCATAGCTCACCATCGAACAGGCAGTCTTGTTTTTAGGAGCACATGTTCTCACGAGCTGAGCAATCCTACCACCTGTTAGCAGCTCAGCTTGGGCGCAGTGTCACTGGCCCATGTGGGAATCAAACTTGTGGCCCTGTTGCTCAGAGCTCGCGCTCTTAAGCTAACTCTGAACCAACTGAGCCACTTGGCAGACCCCAGATCTCTTATATAAAATGTTATGAGGGCTGAATTTTATACTAAAGGTCATGGGAGTCTTTGAAGAGTCTTATAACGGGTCATGGCCACAGAATGCAAGATGTGTTAGAGACAGGAAAAGGGCCCTGGTTGGCTCCCTAGTTGAGGCAACTTTGCTTGGATTAGAGAAAGGAAAGCCTCTGAGGGGACACAGCTCTGAGCCAGGGTGCAAGACTCGAGGGTTGAGAGTGGTTGGATTTCTGCCCTTACTTGGCCCCTCAGCCAGGTGACTGTGCAGTATACAAACTGCAAAGCTGCAAGACAGGACCCCTGGACAGAAGAATGGGTTAAGAGATTCTTGCCAGAACAATGGTAGAGGCCATAAAATGAAAAGAAAGCTATAGGTATAAGAGGTGTTTAGAAGAGAGAAATATGACTTGGACATGAATTGAGATAGAAGAAATCATGGGTGGCTCCCAGGTATTGGGTTTGATTGGGTGGGTAGTAGTCCCAGTAACCACGGTTAAAAATTCAGAAGGAGTACCAGCTTTGGGTAAAAGCTGATAAACTCTGTTTGGGATAGGTTGCCTTTATGGTTCCATGGGACACCCAGGTGGAAATATTCAATAGACTGTTGGATATATGGTTTGAAATACAGGTAAGATATATTGCCTAGTAATACACATGTGGGAGTCATACATATGCAAAAAAGAGCAGAAGTTGTGGTAGTTAAGATCACACAGGCTATGGGGAGAGTAGAAAAGGTGAGGATTTATCAAATATTTCATTTCAATCATTTATTGCTTTGTTGCCAGCATCTGCAATGGATCATGGATGGAACAATGACCAACTACACTTCCTTCTTTGCTCTTTTCTTTTTCTTTTGTAATGTCCAGAGCAGTGGTACTTGCCATTTGAAAACCTGATCTTCAGTTTCCTTACAGAGGAACAATTGATTTTCCATCAAAGCCTATTTAAACATTAGCTATGAGGGTGAAGGAACTGAATATTCATAAATAGTTTCTGGGAATGTGCCTTTGTCTTTTAAAATCTGATTTGTAATTGTGTTAAGCATTTTAGGAGATGTTGTGTGTCTCTGACTAAATCTGAGTTGCTATTCTAAAAAAGAAAACTGAAGCTACTAATTTGGATAAAAGAAGCTAAGCATGACCATGAATTGCAGAATTTCCAGGAAAAAATGATATTTTGATAACAACTGTACTTTTCTCTCACCACGGATTAGAACAAATGCAAGAAGGCAGCTGAGCTTGCAGCTGAAACATTCTCTGAGCTCACAGCTTGTGATGCTGTCCCTTGTAGCTATGTGTAAACACAGAACTGTGGAGCAGAGCCATTTTCCAAGGACAGCAAAGACCTTGTTCTAATGATGGAGGTGTAATCATAAGAAAACAAGCTCTTACCCATCTTCCCCTTATTTATTCATTCATTGAATCTACAAGTTTTTGCTGACTGTATTTAATTCAAAGAAGCCTTATATGCTCCCTCACGGTATCTTTCATCATGCTGGCCACTGGATTTGCCTTCTTGATTTTCTATGTCATAACCCACAGTAGAAATGCCTTCTATATGTTTTCCAAGAGTACCATTTTATTATACTCTAAGTAACAGGTTCATTTCTTTGAAAGAGTACTAGCTTTCAAGGTATTTTTCTAATACAAGTGGCAGGTATCATTGATTCATATGTAATCAGCCCATTTCTGAGGAAAATAAGTCCAGCACTCACCCAGCTGGTGAGAAACAACTTTTTATCTTTTGTATGTCTAGGGAAAGAATTACTGAATCCACAGAATGGGGAGAGGAAAGGCAAGTGTAATACCAGCTGTGTTGTGACCATTCATCCTTTTGATATGGTTATTATGTCAACTCAGTTCAAATACTGTAGGAAGAGGTCACTTGGAGTGGGGAAAGAAATGACCTAACCCTCGCAAGAGAGGTAACTTTTGTCCTTTCCAGCTGACATGTAGGAATATCATCTAAAAAAACTGCAGTGTGCCACATATTCATAGATTAATAGAGAAGTTGTGACCCTCACAGAATAGTTCTCCTAAAATACCGACTCAGTTTGGACAAACATCCTTCAGGTTAATGAGATCACACTGCTGAGCAAAGGGAGGAAAACTTAAAGTTCAAGTGTGAGGAGAAATTGCCAAGTGCACATTTATCAGGAATGAATACAAAGCAACTCAAAAATGACATCTTGATTAAGGGGAAATAACTTAGTCGTACAAGGTAAGCTTTACAGGAAAGCATCTATTGCAAACACGACCTAATATCTAGTATACATTTTTTGGTTTAGGACTAGGTGCAGTTTTTATCCCAGAGATGTGCACATAATTTCCCAACCCAGTAGTATTGTTTAGATTTGGAAATTCTAAATTCTGCTCCATCAGGAAGTAAAACCATGAAGGAAGGTGTCTTGAGCTATAAGAGTTTCTCCTTTGTCTGCACTTTGCCTCCCTGGCATACGTGGGTGGGGGGTTTTGCACATGAATAGGTCTGTGAACAGATAGAAGCCCTAGGAAGCAACTTCAAGAGAGACAAAGGTAAGAAAGAAGATTCTGACTGTATGGAGAGTAGATATATCTGTGGCAGGTGGACATGCAGAGTAACCTGGACAAGGCAGTTTGGGAGCAGTGATTCACCCAGATTTCCTCAGTTCATTGTTGAGTCTGTTTGCTAGGCTCGTTTACTCCCTGCCTTATGACTTTACAGCTCTCTACCAGGCACTAATTTTGAACACAGGGACACCAAGTAATCAAGGCCCAGATGCTAATAATGTGCACAGATTCTTCCTGATCTGTAGGAGGGAGATGCTTTCTAATCTGGGTAATGGGTTGAATTTGTGTCATAGTCACCTGGCCCTATTTTAAATAATTTCGTTTGAGACCAATAAAAATACTTTCTTTTAGAAGAAATTTTCTCCTCGATTGGTCCTCCCTGTTCTTCTCATAGAATCAAAGCAACTTGGCTATTAAGATAGAAGTAATTTCTTATTTAAAATTTTTTTCTTCTTCTTGACTTTGTTTAACAAACCTGATTATTTTTTTTATGAAAGTCTGTATGAACTCTCCTGTATCTTCTCTTGGCTCATTCATTGGTCCTGAGAAAGCCAGTGTTCTCTGCTCTAGACATACTAATGCAGGATGCAAGTGGCCCACATGTCTTAGTTCAAATTGCGTACATGCAATATTATAAATTTGAAATGGGTTACTTTAAAAGAATAAACAATCTCTTCTAAAAGTCTCCTTAGAATTGTTTATTATAGGGCCGGCCGAGTGGCGCATTGGTTAAGCGCTGGTTTTGGGATGCCAGCGGCCCCGGTTCGGATCCCACATGAGGGCCAGTGACACTGCGCTCTACAGCTAACAACAGCTCTACCTGGAGCTGGGCTGTGCGAGCCCCGGTGATGGTGTGGGCTGCAGCCCCTGCTGCAGTGGGCTGCCATAGGCTACAGTGAGTGGCCCGCAGCCAGCGTGAGCGGCTGGCAGCCAGCGTGAGCGGCTGGCAGCCAAGCGTGAGCGGCTGGCAGCCAAGCGTGAGCTGCCAATAGCCGCGGTGAGCGACATCCAGAGGCCAGCGACCGATCTGCCTCATCCGGGAAGAGCGCAATGACGATACCAACAGTGAAGTAACATCCTCCGCAACTAAACTGAAGAACAAAAAGACAGCAACTTGTCTGTTCCCCTTCCCCGATTCCCCAACGCTGTTCCTCTCCACCAATTCCCCAATAAAATCTTTAAAAAAAAAAAAAATTGTTTATTATAGAGCTGTCTAAATATTGGGAAATGGCCTAAAGACCCTTCATGGCTGAATTCAGTCCCCAGGTTCTCTAATTTTAAGCAAAAATTTTTGTAATTTTTCGACTGAGTTAAATATGCTCATTTCAGCATAATGAAAAGATGTACACATGACCACATCTAGTTAAGAGAAGGTGATACTGACAATGGTGACTTCTTTCATCCATCCAATCATACATCAGATATTTACTGTAGAAGTCAAAAGGCCGGACTCCAAGAACTTAGCATGCAAAAGTGAGTAAGACACAGCCCCCACTCTCGTGGGGGAGACAGATATGTCACTAATAATTGTCATCAGTGTGAGAAGTACAACAATGGTGTAAACATCAGGTAAAACAATGGGCCCCGGGAGAGGGTAATAAACTCGGCTTGAAGAATCAGAAGAGACCTTGACTAAACTTTCCCAAGCAGAATGACTTCCTGCTGTTCCCTGATTTTTATGGTACCCAAGTGATAAATGTGCAAGAGAGAAGAATCACTCTTCAAAACAATCTCTCAAGTACCAAAATATAACACTGCATTCTGGAAAGTAGGACAGTTTGTAGTTACTCCTCCAGTCATATCACTGGTTGCAACTAAAGAGGAAGAACCTCTTATTGCAAATGCACATTTTGTACCTTTGCTGAAGAATGGATGTGACCTGCTTGCAGAAATTCTCTCCATTTTGAGAAAACTCCTTTAGGTTCTTGTACACTTGATTATACTGCAAAAGAAAAGGTGCACAGAAGGATTATGAATATTTCCAAAGATAGAACTGTCATAAATTCAGAGTACTGATGTCATGATGGCTGTCATTGTAAATGATCGTGCAACTATGGGACGTAGCCATTTGGATGAGTTCTTAAAAGAAAGATTAAGTTTCTTTGCCAGGATATGAAAGATCCTGGAGAACTTTTCAAAAATAAAGCTTGCCTATCTGTTTCTCCCCTAGGCTAAATGCAAACAATTCATTAGTGGTATGCACCAGGAGTCTGGCTTCCTGTCATCCTATTGTTCCCAGGAAGGTTAAGAGTACATTCTGAAATACACTGAGTAACCAATCATTTTGTGTCTCCCCAACAAATTGCCAAATAATATTCCTAGGCCTCGTGGCAAATATGAACCATGAAAGTGAGTGTTTCTTGGCTGAGATAATAAAAATGTAACTGAGTCACTTGTTAATAAAATTTGTCCTAGTTCCCTCTATATCTCATTTCACTCTAGAAATAAGAATATTATAATGAGTTGAACATTTTAATTGAAACAAACCTTTACAAATTTATTAACAAAACTTTGAACTTAGCCTGCAGACACCAGAATTCCAATAGAAAGTTTTTGTCATTTGATTTAGAACTCCACAATGTCATTCTGAAAATTTTATTTGTAAAGGTAGATGTTGATGGCACTAGGTTTTAAGTGCCCAAATGGAGAGGGGGAAATGTGAGCTGATTCTGTTTCTTTCCTGACACAGAGTAGGTGGATTCGGCCATGGGAGAGTCTCAAATACACTCTCTCATCGTTTCATCTGGAAAATACAATAGCCAATTGCATTTTTCAAAATGAGATTTTACACCAGAAGATGGAAATGTTGCAGATGTTGAATGCCTTGCTGTGGCTCTGCTCATCCAATGAGCCAGCCCCTTCCAGCACTCAGTCGTCTCTAGGAGGCAACTGGGCACTGTGTTTTTTTTTGTTTTCGTTTTTGTTTTGTTTTTGTTGTTGTTGTTGTTTTTAAGATTTTATTGGGGAATTGGTGGAGGGGAACAGCATTGGGGAATCGGGAAAGGGGAACAGACAAGTTGCCGTCTTCTTGTTCTTCAGTTTTAGTTGCGGAGGATGTTGCTTCACTGTTGGTATCGTCATTGCGCTCTTCCCGGATGAGGCAGATCGGTCGCTGGCCTCTGGATGTCGCTCATCGCGGCTATTGGCAGCTCACGCTTGGCTGCCAGCCGCTCACGCTGGCTGTGGGCCACTCACTGCAGCCTATGGCAGCCCACTGCAGCAGGGGCCGCAGCCCACACCATCACTGGGGCTCGCACAGCCCAGCTCCAGGTGAAGCTGTTGTTAGCTGTAGAGGGCAGTGTCACTGGCCCTCATGTGGGATCCGAACCGGGGCCGCTGGCATCCCAAAACCAGCGCTTAACCAATGTGCCACTCGGCCGGCCCTGGGCACTGTGTTGAGAAGGGAAAAAGGAAGGAAACTCACATGTACTGAGTGCCTATTACACAACAGACACGTTCTTATGCATGAGTCCTCAGGGCCATCACACCTCTTTAGTTGGCACAGTAGCACCTGGTATATGGTGCTAACACAATAGCAAACAGAGGACACAGAGCCACAGAGAAGTAAGGAACCTACAATTTAACACAGAAAGCCATGGCACGGTGAGCTAGGCACACGGTAATAGCAAACGGCTTCATTGAAGTTGCCTGGGACACAAAGACAGTGGTCAGGGCATTGCTAACTCCTCTCAGGGCATTGCTAACACCTGGCAGAAGACACCTGAGTGAGCCAGGAACAGGATGCAAGCAGTGAGGGAGAGGCAGCTGCCACAACTGCTCAGCACCATGGAGTGTGGCCCAGAATGGCCAGGTCTTCCGGTTTGGTCAACAGCACGGAAGGAAGGATTAGTATCAGAAACATGATTTTTTTAAAAGTTATAGCAAACAATTCACAAATTTTAAAACTCTCTTCAGAGCAAATAAGACACCCCTGTGCTGCTGTCCAGATGTAGCCTCTGAGAGTCGTGATGACAAAATCAGTATTTGGCAGCCAGACTTTCTCATTTTTATTTCCATAAAAATGACTTGTTGGGCCAGCCGAGTGGCACGGTGGTTAAGCGCTGGCTTGGGAAGCCAGCGGCCCGGTTCGGGTCCCACATATGAGGGCCAGTGACACTGCCCTCAAAAAAAAAAAAGTAAAAATGACTTGTCATCTGTGAACGATGTGGTATAATAAGTCTTCCTTCCTTCCCTTACAGGTACGATAGGAAACACTTTTAAAATTCTTTGGCTTTTTTATTTATTCCTCTGTTAACTAAACATTTTCACTAAATTCCCCCAAACCTTTTCTTTTCTTCCCATAACACCAAATACTATCCCACAAAACACACTTAAGTATTACGAGAGGAAAATAGATAAATGTTTAGCTGGGCACACGCCCTGGAATAAAGTCATTTCTCAGCCTCTCTCATCCTGACATATAACCCTGTGACTAATACTTCCTAAGGAGGCATGGGAGAAAGTTTTCTGTGGGGTTTCAGTGAATGCTGCTGCCTCCTCTTTCCTGACACCTGGACTTAGAAATGATGGCTGATGCCCGAAGGTGGTCTTGACAGTGGAAACCCTGATCTAAGATCATAAAGCAGAAAGAGAAAAAGAGCTTGGGTCCCTGATGGTCCTGGGGACCACAACCCAAGCTCTCAACACCCCACTTTAGGACTTATGTGCGAGAGAAATACAATAGAGTTTTGGGTTTTTTTTTTTGAACCACTCATTTTAGGTTCTTGAAAAATGCAACCTAATATAATTCTAACTCATACACAGGCTTTTAGGTTTTTTATTCTAAATTATGAAACATTTTTATATTTAATAAAATAATGATACAGAAAATAATGATACACATTATGTACTCACTACCTATGTTATAGAGATATTAAAACTTTGCTTCTGCTCTCTCTTTAGACAATTATATTTTCCTTTTCATAATTTCTTTGGCTATACTTGGACATTTATTCTTCCATGTGAACATATCTAGTTACAATTTTTAAAAAAAAAAATCCCTGTTGGAATTATAATTGGAATTACATTGCATAGATATATCATTCAGGGAAAATTGGCTTTTTAATGATATTCAGACTTTCCGTGCAAGGACATAGTAAGACTTTTCATTTGTTCAAATCTTATTTTATGTTCAATTAAATTTTATGATTTTCTTTATAGGTGCTGTAGCTTTCTTATTTGATTTATTTAGAAATGTGTCCCAATATTAAGCTGAGTATTTTTTATGTAATGTCTTATCTGCGTCTCTCTCCAGCCCACAGCAAAGCAGAAACAAAGACACCCAAAATACCAGGGGCCATGTACAAGAGAGAAGAACGTGGACATATGCTTGCAGAGTGAGTTTTTCTGCTCTCCAACACTGTAAGGCTGGGGCTAGGTCTGGGAGTGGAAGACAAAGCAGAGATGGACTTGGAGGGACTAGGAGCATTCAGAGAAGGAGAAAAACCTCCCATCCGAAGAACTAAAGGAGAACTAAGAAAGAGGGAAGGGACTCTGAGATGAGCTATCTTAGGGGACGCCCCCCACCAGCCAACCATCACCTGAGTCTGCATCCCACAGCCCTGGGGCCAGAATAAGGGGCCTCAGATACCACATGTGAAGATGGAGGCCTGCAGAGGAAACCTTGCTTCTACCCAAAGCAGAAATTAACAGAATCGGTTGAGAATTTTTCTACGTGCTGCGCTGCAGGAGCTGCTGCATTTCCCGAACTTATCAAGCCATCAAAACTCTTCAAGGCATGTTTTAAAATACTATCTCTAAAGGACTAGTTCTAGGAGGCCAGACAGCCCTGCAAGTTTATAAACCAGTGTCTTAAAAGTCAGTAGTCTTTAGGGAGCCGTGGGAGAGCCTGTGGTAAAGGGGCGAGTGTTGGTTTTTCCTGAAGGCATTCAAAGTCATTTTTCTTTTAAAAAAAGAGGTCATTCAAACAAAACGCATCTTATGGCTTCAATTGACCCCAAAGCTACCAGTTTTAGATTTTAGAAGATGATTCCCTGTTATTTGCGATCCTTTTAATCCTTCCTATCTTTTTTTTCACATCATGACACACCTACAAAATGTTTGTCCCAGGACAGTGTGATAAATGGACAAAATGCTTCCAAACAGAGGGGTCTGACCCATAAGCTCTGTCCCCCAGCCCCACCCTGCCAATGTGAGGGCTGAGGGAAGCTGTGTCTTAGATAAACCTGTCACCCATCCCCCAAACTCCAGTGGGCTCAGGCACACACAAGTCAGGAAGCTCTTCGATATATCACATTGTTAATTTAGTGATCAGATAAGAGCAGGATGTTCTCTTATGATAGCCATGGAGAGAATCCTTACTGGAAGCCCCCTGACAAACCCGATCCACACTCAGCTAAAAGTGGCATCGATAAATAAAGGAGTTGCCAAGAATGCTTCTATTATTTCAGCATAACCCCTTCTTTGGAAACAATGATTCTGTACCTTTCATTATGTACCATCTACTCAGAATTGAAGACAAAAGCTTTGAAAAGCAGAATTCCATAAATATCAAAGCAGAACCCAGAGGCCATCTTGTCCAGCGTGTTTGTGTATATGTGTGTGTAATCAGAAAATCTTGAAAGAGGTCTGCTTTGAGGGGACAAAATCTCTTGACCTTGGCTTTGACGCTCCCTCTCTTATCCTACCTTGTTTCCCACCCCAATCCCATACGCACAGAGGCCTCCGAGTCATTCCATGGAGCAGAGTTTGGAAACCACTAAAGTTCAATCCCCTTACTTCACAGTTCAGGCCCAAATTGCTGCAGAGAACCACATTAGTTACACATTAGAACTGTGATTAGAAATGTTAGGTGATCAAATAAATTAGAGAATCCATCAGAAATGAATGTATTAAATGGCTAATCAGTATAATTAAAGCAAGTTTACGCAGAGTGATAGTTACTTTTAATTGTTAAGAGTAGTAAAGACGGCTTTCAAAGGCTATTAACAGCACAAGGAACGTGTGCTCTGGTCCAAATTATGTGGAAGGTAAAATGTTGGTATTGTTTTCCCACCATTGAGCTTTATAATACCCCACCCTCTACCAAATATTCATTCCAGGAAAGAACCTACTATTGATCTTACATCTCCATACGAATTTATATTAGCATGTTGCTTCTCCCAGAGGTCATTAATTACTGGGGAAAAAACATTATGGGGCCAGCCAAGTGGCTCAGTTGGTTAAAGAGCCGGAGCTCTGAGCAACAAGGTCACTGGTTTGATTCCCACATGGGCCAGTGAGCTGCCGCTGAGCTGCCAACACAATGGCTCGGTGATTAGAGCATGTGCTCTTAACAAGGTTGCCTGTTCCCCCCCACCCCCCACCACCCCACCCCCACCACCCGCAACTAAGATTGAACATGACACCTTGAGCTGAGCCACTGGGAGCTGCTGATGGTCGGCCAGATGGTGACTGGACTTGCAGCTGAGCTAGCTGCGCCCTCTACAACTAAGACTGAAGGACAACAACTTGGCTGTTCCCCCTCCCCCAATTCCCCAATAAAATCTTTTAAAAACAAACAACAACAACAAAAAAATTATGGATTTCTTTCCCTGATAAAGAGATGTCAGGCTGGTGGTAGAATATTTAGGGTCTTTCTGAGCCCCTAAAAATTCCTTCACATAGATAACTGGTATCCACAGATGTTTCCCATTCAGCCATTAGAAAAACGTTTCTGCCTAGTGCTTGTAAGCAAATTCTGTTATAAAAAAAACAAACCAAAATGAAAGCCACTTAGTAATCTAAGCAATTGGCACATGAAATGATCAGACAGATGACTTGTAAACAATATAAAATGCACTGTATGAACCTTGGTCTAGCTGCTCTTTCTGATATTCCATGATTTGAATGACTAAATTCAACTATTCTAGGGAAATCCATTTTTATTCTCAATGTGAGTATGAGAAGATTTTTTTTTTTTTTGGATGATGATGATCCTCATAGTGTTAAAAAAAAAACCTATGATATTCCACTTTAATTATATAAGCTTTTGCTGGATGTCTTTCACATGCCAGGCATTGTGCTGCTGATTTCATACGTGATACTATTTCAAAGCATTGCCCCTCTAACTAAGGGATTTCTTGTGCTTATTAGGCATCTATGTAATGTTTGGAATCCCCATGACAGGTTGTCACAGATCATAAGATATAGAACATTAAAGAACACCGTCTACTTTATCCTCCTCTCCTTTTACTTGCCAAACAAAGAAACAGAGATCCAGGCAATGTGGAATGGCATGTCACACATCTCCCTGATGTAGGCTGGGGATGCGGTGGGCCACAGGACATCCATGTCAGGGCCAGCCTGCTTCCTTATCTCTGCAGTGTAACAGAATCCCTCAGGGGCCATGGACCATTGGACCAGCATCTTTTGTATTAGTGCTTCGTGTGACCCACACTGAGCTAACAAGATGGGGAGTTCAGGGTGGCATCTGAACCAGTTTGGAGGAGAAGCCCTGCAGCCTGGTACTGTTTCACCAGCAGATGAAGTTAAGGGAAAGAATTGATTGTATGGGCCCCAAGAGGCCTGCTTTAATGGGTCCCTACCTGCCTATGGTAAAAGTGAGTAAAAGCAACAGCTTGATTACAGCTTATTATTTGCCCTTGATTCTATGGCATTGTTTCCTAGAAAGATGCTATTAAAACTTTTTTTTTAATGATTAAATTATTTCATTTGGAGATAATTTGATCCTGTCTGTTTCCTTGCATATGGATTTGGTACTCTTTTTCGGTTTAGATGCTAAGCTCACAAGCATTAAGACATCAAGGCTCATCACTAATTCTTTTCCTTTCCAAAAACAAAACTTAAAAAAACCCTCTTCAGGCCGGCCGAGTGGCACGGTGGTTAAGCGCTGGCTTGGGAAGCCAGCGGTCCCGGTTCGGGTCCCACATATGAGGGCCAGTGACACTGCCCTCAAAAAAAAAAAAATCCCCTTCGAACAACTTCTGATACTCTCAAGATTAGTTAAAAGCCCAACAGAGCATTTAGGCAATCTTTGTGCTACCCTAGTGACTAATAATTCCTGGCTCTTTGAGGTCGACTGGCCCAGCTCTCAGCCTCTGTTGCCCATTAGAGCATGACCAGAAATAGAGATTTTTCATTTTTTTTTTTTTTTTTTGTATCACAGGCCCCTTTGGCACTGTGGTGAAACTGATTTTACTCAGAATATTTTCAAATATATAAAATAACATGATTATAAAGGAAACTAATGATATTGATATATATTTACAAAAACATTTTAAAATCATGATACTAAGTGTGCTTTTTTTTTTTTTTAAAGATTTTATAAGGGAATTGGATGAGGGGAACAGCATCGGGGAATCTGGGAAGGGGAACAGAAAAGTTGCTGTCTTTTTGTTCTTCAGTCTAGTTGTGGAGGACGTTGCTTCACTGGCCCATGTTGGGATCGTCACTGCGTTCTTCCCGGATGAGGCAGATCGGTCGCCGGCCTCTGGATGGCCACTCACCCCGGCTATTGGCAGCTCACGCTGGCTGCCGGCCATTCACTGTAGCCTATGGCAGCCCACTGCAGCAGGGGCTGCAGCCTACACCAACGCCCGGGGCTCCAGGTGGAGCTGTTGTTAGCTGTAGAGGGCAGTGTCACTGGCCCTCATATGTGGGATCCGAACCAGGGCCGCTGGCGTCCCAAGCCAGCTCTTAACCAGTGCGCTACTTAGCTGGCCCTAAGAGTGCTTTTTAATTAACACACAAAATAGCAAGTCTTAAGAATTACCCAAATTTTTAAGTCACGTTGAGTGTGAACAATATTTCTAGATATCTGCAAACAACTTTAATGTTATTATAAAAATACATGTGATTTTTATTGGTTAACAAGTCACAGACACTAGAATGGTTGCTACTGGGTTGTTGCTTATATTCAAAATTGAAGGAAATTCTAAATCTCAGTTAGAAACTAGTACAAATAAAGAGGTCATGTTTTTCACATTGAAATTCATACAACCTACTGATTTTCATACATGGATCCATAGGGGTAGACTAGATTAAGAACTGTAGCTAAGCTAAGGCTTTATGAATTGTGTTCTGTACAACCCTTGGATTCATAGAATGGGACATTTTTCAGATGGTTAAAGCTTTGGGTTCTTTTATAAAACTACCAAAATATTTCATGAAGCATTCGTTTGCCACCCATTCCCTTGTTTTATTTTGTTCCTAAAGTGTAGCTTTATCCTCACATAGCATGTTCCCCAAGCACAAGCTAGGACTGCACCAGGAAATCATGTGGAACACTTGATGAAGATGAAACAACTGCAAATAAATAAATATTCTGTGACTTTAGAAGACTTAGAAACCCTGACTGATGGGATATCCGCCTCCTCTTCACTCCCAGGCTAGCTTTGATGGCTCTGGGCCCATAGAGATGACCTTCAAGGTTTTGGAAGAGGGTAGGAGTCTTTGGGGTGGTGATTTGACACAGGAAAAAGAACTCTTCCGCATGTCAGGAAGGGAGCATTAAAGTGACACAGAAATGGGGAAACAGGTTGTCTTGGGGCTGCTCAAAGGAAACATTTTTCCCAGTTCCTCATCTGAAGGCAGCCTTGGAAAAGAATTCTACGCTATCTGATCATTGTTTTAAAAACTTAATTGAGCCTAAATTTTCCTCTCTTCTATGTCATTCTTACCTTGGTTTTGACTTTCTTCTTTAGTGACTGTTGGTGCTAACTTTTTGCCTCCACTTACCTTGACTCTATCCCACTAAACCATACCTATGCAAAAACATGATCTACGTATCAATGGTGAGAAAGAAAAGGAGTTCACATGTTAGAAGGGGGCAAATGCAAGGAGTGAAAAAAAGGAACAGCAAATAAATAAACAATAAAGACTTAAAAAAAAAAGTTATCTGTGGTTGCCAATGGAGAGAAGATTGGGCTGGAGGAAATTCAAGGTGGGGGTGGGGGGGTGGGGCGGTGGGGGGTGGGGGGATGGGGGGGGTGTTTCTTTCTTACAATCTATATGCAACCATATTGTTGGATTTATTTTTTTTACACCAGACACTTTTAATTTTTTCTGTATTTAGAAACTAAAAGTAGGCAAAGTCTACTATGATGTTGTCATTGTTAATATTACTAGCCATTATGATTTCACCTCATTTAGCTCATCTGATTCATGAATTCAGTTTGTAGAATAGCAATTATAGGTCCATTTTCTCTAAGTCTGTGCTTTCTGCATCCATTGAATTTTTTCTTTATGGCTTCGTTACAGTCCTCATTTATCTGCTTTTCCAATTTTTTTTTTTAATTAAACACTTGAAAGATCCTTGCTTCTATTATCACCAATTTTAGTTCCTTGGCATCGTTTATTAAGATAACACACTGATAATCTTTGATTATTTCATTTCCAAAGTAAATATGTCTCCCTCCCTTTTATTTTAATTGCTCCTCATTTCCTAAATTACATCGCTACTATTGCTACTAAGGACCTCACATGTCTTTGGACTTGACCCATTTTCTATTTTTGGTAATGCTCCCAGGACTGAAAGAAACATATTGGTAAAGCTGCCTCAGAACCACCGCAGGCCAGACAGCATGGGGAGTCTGTTCTTCCTCTGAAGGACTTAGCAATTCTTACCTCTAAATGATATGGGAAAATACGCAAAAACCTTCCATCCTAACTTCATTATCGATGCCCCAAATCGGCTGCAGACATTCTTCATTTATATATCTAATCTATGCAGGATGTCAGCACCATTAGAGAGTATGTCTCAAGAATATTTTCCCAAGCAATCACCATCTGCATGCAAATATGATGTTATACCCACTCAAAGTTTTCCTAAGAATTTGAGAATAAAAAATGACAATGACCTGCCATCATTTGCTAGAAAGGGTTCTGTTTTAACTTGAACCAAAGAAAAACCCCAGGCTTTTGTCTCACAGCCAATATCTAAACATGTTTTGTTTCTGAGCATCTCACATTTCTTAAGTTAAAATACATTAATATATAAATCTACCCCCCACGCCACCTTTTCACATACAGAGACGCAAACCACACCAAGCTACTCACCGAACAGTTTGTGAGTGGATCCCTCATGCTGAAAGGTTTTTGCTTGTGTCCTCTCACCTATGTTCCAGCGCTCAGCATTCAGCTCTCAGTACACTGCCATCAAGGTTGGGTGTGTCCTGGACTTCCTGGATTTAAAGGGCCTAGAATACGTCAGTCCTTGTCAAATACCCTGAGGAGGAAGTCCCAGCCCTGAACTTTCATCCCGTTTATTTCCTGAAAAAGCTAAGAACTGCCCTGGGTCAAGAGAGCTGGTGTGAGATGATGGTGAGAATAGCTTCTATCAATGCTTAGAAGGCATAAAACTGTCTGGCCTTGGGAAAAAGCTCAGAAACTATAAAGTGTCCCAATAATTTGGGTACTCTCAAGGCTGATATGGAAAGGGTGTATGTTCTTTCAGCTCTTTGTTTTTTGTTTTATTTATTTATTGATTGATTGTATGATGCTTTGACACACTGAGGCCTTTCGGACATGGGAGGGACTGCCCATTCTAGGGTCAGCTAGTTCCTAGAGATAGAAAACAACTTACTTGTGAACATTTTTGATATGAAAACCAACCAATCCCAGGGCCAAGAACCCCTCCCACCTCCATCTTATCTAAAGCTCACAGACCAAGTCAATATTCCCCTGCCCCATATCACCCTAGAGCTAGGTACCAATCAATTAAGACCACATTTATATGACTATAGTGGAAAATATCTAGAAAAAGGCTATCAGGGAGCAGGGCATACATTAACCACCTTTGGGGGCAGGAGCTAACTCAACCCAACTTTCACTCCCAGCCCAACAGGGCCAAGAGGCTAAGTTATCAAATTAAGAAGGGTTTTTCTTTTCTTTTTTTTTTTTTTGAGGGCAGTGTCACTGGCCCTCACATGTGGGACCCGAACCGGGGCCGCTGGCTTCCCAAGCTAGCACTTAACCTCTGTGCCAGTCGGCCGGCCCAAGAAGGGTTTTTCTATATTTGCCTTCATACACTGTTGTTTTTTTTAATCATTCAAGAGGATAAACAGAACTGGAAATCACCCATCAGCAACTTATTTTTTATTGCTTTGTCTGCCCCTGTGGTCCCAGTTATTAATGCTTAGATTTCCATCGAATGGCCTGTTTTTGGTGACAGCCGTATGCTGAGTGGCCATGGGCAGCTTTGCTCTGTCTGGCAGGCCCCAGTCCAAAAGGAGCTCCATCAGCAGAGCCCAGTGGGAAACTTCAGCGTTGCCCAGGTGGGCAAGCTCCATTCACTTGCCCTGGGCATGCAGGCTCTATTCAAATTCCCTAGAAATAACGAATGAGGGAAGGGGTACAATGAGAGAAGAGAACTTGCCCCCCAACCAGAGCAGAGAGGCGGGGGCCCTAGTCAGCGATCACCGTTCACACACTTAATAATCTGCTCCCCTTAGCTTCTCCAAAGGAACTTTATCACTGGAAGTTACAACACTAAGCAGTAGCTACCGAGGGGGTACAATCTGACAAGACAACCCAGCATACTGAAAGATGTGTAGAGACAGGTTATAAACTGAGGTTAAATACATGTCACTCAGATTCCCCCTGGAGGGTTTCCCTGTCCTCAGAGGCTGAAGATCAACTTGGCTGGGGGACCCGGCTCCAGGGCCTGGGACGTCCCCCTGATTCCTGCCACACTTGGTTCCAGTTCAGTCCCAACCCAGTTCAAAAGGGAGAGGTTGGCATCCCTTGCCAGGTTCCACAAAAAATGCCACCACACCAAACTTACCGTGGTCTTTGTGGCCCTAGTGAATATTGGTAGCTCATTCCTCTACACTTATACCTTATGTGTCTCCCCAGCAGGCTAACTAGCTTCCCCTCAAGGCCTCTTGGACATCTGCTTAATAAAAATATCTCCAACCCACAGGCTGTTGTAAGGGCAGCAGGGGGTCCCGGCTCAATCTAGACTGAGAATTAGAGTTTGGCTATTTGTGGAGCTTCTTAGAAGGGTGTTTGAATCTGCAAAAAAACTTTGATTTTGGAGGTCAGAAATGGGGTTTTCTCGGTGATCTCTTGTCATAATAGTGCTGTGTAATAAACAGAAAACCCTATGGCTTCAAATGGCACAGGCTTTATTTAATTTGCAAGTCTGTGGTTTAGCTGGGTAGTTCTTCTGGTCTTTCTGGACTCATTTATGTGAAAGGAGGGTCTATACAGCCCTGCTGATCTTGGCTGGACTTGGCAGGGCAGCAGTTCTGGGCTGTGTTGGGCAGGTGGCTGGCTGGTTATGGGCTGAAGCAATTTTTCATCAGCCAACAGTCTAAGCCAGGCTGTTCTCAGGGGGTGGCAGAGGAGTCCAGAGAGTGAGTGCAACTCAGGCTTGGAACTGACACACCATCACTTCAGCCACCTTCAGCAGAACAAAGACAGTCAGTCACAAGCCAGCCCGGATTCTAGAGGGTGGGGGAGATTCCACTCCTTAATGGGAGGAGCTAAATGTCTCATTGCAAAGGGCACAGGTACACAACGGTGCAGAGGATTGCGATCAGTTTTACATGTAATCCATTACAATGGCCAGGCAATATTTGTTGTTGTGTGACTAGAGAGATAAAGGAGAGGAAAAAAAAAGGACACTGGAGGGGTTGGCTGATCTTTGTCATCCTCTCCCTTTCCCTAATTCAGCCTCAGGGGACATGGTTGGAACTTCAGCGAGATTGAAGTTAGGGAGAAAAATAAGAGGAGTTAAATTCACGGGAGAGTCTAGGTATAGAATTGGAGATAGGGTCATTCTCCCCTCTGCCCTACACCCCACCCTACACATACTCTGCAACGCACACCTCCCCGGAGGGCAACGGCAGGGGAGCAGGAAGTAGCAGAGCAGGTTTCCTAGTGTCCCCAGCACCAGAGGCTGTGGCTGGCAAGGACGCCTTGGCAAAGAGGCCAGAGCAGGCCAACTTGAGTAAATTTGTCCTTGCTCATGTGAGAACATACTGAGGTCCCTGACTTCCCGAAATGGCCCAGGGAGCCTGGGAGGAGGCAGCCGAGTTCCCATATGAGCAAGAGGGAGAAGAACCTTGTAGTTCGGATTAATATTAACATCACCTTATTGTATTTATAGGTTGATGAGAACTATACATAGTGAAGCATCTCAAAGAAGGTATACTATACTTACTTTCTAAAAAAGTATCTGTGCCTAAAGCATCCTTTTGAGCTCTCTGTCCTCAGGTTTGTCTCTGGCCATATGTTTCTGAGCTGTACTCATTCTCTGGCTTCTTTCTCTGGCCTCCAGCCTGAGTTAATGTTTGACCTCTCAGACCCCAATCTTCCTGCTTCCTGTCCCAGTCTATGCTCTAGAGCATTCGCTGTCCTGGCATGGGCTCTCAGCAGATAGAAAACCTGCAATGGACTTCTTAGGATCTGGCCTGGAGGCCACTCCACTGCACCCCACCTGCCTTATTTTGGGCAGCCTCCAAGGGAGTCAACAACAAGAGTACAATACACCTTTGTTTCTTGAGTAACAAAAGAATGCAAAGAATTAGAAACAGCACAAACACCTGTGGATAAGGATCTGGTTAAATACCTCGAGGTAATAATACAGGCTCACTGTTAGAGGATTTACTATCTGCCAGGTGCTATTCTAAGTGCTTTAAAATAGTAATTTATTTAATCATTATAGCAATCATTTGTGGTAGATAAGTATTATTTTGATCCTTATAATATGGATAGGGAAACTGAGGTATAGGGTGGTTAAATGACTTACCCAAAGTCACATGGTTAGTAGTGACATAGCTGTGATCCACCTGAATCCAATGATTCCATGTTTAATTACTATCTACCCGGCCACTCAACCCAGATAATGGGGTACAAAACATCCAAAAAATGAAGACAGAGTATAAAACATTTAGTTATATATGTGCTGACTTAAAAACAGGTTGCAAAAGAATAGGTATGATTCCATTTTGGTATGCATATAAGAAAAAAAGATCTAGACACATGTGTGTCTAGTCAGACAATAGCATGTCTCTAAAAGTTGGGATTATGGAGGACTCACTCTCTAGGCTGTACATTTCTATAAGAATTTAATATTTAATAGAAAACATGTATTGCTTTAGAAACCAAATAAGAAATTTTTTTTAAAAGAATAACAATTATTCTAGCTTTAATTTTTAAAAAGGGAGAACTGATAAGTACAATGGCAACAGCAGTCCTTGTTCACATCATCAAAACTTTGTATAATGTTGTTCCTTCTCCCTGAGAATCCTTCTGCCTTTATGTTGGTTGAGCTAAGTTCTATTTATTTCCAATGTCCAGCTTGTGTAATTTTCTCCAAACACAGTAAGCACACTCTTGCCTTTGGACTACTACTATCCTTTGATTCATTTATCCCGTTATGTTGTAATTATTCATTTGTGGTCTGCCCCCCACACTACTCAAAGAACCCCTTATAACAAAGTAGATGGAGAAAAGTAAATGTTCATTAAATCATTGTTTTCATTAGAGTTAGTTCAGTACTACTGAGAAAGTGACCTCATTAGCTAATTCTCCATTGACAAGACAGAGAACATTGTTTATGTGTAAGCCTATATCCACAGGTCTCAGGAAGCAGAGTTCATAATGCTGAGAGTCAAGATAAGTGTGACCTTTTGGACAGGAAGTCTAAAATGGGAAACAGCTCAAATGCACTTGGAAGTCTCTGACACTCTGATAAAAATGGCCTTGACAAGCAGAAAACTTAGTAGGAATCAGAAGAATCCCAAAGGACCACTTAGAGAACTTCCTTGGAGATTTGTAGTTAAAAAGATGTACAAGGTTGGACAATTAAGTTTGTGAACTCATCCTAGAAAAAGTGCTCCATACTTCATTGCTGAATATCACTACAGCCACCTTCGAAGTACTCCCCTTGGGAAGCTATGCGCCAACACCAGCGCCTAGTCCACCCTTCAAAGCAGTTTTGGAACTCTTTTTCTGGAATGACCATCAGAACTGTAGTCATATTATCCTTGATGTCCTGAATGTCATCAAAATGTCTTCCTTTAAATATTTCCTGTATCTTCAGGTAAAGAAAGAAGTCATTGGGGGGCCAGATCAGGTGAGTAGGGAGGGTGATCTAATACAGTTATTTGTTTACTGGCTAAAAACTCCCTCAAAGACAGTGCTGTGTGAGCTGGTGCACTGTGGTGAGGTAAGAGCCATGAATTGGTGGCGAAAAATTCAGGATGTCTAACTTTTTCATGCAGTCCTTTGAGCACTTCCAAATAGTAAACTTGGTTAACTGTTTGTCTAGTTGGTACAAATTCATAATGAATAATCCCTCTGATATCAAAAAAAGTTAGCAACATCATTGCAACAAAGTTTGCGAACTTAATTGTCAGACCTGGTAAACAGATGAGTTAGAGTCTTGGGATCAAGGATAAAATCAAAGAGTGGCCTAATGCTAAGAATAAATTTGGGAAAGCCGGAGTCTAAAAGGAGCCAAGTTCCGCAAAGTGTGACAAAACATTTAAGAGAATTTTCCCTATATTCAAAACAAGAGGAATGTAAAGGGATGTACCACTCCCTGCTTAATAAATATAACTAATTTTTAAGTTGAAGTCTAAATGGTCATAATTAACCTGGGCTTGGGGCAGTGTTCTGATGACAGAGTGAGCAGGAGGGCTTGGCCAAGCTGCAGGCTTCTGGGGCTGAGCCGGTCAGGCAGAGTGGCTGGCTGCTGTTAGTGAGCCACTTCTTCAGAGCGCTTTGCTCCCAGGACCAGCTGCAACATGGGGCACTCGTCTTGACACGTGGTCCCAAAGCCATCCCAATTCCGAGAACTTGATGAAGCCTAGTCCTTAGCCTGTTTTTGCTGTCAGAGGACCAGTACCGTCTCTGCTGCCATTTTATCATGTGAAAGCCACAGACAGTATTTATAAGACATGACATCACTTCTACCAATCACCCTCAGAGAAAAATGTAGAAGCAATCTTGTTCTAGCTAAACTACTTTTTATTTTTAGTCTCTGGTTGCTGCAATGATTAGTTTCTTTAATTTCCATACCTCTCCAAAGCTGGAAGATACATTTCTAAAGTCTTCCTTAATGCATATATCTATATCTATATCAACATATATATCTATATATGATTTTTTTTACTGTACCTTTGCCCAAAGCCTCAGGATGGAAAGAAAACCCTCTCATTTAGACACTAATGGATGTTTTAAATTAAACTGTAGCAGGAGCAGTGGCATACGCAGATATCGTTATTGTTAATAGCCAGCATAATTTGTAGCATCTAAAGTAGCTTTTATGCTCAGTTTGTACTAATTATATTGTGGTTTTTAAAATTGCTCAAGATTAGCTATTTATGACTTCCTGCTTAATAAAAATAACTAATTATTCTTAAATTGAAGTCCAAATGGTCATAATTAACTTATTTTATATATACAAGCCAGCCTATATTCAATGGGTTAGGGTTAAATTTTCATTGTGCATGTGCAAATTTCATATATATTAATTGAAAACCTCCAGGTGCTAAAGGAGAATAGAAATGAGATAAAATAGATTAATTTGCATAAAACAAATTAGTGAAATTTACTTTCCTCCAATAAGCCCTAGGAAATGAAGACTAATGGACAACTAATTAACAACCAAGTCATCTTACAGCCTTGATCTATGGCTTTAAGTTCCAATAAAAAGCATAAGAGTAAGGATATTTTACAAATGCAGACTAGTCTAAATTACATTATATCTTCATTTGATCACCAATAATAATATTCATGTGATATTACTTACATTTTCTAAACTCATTTAGGACCAGTCTTAGTCTTAGTGATTTCAATTAAAACGCACATTAGAATGTTTCATATAGAATCACTTTAGTCACCAGGCAAAATATGAGTGGCATTTTTAAATACAATAAAGTGCCACCACAGGATTTATTTGCCTTTTCCACCTTGGTTATACTTCCATGTTATAAATCATCAATTTACAGTTATTTCCCATAAATCACTGCCAGGTTACGGAGATGGAATCTTAGAGAGAAAACAAAAGCATTCCAAATGGCTATTTATTGTGATTCCCTCTGCAGCAAGAGCTGAGGAGTTGGGGGATGGGCATGGAAGGAGAGGGAGCGTTCTCTTTACTCTGTTTCTTTTTGTGCACTTGGAATTTTATATAATGTGCTTGCATCACTTATTCAAAAGTATAAACTAATTTATTTTTTAAAGTCATTGCAACCCGCCCCCCCACTCTCCGGGATTGAGGGCACACAGTGAATACAGCCTGTTTAGTAGGAACTTAGGTTCTGTCATTAGCCCTCTGTGTACTTGACAGTCTTCTCTTGTCTTTTACTTAAATTATTTAACCCCTTAGTCAGCGTTTCCCACAACTCTTCTGAAAAGTTTCTCTGGAAAAATCACTATTTCTTTCATTTTGCCTCTCCGTAGCATTTTGCACTATTGGTAATTCATTGATGCTATTCATTCATTCTCTCAACTGAAGTTGTCTGTGGCATCCTCTTTGATCCAGGCATTATGAGGGATACAAAGATGAACCAGCTGCCTTCTTTCAAGGAGCTCAGTATAATGAAGGGAGGTTATATTACATTGTGATAGATGATATAAAAGGGATCTTTACAGAATAATGTGATGGAAATTCCAAAGAGGTACCCAGCTCAGCCTAATTGGGGAAGAGGAAAATGTCAGAAAACTCTGGCAAGTGATAGTCACACTTGCTGAAGCTTGAAGGGCATGTATTAATTGTCCATGCATAAGATGGTGTGTGTTGGTGTATTCAGAGAATTATAAATCCCTCAAGAGTGCTTTGAGCACAAAATTTGTAGGACCTCATAGTGAATGAGGCTGGAGAGACACACAGAAGCCAGACACAGGAAGCCTTGGGTGCCATGTTTTTTTTTTTGTTGTTGTTTTTTAAAGATTTTTATTGGGGAATTGGGGGAGGGAAACAGCGTTGGGGAATCGGGGAAGCAGAACAGACAAGTTGCTGTCTTTTTGTTCTTCAGTCTAGTTGCAGAGGACGTTGCTTCACTGGCTCATGTTGGGATCGTCATTGGGCTCTTCTCGGATGAGGCAGATCGGTTGCCTGCCTCCGGATGGTCGCTCACCACAGCTATTGGCAGCTCAGGCTGGCTGCCGGCCACTCACTGTAGCCTATGGCAGCCCCCTGCAGCAGAGGCTGCAGGCTACACAGTTGCAGGGGCACACACAGCCCAACTCCAGGTGGAACTGTTGTTAGCTGTAGAGGGCAGTGTCACTGGCCCTCATATGTGGGTCTGAACCAGGGCCGCTGGCATCCCAAGGCAGCTCTTAACCAAGGCACCACTCAGCCGGCCCTTGGGTGCCATGTTTTAACGTTAACCCGGAGGTAACTGGAGCCACATAAGGATCTTTTTCCATGTAAGATTTTAGCAAATTTGTGATAGTTAGATGTGCATTTTAGGCTGATCACTCTGACTTCAATGTGGAGACTCCAAAGAGGATTGAGATAAGAATCAGGAAGGGTGGGAGCCTGTTGCCAGGAACCAGGGGACAAATGGTGAGGCCTTAATAACATGGACAGGGAGGGGTATAGTTTTAAAATGGAGACAGTAGGACTTGGTGATGGGTCGGATTGGATTGGGAGTAAACAATGAAGCAGTGGGCAGATCCAGAATGAAACCCAGACTTCTGGTACCCTCCAAGGATTCTTTTCTCAGTGGCCTCCACGGGAGGCATTATAAAGCAGGCATTACTAGTTTAGGATTTTGAGTATGAAAAATGTGGGCTCAAAAGTTGGCTACACTATACATTAGTTTACCAGTTTGGGGGGACATTTTTAACCCCTTTAAGCTTTAGTTTCCTGATATGCAAGATAGAAGAAATAACACCATATACCTCATAGATGAGTGTATATAATAAATTTTCAATAAACACTACCTGCTACTATTACTGTCATTATCTTTTTAATTTATTGCTTGCATAATAAATTTGGGATTATTAAAGATGATTGTATATTATACATTTAAACACTGAAAAATACAACTACTGTAATTCAAAAACTTACAAAACTAACATGACTATTCTCACCAAACAATTTACAATTCTCAAGAAGTTTTAGCTAACATATTTTCTTTTTTTGCTAAATTTTCCTTTAATAGTCTGAGGCATTTTGTATAACTATATTGCTCTTGGAATTCAAAGGTGGCATTCCTATTTTAAAAAGATAGACCTTACTGTATCTAAATATCTGAAAATTTTACTTGAGGCATTGTTAGGATTTTGAAAACAAATATATTGATTTTTAAAATTATCTCATTTACAGACAACTTGCAAGTTCAATATACAGAATTTTTTTAATGCCTTAATACTTTAGTATTTAGTATAGTAATACATTTCCTACAAACAAGATGTTCTCCAACAAAACTAGAATAAAACCATCAAAAGCAGGAAATTAACATTAATTCATTACTACCATCTACTTTTCAGTTCCACTAATTGTCCTAATTATGTTCTCCATAGCAACAAGGCCCCGGTCAGTATCACGAATTGTATTCAGTTGCCTTGGCTCTTTAGTCTCCTTCACTCTGTAACAGTTCTTCATTCTTTCTTTGACTTTCATGCCATTGACACATTTGAAGATTACCAGTTAATTATTTTGTAGAGTGCCCCTTAATTTACATTTACCTGGTATTTGCTCATGATTAGATTGAGGTTCTGCATCTTTGGCAGAAATATCATAGATACTTTGATACTTTACTATCATATACTACTTTTGTATTACATCCAATCAAGTGACTCATGACTTCATTTATCCCATGACTGATGGTATTCACTTGATTAAGATGGTGTCTGCCAGGCTTCTTCACTGCAAAATTACTACTTTTGCCTTTGCAGTTAATGTTTTGTAGGGATGCACCTTGAAGCTATCATTGGTTTATTCATTTATTCATTTATTAATTTATATGAACTCACTGTTTCCCATTTTATTCAGTGTATTATAATCTGTTGCTATTATTAGTTTTGGTACACAAGATGTCCCAGATTTGGCCAGCGAGAGCCCCTTCAACTTGGTTCTGTGTTCTTTTTTTTTGGGCAGTGTCACTGGCCCTTATAAGTGGGACCTGCACCGGGGCCGCTGGCTTCCCAAGCCAGCGCTTAACCACTGCACCACTCGGCCGGTCCGGTTCTGTGTTCTTATACCATTTTCCCATCATTCTTTGAGCAGTTCCTTGCTTCCTGGTCCAATAAGATGTTCCATCCCAGCCTGTGCTTTCCTGCCTCAGCCCTGATTCATCCATTTTCTCAAGGAGCCCTGATTCCTTTTAGTGGAGAATGGATTTAGGATGAATTTAGAAACCAAGATTTGGGGCTCTAGATGTTCTCACTGAGGAGTCACTGATTGCAGACCCTGAGGTGGAGAGCTAGGGAATATATATAAGTACACTCACATATGCACAGATAGACACATGTCTATATTTATTTTGTATCTATATATTGAAAACCAGAAGTTTACATGGGTACTTGGAAGTTTAATTCAATACTAAGTTCATTCTTTTTTTCCTCCCTCCATACTTATATCTCCCCTTTCTAACCCAAGAAACTGGCTTTTATTACCCTTAATATATTTACATATTTTATCAATCTCCTTACATGTAACCAGTTTCCCACTGCAGCCCCTCTGACTTTCCATGTTCTAACTTCCCCTGCCAGGCTGCTCCTCTGCGGGGATGCCCTCATCATCACCCTCAGGCTTGATACCTCATACTGAGACCCCCTTGTATGGACACACTTTTCACCCCACCCTGACTCTCCATGCTGTGCTGTCCTCTGCAGACACCTCCACAACCACATCTGGC
The DNA here is from genome assembly GCA_033961575.1 of Aselliscus stoliczkanus. Classification (NCBI taxonomy): domain Eukaryota; kingdom Metazoa; phylum Chordata; class Mammalia; order Chiroptera; family Hipposideridae; genus Aselliscus; species Aselliscus stoliczkanus. The sequence goes on along the minus strand of CM066731.1, from coordinate 120,309,669 downwards.
CTCTGGCACCCCACTCGAGACCACCACGACTTTCTTATTTGGCGTAGCCATCTACCCTGCTCTGTTCCATTCAAGGCTTTGGGATTGCAGAGTTCCGGAAGAGAAAAGAAGGAAAGAGAGAAAGAGGCAGAAAGGAAGGTCATCATTATCATTAACACCATCATATTTCTTATCTTTGTTATCACTGTGTTCTTTGCTGGCTTGTCTTCTTCCTTATGTCCCTCTAATGTGGGCATTTCCCAAAATTCCTTTCAGTGGGAACCAGAGAAATCACCCAGAACTCAGGCTATGTTATCTGCAGAACTGCTTTCTGGCTCTAAGACATTGGCAAGGTTCTTATCTTCTTTGTGCATCTGTGTCTTAACCTGGAAAAAATGGAAATAATAAGGGTGCCTAGTTTCAGTCCTGTCTTTCCAATTTTTGGTAGACATTTCCAAATGAATGGGCTCTCAGCAGCTCAATTTCAAAATGTAAAAATCAGCTCATTTTCCCCTTCCAAAGCGTATTGTCTTCTTGAAGCTCCCATTTCTGTAAATAAAGACATTCATTCAACAAGCATTTATTGAGTGCCTAAGTGTGTAGCAAATGTGGAGGGTGATGATATAAGAGGCAAGGCCTTCGTCCTCAAGATACTTACAATTAAGTGGCTCTCTAATGGAGTGGAATGGTTGTGCCTCTTTTTTCTCTAGAAAGAGCATTACATTACAAGAGACTAGGGCTTTCTGGGAGGAGGTGATCCATAAATGAGTCTTGAAGGCCAAATAAGATTTAGCTAGATGGAGAAGAGGGGAAGTCTTCCAAGGCAGAGTGAGCAGCAAGGCCAGAGTGCTGGAGATATAACACGGCGTGGCACATTCTGAGGCTTGGGAGTGGGGTTGAGAAGGGCCATGGGGAGGGAAGAGAATGAAGTGGAAGGTGATAAGGGCCACACCACTAACTGCTAAGGGGCTTCCTTATTGGTTCAAGCTATGCCCTTTGTCACTAAAGCCTTTCGTTTCCCACTTGACTAATCCAAATCGTTTCCCTTCTTCTTGGTTTTCTCTTTGAAATCTTTTCTCATCTGATCCTGAAGTAACTTCTCTTTTCTCTGAGCTCTTCTGGCAACTACTATCTTAACAATATATGTGATATGATGATGATAATAATAATGTCTTATATCTGGAGTACTGTTTTCAGAAAACTTTTACCTTTATCACTAAGTTTGATCTGCATAATAGAACAAGTATCATTTCTTTTAAAGCTACTTTGACCCATTAAAATAACCACTGTTTGTGACTTGCCTCTCTAATTAGATTAAAAACCCCTTCGATTCAGCAGTTTTGCCTTTGACTTATTGATATCTCTAACTAGGCCTAACACAATCTCTCATAGAGAATTGGTATCCAATAAATGTATTTACTTAATTTTGATCTGTATTTTATTGAATTGATTAGCATTGTGGTTCTTTGTGTTTTTAGCTAGCATAGTATAACTGTGTTATACATTCTGAGAAATGACTTGTAAGTGATATAACAAACAATGATTTGTAAGTGGTGTAACTAACTATAATATACTAACTGGAAGCATAATACATCAGGGCTGTACTCTCTGAACCATTTAATACCCTAAACTGAGAGAAAAAAAACAACAACTACTAACTCTTAAAAACTCTAAGGACCATTTTGAACTCATCTTTGGTGATATTCCCCCAACTGGCCCGGCATCTTACACATTGCTAGATTGTTGGCTTACTGGATAGTTAGTAGTATCTTGGGTCAACAAAACTAACAGAAGCCAAAAATTCAATCCTTTTGAATCTAATTAACTGCTGTGACTCAAAGAAAGGAGGGCTGGTAATTGCCCTTTCATTTCCTATAATTTTCTCACTTTGCAGCACCCCATCCCTCACCCACACATAGGAGTATTTCTCTACAACATTTCCAGTCCATTCTTAATATCGGACCTCTAAATAACTAGTTCCACTACCCATATATCTTCCATTCCTCTAGTTTGCAATGTATTGAATTATTGAACTACTTGAATTGATTCCTTTAAACCTGTGCTCTGGATTGTATATAAGTTTGTTCTTGCAAGCTTCCAGGAGTTTAGGTTGGGGAAGGAGGTATGTGCTTTGTGACCTGGAATGATGCAATGAAAATGGAAAATTGAGTTCAGTCATTGATGTATTAGATTTATTGAGGATCTTCCCTAAAACGGGTCACTGATATAGCTGACAACACTAAACAATACGATATTGAAAAGAGGAGAAATTAAATAAAAACTACAGGCGTAAAAATCTGAGATCTGTAAGGAAAATTAAAGGAGTTAGATAAGAAAAAAAAACTTATATACAATTCACATGCTGTAGAAATCTGGGCAGCCCAAGTCTCCAGAAACAAATGCAAACATTGGAAGAAGTGTAATATACCAGGAAGATATGCATAAGCTTTGCAGTCACTCAAGTTTGGGGTTAAATTTCAACTCTACTGCTTGCCATCTGGATGACAGAAGGTAAATTACTTCTTTGAACCATAGTTTCTGTATCTATAGGTTATGGGTGACAGTGGTGTGCTGGTAAATGTTTAACAACTGACTCATCCAATAAACAAACAAACAAACAAATAAAACCTTAATTTGCAGCTTTTGCCGATTTTCATAAATACTCACACCATAGTGCTGGTTTCAAGCTAACAATGTAATGCCTGAACACATAGCTGGGAAGAAATGCATAATAGCCCACTTTTATATAGCATTTCCATCATATAGATACAATAGGTGTAAATGTGGGAAAACAATTAGGAAGAGTTGTTTTTGCGTATTACTTACATTTTAAATATAATTTTAAATTCTAAGCATATAATATTTAATAACAGCTTGCAAAATTTCAGAAACTTTAACAATCAGCTCATACAAGCTTTGTTCAGACGTGTTCTAGTGCTGTTGGCTGTGAGTTCAATGCTAATGAATTAACAATATACTAACAATGAATTTAACAATGTTAAATAAAGTGTCTTTAAACAGGAGCATGTATAAAACAAGGTTATGTGCTGATCAGTTGATGAAAACGTTGTGACCAGAGGCTTGTAGGAACCTAACACTGTTTTCTACTATGAGCAATGCTTCACGGTGACTTTAGATTGCTACCATGAATAACAAGAATTAATTGGATCTACTTTTTAGGGGATGGCTTGATTGAGATACTTCTGCATTTAGCATGTTACCTGCCCAGTAGGAAAGCCCTGAGAGGTTTCTTTGCTTCTTCATCTCACCTTCTGTGTGCTGAGTAGTGCTATGCTAAACCAGGCAGACTCACTCAAGATGCAATCAGAAGTTACGCAACCTACAAAGCCAGTATTGTTAGTGTTGGATGCTCCTCATCCATTGATTCACAGTCCATCAGATGCCTTTGAACTGCACTAAGAAAGGTGCTAACAGTAACAACAAAAAAGAACTACATTTAATAGGGAAGCTTGCCCTCCTCCCTGAGGTTCTCTGCTGGCTGTTAATTGCCAATGTGTCTTATTTTTTCAAGTTACTTTCCTTGAAGGAACTTATGGGTTTTTCCAGTCCCAGGTCTCAGCATCTTCACAGCAAAACCTTCTATTTCTCATTCTCTGTCTGGACTTCCTTTGTTGCTTATGGGTTGAATCCTCAGTAATGTTTACTCCTTTATTTCTTCCAATGGCCATGTGCCCATCAACCTGCCCTGATATGTGATGCCCACCACACCCCTCAGACACTGCTGAACCACTCCAAGCTGCAGCCATCTTTTTTTCAGTCACGATTAGGATCGCCATTATTTAGCCCATGTTCTTTCTCTTATTAAAGATGACAACCAATCAAATTATGCTACTCTCTGCTGAAATCCCAGAAATTTCCTATAACTCATACCCTAAAACTTGCCCTCCTGACTATGGGATACAGGTCCTGTAGGATCTGTCCCTCCCTAACTTTTTTTTTTTTTTTTTTGAGGGCAGTGTCACTGGCCCTCATATGTGGGACCCAAATCAGGGCCGCTGGCTTCCCAAGCCAGCGCTTAACCACCGCACCACTCGGCCGGCCCCCTCCCTAACTTTTGAATGTCATCACTCACACCTTACTCTTGGTTATTTTGCTTCACCCACATTGGCTTTCTTGCTCCTTGAACTTACAAGCATGGAGCCTTTGTGTTTCAGGATCCTACTGGTTGGTCTGCAAACATCCAAGACCCTCCCCCAGGCTCTGCTGTCAGTCAGGTCTGAGCCCAAATCATCTGTTTGTCATTGTCTGTGACCATCCAGTTTGAAGAACCCGGGCAGTGATCATGCAAGGTCACCAGGCAACCACCTTGTTTCTTCATTACTTTTGCCCTTTGTCACCATGTTAAATTACCTTGTATTGTGGGCTGCATTGTGTCTCTCAAGTTCATAATAAAGTCCTAACCCCTAGTGTCTCAGAAGGGGACTGTCTTTGGAGATAGGGCTTTTAAGGGTGTGTTTAAGGTACATTTCCCATTTATATATTTTATGTATATATCCCTAAAAACCTCAAAAATAGAGTGTGCATATGAATCAGTGTTTATTGAAGAAGATGGAGGATGTTAACTTTTTTACCAAATTATGATACCCTTGAAACTTCATTTTGTCCCTATTTTGGGAAAAATTAGATTCATGCAATAAAAATTTTATCAGTGGTTACAAAAAGAGGTGATTAAGGTAAATCGAGGCACCCAGGGTAGACCCGAATCCAATATAAATGCAGTCTTTATAAAAAAAGAGATTAGGACACAGACAGATATACGAGGAAAGAGCATGTGAAGACATGTGAGAAGGCAAGCCAAGGAGACAGGCCTCAGAAGAAACCAGCCGGCTGACATCTTGATCTGGGACATCCGGCCTCCAGAACTGGAGAAAATAAATTTCTGTTGTTTAAGTCACCCAGTCTGTGACATTTTGTTATGGTAGCCCTAGCAAACTAATACTCCCTGTTTCTTTGATTTTTTTCCTTCTCTTACTAGAATGTAAGTTTCATGAAAGCAGCAACCATACCTGTCTTATTCACCCTTCTATCTTTAGTGCCTATAAAAATTTCCAACACTTAATGGGCTCTCCACAACTATTTTAAACTAATTGAATGATGCAGACACGGGCCTGAGCCTTTGTTGTTCAAATTATCTTTGGCTACACAACTATTTTCATTATTCATTAAGTTGAAAAACAGCCGACCCATTGCCTAAAGAATTGCTTCAAAACTTAGGAGTGCTAGAGCTTAGACCTTCTCACCCTATTTTTTTATAATTAGGGTTCGTTAATTCTCCAATTCTTCAACACCCTCTTTTCTCATTTCGTCTCTGTTTGTTTCTAGACACTTCTCCTAGCCTCAATCCTGCGTTTTCCTCCCCTGATGCCCTTTGTGCCAGATCTGGGAAGCTGGTACCATAGGTGGTTTCCATTACCTGAGCCTGCCACAAAACCCCTCAGCTTCTGTGAACCAATAAGAGAAGCTGCACCCACATGGGGAAATACTGAGTTCAGAAAGAGCTGGAGGCAAAGTGTGTTCTTATACTCACTTTACTTCCTAGCAGATGGAATGTTAATTGCTGATAGCTTATGTTATACCAGCACTCTCCTAAGTGGATTCATCTGTTTCTCTGATGAACACTTATTGTACCTTATTAGTAACCTCTGGACCATAGGTGGGGCCCCAAGAATACCACCAGCTTTATGCTGCTTATTCTGTTTGCTCTATCCAGATCTCATGAGGGAGGCTGACCCCTGCTACCTGCATCTCCCCAGGTTCCCTCTGGCAGCTTTCTGTCTGAGTTCAGCCAATGGGTGGCATGAGAAAGCAGGAAGAGAGAGATATCAGGTTTACAGCCCCCACAGGGAGGCTTCTCTGTGCTACCCACCCTTCGGGTACAGCCCCGGATGATAGACACCATGCTTGCTGGTGTCTGGGTGACTTACTTTCCTGTGTTTGATCTTATAAGCTTACCCACGGTTCTGAAAGTAGTCCTTTTATTGAAGTTTTTGCAACGCAACCATCTGACAGTAACTTCTGTTTCTTGCCTGGACTCTGACTGATACAATTTATACATAATTTTTAAATCTTCAATATTTAGGAATGATAGGACTTTTGTGTCCTCATGCTACAGTGACTTTGGGAACAATCAAGGGTGTGGCGTTCAGGCTGTAGTCACTATGGTGATTGGTTCTGAGGGACCATCTGCATCCTGGTAGATTCAGTGCACCACCCTCCCGCTTGGTTGTTCTGCCATCTTTCACTTTTGTTGGCGCTGTTGCCACTGCTCTTGATGAAACAAGTGCAGGGTTGGTGGAAACATAATTAGGGGGTAGAAGTAACATGTGCCTATGTTGGATGTGGTAGATTGGAGATGGTCCAGTAAAAAGGAAGAGGGCCTGAGAGCAGCTAAGTTGCACTGTGGCTACTTGGCAGAGAGGTGCTTGTAGACTTAGACCAGGGGTCAGCAAAGTGCGGTTTGTGAACCACATGCAGCTGTTTGGGTACGTTCCTCCTCAAAAGTCTGTCGACCCCTGGAAGAGCCAATCCTGTCCCTCACAACAATTTAAAAATTATTTGAGAGTCATAAATATATTTTTACATAATTACCATTATGTGAATAATATCCTTTAAAAATTTTATAAATGAAACTATGGTGGTTTTATTTTCATTTTCAATTTTACTTCAGAGCCACATGCATGTACCCAAAGAGCTGCATGTGGCTCGTGAGCCGCAGTTTGCTGACCCCTGCAGCTCTTCCATCTCAAAAGTTTGCCGACCCCTGAGTTAGACTATGTTCTGCTTACAGAACTGGAAGAGTTCATGGCTTCCCACAGTGCTGCATCTACTTATCAGCTATCTTTTTGTGCCTCAAAGAAATTTCGGTAGTTTATTAGAATAATTCATGCTTGGAATTAGAATGTTGTTGGGGACGGTTACAATATTTATAAGATTTTTAATGGGCTGTCTGCTTATTTTTCATAACACTGGTATTGGTAGTAGTGGTGTGTCTGGTTGAATGTCAGCGTTATTTTTATGGCTCTTGAGATATTAAATGACATAGGCTTAGAGCAGAAAAAGGCAGCTGGGGAAGACAGAGTCACACTGGAAAGACAGAGGAGGGAAAGTCTAACAAAGTGAGGCACAAACCCAGAGAAGAGGATGTCAGCCACATTTCTATGAGGTGTACTGGACATATGAGATTGGATAATTAAGTTTGCGAACTCATCCTAGAAAAAGTGCTACATACCTCATTGCTGAATATCACTAAGGTCACCTTTGAAGTACTCCCCTTGGGAAGCTATGCACTGAGGCCAGTGCCTAGTCTATCCTTCAAAGCAATTTTGGAACTCTTTTTCTGGAGTGGCCATCAGAGCTGTTATTATATTACCCTTGATGTCCTGAATGTCATCAAAATGTCTTCCTTTCAATATTTCCTTTATCTTTGGGTAAAGACAGAAGTCATTGGAGGCCACATCAGGTGAGTAAGGAGGGTGTTGCAATACAATTATTTGTTTACTGGCTAAAAACTCCCTCACAGACAGTGCTGTGTGAGCTGGTGCAAGAGCCACGAATTGTTGGTGAAAAGTTCTGGTGGTTTTTGTCTTTTTCATGCAGCCTTTTCAGCACTTCCAAATAGTAAACTTGGTTAACTGTTTGTCCAGTTGGTACAAATTCATAACAAACAGTCCCTCTGATATCAAAAAGTGTTAGCAACATCATTACAGCAAGTTCACGAACTTAATTGTCCCACCTCGTACACCGAGAGGGACAGTTTTGTGTGTTGTGCTTTGAGTTGTTTGTCCTAAGTACCTCTAATTTGGAAAAATCAGTACAGTTTGATATATTTGAATGATTATAAATCATTTCTTTTCCAGAATGAAGTACTGTATAAAATTTAACATTGAAGTTCTTATAGCTTAATTTTCAAAGAGATACTATAACATACATATGTTATATATATAACATATAAATAAGTCATGACTTTGTTAAATGAACATTTAAGTGGAGCACAGGGTGAACTGAGCTTCAACAACAGACCATAGGAGAAATTGCACTAGAGAGGTTTATTATCCACAGGTCCTGGGAGACGTACACAGCATGCCTCGAGGGGCCACATGGGGAGGTCAAAACAGGGTGCAGAGAGATAGCACCTGGAGCACATGCCTTTGTTAGGGTCCATGAGTGGAGTGCTTTGGGGTTATTGAGCTAAGGTCAGATTGGTCAATTCAAACCAAAAGAACAGGGTTTCAGTAAGCCTGTTGGGTCTTATCTAAGGGGTGCATAAGGCATTCAGATGCTGGGAGGCAGGGCAGACTATTGATCACAAGAGCTGTTGAGGAAGTCCTATCAGGGGCTTACATTTGCTTCTGACTTTGTGGGCTTCTATACAGGGCATGCACCTGTGTGGGGCTGGTGTCAGTCAGTTTAAGGTCCCTGCAGGCCATTTGGCCAAACAAAATGGATGTCAAGGTAGCAATACCATGGAGTAGCTTAGTTAAATTCTTGACAAAGTAAAAAAAAAAAATACACACACGCACACACACACACACACACACCAGGGGTGCCCAAAAAATGTATGCAAGTGAACACTTTGGTCAACGTTGCTCAAGCTGAAGTTCCCCGTAATCAGAAGTGTCTGGATGCTGATGGTAACCACTTTGAGCACCTCTTGTAATTGCAGAAGTCAAACGTGACTTGTATTCATCTTTTGTTATCAGTATATGTTGAGTATTACAATTTTAGTAGTTTTTTCTTTCTTAAAATGTGTATATATTTTTTGACACCAATATATTATATATTATAGATATAAATATCTACCTATGATATATATCTATCTCATATAAATAAAACACACTTACTCAGTAATCATAGCGATTATTAGAATTTGAGGCTTTCTTGAAACTAGTAAGACAACGTAAGCCCTGAAATCAGTCTTGTCCAGGAAGGTGTGTATATCACCAACACAGGCTGGGTAGCGCTTACAGAAGAGGGCATTTACACTGTACTCTTAATACTTATCTTTATTATGAAAATGTTTCCAAAGTAAAATGATCCTCATAATTACGATTGCTTCCAGAGATCAAGGATGAATAATTATATTTTCATATAAAAATCAGCAAAACACAACAGTACATAAAATAATTCTAACTGGCTAACAGTACATCATTCCATTTCTGACAGAGATGCTCAAGCACTGAATTGTCTCAAGAAAAATGTAAGGTCTTGTTACCTATCCTGTTTCCCACTGCAAACTGAAAAAAATCAAATCCCAAAATTAACCACCTCCCCATTCCATGACAACAAATGGCTATGGAGGTAACTGATTATGTGGGCAAACAAAAAGTTGATAAAAATCATGAGGTTAGACGCTTTATGAAACTTTTGGAAATCAGACTTGGAGGGTGTTTTCCATGTTTAAATTAATGAAGCTCTAAGTTAAAGTTCCAGAATCACCACATAACTGTTCCTATGACAGACCTAATTTTTCTTTGGCAACTAATCTTTTGACACCCCTAATTGTTTTAAGGGCAGTTTTACAATGACAGTTAAAAAAAATTACTATAGATCTAAAAGAAAAAAATTATCTCTATAAAATCTATTTTTTTCACTTAACATAGAAATCATATCAACAGCTGTTGTTCCCTCGTTTCTAGGCCATGCAACATACACCAAAAAAGGAAGTCAAGCTTTCATGGACCTGTGTGAAGGATAACAGGCTTACAAGGACACAATACTTTTTAAGAAAAACGGCATCAGGTAGAGAAGGAAGTGTGGGTGGGTACACAACTGATCTAAAGGCTATTGGGAAATCAATAGCAGAAAAATGACAACATTCTGGCTTTCTTTGATCAAGAGTTCCAGGAGGCTGAAAGGAATGTGAGTGAATGAGACAAACAACACAGATTTTAGGCTAGTGGTCCCCTCCCATCACATCCTGGGCAATCCTGAGAATGCTTGGTCTTGTGGAGACATGATATGATATACCATCTGGCTGCAGAGACTTTATTTCTTTGATCTGGCAGGGTCTTAGCGTGTGGTCATTTGGTAATGCATTCCTTTCAAAGGCTTCAGGTTGAATTCAAGCTGGAACTACCTGGAAAATGCTAAGGTTCTCCTTTAGGTGTCTGCAGATCTTAATAAATTATTTATGTTTCATGCTCTTTAGTACAGTTTACTCCATGAAAGCCAGCATCAGGTATGCTCCCTCTGAGTACTTATTAGAGTTCCAACAGCATAGAGGGGACAAATGGAGGTACCTCTTCAGCATCCACTGAGCGCCCCCTAGGGGAGGGGAGGAGACCCTGCACACAAAGGCAAATGACAGGGCTCTTTTCTGACCTATGAAGAACTAAAACGCAACAGTGAACCAGTGCTAATTACTATTTGGTAATTTGAGAATGGCACAATATTATTTTACCAAGAGAAACTTAAATTGACTTTGGGAACAACAATATCTTCATTAAAAAATATATCTGGCTGCATTGTGCAGACTTCAAGAATTGTTTATGATTATTGAGAGTATTCTTTCATGGACAGCATGCTAGACAGCAAATGAAATCACAAGAGCTAACTGCATTTTCTCTTTCCATGTAAGTTACTTAGACACCAAAAGTGCCTTGTCATCACTTTCTCATCAGGCTGATTTTCATCTTATTTGAATGTTAGAAATATTTCAGGGCTACTAATATTTATCTACAAGGCAGGCATCAGCCAAAGACAATGAAAAAAAAAAAAAGCTAACTGGACTCTTTAGACCTCAAATAGCACATGAAATGTAAACATATAACCTTTTATTTCCAAATGATTTATTGAAGGCTCCCTGGACATCACAACATTATCGTGCATGCTGATGAACAGAATCTTTTAACACCTTTGGAATTATTCTGTATACTTTTATACTTCAAATTAAGAAAAAGCACTCAAATATTGAAGCAACTTTGGCATTAACATTTTCAAGAAAAAGATAACTATTATTACAAAATCATGAGCAGATTGGGAACAATCATGGTTGTCCATAAAATTCGTTGTGAAGAGCTTTTTTTCAAAGAGTGAGATTCACTGAAGTAAAATTTGATTTTTGACTTCAGCCCAAATAACAATGAGGCCGAAATACACAAAGTGGAAGATTCAGATTCTTTATAAGGGGAAAGCATTCAATTTGCTCAAATTCAAACTCTATCATATGCTCAGAATGGAAAATTTGGCAACGAAACTGGTCATTTTGAGGTTTACTCCCCATTTTGGTTAAATGTGATCTAATCTTATCTCACTAAAGAGTTATTTCTCTCACTCAGCTGCTTGCTTTCTTGGAGAGCCTGCCTTTCTTCCTAGTTCATTTGTGTCAGGTGCCTGTTTCATTATCTGATAGTACCTCAGGACACCACTGTCTAGCAGCCTAGCAGGAGTTTGATGTTAATAAAATCCTGGGGTGAAGCAGCAATCATATGCATTTTTTTCCAACATATAATTTAATAATCCAAAATACTGATACTTACTTCCCTATTCTGAATGGTCATATGACTCAATTTAGAAATGAGAACTGTATTTGGCTTATATGCTGGTCTTAGGCCCTCTATGATCTGGACTCTACTGTATTTAGCTTCAAGGCTAAGAGGCTGAAAAAATTCTACCACTCTCAGCTGTGTGGGCAGCATGAACAGGGAGTTGAGACAAAGGCAGGAAATTTCTATTGTACATGGTGGATGGTTTTTATGAAAAGACTATGGGTAAGGATGAATCAATGATCTTTTGGTTTTATCACATTTTTGGTGAAACATACATTATACATACATAGGTCACATATGTTTATATCATTTATTGACCCAAGGCCAAATTCTACTGGATTTTCTACTTTTTTCCCCCATTAAGAGATCTAGAAAAGCTATAACATTAAAGACTGATGAAATATTACTTTTTTCTAGATTCCTTCCTACATACCCCTTTGCACTCTGGGAAAATTTGAATGTGACCAGGAGGAAGGAGATCTCAACACAGGCTAAGTTAATTACTGGGAAACAATACTCTCTCTAACCTACAGTTGAATTTACAAAATATACTCCCAAAGCTATGGCCTGGCACAGGTAGAAGATAAGATATCTCACACAGTTTTTCTTTCAGCCTTATCAGGCCACCATGGGAGAGCAGTAGACGGAGATATATTATTCTTCACCTTAAAAGGCCCATAACCACCATTTCAATTAGTCAAAAAGAACTCTTCGCCTTAAATGTAAAAGGAAATAAAAATCTGTAGATTCATTGAGGACTCTATCAAATTAATGCTATTAGCTGGAGAGACTCTAAGTATTCCCCGTCCTCCTTCTAAGTGACTTGTGGTAAAAACGAAAGATTGTTTACATTTGTCTTTGCTATGGACAGACTCAATTTACTTCATTTTATGCAACTCTCCTAATCCTTTAATTGATAAGCTGGTCTTTTGAAATGATTCTTCTGTGCTAACGAGTGCTCAGTGGTCCAAATGTGCACACGTTGTGGTTCTCTGGTTGTTTTCACCCATCAAAAGGACTTACTCTAGACACTGAAGCAAAGTGCAATTTACCATTCTCTCCATGTTTTAGTTGACAAGAAATGCGCTTTCTCAAAATTTTCCAGCTATCACATGTTTGCTGTTGCTTTTTACTGATCTGCATCTTAGCAGATGTTCAGATGACTAACAAGTAGATTCGATGTTTCATGATTGGTCTCACAAACCCGAACCATCTCCAAATTACACCCCTAGACATATCTTTGTTTTGTGAAATAAAATAAGAAGGCTTTACATGAAGAATTAGTTGCATTGTTTTCTCAATAAGCAAGCAAACATATTTCCAAGCCTCTTCAGTTATTACTATGGACCATACCAGAAACATACTATTTTGTAACCAGAGGGGGAAAGATTTAATATTACAGTGTAAGTTTTTTGTTTGGGAGCATTCTTTTAACTATCATCTTACAGGTTACAAATTGTGAGCACAAAACTTTAATTTTTTTCAAAAAGTCGAAGTGAATGTAAATGGCCATGAGCAGGACACTCACTCTAGTCTTTTGTTATTAACTTCATTAGGCCCTGATTCACACGTTTATATTACTGATTGCGGTTTTGATCTCTTGTGTTAGATATTGGTCTTTTTGATTTATAAGTATTTGTAATACCTTTTTATTGTGTTACTAGAAGTTGGAAGAAAGGAGATAAAATCTTTGGTTTATGTATGTGGGTTTCAAAACTATACACAAATAACACTGCCATGTAGGTGATGATGAAAACTTAGTTTTTAGTTAATATTTCTCACAATTGCCACTATCCAGTCAAATTTTTGTTCCTCTGGCAATAGCCGTCTTTGAATAAAAATTCCTGTAAACCAAAGAAGTCTTCAAAGAAGCAAACAAAAGGACTCACTTTTGAGTAACAAGAACATCATTCTGGGTTATGTTTAGAGAGAAAAGACAAAAGATAACATGGTCTTTCTCCCACTGGCTTTATTTTGTTGAGAAAAATAGAAACTAGATAGGGCACTTTCTTGAAAGCTGGTGCAATAAAGTGCTTTGCACTAGAGGTGACCTTTGTCAACTCTTGAAAGTATTTTCTGTCGCAAAATATACATAGCTTCTTTTTTTTATGACCCGACAGAAGACGGCACTAATTTCAGGGAAAGTAAAATCTGGTTGCAATCAACCGCTCTCTTTATGTTATTCTCAGATCACGGGACAAACTCCTGACAGTAACAGTGATTTCTTTATGACTGTGACCTGAAGCAAATGTCTTCCTTCAGAGCACTGACCTCATGATAGAGAATAAAAAGATCTTTGTCACCTACCAGGTTCACCCCCAACTAGCTACCGCACTCACTGAAGAAATCTTAGGTGTCTGCACAAAAAATGAAGTCTAGTCCAAAGAAATGTAATACAAAACAATATTTAAAAAGCCCTCCAATAACTATACTCTTTAATTTGAACTGCTAATTGACCATAAAGGGTGATGAAAACCCAAGTTCGTCCTGTTTAAACTACATACTGGGAGAATGGTCACTGAGCTTACAGGCAACTTCAACATGGGCACTGACACCAAGAAAGCAAGCCTATTTGGAGCAGTGTAAGGCTCTTTACACCTTACGGGGTTTTGCTTGCTCTAAAAAACAAAGGAAGCTGATACTCCTGACAGACTGGGTTTACAGCAGTAGAAAGCGGTAGAAGCGGATGGAGCATCTCCGTCCCTGTCATGAACCCAGAGAGTAAAAGGAGTGAGGAAACCCTCTTTTGTCCACAGATTTACAAACAAATACAAAAAATAAATAATATCCTAAGACAATACAAATGCAAAACTGTTCCTTTGTTGTCAATTACATACAGCATGCCTACATATAGAGAATGATAATTCTTCATTCACAGACGGATATGGCAGTGCACTATTCAAAAATGCTTTGATAATCCTAAATTTTGTTTCTGGTGCTGAGATATCATGAAAGGAACTGCATTTGCAACTTATTAAATACTTCCAGGAACAAATAGTTCACTTTGTTCGGGACTTGTAGTTTTGAGTAATTAATCATCCGCGGAGCAAGGGCCGGTCAGGAGATACCCGTTGGTACCACTGGTGCCATTGGTGGTGGTTGAGGTGTGGGAGCTCTTCCCCGGATGTTCCGAGTCCTCCTCATCTGAGCTCGACTCGATATCGCTTCGATCATCCTTGGACACCTGTGGAATACAAGAAGGTGAGTATCCCCAGCTCCTAAGGAATCATTAAAGTATGGCATGCTCAGAATCACATGCAATCATACATGAGGGAAACAGATGTAAGTTAGTAAAAAAATCAAAGAGGATAGGAACTTTGCAATCGTTAATAAGTTCCCCCTTTATTGGATATATACAACTTGGGTGCAAAGTCCAATATCAAGAAATCTAAGTGGATTTAGGTATCTAGGCTGGCTTGCTGACCTCTTTAAGGTACCTTTCTATATTGAGAATGTACTAGATCATGAATCCCAGTTTTGGCCAAGTAGCATCATACTGGATGGTACTATAGGAATTTGGTACAAATGAATCGATTTATACTCTGATGATCACATTCTCCTTGAGAATCAAAGTTAGCTCTCAATTAACTATACTAATGGAGACATGCACTAACTCAGATCATCAATACATCATTCATATTTGATTTTGCAATGCACTGTTTCATGATTTAATTTGTTGTTTTTTCAATGTCTGCTGGAATTAAGTAGAAATTTTGTTTTATATGCTATATAATAACTAATGGCAGTAGGAAGAGGCTTTTTGGGAACCTGTTGGGTGAGGTTTAATTTAAAATATTTCCCATGGAAAATCTACTGACTGGACCATCATGAATTGGCTCCCATCATTCCAGGGTTCTTCAGTCCTCCATTGAGTCTCATTAAGTAATGGGAACGGTAACATAAGGCACCAGGATATAAATCTATACATTACCATAAAGAATGAAAAACAAATCATAATGTCTAGCAAGGATGTAATTTAGGGAGAAATGAAGGAAATACTCTACTGCTTTTACTATTAAAATAGTTTGACAATTTACACTGTAAGTCTAAATTATGATAAGTATTTTTACCCAACAGGCCTTTGAGTGAGCACTGCTTGCTTGCTTTCTCAGTGGGGTGGCAATAGGGAACTGGTGTCATAGAAATGTTTCCAATCTAGTCACCTGGGAGTGACTAGAGGTGGGTTGAGGCGGTATATTAAGTGGTGTATATAATTCCCCCTCAGAACTGACTGGGGGATTTTTCCACATCACATTCTCTCTGGCCACTACTACTCTCCAGCTTGAGAGCCCTGGAATCCACTGCCCTTCCAAGTGGACAAGCCACCATTACTGAGAAAATGTCATCTCTGTCAAGTGGGTGGGGACAGGAGAAAGTAAGAGCTGAGAATTATTGCTCCATTCTAACCAGAGATGACTGAGTAAATACCATAAAAATGGACCTCACTTCAGTGTCCCTTGGGATGAGGCTGAACTCACAAGGGACCATTTGCAAGAAGATTTGGGGACTGAAACACCAAAATGACTAGATTATAAGGATATTTCAACTTAAAAAAAAAAAAACACACAAAAAAAGACAAAAACCACCACAGGTCACAAAGACAGCATTCTAGCAGAGTTCTACTACCCTTCGAAATCCATTAGTTACAAATTAAGCTGCTAATAGGAAAAGGAACTCCAGTTTCAGAGAATGATTAATTTACATTTCAATGCTTAGTAAGATTATTTTGAACTGCCTTGGGAGAAAAAAATCTGCAATTACGTTACTTTCAAAGAAAGGAACAATTTGCAGTGTCTCAAAATAACCCACTGGAAAATAGAATCCATAAGCCATGGCCAAGATAAGCCTTATTGTCTTAGGTGACCAGCCATGGCAGTTAAAATATTCAGAAGCCTGAGATCTGGAATAAAATCAATCATCATCCTTTCATACAGTTGAAGGGCTAAGTTGGAGAGGAGACAATATGTCTGGTGGGAACAGCAATGTTGTAAGGACATAAGTAATCTAGCCCATGGCATCTTCAGTTATTGTTATCCTACCAACAGTATTGTACATGGAGATTTCATGTATATCCAAATGAAAACAGAAATAGAAATACACACTCACTTGAAAGACTAAGGGGTCACAGAGGAAAACAAAGAAATTTACACTTCTAAACAATTAATTGCTCAAAACATTTTGGATTTACATAAGTGCTGACACTGAGAATTGGCTTCATAGTGCATGACTACAAGTCCCAACCCCCTCTGTGGAAGGGGTCAGCTCTGTTTACCTCGGTGAAGACAAGGTGGTCAAGTGCAGTCCTGCGGCCCAGGGCAGAACAGGCATCGGGGCTGTGTGGATCCTCTCCCTAACTTAATTCTCTTTCTTCTACTTCACTTTGGTCTAGTTCTGCTTTTACATGTTAAACACCAATGAAAAAACAATTCCTCTCCTTCTCTGTTGGATCATGCAAAATTTAGCAGCGTGAGCTCACACAAAAGGGCATTAACTGAGCTGTTCCTAGTGCTCTTTTGCAGCTGGGGAGAGCCACACCTCAGTTAGAGCCTCCATCATGACCAACAGATTAGACAGAACAACATACATGGAAACCAGCATCCGAGTGCCCCTCCAACAGGCTAATGTGGCACCTAGGACATGGATAGAGAGTTGTAAGAAACTTACATGTAAAGGATTCCACTTCCCAGCCTTCCAGGGTGGCAGAAGGAAGAGAACAAATAATGAAAGTAAGAAAATGTCACAGAGAATGTTCTGGAAAAGTCACTGCTCTACAAGGAGGGGTTGGGGCTCAAGAAGCCTTTATTCAAATCAGCCTCATGAGTATGTTTTTTAGCCCAAAAGATTCAGCTAAATTTTATTTAAAAAAAACATAAAAATGGGCATACTGGCATCAAGCAACCCTTCTCATAAAAGGAAAGAAGTTATTAAATTTCTGTTCAGTATAACCAGAGAAGGACCAAAGGAGACAGAGAGAGGGAGAGAAAGAACACAACAAATTATGTATCACCATTAAATCTAAAATTATAAATGCAGATAGCTGGGAATAATCATCGGCAAAGCAATGCTACAACTTAAAAAATGAACTAAATTGAGGAAAATAAAGTATCACTTGTGTTTTCAGGAGGTCATGCTAAATTTTGGGGAAAAAAATATCAGTTTTGATGAAATTTGAAATAATAAATAATGTTCTTGCTGATTCACAGGAACCACAAAAAAAAAATCATAATTTTCTGGAACATATTGGAAAGGGTGAATTTTATCTTACCTTGCCTTTTGAAATAGCTTTGCAGGCTATTTTTACGATCAAGTACGACCAGAAGCAGTTCAAGCCTTGTATTAGCAACAGCAGTAGGTTGAAAACCCACCAAGAAGGGTAAGGTCCAACAATCTCCCAACTTTCAAATAATGTGGTATTTAACACCCTAAAGAAAAGGAGAAAGGCAACATTGAACACAACTTTTCACTTTGCTTTAAAAGGAAATCTAGTAACTGCACAGAAACAGGAAGTCAACAATATCCACTAACCACTCACTCTCCTCAAGGCTGACCAGGTATTTCGAAGAGTCATCCCTAAACTTCTCCCCTGGTCACAAACATTCATTTTGATTCTGGCTTGAATAGCATACTTGTTCCCGCATTACTTATGTCATCATTTCTTCCATTAATTTCCATTAAGTTTTTGGTTGTGATTCTACCTCTACTTGCTAGGAGGCTTTTGAAGTTGTTTTTGGTTTTTAAATAAGCGATGAATACCACTCAATAACATTACATTGCAAAAATAAAATAAAATAAAAATAAAATAAAAATGATTGATTAGTTCCAGAAACACTAGTTAACTTTAAACCACATGCCTAACACAGTGGGAGCTAGAACATACTTAAGGCCTAGTTCTTGTCCTCAACTGGTGTATAGTCTAGTTAGGGGAGTTCCTAGAGGGCCCTTAATTTTGTAAGCCTTCCCCTGGGAAAGAATTGGCAATTGAAAGATAATTTTGAAGTGGTGCCTTGAGATGAGTGTTGGAAGGATTTTTTGAAAGGTTTTAGAATATAATGATTGTACTTAGTATAAAAAGCATGTACTTGAGGTAGGCAAAAGTTTTTGAAGTAATCGGTTCTATCTGTAATCCACCCTCAGGACCAGAATGGAGCAGCTACCTGGGCAGATACATGAGGGCTGGTTTCAGTGCCTGGCTCTCATCCCTGCTGTCTGCACCTAAGCCTTTGGTAGTTGACTCATGCCTTCCGGACTCATATGGCTGCACAGAGAAGCACGATACCACAGGAATTTGGAAACACTCTTACTCCCTAGCTTTCCTCCTTAGTTTACTGCAGGGCTGGTTTTGAGATGTAAGGGTGTTGACAAAACTCATCCAAGTGTATTTCCACCATCTGCTACTGCAGTGCTTTGCTGGGACCCTACAGGGGAGGTAGGTGGCCAAAGGGGAGGGATGGAAAACTCTTGGAAAAATTTAAGATACAAACCATCAGTATGAAAATAGGAGGCAGATACACAGATAATTCTCCTATGAGTATAATGAGTGCTTTGAGAGAGGTAAAAAAAGTACTTTATGAATCCACAAAAGAAAATAAAACTACTTCTTGCAGTTGGGATAAGAGAGAAAGAAAAAAGGAGAATGAATAACAGACATAAATAGGTTCCCCATCCCCAGTTTTAGCAATCCACATTTATAGACCAGAATGAGAAGAACACAGTGTTATCTCTAACTCTGCCACAATAGTCGTCTCTTAAGAACAATGCACAAAAAGCATGATATTAAAATCCTCAAATCAATAGTATGGACGTGAATTTGACAATTCATTAAAAGTCTATCACACTGCGCTATCGTAGTATTCACTCTGATGGAGGGGGGGCAATATTAGGAAATCTATTAATGAAATGTATTATACATCCATAGGCCAAATTGGTACAAACCTAATTATTTCAATAGCACTGAAAGATATTTGGGAATGTTCAATTCTACATTGCTGATTTTTTTTTTTTAAATTAGGACTCAAAGGACTATTTAACATGATTTTTAAGCATCTCAAATCAGCAGTTGTCATCATATTTAACAAACATTAGATTTTTTTTTGCCTTTATAATCAGGAACAAATTAGACAGCCAACATCACCATTATTATTTTATACTATTCGCAAGTTCTGGCCATTGAGTATGATAGAAAGTCGAAGACTTTATTTCAAATACATAAACATTAAATCTCTGTACCTATTTTTTTTTTTTTAAGCTGAGCCATCCTGCCACCTGTTGACAGCTCAGTGGCAGCTCAGCTCGGGCTGGGCATCAAACTGCTGTTGCTCAGAGCTCAGCTTGCACTCTTGAGCTAGCTTTTAACCAACTGAGCCACTCGGCTGGCCCTCTGTACCTATTTTAAAAGCAACAAATAATCAAATTTTCCAGTAAAAGGGGATGGTAAAAATAAAAATTAGTTTTCATTCTTATTCCACCAATTATGAAGTCATTCAAAGTATTAAACGTTTCAAGAGTTTTTTTATGATGGAGAAAAATATGTATCATTTCAACTTAATAAAATAAACATATGCACATACACACAGAAAAAGAAGGGAATAAAATTTTCTTGAAAGGAATTAATCAAAGCCATTATAAACTTTCTTTGGTGGATTAGAGATGTGTATATTTTCCTCTTTACATTTTTCTGTTTCAACTCCATGCCGAATAATTAGGAAAAAAATACAGGTTATTTGTAAAAAGGAATAAATTAGGATAGTGCCTATATTCTTGCCTTGTTTATTATCCCAAGAGGCAGCCATCTTTTTAAACACCAATTTGCAGGCCAGGGACAACATGTTGGTCTAAACCAGGTTCAAGTACGTGGAGTGATGGAGGACTCATACACCTTTTCTATCTTTTGTTTCTACGGCACCTTGCAAAACACCTAGAAGTAACATGCTCACTAATCATGCTGGTGGATTGTGTGTTTGTTCAGTAGTTAAATAAATAGGTATGCACAAGAAAGCTCTGGAATAATAACAATAATTTTATTTCAGAGCTACCTCTGCTTCTTGACATACTATTCATTTTGACATCAGAGAGAATTTAGTTTAATGTGAACAGAAAGAGGTCCCATAGAAATAGCAAGTGACTGTGTTATGCTATTCATTACAAATCAGCCTTTGCTGGATTATAGGTGGAGAACCTTTCTCACCATTACAAATTTGCTTGACTTAATTTGAACAGGATGTCACGCAGTTGCTGGTGACATGACGTTCATATTAATTTCTGCAATGCTGCATCAGAATTCATAGGTTTTGCCATGATAATCAGTGGCACCTCTGAAATGCTGCTCAAAAGTAATGGGATTTCTTTGAAAATTGACTTGGCTGCCTGCAGTGACACTTGGAAAAAAACAATCAGTGCACTGAACGGATATATCTCTTAGTGAGAAGATTGGTAAGAAAAACAATATATTAGGGATTTAGACTGTGGAAAGTGAGATCTTTATGTCATCTGGACTCTTAAATAAACCTAGGAAAAAGGGCTTTTTTATTTTTTTTTTAAGTTACAGAATGTTTCAGATGAGGAAACTGTCCCTGTTTGGGCAAACTATTAAAACAGTGATTAAAGGATTTTATTCTCGGAGGTTAGGGTTAGGAGTATGTACTTGAACGATGCCACTGTGAATCTCAGGGAACAGAGTTCTGAATAGTGGTTATTCTGAGCGGGTGTTGCATGAGCGAGGCAACTTTGGTAACATCCTCTAGCTTGATCCAGGTGGTGATTACATGGAATATACAAATGTAAACATTTACAAATATAAACATGTCTCAAGCTGTACACTGAAAATCTGTGCACCCTACTGTATATGTGAATTACGCCTCAATAAAATAAAATGGAAAGAAGTACTCTGAGGGCCAAACGCTGTCAATTTGCAACCTCTGGCTTGCATAATTACTCTATCAGTGTTCCCCCCACCCCAATACTTCTTGTTCAACATGTGGCTTCTCAGAAAATAGATCTCTCCCACTCTCCCCAAAATTATAGTTAGCCTACAGCATAAAACATCGTACAGCTGCTCAAATCAAGTGGTGGAGAGGTTGGAGGTATGACGCCACAAAGGACCATTTATTTGCCTTTCATTAATGTTGGGCTCACTTAACCACTAGATGGCACATCATGCATGTACAAAGCTTGCTCCAGTAGGTCTATTCTGCTAGAATCTTCTGCCCAAGTGTGGATCCCAGCACAGAAACCATTTGATTGTCAGGTTACACTCTCTCTTCTAAGAATCCTATCGAACAATGGAATGAGGAGGCTCCAGTCTGTGCTTCTTCCTGCATGATTCTCATAGAAACGGATTCCTGCAGGGCAAAGCTGAGCTCCATGCAATTCGCTGCTGATATGCAGGTGCGCTGGTGACCATCTCAAGGGCTTAGCCTCGATGGGTTATTTTAATGGCTGTTTAATGAATCATACGAATTTGACTATGCCCTATAGTTATTTTTGTTCATGCTTACCTTTTATGGATACTTCATCTTAAATTGATCATCACAGAATTATTATATAGGCTATATGGGGTGTGGGGGGATGCATACATTTATGCAGAAAATTTACAACCTTTTGTTTTTAAGCAAAGAAAACACAGAGTAGTGTCATTTTGCTACGCAATTGAAGGCCACACTCATTCACATTCTAAGCATCAATGTGACATCTGCTTTCCCCTTAAGTCTCAGGATTCAGGACGTCTCATGTCGTCCAGAATAGTGCAAAAGGGCCTTCAACGGCATCTCATTCCAAAAAGCTACAACCAATGAATGCTTAATTTCTTCCTTCTAATCATGACCTGTCAACTCAAAGTTTAAATTCATCATCTAATTTAATATGTAAAGTTAGGTGAACATGCTTATGTTCAGTGGATGCTTATGACGAGACCAGGGCCCACAGCAAGCACACACTGCCTGAGCCCCTTCTGCCCTCTACCCCCACCCAAGAGCTTCCTTTGGGCACTGGTTTGTGTGTTTCTGGAATGAACTATGTAAGAACCACAGTTATTAGGTCATATCACAGTCATATCAGATATCCAAAGAGAGCTAAGATTGCTTCTCTAGGAAAGTCAGGGTCAGGATCTCACTATGAGGAGACCAGTGAGGGTACACTAAAAAGGCAAATTTGCTTTGCAGTCAAAATTAGGGTGTTCTTTACTTCAGAGCTATTGATGGTCTTGACTTTGCTTTCCCAGACAGGCCTCCATGTATTTCATGATGTGTGTTTCTCTGACATATGTTTTCATTTGACCTACACAAAACAAATGAAAGTAGGTTCTGCCTCAAGGTATCCATAATCTACTGGCATGTTTTGTTCATTTATAAGTAAAGGTTGATAGAAAAGCGTTTAAATTTATTCTGAAAAGAAGCCATAGGCACTTAACATCTGATAAAAAAGAGTCAGGTAGAGGTGATTGGTTAGCTGAGTTTGTTAGAGTGTGGTGCTGATAACACCATGGTTACTGGTTTGATCCCCGCATGGGCCACTGTGAGCTGCGCCCTCTCTAAAGTGTCAACTATGCCACTGTAGCCTGAAAGCAATGTGTAACCAATGACCATGACTGTTCCCCAATAAAATTTTTTAAAAAAGCGTCAGGTAATTAATTCACTGTTATAGACAGCCCTCTTTGTTTGGGCTTTTCTAAAGTAATTGAAACTCCAGGACTAAGCAACGTTTTGGTCAAGGGTTGTGTAGTCAAGTTGCTACAAGGCTGAATGAAAACTGCAATGTTCTTTCAATGACAGCCCCACCTGCAGCTAGCTCCCTTCACCGCACTTGAGTGTGTCAGCAAGTCCTCATTTAGGAGGACTGTTTCTGGGTAGCTTGCAGCATGGTTGCCTAACTATCTTGAATAACTGATTCATGAAATCTGTAGCACACATGGAAGTAATTTCTCTATCCCTAACGGCAAGATAAACTTGAACATGAATGAGTTATCTATCTTTCCTTAAGCAATAGGCACTTCAGCTCTGCTGAATTCTTATCTGAGTAAGTTCACTGACTTTTACTTTTAGGTCAGAGTCTGGCCAGGCTAATTATAGATATCACAGGAAGTTTGTACCTGGTGGCTTCCTGGATAGGGCAGATGATTTCTCTAAACTAGTCATTGCCCTCTCAATGATCCATTTGCTGTCTGCCTGCCTGAATTCCCAACCCCTCCATTGCCTGGTCTGCCTTTCTGTGTTCCTGATCTGCAATCTGAGTCCCCTAGCCACGGCCACGGCCTTCAGGGTATATCCTGATTCCAACATGCTTGTTTTCAACCCTCTCTGCCTAGCTCTTTGTTGCCTACATGACCCTAAAACAGACTTACCTGGTTCTCTGTAACTGCTCTTTATTGAGTAATTATTGTGTGTTGAACACTGTGCCAAACACGTTAGATACATTGTTTCACTCAGTCCCCTCAACATCCCTGTGAGATCCCCGTATAATGGAACGCTTTCACCAGTTAATATTTACCGAGCATTAACTAAGTGCCAGGAACTGGGCTCAGGCTTTATATGTGCAAATTCATTTAATCCTCATGAAATAAACCTGGTGGGCATTTTTTTTTTTTAAATAGGTACTCTTATGGTTACTGTCCATATGAAGAAACTGAAGCACAGGGAGTGTAAATAACCTTCCCAAGGTCAGGTCTAGCAAGGGGGTGTGAGCTGGGATTTGACCCACCTGTTTACTGGTCTGGGCCTTCAGTCCCTACGTTCCTAAGCTCGCTCCTCAAACCAGCTCATGCAGACCTTCCCTTAGTTTTTCACCCTTGGCCCATGCACAGGGCGGATAACCCACTACTGCATTATGACAGAGAAAGAACACCAATACAGCTGCTACTTTAGCTTTTGGGCTCCTCTCTGCCAGTCATTTCCTGCTTCCTTTTCCCTGTGATTTTTATCTCTTGGGCTCCTAATCTGGTCTCTAGTAGGCAAACTAGGCCCTTCTTGCTTAAATGATCCATTTGGGTTTTTTTTTAACTGGTTTTCCCACTTTCACCTATCCCATTCAACTCTTAAAATCCTACAGATTCATCTCCATTATTGAACATCATCTAATGCCTTTCACTATTACCTTGTCAAGTATGCAAACCATTTAAGATGTAAAACTAAAGATCTCTTTTCTAAATTCAGCTTAGAAGATGGGAGGGCCAGCCCTGTGCCCTGCTCTTTGCTTTTTTCTTTGCAAAGGTTGGGGAAAATGTGTATCTCCAAATATTTTTTACTTCAAGAAAAGGTTCAATAAGGCTGAGGCCTGCTGCTCCATCTAAGAGACACTGAGATCCTGGGGACTCACTCTTCCAGTTTTCTAAGAGAGTATGAAACCATCCCCCCATCCTCAGAGGGGCAGGATGGAAGCCAGGCCCTGAAGCCTCCCAGGCCTGCACTGTCTTTCCTGAAGGGATGCTTCTGGCTCACAGCCTTTGTAGGGCCCATTCCTAGCAAGGCCAATGACAGGCTAAGCAGGCCGAGGTGGAACAGAATGCTTACAGCTTGTCCTCGGTTTCTTTACCTTTTTCTCCCTTTTCCTTTCCCTTGGGGATGTGAACAGTAATTTTTACAACAACGAGAGAAAACTAAGACCAAACACATACCAATCTGAAACTCTGGTTGTGAGATTCTTTGTTTCACCTTTGAAGTTTCCGAGTCTAATCAATGAACTCAGTTTAAAGTAGAAAAGCTTGGCCATTTGTGGCACTCACTGATCTTGTCCCTGAGGACCTCCTGGGCTTTGACAAAGAAGCGGAGAGGGGCGGTCCAGTGGTCTGGTAGGAAGATCTCATGTATAGTGGGGCTATTTACAACAGGAACATAGTTACTTGCTTTTGGGGAGTATCTTCCATTTTGGATACAGGTAGTCGCTGGTGTCATGTGTATTTTCTCATTAGCTATTTAAATAGCAATTTCTGTGTGGGAAAGGCTTTTGGGCCAGAAAAACCTGTGGTGTGGTGGGTATATGGTTCTTCCCTCGATTGCAGCCCATGGGAGTGATGTAGTCTGCTCATTGCCTAGAGAAGACGACGAGGCACACAGCATCCATCTTCACGCCTACGTGCTGGGAATGCTATGTGGACACTGAATATGAGTATCTCTAGGAATGGATGGTAAGAGAGCATTAGTAAAATAAGTCACTATCTAATCCACTGAAAGATTTGTTTTAAGAGAGCTTGAGTAATACCTCCTCCCATTTGAAAGATGTTCAAATAATTTTCATGTTTATTCGACTGAATCTCATTATTAACCTGTAAAGTTGGCAGGGCAGATAGAATAACAACATTTTGGTCAGGAGATCAAGATCTCAAAATAGTATTCAATTATCCAAGGTCACAATATTGTGGTTTTTGTTTTTAATCTAAATACGTTATCTCCTGGTCTCCTTCTCTTCCTCTGTTTAATATATATGTTAAATACACACACACACACACACACACACACACACGGTATATACTTGATAAAACTTTTAGCAAATATGAGCTGAAAGGGAGTTCAGAAGCCATCATGTTCAGGCTGGCCACCTGGGGAGAACACTATCCTTCTGCTTCCAAAACCCGTTGAGAAGATTCCAGTAGAGTCTGTGCTCAGGGAGAATCTCAGGGTTTCATGACTCAGGGTCTGACTCCACCCATTTTGTTTCGGAGTTTGAAGAGAGTCACTGTCATCTTAGAAGCTGTGTGTGTGGCAGAGGTGTCAGAGCTTCTGGGCAGCCCTGCCTTCGTGTGCCTAGAAGCCTGGTTTTGAGATTTCTCTGCCATACCAAGGAGGCAACAGACTTTTCCCAGAGTAATGGATCAAATGATAGGTTAATCTGAAATTGCTAAAAATAAATAAATAATAAACCCTGAACAAATATTAATTATTCATTTTCAAAGAAAAAATATATGTCCTCACTAGTGAATGTATGTTCTTTGTCCCTTTAAGAAACATGGGCCCGCTCTCCTAGCATGCACCAACTGGGTGGTAGGTCCCAAAGGTAAGCCAAAGAGGATCTGGTTTTCCTGGTGAACAGACCCTCCTTCCACTTGACTTCCTGACTGACTTCCTTACTCTTATATCTCATGTCTTTTTAGCTCTGAGACTCAACCACAGTTACTTCTGGCTCTCGGGGTTACATATTTCCATATGGTCTCTCCAGTGTGTGATGCCAGCTTCCCACCCCTCTAGAAAACTCTAATTTGCATGATGTCCCCTGCTCTGCCTCTGCCCCTCACTGCTCCCCTCACCAACTCCTTCCCTTTTGCTGAAGGTGGAGAGGTAGGGTAAAAGTAGGGGTGGGTGGAGAGAAAAAAGAAGGGGACAAGTAGTCTCTTGTTCCTCCCTCGGCTGTATTAAACCTCTCCTCGAGTGAACTCTGTCTGTGGAGATACGATGGGGCGTGTGGCATTTGTGAACATGTAATAATGAGCCACACTGCATTTGATTCTACTGGCCTTATTTCTGAGAAGTGTTGCCAGTACTTTTTTCATCTCTTTGTGTTTCATTTAAATATTTCCAGGATTCAGTCTTAGAGAAATGTCCCTGACAATTTGGGAAGTGTTGTTTCAAAGAGGAAATGTATCGCAGGCCTGCAGCCTTGAGGAACACGGCACCGCATCATCTTTATTAGCTTCCAGCTGGCAAGGGAGATCCAGTGCGCATGTATGTCACAAAGAACTGCCTCCTTAGAGTAAAGCAGAGCTGATAAAACTGAGCTGTAAGATGCTGAAAACCAAGGGAAACAAATACATCAAAAAGGGGGGGCGCCCTAGGAGAGTGAATACAGAGATGTAGAAAAGAAAAATTCACTCTTGCAGGCTTTAATAGTAGGAAAGAAAAATAACAAATATGAAGTTACATGTATTGACTCTAAGAAGGCAACTGACCGATGGAAACATTTATGATCCCAGCATTCTGGTTAAAAAGAATTGAAATAACGTTAACTCTTGGAATAATTTCTGAAGAATGCACGTGTTTGGGAGTGTTGGTGGGAAGTGAGCTCACTCGGAAAAGGACAGTAATGAGGATTATGTGTGAACTCAAAGTCAAAACACCTGTATTCTAGGCTCAGTTCCTGCCTTTCCAAGCCCTCTGATGCTTGGAGGCTTTTCTTTTTTACCAAGGCTAATTTCCTCATCTACAAAATAAAGGCCTAAGACAAGACCATTACTAAAAGCTCTTTGAAGTCCAACTTAAATAGTTTATGAACTCTTAGGTTTTCAGATTTACGTAAAATTTTACTTTTTCTGTTTCTTTTCTCCACGTATAAGATACTCCATATATATAGACTCATTCTTCTCAAGTGAGTCATTCGTTTCTCTGAATTTAGGCCAAGAAAACAAAAGGAATGGTTTCACTTTGTTTAGTTTTACTTCTGGAAATATGGGGGAAAGTAAGAAAGCTGAAAACAAGGCAACAAAGTATAAAACTCCATTTTTAGGAAGGAGCCAATGAAGGGCATAAAACCTTGAGCAAATGTTATATTGATGGCAGTAAACCTCTGCATGACGGCTTCCCACACACACTGGAACAGCATGCAGAGCCTCAGCTGTTGGCTGTGGGACATGTTAACCAGACTACGATGGCTACAGGGATTCCTTAATAACACTCAGCTTCGGTTTGCTGCAGTCACCAGCTACGTGCCAAGCTCCTCGCTCACTCATCAGTCGCTTCTATAACCAGTAGCCATATAACCCGGCAGATAGGAACACAGGTGGCTGGGTGTGGCTTGTCAGTGTGAGAGTCCCCAGCTCTTGGCTCACATTCCTGTCCGATCCAGCAAAGCTGGAAGCTACCAGCAACCAGTTCTACTATGTTGCTGTCTTTAATTTTCAATCTGTGTGCCAGGCTTGAGGCATGGGCTATCTATATAACTCGATGCCTGTATCACTGAGAGGGACTTTAAGATGGATAAGAGTCAGTATCTACTCTATACTCAGAGTTAAAAGCAAGTGTAGGAGAATCAAATACATTGATTGCTAGGGGAGAATATCTTAAATATAATAGGTATTCCAGGCAAAGGCATCATTTTGAGCAAAGATATAGAAAAGCAAAAAGTATACACAAGGAATCATGAGTAGTTAAAATGAGTACCTGGAAGGCAGTAGTGAAAGAAGGAATGTTAGATGGCTTTGTTTTGTGGAAGGTCTTGCTTGCTGGGAAGAGAAGTTTGAACTTTGGGTGGAAAATAAGAGAAAATCCTGGACAATTTGGGGATACATTGGATTAAGACCTTGGTTTAGGAAGAATCTGTTAGAAACTGTGTTTGCAATAGTTTTCATCAGGAGAGAGAGGGAATACGGGGATGCTGGGGAGGAGGCCACTGCAGAGATCTTGGCAAGAGGATATAATGGTCTCAGAAAGAAGAGCAAGGGAGGGAGAACATCTTTTAGGAACACAGCTCTTTTAAAAATACTGCCCATGATTATAGTTCACAGAAACAAGTACCCCAGAATGGTGCAGAGCAGCAGAAAAGAAGGATGAATAGGAAAAATGCGGTTCTTCACATGAGAACAAAGCACTGATTTATTTATTGAAGTGACACTCGGTCATATAGTAGTGTTTACAACCCTGTTCCCTCTCCATCATCTAACAGTGCTCTGGGTTCTAGTACAGTGGTACCTGGATGATGGCATTCCATGTTCTCAATCCTTTGCTCTTTAGGAAAGGTGATTGAGTCATTTATAAGAATGGGTTGTTAGTTATGTAGTAAATAAGAAGTTTCAGTCCATAGTCTAGTCCCCAGAATCTTTTAATCTGACACTTACTGACATAACCTCATACTTGCGTTGGCTATTAATGTCAATTCTGAGGTAATAAGGCTTTTGACCAGGGTCACTGCTATCATCGATATTTAGCTCAGTGACACACACCTCTCCTTCGTGTATATAACATGGAAGCAAGCAATGGTAGCAAGGGAAGCTTGGTTAACTATTGGGTAAACCAGAAAGTTCAGTGGAATTAACTTTCATTTTTATTAAGTTTGTGCTGTATGCCCAACACTACCAGGAACTGTGGGGGATATATATGAGTGGGCCTCAGAAAACTCACAATCTAATCTGGTTGGGGAGCTGGCGTTGGAATATAAACTGGTATATTCTATTTAGTGGGTAACGTTTATATATATATATATATATATATCAAAATGTGCACATTCATTGAGCCTGTGATTCTCTTCCCCAACATTTGTCATAAGAGAGTAATCAGGAATTTATGAAAAGACTTATTAGCTACAAAGATAATAATTTTTTTTTTTTTTAGAGGGTAATGTCACTGGCCCTCATATGTGGGAACCGAACCGGGGCCACTGGCGTCCCAAGCCAACTCTTAACCACCGCGCCTCTCAGCCGGCCCCAAAGATATTAATTTAAATATCATTTATAATAGCAAACCAGAAACATCCTAAATAATGTTAAAAAATAGGGCACTGATAAATAAACAATGATCTTTTCATAAGATGGAATACTCTGTAGCCAATATAATTATGTTATAGATGACTAATGAAATGGGGAAATGCTTACAGTACAGTGTTAAATGAGAAAAGCAAAGCTATAAAACAGTATGTGCAGAATGATCTCATTTTGGTTAAGATAAAGATGTAATTTTAAACATATAAAATGATAGAAACACGGGCCGGCTGAGTTCGGGTCCCATATATGAGGGCCAGTGACACTGCCCTCAAAAAAAAAAAAAAAAGATAGAAACAAAGACATCAAACTATGAACAAAAGTTATCTCAAAGTTATGGGATTGGGATATATTTTTTTCTTTGTTTTTCCATGTTCTATCAAGTTTCTATAATGAATATTTATCTATAGCATCTATATGATCACATAAATAAGTAGTAGCAATTTAAGTTAAAATCTGAGAAGGCCAGATAAGGATGATAAAATATAGCCGAGCGCTAACAGAAGCTAATGGAGGTCTTCATTGGGGCAAAGGGCACAGCAGATTTTCACAGAGCCAGATGGGATTTCCCAAAAGTCACCTCCACTGAGTCTCAGAGTTGCAGAGGGAGCATCCTGGGTTGACTAGATGTGGGTTCCTCACAGCCCCAGCTCACTGCTGTGTGTGCAGAGACCATAACCGGTAGCACTTTGTGGTCATACCAGCTGCTGTCCTCGGTCCCCTCAGGCTGCCATGTTTTCTGTGAGTGAGAGAAGATAGGGCTCCCTGGGAGTACTGAGGAGGGGCGCGGCCAGGGAAAACCAGGGTGCAGCAGTGATGGCAAAGTCCCTGCCTGTCTGGGATGGGCTTGTTCACAATGCCCACTCCCAAAACAGATGCTTTCATTCCGTCTGAACAAAGGCAGCCACTCTAGATTCATTCATGGTCATGGGTGTGGGTATTCGGAGAGGACACAGGGGTCAACTTCAATACACATTAAATGCACACTTGATCACTTTTGTCCCTGGGATGCGGACTTACTGGCACGGTTGGAGCTGTTTTTGTCCGAGTTCCCAATATTTAGATTTTAGTAAGTGGCCTAAAATCTGTGAAAACTGCCTGGATCCTGCACTCTCCTTCTGTTATTTTCTGATGTTATGATTTTGTAAAAGAAATGCATTTTACAAGATACAAGACACGGCTTCTGGAAACTATGGTATGATCCCTACAATCGTGTTTTGAGGGGCAGGGGGAAATGGAAAAGAGAATGAAGAAAGGGAAGGAGAGAGGAGGAGGAAGTGAAGGCGAAGAAAAAGAGACGTGAAGAGGGCAGAGACAGAGAAGAGGAGAGAGGCTGGAGATCTGCTCCCCTAAGGCACTGGCCCTGTCTCTATCTTGAATCAAGACTGGACGTTGCACAAACTCAGTGTGACATTTAATACCATCCCATTTCTGGGATTCACTATTACACTAATGAAAAGAGAGCCACAAGATGAATAGCTGTGCCTTGGAACTGAGGAGAGGGGCGCCTCTGTGCAAAGCTTGGGGCCTGAAACTTGAATGCTTCTTCCACCTGTAACCACCAGGCTGGGAATCTGTCTGGTGTGATCTATTTGCTGCCAAACTCAGGGCAGATGCATATTCAAACAATTTACTGTGGAAAAATTGAATATGAACACTTTGTTTTGGAGAGAGGGAAGGCAGCAATGCTGGGTGAGGCCATATGCATGCTGGAGTTGGGAGCAGTGAGTTCTGCAGAAATCCCCATTGCAAAACATCGAAGTAGTGGCTCTAGGGATGGGGGTTCTGTTTGGTAAAACTCATCTTCGAATACTTAAAAGACACTCTACAGAGTGTCCTGGGGGTTTCATCTAAAAGGCAAAAATAATAATTTAACTGATAGGACAAGATATTCTCTTTGCTCCTGATGGTTATAGTGTTTAACTGTGCGTATCCACGGACCTTCTCTTACTTCCTTTCAATGGTCCCTGATCATGAACAGAATGTTTACCGTCAACAAGCTGAATATAAGATTCCTACTCTCACTGACGGGAATAGCAATAGCCAAGACCGCACCTTAAATCACAGAGGAAATTTCATGCACACCACTGGCTACCTGACTGTGCAGGTCTGGCGCCTTGTCAGGAGGTTTAAGTGGCATTCAGGTAGCATCCGATGCAGCTTTCACTCTCACAGGATAGATGTTGATGAGGAAAGCACTTCTTCAAGGGGAAAATGGACAAAAGTTATGAAGAGACAGTACACAGAAGAAATACAAATGGCTTAGGAAAACATGGATAAAATGTCCCGCTGTGCTTAATAATCCAATAAGTACAAAATTAAAACAAGAGACATGTATGCTACGATTTTGGGCTGAAATGCCAAGATGTCTGTAGGGTGATTTGGCAAACGTGTGTGTGTGTGTATGTGTGTGTGTGTGTGTGTGTGTGTGTGTGTGTGTGTGTGTGTAGGAGAAACACAATGTATATTGCACGTGCTTATGACTGGTGAATACAGGTAAGGAGTCTTTGTGGTTTTTTTTTTCCAAATTTTCTGTGGGTTTGAACATGTTCAAGTTAAAAAAATTACTTAAAAGAGGTACCATTTAAACTATCAAATCATCAAATGTATATTACAAAAATGATGAAACACTGTTGTCAAAAATAAAGTGAAAGCAACACCCATATGTGGCTGGTCAGAGTGTAAACTGGTGAATTCTTTATAGAAAATTTGGCCATACATGTAAAGAATATTTAAAAGTGCTTCTTTATCCTCATAAATTCACTTTTGTAGTTATCTACCTTTGTCTTGAAAGAAATGAGTTATCAACAAATTTAAGTTCAAAAATGTTCATGTGATATGGTTTTTAATGGTAAAAAAAATAAATAAATGATTAAAAAGGCGTACCTATAAAGTAAAATGCTGTTCATACATTAAAATCATGTCTTCTATCTATTGACATGCTAAAATCTTCACAATTTCATGGAAAGTGAAGAAAATCAGATTAAAAATTATATACAGTATGAGCTCTAATTTTCATATATACAAACATTTTATTTACACACAGATAAAATGTAACTAAAAGAAAATATTCCAGGGGCCGACTAAGTGGCTCAGTTGGGTACGAGTTGGCTTGGGAGCGCGAGCTCTGAGCAGCAGGGCCCTGGTTGGGTTCCCACATGGGCAATTGATGCTGCGCTCTCTACAGCTAACATTGTGACCAACAACTCAGCCTGGAGCTGGGCTGCCATGAGTTGCCAGTGATGGCATGGGCTGCAGCCCCTTCTGCTGGGGGCTGCTGTGAGCTACTGCGAGTGGTGAGCATCTGTATGAGCGTCTGGCAGCCAACGAGAGCTGCTGTGAGCTGCCATGAGCAGCCATCCAATGCCGGCGACAGACTGCTTCAGCAGGGAAGAGCACAATGATAATACCAACATGGGCCAGTGAAGTGACGTCCTCCACAACTAGACTGAAGAACAAAAGGACAGCCACTTGTCTGTTCCCCTTCCCCGATTCCCCAACACTGTTCCCCTCCCCCAATTCCCCAATAAAATCTTAAAAAAAAAAAGAAAATATTTCAAAATGTTAACATTGGTTACTTCCGGTTCCAGGGATTGAAAATAAAACATTTTCTCTACTTTCCAAATGTGTGTATTAGTCTTTCCATTACAGAAAACATTTAAACCCTTTTTTCAAGGGTGATTATGTAAGAAAAACTTTACTCAAGTTAGCTCAAAAATACCTCTTAGTGTTCCTCCTCAGAGGGGGAAGAGGTAAAGATGAGTTTATTGCCAGGGCTGAACTCCTATAGGAAAGCCCAAGGTGTGCACACATGGAGTGGAACTCAGAAATAGCCATAGTAGTTGGTTTTAGGGTTCTCATTCCTAAGATCAAGTACCCTTAGAGTGGAACTTGGATGGCACTAAAAAAATAAGTCAAAGCAGAAAAAACCCAGGAGGCCAGAAGGGCTTCTTAGATTATTCTGCCCAAATTTTCCATAGAGTGAGATCCCATGTAGGACACGATGACAGAAAGGTGGGCTACCATTCACACTCTTGTCTTAGGGCCCCCAATATTAGGGTGAAGCATATAGCAGCTGCTCCACAAATACCTTTGAGAGGGTGGCAAATATTTTTGGTCAACATAAACATGCATGTGACTTCAGGAGTTTGTATATACTTTATAAAACATGTCCACTGAAATGATGCAAAATCAGCTTTTAACTGAAATGGAGTTTTTCACTGTAAAATGAATTCCCCTTAACCTGTAGGATTCAGAGACCTGGTTTCTCCATTTCCCATCTTGTGCCATGTGCTTCAGTGCACATGTCCTGCAGGTGGACAGTTCCATCTGGCTGCTCACTGGAATTCCCTGATGCCTGTGACTGGCCTCCAAAGACTCTAATTTAAATGGTCCTGGGGACAGTCTGGGTGGTGGAATCTTTAAAAGATCCCGGATGATTTCAATCTGTAGACACATTTGGGAACTGTTTCTACAGACTTCTTCTACTCTCTATCTCCCTTTATTCAGTTTTTAAAAATCTACAAACAATTCTGAATAGCTTTTCTGATCCATTCCTGCTCTCAGCAGACATGATGATTACAGGTCACTTATGATTGTGTGTGCCTGAATGCAATTTACTAGGCTTTGCATGAAATGTTTTAAGGTCTGTCCTCCTTCCCCACTTTAAGGAGGACAATGGAGCCTTCAGTATCAGAATCCCCAACTCTTGAGGTTTCACGCTTCCCCAACTCAGAGATATTTGAGAACCCCGCTCTTCCCAGCTCTTTTTCACCCTCCTTTGAGCTACTGAAAGCTTATGATTAACCACCCCAGGGTTTTGCAGGAACCGTCCTTTGAACAGGGAACCTGAAGCATGAGTTTGTAAACCCATTCAGACAATAAGCAAAGCCCGGGGCAGAGGAGGGAAAATGTCCACAGCACCAGAGAAAGAAGCCCGAAGTCCTCCAAAATGATGGTGCCCTTATCCTTGTCCACATGAAATTCATATCAAAAATGATTCCTAGGGCCAGCCGAGTGGCTCCGTTGGTTAAGAGCTCGCTCAAGAGTGCGAGCTGAGCTCTGAGCAACAGCAGTTCGATGTCCAGCCCGAGCTGAGCTGCGGCTGAGCTGCCAACAGGTGGCAGGATGGCTCAGCTAAAAAAAAAAAGGAAACAAAACAAAACAAAACAAAAACAAAACTGATTCCTAACCATGTAACAACATAAAAATATCCCTAAAAATTCTTATTTGGCATGGGGAATCAAGTCAACTTTTGTTATTATAAAATATAAAAATATTTTTTAAAAATGTTATGGCCCACTTTGCTTGTGTCCTGAGCACACCCTTAACGGGGCTGTTCTGTATCCGGTAGAGGGAGGGTCCTAGTGAGTGTTTGTCATTCATCACCCACCCTATGATGACTTGGGTCACTTAGCATCCACATTGCTAAAGAGAAAGCAATGTTCACTATAGATTTTCACTTGATATAAATATTCCCCTTCAGACTTGATCAGTATCATCAAGTTTACTAAGATGCATCACTGGGCTTCTAATGTTTAAAACACCAGAGGAGCTTATATTTATGAAGATTTTCATGTTGATTTTGAAAAAGCAATTCTTACAAGGCTCCATCTCTTCACCTGACCTCGAGGAGTCTATCCTGTGAGGACGGCAAGTACAAATACACTGAGCTGCCATGTTCATTAGCCCACTTCTCTAACTGGGAGGGTTAGGACTGGCTCTAAGCAGAGTGCAGCCCGGGCGTAAACTGTCCCTTCCTCACCTAAGATATTGATTCAAGTGAAAATCAGTCCACCTGGAAAGGCAACCAAAGTCCCAAATAAGCAACCATTCAAGGAGATGGGTACTGAGGACAGCAGGGATGCTGAAAGGCTCCAGGAATAATCACAATCATTAGAATCATCCTCCTTTTGAAAACCTTCTAATAGTCACCCACTAAAACTAGAATGAAACCCCAAACACCTCCCAAGGACCACGGAAGTCCCTAACCTGGACCTCTCCAACCTCAGTTCCTACCTTCTCCCTCTTGTTCATCAAGCTTTTCTGTTCTAGGAATAGCCCAACACTGTGCCTGGCCTCATCCTATGATTTGTCCTTTAATAGGGGTCTATTTCATTGTAGATATTATGTCACGATCTCATTTCCTCCCACCTTAAATATAAGCTCTAAGAGTACAATGATTGTGTCCACTGGACCTGCTTTGGGTCTGCCCAGGCACTTATGAAGTCTACAGGCTACTGGGTGCTGATAATGGCGGCTATCGATGAACCCCATTCTGAGAAAACTGATGGCAAGCCTGGGCCTCATTGCAGCAGCCCAGAGTATCCCTGCTGGAGACACTGATTTCCATGCTCAGACAGAGCAGGGCTGCTCATCACACTTGCAGTGCAGTATTTATACCCACAGGCAGCATACTTTTTCAGTGCTTTGTGCCATGATAATTGTTTTTGGCATGCTTAATGCCAAGACTTTAGTTTTAGCAAAAGCATTAGACATGCAACAGAAACAATAATGAGAACATTAGGCCCCTGCAAATAAAGCTATTAGGATGGCAGGCATGCAGGGGATGATGTCTCACATTGAGGCTAACAACACAAAGCGACTTTGGGAGCCATGTCTGATGAACACCATCACAGGCAGGACTGAAGCAAATTATAGTACCAACAAAATGCTAATGCTGTGAATTTTTATCATTATCCAATGTGCATTTTGTTTGTTTTTTTTTTTGTTGTTTTCCTCTCCAAAGTAAAACAAACGACAGTCAAGCCAAAGTTCAATTTTTTTCCCTTAAAGCTCTGATTGAAGTTGGCCCTCGACAACTGTGGAGCTGCCAAGAATATGCCTATCCTTTGAAATCGATACTATGCTGAAATTGATGTTTTCAGATGCCAACTGTATAACTCTGGGGCTTCTATGTGATTGACATGCTCCTGGCACCAAGGAACCAATGCTTAGAATATACTGTTGCTGCTCCTGAATGAGGCCCAGTGGCATCTGTGGCCTGTGGATGTGGATGGTGTCACACCTTTAAAGCACGTCCACCTGAGCAAGGGGCTGTAGCGGTCCTAAAATAATCATTTTCTTTATTTCTATGTGAACTATGGTCTCATTACCACCATGTTCAAGTCAAGCAAATGAGCACACAGTCAAAACTGTACTTACGATTCCTTGGTTTGTTTTTCCAGCTAAGTTGGTCTCGTTTTGTTTTACAATGCTCCTACATAAATATAAAATTGCCTGCTTGGGTATTTATGAAGCACCTCCAAAGGCAAATTCATATTTTCCCCCTAAACCTATTCCTATTACAAATAACATCACTATCACCATGATTGCCACTCCCCTTAACCATCAAAACTTCAGAGATATACTATTGTTTCCATCCCCAAGTAGATACTTCACCCAGAGTCATACAGACAGAGTGGTATAGAGCCCAGATCTGAACACATTCCCGGTTGTCGGCCCATCGCGTTCCTCAGTTAATGACTTTAGCACTCACTGAGTTATTTAAATCAAAATTGTGGTGTCACAATTTATATTTCCATTGACTTTACCCATCCCCTCTATAACTAATGTGGCTACATGCTCTATCACTTTCCTAAATTCCTCTGGAATCCATTTACTTCTGTCTACCCCCACTGTTACAACTCTACACTAAACCACCATCAACTCCTACCTAGGCAGTTACTGTAATAGTCCCCCAGGTAGAACTTGTTCCAAGGTATCATAAACAAAAAGACCATGAAAGCAATGAAATTGTGTGGCAGTAATTGGTCAAGAGGTGGTCATCCAATCTAGAACCCCCACTGTTACAACTCTACACTAAACCACCATCAACTCCTACCTAGGCAGTTACTGTAATAGTCCCCCAGGTAGAACTTGTTCCAAGGTATCATAAACAAAAAGACCATGAAAGCAATGAAATTGTGTGGCAGTTATTGGTCAAGAGGTGGTCATCCAATCTAGAAGATGTATATTTTTAAAAATTAGACTATCACTGTGAACAATTTCAAAACACTTTCTCAAGTCCCAAGTAGCTCCATGAGCCACCAATGGCCAAGCTAACCTAAACTCATTCTTAAAATGGCAGCTTCTTCAGGGAATCATTCTTCAGGGAATCATTCTCTGATCCTCAGAATAGGTTGGACTTTTACAGCAGCCAATACATTTTATAATACCACTGTAACTTCATGATTGATGTCTGCCTCCTTAGATTGAAAGCTTTATAAGGGCAGGGACTGAAATATTTGCCTTTTCTTTAATGGTCTCATTACCTAGTAGAGTGTCTGGCAAATCATAAGTTTTCAAATACTTGTAGGATAAATAGATTTTTTTTATAATTAGAATAGCTTCTGAAGATAATATGTATCATGTAGAAATTTCAGACTATCTAGAAAGAGTAAGGAAGTAAAATAAATTCCTTTCCATTTTTTTCTTCAAATTGTGATTGATTCATATTTATTTTTTCCTGTTGAGAACCATATCGGTGTGAAGTGGTATTAAACAATATGTATGTGGTTGAAAATCCATGGGATTTTCCCTTCATTAGGCAACAAATATGCTTAAATTCTGGAAAAGAACACAACACTGATCTTTCTTTCCCTCATTCGTTTATGCCACATTGAGCTTTTCAAAATCAGGTCCTAATTTGACTTGGATTGTTTAAGGCACATCCCCTAAATGTTGGCTCTTCCAAACTCAACTCTTCTCCCACATTCCTTCCCATCCTCTTCATACCTTGTTAGACAGTGAAATCAGCTGCACTATATAAAACTGAGGACTCAATTATTTGTGCTTAGCAAAAATAAAATTAAATACCACAAGATAATGAGAACAAAAGAAAAAAAAATAATGTGGGAGAATCAAACTGCCATTTTCTTAACTTGCTTAAGTTAAGGGACATATACCTTCTGTACCCTTGGCCATTCTCAGTTTTTACCTTACTTGCTTTTCATAGTGAGACAATCTTGTTTAGTGCATGGTAAATTTCGGGGTATATATGCGATTGTTACCATATGACCTAACCTTGGAATCTATCTTTTAAGTAACATTCTATACCATTTCATACTGTGCTTTTCCCTGTTTGCTTTTCCTCATGGTGTTACTTAAGGATGGCCTATCCTTCTTTCCATGTACTACCTATTCATTCCTCAAAGCCAGCCCAAATACCACTTCCTCAGTGAAATCATCTTTGTGTCCCTGATCAGAATTGAAAATTCCAATTCCCCCCTGCAAAAAAACTGTATCTCTGTTGACTACTTCTGGTCTGTGGGTAGACTTCTTGTCCAATGTCAGAACTGGAATGCAAGCTCCTAGGGGCAGGGGTATGCATTTTTATTAGCCTTGAGCCTGAGTAAGTTTTGATAATTTATACTTGGTTAAACAAACAAACAAACAAAAGACAAAAAACAGAACCTCATGAAATTTTCTTTGATCCATAACCTATTAAAACATCTGTGATGTAAATTCTAAGTTATAATGTTCTGTTCTATGCTTACTTCAAAGTCCATCCCTCAATGGATTATTTGTTTAATATATTCAAGTTGTATTCTGAGAAACAATAGTGAACCTTAAGCTAGAGTTTAAAACTTTCTGACGTTCTAAACTTCCACAGTCTTAAGCAGAGCATAATTATTACGATGTTAAAATGACAATTATATATAAAAGGACAATTTAGATGCATCACAAGAAACAAACTGTAGCTATTTTCTGTTTGGTTCCTTGATAAATTACCTTTGTATACTGTTTAGTAGTCACCACCACCTGTCACTTAAATTTTTCATACCATCTGTCACTAGTGCATGACAGGGCAAAACTGATTCACACCTCTCATTGTTGGTCAGATGTGATGAGCTCTGTGCAAATAACTGTTAGCAGAAAGCAATGCTTTGACTTCCATGCCCCACTTTGTCACAGAAAGAATCTTATCGTTAAGTCAAACAATTCATACCATGAATCTCTCATCCTGTATCTAAAATAGAGCCACATTTCATTAATTTGTTTTTTAACTTCTATTATGGAAAGTTTCAAATACACACATGAGGGGAAAGAAAACAGTATAATGACTTCACCACCTCAATACATCCTCATCAGCAGAACAGTCATCAATTCTTGATCAGCGTGTTTTTGTCTATCTCTCTCCCATGCCTACCTTGGATTATTTTGAAACTAATCCACGACACCATACTATTTAGCCTATAAATATTTCAAACTCTTTTTAAAAAACCTAATCACAATGCCACATCACACCTGTTAACAATAATTCACATTCGCCTGTTGAGCCCATTTTGGTCTTGCTGTAGGAATGGATTGCACTGAATATTTCACTATAAACAGCTCAGAAGTTATTGAAAAACTACTCACGCTGATCAATTATTATATTGCTACTTCTAGGGCAAGGAAAAATACCTCATTCCCTAATTGCTACTTAATATTTAATTCAGTTTTGGATTGGGGTTGGACATTATGTTCTTTATGCACATATAAGGCAAAGAACAAAGTCACTGGCGCTCACACTGCCATATCAAGCTTGACAGCCATTGTTCTTTTCCAGTCTTGCCTAGGGTCACAAGCCCAGATAATTTCATGCTGGATTTCAACTGTACATTTCAACAATTGGTTTTAAACACCGCAACTGTTCATTTTACAGTCTCACATCTCCCCGAATAAATTTCCTATGAATATTGGTATTAAAGAATCCAAAAGAGGTAGTTCCTTTTAAAAAACTAAATGCCACATATTTTCAAAAGGTCACTGTAGAATTTTTTCCTTACACAGTAGAGAAAAAGGACATTAATGAGATGAAGTGTCTTTTGTGAGCCTAATATTGAATTTTCCATTGTTGGTACTCAGTCACTCCTGGGAGGCTCTTAATTGAATCCATCTAAAAAGGTTTTCATTGTGTTTTTCCTCAGACTGTCTTATGTCGTAGATGCATTTATAGTGAGTACAGCCCTAATGGAAGATGCTGTCATCCCATTACTCAGTCTGGTTTCTGTCACAATTGCTCTTGCCTCTTCAGAGGCTGGCATGCTATCAGGTCAAGAAAAGGTCAAGGTAGGCAGACACAGGAAGCAATTTTTCTTCAAAGGAACAGCAAAACTGTGATGGAAAGACAGAGATGAAATAGCCACCAACTAATCACCTTAGCACAAATTCTAGACTAATTTGCCCAAGCATAGACTCAGATCCACGTATTTACCCAACAAGGACCAGAGGCAAGGTAGCATAAGAGAATTCTGTGACGGTTCCTCAGGGCAGGCAGGGTGAGAGTAAAGGAGCTTAAGGGGTGGGTCACACACTAGTGACATAGCCTTCATGTTGACACCTGCATGCTAGGGTTGTCTTTACACATAAATCATCTCAATCTGAAAACCTGAAAGGAAAATGCTGGCTATCAGGAGATAATTGCCTCTGACAAATGCTGCCGCTGAATTACCTGTAAATTTCCCTGGTCTATTTCAAATAATCAAGACTTTTTTTTTTTCTAAAGCCTGCCTGCGCCTGAGAATGTCTTTATCCTCAAACATGAGCCATCATTTTCAAACGAGCCAGAAACAGTGCTATATGATGCTTTAAACCTCTCAGGGTACTTTTTTACGTGCATTTTCATTTGATACACACACAAACTCTACCAAGGAAGGCTTTACTACACTTGCTTAGAGTAGAGATAGCAAAAATGGGAAGAAGAGTGGTTATTTGATCAAGTTCCCTAAGAGTAAAGTAGTATCAAAATGAAAATTTGAACAGGGTTCTTAATTTCCAGTTTGATATTATTTCCACATTATTTCATTTAAGAGGCTATTTTAAAAAACAATCAGCCTCCAGACTATTGGGAAATAGCTTTCTTTCCAATACCTTTGGCTTATGTGAGTTCAATAACATTATAGGTATATATACATTCTATATGCTTGTCATTATACATACATTCGGTACCTTTGTCATTATTCTGTGACATTTGTCATTATTCTGTGACATTCTATATATACATTTAATACATTTGTCATTATTTGATTCAATTGAGTTTTAGTAATTGAAAAAATAGGTTAAAGAGGACAGTATTTAAAATAACACATGCACCTTAAAGATACATAAATATATACACTTTCATTCATCAGTTTTTTTGATATAGTGTCAAGGTTTTTCCTTTTGAATATGGGTTCTCTGGTTGACCTTTCTTGCATACACCAATCTTGAAATGCAGAGTCTACAATTTCCACCTTGGGCTTCTTTAAAGTGGGGCAAAAGCTTAAAGCCATTTGGAAGAAATCTGAGTGTAGAAGCCTTCTGGAGTTTTATGATTTTTCTCCAAGTTTTTATGGTTGTCTCATCTACATTTAATTTTTTAGATACTTTTTAGTTTTTATTTCATTTTTACTGTATAAGAAGAAGCCATTTTGGTTTTACACTTGTATGTTAGTGTGTTATTTAATATTTTACTATATGGAACAATAAATCCAGACATATAACTGATGTAAAGGGTTTGCAACAATCATTTGACTCCTGGGGGGCATGTGACCACTGGGAGAGATCTCAGGCATCCCACAGGGTGGTGGGTACATCACAAGCTGTCAAGTATCAGGGGTATGCTCAATTGGGGAAAAGGAGAGTGTTCATTAGGGGACAGAAGCAGGTAAGTAGGAGATGGCTACGTTTAGTTTCTGTTTTGACTTTTTCTGAGAAGCAGCATTAGCTTGGTAGAAAGAACATTTATCAAGAAGAAGACTATCAGAGCTCTAGCTCTGAGTCTGAGAGACTTTGGGAAGTTAACTGTATCTGGGACTCAGTTTTCTCATTAGAAAATTAAGAGAATGGACTAGATAGAGGTTTCTTGGAGCACTGGAAATGAAAAAGACTGCTTGGGCTCGGCAGATTGGAAAACCATGCCTTGATTGATTGGCGATTTCTGCTGAAACTAATAACTAGCTAAGTGGAAACTCTAGCTAAACCAAAGTTTGCCTTTCCTCATTTGTAGGGAGAAAAACTCTCAAGTTTTCTATAAACCTTTGTGATTTACTAAAATGAAAATTAAAGGAAAATATATGGCAATTGTTGCTCGTGCTCAATTTGTGAGTTTGTTTTTATCCTAGGCATGTGTATTGGAGGTTATCATTTTCTGTAGTCTATGTATGATAAAGCCATTTTGTGCTAGGAACATCATTCAGAATTGGAATGATGGCATTTTAAATATAATCATATCTCATAGTGTTCTACAAAGAACATCAATATTGTGAGGTCTTCATCTTGTAAATAATTTTGAGAACCACTGGTTTAGAATAGTGGTTCTCAACTGGGGCCAATTTTGCCCCCAGGAAACATCTGGCAATGTCTGGAGATTTTTTTGATTTTTATAACTAGTGTGTATGTGTGTTACTAGCATCTAGTGGGTAGAGGCCAAGGATGCTGCTAAATATCCCATGTTAAACAGGATAATTCCACAACAAAGAATTATTGGGTCCGCGTGCTAACAGTGCTAAAGGTGAGAGACTCTGTTTCAGAGTTATGTTTATGAATAACATGAACACACTGATGGTACACCCTCAAGTGAATGTCTTAAAACGGTTCTGATGAATTTTTAGTACCTACTTCCAGATTTATTTTCAGAAAGCAACAGGAAAATAAAAAAAAAATACCTCACAGAATTTTAATATACATCTACATCTCCAATTTTTTTTTAAATTCCTTCCCCATTCAGTTTTTGAGAATCATCTGGCTGAAAAAAGCACCTAAATTATTAGGGTACAATGCCGACCTTCAGTTTATTGGTCAGCTCAAGTCATCAGCTAAGGTGCTCCAAGTGTCTTCTGGTTTCCATGGCAAATCATCTCCATGCTTATAAAGGCAGTTTTCTCATCTCTGACTGTGTTGTCATCATGTGGGTGGGTGGAGGCAGCATGACTGTGACCTTTGTCTGTATTCCCGACAGTCCCCAGACACCATGTACAGCATATTGCAGGGGGTCGACGCATTCCTACCATATGTGGGGTGATGGTAAGCTATCAGTGGGAAATCAATTTACTTAGCCCTCCTATACCTCCTTTCCTTTCCTTCTGAGCTATGTCAGCCTAGAAAAATGATTCAAGTGCTGCTGATGAAAAGGTCTCACTAGCATTTCGTATTCTGCACTCAGAAACCACTTCAGTCCATGGGTCACACTCTTGGAGGCCTGGAGCAGGGTAGTTGTAAATGCT
This sequence comes from Aselliscus stoliczkanus, assembly GCA_033961575.1. Classification (NCBI taxonomy): domain Eukaryota; kingdom Metazoa; phylum Chordata; class Mammalia; order Chiroptera; family Hipposideridae; genus Aselliscus; species Aselliscus stoliczkanus. The sequence goes on along the minus strand of CM066731.1, from coordinate 120,265,606 downwards.
TCCCATTCAACCTGAACAGAAGAAACAGATGAGGGTGTCCCCCCACCCCCGATGCACCTCAGGAGCAAAGTGGTCTTGTATAAACTTTTAGGAAGCAGAAATGACTTAGGTGGGTACAATAGTTTATAGGCGAAATCTACCATAACCTCAGTTGAATTAGTTATTGACTTTATATACTTTTTGGGGAGGTAGTGGAGAGGGAATGGAGGAGGAGATTGTTATAAGCATTAGAATGACCTTAAGTTGTAGTAACACTGACAGCTGTGAATGGGCCAGGGACAGAGCTCAATAGTCCGATGTTGTGTGAATAATCTAAGCCCCATACTGTTCAATTGAGGAGGGGTGAGACATAAAGGACAGCCTTGTCAACCTAAAAAACGCACACAGTAAAGTGCTAGTCCGAGCACAGTGAAAGTATTTAAATACCTTGATTTGTGGTTGACCGATCTTTAATTTTTTAACTCATAGGCCCAATTTTTATTTTTTAAAGATTGTTCCACTTGATGCTCAAGGAGCTGAAATTCTCTGGCATCATTTGCCAGGATACTGATTATGTATAAGTGGGAGAAATTTTTTTTTTTTTTTTGTCAACAATAAATGTCTTGCACTGTGAAAATAGCAGCTTGACTCCCACATTCATTTAGCAGCAGGAGGCATGAAATGAATCGGCCCTTTTGAATTATTCCTGAAATGTGTTGCAGATACATATAGATAGATCACTAAATATAAGCCTAATTGCTTTTTCCTTTTGTTTTTGTTCCATTGCTAAGCGACTTTTAAAACCAAACTGTTTATGTAGGATTTATCATCACTGTTCTTCAGAATAAAATTAGGTTGAAAGCAACGCAATGTATGTTCCCAAAATACAATCTGGTGAACCTTCTTGACTACTGAAACTTGTAACTGATAGATTGCCAAAACGCTGCCATTTTGATGTGTGTCTTTTGTTCCTGAAGGATTTATTCATTTGAATGGTTCTGTATGAGCTTCCTGTTTACAGTGGCATAAATTATACCAGGGAGGTGTGCTTATCAGATCTCCCTTCAAGAAAGAAGTCACCATTCAGATGTAAGGGATGCAGCTGGGTGGCAGGCTACAGAGGCAGTGCCTTCAGGATCTGCCCCAGTGTTAGAGATGCTGAGGCCTGGGCCAAACATGCCATAATAATTGGGACTGCCCATTTCTGTCCAATCCAGGACTCCTCTAACAAGCAATCATTACTCTAGCGGTCTCTGTTGGGCTGGCCAAGACAGTAAGATCTACATCACTGTCTGAAGGTCTGCCTGACACACTCCTCCTTCTTTCCCTCCATCTTTGAACATTGTTAAACCTCTGACACTCCTAACTCCATCTCAGCATCTGCTTCTCAGGGGACCCAACTGATACACATCATTTAGATGTTGCTATCAAAATGGGAGGAGTAAAATATTATATGCTGCACTTTGAGCCAATGGCCAGTGAGCTGCAAACTCTTCCTGGGGAACCTGGCAACCAATACTAAAATCCCCATTGTCTCTGGGGCCCCAAACCATTAACCATGACTCTGCTGGGACCCTGAGGGTTAATGAAGCACATGGCTAGTGAGAATCCCAAAAGAGGATTGGCTTTATTCTGTCAGGCAATGTAGAAGTTGGCTAGAAAAAGGCTTTCATCTGAACAGCAGGATGGGCTGCCTTGAAAGATATTAACCGATGTTTCCCCATGAGATTTTGGAGATTAAGCTAATTAAAAGAAAAGCATACTCAATGTAAACTCACTAATATAAACAAATTGGTTATTTTCGAATTACGTTTTTCAGTTGTTCTGTCTCCATGAACAGGCAAAGCATGCATCTCTTGCATCTGGGTGAAAGTATTTCCCTACTCCAAGGACTTCTCTGCCTGCAGAGGAGGGAACAGCATCTATTAAACCCTTCCCAATAGGAGGAGAAGGGAAGAACCCTGGATCCCTCTGTGAGAAAGAACGTGAAAACGCAAGCTAAACTCAGAAAGAAAAATAAAAAAAATAAAATGAAACCATGAAGAAAATATAAAACCTCCAAATACTGGGTTCCTTCCTTTTACCTGGTCCACCCTGGGAATCTCTAAACTTCTTCCACAGGTTGAATCCCATGGCCAATGTCAACAGAGTCCCTGATCCCACACAGGCTGCCTTTATCCCCTGGGCTGGAGGTGGCCCATTAATGCTGCGACAATCCCATCCTGCTTAACCACCCCCCTTCCGTTGCTTTTTTCCTTTTGGGTTACACTGACTGGATGTAGAAAATCAGAGAAACATTATACCCACTTTAAGTTCTGAGGACAGGAGATCCTCCCAATCAAAGGGACATTGCCACCAAGAAAAAACCATTTAAAGTGAATTCACTTAAAGTAGACTATAAATTTCCTTTCTAAGAATAAAAAAGTCAATCAAGACTTTTGAGAAATAAAATTCAGAAAAATGAATTAATTTTATCTTCCATTAAACCAAATTTAGGTTATAATGGCAACTATGTTCTAATACTGAGAACAAATGAAAAATGAATGAAGTGTTGATTGGGAGAATTATAGAACTGTCCTCAAAATTGAGAGGTATAGTATATGACAATTTTAAGGAACCTGCAAGAATCTTTGAGGGCTTCAACATTTTCCTAAGGATCCTTCACAATTCCTTGAAATTCATATCTTCGTTTTTGAAGTACCTATCATGTCACCATCTTTGTTGATGTTCCGTTTTTCAATTATTAAAAGGTTTGCTAATTCCTCCTTTGGCAACGGCTTTGGTATGTTTTGAACAGAGGTCCAGTCTTTCATTGGCCTCATAAAATCTTGCATATTGTGCCTCGTGTACAATTTCATTTTGTAACTGACTTACGCTGTTTTGACACTTTTCTTTCATCTCATTAGACAGGTGTGGAAGGCAATAATGGCAGAAGAGATGAATATTTGAGAAGGCACTAATCTGTCAAGTGGTTAATTCATGACTAAATGCTTTCTTGGAATGATGAACTCTTTCTTTTATAATCCCCTAATTGTTGGAAGCCAGTTAATGAAATCCCAGGGAGCCAGGACCTTCGGTACTTAACTTCAATTGGCCCTTGAAGCTGCTGCACATTCTTTCAGACCTAAGATATTAAACTGGAAACTTTGACCAATAAGAAATTTGAGGTCTAGGGCCGGCCGAGTGGCGTGGTGGTTAAGCGCTGGCTTGGGAAGCCAGCGGCCCCAGTTCGGTCCCACATGTGAGGGCCAGTGACACTGCCCTCAAAAAAAAAAAAAAAAAGAAATTTGAGGTCTAGAGATAATGAGCCATCCCCAAATCAGTGGCAGAGCCTATGTTAGCCTACTCCGTGGTTTTATTTTTCAGACCACACTGCCTTACTGATCCCCTGTGCACAGAGAACACTAGGAAAGAAAACAGAAGATGTATTTCTATTCTTTTTTTTTTTAAAATTGGGGAATTGGGGGAGGGGAATTGGGGAGGGGGAGGGGGACCAGGCAAGTTGTTGTTTTTCAGTTTTCATTGTGGAGAGTGCCAGTCGCCAACCTGCTGCCTGTCGGCAGCTTGTGGCCTCTAAGCTCAAGATGCTGTGTTCAATCTTAATTGCGGGTGGACATAGCCACCATCCCATGCGGGAGTTGAACCAGCAGCCTCGTGGTTAAGAGTGCACGCTCTATCCACTGAGCCATCCGGGTGGCAGCTCAGCTCAAGGTGCCGAGTTTAGTCTTAGTTGCGGGTGGGTATAGCCATCGTCCCATGAGGGAGTCAAATCAGCAGCCTTGTTGTGAAGAGCGCAGGCTCTATCAACTGAGCCATCCAGGGGGCAGCTCGGCTCAAGGTGCCAAGTTCAGTCTTAGTTGTGGGCAGGTGTAGCCCACCATGGAACAGGCAGTCATATTGTTAGGAGCCCATGCTCTCACCATCTGAGCCATCCTGCCACCTGTTGGCAGCTCAGTGGCATCTCAGCTCAGGCACATGTGGGACTCGAACTGGCGGCCCTGTTGCTCAGAGCACTCGCTCTTAAGCTAACTCTTAACCAACTAAGCTACTCAGCAGGCCCTGTATTTCTATTCTTGACTGTAATGAAAACTCACTGTAGCCCTGGGCAAGTCACTTAACTTTTCTAGGTTTCAGTTTTCTCTGAGGTCTTGTACAATAGGAAATAGTTACAGTTACTGGTTTGGGGCCCCAAGTACATCAGGAAAATTTTGCTAATTCCCACTCTGAGAGCAGATACACCAATTTGGACAGTCACAACATAATACATGAACTGAATCATTGGTATTAAGTCAAGGTCCCCAGGAAGTGACTGAAGTTCACTGACCATTGGCTGTTCTCATTCCCCAGATCCCCTCGCCCAAATCCCAATGGAATTCCCACATCTTGTTATGTATGACCATGGTTTTCTTGTTAAGAAAACTACAGACCATCAGATAGGCATTTCTATCATGTGTGCTTTCCCCTCCATCCCAGTCTTTCATTCTCCCCTTTTCCTTGCCTCATGCTTCAGAAGAAAAAGCTACCCCTTTAGAAGGCTGTCCTTTCACTTGGCCATTAATCCTCTGGGGTTTTGCTTGCTCGGTGTCCTGTTCTTTCACCACCATCAGTATCATCACTCTCTTCTTTTACACAGACTCAAGGAATCATGGGTGCCTGAGAAGTCACTAAGTGGGATGCCTGCCTCCCTTTCTTCACTTCTCTCAGAAGCAGGAGTCACTGCTTTAATTTATGGGTACCTTACAACACCTACAAGTACTCTTTCTCCTCTGTTTCTAAAAGGAAGCACAGATGTCCAGTATCCTATAAAAAACCTTTATTTGATACAGTAATCAATCTTATAATCATCTTAATTCTTTCCTTCTACACATTGCAAACTTTTAAAACAAGTTGTCTGTGTCCACTGTCTCTTCTTGCTAACCACCCACTTGTCCCCGACTCAATCCCTTGCAGGGATCACTCTACAAAAATTTCTCATTGGAAGATCACCTAATCCACTTCTCATTGTAAAATCATAGAATCAAGAAATTTTAGAGCTAAAAGATATCTTTGATTTTTATTCCAATTCTCTCATTTTACAGATGAAGAAGAACACATGTACAATTTTACATGACCAGTGGTCTCATTTGTCTCGATTTCCTATGTAGTATTTGGTATTATGGACTCTTTTCTGAACATTGATTAAAACATACAAACTATTGTTGATGTTTTTTGTTTTCAGATTAGTTCAAAAACAAGGCCTGAGAAACGTTCCTGAGGACAAACTACATCCGTCATGAGACAAGATGACTATCACATGTGCATGTTTGCATTCTTGGGCCAGAACCCTGTCACTCCCTATCTGCCCCTCCACCATTACCATGTTTCAATTTACTTTCAAATTGTTTTCGTAATCATCAAAGGCTTTTGTTATTGTTGGAAGAATTCAATATAAATGTACTTAGTCTTTTTCCTGTGCTGAAGTTAAGCTGATTATACCTTAGAAAAAATAATTTTATATATTGCGATTCAACTATTAGACTTTACTTGGTTAAATGACAACCTCAGTGACTCACATACCTTACTGGCAAATGTTTTTCTCCCTTCTCCAAGAGGAAAATGCATCATTTTTACTGCCAAGAAGTTCTCAGATGTAGAAACAGTAAGGAGCAGCAAGTGGTTACTGCACACTAGAATGGGGACAGGGTGTTAATTTGAAGAAGAAAAACTATCTTTCTCCCTCTTTGCTTGGGGAAAACAGTCTGGATTTGCTCCCAAGTGGTTTAGAAATATACTGTCTATTTTTCAAGGTTCTCAAGATACTGGCCCAGGGAAGCATCTCTTGAGCCTGGTTAGAAATGATGGTGTGCATGTTTTAGACCTGTTTGTAGCACTTCCAGGTACAAAAAAGTGTCAGCCAAATTGCAGTTTTAATGGAACTGTTAGGTTTTCATGTAAATGTAATGGAATTGCCTTATCTGAAATCTCAAAGCCATTAAGGCCAATTTATGTGGAAAATACATCATTTAACTTTATTCCTTTTATTTCTTTTGCAGCAGGCAGAAATCAATACTCATTACTTTTTAATTACTAAGAAGAAAAGCCCCATGAACTCATAGAAGTAGCTCCTTGGATTATTTATTTGATGTTGATAAGAATAAGCAAAGTTTCAATACATGACATACATAAAACATATAAATATCTATAACATATATTTACTTAAGATATAGATATTTATATATCATAAATAAGACATATAAATATATTATATATCTTATTATATTAGAAAATAAGATATTATATATTAGAAAATACGATATTTATATATGATAAATATCTATAAAATATCTGTCTCATGTATATACAATGGAGCACCACTTTATTTCACCTTTTTTTTTTGTAAAAAAAATAGGACAGAAGATAAAAATAAGCAACGATCCTAGTTACACATGTAGTTATTTTCAGAATAGGCAAGCTTTTATCATCTTCCACAAACCTTTGAAGAATGGGTAGAAATCAAGCTTAAAAAAAAAAGAACAGTCACAAGTCAGTATGTTCACCCAGTGTGGACCACCAAAGTTCAATCCCCTATACTCCATGCCTGAAAGAGTTTGTCCCAAACACCAGCTGTGAGGAACAGCATGCTGGGGGGACAAATTATGGTCAGGGAATTAGGATATGTGGCTCAAGAAAAGAGGGAATTTAAATAAGCATTATTTTGGCATTTAGGATATTCCTCCCTGATTTAGGGAGAAAGAAAATAATGAGGATGGTATTCTATTATAGTGAAATAAGTAAACGAACTGCCTGCTTGGGGAGAACACCTTTATGAAAGTGAGTTCCAAATTAAGACCTAGAATAAGTCATAGAGATCTACTGCAAGATAAAGCAGCAAGCTTACAGTGTCCCAGGTATTGTCACGGTACTGGGAATTCAGAGGGAGAATAAGGCATGGTCCCAGCCCTGTGGCAACACACACTCTTGAGTGGAGAAGGGAGACAAGGAAATGAATGATTATCAAATAATAGCACCAGAATTGCTTCGGGGAAATGCCACGTGGTTGCTACTGAGAGTAGGGCACTCAAACATCTAATTAAATTTTTGAATGAGGTGAGGGGACACAATCTGAAATAAATGCAATCATATGGCTAGGAAAAGAAAAAGGGGCACAGACTCCATGAATAATTCACTACTGAGAGAAGCATTCCTGCCCTCCTTCTGTACTTCATCACGGCAGCGATAACCTATTTCGTGAAGCACCTGACTTATTTCTGAAAGATGTTGGAGACTTAATGTGGAGGAAAGGGTTGACCCTTTTTAATAAAGTGCTGACTTTGCAAATTGTGCTCCTAATATAATGAAGTATTCTGGGAAAGGGGGATCATTTAAGAGACTTATACACATAGAAAAATTCCTTTAGTGCTCCTCGTTAGCTCCTGAATTGACCGACTGGAATGTGTACACACGGTACTTTAATTGATCAACTAAAAGTATTCATCACATTATCAAGGTCTTTGCCCTTCAGTAGCAGACAAGAGATAAAACATTCTTATATATGTCTGGATAAGAACAAGGACAGCTGTCAGACTAAAATCTTGATTAATGGAAGTACCCTAGTTAACATAATGATAAACAGAAAATTTTCCTTATTTTGTTTTCTTCATTGATTATTAGTTAAAAAGCATAATAAAAAGTCACTGAAAAGTATTTCACTATTATTTGATCATAACCTTTTACTTCTTCAAGTTACTATCCTACGACCAACTGTGATTGCAGAGGATAGCAGGTGAGAAGATAGCAGACCAGGCTGGAGCACCAGTAACCCAGGGCACTCCCTGGAGGCTATGTGGGAAGCAATCCCAAATATTTACTTATTTGGTTAGCATACACTACTGGACAGTAAAATTACAGTTAACAGACGACTCTATTTCATTAAATAAATTTTTACTACATTTACATTTCAATTTAAACGACAATCTAAAAAGGTTAAGTGATTAAAATAGTACTTCTTTGTTTCTCAGAATGTAAAAAACGTTAAAGCTATTTCAGTCTAGCCATTCTGATATGCCACTAAAAAATGGAATGTATTCAGAACCATTTTTTCAAAAGGTTTTAAAATACAGAGGGTGTCAAAAAAATGTATACACATTTTAAGGAAAAAAAAACTGTATTAAAATTATAATACAATGAATGACATCAGCATTCATTTGATAACGCCATCTTTTGAGCGAGCGTCATACTACACATTGCTACGGTAATTCAATTCAACTTCGAAAAGCAATACATAGATAACATCTCTTAAAATGTGTACATTTTTTTTTGGCACCCCCAGTATATTTCTTACCCAAAGAACATATAAGTCAAAGATCACAATACAGTGCATTAGCAACCAAGAAATCAAATGAAATATTTATTTTTCTGACAATTCTAAAGCATGGGTTGGGATTGTGTGGAATACAAAGTAGTCTAAGACGGCAGTGTCTGTGAAAAATGGGTGTGGATTTATATGCTGTCCATTAAATAAAAAAAGAGAGCTAAAGTGAGTTGATGCAAGTTGCTCGGAGCGATGCAGAGTTTGCTACAAATGTGAAGTTGGACCCCTAACTTGACCCTGATGGAAGCCAGATGGTGGCTGGGAACAACTGTCCAGGGCCTCTGTACAGCATTAAAAATTACTATGTTGGAATGGTGTTCTGTGTTCTCTTGCTCGCTTTCTTGGGTCACCATGGATGGAGGAAAGGTGCTTTATTTCTTTCTCCTTCTCCTTCTCTTGGACAAGTGCTCCTGTCCTACACCGCTCTCGAACCTCTCCACAGCTTCCTCTCTCTGTGCCTCACTCACCAGGAGCCACTGTGCTCATCAATGTACTCGCCGTGCCCTCAACCAGGCTCTGACTCACAGTTTGCATTTTCAGTGTATCTACTTTTCTTTATATGTAGTTAATGCCAGTAGTTCCAATTCTTTGACATTCAGCACTTTAAGCATTTCTGTTCTATTACCTGCTGTAGACAAAGGCAGTGTTTATGAAACAACTGCACAATTCCGTTTCTATGAATTCTGTCTGAGCAAAATGATTCATGGGCTGGAATGCCCCTGCTTTTGAGAGCTACTGAGTCACTGCCAAGTTTGTCTTTGACTGGCCTGTCCTGTTATCAGAACAAAAGGTGCATTTGGGCGGCAAAGTCTCAGTCGTGATAGCACCAAACTGCATGGGAAATTCTGAAATTTTACTTCTTCATGTAACAAATATTTACTGATGGCTTTGCAGTGCTGTACGTTCCTGGGCTTGTGACCTAATCGACATCTACGTGTCCATTGTCAACACTGTGCCTGACGTATGGTAGTTCACAGGAAAGTGCATTGAAGAAATTTATAAAGAGATCTATGAAGTGGCTGATTTCCTACGAGGAATTTACAAAGTGTTTGCTCCCTTGTCCTGAAGTCATAAAAAGTTAAATAATACTAGCTAATAAGATATATCCCCACAAGGAATAGGATGACTGCAGGGATATGGTCCTTTCTCCTTGGCTACACTGCCATCCCAGAAGTGGCAGTCAAAGGCATGGATGAAGTTCTGACAATGAAAAACACAGCCAGGGTGCCTCCACTGACAGTGCCACAGGCTCTGCACACTGGGATTCTGCAGGGAGAGTTTCTGGGGCAGCTCGGGTGCTGGTCCAGACTGGGAAGGAGGTGATGGGAAGGTGCAAGCTGGTCCCAGGCTGAGCTCAGGACTACTGAAGAGGGGCTTAGCGTTGGCAGAGGGGCCAGCTGGCAGGAATCCCGGCACCGCAGTCAGGAAGGTGAGGATAATGGTGGCAGGGAGGACTAGCCTGATAGACAACTGGTCTATAATAAAGAGGTGATGCGGGTTCTTCATCTGTTATAGTCTTTCCCATAAAGCATCCCTTTCAAATAAGGGAGACCCTTGATCAAATATACAATTTTCAAATCTCTGGCCCTGGCATTAGACTTTATTACAATATGCAGATATTTTTCAAACAGATGAAATGGACATACTGATTTTTTTCCAGAGATGATATGTAAACACATTTCATAATACTTTGAGAAAATAATCTTTTTATTTTTTTCTCTTTCCCTTGCACATGATTCTCTGCAGTGATTGGGAGAAAGGGAAGAAACACTTAAGACATTAATTCTGTGTTAAAAGTGTTACCAGGATACTGAATTTTTTTGTTGACACAAGTCATAAAAGGAAAAGGCTTACTTGAGAGTCTAGGCTGCCTCCTCCCACCCACACACACATTATTAAGAATAGCTGCATATTTTTTGCTTATGGCAGACAGTACTTCTAGAGAGCATCCAAAGATTGAATTCATTTAATATATCACTCCCCCCCACTGCCCACTCATCAGACTAATTTTTAATGGCCCAGCCCAGGAGTTGGCAAACTTTTTCTGTCAAGATCCAGCTGGAAAATATTTTAGGATTAGAAGGTCATATACTTCATCCCAATTACTCAAGCCATTGTAGCAGAAAGCAGCCAAAGACAATATGTAACAGATGGGCAAGGTTGTGGTTCAATAAAACTTTATTTATAAAAACAGGTGATGGCTGATTTGTCCTACAGGCTGTAGTTTGTTGACTCCTGGCTTAACCCCTCAACCTTGAAACTATATTACAATTATTATGTTCACATGAAAAGAGGTAATACATCTCAATAGACATGATTTCCACACAATTCCACCTCACTTTTAAAGGCATGTATTAAATGTTAATACTAATACACATCAGTATAACTAAAAACATCCCAAAATACCTAAAAGCCAAAGAATTCAGGTTGCATCTTTTACCTTTCAAATATATTTAACACAGACCAGCACCAAGGAAAATTTCAGAGAAAATCTGTCAAGGCATTCTAGAGAAAGAAAAACAAAAAAATTGGTTCTCCAAATTTGTGAGCTCTGAGGCTGATCTTATTAAATATTCAGAAAAGCATGTAAGCCACACTACTTCAGTAAAAGATGTCCTAAAAAATAAATCAGGGAAGAAGATGATATTCCCATATGCATCTGGATGAATTTCAAATCTTATAATGGAAAATGGTAAAAGAATAGTCTAGGTTGCTCTATAATGTGTTTTTTTCCTTTTAATTGAAGGAGACCTTCAGAGAATACAAATCAGCAAATAATTCCCCTACTTTGCAGGATAGAGATCAATGGAGAGCAACATTCTGAGAAGTCACATGCTTCTGTCTGAATAGCAGCAAACGATTGAAGGTACATGTTTGATTAACTTTCCTGTAGCCCAGGGGTGAATGGGGATATGAATGGGAATATGGAAAGTCATAATTAGGCCATAGAAAGAGGCCTAATGATGGTATGCCCATTCTTAGCTGGATATTGGCTTGTGAGTCTGTGACTTGGAGGAAAGAAACAGGCTGGCATATACTTGCATTTTATGAAATTCTGTGAGATTCTGTGAACAGTAATGGTGGCTTAGGATAGGTGCGGTCCCTTAGGATTTGGGGGAATGAGGCAGCCTGGTTGGTGCATACCCAATGTTCCATGCTCACTAAGAACAGAAATGACGAAAACAAGATATTTTGTGTCTCATGATTGAAGACAGCATTTAAAAATTTTACTTCAAAATAATCCATGGTTATGGTTCCTTAACCTAGATTAACTGGAGGTTATAATATGTAATAAAAATTTCTGACTACTTGGCCATAATGGAAATTGCCATCTTTAACAATGCTATATTTAAAAATGCATACTACTTATAAAGTACTTTATAAAGAACACTACTACAAATAATATTTCGTTTGATCCTTAACAATTCTTGGTAATGTAGGTGGAACAGTTGCTGTTATTCTTATTTTCCTGAGGAGGACATAGATAAAGGAAGTCACACACACAGTCTTCAGACACACAGAGAGGGGCAGAACCATGACTCACAGCAAGCCAGCTTTCATTGACTGCAGCGTACTACTTCCTTTCAAAATCTTTGTGGATTTGTCTTTTTCATTACCAGATTCTAACGTAAGGCTGAAAGATGGTGATGCTTACAATACAGTATCTTGGCTGGGGAGAATGATAAGGACAATCATTTTAAAATGACTCTTTTTTATGTAACAACTACCAAAACTATTTCTCAACTTTATGGCCTCCTCGTTAGAGAAGATAGTATTGTGTTGTTGGAGGAACAACTGGAATTTAGTAAGTACGTGCAAAATTGAACGAAAAAGTGTCAGGAGCCCAGAGCCCAGAGAGACTGGGTAAACCATTGACTAAATGAATCCATTTTCTTTGTTTAATAAGGGAGAAATTGCACCTATCCAGTTCCCAGTGATTTAAGGAGTTCAACTAAGAAAACAGAGGAGAGACCATTTAGAATAAAGAGTACCCAATTCACTCAACAATTATTATTGAGTAGCTATTGTGATAGATGCTATACTGAGATTGAACACAATCTACGCTGTGCCAATTGAAATCACAGCTTCATAGAATATAGGAAAATTGTTAGGAACTTCAGGGATAAATGGACAGATAAACGGACTTGACAAAAGATAGATGCAGATCAATAAAAATGGTAACAGTTTACAATGATAGATAGGCTTACTCTCAAAACAGATCAAATCATTGACTGTCCAACTATAATACAAAGGCTAAAATATGTAGACTTTTGAGTAGATGCAGTCATGTGGAACACATACTCTATTTTGAAGATTTTTAGTATGCAATAAAATTGCAATCATCTCAACAATTTTTAATAGGGATTACATGTTAAAATATTATTTTATATATAGGGAGTTAAATCAACATTTAAATGGATGTCAGCATTTTACTTTTCTAATGTGGCTACTAGAAAACACAAAATGACTGTGAAGCCTGAATTATATTTCTATTGGATAGTGCTGTTCTAGAAGGGTGTATTATAACCAAAAGAGATATCTGGGCAGTGCATAATTCTGAAAAGGCTACTCATGTTTATGTTGTCTATGTGAGGCAAAAACACAAACCAAAGACACAACAGACAATGAACTAGGTGTTATTAAACACACTAATTACAAAAATTCTGATGGCTCACATGGGAACACGAGTATAGTCAGGAGGAACCTAGAAGGTACTGCTGGTGATTCCAAAGTACATGGATTGAAAACTGAAAGAAGTAGGGGGAACAGGGAATACTTTTCTTTCTTCTTCCAGATGAAGCACAGATATTTGAAGGAGAAATAAGTCTCTGAAATGCTTGTTAGAATGGAAATCCAATCTCCCTCCAGCACCTTGCCTCCAGTCGCCAGTGACTGTCACACACATACTCTGTCTAGTATAATGCTTTATGAGCTGACAGAGCTCCTTAGTACACCTCAACCAAAGTATTTAATATTAATATTAGTATATTATTTATCTCCAGTAAATGGTCACAAAATAACTAAACCTTTAGGGCCCCCAAATTATAAATCAGAATACTGAAAAAAAACATGTAGAGATTCAACTGCAAATGCTCCAAGGAAGCCCTACGTCTAACAGAATTTTCACTCAGTACTGGTTATACAGTAAGTACCCAATAAATTCACCAAATACATTAAAAATTATAGTATATTGGAAGGTAAGAAGAGTCCACACCAAAATAATATGGAAAAGGCAAAGACTGGAAGTTTTAGACTGAGCCTGAAGAGCTTTTTTACACCTTAGCTAGAGGGAAGGAGGAGAGATGCATCTGAATTTTAAACTACCCTTAAAGGGAAATAAATCAAAGTACTTGAGAGTGATGTTTATTTCTTTAAAACTCAGGTTCTCAGAAATCCTAAATAGGAAAAGCTTTCTATTATTCTTTTGAGAAATATTTCCTGGATTTCGCTTGAATTTCTTTTATTTAAATTCTTACCACTAGTTCTGCTAGTAATCTTGAAAGAGCCCCAATCCTGAAATAAATATAGACGTATTATATTCAAAATTACGTCAACATTTTCTATCTACAACCATGTAAAACTATAATAAGGTTTTATAAATGCCTGTTGCCAATACAGAGAGAGTGCTGCTGCTTGGAAAAGATTTTCATAATAAGGAAGTGACCGAAAAAGGGCTGTGAGCATCAAGGAGAAAGGGTGTGTGTGTGCGTGTGTGTGTGTGATTAATTTGTGTATATTTTGTGTATATTTTTCTGTTGGGGCTGAAATGCAAGGTATTGTTTTATTTCCCATTCAAATCAATTTCTCAAAATGGAAAAAAAAAATCTGCCATCAATGCTAGACTTTAAGTGATATGAAGAGCTAATTTTTTTTCTAGCCTTTCAGCAAATGATTAACGACTTCGGACCTATATTCCATAGAAAGGGTTGTCAAATTTGGTCAGAATCTGTCATTGTTTTCTTAGCTCTCAACAAAATAAAACACATGCAGACATTCAGGGAGCATAAAGAATTTTAGGGATTCGTTTTAGGTTATCCTTCCACCTGCTTTAGCTACATGTATAGCTGATAAGGAGAATTATATAGGATAGTGATTCTCAAACATTAATATGGAGCAGAATTATCAGGAATACTTATGAAAATGCGGATTGCCAGGCTCCACCTCCAGAGTCTGTGATTCAGTCAGTTTGGGGTGGGGCCTAATAAGCTGCATTTCTAACAAGCTCTCTGGTCATGTTGTTCCTGCCAGTCCCTGGTACAGGAGGGTCCCTGATAGACAGCTGGTTGCAACACCATGTTTCCTTTATTAATTCCAATTTTCATGGCTAAGGTTTTTGAATCAGACCCTAGGCTGAACCCTAAAATGGCCGACAGCTTTCTGGGGCTCCAGAACCTACATAAGCCAGACCCTTCTCTAACTATCCTGTGGAAAATATTAGCAAAGAGTGCAGCCCTCTTCTGGAAGAAGAGATCAAGCTGTTTCTCGAGTCCCTCCCTCACTTTCTTTAAACCTCTAAGTATTCAAAGTGAAGTTTAAAAGGAACATGGTTCATAAAGCCTGTCTGGAAGGAGCGGCTCTATCGGAAAGATGGGATACTCACCAGAGAGGAAATATGCCCAGTCGTGTGGTGATAAAAACCATGGCAAACATAACAAACAGGAGGTCACACATTTTCTGAAACTTGGCGTAATTTGCCATTTTGGCAGCCTATGAAAGGAAGGAATGTGACATATTAATTGAGTAAATTGATAAATGAAAACCTTATTTCAATACACATGAGTCTCCTATAAATTTTAAGTTACCAGATGCATAAAATTGCCTGCTACTTTGGAATGTCATGCATCATGCATCAGTATTTGTAAATTACCTATAAGTTGAGTGAAATACAGTATTAGCCATAAGTAGAACGACTGATGGTTACAGATTTAATAAAATATTCAGCAAACTGAAAAAATCAATTATATGGTTGACTTCAGGAAAACAGAAAAATAAGGAAATTCTTGCATTATAGAAGATATTAGCAAGTCAAAGACACCAAAACAGAAATTGGGGATAACAGGTCAAAATAGAAAGTGTTATATAATCCTTTAAACCTTTAATGAGTCCCAAACACTATGGCCACAAACTTTATACTGAATATATGGAGGCTTTCTGCATTTTTTTCTCCCTCTACTTAGATTTATAGGTTTTCTTTCAATAGGCATAAGGAGTATTCTGGGGAGACAGTTTCTTGGCTTATTCTTATAAATTTAGAAATGAGGAGGGTGTCAAGATCATCTTTTTCAATGAATCCATTTAGGTATAATTTTCAAACTCAATAATGTTCAAAGTGTCTGTGAGAAGTATGCTAATATTTATGATAGTAATTTAAGTGACTACTTTTTATATTAAAAATTAGTGTAGGGAGGAAGTCACATCCCTTTCTCTACCTCTACTTATTTTATGGATGAGTCTAAGTAAAAAGAGGTGACATTAAAAGCATAATTTTGCTTGATCACCTCTTTTTACATTTTCACCTAGAAATCACAAGTACCCACATACAGGGTTACAAATAGAAGGTGTCTTCTGAATTCATAACATTATTTCCTACTTCTTGGAAAATTAAATTAACTGAGTCAAATTTGAAAAGACTGTTGACAATATCCACAGAAACTATAATACTTGTATACTGAAGTAAAACACAAAGTTTTGAGAAAAAAATATATTCCTGAGGGGAAATAGCTATTAACTGAGTAGAAGCCAAGATGAGCTTTTAATTTCCTGAATACTTTCAGTATGATACCACAAATTGTATTAAGATAGAAAAAAAGCATCTTCTGCCTCCTTCTGGCTAGGTAACCACGTAGTTGTTCTTTTATATTCATTCACCAGTATTCAATAAAAACGCATTAAACATCAGTTATTTTTGGAAATGTCTAAGCCATACATCCCACTTCAAAGAGTTGACAGTCAACATATCCCATTATTTGGATATTCTTAAGCAGTATTTTACAATATCAAAGAGAACCCAGGTGACAAAGAACATTTGCTTTTAAGCCACATGACTAGGATTTCTGGATTATTTTTCTTTTCTAGATTAAAGTGGTACATGATGATTCAACCAACATTTTCTGAGTCATGACTGTACCAAGCATCATGCCAGCCATTTCCACAGAGGTTAAAGTTGGCAGACTGTACAGGACTGATTTCAAAACTGTAGAATACTGTATACATGTCTACTTTCAAGCATACTTAGGATTTAACCAAATGGCAATTGATTTTCAGAGGATTGCCCCTATACTAATTATATTTCTCCTTTAAGAAACATGTGGAAGAGAGACAGCCTAGCTTGAAGCACTTAAAAATCAAACTATCATCTGACTTTTCCTAGCCCATTAGGACTATTTTTCTGTTTTATAGCCTTATAGGGACCAGACCTTTTTAATAAAGTATTAATGTATTTCAAACCTTGACTGACTGCTTTTATAATAGATTCAATCAATTTTACGGCATGGGATTTCTGCTTAAATGCAATAATAGATCATTTTTTGAAGGCACCTCTATTCTATATTCACAGTGACAGTAAATGCTTCAAAGGGGCCGAACTGTGGGCCAACAGGAATAGAAAATCAGAAACAGATTCTAAGACCCGTTTCTACATGAAATTTGTACTCTGGTTTATTTTTGACCAGTTACATAAATTTTTTAGTATAAAGAATAAAAAAAACCAAAACACATTAATTACATAACATTACTAAGTGTCTCTTCACAGGGGCCATAATTAAGAGTGAATATCACATCAAAATTTTCCTTGAGATAGCATTTTTCTTTTTTCTTTCTTTTGCTACTTTAATAATTCTAAATGATAATTGTTTATATAGTTAAGCAAAGTACAACCAAAATATCCTCACTCTTTACACTTACTGCATAGAAAACAATTTTTACATATAATTTGCAATTTGTATACACTTTTCACTGTAAAAATAATAGGATAATGTGTATATTGGCTATAAAATCTATGACTACTAAATTGATTTCATCAGGAAGTACAACTCCTATTAATAACTAAACTGATTTATATAAACTTTCCGGATAAATCAGTGTGAAACTTATAACACCAGAAATAAAACTTGTTCAAGTAATAATTTTCCTAATGTAAAACATTCACTTGTTAAGTGTGGAATAATAAAGGTTTTCATTATTCTATCAATAAAGAATGCTAACATGATGGAACTTTTTTTATACAAAAATTTATATACTAAAGTCTCACTTTCACTAATTTCACTTACAAGAAAGACTACAGTTTCAAAGCGGTCATATATTATCGTCCCCAGCACACTCTAGCATAATATACAAGCGATGATCTCAGGAACTTCCTGAATTCTAGATTTTGTACTCTTAAAGATGAAGAAAACTTTTACCTCCAGAAGAGCATCAGCTGAATCGTGAAGACAGAGAACCAGGGTTCCTACTCGGGCCATATTGTTGACATATGAAAAGGTAATCAAGAAAATAGACACAAGATGATGCAGGAACATAATGCCAAAATCCTTGGGGAAAGAAAAAACACAGCCACATTAGGGCTTAGCACTATCAAAACATTCCCAATCATCTAGTCAACCATTCCACCAATACTTCCCGAGGCTCTCCATGGGCCGGGTAGTGGGAATACTAAAATGAGTAAAATATAATTCCTACCCTGAGTTCACCATATAATGAAAAAGACACACAGGGGACCAGTGATTGTAAAGAATGTAATAAACACCAGGACTAACACCAGAACATCAAGGGTATTTTGTACCAACCCAAGGAATTTGAAGCTATGGGACAAATTACCACAGGATTTCAAGCAAAGAAAGGCACACCCTTGCTTGGATGAGTACTTTAGGGAAACCTGCTGGGCAGTAGTGCAGGTTCAACTGGACCACTTCTCCTCCTGGAACATGCCCTTTGTGATACTCAAATAAGATTCCTAATATATGGGATTTTCTAATGGATTCTACACAAACAAGATCTGTCAACTGTTATTAGGAAAAACACTGGCAAAAATAATGGAAATTGGCTATCCTTAGTTAGGTCACCTTCAAGGGAGTTACTTCTTGGCCCACCTGGAAAGATCTTTCTCTGATACTGATTTATCTCTTGACCATCTGGACATGGTTTCTTGTGATATGCAATTTCTGTTGCTTTGAAATATAGTCTATCTTTTACTGGTGTTTTTTACTCTTATTTATTTTATAGTTCTCCCAGAATAAACTCCAACTTCTTAGGGACTTAAATGCCAGGATTGACTTTAATGGTGATCTATGTGAGAAAGAGGACTACTCCCTTATAAGTAATTTCTGTAGACTAAAAAAATTAGGCAAAATGGAAAGCATATTAAGAAACTGAGAGAGGAAGAAAGCAAGTGTGCACACACATACACCCTATTTATTTAGTAGCCATTGATGTCATACAGTTTAGAGTTTGAAAGGTCAACTTCAACAACTTTTAAATGGTTCTAAAACATTTAAACCATGGTCTTTGTTTAGATCCTGAAAGTAATTAATGATAATCCATAAGTAATGAAATATTGCTCCTATTAGATCCTTTTGCATTTATTTCATTGTAGAGTTCCCATATTGATAACTTGAACTGAAGAAGCTATGGATATTTCTACTATTTAAATTCCTGTGACACAGAACTTTTAAAAATGTCTTTTAATGTTTTATAATGTCAAGCTTTAAATGACAACGATGAAATAAAGTTAGATGTGTATGTTTAAAAGGAACAACAGGGCTGGCTGAGTGGCTCAGGGTTAAGAGCTCGCTCAAGAGTGCGAGCTGAGCTCTGAGCAACAGCAGTTCGATGCCCAGCCCGAGCTGAGCTGCCACTGAGCTGCCAACAGGTGGCAGGATGGCTGAGCTAACAAAAAACAAAAACAAAACAAACAAACAAAAAAACCCACAATGTTCAAATGGTTCTGTATATACTTTGGCGAACATGTCCAGAGGTTACTTTTCTGCCTTGGAAAGAGCCAAGCATTTACTGATAGCCATACATACTGATTTATTACTAAGATAAACAAAGTACAGTAAGTCCTCACCTAAGGTCATCAATAGATTCTGTGACTTAAAGCGAAATGACATGTAATGAAACCAATTTTAGCACAAGCTAATTGATGTAAACAAGAGTTAAGTTCCTATGGCATCTCATCATTATAATGAAATAATTTTGAAACCACAAAAAGATGTTATTCAAGGACCTGTTGTATTAGTCTCCTAACTCAGGTCAGATAATATTAAAAATGAAGTGCAACTATTTCTCTTATTTTCAATTGTCATAGTCTCCAACTTAGCCACGTCGCATTGATGGTGGATACCACTGTTGGAAGAATCATGTCTTGTCTCTCAGTTAATTCTATCTTCCCCCCATAGAACTGCAGATCTGAGTCTCACAAACTTCTGCCCCCTGTTCATCTCCCACGATGCTCCTTCCTCCAGAACCACATTCACATCTATTTCTTGGCTCAATGGCAGAGAGAAATGATGACCATGCTCTGAATTTAATGAGTGACTGTACAGAACTCCATTTACCAGTTTTACCTACTTCTGATTTTTTCTGATGTGTTGGTAGTAGCTAGGATTTTCCTAAATCATTAAAGCTGGGCAATGCCAAAATGCCTTAGGCACACAATAAAAATTGCTCTGATAATGTTTCTCCCTGGAAGATGAAATCTGTTCTCTCTGGGGCTGTTTTCCAAAATTTATTAGGTTCCAGTACCTACCAGACAATAGCTATTTCAAAACAATAGATCGATTAAAGTGGAGCTACCCTATCAATTGATACTTTAAACTGTTTACTAAGCATAATTAAATGAAAACATACAGTGGTTAATTCAACATTTTAATGAGTTTCTACCTGCCCAGGCTTAACACACAGGTTTGAAAGTCTAACCATCCAAGTACCCAACCAGAACAAATCTTTCTACATTTCCTGTTGTTCAGCCCTGAATGATAGCTCTTGATTCTTTGAAAGAGAACAACAGTTTTTCTCTATTTAATTTTAAATGAATAAATATAAATTGATCAGAATTTATACTTTAATCAATCCACTTATGGAGGATTAGGACCATTTTATAGTCAAGTTTCCTGATTTGGATCTGATATAAATGTCAATAAACAACACAAAGCCGTTGGCAATATAGCAAGGCTCCCCTAAAAACAAGAGCCTTATTTTTCAGACAAAGTTTGCTTTGTGAAGATGATTTCTGCATATAAATCCCCTGGTCCTAGAAAACATTTATTACTGAGGGACTCAGGGTTATGCCTATAGCAGAAGGCCAATTTGCATTATGCAGTCATATCTATATGAACATGAAAAAAGCATGAATAATGAATTTTGTCTATTACATTTCTGCTTCAGAAAGCATTACACACAATGAAATACCTTTAATAAATATCATGCAATCGTTATTTTACGTGTTACATTTCCTCATCCTGACACATTTTTTAAAGAAGATACTGTGTATCTGATCCAAACAACAGTTTTTAAACAAATTGTCAATTTGGACTTAATCAATGCAGGGTGGGAAACTTCCATCCTCGTTTTTGTTACCCCTTGACTGGTGCATATGTAAAAACATGCATGGCTGCAGGAACTTTAGCATTTTAGCATTTAGTGCTTTTTTAATATTAGGTAGAGAGATTGTGCATTTTTGTTGGCCCTCAGGCTGAAGACTGAATCCAAAAGCCCTTATTCAAAACAGACTGGCCTGGCCATATACTTCTGCGGTGTCCCCAACCTCCTGCCATTCTGACATATTGTTTCTGGACATATTCACACCGATCATCAAGGGCTCCTTCTATGTTTCTTGGCTAATATGTATCCTGATCTCAGCCTTCCTTCCAGTGGCTATATGATCAGAGACAGGTAAAAAATTAGGTGAGGTCTTGACTCAACCTCCAGTAGGATAAGTCTGAAATGAAAGAATTCAAAGAAGAGTCATCCACTTTTAATTCCAGAAGCTGGTAAGATTACCCTGTTTTTTTTTCTTATTACATTTCCAAATGACATTTAGAGAAGCTAGGACAGAGTCTGTTTGTCTGTTCTGTGTAGCTTCCCCATCAGAAATGCCGGAGTGCAGGTAAATTCCAGCTATCTGGGCTCCATTCCCAACAATCCAAATGAGAACTGTCATCCTTAATTCAGTTCTCCAGGAATTTTATGCACAATATATTAACACCAAAAAGCCAGAGGGATCATCCTTCCATTAAGACATGTTTTAGAAGAACATGTCTGATGTTCTGTATGATTAAACTCCCTTTGCAGTGATCAGGCACCAAAGAGTCTTTGAATTAATGCTCTGTCTTCAGGAGGCACCAGAAATTCATCTTGATGTACATGTTTTTATTAATGCAAAATTCATTTGTCAAAAAAAAAAAATCCCAAAAAACCTCGGAATGTGCAAGGCAAAGAAAAGACTCTTCTCTCTCAGATACAAATGGCATGTATTAGCTTTCCTGAACTTACTTTAATAAAATTAATAAATATAATTAATGAACTTATAATCTAATTCATACAAATAGAAATTGGGTAATTAGCACCAGATTACTCGTTTAACAGATTTTCAAACTCTCTGGGAAACAGAAACACAATGAACAGCATAATTTAAAGCTAATTTCATTTTATGGCAACTGTAGCAATAATAGAAATCTCTTTTTCCTGTTTTTTTTTTTTTTAAACATAGTTTTCTTATTTGAACTTTCAAGGTACACAGAAATGTGTATGACTTTTAGCAGAGTAAAATCCTTTATTTTTTTCCCCAGAAGTGAATGACAGTCTTTCTATCTCCTCACTGGGGATTTTGCAGCTGGGGTAAAGTTCCCAGAACGTTGGGGCATGGCAAGGCTGGGCCGGAAGTAGACTTCAAGTATGCATCTTGGTAGCAAGCAGGGGAGTGTGGCTCCATCTCCACTTCAGAACGAACATGGAGATGGAGATGGGAGGGAGTTCATGCAAAGCTTACTTATACCAAGTATAATCACAGTTAGAGATATTTTTCCCATTGAGGGAATATGACAATTATAGACTCTCAACCTTTGGCTATGGATAGCTAGCGTCTTAATTAACAGCATGACTATAGTACCTCTTGAAAAGAAACAAGAGACTAAAAAACTGTCTAGGTCTTTAGACAATGATTGAAATGAAAGTATATTCAGGGT
This sequence comes from Aselliscus stoliczkanus, assembly GCA_033961575.1. Lineage (NCBI taxonomy): Eukaryota > Metazoa > Chordata > Mammalia > Chiroptera > Hipposideridae > Aselliscus > Aselliscus stoliczkanus. The sequence goes on along the minus strand of CM066731.1, from coordinate 120,243,094 downwards.
GATACGCAGAAATCAATTGAGTCTGATTTGTCCCATATTAAGCAATTGGAAGAAAATTATACCTGTCTCTTTACCAGCACCTGATGTGAAAAGTTCTCATAATGTATGCAAGTGTAAACCTTTGAGTATCTGCCATCTCCCACAATTTACTTGGTTATTATACTTTTAACTGGCCTTGAATTTTAGCTCACTATAAAGAGAATTGGCTAAATGTGCCATTTAAAGAAAGGTATTTCAAATAATAAGGGTCTTCAAAAACTAAAATTCACTTTCATTCTCATGCATACGTGTAGTTTATGTATTCTAGGATAAATATGGTAAAATTTGCAAAGGGATGAAAAAGTATGATTTATTTGGGAAATTGTTTGTTCAATTATAAAGTGGTAGAGTCCTGGCAGGAATGATTCAATTATCCCTTCTCCAAAATGCAGTCCATGAACAAAACCTCACTCACACTAAATCTAGTCAAAGTTATTTCCACACATTTTCCCCAATATATTAGGTTTTTCCCCTTTTGGACTAAATATATACATATTTAGGTCCCGGAGGGGGATAACTGTCACAAACAAACATTCTAAAAATAGTAAGTGCCATTACTGGGTTAAAGGCTGTATATTTACTATTATTGCTACCATAATGTTTTTAACAATGCACTGATGTGATTTAAATATTTCTTTTAGCCATTCTCAAATCTGACATCCTCACTGTTCACCAAATATGCATGTCCAGGTTACTCTACGTTAGGGCAGAAAAAGGCACATTTTGGGCCCCAGGCCAAATCTGGCCCTCCATTTGTTTTTGTAAAGAAAGATTTATTGAAACACCACCGCATTCACTTGTTTAATTACTGTCTAGGGCGGTGTTCTTGCTGCAGTGGCAGAGTTGAGTCGTTGCAACAGAGATTATATGGCCCACACATTTAAGATATTTACTGTCCGGCCCTTCATGGAAATGTTTGATGGCCCCTGCCTTACAGCCACATCAGAGGCATATTATGGGAAATTAAGTCATGCTATCTGAGATGTGGCAACTGCATAGTCACATGGCAGCCTCATCACATTTTCTTCAGATAAAGAATATGCAAGTATTTCATTTTCATAGCTATTCTGAAGTAACCCCCCAAAAAGCAGCTCTCAAAATTTGGATATAGTATGAAAAATTTGGATATAGTATGAAAAACTTCTCATGATACATTGTAACTACAACTTCAAGATAACTTTAAAATCATGGATTTTCTTCCGTTTCTTTTTTTTTTTTTTTTTTTTAAGCTGAGCCATCCTGCCACCTGTTGGAAGCTCAGCGGCAGCTCAGCTCCGGCCCAGAATCCAACTGGCGACCCTGTTGCTCAGAGCTTGCACTCTTTTTTTTTTTTTTTTTTTTTTGAGGGCAGTGTCACTGGCCCTCATATGTGAGACCCGAACCAGGGCTGCTGGCTTCCCAAGCCAGTGCTTAACTACTGCGCCACTCGGCCGGCCCAGGAACTCGCACTCTTTTGAGTGATGGATTTTCTTTACCGGCTTTTAAAACTAATGCTGTCTGGATTCAATATTACTTTCTCTCCTGATAGATGTGCTGTTACTTTATAGCTTCTGGGAACATATATAAATGAAATAAAGAACTGCTGTATAAGCAGTGTTTACCCAGTCTTTCTCCTGTGTAACATTTATGATACCATTTCAAGACCAAGAACTCATAATCTCGTCTACTATGAATTACTTTGTTAATATTTAATCTTTAATTGATTTTATTATTGTGGAAAAAGACACAATAAAGTTTTACTAGTACAATAGAAAACAATATGATGGTGCAACCAATTCCCTTCTAGTGTGCCTGGCCAGAGCACAGAACATAATTTGTAACTCTCTGGAGTCCTCTTTCATGCTTTCCTTTCCTCTTGCCATCAAAAGCACACTCTCCAAATGCACTCCGCTTTCCAATGGTGTAGATATTTTTCTTAATTATACATGCATGTCTTTTTTTCTCATTGAACTTTGGGTCTTCAGAAGTTCTCCATCACTACAAGTCTTGCCAAAATAAAAGCTCCAGGAGTTGGACACCTTTATGTAAACTTTCTGAGCTCATTTTAAATTACTCTTGGCCCAGTCAAACTAAAGTGTATAGCTTTTAATGCTAGAAGGGTCACTTCTGAGATATTTTAAATATATTCAACAAAACAGTCTTCAGTGATGCATAGGTGAACAGACTTTATTCTCCAGATTTTTTTTTTTAATTTTGTAATACTCCCGAGGACAAAGGCAATGGCAATACTTGAGATCAAGTTAACGGAACCAGGTTGAAAACATCCAGAATGATCAGTAGGGGGAAGACTGCTCAACTAAAATCAGGACATCCCAGTAATCAAAAAGCCACCATCCTCATGCTTTTTACTCTCAAGCGGTTGAGGCCCAGATGGGTAATGACAATGGGCAATCAAGGACTCAGTTTTATGTTTTCGATGGAAGATGGAAAGTCTCCTTCAGTTCAACCAGGTTGGGATGATGCTGTGAGTTGTCCGAGGGGTTCAAAGGCACTCATTATCATCATCAGCCTTATCTTTTCTAACTCGTCTTCCTCCAGCCATCTGAACTTTCCACCCATCTTAATAAACAGAGAACTCGACTTGTAGAATTCACTCTTCAAGTTCCTTCGTGCCCACATGCAGGTCCTCTGGCCACACAGATATTTTTTTTCTGGCTGGAATGCGTGTGTTTTCTCCAGGCCCCATTCCACTTTGATACCTGTTGGAACTACCTGTGATCCGCCTGCTAATTCTTAAGCTCCAGAGGTTCCTTCTGACGATGTGATTTATTCTTAACAACCACCCCATAAAGCAATTATTCTCAGAACTCCATTTTATAAAGAAACTGAGGCATAGAGGTGCTACTTGATTTCTCCAAAGTCACATCAGGAAGACAGGCTAGAGGCAGATATGAATGCAGTGCTGTGTGGCCCCAGAGCTGAGGAGGTTCCTGTCACAGCGGGCTGCTTCTCAGAGACAAACGAATGAGGGGAGACAGCTATGCAGAAGCGGGCAGTAGAGAGAGGACACTTCTGAAAAACTATAAGAGACTAACAAATAGAACAAGGTCCACTTCTAGAAGAAAGGAAGGGAAGGGGGGTTCAAGAGCAAAGGCGCAGGATTAACCATGAGTTGGAAGAGATGTCTCTTGGTAGGCCAAAGGGAAAGACAGGACATGGGGATAGAAATGGAGGGAATTCATGGAGTTAGGGAGATCATTAAAGCTATAAGTAAATTGGGTGTTTTCCCAAGATTCCTAGGATGACTTGTGGGGAAATTCCCAGAGGAATCTCCCAAATGAAAGTGGAACCTTCCAAGGGCCACTGGCACCTTCTGAGAGAGGGTGGGACTCTTGAGGCCATAAACTTAAGGACCTCGAACTCTAGACCAGCAGCACTGGGTGGTCCTGGGTGTAGGTCTCTGTGTGCAGCAATGCTGCAGCCTTGTGCATTTTGCTGGAAGAAGAGCTCCTCTGCCTGTCACCCTCTCACACCTTGGACAGCACTATGTGACATCTAAAGATGCTTAAGAGCCTCTCTCCTGGCAAGGCACTTGGGCGTTTGATTGCTGGAGTTAAGTTACGGCAGTCTTTGAATAAAATCCCATAAAACTGTCCCATAAAACATTGCTTTTCCAGACAATACTGTTCGATTACTCTCTCACCAGTTTGCACACAGCACTGGACTGAAATGCTTTGATAACAGGTGGTGGCTTGGTGGTGGTCAGCACTGGACTAAAATCAGCTGCCTCTTCTTCCCTTCTGATAGTCTAAAGACACTGAGCGTGGGGGAAAACAAAAACAAAACAAAACAGGACAGACGCCTAAGAGTCCGGAATATCTGCCTTGGAAGAAATCTATGCTTCGAAGGCAGGATATTACCACTCCAATCACAAGTGGACACACAAAAAAGCAACTCTGCACCTCTGTAAAAGAGAGGTTAAGTGGCCTGCCTGTGTCTACAAGTAGCAGCACTGAGGTTACACAGAGAGAATTCTCCATCATTCTTCAGCCCTCTCAGGATGATCAGGTGTCAACTGGCTTGATTTCAGCTTTTCAAGGAAAGAATGAACACTCTGATACAATCTAAGGCACTGCCTGGGAGTCACCATCCTTGGAAAGACTTAAAAATAATCTAGAGGAGCCGTTCTCAAATGTTTTCATGAAAATTATTGAAGACACTAAAAAGTGTTCGTTTATTAGGTTACATCTATCAGTATTTACATTAGACACTAAAACTGATAAATTTTAAAAATATGTAAACACACTAATTTATTTTTAAAAGTCTAGTGTATGTAAATTAACACATATTTTTGTCAAAATAACTACATTTTCCAAAATTAAAAAAAAATGGTGAGGAAAGTGGCCTTGGTTTATGTGATTGCAAATCTCTTTGATGTCTGGCTTAAGACAGGAAAGTTGGAGTCTCATAACTGCATAGACATTCAATCTGTTGCCATATGCTATTTTGGTTGAAGTATATAAAGAAAATTCAGTATCACACAATTGGAAAAGGGACAGTTTCTTAGTCTTCTTCGGTACTGTACCAAAACTTGAGAAGTGGGATATTGTTAAAGGTTAGTTACAACATGGAATTTAAAACCAGATCAATAAACTTTTCACATTCTATTACAGGAAATCTTTTGGTCTGTCTTGCCCTTTGACTGGATCTTTCACTCATATATGATTTTGTAGCAACATGCATTCGTCATTGGGAAAATACTGGCTCACTGAGTTACTAAAACATGTTATATATTATTTTTAAAATCACATTTATTAATATCATTACCGATCTAATAAGAAAAGTTTTCAAGTATTGAGATTCTATCAAGCTCTTGCTGATGGACACAAGTTTTCCAAAAATCTAATTTTTGCTTGAAAGTTGACAACAACTAATTGACAGCAAATTTGACAACAAATAGCAAAAATCATTGACAACAAATAATGTCAACTGGTTTCTTGAAACAACTTGACGAGCTCACTATGTGCATTTTCAAGAAAATGTCTACCAGATACACAAGTTGGAATAATCATAGTTTGTCAGTCATTCTTTCAAGTAAAAATGAGATCCTATGGGGAAAAAACAACAGCTGGTTCAGCTCCCAACAAAAAGAACAAACTGCACATGATCTTTCTTGACACACTATTGTACACTGTGTGTAGCAGAGGATCTTTATGCCTGCTTCCCATTTCATCACACAAAATATTTTTTATTGTAAAATGTATACTCAATAATAGAGGTTTAATAAAATTACACGTTTTACTGACTCATTGAAAACATTCTCAAGAAAAACTGACATTTCTTTTTCTTCCTGCAAGCTTGTGGCAGTAAAGAATACAATGATACAATGACTGCTAATACAGTTTGGAGTATCACTATCAGCAATTTTGCACACTGTTACTTTTGCACCATTAATGCAAGTTTCAATATAGTGACATCTTAGTATTATGATGAAGACAGATTTGACCTTGCAGATCTCCTTGAAAGGTCTCAGGGATCTCCAGGTGTCTGCGGACCACACTTTGAGAACTTCTGATCTGGACAAATTATTTCCACATATTGTTCTAGGAAATGATAATTAGTCGTATTACTTATAATAGCTGCACCAGTCAGTAGAAGTTAGATTATGTGGCAACAATAAGCCCTTAAATTCTCAGTGGTTTACAACAAAGGCTTATTTCTTACTCACTGCATGTTTCCATTTGGCTGGGAGGGTGTGTTGGGGAGGAGGAAGTGTTCTGTTCAACACATCACGCAGGGACCCAGACTGATGGAACAGCCTTTATCTCAAATGTTACCAATCACTGCACTACAGAGGAAAAGAGTCTACAGGGCCTACAGCAACTAAACAGTCCAGCCCAAAAGTGACTCAAGTTAGTTCTGCTCAAAGCCAACCAGTCACATGGCCCCGTCTAACAACAAAAGGTGACAAGGCTGAGCAGTACAATCCTACATGTGCCTGAGGGTAGAGAGCTGGCAATATCTGGTGAATTGCATTAAAGACCACAATAATAGCTAACATTTATTGAACATTTATTATGTTGCAGGCACCGTTTTAACAGCATGTATTACTTTATGCTGACAGCATGAGGTAGGGTATATGAACTCCATTCTTTGGATGAGAAAACCAAGGCACAGAGAGGGGAAATAACTTGCTCAAGGTCAGACCAAGTTAGGAATGGTGCTGGGCAGGAACACGAACTCTGGAGCCCAGGCCTTTAACCTCTAAGCTGCATTGCCCATAATTTTCCCCCAGGTTAGAACAAAATGAGAAAAATAAAAATGTTTCATAATGATAAATGTAAAGGATTAGTCCTTTATTATAAGGTGTCCTTTCTCCTTTAAAATGTTAAAATGTCCCTTCCGTTATGAATTGACGGTAAGAAGTGGTTGAAAGTACTAGGAAAAGGAAAAGGTTGGCAATCTAAAGTTGGTTCCTCTCCCTAATTATTTTTGTTAATTTTACTTGACCAAAAATACAAAAATTTGAAACCACAGGTTTTACAGGGTTTTTTTGTTTGTTTCTGGTTTCAGCACTTCATTTTGATTGAGCCACATTTTGGTCATTATGTGCTGAGCAGAGATACTATTCTAAGTTCTATTTGTCAAACATTGTACTAGATGGTTTCATGGACATTATTTCATTTAATTCTATGCCATACTCTTTGCTTCTTTATAAAAAGATTAAAGCATACATTTTCTTTTACCCTAATTCTAATTGAAGTAGGAAAGATCTAGACCAGGGGTGGGCAAACTGTGGCTCGCGAGCTCCAGGCGGCTTTTTGGGTATGTACATACAGCTCTAAAATAAAATTGAAAATGAAAATAAAACTATCATAGGTTCATTTATAAAATTTTTAAAGGATATGATTCACATAATGGTGATTTCATTTATTTTATAGCTCTCGAATAATTTTTAAATTGTTGTGAGGGGCAGAATTGGCTCTTTCATCTCAAAGTTTGCCGACCTCTGATCTAGAGCATGACAGGCCCCCAAAAGGTGAGGAAAGTGCTCATAGCAGTGGATGCCAGTTTTTCTTTGCAAGTTGCCAGAGAGCAAACACGAGCCTGTCAATAAGTTTCTTGCTATACTTAATCGCCAAACCCCTCTCTGTCAGGATCTTTGAGGAGATGTAGTTTTTCTCTCAGGGTACAGACCAGAAGAGCAACAAGCTGGTTTCACCAGCTGGGCCTTGAAGTGGGCCATGGGTGATTTCCTGCAAAGGACTCGGAGCATAAGCCCGGCTCACTGGCCAAGGGCCCAGGCCATCAAGTCAGACAGCAGCTTCGTTCAAAGGGACACAGGGCTCAGACATAGGCAAGCTGTTCTGAGCTCCAACACAGTCATATTTACTAGTTTCCCTTAGAAAATTTTGGGCCGGCCGAATGGCTCAGTTGGTTAAGAGCTTGCTCAAGAGTGCGAGCTGAGCTCTGAGCAACAGCTGTTCGAGGCCAGCCCAAGCTGAGTTGCCGTTGAGCTGCCAACAGGTGGCAGGATGGCTCAGCTAAAAAAAAAAAAGGAAAATTTAAACGTGCAGGAGAAACACTCATTGTGAACAGGTGTTAAAAAACAGAATTTTAATAAAAATTAAGACTTGGGAAATAGATGTTTCAAACAATGTCAAATACCAAGAATATACCTGTTGTTTTAATAAGAGACCATCACAATTTCTTTTTACAAAAGGAAGAGAAGAAGAGAGAAAGGGAGGAAAGGAGAGAGGAATAGGGGAAAGGAAAAGGAAAAGTAAGGCAGGAAGACAAAATCCTCAAAAAAGGTTTACATATATATTGGTAGCACATAGCGAAATATTTAACTTATGAATCCATTAAACCAAATGAGTACATTTTGGCTAGTCTTTTCCCTCTGGGAAGATTAATAGTACATCTCATCACTGACCAAATAAGTACCAACGCTGGAAATGATCAAGAGGGAGGCAATGTGCTGTGTGCTCTGTCCCCACAGGATGAAACTCTGGATTCTATTTGTAAACAGGCTTTTTTTTTTTTTTAATACAATATTAGGACACTTCTAGAGGTGAAAAGCTTATGAATACACAAGCCACTTTAGGAAGACTCATGAACCCAAGTCACTAAAATGATTTCTACACTTCATTTAAGGTACTGATTCTAGCAGTGTGAGGCAAGCATTTGGATTCAATGTTTATAAACCTTGGTCCCTATTTGAAAATGGCTATTGAAGTTCACTGCCATTTAACTGGGAAACTAAAGACACTGTCTTTATACTTTCTGTTAACGGCCCTACAAATAGCCTTGAGAAGTTGATTTCCATACTCTATTGTCAATGGGTATCTTCAAATATTTCTATTCCATAATTAGGAAGCAGGCAGTTTTTAAAAGTTTTCGTTAATAGTTGCAAGACAGGAGGTGGGAGCACATTTCGCAGCCAGAACATTTCAGCTTATTCTACCACCAAGTGGTAGAGTAACAAGGAAGGAACCACCGAGGACCTGCAGTGATAGCAAGACACAAAGGAGAAAAGCAAGTGCTACAACTCACTTATGAGAGATGGCAACAGAGAAGAACGTCTTCCCTGTTCAAACCTGTGCAGCGAAATACACAGGTCTGGGAGAGGCCACATTATCATTTTGCACAACTAACGCAAATAAGCCACCTGCATCAGGAACATACAAAGGTCCTCTGACTGACTGAAGAAGGGAGAGGAACCAGATGTCTAAAATAAGCTATTGGTGTTGACTAAGAAAAAATGTACAATTAATTTCTAAAATTTGATGATATGTACAGGTCTGAGATCAATTCCATGCACCTCACTATAAAATTGCCCTTTTTATAGGTGTTTTCTACACTGATGCAAGATACTTTAAAACCATACAGAATAATACACTTCATCCCTTAAAAATAATTCACTAATGATACTACTAAGATAATAGTCATTTGGACTGAAACAACGATGACACTGTGAATTCTCTGGCTCTCTGGAAAGATGTGGTAAATGCATGATGAGAAAGTGGAGGGGGCTCGGTGACTTTTGGTGTTGCCACGTCTCCCTAGGTGAGGTGCCTCAGAGTTAGTTAGTCTTGCTTTTTATTAATCTCTTTGACTCTAGATGGCAGCTGTAATTCTCACTTAGCAAAAGAGGACCCACTAAAATGGCAAAGAGCTGCAAAAGGCTTAGTACCTCTAACGTCAGGAGCATGGCAGCACAAGACAAAGCAAGCATTGTGTACATGTCTAATCGAAGAGTGAATCATAGGACTTTGCTTGGTGAACTTGGGCTGTAATTCATCCCCACACTGTACAACCTTGAAAAACTTACATAAGCTTACCATACATCAATTTTCTCAACTATGAAATATTCAAACCTTCTTCTTTGTTATATATGTGTTTTGTGTGACTACCTGGATAAAATGCTCCTCTACAGAAAATAAAGTGCATTATTATTCAGCTTTAAAAATGAAGGAAATCATGACACATGGCACAGCATGGATGCACCTGAGGACATTATGCTAAGTGACATAAGCCAATCACAACAGGGCAAATATGGTGTGATTCCACTTACATGAGGTAACTAGAGTAGTCAGATTCATACAGACAGAAAGTAGAATAGTGGGTCCCAGGGGCTGGGGAAGGGGAGAATGGGGAATTGTTGCTTAATGGGCACAGAGTTGCAGTTCTGCAGGATAGAGTTCTAAGAACCAGTTACACAACAGTATGACTATGTGTAATAGTACTGAACCGTACACTTAAAAACGGGCAAGATGGCAAATTTTATGTTTTATGTTTTTACCACAATTAAAGATTTCAAAAAATAAACAGGCAAAATACACAATGAGCCTGGAACATAGGAGATAATCAGACCACAAGTACTGACTACAGGAATGAAGAAGGCTCCTCATGTTAAGACAGAGGAAATCGAATTGGCATACTGTCACTGAAGGATCTTTAAACGTTTCCAGAAACTGACCCAGAATGTTTGGCGTGATATGAGTTAGGGAACCACAGATTATGGGTGTCAATGAGAATCCTGCTACGCCTAAGCCCTAGCCCTCACAGGGACCGCTCTCATTCTGAGAGTGAGATGACATATGCCACATGAAGGCCGTGCAGCCATACAGGTCAGGAAAGACAGCTTTGTGCCAGCCAAGTAAACTACTGTTGTGGGACAGTGCGAGGCGTGTACCTGGGAAAAGGAGACACAGGTGCTAGGGCCATGGACTTCTACATGTTCAGCTGCCACTTGGATACCATTTTGCCATATAGCTGGTTACTGGTCTAACCCAAAATGATACAGTATTGTGTTCCATCATAATGCAAGTCCTATTTGCACAGGAGCTTGGAAGATGTCCCTTAGGAAGTCAGAAGACACTTCGATGAGTTCATTTCTTCACTCTACACTTACTGATCCCTACCTCACATGGGTGCTGACAGTCATGAGAGGTATAAAGATGAACATATCCCATCCTGGGGGTGTAAATACAGCATAGGGAATATAGCCAGTGATATTGCAATGATTGTGTATATGATATCAGATGAGTACTACGCTTACCGGGGTGATTACTTCGTAAGTTATATAAATGTCTAATCACTATATTGCACACCTGAAACTAATATCATACTGTGTATCAACTCTAGTTGAAAAATACAAAAGAGAAAAAAAGAAGTGAACAAAAAAAGAAGTAAAAAAGGGATATGAGCAACAGTATAAAAAAATAAATAAAAAAGGAACATATCCTGCTCTTTGCCCTCCAGGATCTTTAAAAAAAAAAAAAAAGAAGGCGCACGGAAAAAAATGTCTTCAGATAAAAGCGAGAATTTATAGCTGAGACATATGTGTCAGAAGGGGCAGACAAGGGTGTGGGTGATAAGGCTGGAGAAGTGGGTTTGAATCATGTTGTTTACAACCTTGACTATTGCTGCAAGTAGCTTGGCTTTGTCCTGAAGGTTTTAGAAACATAATTCTTAGGTGGCAGGTAGACAAGATGATTATTTAGATAGCAAGGCCATTTAGAAGGCTACTGTAATAGATTAGGCAAAAGAAAAGAAGACTCAACTAAAAGTATCAGTGATATTTAGAAAGGAGGCACAAGGAATGGCGAGAGGAGAGCAAAGGAAAAGTTCTGGCTTACATGACTGTCGGCTACAAGGATTACTGCAGGAAGAACAGGCTGAGAGGAAGATGAGGCCTTCAGCTGGGAACACTCCGTATGGGAGGCTCAATTTCCACACTCATAAAATGAGGATAAATAATAAATGATCAAACTGGACCTTGGAATGATAAAATACACAAAAAAAGAACCCAATACTATTATTTATGACTAGATTTGTGGGAGTATGGACCCGGAGATCTTGGACAGAAGGGAAGAATTTGGGAATTATCGGCACACGGGTTACGCTTGGAAGTGATGGAGGGTGCCCACTCCATCATCCAGGGAGATGGCATTGTATAATTCAGGACCAGACCCCGGAGCACACACAAATGTACAGCATGGGACATAGAGATGGAGATGAAAGCCAGCAAACACAACTTGGGAGGAATGATCTAAATATAGAAATCTAGAGAAAATGGCATCATGGAAAAAAAAAAAAAAAAGCATTGAACAGCCAAAAGTGCCAACTTTGCCTAGAAGCTGACAGAGTGAGTGAGGACTGGAATGAATGAGTTTAACACTTAGGAGGTCAAGAGTACTCTCTGCAAAAGCTATTCTAGTGGAGGGGAGACGTGAAAACCAGATTCCAGTTCATTTAGGAATACTGTATTTTTGGAACATATTTTAATGCTAGATAGCCCTTAGATTTGGGGAAAATTCATGCCATAGGGTTACAACACTGAGATTTTACTTTCTCCCAGAAGCTGCAAATAAAATCTTTCTTCTTTATTTAATTTGGAGAACAGAGGGGCTTGTGAATCAGACTGAGAGAAAATCGCTGCTGTCAGGGTTCAGTGCTGTATGTCTTCATGGAGAAAAGAACACTAGGGAAGAGTTAAGAGACAATGGGAACAAAATACAACACAGCACAAACAAAAATAGAGAACAATGCATAAAGCAGTGCTAACTAGCGCTGCTGGGAGGATGGAGGCAAGCGCCTTTGAGGCTACACCCATCTGCCAGGGGCCATTAAAGACACAGGTCTGCAAGCACTTTACAACATAACCACACTTACCTTTCTTTTGATATCCGTGAACTGGGAAAACATTAAAGACCAATAAAACGACAGCTCCAGGATATAATAGTAGTGAAGGTCAGCTGTGAGTGGCTGAGGATCAAAGGGAAAAAAAAGCAAGATTAACAGTTAATAGGAAACCCAATTTCTGTCCCAAACATCTCACACTCGGTGTGGAAAAGCGACAGGGTCTTATGCCTCCACTAATTCCAGCCCCATTCTCTTTGTGGATAAGGGGGCTCTAATCCTCAGCTTGACGGCATAGTTTTGTTTTATCTCGGACCAAAAAGAGTCAATCAGTACAAACATTTGGTACCCAATTCACTATTCATTTTAACAACAGCATGTATTGCAGACACGCGTATCTGCAAGATTCCTTAGGCAACCTGAAAAAAAAAATTCTAACACATACACAAAAAGAATAACCCTGGATAACTGCTGTGAGATTCCACGGTACAGGGACAAGGGATGTAGGTGACAGAAATTGGAGTATAAGGTGAGTCACTGAGGCATAGTTTCAAATTCTGCATTAATCAGAGCTTTCTTTCAGTACATTGTAAATATTAAATAAAGATAATTCAAAAATATTTCTTAAAAGATCAGAAAGACAAGGAAATTGCTGAGAGATAACCAGGCTGGGCGCTCAGTCAGGAAATCTTAGATCAAGTCCCACCTCGACAGGTTAGTCGTTATAAAACTTGGGCCTTACTTTATTTAGTGTAAAATGGAGGTGACACCTGCTCTACCTGCCTCAGAGGCCCAGGAATGGAGAGAGGTTCAGAGAGACGCAGTAGAAATCAGGAATATTTATTCTGTGCATAAATCCAGAAAAACAAGATGAAAGTGTTTCAAAAAAAACATTTTTGATGAGTTGTTTTTAACTGTTCCATTGAATTGTAATGAAACGTCTTGCTTTATCAGAATGAGTGAGAGACCTTTGAAGCTCACCACACAAACATCTGCACTGCTACACACAGATAATAGTGTACAGGGCTGTTGGAAAAATCCTGATGCAGTTTTGCAACGAAAAACATAGAAAAGAAAAAGTCATAGCTTTTCTGACAACCCAATACAGTGGAAACATAAATACTTTGTAAACCTACAGCAGCATAACAAATGGCTTTCATGAGAAGCTGGTACTCACTTAACTACCAATTCTACCAACTTTACCCATGGGCATCAAGGAAAACAGTTGTTGCACTCACAGATCTCTGGCAGCAGAATACATGAGGGGACAGGATGTGCCCCCACCAGCAATCCTAAGCTCTGAGCATCAGTGTGTTTTTAATCAAGTCCAGCACCACGCTGGAGAGGATTGATTTTTCCACTGAATGGCCCTTTTAAAATTTGAAGACATTAGCAATGAGAGATGGGAGCTCAGGTCAAACACATGGCAGCAAGGGAGTCTAGAAAACAGGATGCTGGCTTTAGGATGCCTGGAGCCAAGATTTAATTTCAGTTTTAATGACATTCACTTATTCCTTGCATCAGCACCTGGGAAAATGCCACCCTGGACTATGAGGACAAGTGAGAGCATGCCTGGAAACCTCAGAGGTCATAAGAGAGCATCATATTAGAATAACCATCAGATTCGTGGAGTGCTTTGCAGTTAAGCAAGCTTACTCATCTTCATCTCCTTGACTTTCATAAAGGATCCTATAAAGTTAGTACTACTGTTTTCCAGGTTGTATGGTTCCAGGGAATGGCTGTCAGTTGATTCAGGCTGAGAGGTTGATCCCAAGTCTCAGAGAGAGTGAGGCCCTGTCATCATCATGCTAGGGCTTCTTACCCTCTACCTTGTGCTCTTTATGACAAGCTGTACAGGAATCAGCTGAAGGCAACTTTACATTATTTTAAGTTAAAATATATACACACATGCTTATGAATCTTTATGTATGTAATAAAATGTGATATACACCCTCACACACAAGGAGCAGCGTGTCTTTAATAAACTTAAAATAAACCATTACTTTCATCTAAAAATCTGTTCAATTATTTATGTAATATATATGTAAAGCCATAATAAATCTGTTTCACGAGGATGCCCCATCTTTACAAGTGCTCATAAGGCTTGAGACTGACTCTGAACTGCAGCTTATATATTTATGTAGATATAGTTACCCACGAAGCATTATAATTCCATGCATAATAATTACATGCTATTTAATATTTTCCCCACATACACAAAAAGAAGGCAGCTAATTTTTTTTTATCAGTATATGGAGTGTATCAAGAATGACCACTGCTCCCAGGAGAGATCATGAATTGGCCCTAGATTTTGGGGTTACATGCTGAATTATTAATTGATAAGCAATAATGTCTTATCAACAGAAGATACTCTTAATGAGTCCCCACATACGGTATCTTTCACTCTATACTAATGATGTTTCCTATTTTTAAACACGACTGTATCAACCAGGCCCTCAAATCTTCATGTTGAATCTACAGTTCTGTTAAGGAAACAGTGTGTAACACCATTTTGAGCCACTGCCCTAGGAGCTAATTTTCTCAGAAATAAGCAATTTCTCCTCTCCAGTCCAAAATGTGAAAGTTATTTCAGACTACATTATGGGGCGAAGAGTGGATAGTTCATTTCGTATGGCATGTGTCTCAGTGTTGTTCACATGACAGAACTGACCTCATAAGTGCCGTGCATTAGAGCAGCTATCACACTACATCCGAGGTAAGGTTTCTAGAAGGTTTTGATGGATTTTTATAAAGAGAATTCTAGGTATATATGGATTTTTTCCACTGGGTATACTATTATAGACATTAAGAGAGCTGTAAATGACAACATTCCAAGTATTTAAGATAGTAAAATAGCAGCTGGGCCTGAGAATTACAATTGTGTTCAATAGTGACTGGGTTTCAGCATTGCTTTGGTCTCTATCAAATGGCCTTGGAATACTCAGCTCTCTCTAACCATGTCATGTTGTTTATTTACATTATTTTCTAACCTGAATAAACTACATGAAAGAGATGGAAATACAAACTGGAATTCCATTTCAATGTGTCCCTAGCCTTGAACTTACCCAAGGAGTATCCAATGCTGGTTCCTACCTGTTGCCACACTGTGTGTAACAGGGAAGACACAGAGCATGCCTGCTCCCCATTAACCTTATGCACACCCTAAAGACCAAATGCCTCTAAAAAGGACCCCAAAAGAATCCTGGTCAGTCTCAAAAACCCAAGTTGCTTATCATGATGCATGACTTTATCACCAAAATACCTACTTGTACTTTTTTTTTCTTAAAGAACATATCCCAACTGAGTTAGAAATTCTAGAAGCATTTCAGCAAGGTATTTCTAGGAAAGTCTCAGCTTTGATTTTCAAATAGTAGCTGATCTAGGGACCACAGCACATGCTAATATTATTGAATTCATGGACAGAGGCAAACGTATGCCAGTGAGCAGGGGTCTGTAATACTCCCTTTCTGGGAAACAATTTTAATCTCATTTTCGATGATGATTTTTTTTTTTAGTCTACATGTAATGGTACAAGCACTTTTTCCTGTGCCCAAGGAAATGGTTCGATTTACATATCTGGAGGCCACTCCTATGCCACAGAGTGAACAACTCTCAGCATGCCCGCTCCAGCTCCACACCGGAGCTTTTCCAACTTGGTGCTGAGACAGGCCTAAGCTGTTATTGGGTCTTCAGGCTTTCCTCAGTAATTAGGGGCATTCTGACTGTCAGAAACAGGAATCACGCACCTGTTGAATTGATTGTATCTTACTCTCTGGCAAATGCACCTTCCATGTCTGCCTAACTCCATCTGCTAAAGCAACTGAGTTTTGATTCTGGACTTTGCTGAGAACACAAACTGCTTCCCTCACAAGACTCTGTCCAGCACCCAGGGGTAGGTGCGAGGGCCAGGGACCAAAAAGCAAGGTGTCTGCCCAACCCACAGGGCACTGCCTGCAACCGTGAAACTGACCTGAGAGGCTCTGTGTAAAAACCCAAACAGTAATGTCTCCTTACCTGATAGGGGTAGTTATACCAGCAGTGCCTTGTATTCCACAACCAGGGAGTCTGGAAAAATGACAAAGAAACATACTTTACATGTTTTGGAAAAGAAGCAGGATTAGAGATGTTTATGATAGGTTCTTGCCTGCTACATCCCTTTACTCCCCCGATAGTAGGGGATTTCAATAATCTACCTGTGTGAGAATTGAAGGACTTAAACCAATAAGGAATAAAATATTAAAGCAATTAGAGTCCCATCATACATTATCTCTGGGTAATCTTTTAAACTCAACTGGTAGTATTTCAGGCTACGTCTGGGATGGAGCCCCAGCTGGTGTTTTCATAGTTTGCTGGTCACATAGGCACATTCCTGCCATGTAACCCACCTCAACAGCAGAGCCCTTCAGGGTATCATGCAGACCAGATGCAAATCATCAATCTCACTATTATCAATAAACAATGCTGATAGTTGGTGCAAACTACCCTAAGACTCCTTTAACCCAGTGTTTACAAAGCAGCATTATTAATCAATTGCTTCATGCCTTGACCAGGGGTCAGTAATAGGCAGGTATATATCTTATTTCAGTAAGACAGCACAGGCTATTTCCAGGCCTGAGAGAATTAACCCTTAGGGTACACTCCACCCTCATCACAACCCCCACCCCGCTCCTGGTCAAGGTCTTTTAAAAACGAAACAATCATTCTTAGATTGACAGCAATCACCTGACTTATGACACTGTATAATCAGACATCAGACAGAACATCCAAGTGTACCCACAGATTCCAAACATTTGTAATAAACAGGGAGGAGTTGATTAGGATTTAAACAGACTGGGAACAATCTAATAATACCAACACAAGCTTCCTCATATTTTTGCATTAACTTTGTAAGTCTTTAGCACCTCTGATCTACAGCTATCAATACTTTGTGGTATGCATCTACATACATTTGATATGCATCTGTATGTTTCTTATTAAGGAACATAACCACATAATCACTAATTCAATTCATGTGTTTATGTGAAATGAAATGAAAATAATGTCATCGAAAGATTAGTGTTAGACACATCTTTATTGACCTAACCTTCTTATCTTGTCTCAGACCCTATGAGATCAAGGTTGCTGCCCTCTGCAGTGTGATAATGCAGCTATCACCCTGAAAGCCATACAGCTAGCTATCTTTTCACCATGTACCAGTGAGATGAGGATGGGAACAAGAAAGGGGTTACGTAATAAATCTGACAAATTCAGTGACCTAGATTAACCTCACAGGGTGATCTGACCATAAATTCCTAACTGGACCAATCGTGGTGGGGGGGTCACGCTGCAGGCTTATAAAAGGTTTACCTTTGCCTTAATCAAGCCCTGTCCATTCTTGTGCATCTAGGGTAACACACCTGTGAAATGCCAGAAGTAATCCTCTTTTCCAGACCCCTCAGAGGCTTAACCACCCTCAAGGGAGCACCTAATCTTGTTGGCTATCCTGTAGTCCAATCATAGACATTTTCCCACTTTGATTTCTCCCACCTTCATGTAATCATCCTTACATTCCCTCCTTACTTCCAAGTGTGTAAAAAGAACTGTACAATTTCTCCAGAGCATTTGAGATCTTGCTTCCTAGCATGTTGTCAGTTTGGCTCAAATAAACTCTTATAAAAATTCTCTACGTGGAAGTTCTTATGCTGACAAGGATGATAATGATAATATTAGCTAATATCTGTTCAGTCCTCCCTATACCCATATACTTTCTTAAAGGATTTTTTGCCATGATCTGTTATTTAATTAAACAATTAAAAAGTTGATTTTTTGACTGTCCTATACATTTTTATAGGATCTTACATATGAACCCATTTTTATCCTTATAGTAGCTAATAGTATTTGCCTCATTTTATAGATAGGTAAATTCAGGTCCTGAGTCTAGAAATAACTGCCCAGGTTAAATTGCTACAGAGTGCCACAGCTGGCAGTCAAACTCAGACTCTATAATCTCAAACCCAGATGTAACCACTGTTTACTCTGCCTCTGAGTCTGATAAAAACTGGACCAGGACTCTGTTTAGGGGGCCAGATTGAAATAAAAAGCCATTCTGTGCCCCAAACTTAAAACCACTCAGGGATGGATCTTACATTCCCCTTCCATGTAGGTACTACTAATTCTCCTTTTTTCCTGGTTTTGCCATTTGCTACCTCTTTAATACTGTACATATCATGTACTCTCACTGTGCTTAACGTTCTGGCTGCCTGAGTTGTATGTCTGTCTGTCTCCTCCATTTCTCTCATTCATTAAATCAGTATTCATTACTGACCTAACTGGCTGATTGTGAGGATTAAATGAGATAGCATGTCTAAAAATACTTCAGAGGTTTCAAAAGCTTAACATGTTATTGTCTTATAGTTACCTAAACAATTCATGTCCATTGAGGGAGGCATAAAAAATAATTTGAATTCTGATCACTATTAACATTTTAATGTACAGCCCATTTGGGGTCTTTTTCCCTATGTAATACACACGAATACAGATAGATTTATTTTAACATGCAAGAATCAGGAAAGATCATCAGGAGCAAGAACTGTGCCATTAAAAATCAAGGCTAAGATCATCCACACCCTCGCATTCTCAATCACTGATATGGATATGAAAGTAAAGAATGTTCATGGGGGAAAAATGGATTAATTTGTAACACGGTGTTGCAGAAAAACTCTACAGATACTCGGACCCACCAGCAAGATGAACAGGTGGGCCCTAGAGCAAATTAAGCCCGAAATATCACTGGAGGCAGAAAGACAAAACTGAAGCTGTCTTACTTCGGGCACATCATGAGAAGGCAGGGTTCTCTGAAAAAGACGAACACGCTGGGGAAAACTGAAAGTAGAGGGAAAAGAAGACCAACTATGAGAAGGATTGACTCCTTAAAAGAAACTGCAGGAGCTGAGCAGGGCTGTTGAGGACAGGACATTGTGAAAACCTCATTCACAGGGTTGATTCAATCGTGCATAAGCCATATGAGAGCACGCGCACACACACACACACGTGTAATTTTTAAATGTGGGCAAAACATGCCAAAATCTATTTACAAGTATAGTACAAGTGTTAATTATTATTTTTCTCTCTTATAGAGTTGTTTATTATCTCCACAATTAGTTGGAAGTCCCAGAGGGAAAGGTATGTCATATGCATATGTTTTTCCCTCAGCATCTGCACCCAGGTTGACATTTCAGCATTCATTTGCTGAATACCAATGAAAAGAAAGACAGAATTAAATACAATGCCTAAAACAAACTTCGTAGTTTTTTTTTTTTTTTTTTTTTTTTTTAATTCATCAGTGCCAAGCCCACAGGGCATGTGTATGCTAGCCTCTACCAATGCAGCGGCAGGCAATCTCTTCCACTGTGGCCATCCCTTTGCATCACAGGCAGGAGAGGAAAGGTGTGCCTGCCAGTGATCCAGGAAAAACCACCATCTAGAGCTTCTCTTCCTTTGTGAATTTCCTGGATCACTGGTTTTCTTCTAACATCTAGGCTTTTCCATGTGTGCATCACATGTACACCATCTAGACCTGTTTCTATTATGTGCCAATACCTGACTGACCTGCAGAAATAGTGGATGAGTGTTTGTCTCTCCTTGGGCCCCTGCCCACCTGAAGCAGGAGCAAAGGTCACTGTGAATTTGATGGGCCCTAGCTCAACCCTTAGGCTTGTTGGCCAAACATTTGAATAAGTTCTTTCACATACAGTGCATGTTTACATATACCTCTCACTTTGACAACACTAGACATCAATACCACCTTCTATATGCACAATACATTTTCTTAGGGTCTCATGGTATGTCTCCCCACCCCCAAACTTTTTGAGACAGGTAGAACAAATAATATCTTTCCCAATTTACAGAAAAGAAAACAAATCCCTAAGAAGATGATCCTCGTCGTGTCTAATAGCTCAACAACATTGGTGTATAAATCTGGATTGGCAGCTTACAATTTAACATTTTAGGTAACTTCTTTAATTTGAACTGATACCAGGTTCTGATTCAGTAGGTCTGGCATGGGGCTGCGGTTCTGTATGTTTAACAAGCTTCCAGGTGATGCTGGCACTCTTGGGCCTTGGACCACACTTTGAGCAGCAAGGTGCTAGAAGAAAGTAAGAATGGCGACACCATATTGTTGGCATTTGCCATGTGTAAGGCATAGTGCTAGGCACTTTGTTACAATATTTCACAATTCAGTACTAGGTAAATAAAGTAATGAAATACTTATACTCTTTTTTTTAAAAAGATTTTATTGGGGAATTTCGGGAGGGGAACAGTGTTGGAGAATCGGGGAAGGGGAACAGACAAGTTGCTGTCCTTTTTTGTTCTTCAGTCTAGTTGTGGAGGACATTGCTTCACTGGCCCATGTTGGTATCATCATTGCACTCTTCCTGGATGAGGCAGATCGGTCGCCAGCCTCTGGATGTCGCTCACTGCGGCTATTGGCAGCTCAGGGCTGGCTGCCAGCCACTCACTGTAGCCTATGGCAGCCCACTGCAGCAGGGGCTGCAGCCTACACTGTTGCCGGGGCTCGCACAGCGCAGCTCCAGGTGGAGCTGTTGTTCACCATCTTAGCTGCAAAGGGCAGTGTCACTGGCCCTCGAAATATTTATAATCTTTACAATAACCACTTGAGGCAGAAATTGCTAGTAAAACAATATTCGGCCAGAGACAATGCTTCTGAACCAACATCCCTATTTGATAGAACCACACATTTAAGCTCTGGTGGAAGGAATATGAGCTGAATCTACATCTTTCGCTTTGGGGTGGTACCCCTAAAAGTTAATGTGAATGAGTTCTTCTTATCCTTTCTCCATTTCCATCAGAAGGAGATAATGAGAGCTAGAGTGGTCACCTTTGACCTTGAGGTCAGAGTTTCTGCTATGGTTGTTGTCAGAGGTCTCCTATCAGCCCTGGTCTACTTATCTCTGGATTATGTTATGCAATAGACAAATTCCTATCATTTCTCTCACATCTAAGCTGTTGTATTGTCTATTTTTAAAACTATAAATCAGTAGCAGTTGATATTCTCACTAATATATGCACCAAGATAAGTATCACTAATTATTTTACAGACAAATAGAAATTTCAAGGATGTGCCATAATTAAAATTCTCAGATGATAAGTAGAAAAGCTGGAATTCAAATCCAGGCCAGCCAGATTTTTCCACTATACCTTCTCCGAGGTACCCCGGGTATCCAAAAAAATGGGTAACGAAAGAAAAACATCATGGGCACTTGGAATTGATTACCCAAAATGAGTTATTACATTAAAAAATTGAGTTTTAGGGCCGGCCGAGTGGCGCATTGGTTAAGCGCTGGTTTTGGGATGCCAGCGGCCCCGGTTCGGATCCCACATATGAGGGCCAGTGACACTGCCCTCTACAGCTAACAACAGCTCCACCTGGAGCTGGGCTGTGCGAGCCCCGGTGATGGTGTGGGCTGCAGCCCCGGCTGCAGTGGACTGCCATAGGCTACAGTGAGTGGCCCGCAGCCAGCGTGAGCGGCTGGCAGCCAGCATGAGCTGCCAATAGCCGCAGTGAGCGACATCCAGAGGCCAGCGACCGATCTGCCTCATCCGGGAAGAGCGCAATGACGATAACAACAGTGAAGCAACATCCTCTGCAACTAGACTGAAGAACAAAAAGACAGCAACTTGTCTGTTCCCCTTCCCCGATTCCCCAATAAAATCTTAAAAAAAAATAAAATTGAGTTTTAGGGTTAGAAAGGACCTCCAAATCTTGTTTAATAGGCAAAAGAACTCACATGTCCAGATGACTAGCCACACCTCTCACTGTTAAAGGGCTCCATGGTTATCACAGAGACAAGATCCCTTAGGCTTATTTCCTGCTTTTTTCTTGGTCAACAGAAATTATATCAACATTTTGTAGTTGTTGTTTTGGCATCTGCTATAAATTGAATTGTGCCCCCTCCCCAATTTATATGTTGAAGCTCTAAATATTCCAATGTGACTATATTTGGAAATAAGGCCTATACAAGATAAGGAAGGTTAAATGAGGTCATAAGGATTGGGCCCTAACGTGATAGGATTGGTGGTCTCATAAGGAGAGCAAGTGAGAGAGTTCTCTCTCTCCTTACAAACTCAGAGGAAAGGCCATGTGAGGACTGAAGTGAGAAGGTGGCCTATCGGGAAGAGAGGCAATCCAGGAAGACAGCTCTTACCAGAAACGGAACACTACAAGACCTTGGTCTGGAATTTCTAACCTCCAGAACTGTGAGAAATACAATTGTGTTTTCTAAGCCACCTCATCTATGGTATCTTGTCATGCCAGCCTGAGGTGACTAATGCAGCAATGGTAAGACAATGCTTCACAGATGACACTTAATAGCTATTAAACTAGACATCAAATAATTTCCATTTAAGAAGACAAAATATCTGAACAAGACTAAGACAGGCCATAACATAGGTTATGGTAACCCATAATTAGAAATGACTTCTAACACTCTTCATCTAAACCACAAGGTATGTATAATGGGGTATTTCATGATATCATGCACGTGTTCTTTCCCAGACACATCACTTGAGACACAACTAGGCCACAAGCACATCTATCAATAGCACAGCATCCAATGGGAAGCTTCTGTGGCTCCTCTTACCCTGAGGAAGCCCAACCCCGGTACCAGGAATGGAGGTCAAGCGTGTTCCTGGGGGTCACACTGCGCTTTTATTTGCGTTTTGAGCATCTGCATAAGACTTGAGTGCTACTTCTTCTCTGATTTTTGAAAAAGCAAAAACTGGAGAAGCCTTTTTAGGTGTCAGTAAATCTGCTCTTTTATCAGCAGTTCTGTGGAGGTTTCATCATGAACAGAACCAACAAAAATAGATCAGGCCTGACCATTTCACCTATCTGGAGTAAGATAGGTTTGGTCTTATTCTATTTTTTTGAAGTGCTAGTTGACATACTTTAAAAAAAAAATAATAGTTTTTGAAAATCTACCTTTCAGTTTTCATGCCACCTATCACGATGATAGATCGATCATCAAAAATCAAGGAGGCTTTGCCCAAGCCCATAGAATTTATGACACTAAGAGTGAACCCTAATGGACTTCGGGTGATCATGATGTGTTGATGTAGGTTCATTCATTGTAACAAATGTACCACTCGGTGAGGGATTTGATCATAGGGAGCCTGTGCATTTGTGGAGTGGGGAATATGTGGGAAATCTCTGTACCCTCCCCTCAATTTTGCTGTGAATGCAAAACTGCTTAAAAAAAAATCAAGGCAACTGGGCTACTGCAGAACACTAATACTTATCATGTTACTGTGAGTTAAAGGAATAAGAGCATTTAAGGCAAAAGATCAGCAAAAAGGATGCTCAATTAACCAGGCAAATGTTAAATGATTAAATAAAAATATAAATATACATGAACACATATACTTTTTCCAAGAATTAGTAGATACCTACATACAGCTGAATGAATAGCAGTTTCTTTGAGTTAACAACTATTTTAATTTAACAGAAGAACATGAATCGTGTGAAGTACTAAAGACATTCTGTTGCCTTATTGAAGACATGAAAGGTGTGTGGGGCTTTACCCAACCAAAGTCAGTATCTTAGAGGCACAATTTCATCATTTGCTATTTCCATCCAAACTTCGACATGGCTTTCACAAAGTCCAGCTGAAACAATGACAGTCAAGGAATATGATCTAAGAGAAATGCTGGCCTCTGCATAGTTTACATACAAAATACAGAGCCTTGGATCATGCTTTAAAATGTCAGAAAGCTTGATCCCTGAACTACTTTGAAACTACTTTCACTGAAACTACCCTGAAAACACTTCCACTGAATCATACTTAAACCTTATGCTTTTGTCTTATATTGAGGGTTTATTTTAAGAAATAAACATGAAAAAAATGCTTCCATGTCTGCAATGAATTTATATTGGAAAGGTTACTGCAAGGTTACCTAAAGTCAAATGTACAAGTTCCACATGATATTTATCCTTTTAAATTTAGTTCAAGAGGAAAAAAATACTTCCCTTCGATGGATGCTTAGTATGTTTCCTCTTCCCAAGTGAGAATTATTACTCTATTATCTTTTTACCTTCGTTTTGAGAAGCTGGGATATAATTCTAAAGCTCAGTCACAGCAACTGGGACTGCCTCTTAACATCTTTGCTCTTTTTCCTCTTTATGTGTAAGTTTTTGATGTTAATATCTATATTAATAATGTTATATAAACATTGCAAATCACTTTTAGAGACATTCGACAGTATTATTTAACGGAATTAATATAACTCAAATCCATTCAAAACGATAATCTACAGTTTTAATTTAACACACATTGCAAATAACTCAGAATACAAAGAAATGTTTCATGCTTTGTGAGTTTAAAAACTGTGTGTGGGGTGAAAAGCATGAAGCCAGCAGTTGCTCAGCCAGAAGATGCTGCTGGTCAGTGGTAAGCAATCAGCAGTAAGCACTCCAGAGCGCTCCCCAGAATGCACTTGCCTCCTCTCCTGGGTCAGTAGATGTGCGACTATAAATCTACAAAGCAGAGTGGTGAGCCCTCTCTAGAGGCCGCTGGCATCTGCATGAGCTGGGAAAGCTCTTATGATGTGCAAATGTAATTGGGACTTGACCCTGTGGCATTATATAAAGATATCCTAGGGCTTCATATTGATCGGGCTTTAAAAAAGATGTTAGTCCTCTAGACCTGGTCAAGCATGAGCCTTAAGCATATTCAGCAATCAATTTAGAAAGTCATTTGCTGAGCTGTCAAGCACACACAAATAGAAGGAGTTCCCTGGAGATGGGCCCTGAAGTCTCAGGGTTTCTAGGAGAGTTTAATCATAGAAACAAAGAGAAGAAAAACGTGAGTGGAATTTCCACATCTTCTAAAACCTTCTAGTCAGTGGTTCTCAACTTTTTCTACCTCTGCTTAGCTGAGGGACTCCATACACACACCTAACAGCAACTGTGGCTGTAATTCTCTAGCGTCTGAGGAACAGGAAACTTAAAAAGTCATTGCTCCCATCGATGTGGATGTGGAGTCTTCCCCAAGCCCAGTGAGGATCACTGCAAAGCAAAATGGACTGATCAATTAATTCCATGTTTAGAACAGAAATCAGGGATAAAGGAACCAGATGAAGGAAAGAAAAGATGACAGAAAATGAGGTGGGGAGATCTAGAAGGAGGGGGAAATGGTGAGAATGTAAACACAGGGTGAGAGAGACACAGAGAGACCAGAGTAAAATTTGGGAATGAAGCCAGTGAGAGAGACTATTAAAGGAGCAAAAATTAGTCAAAAGATAATCTAAAGAAATCGTTTATATTAAAAGGATTAATATTTCCAATATGAAGAGTCCACAAAAATTTATTAAAATATTTAAATACCCAATGAGAAAATGGGGAGAAGATACAAACAGGAAACATATTAAACAAAAATATACGTGACCAAAAACATATGTAAAAATTACTTAGGTTAAAACCAGACAGAATTTTTTTACCCATGTCTGGAAAATATTTAAAGAGATTAGTACACAAAGGTCAGCAGTGTATAGGGAAACCAACTCTGCAAATTTAAATAACCTTTCTAAACAGTCATTTGGTCTTTAAAATCTGCTTATCCTTTGACCCAGCATTTATTGTAAAAAAAATTAATTAGACCCATATGTAAAGGCATTTGTGCATGGACTTCCATTACAATTCTTTTCTTAGTAATGAACATTGAAATAAATCAAATTGTCCAATAATGTGAGGCTGGCATATGCTTAGCTGGGATTCTGTGGGAGCAGGCCCTGAGATGTGGACATGGATGCAGGCTATCTATTTGATAGGTGATGCAATGAAACAGAACAAGAGAAATGGAGACAGTGACGCCAATGAGGGAGAAAATCCAATATGGTTGTTGAGAACGAGCTGGTTACTGCTGCAGCAACAGCATGTCAGTTCTACATGGGACCTCTGCAGAATCATGTAGCACGTATCTCATATCTGACCCAACCTTGGGCAGGGGGACTGGGGCATTTATTCACCAACTCCCATCTGCCATTGGTGGAGGTTTCAGTGTTAACTGCTCCATATTTCTAGGCTGTACCTCCCTGTGTTTAGGTGGCTTTCTCAGCTTTTGGGGAGTGAGATGGCACAGCTTGCATCTGACGTGGGACACTGTGAAAGGTACCTGGAACTGTCCACCACAGCTACGCTAATAGCAGATGGGCAAAGGAGACTAACAGGCGCATTTGAAGTTGAAATCAGATTACAAGTGGAAAAACAGTGTACTTTCTGTTTAAAGTAGATATATATTTAGACACACACGCAAACAGATGAAAAATGCCTGGTAGTATATTTATCAAAACTTACTTAGTGATTATCTCTGAATATTGATTATCTCAGGTGATGTTTACTTTTTTTCTCCTGAAGAGTTTATCAGTGTTATGCGTAAATTACACAAGTAATTTTGTAGCTATATCTTCTCTTTAATGAATGGGTCTCATTTGAATCATAAAAAGAAGCCAAGTTCATGTACTTTTAACAGGTTTCATTAAAAAACACGTTTATTCTATATTTACAAACAACATTAATAGTATTAATAATACTGTCATCCTCAAAGTATTCAATAATCCTAATTAACTTTAAACTAGTTTATGAAATAGCTGCTTTCAGGGTATTTACATGTTGACAATGATATTTCAAGTATAAACCATTCATTAATAATTGAATTCTAAACTCTCAATTAAGAGAGAATAGTATGGGGAAAATAATATGAGCAAATAACACAGAATATACCTTGCACTCATCACAGAGATAAGCAATGATTTTGCCACTCACCCCATCTACTCTCACTTTGCAGATCCCCATCAACCTCTCCGTTACCACTTGTCTGGGCCCTAATATCTTTGTGCTAATGTTAGTGCATCCTCATCATTCACTCACTCTTTCAAGTATGTATTGAGTGGCTATCATGAATCGGGCTCTCTGCTAGGCATGAAGATACAGTAGACGAGTTCTCCATTCCCAGGGAACTTTTCATCTCCTGGGTAACCCAAACAATTACATGATACAGCGAGGGTATCCACAGGATGCCTCTCTGCAGAAGTAGTACCTAAAGAGAGGCCCAGTCCAGCCTTGGAGGGCGAGGAGGGAGGGGAAGTCTCTGCCAGGAGGCACCATAGTAGTGGAAGCCCGAAGGACAAGCAGAAGATAATTTTCTACAAGCAGTAGATGGAGGAGAGAAACTGCCAGATAGAAGAACATGAATTTCCTATCTTTCAAAAACCATGTCATATTTCCAACATAATTTTTCTTAAATGGATATTTAAGATGGAAATGGATATTTCCTTGCAATACTTCCTAGAGGATTAAAAGAAAAAAGAAAAGCTTAGAAGTCACCTTCCCAATTGAAAAAGCAAAGGGTCTGTGCCTGGCTGTCCATGATCCTGTAGGGGGCTGTCCACTTTGACCAGACAAGATTAAGTCCACTCTTCCCAATAAGCATGCCCTGCGCTCTCCAGGCCAAGCACCTTGCTTGTGTGTGTCCAATGACACCCATCTCCTTGGTTAACTCTGCCTCCTGATCAATCTTCCAGGCACTAGTCTGTTGGCCTCCTACCTCCTGAAATAGTTCTGTGTAGGCTTTTGTGGGTCATCCTTTCCAATAAACTCCAGCTTCTTTAAGAAGTGCATGGTCCATAAATTAGTTCTCAATGTTTAAGAAGTGCCTATTATGTGTCCCTGTGGTTTTACATTCGTTGGTATTAATTTTCCTAACCAAATGTCAACTTTTAAGGAGGCTTCTGAGCACATCAAAGGCAGCAGAATACAGGACAGGGTTCAGGAATAAGGACGCTGTAGATCAGCAGAAAGAGGCAAATGATGAAAAAGTAAAGTCGTGGGTACTGAGCCCCTTCTTGCTGTCAGGCACAATGCTAGACCCACTTGTCATCTGGTGCACGACTGTGTGACATGCTCATCATGAACTTCACAAATGCTATAAAGAGAACAGGCCATGGTGGCTGGGAACTGGAACAAGCTTCTTTCAACCATGTCCTAACTGTGTGAGTCATTAATATCCCTGCACAATATTTTCAATCAAATAGCTGCTTTTCATGAATAAGTTACAGTTTTGTCAAGTAGAAAGAAAGAGAGCAAAGATGGGAGCTGGAGCCAGATGAGAGAGAATAAAGGGAGAATTCTATCTTAAGAGCCCCTGATGGATGCATCTGGATACATACAGAAAGTCTTCACTTTTAATCATCTGAAAACATAATTACTCCAAGATGTTGGACTGGGTACTGCTGTTCCAATTAGTGACTGACACAAAAGGTCTATCTGAAGAGTTCTCTGTGTTTCTCACAAGGATGCATATGGCTACTGCAGCCACACTGCCCCCTAGAGGCTGGCAGCCCCACCAGGAATGGACAGATGGTAATAAAAGGGTCATTGCTATGTATAGAAAGGTCTTCTCATTCCTATCTTTAGCATTTATTCAGGACAGATAAAAGCAATAATATGAAGGTGGAAACATGTAAAAACAAAACAGTGAACTTGAATAAAATGTGAGTGAAAGCTTGGCTTTTTTTTTTTAATCACAAAGGCTTGTTATCTTGAGTTGAGTATTTGTAGACATTTTCTTGAAAATGAGCAAAGTGAGCTTGTCACTTCAAAAATCAAATGACAATATTTGTTGCTAATGATTATTTCAAAATTTTCAAGCAAATATTCATATTTTGGAAAATATGTATAGGCTACTATACACCTAAAGGGTTTCCCATTAGTTAAAACTTTTGTGAGGATATCAGTTAAAACATTTCAAAAATAGGTTTCGTATATTTATAATGACTCGTGTCAAGAATTTGAAAGATCTGTCTCACTCAGTGAACCAAGGATTTCCAAATGACCAATTCTTGATGTTAAATAATCATGCACAGGAAAAATGGAAAGATAAATCAATGGATGCTGATGTAACCAACTACAAAGAGTTCACTGGCATGAAAGAGATGACTTCTGTCAAATTTTGGTATATTAAAGAAGAGTACTAGGGGCCGACAGAGTGATGTGCTGGTTAAGAGTTGGCTTGGGATGCCAGCGCTGAGCAGCAGGGCCCAGGTTTGGATCCCACATGAGGACTAGTGACGCTGCTCTCTACAGCTCCACCTGGAGTTGGGCTGCCGTGAGTCGCCGGCAACAGCATAGGCTGCAGTGGGGCTGGCCAGCAGCTGGTGTGAGCTGCTGTGAACTGCCATGAGCTGGTGACCCATCTGCCTTACCGGGAAGAGTGTAATGCTAATACCAACATGGGCCAGTGAAGCAACATCCTCCACAACTAGACTGAAGAAAAAAAGGACAGCAACTTGTCTGTTCCCCTTCCCTGATTCCCCAATGTTGTTCCCCAACCCCAATTCTCCAATAAAATCTTAAAAAATAAAAAATAAAAAAGAGTATCTACATGTTTCTGGAAAGTGCTGCTAAGATATTTCTGCCTTTTCCAGCTATATATCTTTGTGAGGCCCAGACTCTCTTCATATACTTCAACCAAAAAAGCCCACCTTACAACAGATTGAATGTGCAGAGATGAGAATCCAGCCCTCGTCTACTAAACTGTATGTTCGAGAGGACTGCAAACATTTCTAATTTTTGTTTCAGAAAATGTCTTAAAATGTTATTTATGTTATCATGTAATGATTTATTCTTATTATTTTTAAAACTATTAAGAAGTGTTTGCAAAATTTATCAGCTTTAATTTCTAATACAATAAATACGGGTAGTCAATAAGAACAAAAGCTCTTTAAAAATCTGTATAATTGTTACAAGTGTAAAGGGGTCTTGACACCAAAGAGTTTGAGAACCACTGCACCAAGGGTAGTGAATCAATGAAATGAAATGCACGTCTCTGAGGACATGTTGAGCAAGGCTGCCAGTTGGCCTAGACCACTCCCATGGGGCTGTGACGTGAAGCAGAAATGAACTTCTTTGTCCTCTAAGGCCCTGTGCTGCTGAGTCTGTTTGCTACATACTTGCTGCAGCTTAGTCCTCATCCTGACCAATTCAAGGCACACATGGCAACAGATACACACATTGGGAAGAGCTCTGGTTCTCGAGAAATGAATTCCTTTAAATCTATTCACTGAATAAACAATGTTCAGCATGTGCAATGTCACAACAACTGTATCTGATACTTATTTTGATGCATCCCATCCTCCACCCTTCCCAGTCCTTCACACACACACAAAACTTAGTCCCAAGAATCCAAAAGCCATAGAACTGAATCAGGTTGTGTGGGGGAAGACTTTTTTTGTGAAGGTGGTGATACACAATGTTTAATCAGATAATCCATAGTAGTGGAAGAGAGCAAGGATTGCCCTTTGAGACCATACCGCCTAAAAGACCTTCAGGATTTTCACAAGTCATCAATTGTTTTGAAATAAATTAACCTTGAGCTAGGGTCTATCTACTTAAAAATCACCTTCCTGAGGACACTTTTAAGGAATTACGTAAGAAAAGGGTGAAAAGCCATAGCTCATTCTTTTTAAAAAAATATTAGGTGATTTAGACTTGGTTTTTCTTCTATATGAAATTTGACTTGCTTTTTAATGTTACCTTGTCACCATGCCTGTGTATTAAATCTGAAAATCTCCAAGTAATAGGCCATATATATGAATCATGATTGCAAACATATTAAGGAGAAACAGTTTTATGTTTCCTAAATAGTCAGTAATCTTCCATCTAGATATGGCCATAGATTGCCATGGAAGATGCCTATTTTATGAGTTAATATGTGAAAAGAAGAAAATTGTATTGTGCTGTTGTTATTTGAGAATGCTGCAGGAAAATACAAAATTAAGAAACTTGCAAAGCAGCCAAATATTGGTAATATTCAATTATATTAATAGAGAATGCCACTTGTAGGAAAGGCAGGAGAATCTAGAAGTGGGGAAATTAAAATTCCTTAATTTCCCAATCCCTGCTATTACTGAAAGAACACATGATAGGGAAGCAAGAATCAGAAAGGACACAGGAGTCCCACGGTCAGGCCTCAGTCTGCCATTAACCAGCTGGGTGACACTGGGTAAGTCAATTCACCCATCTGGTTGCTCATATGTGAAATCAGGAGTTGGACTGAGTAATTCTATGATTCCTTCAAGCCTTAAATTTCACCACCCTTTTGCTAGATTTTTTTTTTTTCCCCCAAGACAAAATCCTGGTTTGCCATGCTCCGATCATTTTACAGACTCTCACACCCCACAAAGTGGAAAATCAACATCAGGGGGAGACCCCCCCTTTTCCTTCTTTTTGAAAGGATACCAGTTATCCATTTCAATTTAGATTCTTTGAATCACTGACAGAATTAAGTCCAATTAGAGCATTATTAAAAGTAAATCCAATTAGGACATTATTAGTAGTCAGTACAATAAAAAGCTCATTTTCCCGAATTTTATGATGTTTGAGTAAAAGTCATAAGGTAATGCTTTTCATTGTGTCTTCTATCTGTGAGGCTCAAGTTTTATATTATGTTTCATATTGAAGATTAACATTTTCTAAATTAAACATCGATGAAAATTTGATGATGGTATTTTACGTTAGGAAAATCATTACTCCTTTTTCCTTACAGCTACTTTTATATATTAAAATTCAGAAGGGAACTCACAGCTCAGCTTATCATTACTCAATACTAATAGTACAAGAGATCAAACTATGCCCTTTAAATTAGTGTGCATCCTTATATATTATTTATCTTCTAATTAGGATAGAGAAATTATCCTTTAAGTCACTGAGTTACTGAGTTAATTACAAAAAAGGAATTGATACTTATGCAGTTACGTTTAGATCACCAGTTTCTGATTTTAATCAAGCGTGTCTTCCTATCTTCCCAGCTTCCGATCTTCCAAAAAATGTCTAATCGTTTTTTGGGAGGGGAGGCAGCTGCACGATATAAGTAGGGTTGATTAATATAACTGAATTATATCAAGGGGCTGAATCAGCAATACAAAAGTGGTTTGCTGAATATAAGACAAGGCCTTCCTCTCTATGAATAAAGAGAGCTCTTAAAATCAATGAGACAGAAAAACTGGGTGAGTAGTGAAATTGGCATGATATTGAAAACATAATCTTAAATTCTCTCTCTGTGTACCTGCAAGCAAAAACAAGACAGCCAAGTAGCCACACTATATCACCAACCAACTTTTCTATGCAAGCAGAACCAGGGTCCTTTTTATCTTCTGTTGCATTTTTGCAATGCTTCTTTGTTTTGCTTAGCTCAACACCTAACGAATTTCTGAGTTTACTGATGTCTAAAATATCAACCCATCAATGTTTACTGTCTTGTAGTTTGGTTCATGCTGTCATTGGCTTGGACTTGTCACTCGCCAAATACCTGATTCTTCAGGCATGTATACTATCAATTACAGGACTTGCCTGTGCAAACAAGTGAAAACCAAGGTTATTTATTGGCAATGCTGAAAAGGCCATGAAGTTGAACCAAGCTGGTGCCATCGGTTCTCCAGGCTAAGGTATACAAATAAATGACTTCATGACTTTAGTCTACAGTTCCAGGGGCCCCAACTTAGAAAACATGCATGAGGTAATCTTGAAATGGGAGACAGCCACAGAAAATGACATTTTACTTGATTCCGTACAAACAATGTTAGCATTTGGGCTAAGACACACTATTCTATTATCATTAGGAAATATTATCTAGAAAACTCACATCAAGCTAAGATATAATTATACTTTAATAGATGCATCATTGAGTTAAATGACAACGGTATTTTCATTCTTCAATTAGAGTTGCTCTAATTGAATAGGCTTTGCCACTATATACATACATACATACACACACACATATACACACATATACATACATACATGTGTGCGTGTGTGTGTGTGTGTGTGTATGTATATATGTTTTAGCTCTATTAGGGATATCTCAGTTGGGAGTGCTTAAATATTACCAGTGACCAACTCTATAAATATGCTTTATAATGTAAACTTAGTGAGAATCCATCAATTTATTTCCTGATTCTCAAACATATATCTGGAAAGGGTTGCCACATTCTCACACACCATTGGTTTCAAATAGCAATAACGACATTCTTACCTAACAGTATTATCGCAGAATTGTATTATATGTAGTTACTATTCCAGTGAACAAAATTTAACCCAAGATTGAATTTGTAACATCAGACTGTTTTATAATGTGACTGACTGTAATTTTATTCCTGGAAAAACTAAGAGAATACCCAAAGAGAAGAACGTTTACAGTTAGTTCAAATAGTTAGTAATCAAAAACTGTCTAAATGCAGGGGAAACTGGCATCTGTAATAAGCGCCAATAGTGACAAGACAGAACTAGAAGGTCAGCTGAACCATGAATTTCCTTAGTTTAAGATTATATTTATTTAAATGACACCACTTAAACAAGGTGTATAAAAATAAATTGAATGTTGGGACAATTAAGTTCTTAATATATTCTTTGTTTTGTGGTATGGGTGTATATTTTCTTTTTATTTTCACTCACTGATCCTGATCCTAGCTGTACCCCACTTTTCTACTCATTGTTCTTAACCAATTTCAAATGAGCAAGCTATGTATGATGTTGTTCATGTCATAATACATCCTTATTAACCACACAATAATAATCATTTATCCAGCACCAGCTCTGTGGCAGGCTGAGTTCTAGGTGGTAGGGATTTAGGAGTGAAATAAACCAACAGAAAATCATTGCTCCCACAGAACTCATTTTCTGGTGGAGGATACTACCAATAAACAAAACAAATAAGCAAAAATACACAGCATGTTATGTATGATGAAGGTGAAGGAGGGAATGTCCAGGGGGAAAAGGGACATGAAAATGTCAGAAGGTGTGATAGGCAATGACATTAACAGAGGGGGCAGGAAACGTATCACTCAAGTGGTGATTTTTGAGTAAAAATCTGAAGAAAATCATCTGTCACTCAAAGATTTATTTTTCTGTCTTGACTACATTATCTTCTAGTTTCTGCCTTTATTTATATGTAACTAAAGCCAGCCATACAAAGGGGAGAAGGCAGGAATAAGGGGAGAAGAGAGGGAGATTTAGTTTATGACAACTGGCAATGACTTCACTTTTGCCTTGTAATTTTATCAGTTTGTGTGTAATTTTGTGAATAATAAGTTGCATCCTTAGCTGTGGTCCTTGCTAATTCCATTTATGACTTTTCTGGAAAGAGAACTGAGATGAAGGGGTAACAAGATTTGGTGGGTGGGAGGTGGGGAGGGCTGGCAAATCAGAGAATGAAAGGGAAAAAAATACTGCGAATATATTGGCTGTTTTAAATGCATGGACCAGCTTCTTCATTTAAATTGACATGTTGTCAACTGAGAAAAATCATGTGATTTTCTGTTTCAATTCTCTGCTTTGTAAAACAGCCATGACAGTCATTGTACCAGATTTTATGAAACTCAAGCTATACAGAAGCAAACAATTTTTAAAAGTAAAGACACTGCAGGAATGGAAGTCATCGCTTTTATTCCTTAGATTACCCCAATCGCAACATACTGTCATAACAGAAAACAAAGAAGTGAGTAATACGGAAATAAATTCATTGGAGGCATTCTACTGGATTCTGGATTGGGAAGCTGTGTTTTTCATCTGGGAGCACCTAACGTGACGAATTCTTAATTCTGCAATACGCTTGACCAGTACATTTAACCATTCTGGTCTTTACAAAAATCTGCTGTTTTATATTACACCTTCTTCTCATACAATTATGTGTGTTGATCCAGACTTCTCATGACAAGTTCCAAGTTTAGGTCTCAGAATAACCCAGGAGCACATAGGCTCATGCAGTAACTGTTACTCCTGGGAAAGACATAAGAGGAGCAAGCTTTGTTCATCAAATGCTGTCAATTGATGAGGGCAATGATCGGGATCACTTTTATGTTTTACCTTTATATTAGTGGAATCGACTTCAGAGTTATTAAAACAGAACCTCTGGGGGGGGAGTGTTAGTGCCCCATTATGTGTACTGTTGCTGATTCCTCAGGTGACACTGCTGTGCAGGACTGAGAACACTGCACTGAGGTAAGCTGCTGACACCTACAATATACAATGTGACCAGGGAGGAATTCAATGGAAAAGCAGTTAGTCGCCATCTAAGTTAGCTGCTGTGCACATTCCTACCTTTCTGTAAGAAAGTGCTCGGGTGCCAAGTATCTGACACTTCACGTGACCTCACAAGTCGGGGAGTAGAAAGGGAAACTTGGCAGGTGATTTTACTGCGTATTTTAATAAAGGTACTTTCCAAATGGCAGCCCCACAGCATAAGTATCTGAGACTTGAAAGACACACCCAATAGTACCAGTAATAATAGGCTTAATCCACCCCATAGAGTTTTAACTGTCCTGAGCAGAGCCACTTGTCTCCTCCACCAGTTGCCTATACCAACATCATTCTCCCATTTCTTCTTTAGTGATAGAATCCCAATTTTAAGTGGAGTACATTGTCTCCTGAAAAAAACAAAGACCTTTCTCAGCCTTCTTCCACCTAGGTAGGGCTTTGTGTCTCACTCAGTTCTGGCCTATGAAATGAAAATGGTGTGTGGGGTGTCCATAAGGGCTGCTTAATGAGACATGACTCAGCTGGTGAGCAACTTTTTAACTGTTCACTTTTCTTCTTCACTTTTCTTCCTTTTGGAGGACCGTTTCATTGATGTGAGAGCTGGAGTTCCAGCAGTCATTTTGTACCAGTAAATAATCTTGAAGATGGAAGCTGTGCACTAGTGGAATAGAGCAAAAAGACCGAACACGCACCCCTGTATCCTTAGTGACATAATGGAGCCATCATCTCAGACTCCAACGGCCTCCCTCCAGACTTCTTTTACACAAGAAATAAACTTTTTTGCTTATTTAAGCCACTATTATTATTTTTTTGCTACATGCTCCAAACCCAGTCTTAATGAATGCAATAGAGAGGAACACCAAAGGACATATAAGTCAGGGAAAGATTTCAGTGTGTACAGTATGTATCTTATGAATTCCCAATATACTGATATTGTTCCCAATATTCTTACAAAGCATGTTGTATTTGTACAACTCAGCTTATAAAAAGATTTAATAGCATTCCGGCTTCACGTGCTGAAGCAATAAAGTAAAATAACTTACCTTATCTCTGTATACTGAAGAATAATTAGTATAATTCAATGGCACTAAGTCTGATAAAGCATAGAGATGAAAATGGAGATGAACTAGAGGACCATGCCATAGAAAGAGTCAATGGCATGTGGGGTAGGGGATAAAAAGGAAGTGATCTCCCCAAGATCTCTGGCTTGGTTATTAGCTGCTGCAGATTGTGATATCCATAAATAAAATGGGGAACACCGGAAGAGGTGTAAAGGAGAAGGGAAAACAATGAGCTTGGTTTTAATCTTGAAGAGTTTCTGAGATGCCTATGGATACAAATGCAAAGTCCAGGAGAAAGTTAGAAAACAGTTTGGGAACCCAGGTTTACTTTTCTTCTGCTTAAAAAAAAAAAAAAAGTCTGATGATTCCATACTCAATAAAACTCAGGCTCCTCTTGGGCCAGCCGAGTGGCGTGGTGGTTAAGCGCTGGCTTGGGAAGCCAGAGGCTCTGGTTCGGGTCCCACATATGAGGGCCAGTGACACTGCCCTCAAAAAAAAAAAAAACAAAAACAACAACAACAAAAAAAAACAAAAAAAAAAAAACTCAGGCTCCTCTTGACTTCAAGGCATTTTACAAAACTGGTTTCAGCCTACCTTTCCAGATCTTTTAACATCTCTGTCTTTTTGCCCAGAAGGCCCAATCAAACACAAACCACTGTTTATACGTCCCCCCAGACAAGCTCATAGAAGCCCATGCATATTTCTTTCGTAACACGTATTCACTCTGCTGCAAATATAATAGTGCCTCCCGCACTAGACAGAATGATTTGAGGACCTACCCTATTATCTTGACTATAGTACATTAAAACAGGTAAGTACTCCAATACTATTTAATTAACAGAGGCTCACACATCAAGCCTCTGCGTGTTTGCTGCCTCTGTTTTTCTTATCTGGAACACAAAAAGGAATCAGTAATGACCCCGACAGATCAAGGCTGGGTGAATAACACAGTGGTGACTTTTATCTGCAGAAGGAGATCAAAAAAGGATAGAAAAAAAAATTGCCAAATGGCTAGCAAAAGTAGGAGAGTTTTATACAAAGAGGTAAAAAATACACTCAAGTCTCTGATACTTTTATTTCATGCAGCAAAATCCATCAGGAGTGTGGATAGTTCACATTCGGTAAAGGAAGGCGAGATGTAGGACAAGGAAGAAAGCACTGGGATGCTCAAGAGGCAGGGTTGGGTTGGATCACAACAGCCCAACAGGAAGCCTCTCCAAACAACCAGAGCACAGCTGCCACTTTACTTAAAAGCAGTCCTGTCAGCACAACCATTCGTTCACTCTCAGCGGTGCTTCAGAACTTGACAAAGTGCAGTTAGATAAGGTCTGAGGTTTCCCTACTTCAAGGTTTTCTAAACACCACTAGACAACATGAACGGTACCATTTGTTAAACACAGCAAATCCCAACCCAGAAATATATCACTGAGCTTCTCCAATTTGTAATAAAATGAAAAATAATTATAATACCATGCTGTACTATAGAAAGCAGAGGAGCCTCGTCTCTCATGTATGAAAGTTTCTGCCAGTTTTGGGTGACACATATTCTTATTTTTGCTGAGCATTAACAAAGATCACTGAATGTGTGTCAATTACCTTTCAATTAGTATGATATTGGTACAACATTAACATAAGATGTGTCTTAGAAGTATTATAGAGTATGAACAGCATGAGAACTGAGTTGAGCCCTTGGGAAATAGTTTATTCATGTATTATGTACATGTTGCAGATCTTTTATATATGGCACTGAAATATGGTTTTAGGAGACTTTTCAAGAGAGGAGAGACTGAAAAAGAAAACTCACAGCATCATTCATTCTTCCCTCAGATTTAAACTGCTTCTCAGTGTTGGTTCTCAATGCAGGCTCATTATAAAGACACAAAATGAATATTACATAATTCAGATATCACCCTGCTTGGTATTTACTCAAATGAATTGAAAACAACTTCACACAAAAACCTGTACACAGGTGTCTACTGCAGCTTTTTTTTTATTGTCAAAATGTGGGAGCAACCAAGTTTCAATAGGTGAATGGATAAAATGTGGTACATCCCACAAATAGAATATTATTCAGTGATAAAAAGAAATGAGTGATCAAGCCATGAAAAGATATGGGAGGAACCTTAAACGCATATTACCAAGTGAAAGAACCAATCTGAGAAGGCTACATACTATGTTTCCAACTGTATGACATTCTGGCAAAGGTAAAATATGGAGACAGTAAACAGATTGGTGGTTGTCAGGGGTTAGGAGGAGTGGGAAGGGATGAGGGATGAATAGGCAGAACACAGAGGATTTTTAGGGCAGTGAAACTAATATCTGTATGATTTTATAATGGTGGATACATGTCATTATACATTTGTCAAACGCATAGCATGTACAATGCCAAGAATGAACGCTAATGTAAACTATGGCTCAAAAAAGTACGACACTAACACAAAATGTTAGAAACAGGGGAAGCTGAGGGAATGGGAGGGGAAGGGGGCATATGGGAACTCTGTCCTTTCTGTCCAGTTTTTCTCTATACCTTAAAAATGTGCCCCAAATATACAGTCTACTAATTTTATTAAAAAGAGAGTATTACCTGAAAACCTCCAAATCATTTAAGAACAAATTCAGAACAGCATTTTGTCAATAGTTAGAAGTACGCAGCTTGAAAGATAATATAGCATAATAATTCAGAATATAAATTATTGACAAGTGACCCAATCTGTTTTGTTTTAGTGAGAATTTGTTGAGAGACTACTGCCTGTCAGGGGTTGCTGTGGTCGGTGGATGGTATACGGCAGTGAACACACAAAGATACCTGGCCTCCCAGCGCTGATATTCTACTGCGCAGAGACAGACAATAAAACAGGAACTAACTGAGAATGTGAATTATACAGCATGTGAGAAGGTGATGAGTATTACAGAAAAAAAGTAGTAGAGTGGATAAGAGGGGATCAGGGTTACTCGGGTGGGGGCTGGGGAGTAATTTCCTCATTTGCAGAAGCGATATAATAGCCCTCACCATTTGTGGGTACTGTGTGTTCTGTGAGATCTCTCATGGAAGGTGCTACATTAGCGTCAAGTATTCAGAGATGACCTCTTATTACAATTATTGCTAAGCAAGAACTTAGGTAAATAACAGTACATTTTTAAGCAACTTGTATCATATCTACAATGTTTTAATTCCTGTTTTGTTTTGTTTTTTCTCCTTTGAATGGCTGAACTAGAAGCAATTATCATGGGAAGTCCAAAATTTAAACACCCTAAATAAGAGACTCATACACTTCCATAGAAATAAGTGCTTGTACAATTTGTGGCTGTTTACAAGTAAAAACCATCTTTTCATTAACCTTCCTACTTGCCTCTGCCAAGAAATCTCCTATATAATAATCACATGGATAAATCCTAGAAAAGCTATTGGCAATTATATTTGTGCAGATTAGGTTTGGCTGCATTGGGCAGAAAAACTCAAAGCAACAGGGACTTAAGGTAGGCAATCATTTGTTGTATAAAATGTTTGGAAATAGGTGATGTAGGATTGGTATCATGGTTCCACAAAGTCATCAGGAACCTGGTTCCTCCGAGCTCACTGCTCTGCCACTCCTAGGGTCCAAGAAAGCTGTCCGAGCCACCATACCCCTGTGGTAAATAGCAGGAAGAGATAAGGAAGGGCCTCATATTTTGGTTTGAAGAGACTTCCCAGGAGGCACTTTCCACAGCACTTTTCATGCTTTTTATTAACCAAAGCATCGTCCTTGGTCTTGGCTTCAAGGGAGGCAGGAGGTTGTTTAGCTGGCAGCATTATGTCCAGCTAAGAAGCAGGGGGAATGGGCTCTGAGAGGTGACAGCAGCTTCAAAGGGGTGAAACATAATGGCCATCCCACTTCCCCAGCTGGCCGAATGGGGCACCCACAGGTCCCACGCAAAAGGAGAAAGACCCTCTTTCTGCAGATTGTATGTAGTTACAGGGAGATAAGGGCATTTAGTGGTAGTTACTTGTTACTGAAAGACAGCCTTCTTTGTATGATTTTTTTAAATATATAAACTGATCTACACCCTATCAAAGACAAAAACATTCCAATAAATTATAAGATTGGAGAAAGAGTTAGAGATTTTTTTTAAAAGTTTGCATTATATATTAAACACTACAAGGATTTAAGTAAATTAATGGTGAATCTACATAATGGTTTATTAGGTAGCTGTT
Source organism: Aselliscus stoliczkanus (assembly GCA_033961575.1). Taxonomy (NCBI): domain Eukaryota; kingdom Metazoa; phylum Chordata; class Mammalia; order Chiroptera; family Hipposideridae; genus Aselliscus; species Aselliscus stoliczkanus. The sequence continues at coordinate 120,202,632 of CM066731.1, read as the reverse complement.
GAAATAATATTTTTAAGTACTATTTAAAGACATACGGAAATGTTTGCCAAGTAAGCCATGTAAAATGAAAAGGCAAGATACACTGCTATGTGAACTACGTGACATGTATATGAATGATAGTAAAAAAGTCAACATAAATTAATTTTATATAGCTTCCAAAATCTCTACAGAAAAAATATGTTCAATTTCAAATTATAATTATTTTAAACTCTGCATTCCAGTAGCAGTTCTGAACTGCTAGGCTGGCTTTGCATTCTCTTACAATCTTTTGCACTATTTTAAAACCATAATCCTTAATCATACAGAATTTCAAACGTTCAGAAGTCATAAATTACCAACAGAACTATAACACAGTTAACTTTGGGAAAACTGCACATGTTTAACTGGATGGTGGTGTGGAAGCATGTTGTTTAAAGAAAATCGTACAGTGATAAATAAATGTGAAACAACATCGACTTCCTGAAGGTTTGAATTAAAGCAGGTCCTATCTATTCCAAGAAACTAACGTCCTAACAATATGTTCCATTTTCATCCAATTTCAGGGTTTCATTTAGGACTGGGAAAATTTTTTTTTTTTTTTAAATCTTTGGCCTTATTTTGATACTTTTGGTTGTGCCTGACCACTACGTATGGCATATTTCAATCTTCAGTTCAATAGTTATTATCTACTATACATTGTGAAAATTAATAGACAGAAATCTCTTTAAAATGGAGTCACAGGGCTAGAAGAGTGAGCTCTCAGGCCCGTGTCACTCAAGGCACACTACTGACACCAACAGGAAGGATGTACCCAGCTTTTCAGACAGGAAGTGAGACTTGACTACCTCAATAAGTTGAAGAAAAAAATTCCTCCATGCCCAGGAACAGCTCAGCCAGTGGGAGACTGCCATAACTCAGCCAATGAAAAGTCAGTATAATTCAAATTTTCAGATTCCTCCAATGGATTCTTCCTTTACAACAGCCCCTTCCAAGTCTGTAAAAGAGCATTCCCCTCCTTTGTTTCCTGGGTCTTGCACAAGGTTTGCCATTAGACCACATGTCCTAAATTGCAACTCATTGTTCAACCCAGATAAACCCATTTTGCTGGCGAAATACCTGGCTATCTGTTTAATGTGAACAAGTGTCAACATCTTTGGCAGAAGGCTCCATAGACTTGATAGCATGTTCCCTGCTCTATGGGAGCCTGGGCTGATGGACCCCAGCTCTCTGGGTCTAGCCTTCTTTCTAGGGTTTTTGCTAGTTCCTCATCTCCCTTCAGACACTGCCTTATAGCCAGTCTTTCGCCAGTGCCGCTCCTCCTCTTACAACACCCCCTCCTCTCCTACTGTTTCATTATTTAATTGTACTCACCAAAAGAAACCATTGTGGGAAATCTAGAAATCACTTAATATAATATAAAAGATAACGAAGTATGTGAAATGCTTTGGCTCCAAAATGATTTTTTAAAGTTGGGAAGTAAAAAAATACTCTGATTAGCATAAATAAAAACAAAAGCCAGGTTTACAGGAATCTGAGAAATTGTATATAGTTTAAAAAAAAATAGAGATAGCACTGAATGGTACACCAGGGCTCAAGGATCTCAGCTGAAAATAGTTATTACTGAGAACTCGTTATTGTAATAGCCTGTCCTGATGCTTTGCCAACTGTTTTATTACAGAATAGAATCCAAACTCTTATTTAAAAGAAACAGCAATATATCTGTGAGCCAATCAGTTTACATAAATCTTTTGATAAAAACAGTCTAAAAACTATCCTTTGATCCTTAGTAATATAATACAAAAAGATAATCAGCCAAAAGGAGCCCAAATGCACCACCAATGTGACATTTTCCATGGAGTGCAGCTGCGTATAGCATTCTATGCAGGCATTGGTACTGCATCCCAGTGGGAAGCCTGCAGTATTAATGCTTCCGTATCTTGTTACGTGTGTATTTGGCTCTCCGCAGGGATTCTGGTTTTCAGAAGTGCTGCTGATCCTTAGCTAAATACCGTGATAACTTTACATTGCCTGCCCTGAAAGCATGCAAGAGAGACAAAATCTAATTCTAAATCTGAGGAGCGAAAATGTCAGGATTAAATTTTCTCTAGGGAAACAATAACCCTCTGAGCTGCTAATGAAAAACTGGAGGAAATATAAGCAGAAGGTAAGAAATGTAAAGTGCCTTCTCCAAACCTTAACCGGGGAGAAAGCATTTGTCAGAGACAAACAATGTGGATCACAGTGCTCTTTTTCACTCACTGCCTATAACTTGTAAACTACAGCCTGTCTACAAAGGGTACATTTGGTACTTGGGAAATTCTTTATAATTAATAGACATCATAATTCTCCAGCTGATAGTCTAGCAGGTAATCTTCCATACTTAACTGAAATGATTTCTTAATCTCTACTGAAAAATATAGTTAAGAACATCAATGATAACAAATCTAAATCAGCATTTTCTTAGCATGTATATCATTTGGTTTCTACTTTTCTCTTCTTTTCTTGAGTCACATTAGCATCCTCCCAGGACAGAGATACAGCAGTACTGCGGATGCTAAGAAGCCATCCAGGTAGCTCTGAGTGTGACCCTCAACTCCCAACCCCCACTCCAGCAACCCCCTACAGATTTATTGTCTGCACTGGCAATGCACCCTTCTGTGTTCTGTTACATGAAAATCAGGAGACATTTCTAATTATCATGCCTCTATGTTTAAATAAATATCAAATTTCAAGGGATCCAAAGCATTTACTCTAGGAGAGAGGTGGTCAATTTTACAACTGCTGTAGGTCAAATATTTTCATTCCATCGTGCAACAAAGGGGCAGAGATAAATTTTTCTTTCAAAAGGACTCAGAACCAAGCTAAAGCAGAAAGAAGAAAAGACTGTGATAGTGACAGACTATCTGCACTCTAGAGAAAATGGACACGCAAAGATAACAACAGCACTGCCACTGGTTTTCTCACAAAGATACGCTATTTAAAGATTTCCAATTCCTATGAACATGTTTGAAAAGTCAGAGATAGTATAGTGGTCAAATATATTAGGAACAAATTTTTTCTTACCATGTATTTGTTTTGTATTTCTTACAGAGGTTGGAACATAGTCCAAAAATATTTAGACAAATGGCTTTAGATTGTGTTCCAATCAGAAGAAACTTTTTAAAAGCCTTACTGTGACAAGGCATTACTATTAATAGTTATAGGTGAAAACATTGCCAGGGACCTTATAAAAAGAATAAACTGTTAGAAGGTAGGAAAAAAATTCATTAGATGATAATTGCCCAGGCATGGTGTGTTAATATAAAGTTAGAAGGTTCCCTTAAATCTCCTTCATTTGGGGTGAAGGGCAGGGTGGGTGAGAATAGGTTCTAGTACCTAGTCAGGGAGACCACTTCCTAAATTATATAAATGTCTAAACCACTATGCTACACACTTGAAACCAATATAAAATAATACTGAATGTCAACTCTAATTGAAAAATTTAAAAAGGGTGGGAAAGATCAATAATATTATGACAGCTTGGTCCATTGTCAGATGGTTACTGGGCTTATCAGGGTGATAATTTCTTTAGCATAGGGAATATAATCAATAATATGGTATAGTGCTAAGGTTGTACTGTTGAGTAAGTATGATGTATACCTAAAACTAATGTAATATTGTATGTTAGCTATATTTTATTTTATTTTATTTTATTTTATTTATTTTTTTTTTTTTAAAGATTTTATTGGGGAATTGGCGGAGGGGAACAGCGTTGGGAAATCGGGGAAGGGGAACAGACAAGTTGCTGTCTTTTTGTTCTTCAGTTTAGTTGCGGAGGATGTTGCTTCACTGTTGGTATCGTCATTGCGCTCTTCCCGGATGAGGCAGATCGGTCGCTGGCCTCTGGATGTCGCTCACCGCGGCTATTGGCAGCTCACTCTTGGCTGCCAGCCGCTCACTCTGGCTGCGGGCCACTCACTATAGCCTATGGCAGCCCACACCATCACCGGGGCTCGCACAGCCCAGCTCCAGGTGGAGCTGTTGTTAGCTGTAGAGGGCAGTGTCACTGGCCCTCATGTGGGATCCGAACCGGGGCCGTTGGCATCCCAAAACCAGCGCTTAACCAATGCGCCACTCGGCCGGCCCTGTTAGCTATATTTTAATAAAAATCTTAAAAAAAGAGAGATAGGTTCTAGATTCTCTTTGTGTAGATGCCATAAAAGCAGAAACCATGATGTGACTGTAGTGGCCTCAGCACCCAACCCAGTGCCCCATACATAGAAACTGCTCTATAGATGTGTGTTAAAGGCTTTGCTGAGTGAGGTTGCCAGTCAGCCATGTAAACATGTGTAGACTTTTCATTTATATGGAACGAATTTAAAGATCTATGTGTCCTTGCTGTTTTATTGGTAACAGAAAGCGTAGGCTCATTCCAAGCAGACCATTTCTGCACTCTTATTCCATCTGAATTCTTATTCTCCTTTGTTAAATAGGAAATCATCTGTTTCTTGTCCTTGTCATGATGCAGTACTCAGACCCCATGTTGGCTCTTTTATAGAATGATCTATACAAATAAAACAGTATTCACTTATTTGTTTATATGTTCTCTCCTTTGGGTGATTGCCTTGATTGTACGTTGAATGCTGACTATGTGCTAGTCATTGTGCCAGGCATCAGGGACATTACAATCACCAAGCCACAGTACAGGTCTGCAGAAAGTTCACAGCTCAGGTGATTGTTAAAAACAAAACAAAACAGATCATAGAGTAAGATAGCATTATAATTGAGATAAGGTACTATGAGAAGCATTAACACTGCATACCTTGGAAAGATGGGAAATGGTGATTGGGGCTTAATATTAACCTTTTTTTAGCTACACATCTTATAATTTCTGTAGTTAAAATAGAATTTTAAAATAATGTGATGAACAATATATATTAGCATAATTTTATTATTTTAAATAATGCATATATATGCCATTTATGCATAAAATAGCTTCCACATAGTCAAGAAATACTTTAAGGCCTAGGGAAGGAACTGATGTGGGGAGAGGGAAGGAGATTTTTCATTTTTATTTAAACTTTTTTCCCATGTGCACGTATAATTTGAATTTTAAATTGACTTTTTCAATATGAAATGAAATAAAAAGAAAAGGTTGTGACAAATTGAAGGCAAGGTTGACAAAACCATTATGACAAACCAAAGATGGGCTACAAATATGATTACTAGCTTTCTAGTGATCAACTCAAAAGGGGAAGCTTACAACATCCAGGAAAGAAAAGCAGACTGATTTGCTTAGGATTTTTACCGATTCTCGTTATTAAAGAACTGAGAGAAATTTTTCCTAGGAGTCCCACAAAGAAGATATTGTGTGACACAGAATATCCTCATATTATTCTCATAATAGTCACAATGCTGAGCTTTAAATGACTTCTCATAATGACTCCCAACAGAAGCTGAGAGCAACACACTAAATGTAATTCACAAAAGCATTTCTGAAGGGGGCCAGTTCAATCTAAAGGCCCAGGATTTCTTGAGTAATAATGACACTGGGATCAGATGGCCTGAGTAACAACCACGGCCCTACCATATAATTTGCTATAAGAACTGGGTCAAATTACTTGATTTTTCTGTGCTTCAGTTTTTCTACCTGTCCAATAAAGTTTTGTGAATTATAAATGGAAACATGTACAAATTTTAGCACAGTGCCAGGCAGAGGCAAACACTCAATTCATGGAGCAATTTTCAAATCGCCCTTGAATTTTTTCTCACCCATCCCTTTAACAGGGCATTGAGCATGCCCCAAACTGGGCACTGTTGTCATTGCCAGCAGTGCAGGTTCCTATGCCTCAGCAAAGAGTTCCCTCTTGCGTGGAGAGTCAGGAGCTCAGCTTGGAGCAAAGGCCTGGCAGGACTACCTACATCCTGACATGAGTGAGGGAGTAACCAGAAACAATGCCAGGTTATTCTTAGAAAACATGATGAATATGTTCCATCACATCAAGATGAAGGCAATAGAGGCCTTTTAGTTCTACTACATGGGGCAGCTCAAATCTACTTCCTTAGAATCCATTCCAGGACCCTAAAAGAGATAGCTTATTTCACAGTTATTTATATTTTGTCTATATTATTATTTATATTGAGTATAAATTATGTGGACCAGATTATGCTCATTTAATTCTTATAACAAGACTCTTAGGCAGGTCTGATTATCACCTAATTTTACAGCTAATGAAACTGAGTGACAGAGAAGTAATTTGTAACGTCACACAGCTAGTAAATGACAGAATCAAGACTCCAATCCAGCAGACTGGCTCTTAACTACAGCACTGTAACATAACCACATACTACATTCATCAGTTCAAAGTTACAAAACATCCACCGTGAAATTATAAAGACTTACTATAGAATAGCTTTGCTTTCTTGCAAAATTTAGGCCCCTTCTAGATAATAAAACATTGATGTCATGTAAAGGAATGCTTGTTCCATAGTTTGGGTTGCAGGGTTGGTAGTGATGGGGAGTCAGGGGGAGGGCTTATATCCAGTTACTAATCCTATCATGTCACGATGACGAGGCATCAGAAAATGGCCCCTAGAAATGCTTACTTGATTCCTCCCAAAAAAGACCATTTCTACTGGCTCTGCCTCTTATGACATGCTGTGGTGCAAGGTCTAAGTAAGAGCCAATGACAAGGTCTAGATTCTGTTTGTAGAGCTTGGTCCACAGCGGATGCCTATGCTCAGCTTCTCCACCATCAATCCTGCTGGACTTTTCAAGAGGGGTCAAAAAAATTTAACAGGGGTCTGAGGAGTCCACAGCATCAAAGTCCAGGGGCACTTTGTGTAGCTTGGTCTGAATAATCCACATTTGTAATTTGTCAGGCAAGCAGATGGTGTAACATTGGATGTAATGTACAATATGCTAAAAGGAAAAAAAGTCTACAACATGAAGGGAACAGAATCCTTACAAATCCATGCCAGATGTGCTTGCTGATCTCCCATATCAGACCTCAAGTAAATTCCTTGGGAACAGAGATGGTATCTTTTTATTTCTGTATACCTAGTACCAGCACAGTGTCTGGCACACAGCAAGTCATCAATAGCTGTTTATGAAGCCAAATGGATTGGCGGCACCTTGATGTTTCTCTAGTCTGACGAGTGGAGATGGGGAAATCATATCCTCACACCCATATTCCTTATGCTCTAACTTGAAGAGGAATATCTTTACTTCCCAAGCAAATATAAATGTGACTACAAAAACACTTTTTATTAAAGACTAAAAAGCCTGTGATTTTAAAACATAACCTATACTAAAGGCAAGTTCCACACACATTATTTGGTTAGTTCTCCAGCATAGTAACTGACACTTTTTTTGAAATTCTGTTTGAAGTTTAAAAACACAGGGCAAAAAAACCCCAATGAAGAGTCCTTTTAATTGTGATAATTTATGTCATGGGCATTTTGCCGCATATGAGGGAATCCTAGTAGGGGAAATAGCTACAGCAGCATGGTTTTTTGTTTGTTTGTTTGTTTGTTTTTGCCAAAACTTGTTATGGCAAAAAAACTTGAACATATCTTTAGACAAGATGATCCTCCCAAAGGTATCAGCCATTGGATGAGTCACTGCCTGAGAAGTACCCCACACAGCTACTTTTAAAAGAATGACAGCCAACAGCATACATAATATCTCTCATATGCTCACTGACCAAGTTGGAAACATCACTATTAAGGATACATTCCTTAAGGATAACACCATCTATTTAGTTTTAAAAAAGAAAGAAAAAAGCTAATTGTCCTAGGAAGAGTTATCAGCCACCAACACAGTGTGTCCCAGCCTTCCTTAAATACAACTGAAAGCAAAGCCCTTCATGAATTCAACACAAACAAACAAAAAGGTTTTAACAGATGATTTAGGGAAGAAACAGGCGCCTAGCTGCAGAGATTATATATCTAGGGTTTTCTTAATACATTATAAATGATCAAAAATTCTGCCCTACTATTTTGTAAACTATCAAAATATCTTCAAAATTCCAACATACTGATATCAAAATTATATCTCCCAGGATGGAATGTTTTTTGTTCTTAGAAAAAGCATTTCTTTTGATTAATTCATGTCTCACAATTTTTGGTTGGAAAACCAAAAATGTTTTCAGTGTCCACTGGAAGCTATATATGAAGGCAATACGGGGTGAAGGTGGGGATGGGGGGTGGGGGTAGAAAAGAGAGGTCAGGTGACTCTAAAAACAAATTATTTATTTAATTATTTTTTTCCAGTCAGCCAGCATTGGACCACTCATGAAAACATTTATAAGGCAATCCCCTTCTTCTCCAACTGTTTTTCCCTTTGTCCCCTATTTCACATTTACCAATTTGCTCTTTGTGAACATATCAGACAAACCATACCCTTTTGGTACTTTAATATGAGTTACTGAAGTGATGGAGTGAGAAGGCATTTACTTATTAAACTTTCCAATTCCATTAAGCACAAACACTGGTTTATGAGACAGCATGCCCGCCACGGATAAGTTCAGAATAGCTTCTCTAGGGAAATTAGCAACCTGTTTGTGCCTCTGCCAGTGACCTGACATTTCCATTCGGAAAGTACATTCAGTTACCACAAAGGACCAAGCATAAACTAGGAATTAGTGAAAACAGCATAATGAGGATAATTCCAAATTCTCCTTCACTTATCTTAATGTATGAAATATAAAAGAGTACACTGATTTTTCTAAAAGTTCACAGTATGTACCGTGAAAAGTCATATAAGCATTTACATGGAAGTATAGTCACTAGACCGCTAGAAGGAACTCTTGGAATTTTGTCTCTTCAGTCTTCCTTTCTGAACTTCGATTCTGTGTACTTTTGAGTTTTCTTTTGATTCTATAGTTAATCAATTCTGAAAACTGTTTCTGTCCAGGTTGAGAAAGGTTCTTTTTTTTTTTTTTTTTGAGGGCAGTGTCACTGGCCCTCATATGTGGGACCGAACCGGGGCCGCTGGCTTCCCAAGCCAGCGCTTAACCACCGCGCCACTCGGCCGGCCCTAAGAAAGGTTCTTTTTTTAAAAGTATATATAATCATAGGTCCAGGTCTTTTACCTGCTACAAATGAAGGAGAAATCCAAAGCCACGGGAGTTAAGATCTATCATAAAAACCTACCCTATGAGTATGTAGGCAGGACATACTATCCAGATACCTAAGCTCCATTCCAAGCCCAGATGCTTGACAATGTTCTTTGGTGGCAACTCCTAAACGTGTATTTATCACTTCAAACTTTCACATATTTCCCACTTCGCACACAAGTCAGTTCAGGATGAGTGCTATCATCATGTTTGGATCAATAACCACTTTGGAATAAGTGGCTGCCACCAACAAGGCAAACTCTCTCTCTCTCTTCCTGACCTCCTGGGATCTACTTGCGAAGAAAAGTCTACCAACTTTAAGAAAACTAAAACTCAATAGGAAGCCCACAAGGAACTTTCCTCTCAGAGACGAAAATGCCCACTGTCCTTATTATTATGGGTTACATGTATGGTTGCAGTCTAGCAACATGTAACACCCAACTCGGGATAAGCAGGCTCAGGTTAAAATCCTGGTTGTGCACTGGGACCACGAGACCGTGGTCACATCAAATTCCCTGGATTTCAGATACTTCATCTACCCCAGAGTTCTTGAGATTGTCAATAAAAATGCATTGTCTGTACTTTGTAATGTGTTCTATGAAAGTATGAGCTAAGCACTGGGGTTAGTACTTATCTTCAAGTTAACAGGACTTAAAATGTCATAACCTAAAAGAAGCTTTCACCTAAAATTCCATCACTAACGGATGGCCAGAGCACACTCAGCACTGATTCTGCACTGGTGTGGCCGCCATGACTCATCCGTATGTTTCTATAAGTCTTGCCTTGCGAGTTACAGCTTATGCTCATGTGAAAAATGTACAGCCAGCCCACAGACCTGCATGACAGACAGCACCTAGAACCTGACTTTAGCGACACCTTATTCTCGTGACTACAAAGTCCAATTAAATTATTTGTGTAACACTTACATGACATTCCGACTTAGAATTTCATTCCTTAGGCTCTGATGTCTTTTAATGCCTGTGATGCATGAAGAATTGGAGTTTATGAACTTAGTAATTTAAAACCAAAGGTTTTCAACTTCAAAATTCATTAGGAAAATATACTGAGAGAGAGAGACATTACAGAATGGCTGACAATGAGAATCATCTCATCCCAATATCCTTTCTTTCCAACACTGACATGGTGTCAATAGAGGCCAGCTGATAACTACTTCCAAGTGGACGATATTCTAACTATTTGTTAATGTCCCAGGACATAGTGCTAAGACAGGGATTTGTAAGCTCCAATTCGCTTACTGGTTTTGGCAGAATTTTCCTGTCCCAGTTGTCAGCTTTGCTGGCATCAGATACCATTTCTCTGTTGCAGTAATCCACAGAAGAGATGTCCTACATTAGTGATAAAAACTAGGGAAGCCAAATAACAGGGACGAAGATTTAAAACCAGTCATGGGTAGCCGATGAACCGAAGGACTTGAGAGAGAACTGAAAACAACAACTCATAATTATTTAAGATAATTAAACTACTGTAGCAAACCAGAAAAGGTCCTCAGGACACATATTTTGGGGACAAAATTTTTAAATATTCTCTTTCAAAGGAGAACTAGAATTCTTCTTCTTTGTATTGCAGGAAAAAAAAATCTACCTGCACACAAATGTCCTTGCTTTATGAATAGTTCCCTGATGCAATCAAGATGGCCATTATCTGTGTCAGATCCATCTAGTGGAAAAATGTATTCTATCAATAAAAGTGGAGCAGCCATTGGACACAGTAGCTGTGGTGAGCCCACTAGGCTAAACCCTGGGGTTTAAATCGCTCCCCTTCAGGGTTTCACTTGAAAAACAGCCATTTACAAACAGAACATTTAGTTTATTCTATTCTTCTTCCAAGGGACCTGCAAAACTTTAAATGCTTTTCTTTAATTCTAATGACAATACTGTTTAAAAACGTTCTTTCATATCTACCTTACTTCCAGTGACCTGATTATGCTATTGTCCAGCTACCTTTAGAGAAGACACACTTCATGTCCATAGTATTCAGCCCATGTATCTGAATATGGAGCACATATAAAGGCTGATTGTTGGACAAAGATATCTATGCATATTGTCAATACCAACTGCAAAAAGAGAACACAGTCACCTGGCCACCAGGGTTAAAACATATGTTCCAGTTACCTTTCCAACATGACTTTTAATTTACTCTTACAACAACCTGAATGGAAGTGAAAGAGTGTGTGTCTCTGTGTTTGGGAGACAGAGCAGGAGGGAGAGTGTGGTTCCTTTAAAACAAAGGCAAGAGACTCCCTATGTGTTTAAAATGGGGGTGGGGGTGGGGGAGGGATGAGGGGAAAGCCAGTTTACCCAGGATATTTTTGTTGTGGTTTATGTAACAATTACTTCGTTTTTTTGTTACTTTATTTTTTGGTAGCCTCACCCATCATTTTACCTATTGTAAATGTTTAGGTCTATTTAAACTTGAAATACAACTAATAGAAGGATGGTTAAAATAATAATTAGCAATTTGTTACTTTTTTCCTTTTTTTAATACCTCAACCTATTTACTTACCAGGTAAGGATTTAGGACTTAGAAACCATTAATGAATTATGAAGTTTACTAAATATACTTGCGTGTCCTTTGAAAATGAAGGACCCAATCTCAGATAATGGCTACATGAACCTCCATGCTCAAGCAACAAACTAGTAACGAAACTAACATTTAGTTCTTCAAATTAAATTTATTAAAATTATTCATAAACTTGCTCCTATCAGTAGCTGGCATTCCAGTTTTGGAGGTAATGTTCTGATTATCAACCTGAATGGAGACAAAAATTCAGAGGTCAACTGGCAGCAGAGTGAAAAATATTAAATTAATGAAGCTTCTGGCCACAGATCCACTGGCGACCCTAATGGCTGGTTTCCTCAAACCATGTTCTCGTAATGTGATTCGCATCATCACTGCCTATTAGCAAATATAACTGCAAGTTAGTTACCCAGGACCCTTTTTTTACATCTCCTACAACGTCTAATGATATGAGGTTTATTGTGAAGCTGCAGAAAAACAAAGTGAGATAATACATGAAAAGGAGACTTGTAAACAACGATATGCCACCCAGACATGCTTTACCAACTAATACATCATCAGTCACTACAGCAGCAGGGCCTTGTTTTATGAACTGCCTGGTAAGTGGGATATTAGCCATTTTTTCAAAAGACATATTTGGAAACAGGGCCAGGGCTTACATGTGCTAGACCTAAATCACATTAAAGTCACTTTAAAACCCCTAAGTAAGTTATTTCCTTCTTTCTTTTTCCCTTTAATTAATTCACAGAACTAATTTATTATTGTTCCAAAGGCTGTGGAAGAGATGGGAGGCCATAGTCAACATCAGCAAAATGGCCACTTTGGAAGAGAAACCTATTTATTGTTTGGCCCTTCCAAGTTATCCTTAGGAGGAGGAAGAGAAAGTGCTACCTTCCTAAGACATGAAAACCTAGCTACAAACAGAGCTGGAACTGCTAAATAAAACTGTACCACTGGAACTCGCATCCCTGTAAAATACCACAAGTCAAACTCCTCTTTAGCCAGCTCGTTGTTGCTATATATAAGGTAGTTAGCAAGTCTAACTCTCTTCATTTAAGAAAAATTCCAACACGGATTAACTATTTGCCTCCCAAGAAAACCTCTTCATTCCTTCAAGGAGAAAACTTCTCTTCCAAGTACCCCTACTTCCCCTTCTCTTACCACCCAATTTCCTCAAGCTAATCCTCACCATCTGCCCACCCACCCTTTCTGCCCAATCCACAGGATCTCCACAATCACAAAAGCAGAAGGAAAGATTTTTACCATATAGTCTTCAAGAAGAGTAATACTGATAAAAATGGATATGAGGCAATGAATAATTGCTGATGCGTTTAACAAGAGACTATTTGGTAGCAGGGAAAACAAAAATGCTTATTCAAAATTGTACACAAATCCTATGAAAGGCATTTTCATGATAACTGAAGAGCCACATTACTGTACAACACAGCTGCCATCAGCACAGACCTAGTAAGCAGGCTTCTGGCAAAGCCTCATTCAAAAATCACCAGAGGTCAGATGAAGTAGATTAAAGCAACCAGTCAGGCCTCTGGAATGTAATAAATAAATAAGGGGAAAAAAAGATTCTTTAAATTGCCCCAAGATCTCTCTATGAATTAATCTAGTGATGATTGATGTGCTGGAGTTGGACTATTTGATTTAAGGAAGGCATTGATATTTATTGGCAGGGCCAAAGAAATACAAAGGAATTAACAACTGATGGGCCATTCTCAGCGTTCAGAGCAGACAGGAAGGCTGTAGGAATAAACTAACCAGCTCGGTCAATGATTTGGCAGTGAATAGGCAGAAATGACGATAGAGGAGAGGGCCTTTTTCCTCTGGCTCTCTACCAAGACTAGTGGACATGCCCTGGTCTTTGGAACTCCTGTCCCTCCCCTTCCTCTCAGGAGACACCAACTCCAAAGCCTGCAGGAAAGAAAACAGAAAATCAGGATACATCTTATCCTACCCAAATGGACAGATGTTTCTTTGGCTCTTATCATCTGTTCTCCTAACGTCAGAATTAAACCTGGAGTAAGTAAACGACTAAGACAAAATATTAGTATGTGGAATAGCAGCTCTTTTCTTAACATTTAAAGAATGTTCACTTTCCTGTTGCTTTTTTCCCTTCTCTATTTTTTAAATTTGTCTCATTTCTTTACTTATTTATTTTTAATTTAAATATAATCATTATATAATATTATATTGGTTATATTAGTTTCAGGTGTATAATATAGTAATTTGATATTTCTATACAGTGTAATATTCTAGTAATCTCTGTCACTATGCAAACCTATCACAATATTATTGACTATATTCCCTTCACCTTTTTCACTCATCTCCCCATCTACTCCCTTCTGGTAACCATCCCGTTGGTCTGTTTCTATGAGTCTGTTTTTGTTTTGTTTGTTGTATTTTTTTTTAGATTCCGCATATAAGTGAAACCATATGGCATTTGTTTTCTCTACCTGATTTATTTCACTTAGTATAATACCTTCTAGATTCATCCATATTGTTGCAAATGGCAAGATTTCATTCTTTTTTATTGCTGCATAATATTCCACTGTGTGTATACATACATATATATGTATACATATATACGTGTGTGTGTGTATCACATCTTCCTTATCCATTCATCTATCAATCTTACATACCTTACTAACATGACATAACCATCAGTGTAATCTCATCTACCTTGTGGAAAAAAAAGCAGATCTGGTTCAACAACTATTTATTAGCTATTTTCTGGAACTGACCTGGAGGTGCTTAAGGTTGGGGAGGCAAATGAGTAACCATGGGACACATACACCAACCAAACTCTTCAGAGTGCACTATGGGGACACAGGTATTATGGGGTGAGAGAGGCAGAGACTTAGGATAGACAGCCCAGAGAGAGGCTAGGAAGAGGGAGAGGAAGGGGAAGGAAAGGCAGTTGAAGCTGGAACAAAGACTTATGTAATCAGTAGGTGTTAGCCCGGTCAGGAAGGGGTGACATCATTTATCTCTACCACTGGCAAACAGAGTTGTTATGGGGGGCAGATTAAAGCAGATCTTTCTCATTATAAGGTCAAATGTTCTATTTTCTAGAAAAGGAAGTCAAATGCTTTTCTCTGTTGAAAAATATAAAAATAGGATTTCTGGAAACCCAATGCTTATATAATTTTAGTAGAAATTAAAGACTTTTAAGATTAAATATATTCTTGCATTTTATCATTTCTCCCATCTTTCCTGACATAAGATATCCACATTAAGACATAATGTAATATCAATGAATAGGTTTGTTTTTTAGGATTTGACCGATTGTTGAGATGGAGTATTTTTACTAAGAGAGGCCATTTAACAGTGACAAATGGGGGCGAAGAGTCACACAACCTGGGGCTGAATGCCAACTCTGCCGCTTAACCTCTGTGAGACTGTTTCCTTTCTCTTTTAAATGGAGTCCTAACACAAACCTCAGAGAGTTAGGGAGAAGATCAATTAAATACCACAACAGTGGACTTAGCACAGAACAGCACATGGCAATAGGCTGTGGAAGCATGTGGCTGCCATGGCTGAACACCCTTCTATCTCATTCCCTAAAAGTCAGCTTTCTTCTCTCCTCTAAATATAACAGAACTAAAGTATATTTTAAAATTATTTGTATTATGTACTCGGCATAACATTAAAACAAAACAAAACAAAATAAAGAACAGTTTTTGTCTCCTTCCAAAAAAGGATTCACGATCTTCATTGAAATGTGGATAGCCTGGGGTGATTGGTTAGCTCAGTTGTTTAGAGCGTGTTGCTGATAACACCAAGGTTGCCAGTCCGATCCCCGCATGGGCCACTGTGAGCTGCACCCTCCCGAAAAGAGTCAACTATGTCACTGTAGCATAAAAGCAATGTGTAACCAATGACCGTGGCTGTTCCCCAATAATTTTTCTTTTTTAATGTGGATAGTCTTTGATTTTTCCCCCCCTTCTGCTAAGTTAGTGACTCCAAATGGGGGAAGAAGAGGAAGTGCTTTGTACCTCTGTAGAAAAAGATGACAAGAGAAATAGCTTCATTTTTTGCCAGGTAATAAGAAGTCTTTTTTTTCTTTTTTCTCGAAACGAAACTGAAGAAATCTTTGTTAAAGTTTCATTTTTTTCTTTTCCCCTTATTTAGAAGTCACTTTTAAATACACTGGGAACATTCTGCCTGTCTCGTCTAAATACACTGGGAACATTCTGCCTGTCTCGTCTTTTTTTTTTTTTTAATTTAACACCAACTCTTCAGTATGGGCTATGCCTTTCTAACAAGCAGGAAATGCTTTTACCTACCTGACACTGACCTCCTGCTACCTTTGTGGGGCATACCTGACCCAAAAATCCACACTGATACACAAAGCCAGTTCCCACCAACATGTGGGCCACACCAGGGGCAGTGGCTCTTAAGGCTGTTGCAGGCGCCAACAAAGGTCTCCCTGCCTCTAGTTTTTGCTACTTCTGAATCATTTCTCACACTGCAAACAGTTGGTCTTTTTAATCTTTCTTTCCTGACTGAACGAAAGTTAAACTCTTGCCCTGGCTATCATGGCTTTAGCCCATTTGCCCCATTTGCATCTCTTTTTTTTTGAGGGCAGTGTCACTGGCCCTCATATGTGGGATCCGAACCCGGGCTGCTGGCGTCCCAAGCCAGCGCTTAACCACCATGCCACTCGGCCAGCCCCCCATTTGCATCTCATCATCACCACGCTTGCTGTCTCCCCTCTTCTCCTGCCCCGAAACACACCCCTCCCCTCCAGCCTCAGTCTTACCACTTCCTACTCTTTCCCAACACTGTTCTTCCCTTCACCTCCATTGCTCATTGTCATCAGCTGAAACCTCCTTCATCTTTCATCCTCAACAGCGCATCTTAAGTTCAGTCTTTGCTGAACATCTTGTCAAAAATTCTCCCTTCTCCTGCTCTAATCTTGGAGGTCTGTTTGTACCACCATTACAATACTTTATCATGTACTGCCGGATGTCAAAGGTACTTGTGAGCAAGTCATATCTTCTGTTAGCCTGTAAGCTCTTTAAGAATGAGAACTGAGCCAGCCGAGTGGCATGGTGGTTGAGAGCTGGCTTGGGACGCCAGCAGCTGTGGTTTGGATCCCACACATGAGGGCCAATGATGCCTCCCTCAAAAAAAAAAAGAAAAAAAGAATGAGGATTATGTGACCTTTCTATAGAAAAACTTCAGATTTTATGCTATCCCAGTTCTTAAATCAAAATAAAAATTTTGTTGTAAAATGTGATTAGATTCTTTTCCCACGATGTTTAAAGATAACAGAACATAAATATTACACATACACATGCATAAAGTGTGATAAAAAATACGGTGAATGTTTAAATTTAAAAAAATTATTACAGTGAAATACATATTGCCATTAATACCCCTCCAAATACTCTCCCTCGATTTGAACACACTTATCCCATCGTTCTTGCCACTTTCTGAAGCAGTTCTGGAAGTCCTCTTTCATGAGTGTCTTTAGTTGTGCTATCATTGCTGCCTCAACATCCCGAATCATACTGACTTGCGGGAAGAGCCAGACATTGCATGGTGCCAGATCCAATGAATGAGGTGGATGGGGACACACCATAATGTTTTTATTTGACAGAAATTACAGTATACCAGAAGCGTGTGACAAGGAGCATTATCATGATGGAAGATGATTTATGGCACACTTTAAAACATGCCATCTCTCAACCATAGCTCACACTGACTGACTGCACCGAACAAGTTGAAACTTGTCACACAATGAACACTAAGGTTTGACCTGCTGTTTCTCCTACTGAAGATCCCTGCCTTTCCCATTGGATGGCATACAGCAGCAGCATCCACCGTATGTTTTGATAACAACAGAAAGGCTCCATGTCAAACATTGCTTCTGGTATACAGCACTTTCTGTAAAATAAAAACATCACGGTGTGTCCTCATCCACCTTATCACTGGATCTGTCACCATGCGATTTCTGGCTCTTCCCCAAAGTCAAAATGACCATGAAAGGTAAACGTTTTGAATCGATTCAGAACATCGAGGCAGCCACAACAGCGCAACTAAAGACACTCACGAAAGAGGACTTCCAGAACTGCTTCAGAAACTGGCAAGAGCAATGGGATAAGTGTGTTTGAAAAAAGGGGAGTATTTTGAGAGGGATTAATGGCAATGTGTTTTTTATTTTAACACAATTTTTAAAAATTAAATATTCCCCATATTGTTTGATCACACCTCATAAACACATACATTCATACCGGGGTGCCAAAAAATGTATACACACAGCTTGTATTCATCTTTTGTTATTGGTATATATTGAATATTACAATTTTAATACATTTTTTTCCTTTCTTAAAATGTGTATACATGTTTTTGACACTGTGTGTGTGTGTGTGTGTGTGTGTGTGTGTAGCAGATGTGTCACTGCCTGCAAATCATCTCCAGCTTCATATGAGAGGTAATGCAAAATGACTCCAACTTTAAATGTGCCAAGTGGCATTTCTCTCTGGATAGTCTAGTGAATGTCTTCTGAGAGATCAGGAGAGATTAGTAGAAGATTTTCACAGTATGGCTGGCTGAATCATGGGCTCCAAAGATATCCAAGTCCTATTTCCTGAAATTTGTGAATGTTACCTTATACGGCGAAAGCATCTTGCATATGTGATTAAAGATAAGGATCTTGAGATGGGGAAATTATCCTGGTTTATCAGGATGGATCTTAACTGTAATCACAAGCATCCTTAAGAGAGAAAGACAAAGGGAGATGTGACTTCAGAAAAGGAAAAGTTACTATGATGACAAAAGCAGAGTACAGGGATTAGTTTTGAAGATGGAGGAAGGGGCCACAAGCCAAGGAATACAGGCAGCCACTGGTAGCTGACAAGGCAAGAAATCAAGTTCTCCCCTAGGGCTTCCTGAAGGAACCAGCCCTACCAATACCTTGACTTTACACCAGTGAAACTGATTTTGAACTTCTGACCGCCAGAACTGTAAAAGAATGAATCTGTGTTGCTATAAGCCCTGATGTTTGTGGTCATTTGTTATGGCAGCCATAGAAAACTAATACACATGAGTATATAATAACACACTATACCATAGTGGTTCTCAAAGTGAGGTCCCTGGACCAGTATTACCATCATCACTCCTTGGGTACTTGTTGGAAATGCAGATTCTCGGGTCTAATGAAGATCTATTGAATCAGAAGCTCTGGGGAAAGGCCCAGGCATCTGGGATTTAACAAGCCCTCCATGTGATTCTGAGGCATGTTCAAGTTTGAGAACCACTCCTGGAACATTTTCTCTCTTTGAACTTGGTAATCAAAAGGATGCCATGCATTTTAAAAAGATGAAATAATCTCATAGAATATCACTTCTTTGAAACAAATGCTATGAGAACACAATGTGAAAAACTAGGGCATTCCAAATATACTGCAGCATAAGAAAAACAAAAGTCTTTAAAAAACAATAAGAGAAGCTATTACCAATCTAAAGTCTATGGTATCTGTGCTTAAAGGTTTGAACCAGTAATAGTCCAATATGAATATATTTACTAGAGTTAATTACTAAGTAAAATACTTTTTCATAGCAGGCAAAATAGATTTAAAGTTAATGGAACCACAAATTCGCACTTTTTCTCACAATGCCAATTTCTCTATTATTCAGAGGAAGTCCATTCTGTACTGCTATCAATTTTTTGGCCTAGAATTGCACATGAGAATAAAACCTCCATGTTATATTGTGCAAATTAAAAAAAAAAATCAAATGTGTGTCAGAAGAAAATTAAAAAAAGAAAATAGCATTTCCAATGTGATAGCTAAAAATGGCCACAAGTTTTACATACAATACTGCACAATATGAATTTTTTAGAAAGCCAGTTTTCATACTACAAACATTCTACTGAATGAATAAATGAATGTCACATCTTGATATGAGATGATCATAATAATCAACCAGTATCACAATCTAAACTCCGTTTTTAATTTCTACACTCTCACCTGAGGGCTACATAAATTATCTAAGTAATCCATAAGTCTGTGTTTTCCTTTGTGGCCGTCTCTGTCGACTACACTCCATGCTTTATCAACACTTCCTGCACTATATTGAAATCAACTAGAGGAGTCCATTTTCTGAAGTTAAAGGCCGGGGTAACAAGAAAAGAGAAGTGGGAAATCATTTCCTTGCCTTAGACCTTGTAAAATAGGTCAACAGAACCTAAATCAAATTATATCCAGGGAATTTAGCAATTTTGTTTTTACATGGCCCTTTTTTTCATAATTCACATGAAATCAAGATAATTAGCAAAGCACTGCTTTATCAGTTTCTTTACAGCTTCAACCATTAGTTTAAGAAAAAAAAAAAAAACTAAGGTGAAGGTAAGAGGAGCCACAGTTAAGAAGAAAGTGAGAGGACCTACTTCTTCTTCTTCCTTTTTTTTTTGAGGGCAGTGTCCCTGGCCCTCATATGTGGGACCCGAACCGGGGCTGCTGGCTTCCGAAGTCAGCGCTTAACCACCGTGCCACTCGGCCGGCCCGAGGAGCTACTTCTTGATTCACGCTTCATATACCGTGCTTCAATGAGTGCGCACGCGCACACACACACATGCCATTAAAGTCTCATCATTACCTACCCATTTGTATCGAATAGCTGGTACCAAATGTAATTTTTCTGCTTATTCTTAACACCATGCATCTATTAAGAAACTCTGTTAGGATATTTTATCATTTACCCTTAGTCTCCTAAGAAAGGACCTGCCTCGGAGAGGAACACACATTCACAAAGGAGAAGCTAACAGCTCACAGAGGGGCTACTGCCTGGGAGAAGAGACTCTATTCATTTATGCTGCAGTTACTAACTGCCCCGTAGTATTCAATTCACTACAGAGACAATTCCTAGAATATGACCAATGAATGATCTTGAGCAAGATGGGCCTTGACTCTATTCTGGATGGGAAGGGAAAGTGAAACGCTAATGGTTATACTCCATGCTGCAATTTTCATCATACCTCAAGGACACCTTGTGCTATACGGGAAAAGGGAGAAGGTCTGATCTTTCAGTTTGGGGACCTGAGAGTCAGTTTGATGCTCACTCATTATAGCATTAACACTATAGTAATGTAATCCCTTACAGACATTCTGAAGCATCCTTCAGTCACCTCCTCGCATTTGACACCCTGCATATCAGTCACCACAGCTTTGCTAACCAGACTGCGTGCATGCATGCACTCACACACCCGGTGCTTTAGACGTAAGACAAAAATATTGGAAATCCCCAACCAATTACTCAGAACTAATAGTCCAAGGGTAGATCTGGTGGATGTACTAATCATATGAGAGGAACAGCTTGACCAGAATTCAACCTATCTAACAGTTCAGAGAAAAGAAGTTAATTTTATTTAATTTTACTGCCAACCCAACGTACAATACTACTGGGAAATTGGGTAACCACAAATAATGAGAAGTCTCAGCTAATCTCCATACTTGATTTTGGTCATTAATTTTTAAGTCCTTTTTCCCAAACTTTTGAACAAAGTTGTTACAAAATAGCTAAGTGCATGTTTTGCATATTATTACTCAAGTTTTTGTGAACCATCTGTATTGTGAACTATCTACTGTATTCTTAGCAGGATATCAAGCCCTATAGGGAAACACACCTGGGGTATGAGGCTCTGTCTTGAGCGGTTTCTAAAACTGGATGGAAATAAATTTGAAATTAAAGTACACAGATAAGGAGAATTTTTGACTGAACTGAAGATGTGGAGATTTCAGCTGATGACAATGAGCAAAGGAGGTGAAGCAAAGAACAGTGGGTAAAGGGAAGAACAGCTTTGGGAAAGAGTAGGCAGAGATAGGACTGAAACAGGGGGAGGGGGAGGGGGACGGTGTGTTTAGGGGCAGGAGAAGAGGGGAGACAGCAAGAGTGGTGAAGATGAGATGCAAGTGGGGTAGATGGGCTAAGGCCATGATTGATTGCCAGGTCAAGAATTTAACTTCTTTTTAGTTAGGAAAGACACTTTCTATGTAAACACTGAATGATAATTATATAATAATGATAACTCCTATTTATTGAACACCTTCTATAACTCAAGGACCAAGCTAGGTACTTTACATATATGAAATACAGCCTTGCAATATATGCACTAAAGATATTTAAAGAGCTTTAAGTTATAAGTTTTACACGGCAAGGGGGTCCGTAAAGGATCAGGGCTGGTAAGATAAGGTAAGAGATGAGTAAGGTCATTTTTGGGTAAAGAATGAGGTCATTCTCAGTAAGCTAAGCTACATAAGTAAACCCAGTGTAGAAATGTACAAAAGTATTTGGAGTAGTGGAAAAGCATAGAGGCCAGGGAACAGTTTTTTTTCTTATGTTTATCTTTGTCAGAGGTGCTGATGACCAGAGGGAAAGCTGGGGCCTTTGTTTAGTGAGGTTTCTATGGGAAGCTAAGGCAGAAGCCTCAAGAATAAATTAAGGGGAGCAAGAATACACAATGGGGAAGGAATAATCTCTTCAATAAATGGTGCTGGGAAAACTGGATATCCACAGATATGAAACTGAACTCTTATTTTACACCATACACAAAAATCAACTCAAAATTAATTAAAGCTTTAAACATAAGACCTGAAACTTTAAGACTCCTGCAAGAAAATCCAGGGAAAAGCTTCTTGATATTGGCCTTAGCAATGATTTCTTGGTTATGACACCAAAAGCACAGCCAACAAAAAGTAATAATAAACAAATGGGCTCCATGAAACTAAAAAGCTTCTGCATAGCCAAGGAAACAATTCGCAAAATGAAAATGCAACCTACAGAACAGCAGAAAATATTTGTAAATCATATATCCGATAATGGGTTAATTTTCAAAATATATAAGTAACTCCTACAACTCAGTAGTAGAAACAACCAAGTAACTTGGGCCGGCCGAGTGGCACGTTGGTTAAGAGCTGGCTTGGGATGACAGCTCTGAGCAGCAGGGCACCGGTTCGGATCCCACATATGAAGGCCAGTGACGCTGCACCCTCTACAGCTAAGATTGTGAAAAACAGCTTGACCTGGAACTGGGCTGCCTTGAGTTACCAGTGACCGCGTAGGCTGCAGTGAGGCTGCAGTGGGCTGCCGTAAGGCTACCGTGAGTGGCCGGCAGCTGGTGTGAGCTGCCAAGAGCTGCCTTGAGAGCTGTCCAGTGGCCTGTGACCGATCTGCCTCACCTGGGAAGAGTGCAATGATAATAACAACATGGGCCAGTGAAGCGACATCCTCCACAACCAGACTGAAGAACAAATGGACAGCAACTTGTCTGTTCCCCTTCCCCAATTCCCCAATAAAATCTTAAAAGAAAAAAAAAAAGAACAAGTAACTCGATTTAAAAGTAGGCAAAAGACCTGAACAGACATTTCTCTAAAGGAGATATACAAACGGCCAACAGGTATATGAAAAGGTATTCAACATTATTAACCATCAGGGAAATGCAAATCAAAACGGCAATGAGATAGCATCCAATACCTGTTGGGATGGTTATTATAAACAAAATCCCAAAGGTAAGTGTTGGTGATGATGTAGATAAATAAGAACCATGCACACTGCTGGTGGGAATGTAAATTGGTAGAGCCACCATGGACAAAAGTATAGAGATTACTCAAAAAATTATGATTTAGCATTCCTACTTCTGAGTATATACCCCAAAAATTAAAATCAGGATTTCAAAGAAATATGTGCACATTTATACTCAGTGTAGCAGCATTCACAATAGCAAAGGAAATAGCAAACAGGGAACAACTTAAATGTCTATCAACAGATGAATGGATAAAGAAAATGTGGTATATGCATACAATGGAATATTATTCAGCCTTTACAACAGAGGTAAATCTTGACATGTACTACAATATGAACTTGAGGATTTTATGCTAATTGAAACAAGCCAGACACAGAAGAACAAATGCTACATGATTCCATTTATATCAGGAACATAAAATAGTCAAACTCATAAAAGTAGAGAGTTGCCCTGCTAGGTGCTTTCTATACTTGAAATACAACCTTGCAATTACCAGGGGCTTAGGGAAGAAGGAATAGGAGAGGTGTACATAGTTTTACTTATGCAGCATGATTAATTCATAGATGTCTATTGTAAACCATAGTGCATACAGCTAGCAATACTGTATTGTATACTTACAATTTGAAAGTGGTAATCTTATGTTAAATGTCCCTATCAAAAAGAAAAAAAAATGAAAGGAGGAAACTTCTAGAGGTGATGGATAAGTTCAGGCATTGTATGTGGGGATAGTTTCATGGATATAAGCTTATCTTCAAACTCAGTTAAGATGTAGACATTAAATATATACAGCTCTTTTGTATGTCAATCATACTTCAATGAAAAATAATGACATAAAATAAGATAATAAGAATAAATCAGTTAAACTGATTAAAATCAGTTTAATTGAAAGAAATGTCTGAAAGCAGATATGTTTAAAAGCTGATAGATAGGACACCTACCTGAATCTGAAAGTGAAGTTGGAGCAGAGAAGAATGAAGTGGGATCACTAGGGAAGGACCAATGGTTTGAACGTTTGAGCAATTATGTTGCTTCCAGGAGGTTGCAATAGTAATGGAGGAACAGTAATGTCCATATCTGGTGGTTAGGCTCTGCTGGCAAGGATTAGGAATGTAATTTCACAGCAATTCTTAGATGGATGAGGCTGAAATGACTCTCCACTATTATCCTTAGTTGGAACCAAGCCCCTAATCACTCACCACTTTGGGTAAGTGGAAGATGAAGGGGAGGGAACACAGAGAAGACATGGGGAAGAGGTCGAGCTGCGAGTTAATAAGATGAGACTGTAGATTGGGGTCAGCGAGGAGCGAGGATGCCCCTTCCACCCAGACAATCAGCTATCTTTACAATGAGGGCATGCAGGAGAACTAGGCCAGCTTTGATGTCGTCTCTTAATGTAACAGTCAAGTCTTTCCCAAACACATTTCTGGTTTTCCTTCCCATTTTCCTTTCCATGTAATCTCAAACAGATGCTGTCTTTTCCCACTCTGTACTCTCCACCTAAGAACGCTGTCACTAAGCACGCCCCTCCCATCAATGTCAACCCATTCATTAAGGCTCAAATCAAACACCACTTCTCTGTGTAGTTTTCTTCAATTTCCTCAATTGGATCCCCTTTCCATGTGCAGACAGAACCCTGTACTGCTACCATTTATCATAAAGTCTCATTTCATAAGTATTTATAGAGAATTTTTAACCTCTCTGCCATGTTATAAAATCCTCAAAGGTAAGACGTGCCTTCCCTTTCCCATATCTGCCACTCTGTATTGGCATAATATGTGTTTAATAAATGTTAGGTAAATTGAATTAAATTTCTATGCTACTGACTCCCAGGCAAGGGAAGAACAACATGAGCTCTGGGACTCAGACTGTCTTGCTAACTGTTTTATCCATGATGTTGAAAGTGCTCCCTGGCATAGGGTGGGTGCTCAACAGACACTGAACGAAAGAATGAACAAATGAACAGAGCTCAGGATTTCCCATCAATAGCAGACAGAAGCTCTTGGAAAAGCCATGAATGCAATGCCCTTTAAATAAGAGCTTTTGCTCCTCAAATATCTTGTGCCCACATTTCCACTCAAAATCATACAATGACTGCTTTATGTGGCAGCTGAAGGATTTTCAGAAAGCATTATTAGGTTTTACTATTTTTAATTGAAGTATTAGTTACATACAATAAAGTGAACAAATCTAAGCGCACAGGGATTTGATGTATACCTACATATGTATATGTCTACATTGCATGACTCCATATGTATACGCTATGGCACAGCACCCCACATCAAGGTCAGGATTTCTAGCACTCTAAGCAGGCTCCCTCCCGCTTACTCCCTCCCCACTATAAAATTACCTCCATCACTATAGATTAATTTTACCTGAAAAACATCATTTTATCCTTTTTATTGTTCATTGCCTTATGGAAGCCAAAATTCCTTGAGGACACAATGCCCATCTTCTCTATGCTTTGAAATAGTCATTCCTAGGTTACGGTATCAACCAGACTTTGCTCAAAAAATCCTAAACAGTGACAGCAATGGCTCCTAGCATGCAGACCTATTCTCACGTGCATTAATAAAGGAGGACGGAGCAAAACAAAACAAAACAAAACACTAAACCATTTGCCCAGCCCTACAGCTCACTGTAGCTGACCCGGTATCCAAAAGTTCTCGGAACCAGTTTCTTAGAGCCACACATGGAGCTATAATTATAGCATGAGCTGGTCAATTCGAAATGCCCCCTACTCTGCTCCATGTCAAGTACTTGTCCTAAGTACCCCAATCCCCACCCCAAACACAGACAAGACTGAGTCTTCCCTGGGAGACAGAGCTTAGTTTCATAAGCAGAAATAGAATATCTCATTACTTTCCCCAGAAAGCTGCTGTTTTTAAGCAGATCATCTGGTTTGTTTCATTACCACTGATGAGGAAAATGTTTTATTATGATGACCATTGTACTCGTATGTGAAAGTCATTAGCACTCAGACTTTATTAAAACAAACTTCAATACGAATAACGCATTCCTTGTTGAATTCAGAGAAAGGTTTTTCTTTAAGTGTCAGATGATGATTCAGCTAATGCAGGGTGAATGTGCAGGTACAGATTTTGATACATGGATCAATATTTCATATCAAATTACCTGAGCTCTTCTGAGTGTGACAAGTTTTCTATTCCCCACGGAAACAGGAGAAGAATACTAATGCAATTCAATTCTCAGGCACTGCACTCAGCCAAAGGAAACCTGTAGCTCTAGCTTTGTCACAGCATTTAAATAAGAAGCAATGTTTTCACAGTCAAGTTCAGCTCTAAACTTTTGAGACGTGTAAGTCTACGGCTTTAAGGGACTGTCTAATAATGTATGTCATATTTATTTATTTATTTATTCATCTATTAAGATTTTTTGGGGAATTGGGGGAGGGGAACAGCATTGGGGAACTGGGGAAGGGGAACAGACAAGTTGCTGTCTTCTTGTTCTTCAGCCTAGTTGCGGAGGACGTTGCTTCACTGGCCCATGTTGGTATCATCATTGCGCTCTTCCCGGCTGAGGCAGATCGGTCGCCGGCCTCTGGATTGTCGCTCACCGTAGCTATTGGCAGCTCACGCTGGCTGCCGGCCACTCACTGTAGCCTATGGCAGCCCACTGCAGCAGGGGCTGCAGCCTACACTGTCGCCGGGGCTCACGCAGCCCAGCTCCAGGTGGAGCTGTTGTTAGCTGTAGAGGGCAGTGTCACTGGCCCTCATATGTGGGATCAGAACCGGGGCTACTGGCGTTCCCAGCCAGCTCTTAATCAATGCACCACTTGGCCAGCCCTGTATGTCAGATTTAAATCTGTTATTTTAGTAGCTTATAAAATTCACTTTTCCCCCCTTATTTCTAGAGTTACTGCAAAATTGGTATTTTATTAAATAGGCTGAAAAGATAAGATTCATGGTTTGATCAAGCATCAAATCTACAAACCCTGTACAAATAATCACATAAGTACACTCAGTAAGGCCACCACTTATGCTTGGCAATTGACACAAGTACCCTTTCTTCCCATCAAAATCCATTTCAACTTCATGAGCTCCAGCAAGTCCTAAAATCTTTGTACCTCCCCGGCCTGGAGAAAGCTGCTGGTATAAATGTCATTCTCTCCAAAGCCTGAACACAGAGCCAAGACAACCTGAGTAAAAGGCTTCTCAATGCTCTTTAGAGGAAATTTTACACAACCCAAATGAAACTATTGCACCTCATTAAATAAAAAGCTATAACCTCAGTGTTAATGAAATGGTTTCATCATCTGAACAACTTTTAATTTATCCTAGGTAATGAACAATTTCATCTAAAACACATGTCCCAACCAGCTTATTACTGTAAAGAGTATTTTAATGGTTTTGCTGGTCACATTGGAGAAAGCAAATATGTATCATAAAAAAGAGATGAAAAATTGTGTTGCATAATTACATTGGTTTGTGTAAAAAGGAACATCTATCTATATGCAGTCTGAAAATTAGCAGACAGTTTCTGATGAGATCCAAAAATATTATGAATGCAGGAAGCCATAGAATCTCGGCCTTGCCAATGTGATTTCGTTTGGAAGTAGATAAATAAGCAAGTATGGTGGTTTAACTTGGGCCTGTTGAATATCATCACTAAGTTTAACTCTGTAGTCTTAACATAAATAGCAGTTATAAGACAGAGCCTTTGTGTTTCCTTGTTAACTAGTCAATCATGACCAGCCCAGTAGATATACTAAATTAGTAACGAAGCCTGAATACAAGAAGTTCATTTACCAAATATACCTGGATTTAAATCTCAGCTCGCCCACTGACTGCTGTATGACCTTGGGCAAAATACTGATCCTTTGTTAGTGTTAGCTTCTTTATCTATAAGGATAAGGGGTTACATTGTACCCGATATGAGAAATGAATACTAACTGAGCAATATAATGTCTGGCTCATAGAGGGTGCTCAATCCCATAGTAAAATAGCATGATTATGATTATGACTGATTGTGATCAGTGACTCAAAATTTCATCTTGGCTATGCACTAAGCCAATTGTGTTTCCAAGTCATTATCCCATTCCAAAAAAGGTGGGGATTTCATTGTGAAAAAAGTTTTTTAAATGCTATACAGAATGGGAAATTTCAAGTTATTATCTAATACAGCTATGCAAACCTGCTATGAAGTAGAGCTTGACTCTTAACAAAATCCCATTGGAGACTTAAAAAGCTGCTTAGAAAGTCTATGCAAGGGCCATTCGGAGGTATTGCGGGTAATACAATCATGTAAAGGGAACCCCTGAGAGGAAATTCAGGGACTAAGGCAGTAAGAACTAGGCAAACATGAACAGTAGGATTTTTTTGACAGAACTTCTTTATCTCTTTGCCATTTAAATGGAATTCAACTTGGGCCGGCAGAGTGGCGCGGTGGTTAAGCGCTGGCTTGGGAAGCCAGTGGCCCCGGTTCGGGTCTCACATATGAGGACCAGTGATACTGCCCTCAAAAAAAAAATAAAAATAAATAAATAAAATAAATTTTAAAAAAATGGAATTCAACTTTTTCCCCCTCCTTTTTAAAAGTTACAACTGCAAGCTCTTTCATAACCAGAATATACCTAAATTTATACCCAGTCATTTCCATTCTATTTCCTACATCTTAGGGTTAATTTTTTAATAGAAAAGAAAGTAGGAAAGACATTGTGTGAAAATTAACCATTCATAGTTCAGCCTCTCAAGCAGGAATCTTTTTATTTTTACCTGTTACTTTTTATTTATCTATATATGTGATTATCATAGCAAATGTACAAATGAGTTTGCTACTTATTTTCATGTAAAGTTCTCCTAAACATTTTATTCAACTATAAATAAGTTACTTAATAGTTATTATTTTTCAATGGTTGCATGTTATTTTGTCATTTTGATAACAATAATTTAAACATTCTACTAATATTAGACATTAAATTTGATTTAAGTTCTGTTTTGGATTTGCATTTGTGTGCATGTCTGTGTGTGTATATATGTATATATATATATATATATATTAATATATATATTTTAACTTGTAATAAATAACTTTACACATGTCTGTTTTTTGCTTCTGTATAATTCTTTCCTCAGGACAAATTCATAAACATCAAACTGCTGCATCACAGTATATGAACATACTAGAGTTATTATTCTAAATAACCATGTAGCTTTCTATACAGGTTGTCCCAGCTTGCCATAAGTATCAGCTATTTCAAATTCTCCACTGAAGTATATGGTATGAGTTTTAAAAATGTTATGTTAGTCAACATGACTGATTTTGGAGATGTAGCAATTAAATCCCAGAGGGATGAAATGACTTGATTAAGGGTGCAAAACCATAGCCAGGATTATAGGAGACTTAGGTATTCCCAGTTCCCAACAGAGCCCATCTCTCCAACAGTAATAATTAGTGTATGTCTTATATTGTTAAAGTACTTGACAGCTCCCACAGCACTCCTACCCACAAGCTGAGGAAGCCAGGGCAAGCACCATTTTACAGACAAGGAAAATGACATTTCAGAAAGCAAAGGTCTCATTAAGCATAACTAGCAGAGGCAAGGCTGAAACCTCCATCTTGAGCAAGAAAATGTCATGCTCCCCCATAGTGATGTGACTTTTATTTCTTAAGAAGTAAGGTGATTTCCTAATGAAGATAAATAAATAAATGTTACTTGAACTGCTAGATTTTTGGAACTTGTTTTCTAAATTTTTTTTTTTTTTAAACTAACTTAGGACTTTTAAAGCCTGCAAGACTGGCTTCTATTTTTGCCTCAGGCAAGTTAATTATTCCTTTTGAAATTGTTTCTTCTTCTCTGAAATGAGAAACTTGAGATGTTTGATATTTAGAGCCCCTTCCCAATACTCGTATTCTATGTCATGTGCAATTCTTACAAAACTATTTTATGGGGCCTTTTTCTTAGGCAAAACTCTAAATGTTAAACCTTAAAACAAGTGACAAACTCTTTCAAAATTTTTTAAATGACACAAGGAACAAAATTTAAAATAAACACATATTCTAATGGCTGGACAAATTTTATTTTTACTATCAAAATAGGCAAAAGGATGACACTGCTGTTTCCATTTCATGAAGATTCCAAGTTAACTAATAAGCAACAGAGAACACTTTGAAGTATGACGCCAGAGGAACACTTTGTGGCTTTGTTTGTTGAACTTTGAAAAGCACGCCAAAGGGATAATGAAAAGCTATTTCTTAGTTCAGGTCAGTATTGTACAGTCTAAGCAAATGGGCAGAGTGTTCATTCAGCCAGGATACTTCTCAATAGTGGCTGTTCACCCTGTAGTTAGTCATGAAGTCAACACGGTAGGTGGCACCTTGCATATTTTAAAAACGGAGTAAAATAAATTACAATAAGTTGTCAGACTACATCACAGAACACAGCACAGTGGGAAAGTTGAGCTAGTTATTAAGACATTGCCTCTCAGTTCCAGAGCCGGCACTCTGCAAACCCCACTTCTGCTGGCTCTAAGGAGCTGGTGCCTTGCTGAGTTCTGCCCCCTAGAAGGAGGCTGAAAGGCTTCAAGAGAAATATGTGATGCATGCTTTTCTATTTTGCTTCCTGTTCTTGTCATTACTTCCCCTCCCCAAGCAACGCATTTCACCTCAGCCGTGGCATTTCATTCCGGTGGCAGCAGCTACTTGCAGTCTGCAGTTTTACTCATTCCTAGAATCGGCCTTGTCGTGGTCCCTCTGAGACTCCAGCTGGCCAGGACTCCCTCCTCAGAGCTCTTGTCCAGCTCCATGGCTCCTCCTTCAAAATTCTAGGTTGTGATAACTCCACTTCTTCCTAATAATCCCCAGTCCTCAGAGAGATAGATTCTTCCTGCCATTACTATCTCCACGACACTTCCGTGCAGTGCTAATCAAAGTCTCATGTACCGACAGTACCAGTCCTTGAAATGTTCACTGCTGCTTCGCCAGAATGTAAATTAACCACATCACTCAGCACACTGCGTAGTGCAGCTGACTTTTCTTCATAGACTGACTTTCTCAAAAAAGAAGATGTGAGTTGATTTACATTCAGGCCAAGCTCCTTAGCTCATCACAGACTGGTAGCAAACCATCAGCACATCGACTACTTTGAGTAACACAGTCATAGTGATTCCCATTTGGTTAATGATTCTTTATATTATAGTCACTCTTAAAATAACCCCTATGGTTTCTGTCTCCGAATGGGACCCTGACTGATAAATAGAGGTTCAATATAGGCATATGCAAAGTAAATTCTATTTTAATCATATAGATGCATATATACAGAATCCATTGTGATATAAAATGCAGCATATGGTCAGAAAGTTGGAAATACATTAGCCTAACAAGTAGATTACGAGAAAATATTTACCCAAATCTCAGTTGTACATGTATCTATATTGCCTTCTTATGACACAATAGTTTATAAAAATAAGTAAAGGAACTCAAAAGAAAAATATTCAGAGAACTCCATTCAATACAAACTTCTATCTACAAATGAGAAAGAGGTAACAGTAAATGAGAGACAGCTCACTCTATCTTCTAAGGCTTGATATGTGGTTTCTTTTAGGACCTAGGAAAATGTGTTAATTGTGTTGTAGGACTTCATAGCCCTTGAAACAATTCTGGGTCTTTCTATAAAAGCACTGTCTCTACCAATCATATTAATATTTATAGGCAAAGAGTGACTTGTGTCCAGCAATTACAGTAACAGAATATTGAGACAGGCTTGTCTTTCAACTATTTAAATACTTCCTACTGACCTAGCAATTATTTTACTTAACCGTTCACTAACACGTATGTAAGGTCAATCAATACCTTTTCGAGTCTACTTCCATGATCAAAGTTAGTGCTATCAGTAAAGGGAGCTCTAAGCTGAGAAAGCAGACAACATATAATATATGCACAACTGAGCATTATCACATCACTAAAACTGAGGCTCATTCCCTATTTGTTATCATGAAACTACAGGAAACATTTTGTTTATTTCATATAAATAAATGCATGCATACTTTACAGGGTGCCTGAAAATGTTCAAAATATAGGGCAAATTTTTTCATCATTTGTTACAGAACTATTCATAAGGTGACCATGTAATTTATCACTCCAACTGGGACATTTCAGTATAATGGACAGCTTGTATGGTCACCCATCTCATATGGGAAGTCAGCCTGTGTATATCTCCAAGATACATTTATTCATCAACTATAAGAACTAGGACATAATGGAGAGATTAAGTCAAGGCATAATAAGTAAAGTGAAAAAAAAAAGTATCACCGATGAATAGTTCTCTATGCTTCTAGACATCTTGCATATGGAAAATAGGGTCTTATTCCATGATGATTCCTTAGACTTTGCTCAGAATAGCTGGAATATTTGTTAAAATAAAGCACAAATGGCAACCATCAGAATGTGCCCCTTCAATCTTGGGCTGCTGGGCGTGTATACTGACCCAGGGCCCAGCTGCTGTGCTCTAATCTCCACAGCTGCATTTGCATGAAAGCCGTGCTGGGCCAGCTGCTCCCAGTGCGTGACTGAGCACCAGAGGAACACTGAGGGCAAGCCTATTTCTGGGAGACATAGGTCTCTGGCTGCAATGGGGGCTCCAGGACTCCCCAGGGCCCTTATGGAACTTTCCTTAGAGAGGTACAGCAGTCTTAAGAGCTTCATGCAACCGTTTTTCCCTCCTTTCTCTCAGGGTCAGCCTTCCACTGTGGTCTGAAGGCTCTTGCAACCTCCTCCTGGCTCTCTCTCCATTTTCCCTCACAGGCATTCCCCCTAATCAATGTTTTGCACATTTATTCTTTTCTTGTTGTCTCCTTCTCTGAGAACCCAGATGACACACACTAAGCACATATGTTTACTGACAGAAACCTGGTTTATACATATTTAAAAACCCTTAACTGCATTATTTCTAAATACAGAGAATATTTTTAAACTGAGGGAACTTAAATCAGTCGTATTTATACACTGAAACTCTAGCATACACCCAGAAAAAAATATGTATATTCTCCCTACAGGGGGTTAGCCAATTCAAACTGGAAAAATTAACAGCATTTAATAAAACTTCAGTAGTCAGCCTGGATGTATTTCAACATGACAGAGAAAACTAAAGCTATTTTTAAACTACAGATGGATACCCCATGGCCTCATCTATAAGATGTTTAGATGATATGCGTAACTTTCACATCTAAAATTCTAGTTTTCAAAAATTATTTATTAATTCATTTGTTTTTATTTTTTAAGATTCTCTATCCATTACTGTAGGTGCATGGTGCTTTGCATTTGGTAAATTATCTTTTTAACTAGTATTTTCAGGGTAGGAAGGGTTCTTAACACTACTTAATCCACTACAGATAAGATGTCACAGGTACATTTGACCTCAAGGCAAAAGAAAATTGCCTTTAGGTACAAGCTGTCCAGTCAGTTTTCTAATGGCCCATGTAGTAATCCACATTTTTGATGCCAGGAATAAGAAGCAGCCATGGCCTCTTAAAACTGGTCCACTACCCTAGTATTTTATTTTAAAACATCTAGAGCATTATGAGAATTTGAATTACCTTGTTTTGATTATGTCTGATGCTGCCTCCATAACATTTTTTTTTCCCCTCTTGGGTTAGATGGGCAAATGTATTGTCCATTCCAAGAAACTTAATAGAAGTATATTTTAAATATCCATTTAAATGAGTATTTAAATTCTATATATAGAAAAACAAGGACCACATTAGGTCAAGTTTGCTAACTTAACCAAAGAAGGAAGTCATTGGGAAATCAGGCTGAAGTGAGGACAGGATGGTGAAGTGGAGAAAATACTGGAATGAGAGACAGCAGTGTGTGTTTCATTTCATATTCAGCCTTTACTATACTAACTGTGTGAGCTTTGGAATGCCACCTCCCCTCTCAGTGTTTCTGCTTCCTCAGCTGTGAAATACGAGGGTTGCACAAGATGGCTTATGAAGTCCTCCACAGCTAGTTTGGTCACATGGATCCATTGTGTACTTTTCTATCACACATTATGACTAACACTAAACTATATAGCTCATCCCAAACTCAGTGCTTCTTAGTACTCAAGGAAGAAACCCCAAATACAAATAATTCAACATGAAGAACATCTAGTTCTTTTTTCATTTTTTTTTTAAGCGTTTGTTTTGACTACAGACAATTTGCATGGGAACTGGTATACTTTAAGAAAAAAAAACAGGGCCAGCCGAGTGGCGCAGTGGTTAAGCACTGGCTTGGGAGGCCAGCAGCCCTGGTTCAGGCCCCACATACGAGGGTCAGTGACACTGCCCTCAACAACAACAAAAAAAAAAAATGGAAAGAAAAAAAAACAATTTCCAAGCAAATGTTCTATCGACCGGCCTTCTTACAGCCTTCCACACAGCCACTGAGTACTGGGGCATGAAAACTATTCTTGTTCCATTCAGTTTGTTTAGAGTCAGGGTGAACCAGAACTGAGTGTCAAAGTGTTTCTTGTTCTCATGACAGATGGTCAGATGGTCAGGCTGGTTGTATGAGAGCTAAGGGAGACCATATCCTGTGGATCTAGGGAAAAGGGCAAAAAAATGCTCCTGGCTCTCACCATCTTTCCTTGCTCCCCATCAAGGCCCTTCACCAACAGAACCCAACAGGAATTCCAAACCTTGACTTCTGCTAGCAAGTCGACACAACATCCCCCATGTCCAACAAAATTCTACTCAAAGTGATTTCTTCTCCCAAAGGAGCAAAGTTGTAAGCACAGAAGCTCTACACCATTCTCTGCATTTTTCCCCTAGATAAGTAAGTTTGAAAACTAGAACAGTAGGGTTCCAACATAAGCCATTTCCACCACATTTTTGTACTCAGTTGAGAATTTCTTCACATTTAGAAAGCCTGCAAAATGAAGCTCGTCCTTTTAAATCTATTCAAATAGCCTCTGGAGCATGTGATCTTATTAAGTGAAAAATGAGGGTAGTTCACTGAAGGAAAAGACAACAAGTCAAAAGATATTTCCTTTTGGAAAACAGGATATTGGGAAACAGCCACTATTTAGAATAGAACTTGCCACAGGCAGACAATATCTTGTAACTTAGACTTTCAAAATAAAAATGCATTTGCAATTTTCACATCAATGTTTACCTGAGAATTTACTAATAAGGCATGCCAACTTAGCACAATGCCCTATTTTGGGAAAACATTTTGAACTAAATAAGATAACACTGATATAACTTAAAGGTTGATAATATTATATTCTTTAAAGTAATTCCCCATTTTCTGCAAAACAAGTCACTAATTTTAATCGTGCATGACTATGAAAAGATAAGTCTTCATGAGCCTTGAATTTAAGTAGCTTAATTGTTATTAGTGACACTAAGCTTGGAAATAACCAGGAAGAAGACTATGGCAGCCTCAGAGGATTGCTTTCATAGATTAAAGTGCCTCACTCAGTCCATGCACGAATAGCAAAGCAGCAGCAGGAGAAACATAATTTATGAAAGGAACTGAATTTTCCACCTGCAGTTAGTGTTACCCTGTTAATTTATAATTTACAGTTTAATTTATAATAAAATCTAATTCTTATTGGTGAAGACTACAATGATAACACACATTACAACAACTGATTTTTTTCAAGCTGTATGATGGGAGATGTGAAAACTAACGTTTTTTTAAAGCTTCAGATGGATTATAAGGCTCCTAATGCCCATAAGCAATAACCAACTGGAGTGGTCTGAGGACTTAGCAACACCTTTCACTGGAAAAAAAAATTACTTTCGAAAGTATTTTAGGTATATGCCTGAAAATTACTGTCTATAAAGAATAAACTTCAAATACTTTTGTAAGTCTAAGAAAATGCACAAATAACTCTTAGGAAGCCTGTATGATTATTTAAAATATTACTACTGTCACACATACAAAATGAGATCTAGGCTTACAGTTACATAATAATAATATAAAGTAACTTGACAGATCGTACCTTTTTCAGGAACCGGACTCCATAGGTAAATACATAAAGGTAAAATGAAAATCTCCACCTGTAGAAGGTTAAAAAAAATTCTATGACATTCAGTTTATATATTTCACAGCATATTCTGAAACATGTAAGTGAAAGGGTCCATTAAATCTGCCCCACCCCCACCTTTGCCCTTGCCCCAATCAGGGATTAAACTTAATGAACAATTTTAGTGCTAGCTGAACACATACAATCATGTGCACGGGTTACTGCGAATATTTTAAACATTAATAATTACATTCACAACTTAAATTTTCTTTTATTTATTTAATGTACTTGTATTTGCCCATTTGCTCATCTTCTCATTTGCCTTGTAAATTTCCTCTTGTTAATTGCTCATGAAGGGATATATTTCAACAATATGAAGATATACAAGATAGTTTTGAATTCTGTCTGATTCAGATAACAATTTGACTTAACTGAAGTTCGTTAAAAATAAATAAAAACCTTAATATTTTTAAATCAGGCATGATGTTTTCCTTCGTCTTTTAACAAATCTTTATCATCATCATTGTGGACATTACTAAAGGAACACATTTGGAATCTAAATCATCCATATAATGTAGAACTA
The DNA here is from genome assembly GCA_033961575.1 of Aselliscus stoliczkanus. Lineage (NCBI taxonomy): Eukaryota > Metazoa > Chordata > Mammalia > Chiroptera > Hipposideridae > Aselliscus > Aselliscus stoliczkanus. Next base: position 120,165,929 of record CM066731.1, on the reverse strand, counting down.
CTAATGACAACCTTATACCTTTCCAAGCTAGCTGCTATACTTTCACTTTTTTAATAAGTAAAAAACCTTAAGTTCTCTTTCAATTAAAAAAAATTAAAAGACAAAAGGATGTTTGTCTTTTAAAATATGACTTGGGCCGGCCGAGTGGCGTGGTGGTTAAGCGCTGGCTTGGGAAGCCAGCGGCCCCGGTTCGGGTCCCACATATGAGGGCCAGGGACACTGCCCTCAAAAAAAAAAAAAAAAAAAAAAAGTAAATAAAATATGACTTTATTTATATAGGCATTATATAAATTCGGTAGGTACGACAAAAAACACTCTTACCCTATTACTCAATTTCCAATTTTACTTCTTATATTTTGTGACTTTGAATAGCTTGTGCCTTTAATAAATGGCTAGATTTCACTAAAGAGCACTCTTGAGGTTATGTTGTTAATGGTGTTAATGCACTGTGGGTTATAAGTAAATGAATTCACAGGAGAAATGGCGAGTCAAATTCCATCTGTCAGGAGGCAAATTGCTTTTTGTGTTTGCAAGCTATGTAAAAATGTCAAATAAGGTTAAAAAAAAAAGAAGGTTACTTTAGGAGATGATTCAAGTGATAGACAAAATTTCCTTGAAGAAATGACAGCTCCATTTAGGGAAGAGGAAGAGCTGAGCAGACACAAACCCTTAGAGTTGTATTCCAGGTTGAGTGACTCTTCCAAGGTTCTGAAACTCAACTCAGAACTAACATTTAAAGAAAAGTTTAGAACTTCAGGGTTGAAAACCTTCAACCAATAATTCATAAAACCTGACTTCAGGAAGAATCTGATGGAAGCACTAAACTAATGAATGCTTCCAAACAATGTAGAAAAGCAACGATTCTAAAATCCTCATACAAAAACTCTCTTGTAAGAGTCGATTTGAAGTTTAACCCCAGCTCTGTTATCAGTTTTTTGGTTACTGTAGGTGAGAGTTTCTGTGTGTTTCTTTCTGCTTGGATGTACAAAAACTAAGACCTGGGATGTCTTCAAGGGCATGTAACTTGTGCAGTCCCATAGGGTCTCATGTTTGGTTTAACACTTTGCTGTCACTATTTTGAAATTCTTAATAATGGTTGAACATAGGGTCTCATGTTTTATTTTGCAATGGGACCTGCAAATTATGTGGCTGGCTCTGGTTACAACATGTAGAGTGTCCATATTTGGGGAAAATCTATTAATATCTTTTGACTTCCATTCCATCACTATAATGGGGTAATCTGTTTATATTGGGTTGTCAGAAAAATCATGACGCATTTTTGCGATGAAAAACATAGAAAAAATACGTCATGACTTTTCCGACAACCCAATATAACACTGTTGTTGATAGTACACTGTTTTGATATTATACCGGTGGCTAAAGGGTTTAACAGCACCAGTAATCTGCACTTGTCTCTAGTCCCTCTCACTTCCTATTATATTAATCCAACCTACTGAATTGGCAGGCTACTTTTTTGGCAACTGAGTTTGCAGCTCCTAGATCAAATAATTTATAATAGCTATTTCAGCTCTAAGATTTTTTAATAGCCAGTGATCAGGCAGTTTTTATGTAAAATAAAAATTTTATGGAAGTCACTGGAATTCCTACAATAGCTTATGTATTTACATGTTATTTTATCATTAAAATGACCCAATTTTCATAAGATATAGGTTCTATTACAGAAACACAGATGCCTCCATCATTTGAATAACAATTTGTGATGAATATTTACAAGGAAGAACTTAATTTGCATAAAATATCTGCAAGAAGCAAAATTTTCAAGCATTTTGCCACAGGCAGAAAGTGCTTTTTTTTAAACTTGTATAGTTTCGTGTAAGTTATAGTTTTAAATGGTGTCTAACTGCCAGCCCCTGATATAGCCTCTCCCAACCTCTTACAAAAATATCTATAAAAAGAGGGGTAAATAAAGGTGTATGCAGTCACAAAAAAAAAAAAATAATAACCTTCAACCTACTGCAAGAATCAGAGAAAAAACTTTAGAGCAGAAACAAAGACTAAAATTAGATTTTTAAAATGTAATCAGAAACAAGCTATGGGTCTTGAAAGAGGGAGGAAAATCTTTGTATATGTTCCTTACTCCACTTTATGCCATCTTGTATAGAAATGCAAAAATCTGAATCAGAGAGCTGTCATGAATGATGCTTTCAGAGGCAGCAGGAGAATACCTTTACCCCATCAATTAGTGACTGCCACATTCAAACGATGAGTGGGAAAAAAGGGAAGTACTGGGAGTGTTTAGTTGCAGAAAAGGAGATTCATAGTCAAGATGACATGGTGGTGTTGCATTCTGGGGATTGGATTCTTATATAATCAGTACAAGGAGTAACAGAGAACAAGGCATTGGAGAGAGCTGCATTAAATAAAACTTTTAGTCCACCGAGAATGCACCAGGGTCCATAAACATCAACCTGCTACAAGATCAGAGACCTAAAAGAGGACTTTTACTAGCAAACAAAGGACAGAGAGGAGGCCAAGGGCAACCCATGCACCCTCTCTGTGAGGGGGTCTAGATGGATATTTCCAAATTCAGGAATAATGAAAATAACAGCCAAATGTCAACATGGGTCTACTAAGAAGTATTGCGTTAGTATGGACAGAAAAGAGCATGCTTAACATTAAAAGGAAATGTCCTAAAAATGACTTCCTAAAGGAACCAGATACAAATTTTAGAAAACTATTTGGTATTGTTAATATGATACAAGAAGATATGTCCCTTAAAAAGAAAAGTAGAAAGACATAAATCAATAAAAGATGAGATTAAAAAGATAAGATAATAAAAGGTAAGATAAAAAGAGATTACAGGTAAAACAAAGAGGCTAAAAATAAAGTGACGGAATTATTACCCATATGGGGGTGAGGGTGTACAGTGTAAAATTCAATCATTGATGTAGAAGACACACACTCACACAAGGCCAGAGAAAAGAGCCAACAGAGGAAAGAAGACCCTACTGCTTGGAGGACCAGAAAATCCAAATCTAATTAAAGTTGCTTCTGAGAAAACACAAATGACGAACTGAAATACTAGTAATAATCAGAGAAACAATTGAAAAAAAAAAAAAGAAACTGAACTGAAAAAAGTAAAGAGGACTAAACTGTATTCCAAACTATATATATACAACACAATTCAAACCCACATTCTGACAAAAATTTTGAGTCCTAGGGTTAACATGAAAAATAAATGAATAAATAAATAAATAATCCTTCTGTATTAGTCACGAGAACAAAACAAGTCAACACATTAATAAGTCATCATGAAAGGAATAATTATCTGGTTGGTCTTGAATTTCTCCTGTATATTATTAAATTACAGCCAACTGCCTTTCATTTGTAAAGGAGTATAAAAAATAGTCTCACATATTCAAAGGCTCTGAAAATACATTACTCATTAACCTTCACTAAAAAATTACTAAGGTCAATTCCAACCCACTGAGATATAAATAAAAATTAAAATTTCAAAAAGTGTAATTTTAGAATAAAAGGTCTATGGTTAGCAACATAAATAATTTCCTTAAATTTTATTGCCAAATTAAACGCTATTGTTCTTAAGGGATAACATAAAATATGCAATAACAATAATCAAAAAAATGAATCCTCAGATTATCTTAATGAAAAAGGAATGAAGGAGGGAAACATTAAATTTATCTTTACAGGGAAAATTCAAAAGACACTGTTGTTTATGATAACAAATAGGGTTAAAGAATGTTCCTTTAATAATGTCAAGATGGGGCTGGCTGAGTGGCACGTTGGTTGGGAACTGACTTGGGACACTGGCTCTGAGCAGCAGGGCCCCGGTTCGGATCCCACATATGAGGGCCGGTGACGCTGTCCTCTACAGATAAGGTGGTGAACAGCTGCTCCACCTGGAGCTGGGATGCTGTGAGTCCCTAGGATGGCATAGCTGCAGCCCCTGCTGCAGTGGGCTGCCATAGACTACAGTGAGTGGCCGGCAGCCAGCCTGAGTGGCCGGCAGCCGGTGTGAGCTGCCGTGAACTGCTGTGAGCAGCCGTCCAGAGGCTGGCGACCGATCTGCCTCATCCGGGAAGAGCACAATGACGATACCAACATGGGCCAGAGAAGCAACGTCCTCCGCAACTAGACTGAAGAACAAAAGGACAGCAATTTGTCTGTTCCCCTTCCTCGATTCCCCAACGCCATTCCCCTCCCCAATTCCCCAATAAAAATCTTTAAAAAAAAAAAATGTCAAGATGGCTCCTGGTTAAAGATAGCAAACGGAATGCATACATTTACCTCTGTGCCTCTATGAATGTAGACAGGCAGAAGAGGGATTCTGTTAAGGAATGCATAAACTCACAAGGACACAGAAAACAGCAATGAGGACAAGCTCCACATTGTGGAGCCTGGGAGGCAGAAGAAGGTAAGTGTCAGCCTGTTAGCAGAGCCAGGGGCTGGATACTGAGCTATTGGTAGAGGATGCCAGCAGCACCAGAGAATCCCAGAGACCCCAGATGAGGAGGAGCCCAGTCTGCAAGGCAGCAACCCCTATTGGAAACAGAGTCCTAAGGGTTAGCTTGCCCAAGGCTACACACCGTTGCTAAGTGGCAAAGCCAGGACACAAACCTAATGAAGCGCTAAATCTAAAGCCCACTCTCAAATTCCACAGAATCAAGAGTGCACTTTGCCTAGAAAAGGCAATGCGTTCCAACTGCATTTGTTTGGACATAGAAACCTTTTATAACCATCAAACCTGAAAATTGGAAGGGAAAGGTAGTATACAGTACCACCCACTGAATCTGGCTTATTGTCCTTATACAACAAGGCTGAAAGGGCTCTTTTTAAAATTCGACTAATAGCTAATAACATGTGCCATGAAAGCAGGGAATCAGAGAGTTGAGGTCTTCCATCTTGCGGCCAGATGTCACCCAAATGACACAGGGATCCTAGTTTCCAGAAGGGGCAGAAGCGGGGAAAACGAGAATCACTCCCTGAACCGAATTCATTACAGTATTCTAGAAAGAGCAGGGCAGGCACACAGGGCCCTTTTGTTTACAAGATTTCTAAAGTGCTTCTTCTGTGCCAGGAGCTATTCTAAGCACTTTACAAATAAGAAGTCATTTAGTGAAACCAGTCCACCCAACAACGTATGTACTATTATAATCCTCACTCTGGTTCTCTCTCTCTCCTTTTCTTTTTTTCAGATGAGGAAACAAGAACAGAGCAGTTTACCCACTTGGTGAAGGTCACAGAGCTAGAAAAGGAGAGAGCCAGGACTGGAAACTGGGCAGGTTGGTTCCAGTATCTCAGCTCTTAACAATTAGGCTTGGGCCTGCCGAGTGGCGCTGTGGTTAAGCGCTGGATTGGGAAGCCAGCAGCCCCGGTTCGGGTCCCACATATGAGGGCCAGTGACACTGCCCTCAAAAAAAAAAAACCAAAAAACAAAACAAAAAAAAAACAATTAGGCTACTGCTTAATGATTTTATACACTTGAAAACTGAAGATGATGTATTCAGTTAAAAGAGTGTTTCTAACGGAGGAAGCATTAATGGACACCAGATAAAAATAGTCTTTGTCCTAATGGATAGAAACTGGCTGCCTGCAAAACTAAAGACAGGGAAGGGCCGCACTGGTGCTTTGTTTCAATGCTAGGGTGGTTAAAACAATATTGAGCTTGTTAACTAAAGTCAATAGGAATTACCCAGGGAGCCCTTCTCCATCTTACCCACTCATCCTCTCTAGCTGCTGAAACACTGCCCCTCTTTCGGGATTTACATCCAATGCTGGTTATTCCACGAAGCCACCTTTTCTGAATGTTACAACATTAAAGCCATTGGAATTCTCCGATGATGTGTCCCTTAGCTCTATCTCATCTTTGATTACAGCCACAAACCTCTGACTTGCTTGTGAGTTCCAAGTGGGTAAGATTCAGTCTTATTCATTTATCTTTGCGTTTCTGACAGTAAACATAGTGTTCTGTGAGAAAATAGCTTCTAAATTGAATCTGAATTTTTACTAAAGACAAGTGTTCCCTTCATTTACATACTTTTAAGTTTATTATAACCAAAATAGCCATTCAAATGATTTTACCAACTATTTTCAAGAACTGTGCAAAACGTTAATCAGAAAGAGAAAAGACATGACAAATATGGATAATGCAGTTTTTAAAATAATCAATATAAATTGGAATCAGAGAGTCAACTCTGGAACGGTCTAAATAATGAAAAACACTGTTATTGAGTGCAAAACTAGGACACACTATTAGAGCACAAAAAAATTAGTAGTATGTAGTTTCTTTGATTCCAAAATGGAATTTATTAATTTTGAGACATTTCTCTTTTTAGCTGTTCCATCATCTAAAACAAAGATTAACTCATTTCTTATCAAATACCTGAAGAGAAATAAAGGAGGGCTTATATCTTTTCTTTCATAAAATTTAACATTTAACATAAATCATGCTGCTATATTTTACAAATTATTACAAATTAAGTAAAACTATAGTTAGATAACTGAACAGAATATAATTTGAAATAAATTGGTATAGATTTTATTATATTGATGCTTTAAAATATATAAATTCATCTGTTTACCTCAAAGCATAAAGTAGATGAAATTACTATTTTTCTACTAAAAACTCAGAGCTGATGACTTTCATAAGATATGAACAAAGCTTCAATATAAACATATTACACTCATATTTTGTCATTTCTCCAGTCAAGTACAACGGACTTATAATAACCCTTCAAAGGAGTTTCTGTATTACATTGGACATATTCACTTCAACAAAGTTTTGAAGTGAAGCAATTGTAGTTTTAAGCTTGATGACAAAGTCATCTTTATGAAATGAACAGTACTTCTACTTACTAGGTTTTCTTTGAGGATCACCAACTTATTTTTATAAAACAATAATAGCTGGCATTTCTTGAGAACTTACTTTATGCCTGGTACCATCACAAGAGTTTTGTATGTATCAACTCATGTACACCCTGTGAGAAGCTTATGGGGCAGGCGGATGCTGCTATCATTCCCATGTTATAGGTAAGGAGAGAGAATTTAGGTAGCTTGCCTAAGAACAGTTACAAGTGGTGAACTTGGGATTCTGATCCAGGCAAACTGATTCCAGAGACCATGTTCCTTGCTACTAAATATTACCTCTTTATTTTAACACAAAAATTTAAATAAAACTCATTTTTTATTGTAAATAACAGTACTCCCCAGTTCTTTCTTTCATCACATTGAACAAAATTAGTGGAATTACACACACACACACATACATACATATATGCACATATACACTCATATGTAGCATAAAAATAAAGAAGGAAATATAAACCCCAAATCCAGGACAGAGAAATCTCTGGAGTATAGAGCAGACAGAGAAGGGTACACAGGGAGCTTCAAGTGCTCCCGTAATATTTTAATCTTTCAAAACAGGATTAGTAGAGCTGAGCATGTCTGTTATACTAGTCATCATATTTTAATTTTTTTATTATAAAAAAGATAAAGTGTGAATAAATATTATGTTCACTAAAATAATATTAAATGACTATGTCTTTTCCTTCTCTCATACCTAGAAACCACGGATGACTTGTTCTTAATGCCATTACCTAAGCATCCATTTTTTTTTTTTTTTTTGAGGGCAGTGTCACTGGCCCTCATATGTGGGACCCGAACCAGGGCCGCTGGGTTCCAAGGCCAGCGCTTAACCACCGCACCACTCGGCCGGCCCCCAAGCATCCATTTTTAAGCATCATAATTAGTTTTTCTCTTTTACTGTCTTTAAATTCATGCTTTTAAGGCTAAATTGACACTGGAACTGTTTTAGATAGTATGCATTTTATACTTAGTTCTAAATTTACCATGCTCAGTGTCTAGACTTTACTTTGATTTGAATATGGTTTCTTTTTTAATGCTTTGTTCATAAATTCTATTAGCAGTTAAATTATATTGATTCTTTCTTCAATTCTTTATGAGATCCATCCTTTTCTCTCCTTGTCTAGCACCCAGCCAGGTAGAATTCAGCATCACTGGTATTTGTTCCTTCTCATGAGCCTAACACCAGTCCCAGTCTCCCACAATCTGCTCAAACTATATCTGCCAAGAATCAATGTCCACAAGTTACACTTCTGTAAGGTCATTATGCCTATGAACTATCACTCATTACTCCTAGAATTCCCCTGAATATAGACTAAACTTATAACTGTAAGCCTAAAGTCCATTTATACTCAAGTTTGGCCATGGTTTGTGGAAATCAGAAAAAGATAAATGAGCATTTTTTTCAACTCACACTTGTCTAGGGTAGGGGTGAAAAAAGGAATAAAACTAAGATTGCTCCCCTGTTGCTAAAAACAAATTTCATCAATATGACTTCAGAGCATACACTTGCAAATGTCACAATTCTTAAGTGTGTGGTTCAGGCAAAGCAGCCCAATATTTATCGTCTTCCAGATCAAACTAATGTTACGTGTCCTTTGAACATCAAGTGCTTTCACAGGCTCTATGTAATTTTCCTTCTTATCTGAAAGCAGAGTGAAGACAAAGAGTCAATTGTTCAGCACCAATGCTGTGAATGCATGGGAAAGAAGAAAACAGGAACTCGTGGTACTTGTTTTCAAAATGTACATACTTTTGAATTTAAGAAATTCATTTGCCCCTCTCTACTGCCCTGTGTGGTATGAGTTTCCTACTGCAGGCTCCACTGCACATCTCATAACTGGACATGAGACTGAGCAGCAGACCTTTCATGGGGATATGGGTGGACACCTTCACTTATCCCTAAATCCTGCCTACAACTCTAGGAGGAAATTTCTTTAGTTTTTCTCACCTGAAAATGTGGACTAAAAGACCAACTTTTTGGGGTTAGAATTCAGTGAGAAGTGGGAAAAAAGTTTAAAACACAGACAGATGGACACAAATGGATCCTAGGTTGACTAGGCTCGTTGTTCATTTACTTGCCCCGACATACAAGTCTCACCATGCAAAATTTAAAATCATGTCTCACCTCGTGGGATTTTTTTAAAATCTTTTTTTCCTACCCACACCCACTTGCCTCTCATCACACCCCAGCTCCTTCAGCCCTTTCGTTGCCACACTGTCCTACTTGGACTTTTCAGGTTTTTGTGAAGAACATATATGTGTACATGTAGATGTAGAAGTTTATGTATGTGTATGTGTGTATATATTCATGTACACACACATATATATGCATATGTATTTATATAAATATATGTATGTGCACACACATACACATATAAATTTCTATAAATATATGTATGTGCATATCTAGGTATGTGTATATGTATATGTACATATGTAAGTTAAATCCATCAATGTCAAGATCTTCCAATTGGAAACAAACACAAGCACGTAGGTTTCTGCCCTAACATCCACCAGTTGGGAGGATCATGCTCTTGCTTCTTCCTCTTACAGAGAAAAGGACGTAATCAGACTAACAATCTATCATCATTGAGGTTTTCCTCCCCAAAAGTCGGTCAACTTGCACTTTTTTTCATAACAGAATAGACCATTTCATTAAACCTGCATCCAGTTACAACACGCACACAATGACATTCTTGGCTGACGGGTTGAAGTCATGTGAGTTGCGTGCTGACTGAAAGAGTAATAGGTTGCTCACACACCAGCCATACCAACTACATTCAAACTGCAGCACCTCAGGCTCATGTTTTAATAGCTAAGGCCCTCTTTTCACTATGAATGTGTCGACCCAGTGAGGCCAAGCTGCCCACTTTAAAGTAGCATTATGATGTCTCATACCAGCTAACTGTAAAGCTATACAGTAAGTCCTCACATAACATCATCAATGGGTTCTGCAACTTTAAGTGAAATGGTGTATAATGAAACCCATTTTACCGTAGGCTAATTGCTATAAACAAGAGTTATGTTTCTACAGCATGTCATCATTATAACAAAACAATGTTGAAGAAGATGACGTTATCAGAGAACCTGCTGAACTCAGAAAATAATAAGCAGTATGTAGCAATGGGATCAGCATGAACAATGGGATAAGCCATTCAGGAGTCGCCGCAATCATTCTCTAAGGCTCTCGGGGTGATCTTGGGCAAGTTCAAGTATCCCTTTTGGGGAAGCAATCAGACCTTTAAGGTCTCTTTGAACTCAAAAAATTGAGTCTAAGTCATACCTTGACCCTGCAATATGTGACAAAACTGGCCATTTTCTTTTGCTTAAATCACTGCTGCTTCACTCTTTCCCTCTTTCAACTCGGCCTCCATTGCCTCTTGCTCAGACGCTCTTGCTCATCTCTGATACCGGTGATACCCAGGCTGGCATCCTTCGCCTCCTCTTTACTCCACGTGCCCCCTGGAGGGGAGCTCACCACTCTCTCTATGCTGTGCAGTCACTGTTTGTAACTGGCTCATAACCCTGGATACCCAAATGCCGGAACGCTCCACCAACACAGGCACCTCGAACTGAAAATTCAAAAGCAAGCCTTTGTTATCTTTCTCCCAGAAATCCATTCTATTTCTGCCTCCCATCTCTGTGAAGGATATTATTATCCACTCAGTTTCCCACTCTTTTTTTTGAGGGCAGTGTCACTGGCCCTCACATGTGGGACCGAACCGGGGCCGCTGGCTTCCCAAGCCAGCGCTTAACCACCGTGCCACTCTGCCGGCCCTAATAAGGAAGGTCATGACTAACCATTTCTTTCTTTTTTTTTTTTTTTTTGAGGGCAGTGTCACTGGCCCTCACATGTGGGACCGAACCGGGGCCGCTGGAAACCGGCGCTTAAGCGCCGCGCCACTTAGCCGGCCCCAGTTTCCCACTCTTGATTCCTCCAACTCCTTCAAACCTCTGTCTCCCATCAGTCATCAAAATCTCAAGTTCTACCTTGGAAATATTCCTTCCATTTATTCCCTTTGCTCCATCCCCTCAGCCTCCATCCTAGTCGAGCACATGTAGCTTTTATCTTTCTCTCAAAAGGTAGGCTGGCCTTCGCTGAACTCCACAGACAGACATTTAGGTCAGGATGTCAACGGATTAACTTAATCATGAGAAAGAGAACAGTTACAGAGTGTGGGGTGTTTGCTTTGGCATGAATGGGAGTTTCTATAGGCAAACCTACACAGAAAAGTATAATCAGGAGATGCATTGCAAAACACGGAACAAGAAGAGTCGGTGACCTTAAGATAGCCTAAGGCGCTTTCATCAAAAAGTCAGTCTTACCACTCCAGAAGCCAACAATGTTTTTCCCCAGTGCTTTAATATACTCAGCCATCCTATATCCCAGAAGGTCCCCTCCAATGGGGACATGATAACACCTCTGGGCCCCCACCCTTTCCTTAGCTGGATAAAACTAATCAAATGTTGCCCCAGCCAAGCCTGGACTCACCTCTTTAAGGTGACTTGACAAATCTTATTTCTGATCCATCATGTGTTGACTCTCTCTATATATTTTTAACTTTAACCATAAGTTTGGAAATAATGAGTACCTAGTTGTCCCCATGTACTGCCTACAAATATTATCTCCCAAATATCAGGACTGCCTTCTATCTCCTGAATTAATTGCCCATTAATATTTATGTCTCAGGATCTTTGCTCATACTTTTCTCTCCTCCTGGGACTCCTTTGCCTCTTCATCCAACTCAATCATCTATCATGATCGTTCTGAAGTCTTCTCTGGCCTCCACCTCCCAAGGCAGATGTGTTTGTCCCCATAATATACTGTTATAATATGAAGAAAATCTATGTTATATTATCCTTTAAGTGACCGACAACCAGCTGGCTTTTCAACTCTGCATGAAATATCTGTCTTAGATCTATCTAGGACACACACAGGGAGGCTGTGTTCACACAGGTGGGCTGGAACGCTGGAGCCACAGTTTCACTGGATCTGTGTGATCTCCGACACGCCCTGTGCCTCTATCACCTCATCTATCAAATGAAGATAATAACACCTACTTGAAAGGGTTGGAGTGAGGATTAAAGGAAACAATACTTGTAAAACACAAAGAACAGCATTTCAACACATGGCAACTAAGTGTTCAGAAACTCTTACTATCATTTCTGTTTTTATATGGCAGGTATACGACAGGCACCCAATAAATGGTTTCTGAATAAAGTTTTATGATTAACTGTATGGACCAGTACCCATGGTTGGACAGGCTACTAACCTACAATATGATTCGAGGATAGATATTTCATGTTAGATTGCCTTCATTCTGCTAAAGCGGTTAAGCAGTAGGTCATGTAAATGAGAGACTCTGTGTCACTTCTTGATTAAATTTATGTGTCAGGATCTGGCTGATTTATTTTTCCCTTGTTTGCAGTTTAAAAGTTATTTAAAAGTTAATGTTACAAAACCATTTCAGATTGCTGCTACACTAAATCTGTACATTATACAAGCAGCTCCGAAAATGTTAGCAAAATTTAGTAGAGCTGGTAAGTGAAAAGTACAGCAGTGAATTTCCATGGCAATGTGGGGTTATAAATAAGATTAGATATGTGAAGAAACTGACCACTGAGAACATACAGATGAAGAAAATGAGCTTATGCTTATTTATGGGTTCTGAAACTCCTTTGCATTCAGCTGTTTTTTAGCCATAAAATTAAAATATCTAAACTTCAAGGTCATCACCTAAAACATTTAAACCCAAAGCCTCTAAACTAGGAGCTGAAAACTTAAATCCTGTGAAGAATAGGCAGGTCAGGAGAACAAGGAGATAGATGTCAGGCTTAGCTCTGCGAATGGAATAAATGGCGACGGGCACTCAGTTCCGGCTGGCAATGTGATAGGTGGTGTTGAGGGCTGTGGACACTTCAATACCCCATTGAAATAATGCCAGTCAAATGTCAAGAAAGAACGCAAACTCAAGTGTTGCCAGGCTTGTCCCATTTTTCAGAGAAAGCTGGCAATCTAATATTTTAGATATTTTAGATGAAATCTGATTTTTTAAAATAAATGCTGGCAATTAATTCGATTAAAAATAAAACACCATACAGGCCAAACAAAATCCTTCTTGCAGGCTGGATTCAATTTGGGGTTTCAAGTTCACAACCTTTGACCTAAGCTTTTTACTTTATGTGACAGAGATGGGTGGGATGTTTTATTCCCAATGTTACTCTCTAAACCACACAGATAAGTCAGAATGGAATTTTAGGCTTTCCTAAGGCACAGAATACTCATGGGTAAAATTTCACCCTCATTTTCTGATGACCTAATGAACTCTTGCTCAGTTCTTGGAAAGCTGTCCGCTCAACAGAAATGGAGAGAAGTCAAATCAAAGAAATTCTATGTGTAATTATGCTAACAAACAGATGGCCATTCATTGTGAGATATATTGAGGATTTATGAAATGCCAAGATATATTACAAGATGCTGGGAATATAAATATGAATATGTCATGTGGTCCCTTCCTCAAGGAGCTGATAATCTGCAAAGCTGTTTCTTGATGCAAATCTAAAGAAGCTTTACCTATTCTATGAAGTAATTTGCATTCTCTGTCCGCACCCCCAGCTTGTGACAATATCTATACAGTAACCTCTTTTTCAAGGTCATCGTGCCTGAGTATCACTAGGGAAAAGTGCCTGGGGAGCTAGCTCAGTCCTCCCACATTACATCTGGAATTCTTGTTAAGATGAAGATGATGTTACACCCTGTCCCTTCTCTGGGTGAGCTGGGGTGAGGGGCTGGTGAGGTGGAGTCGCAGCAGAGGATCAGACAGAACGCAAACCTACGTTCCATTTGGCCTTGTAGTTCCCCCAACATCCAAATCCTCTGAAGACGTTTGCAGTAATACAGAGGAGGGAGAAATGGACAGGGTATCAGTGACTCCAAACAAGGGGAAAGGGACTGTCACTGAGTCTGGAGGTCCATGTGCCATGTTAGTGGAACAGCAGGTGAAGAGCCATGGGGATGGGAGCTGAGGGTGGCAGGGCCCATTCTGCTACCTATCTGAACCTGAAAAGGACTTGATAATAAAGGATTCTTGACATGATCAAACATTTATCATGTTCTTTTTTTTTAAATTTATCATGTTCTTATATTCTTATACTTCTTCACCTTTTCAAAGAAAAAGGTTAGTAAAGATGTATCAATGTTCACATTTTGAGAAACAAGAAGAAATAATTATAACAGTGTGGACTTAGAGCAGCCTCGCCGTCTGCCTCCCTGCATGTGTCCATAACAGGAGAGCCTCACAGGGGCAGGATTTTCACTATGTTTACGGCAAAACCCTATGGGACCCCAAGAGAGAGGGCAGATCAGCCAACGACAGGCAAGACCCTAAATATGTGCAAGATCCTAAATAAAATATTGCATTAGGGCGGCCCAAGCCAGGCTTCATCTAGGGGGTACCCTGGGAGGAATCAAGGAGGTGAAGCATAAGGGGCCTAAGAGCCTGTAACCCCTTATCTGCAGAGCTAACAGCCTGACAGTGAAGAGAAATCTTCCCAAGAGATAACATCAGTCCTCCTTGCATTCTTGCCTCTAAGTGTCATAGTGAATCATTAACTGTTCCCCTAGGAGGCACTGATGTATTGGTCAAGGGTCTTTCAGCTGAGATGGTCTGTGGGACACAGGGAGATTTGGCTAAATTCTTTGGGTGACATATGTGAATTACAGACCGCGGAAAAAACAACGCTCCTTCCCTGTGTGTACTCAATAAAAGCTGCCGTCTGACCAGATTCTGGGCTCTTTGTCCATCAGACACACTGAGTCGCCTGGCTCACACTGCTTTTAAACTACACTTTGTCTCTTGCTCTTTATTTCTGTTTCTGAGTCCCCACAGGTCCTCTTGAGGAAGCCAGACCCAGCCGCGCATGATGCGACATTACAGAAATATTTATCACATTGTCAAAGTCTTGATCATAGACTTTTTTTAAGCTTGACAATGTATAAAGAGAAAAGGAAGGGCATGAGGTGCGGGAGGTGTGGATGTGGGGAGGCAAACTAAGACATTTGGAACTAGAATTACTATAGCAAATCAGTCACTCAAAGCATTTCATAAATGATGGCACATGTTAATAGCAAAACAATGCAAATTACAAAAATAGAATGCATTTACAATTTTCCTGGAACATCGATACTATGTATTTCAAGGCAGAGATATACAATCACATAGCAAATGATTGTCAAATGGTTCCTTGTAATCACTTGTACATATTTGGGATATAATGGCTAATATAACAAATACACGTTCTTTCTCTGTTCTATTGCATGTTTTATGGTAACATTACTTCTTGGAGCTGTAAAAGCTCTTTCATGTAGAACCTCAGGTTAACTGGGGTGGCACTGCCAAGAAGAGAAAGAGAAGCAAACATGTCTTTAGTGAAAGAA
Organism: Aselliscus stoliczkanus; assembly: GCA_033961575.1. Taxonomy (NCBI): domain Eukaryota; kingdom Metazoa; phylum Chordata; class Mammalia; order Chiroptera; family Hipposideridae; genus Aselliscus; species Aselliscus stoliczkanus. The sequence goes on along the minus strand of CM066731.1, from coordinate 120,150,643 downwards.
TTGCATGCGGATTTTCTCAGAACCAAGCCTAAAGAGTAGAATTTCTTTCTTTCTTTTTTTAAAAAATGATGACTGGATAGGTGTTTATTTTATTTTTTAAATTGGGGAATTGGGGGAGGGAAACAGTGTTGTTGGAGAATTGGGGAGGGGAACAGCCAAGTTGTTGTTCTTCAATCTTAGTTGTGGAAGCTACAGCAAGCTCAGCTTCAAGTCCAGTCGCACCGCTGAGCTCAAGGTGCTGTGTTCAATTAGTTGCGGGTGGGCATAGCTACCGTCCCATGTGGGAGTCGAACTGGCAGTCTTGTTGTTGAGAGCGCACACTCTATCCCCCGAGCCACCCAGGTGGCAGCTCAGTTCAAGGTGTCAAGTTCAGTCTTTAGTTGCGGGCAGGCATAGCCCACCATCTCGAACAGGGAGTCTTGTTGTTAGGAGCACGTGCTCTCACCAGCTGAGCCATCCTGCCACCTGTTGGCAGTTCAGCTGGGGTACGGTTACTGGCTGCTGTGGGAATTGAACTGGCGACCCTATTGCTGAAAGCTCGTACTCTTGAGCAAGCTCTTAACCAACTGAGCCACTTGGCCGGTCCAGGACTTCTTTCTAAAGGGGTAAATAATTAAAGCCTGCAGTGTTCCTGGAAGAGGTCTCCACCTCCAATAGTTTGCCCATTTGTAGCCAGACTGAAATTCCTAGAATTAATTCAGTCTGGCCTTCAAGGCTTTCAATAATCCCACCGTTAGACTCCTACCCTGGTCCCCACTAGTCCAATGTCTGTCTCTCCTTAAACAACAGATCTGGACCTGCTATTGCTTGGACCACCCTTCACCATCTATCCAAAACCAATCTCCCTCCAAGGCCCCACTTACCACTTCCCCTCTTTCTCCAACCTGTGCTGTGCTCCCTCCCTCCCCAGATCACAGGGTTCAATTGCTCTAATAATCATTGCCTCCTTAACATCAAAAACAAGCAAACAAACAACAACAACAAAAATCTGTTGACCACCTACTATTTTCCAGCCACTGTTAAGTACATCTGCATGTGTAATTCCATTTTATCCATCATAGCAACTCTTCTAGGCAGCTTAAACAAGTGAGGTTGTGGCACAGAGAGCAAATACAGCTTGTCTGAGGTCACATAGCTAGTAAATACAGGAGCAGGCAACCAAACTCCAGATGTCACTGAAGATGTCTGATGCTAAAGGCTGTGCTTTTTTACAGTAGCACTCTACCTATTATTTAACAATAACAACAATTGTTAACACTTACTAAGTACCAACACATATACTTCTAAGCACTTTACATGTTCTAATTCATTATCCCTCACAAGTAGGTACTATTATGACTTCCATTTTAGAGATGCGGAAGTAAGATCAAGCAATTTGCTTGAGCTGGCATGGCTTGTAAGTGGCAGGGTCCATGGTCTTAACAAAAACTCAGTATCAGGCCATCTACTGGCTAATAGCGCCATCTGCTCCGGGAACTTCTATAGTTAGTGCTAACTGCAACTTTCCCTCCATATTCCCTATCATTCTTTTTACATCATAAAGGGAAGTTTTGAGAGGAAAACACATTTTTTTTTTTTTAAAGGATGAGTGCTGGAGGTGGCAGGGAGGAAAGGAGAGACGTGGAAAAGGAGCAGCCCCATTCTTTGGCCTGAAAGGATGAAACCCTTAGGCAATCCTGAGGATGAAACCAACCATCCAAGATAACTCCCTCTCCTTTATTGATCTCCTTGAAGTCACCGTTGACAGCCACAGCCTTAACGGAAACTGGGAAGTAAGGAAACAGATACAGGCATCAGGTAAACCTGGAGCTGGCTAAGGCGCTAGCACTGTGTGGGTATCCAAAATATTAAAACCTCCCAAAGGTGTGACACTATGACCAACCTAGCCGCTGATTCCTTGCAGGAGCTCCATATGCCTCTACAAGCCTCAGTTTGAGTAAAAGATCACTTTGTAAATTATATAAATATCTAACCACTGCACACCTGAAACTAATATTGAATGTCAACTGTAATTGAAAAATAAAAATTAAAAAAAATTTAAAATAAAAAAATGAGGAAAAATATTGGGAACTATGTCTCAAGATGCACTGCCCTTCAAAAGACACCTTTAAAAAAAGATATGATCCATGAACTGGGATAAAATGTTTGTAAGATACATATCTGATAAAGAATTTGTATCCATAATATGTAAAGAACTCTTAAAACTCAACAATAAGAAGACAAACTCAATTTAAAAATGGGCAGAAACTCTGAACAGGAATTTCACTACAGAAAGCAAATGAACAGCCAATAATTATATGAAAGGATACTCAACATCATTATTCATAAGCGAAAAAAAAATTGAAGTACAATGAGATAGCACTTCATACGTTTTAGAATGTCTATAATCGAAAAGATAAAACCAAGTGTTTTCTAGAATGTAGAGAAACAAACCCTCATACTTTGCTGATGGGAATTTAAAATGACACAGCCACTTTGGAAAACAGTTTGATAGTTTCTTAAAAATTTAAACATAAATTTACCATATGGCCCAGCCATTCCTCTTTTAGATATCTACCCAAGAGAAATGAAAGCATATGTCCACACACAGACTTGCATGTGGATGTTCATAGCAGCGTTTTTCATAATAGCCAAAACCACAGTCTGAATGTCCACCCAACTGGTGATTAGATAAACAAAATGGGGTATATCTGTTCAAACGAAGTACTGATACATGCAAACATGATATATGAAACTTAAAACATTATGCCAGTGAAAAATGTCAGCTGCAAAAACTGCAAAAGAACACATACTGAATGATTCTATTTATATACTCATAAACTGTCCAGAAAAAGGCAAATCTATGAGAGAAAATAGAACAGTGGTTGCCTGGGGCTGGGGGTTAAAAGGGGATAGGAGAGCCACAGCAAATGGGCAAAAGTGTTCTTTTTGGGGTGATATAAATGTTCTAAAACTGGATGATGATGCTTGTACACCTCTGTAAATTTACTAAAAATCATTGAGTGGTACCCTTAAAATGGGTGGATTTTATAGTATGTAAATTATACCTCAAAACAGCTGTTCAAACAAACAACACTGCCTCTGTTCCCTGGTTTCGCTCCTGGTTCCGCTCCAACAGCTCTTGCTGCATGTAGGACTGCCTACCCTGGCTGTCAATCATTATTTTGCCTGATCCACAGAAGAATCAGCTCACAACTCAGGTTCTCTCTCTGATGCACTCAAAAGTACAGGACACTGAAGAAGACAGAGCCGGTCGGTGCCCACAGTATTTCATGATGGAAGCAAACATTTAAGGAATGTTCCACTCAATGTGAGCCCTAGAGTCAACTCCTTAATATGGGAGGACATTCTGTAATTCTCTTGTCCAGTACTCTACCAAAATATATTGTGAGGACTACTGGTGGATTTTTTTTAACATCTTGCACCAAACTCTTTATGCCTCCTTCACTGACTCCTGAAAAGACTACAGAAAAGATGAGCCATTTCTATAAGAAGGTAACAGTTTTGAAAACCAGGAAGAGTAATTTAAGAGTGGAATAAAGGGTATGGAGATTTCTTATAATCAAGATCAGGACAGATGCCCGTGACATTATTCCCTAGACTATGGGGCTGCCAAACTTTTTCTGCAAGGACCACACAGTAAGTATTTTAAGATTTTTGGGCCAAGAGGCAAAAATTGCAGATATTATGTAAGTACTTATATAACCTTTAAAATGTAACCATTTAAAAAATGGAAAAACCATTCTCATCTCACAGGTCGTACAAAAACTGGCAGGAGGCCAGATTTGATTGGACACAATTTGTGGACCCCTGCCCTAGACACACTCTAAAAACAAACATAAGTATCACACCACATCATACCACATCAGTCTTTTCAGACATACTTTTCTGTAGCAATGTGGAATGAGACATTTTTGAAGTTGTGTTTTTGAAAGACATAACCTTTTAAGTAGCGGAAACCCATCAATTGCTTATTATTTTCAAGTCAGAGGGGATAAATAGTGTTAAGGGAAAGGAATCAAAGTTACCTTCACTGAGAACAGCCCCAAGTGATATAGAACTTCTTTAATCTTTGTTTTGGCTTCTCTAAGAGACTGAGAACAACTCCCTTAAACACATCTGACTTCCTTCTAACAAGTTTTTTTATCCTATTTTCATTTCAAACCATAACAGTTCTCCATAATTCCACTGCACAAATAAACCAAAAAGGTTTATTGTTTCACTACTTACCTCAGGCCCTAGGTCAATAAAATGCTGTGATTAAGACCAAGAGACAGACCCTAGACTGGAGAAAACATAACCAGCCCACAAGCGAGGCTCGCCTGCCTAAACCCCATTTCTTCTTTTTCGTTTTTAAATTGGAGAATTGGGGGAGGGGAACAGTGTTGGGGAATTGGGGAGGGGTACCAGCCAAGTTGTTGTTCTTCGATCTTCGTTGTAGAGGGTGCCAGTTGTCATCTGGCTGCCGGGCGGCAGCCTGTGCCCTCTAAGCTCAAGATGTTGTGTTCAATCTTAGTTGCAGGTGGGCGTAGCCACCATCCCATGCAGGAGTGGAATAGGCAGCCTTGTTGTTAAGAGCGCAGGCTCTATCCACTGAGCTATCCTGGCGGCAACTTGGCTCAAGATGCCGGGTTCAGTCTTTAGTTATGGGCAGGTGTAGCCCACCATCAAACAGGCAGTCCTGTTGTTAGGAGCACGTGCTCTCACCAGCTGAGCCATCCTGCCACCTGTTGGCAGCTCAGCTCGGGCACAGCATCACTGGCCCATGTGGGAATCCAACCAGCGGCCCTGTTGCTCAGAGCTCGCGCTCTTAAGCTAGCTCTTAACCAACTGAGCCACTGGGCAGCCCTAAACCCCATTTCTTAAACTTCGGTCTCTCACCGACATCAGTGGGGAAACAGGGCCTTATGAGATGCTGAGTTATACTGCTTGCCCAGGTCACAGGTGAAAGATGTTGAAGGGGTGCTGAGTGGCTACTTAGGCAGTTGATATTGCATGGTGATAAATTAAATGTAATAAGCATTGCTAAGAGAGTCACTTAAAATATAGTTGGGAGACTATTAGGGAAGTGAGGCTTACCTATATCCTGGGCCTCAGTTCTCAGAGATGCTGTTAAGTTGCTAACCTGTTGCTAGTTACGCTTAGCTCAAGGCAGAGCCATAAGCATCCTGGAACAACAACTCCTGCATGGATATATATGGACTTTACTTCCTTCTTGTAGGTTTTGCCTTCCTGATTTGCATATTGGAGCTAACTAACCCTGTTAACCAGCCAGCAATCCTTCATTTGCATGAAAGAATTACATGTGTGGTTTTTGCCTTTATAAACCTTCCCTTTCTTTGTTCTCTCCAGAGCTTAGTTTGGATTGCTACCTGAATGTATCTCTCTGATTGCAATCCTTTTGCTCAAATAAATACTTTTGTTATTTACTATAGCCTGACCCTCTTCATAACAATGGAGATAGGGACTTTAATGAAATCTGGCATATCCACAAGTATTAAAATCGCTTGCAAGGGCCGGCAGAGTGGCTCAGTTGGTTAAGAGCTCGCTCAAGCGTGTGAGCTGAGCTCTGAGTAACAGCAGTTCGACGCCCAGCCAGAGCTGAGCTGCCATTGAGCTGCCAACAGGTGGCAGGATGGCTCAGCTGAAAAAAAAAAAATCTCTTGTAAAATCAAGGCATTAGTTAGCTACATCATTCTTTCTTTTTTAATTGTTCAGGATCAATGCCCAGATGCTGATCTACTTAAATGCCTATTGATAATCATTCCTTGTGCTTACTTTCCATAAGTGGTACAAATAGTCATTAGAGTACCCAGTAGTTCCTTTGAATCCCTCACCAAGAGAACATAAACAGCCATCTAAGTCAGGGTGATTCAGTGGGGCGAGTTCCAAATACAGAGGGAGGGTCCACATTCTCTCTACCTCCAATGTGCCTGTGGGTGTATTTTATTTCTATTTCCTCAAAATAAGATATTATGAACTTCATCTGGGCATTCACAGGGGCATGAACCCAGTGAGAAGCCGCTGAGTAATAAAAGAAGTCAGGAACTTTGAGTTTCTGTTTCTCGGTCAGTAGAATGGAAGATCATTGTTATCAGCTCATTACATGAGAATGTTGAAGTGTGCAGGAATGGGAAATCTTTTCCAGTCCCTTTGAACTATATAAAATACTCTGTGCATTTCACAAAATGTAAATTCATGGAATAAATGCGCTGTAATGTGTTTCATGCCGATTTGGAGGCTGTTCAGGGCCCAAAGAGTTTCCCTGAAATTACAGCATTATAGGAAACTTTTTTTCTTGAATGCTGACCTGTCCAGGTCTGAGAAGCTGGGGCTGGGAGTCAAATATTATCCAAATCCCAAGGAGTAACAACCAGGGTGAAATCCCAAACTTTACTTTTGGATGAACACACAAATAGCCACAACCCTGAACTTACTTCATTAGATGAGATTTTTCCCATCCTTGATGTTAACTCATGATATTTACAAATTCAACTTAATTTATCCAGTAACCACAATGCATGTATAAATATTTGTTGCTTATTCTTCTCTGTTCCCTGGAAACAAACATATCTGAATTCTTAAACTCTCTGAATACTAGCACTGCATAATTCTGGGTGGTCAAAAATGTTATTTGACCACATGTTCCTCTGTAAAAAAGTCTATACATATCGCAGGCTAATGTAGGCGATATTTTATTCACTAAAGCTATGAAGACTTGGATTAAACTAAAGCTATTGCTCCTAGCAATGGACCAATATCATTTCAGCACTTATACATTTTATGAAGACATTGAAATTACAGGGAATAAAGTACTATAGTAGGCAGGCAATTCATTTATCTTTTCTCTTAGTTGTAGTCAAAGATATATTTATTAAATATTTCTATGCTCTTTAATTTTTTCTAAACTGTCACTTGATTTTCATATGTCACTTGATTTTACGTAGGCGTGAAAATCAATTTCCTCATACTCTTTAAGTGAAAGAAAAAAGACTGAACCAATGCTTACATTATGCAATACCCTTGATATTTGTGACTACCACCTTGTCTCACTATTACGATCAAACTGTGTGCACAGCATACTGACTGCCTCCCAGGACCCTCTATAATCAACTCCATTGAATTGGCATTTCTTTTCAGATATTTATGACTTTGTGGTTTAGAAGGGCAGTAAGTTTTAGTTCATCTGTGCTGCCTTTTCTGGAAGCCATTTACAATATTCTATTTCTGTATTTTCAAGCTGAAACATGCAGGCAAACATAAGTCCTGTGAATTCAATTTGGTTTTAAGGGGTACCAAATTAAAGCTAAGGAATTGGTGTCTGCTTAAGAAGTTTTCATTTCTTCCCCCATAAAATGGGAGAGCCGGACTATGGGAACATCAGTGCTAGGAAATTGTTTAATCAGAATTCACCATTGATCTTTGCTTTCAGAAAGCAGGGGTCAACAAGCAACCAGCAATGAGTATTCACTATTGCCAATAAATACATACTAACTTTAATTTAAATAATGAATTAACATCAAGGACAGAAACAGATGAGAGTCACAATTGTACTGGGGCTGGCTCAGAATTGTTTCCCAGATAAGGTCATGACCTTATGGAGGAGGCTGTGCTAATATTTTGTATGGAATTCTAGATGGTAAGAGAAAGCCACCTGTTATGTCAGCTGACAATGGATATTTTTATACCCTTTGTGAAGGGGAGTACATCTAGCCAATCTGCCTGGTTGAATCAGAAGGTGTAGGCTGAAGTGTAATAAGTACTGGGTGGTAGGGAATGTGCAGAAACTGACAGAGAAGTCTCCAATTCCATGGTAATAATTCTGCATTTGCAATGGAGAAGGGAAAGATCAATCCATGAGGTCTACTGGGGTGTGATGTTTCTAGACACATTCAAGATGTGTTGTAGTATATTGATAAATGGATGGGGTGGTGATTACCTTTGCATCATGCTATGGAAAAATAAGAACTAGTCTTGGCTACTGTTTATATGAGGTGTGATCAAAGAATATGGTGAATGTTTAAATTTTAAAAATTTATTACAGTAAAAGACACATTGCCATTAATCCCCCTAAAAATACTCCCTCTCACTTATCCTACCATTCTTGCCACTTTTTGAAGCAGTTCTGGAAGTCCTCTTTCGTGTCTTTAGTTGCACTGTCATGGCTGCCTCGCTGTCCTGAATTGATTCAAAATGTTTACCTTTCATGGTCATTTTGACTTTGGGGAAGAGCCAGAAGTAACTCAGTGCCAGATCCAGTGAATAAGGTAGATGAGGATACACTGTAATATTTTTATTTGACAGAAATTGTCGTATACCAGAAGTGATGTGTGACAAGGACCGTTGTCATAATGGAGGATGACTTATAGCAACTTTAAAGCACACCTTCTCTCAACCATAGCTCACAACTGACTGACTGTACCGGGCAAGCTGAAACGTGTCACACATTGTTACTAAGGTTCAGCGTGCTGCTTCCCATATTGAAGATCCTGCCTTTCCATTGGATGACACTCAGCAGTGGCATTCACCGTATTTTGTGATCACAAGGCAAAGGCTCCATGTCCCACATCGCTTCTGGTACAGCAATTTCTGCCAAATAAAAACATTACAATGTGTCCTCTTCCACCTTATTCACTGGATCTGGCACCGTGCAACTTCTGGCTCTTTCCCCAAGTCAAAATGACTATGAAGGGTAAACATTTTGTATTGATTCAAGACATCGAGGCAGCCACAACAGTGCAACTAAAGATACTCACAAAAGAGGACTTCCAGAACTTCTTCAGAAAGTGGCAAGAACGATAGGATAAGTGTGTTTGAAGAGAGGGGGAGTATTCTGAAGTGAATTAATAGCAGTGTGTCTTTTACTGTAATAAATTTTTTTAAACAATAAACATATTTATTTATCACACCTGATATGTGAACATTACAAAAGCATCAGATCAATTTATTTCAACCCCAAGATTTAATTCACACAAGGCATCGTATTAGGTACCATGGAAAATGGAGAGATGCCTTTAAGGAATGTACAATCTAGAACCTCCAGTCAAGAAGTGGGATAGAATAAATATACAAATAACCACAGCTCAGCAACACACATAACATAAATATGATCAAGTGCCTTTGGGTTTCAAAGGAGTGAGATGCCAAGTGGCTGGGCAGCAGAAACCCTTCAAAGCTGAGGCCACGCATGAAAAGGCTCTAGGGCAACAACAGGGACTTGGTGGTGGTGGTGGTGGGGTTCCTGCTTAAAGAAAAGCACGGCTGTTTCCTAATCACAGGGTGAGAAGTTGGATAAGTTTACCCATGATTAAGCAGACACCACTGTCACTTCTAATGTTTAAGGTGAGAAAGGAAAGAAAGAAGAAGGGAAGCTAGGATGTATTAAATAAAGCTTTCCATGTGCAAGTTACAAACACTATAGCAACCCAATGAGGAAAGCATCGCTGTGTCACCAGTCAGGTGGGTCTCAGAAAGACTCATTTTGAGGGGGAAAGCCAGATGTTTACACAGGTGAATCTGATTCTAAAGCCCATTCCAATTCCAAATCCCTACAAATATGCTGCCAGTATTTGAAAATTCTACTACTAGAAACAAAACAATAAAAAATACTCCACACTTTAGAAAAGGAATTGACCATAAAAATGCAAATATCCTTATGTCAAACCACACATTAAATAAAGCATCATCAAAGTAATCTTGTTAAATTAATTAGAAAGGGATTTGAAAGTATATCTTTGAAGGATAACAGAGGATTGGCTGGAGGAAAGAGGGCAACCGCCAGACAGAGATTTCTGTATCCTTCCTGCAAGCTGAGTCCTTGCTAGCAAGAAGGTTCTGGATAAAATGAAAGAGATTAAGATACAATAAAGACTCATCCCTTTGTCAAATCGAATTTGAAATAGTAGAAATATAGTAGCGATGTACCAGGAGCCAACATAGGTACTGAGTATTTTTGTTCACCCAGTTAAAATATTTCTAAGTTCAGCTGGCCGAGTGGTGCGGTGGTTAAGAGCTGGCTTGGGATGCCAGCGGCCCCAGTTCGGACCCCACATGTGAGGGCCAGTCACTGCCCTCAAAAAAAAAAAAAATCTCTAAGTTCAAAACATAACTATAGTAGCTTTCTTCCTTCTTTCCTTCCTTCAAAAATCCTTTAAGGGAAAGGAATTTTCTCCCTAATTCCCCAAGAAAATCCAAATTGACCTACTGATCCCAAATATATTCATTACTCTTTGGAAAATGCCATGTCTACAATCACCTACTCTATTTTCGTCCTGCCATTCTGAAATCAGGTCTTGTTTCCCAAATATACCCCATGCTTTCCTGCTTACTACCTTCGCTTGCACTATTTCTTCCAATGGAAACCTCCATTTATCACCATTAAAATACTATACTTCCTCCAGCCCCCATCCCAATCTGTGAGGCTTGTCCTGATATTCCCAACCTGATGTAAACACTCCTTGTGTACCCCCAAAGGGCGCCCTTTCTATTTCTCTTTCTGCATTGATTCATTCTCCTTCGCCCTGGGGTTACATTTGTTCTCTTATGCCTACTACCAGGGTATTAACCCCCATTAAGGGAAAAGAGCTCATCTCTATATCACCAGCTCCACTTCAAGCTTATATTCAGAGTTCAATAAGTATTTGTGACATTTAATAAATTCATCCAAGACTGTCAGCCAGGTTACACATGTGAAGTTCAAGGTAATGTCTTAACAAAGCGGGTATTTTACAGTCTAGAAAGTTTCATATGGTCCTCAAACTATATCTGAATAATTCAAACATATATAAAATCATATATAAAGGTCTCAAACAAATGTTACACAGATCTCAAATGAATGTCAGCAAATTGCCTCTTTCCCAATATAATTTCTAGAAAACTAAACCAATTAAACTCAGAAGTCTTTCAGAATGAGATACTAAACCCTGGCAGTTCACAGCTGATTGATTCTGACAATGATCATTTAAAAATATATGGATGTCTCCTTTGTTCTTAAGTGTACCTGCATTCTTATTATTAGCAAGAATAAAAAAGGCAGAGAGGAAAATATAGAAAGGATAAAAATTTACTGCCCTTCTTCAAAAAGTAATGACTCATGGGAACCATTTCTAGGATAATCACCTCTAAAACACATTCATAACTATGTTTTACATGTCCCTACAAGGTATGAATAAGAAATGGGACTTGAGGGGATAGAGGGAAAAAAAAAAACCAAAACTGCACAGCTGTACCAATATTTTTCCTCTAACCAGAGAAGCAACCCAGCTCTTTCCCTGGTTCCTGTTTTCCCACCTTCTACATGGTAACCTGGGTGAATTTGCTTAACATCTCAGAGCCTCAGTTTCCATAAATGTTAAAAAAAAAAAAAAGAGGATGAGAAAGAAGAGGGAATCCCTCCAGCTCCTTAGTCTATATCTCAGGTTGTTGTGATGACAGAATTAAATAACACTCACAAAAGTTCCTTAAAAACTACAGAGCTATACAAATGTCAAGTTAACTGTTATCACAACCTGCCCACTTACTTTCCTCGGCATCTTCAGACACATGCTTCTCTTGCTAGAAGCCACAGAAGGTCTCAAGAAAGGAGAATTAGTGTGGTTATGTCCAGTAAAATTCTTCTCCTATATAAACCGCCTCTTTCCAAATTTACCAGATTATCCTACAAAAATGCTCAGCTTTTGTGCTAATTTTCCTATGTCATATCACCACAATACTTGGTACCACTTTAAATGGAAATTAAGGTACAAAAGGTCAAGACATAGATCCATATAGGAGAAGTGAAAATTAATGAAAATCTGGTAAACTAGAACATTAGTTTTTCTTTCTGTACTGGTCAGGGAATTCAGAACTACTTTTCCATTAATTCTGTACTTTTAGATTCTGATGGCATTGTATTCTTGGATTGCCACATATTAACCATTAAGGTTATATAAGCACCCTGTGATAATCGTTAGCCTATTTTAATTCCTTATTCTTCCAGTTAAACATATCTTTGCAACTACTGTTTTTCACCTTCAAAAATCATATATGAATGTATAACAAGAAAATAATCAATATTGCCAGTAGATGTGCAAAAAGGAAGATACCCTTTGGTTCATTACTATGCCACATATCCTTTGGATTTCTTTTCTTTCCCCCACAAAAGAGAGAACTGCCATATATTCTGGTCCTTACACAGTCTCTTATTTACAGAAGCACTTCATTATGAACAAAGAAGTATTCTTTGAATGAAAACAGTCAAATCTGAAACAATCTCATGACAGTTTGGGAGGCTTAAAAAGCTCAGCTGACGGAGTAAGCTATTTTAAGGAAATGAAGAAATTTAATAAAAACCTAGTCATTATTTATAGGGTTATGACTTCACAATTGTTCATATTAGATGCCTCTGTAAACACGCCTCTTTTTTTTTTAAAGAGATTTTCCTTTAATATTTTGGGAAGCTGTTTTCACTTTTTTTTTTTTCCCCTTTTTTGAGGGCAGTGTCACTGGCCCTCATATGTGGGACCGAACTGGGGCTGCTGGCTTCCCAAGCCAGCACTTAACCACCGCACCACTCGCCACTCGGCTGGCCCTAAACACGCCTCTTAAAGATCTCTTTTATATGGATATATTTTCGAGATCTCCAACGTACACCTACAGAGAACCCAAAAAAGAAAAGTCTGAAATGTATGCCAGAGCCTGAGATTAAATTTAGAAATAGCTTCATAATGTGGATGCCCAAAACAAGAAAGTTCATACCATTTAGATGGGAGTGAAGAAATTATACTATGACACACCGTACTAGATGGCTTCAAAATAGCTCCAGAAACTATCAAAGACATGATGTCAAAGGTACATGGTAGGCTTTAAATAAATTATTTCATGAAAGTGAATAGGAAAAACATTATTTCTAAAGAAACATACCAGTTATTAATATATGTGTGATATTATTCCACCTCCAAAAGTTTATAAATTCAAGTTGGTCTCAAAATATTTTTTTATATCTACAATATATTGCAAATGAAAAAAGTAAAAGCCAATTTCCCAGTAGTATGAAAGTGAGTCTGTGATTAGTTAGAATGTTGAATTCAATATTCAGCTACTAGCGTTCAAGAAATAGCAAAGACCTGGGGAAGAGAGCATTGTATTTCAGAGATCAGGTAGAGTATTTATGACTTTTGATGTGATGAAAGAATTCTCCCATTCAAATTTTCTATTTGGGGAAGGAAGAAAGAAAGAAAGGAAAGAAAGGAAAGAAAGAAAGAAAGAGAGAAAGAGAGAAAGAGAGAAAGAGAGAGAGAGGGAGAGAGGGAGAGAGGAAGAGAGGGAAAGAAAGAGGGAGAGAGAAAGAAGGGAGGGAGGGAGGGAAGGAAGGAAGGAAGGAAGGAAGGAAGGAAGGAAGGAAGGAAGGAAGGAAGGAAGGAAGGAGAAAAAAAACAAACAAAAAGTTGCACTAACTCTAAAACTTGCTGATAACTATGGATTTTGGGTATTAACAGGAACAGGGCCCTGAAACAACAGTTCAATGGATCAATGCAAGGAAAAAAAAAAAAAAAAAAAGGCATTGGACTGAACCGTGAGTTTTTCCTTTAACCTCACATTTTTCCACTCCCATTGTGTTCTGCAGAGGCCATCCATCTACATTTCCCTTCTGGAGGGAGGCTGGAAACTAAGGTGAAAACTGGCCCAAGAGCCCCAATTCTGCCATGTCATCTAGTCTCCAGCCTATTAAGGTCTCATTGTGCATGGCCTTGTGATCAACAATGAACCAAATGCCCTCAATGAAATCTAAAACCAAAGCCAATCATTCTACAATGAACAGAGTTTTTTCCTTTTGTGACTCAACTGGTATGCAGGTCTATTAGCCAGGAGTGTGTGAAAACTTACAAATACTGAGCTTTTTGGCAACTCTCATAATAATAATGTTAAAAGTCTTGCTATTTTAGGCACCTTTCCCTGATATCTAGAAGAAAATATGGGGCCCACTTAAATCTACTTATATTAAACAATAAAGTTTGGCAAAAAGAAAAGAAAAACATAAAATTCTCTTTAATTTCCTTCAGGAATCTTAAATAACTATGTAAACAGCAGCATAATCATTTTGTCAATTGTAAGGCAACATTTATATGAGTCAAATGTTAGGAGATGTTATTTAATGTCTGAGTAAAGAAAAGGTGAAGATGTCAATTGAAACCATTAGAATTCATTTGCTGCAATATATCTGAAACATAATAATGATATATGAGGGATTGTCTTCGTAAGTATCATGAGCCTCATATTAAATTTAACTTAACATTTTAATGCTATGTCACTCAAATCAGTCAGTTAAAGTTGGGATTATAAATAATCCAGTGTCGGAAGATACAGGATTTAAAAAGAAAAAAAACACAAAAAACAGTAAAGGGGGAAAGGAATGAAAGCAATTATGACATTTATACCCTTGTCTTTCATTCATTGATTTGTATAGTCCCCAAAGTGCCTCGATGTTTCATGTAACCTTGGTTTAAGAACTCTTAAGCAGAAAGCACATGAAAGGAAAGTGCAGACCAAAGTCTCAGAAGAAACAATAATCCCTCTCTTCAGACTGCCAATGTTCTCCCAAACATCTCACCACCCGACAGTCAGGAGTTGGGAGCGGAATTATTAGGAAGCTCTGTATGTAAATACATCTGCTCCTTGTTGTCTTGTATAATGCTTCCCCTGGTGCGAGCCACAGAAACTTCCAGCAAACTTCCCTAAAAGCAACCATGAAATGACTTGAAAGGAAGGGCACTCAGGCATGGGCGACCTGCCCTCTTCGGCATCTTGATTCCTGGCATCCACCAGTCCTCATAACACCCCCTGGGGGTCAGAGGCAACATTGATTGTTTTGGGTCCTGACTCAGAGGCCTCATGGGAGAATGTTAACTTCACAGGATATGCCTTAAAAAGGCAGAGACGCCCTCTGCCAACCAGAAAGTGTCAAACAGCTCCAGAGAACTACCCTGGGCGGCTCCCATCTTTCTAAGAGCGGTGGTAAAACTCTAATAGAGGGCAACAGTCACTTCATTAACAATGCCTCATTGAACTTGGGAGTTATTGCAAGCTGTAGCCCCACATCCTTCTAGCTCTGAAATAGCAGTAGGTTCATCTCAAAGGAAGGAAATGGATTCCTTAGGCTCACCCTGAATCAACCAACAAACCACAGTATATTCATTGAGCATACCCTGCATTCGTACATGGGCAGTCCACCTGGGGAGAAAACAATGAAGATACATGAAACAAATAGGGAATACTTCTACATAGCAGCTAATGGCTAAAATGGGTAAATCTAAGTATAAGTATTAGTATCGCAGAGGTTCAAGGAAGAATGTCTTCAGAGAGGTGCATGTGAGAAAGCATTGTAGAGAGGGTTCGTGGTAACAACAGGCCTAGGGTTAGGCCTTGAGGACGGCCGGGACTTGCACAGGGGGCGAAAGGGGGAAGGGCAGAGCTAAGACAGGGAAACAGAGACAAGCAGGGATGTGCAGCAAAGGGACCTGTCTGTGCAGAAGACTGGAGGTTGGAAATGTGTGAGAGGAGAGCACACAGAGCTGGGTTCTAGATGGCTGTAGGAAGTGTGGGAAAGGACTGACCAGTAAGGAGGGTATTAAGAAGAGGTGGGTTTTGAGCTTCCTTTGCTCTGCCCGCTCCACTCTTTGGAGCGGACTTTTTCTCCTAATAATGATTCCCTTGCGCTTGCCATGGGCCCTCTTGGGCCTTTTGAGCTTCCTTTGCTCTGACCTACTCCAAACTGTTTGGAATGTACTTTCTCTTCTAATAATGGCCCTTGAGCCATTCTCTACTGCTCGGGCCCACTTCTTTTCTTTGAAATATATATTTTTCTTCTAATAAACTCCTTTTTCTGCAACTTAAAAAAAAAAAAGAAGAGGTGGAAGAGGGAAGGATTAAATGGAAAATAATAAATTGAATGTTAGGAAAAGAGATATGTGTGATTATAACATCTCAACTGCCCCTATTAAAATGTGAGCCCTGTTTAGTTCACTATATTCCCAGGATATGACACAGGGCTTGTCACAGAATGATAGGAATACCCAAGGTTACTGAAAAGCTCACTTTAGCCATATTCTATAGCACATGACTTACAGGTACAAGCTATTTCATTGTGAGTTTGTATTATTTTCTTCATTTGGTGAACAAGGAAACTGAGGATCGTCAGTGTGAAATGCCTTACTGGGGTCATACAGGAACTGAGTATTGGGGCCTGGATTTACACCCATGTCTCTTTCACTCCAGAATGAGATCTGAGAACAGAAGACCCACCAGGGTGGGATGTGGGCCCTGCCCATTGCTGTGGCCCCACAGACCAGAACAATGCCTGGCACAGAGCAGGCATGCAGTACACATTTTTGAATGAATCTTAACCATCATTCATGTTGCCTTGCTACATAATAAGTATCCCTATTATGAATGAGTCACTAAATGAAGCAAGCAAGCAAGCATCAAGTGATTTACATAAGATACTAACAATAAGGGATTCAGGAATTTTATAAACAGTGCTTTAGAAATAACTCTTTTAAGTATAATAAGATTTTCACAAAGCATACTTGTTTCTTTATTTAGGGGAAAATATTCAAGAAGTTATCTGTGTATACAATGAAAAAATCATGAACATTAACATAAATCCAAAGGCACAGGATCTAAAATTACTTTGAGAGTTTTCAAATAAGATAAAACTATCAGATGGCTTGCTTTAAAATATGTACATGCATACATACATGCATATATGTATGTATATAAGTTTGAAAGCTTAATTCAAATATTTGTATTTAGTAGTAATTTCTCTCTGGTAACATTATTTACATGACAGTCTATTTAAATTACTCAACTTAAGTTAGAAATGGCCAAAAGAACAAATTAAGCTATATACTTCCAACAAAAGGACAGGCTTCAACTCTTCTATGTCTTTTAACTATAACCATAACCTCTTCCAGTTGCCCACGTGAAAGAAATTTCACAGCAAGAAAGCTCTTGGTAATTTGGACAACTGCACCAGGTCACATATTGGTCACATATTTAGCTGATTTGTGGGACTCCCTGAGGGGGCCTTGCCTAGTTGAACCCTCTCCGAGGCTGGGTTCCAGTCATCTGCTCAGCTCTGGAGTCTTCTCCCAGGACTGCACTTGTTTAACAAATATAAGGCAGCCAAGGTCTTACATCTGGCTAGATCTCCTTTCAACTCATGTCTGTACATGTCAGCTTTTAACTCTAGCACCAAACATAAAACGTATATGCCCTTTAACCCAGATATTCCATTTTTAGGAGCTTATTCTTCAGGGGAAAAAAAAGAAAAAGAAAAAGAAAAAACACCCAGTGTGAAATACGCACATAAGAATGTTCCTCGAATATGGAGTATAATGTGGGAATGGAGTCAATGGAATTGTAATAGATATGTATGATGGGGGGGAAGGGGTTGTCACTTTGTAAGGGGTGAAAAGGACAACTATTGCATTGTTTTCTACATCTGAAACTAATAATAAAAAAAATAAAATAAAATAAAAAGAATGTTCCTCGAAGCCAGTCCACTTTTCAATGGCTATACCAATAAAGAAATGATTAACAAATTGGTTTCTGCCAAATGCAGTCACTAGTCAGAATGAAGTGAATCTATATGTACTGACCTAGAAAGACGTCTTAATAAATAAGTGGAGCAGAAGAAGTACCAGAACAAAGTGCTAAACATGAACCGTTTTAAAAATTAAATTCATACACACACACACACACACACACACACACACACACACACAAATACATCCATGTTTGGAAGCAAACACAGAAAATTGATCAGAGATTAATTCTAAGGCATGCATGGTATTGAAAGATACCTGTTATCATAAATACTTCTTTATCGTTTTCAATATGCTGCAATAATGAGAGAGGCTGTGATAGGAGGGTAGCAGTGACTCAGACCCGGACCACATCGCCTGGGTTCCCATCCCAGCTCCACTACTCACTAGCCAACACTTCTATCCCTGTTTCCTCTTCTTTCAAATCAAGATAATGATACAAGCTCTCTCTAGGATGTAAAGAAATTAAATAAGTTAGTACATTTAAAATAAAAGCCCTCAACCTTATACATATTAGGGTGTCTACTATTGAGAGAGAGAAAGAGAGAGATATGAACAAATAGGATTGGTGAGGATGAGAAAAAAACAGAACTTGTTCACAATTGATGGAAATGGAAAATACTGCACCCTCTATGGAAAACAGTATGGCAGTTACTCGGAAAATTAAAAACAGAATTAACATATTCCACAGTTCCAGTTCTGGCAATAAACCCAAAAGAATTGAAAACAGGCTCTCAAACAGATATTCGTCTACCTATGCACATAGCAGCATTCATAATAGCCAAGAGGTGAAAGCAACACAAGTGTCTATCCAGAGATGAATGGGTAAACACAATGCGGTATATACATACAATGAAATACTTTTCAGCCTTAAAAGGGAAGGAAATTGTGACACATGCTACAACATGGCTGAACCTCGAGGACATTACGCTAAGTGAAAAAAGCCAGTCACAAAAGGACATACTATATGACTCTACTTAAATGTGGTATATACATTACTGAAATTCACAGAGGCAGAAAGTAAAGTGGTGGCTTCCAGGGGCTGGCGGAGAAGGGAGTGAGGAGTTAGCGTTATGTTGGTATGGAGTTTCAGTTTTGTAAGATAAAAAGAGTTCTGGAATAGATGGTGTGATGGCTATACAGCATGGATGTACTTAATGCTACTGAACTGTACACTTAAAAATGTTTAAGATGGCTTGTTTTATGTTAAGTATATTTTCTAATTTAAAAAAATTAAAAAAAAATAAAAATCAAGCCCAAATAAGTGCTCTATAAATTTTAGCAGTAATAATCATTCAATGCTTATATTTTACTTTTGCATTTTAAAAACCAAGTTAAAAAATGAAAACCCTCTCCTATCCACAATTCAAGGCCTTCCAACAATTTTAAATTATCACGCTAACTTTGCATATATATTAAATACCTTCACTGAAGCTACTTTTATCAAACTGCACCCCTTCCAGTAAGGCAAAGATGGCACAGCCAGGAGCTGACACTGAGCTACCACCTCTGGCCAAAAAGAAACAGAGAAGATAAAGCATTGAACACAATTATCAGTTGGCATTGAGGCAAAGCCCAAGAAAGCCCTCATTACGCACAGGCCCCTGGCAAGGGGCAGCGCTGTTCTGCTCTTACTTTCGGCTTCACCTCTATCGCCTGATTGGTGTATCCCAGCCACTCATAAATGATATTGTCATACTACGCAGTATGCTGCCATACTCAGTAGCAATATAAAATATGATCTCCCCGGTAATTTTCAGCACAATTATCATGAGCTCCACAGAGAGGGGTAACTCGAAGTGTAATTTACATCCCAGTATGGGTGTAGATTAATATCTAAGGCACAATGAGGGCCGGCCGAGTGGCGCACTGGTTAAGAGCTGGTTTTGGGATGCCAGCGGCCCCGGTTTGGATCCCACATATGAGGGCCAGTGACACTGCCCTCTACAGCTAACAACAGCTCCACCTGGAGCTGGGCTGTGTGAGCCCCGGCGACGGTGTAGGCTGCAGCTCCTGCTGCAGTGGGCTGCCATAGGCTACAGTGAGTGGCCAGCAGCCAGCATGAGCAGCTGGCAGCCAGCGTGAGCTGCCAATAGCCGCGGTGAGCGACCATCCAGAGGCCAGCGACCGATCTGCCTCATCCAGGAAGAGCGCAATGACGATACCAACATGGGCCAGTGAAGCAACATCTTCCGCAACTAGACTGAAGAACAACAACACAGCAACTTGTCTGTTCCCCTTCCCCGATTCCCCAACGCTGTTACCCTCCCCCAATTCCCCAATAAAATCTTAAAAAAAAAAAAAATAATCTAAGGCACAATGAGCTGTCCAGAAGTGAAGGACATATTGATTCAGACTTCACCTAACATTTAGTTAGCACCTCTAGTGTACCAAGAATGTACCACGGTATTTGATACATTGTATTATTTAAAGGTCACAACTTCCCTCTGAAATAAATCATGTTATTCCCATTTTCTAAGTCAAGAAATATGCGTAGAAAATTAAGTCAGCTCCTCAGGGGCATGCACTAATTAGAAAGATAGCCAGAATTCAAACCTAGATTTCACAATTCTAAGACCAATGATGACATATGAAAATGTATGGAAAAGAAAATGAAAAAAATGGAACAGTGCCTAAATAATCATTTTGTGTATATATTTACTGTTGGATAGCTCCATAGGTAAACATTTCCAGTAAACATAGTCTTTCCAGTTTTGAAGACCAGACAACTTCTAAAATTTCCCTCAAGGTACATAAGTAAAGGAAGAAAAATACTACATGGACACGTCTTTTATATACTTAAGTAAAATCTGATTTGCAATTATCCCAATCTTTCCATTTCCACTGAAATACAATGGCTTTCATCAAATAAATAAATGAGGGATGCTTTACACAAATGTTTTTAAAAGTGTTTTTATAATGGGCAAAGGAATGTTGTTTTCCTTGATTTTCTTGAACTATAAATCAAAATGTCATCTTTGAATATCTAAAATATAGTAGTATACTTGGTAAGTTTTCTCTCTCCCTCTCTCTCATAGTATACTTGGTAAGTTTTTGTTCTCTCTCTCTCTCTCTCTCTCTCTCTCTCTCTCTCTCTCTCTCTCTCTCTCCCCGCCTCTCTCTCTCCCTCTCTCTCTCTCCCTCTCTCTCTCATCTTAACCTGCCACTAGCAAGCTGTGCCACTCAAGATATATTGAAGGATCTCAACACCAGTCTGAAACTTTTTATTTAAGCCAAATATTTAGGAGGATTACCCAACACACATGTATTTCATACTAAGAGCTACTTCTATTTCTCCCCATTTGGGTTCCCTGGCCCAGCACAGCTGTGCTTAACATGGCGGAAGATCCAGAGTAAATCAGACTGTGTGTTTCCCTTTTTAACTGCCCAACATTTAAACCTAAAAGTCAAATTAAAATAATGCCTGGAAGGGGAAAGAAGTTATATAGGGAGAATACATGAGTATAGTCCCAAGCTTGCAAAGAATCGGCCTTGCCTTTCTTCCCTGGTGGGCTGGAGCTGTATCTTTATAAGCCTCTGGTTCTTCCCTGGGGCATACTAGCAGCCACACCCTTCCAATTTCTTTCAAATACTTCTTTCTCCTCAAATCCCAAGACCAGAACATAATCCCAACAATAGCCATCATGACAGTGGGGCTAGTTTACATCCATGGAGGCTTGCTGTGTTTGCCACAGACCCTGTCGAAAGCCTTCCCCTGTATGAGCTGCCGAACCCCCACATTATAGTGGAGAATCAGAGTCTTACTGAGGCAAAAGTGCTTGGCCAATGTCATGCATTGTAAGTAGAGCCCTTGAATCCAGGTCTGTCTGATTTCATAGTCTGGGCACTTAACCATGAGACTTATTCAGTGGAGAGAAAGCGATGGGAGAATACAGAACATGAGTTCCTTGGGGGCTGACACTGTGTCTTGTTCATCATTGTTTCTCCACACAATAGGTGCTTATGAGTATTTATTAAATGAATGAAAGAATACCATAATAAGGAGAATGACCAGGAATCTGGTCTTAACCTCACCATCTGGACTCAGGCAGGTGCTGTGTGCTCAGCATCCTGTGAGCATGTATCTCACTATAATTAATGGCTGGGCCCCAGAGAAGTGGTGAATCGTGTATTTCCTGAAACGGGTCAAAGAACACAGACCACTCACATGCTCACTACCATTTCAACTAGAAGAATCAATCACCACTGGTAAGACAGCAGGCACTGATCTGACCTTTGTTTTCATTAAATTCTTAAGACAGGAGTTGAAATCCTGGTAACTCTTTCTGCCAGTCTCTCCTATTTAGAGTGTTCCAAAGACTGACAATGAATGCAGCCATTAATCTAGAGAGACTTACTTACATATTTTGTACTTCCTCCAGCCATTTCAAAGGAAAATAATCTAAGCCCTGCTCTTAACCACTGTATTTTATGCTATAAAACAAACATAAAATACATGAATTCTTGTAGCTGCTTTTGTTTGTTAATGTCTAGGGTAGAAAAAAGGAAAGACTTAGCCCCAGATTCTCCATAGCAAATTGCCAATTAGCACCTCCCAACTTCGATGAAATAATGCCTTGAAGTATGTGAATAGATTTTCATTCAAATAGTGTTTTCCAACCTCAAAAGTGGCTGGTATCATACCATTGTCTATTTTGACAGTCATTGGAATAAACTGAATAGCTCATAGGACCCCATGTTAGGGTAGAGGTCCCCAGTGAAATGGGGAAATTGTGTAAAGAGAAATTAGGAAATGTGGCCAGATTTAGTCTTGGTGACCTATAAAGAGCTGCACGCCTGTACTCCTACAATTTGGTCACAGATATGTTAATATGCTATCACTATGTCTGTCTGTTTCACACATGCCACACACACAGACTCCAATATGAAGTATTTCTGTGTGTATTACTAAAAATCCAATTGCATAGGGTCTAGTATTTTCTGTACCACAAACACCAAAAACATGGGAGTTGAGAGACCTAAACAATATTTTTCTTTTAAAGATACGGTCTCATTGCAGCTTATTGGGAGTACTTATTATGTCTGTGACTTCACAATAAAAGAAAAATCAGCGATACCTACATCTTTAAAGAAAGTCAACTCTAAGGGTAGCTTTTGATAGCAATTATTTAGGAATTCAACTCCATTAAAATTTACTTTTAAAGTTACAATATCAGTGGTTGTGTGGAGGCAAAAACATGGGTCAGCCATACACAGATTCTGAGTCCCATTACATATATCATTATATATACAGTAAGTCCTCACTGGATGTCGTCAACAGGTTCTGCAACTTTACATGAAATGACATAAACAAAACAATTTCATTACAGACTGAGTGACATAAACGAGAGTTAAGTTCTTACAGTATCTCATCTATGTATTAATGAAATGATGTTATTCGAGGACCTGCTGTATATGCAAACTACTTAACTTTTCTGGATTAAGGTAAAGCCATCTATCCAATGGGAGTGCTCTGAGGATTAAACAAGGTAAGATAAGTAGAGATCCTGGGACGTAATAGATATTCAATAAATATTATATGCTATCATGATGGTAAAAGGCCAGATTATGATGGCAAAGCCTGTTAAAATAATTACCAAAAGGGAAAATTCACAGTGGCTAGGAAAGCCCCAGCACAGAGTCAGCATTCATCTTATTGAATGAAAGAATGCATTCTACATCCATGGATGACAAATAACGATACATCAGAGCAAATAAAATTCCATGAATAAATTGATCTTGTAGCCTCTTAACTAACTACAAATTCTAGGCAATCAGGCCTCTGAAAGTCCTCCTTTATGCTCATTATCCTCTTCCCAAAGTTCAAACAACCCTGACAATACTAAGGGTTGGTATTTTTAAACTATTCTCTGAAGGCCTAATGACTGATTTGGTCTAAGACCCAGGGAGGCCTCCAAGAGGTCTCAGCTCATTGTGTTTGGTTAAACGACAGCTCTTTCCTCAAAGCCAAGAGAGAGAGTAAGCAGGGAAGAAGCACGGGCAGCTACACAGACCCTGTGGTTGGCCGAAACACTAGGGCAGCTGGGGAGGGCCCCCATCCGGACAGGGTTGGGCATAGTTCTTGAATGTCACTAAAGTGTTTTCTTCTCTCACACTTTCTTGGCAGGTTCATTTCTCACTCACTTTCTTGGTGGACTCTCTGTCCTTGTCAAAAGGATATGCTTGTCCATCCCCAAACACCACTTGTTCGTATCTGTCTCTACTTCCCACTTGGTCTCTACCGACCCACATGCTACACTGTCAATAATGTACATTCCGAAAGGTCAAAACTTTACTCAAGATTCCCAGTCTCTAAGAGAGAGTTTGTGCTTAACACTACCAACTTGACTAATCTGTGCTTCATATAACCAGTATTCACCAAACCAGCCAAATTTGATTAAATTAACATTTGTCTGTGCATTACTTTGTGAGAGCAAGCCTTGCCTCCATTGTTTTCTGGTGTATATTAGACAAAAATCTTCTTGGCAAGTAAGTATTGCCTAATACACGCCAAACAACAATGTAGGCAAACCTATATGTTTCATTTCTTTGAAAGGCCATGTTCTTTAGGACCTCCCTAATTCCATAACTGGACACTGTGGGTGCTTAGCAAAGATGGTTATTTCATTGGCACATTAGAAAAGATGTTGTATGCAGTTTAGGACATTGCTGCAGCTAAAATTGGGAGTCACAATGGATATAAGGACAAACTGACCTTGTTTAACTACACATCAATATTAAAATGATGGATCACATAAAATAAAAGTGTACAGAAATACCAGTTTTCAAAATCCTTTACCTACCACATTCAAAACCTCTGCACATAGCACAATTTTTTTCATTAGGTGATACTTTTTAGATTTAAGGTCTTATTAATATTCCCTTTCCCAGAAATAGCAGGCTTGGCTATTTGACCAATCCCTTGTTACCCTGACCTATTAAAAACAACTAACTTCTCAAGTAAAAAAAAAATAATAGAAATCCCTAAAAGCACCATAAGTGACCAGATAGTAAGAAGCTGTTAGGACAAAAAATCTAAAGGAAACTGGGAACACAGAGACCAGAGTAGAGCATCAAATTCCTTTCACATCTGCCACATCCTGTAAATCTGGGTTTCTATTTTAGCAGCCTTCTAGATGAATGGGGGAAAAAAAATCAAGGCCTGAGAGTCTACCCAAAGTGGGGGATATTACACGGGACAATATCCATGTTAACCTGGTATCCCAAAGGTTTACATCCTTAGGACACTTGTGAACCACAGTCACACAGAAACCCTAATTCTGGAGAACTGAAGGGATGGCTGCTTTGGTACTAAGAAGAATAGAAGAAATAAAAAGAAAGGGAAAACAATTCCATGAAAAGTGTGGTCAAGACCCACAACCGAGACTGTAACCTAAGTTCACTGTGACTTGGTGATCATAGTAAACTTAAACCATGCACTTGGTTTAAGGTGATTTGGACTGGTAGTATCTGAAAATATTTGACAGAAGCATAAGCATAAACTCTCTGGAGAAAGACACCTTCTTCCTAGGCCTTAAGAATCACCCCTAAGGGCCGGCCGAGTGGCGCATTGGTTAAGCGCTGGTTTTGGGATGCCAGCGGCCCCGGTTCGGATCCCACATGAGGGCCAGTGACACTGCCCTCTACAGCTGGCAGCAGCTCCACCTGGAGCTGGGCTGTGCGAGCCCCGGTGATGGTGTGGGCTGCAGCCCCTGCTGCAGTGGGCTGCCATGGGCTGCGGTGAGTGGCCCGCAGCCAGCGTGAGCGGCTGGCAGCCAAGCGTGAGCTGCCAATAGCCGCGATGAGCGACATCCAGAGGCCAGCGACTGATCTGCCTCATCTGGGAAGAGCGCAGTGACGATACCAACAGTGAAGCAACATCTTCCACAACTAAACTGAAGAACAAGAAGACGGCAACTTGTCTGTTCCCCTTCCCCGATTCCCCAACGCTGTTCCCCTCCACCAATTCCCCAATAAAATCTTTAAAAAAAAAAAAAAGAATCACCCCTAACAATTTTACAAACAAAGAATAGCACACAATGAAAACATACAAGGAAAAAAGGTACCATACAAAGAAAAAGGTACCATGAATCAGAATCAGTAACATATGCACAAATATTAGAACTGTCATATGTAGGTTATAGAACAGCTATGTTTACTCTACCTAAAGAAGTGAAAGACCAGGTAAAACTTAACTGCAAAGAATAGAATACTATAAAATGTGACCAAACAGGTTTTTAAAAGATCACCTAGAACTTCTACAAATAAAAAATATAACCCAATTGGAATCTAGGAGAAAAGGACATAATTTATTAGAAAGGGAATTAGAGATTAGTGATTTGAAAGACAGGTCAGATAACATCTCTCATACAGCCAGAGAAACAAAAACATGGAAAACATGGAAGAGAAGTTGACCATTGAAGATAGAGTGACACAGTCTAAAACACATTTAATTGTAGTTACAGAAGAATAAGTATGATAGAGAAGAGGCGATTTTGAAGAAGTAATGGCTGAGAATTTTCCAGATCTGATGAAAGATAGCAATCCATAGATTTCATAAGCCCAGAGAATCTTGAGAACTAGAAAAAAAAAACTATTCTTACACATAGAATACTGAAAGTACAGAAAGACAAAGACCGAAAAATGTTGAAGCATACAGAGAGAAAAAAAGGAACTGTCTGAAAAAAAATGATAAACTTACCAACTTCTCCATAGCAACAATGCAAGCCAGAAGACAGTGGAATGATATCATCACTGCTGAAGAAAATAACATCCTATCTAGTAACTCCCTACTCAGAGAAACATGTTTCAAGAATGAGGGGGAAATACATTCATTTTCAGACAACAAAAACTGAGAGATTTCATGTCTATCAAGCAAGATTCGAGGATCTTAAGACAAAAACTGATTCCAGATGGAAGATTTAAGTACAAGAAAGAATGAAGAAAAAGAAAATGGTTAATATATGTGCAAATCTTAAAAAAAACAAAAACAAAAAAAACCTTATGTTTTTTAAGGTTAATAAAATCTTTAAGATTAAAAAACAGGTAGAACAAAAGGAATGACAAAAATAACATAAATCTGGAGTGGGTATATGGAGATAAAGTATTCTAAACACCTCAGATTTTCTGGGAGGAGGATAAAAACTGTATTAACATTCGATTTTGATAGCTTAGGCACACCAATTGTAATTTCTAGAGCAACCACCGAATAATTAAAAATTGAGCCTATAAATTTAAATCCAGGAGGGAAAATGGGATCAAAGAAATAATAAATCCAGAAGTCAAGAAAGGAGAGAAAAAGAGACATAAAATAGATAAAACAATAGAAAGCACAAATTAAGTTGGAGATTTAAAAGAATTTAAAAGTGATATTGTGTATATGGGCTAAGCTCAAGTGGAAGAATTAAACAAGTATTTTCAGACTGAATTCAAGTGATATCCTACCATATATTATCTACAGGAAAAACATCTAAAACACAAGAATAGAAAAGGGTTAAATAAAATTTGGGAAAAGATAGCCAGTAAGATAAAACTGGTATAGCTATATTAATATGAGACAAAATTGACTTTAAAGTAAAAAGCATTATTAGCTATAATGAGAATCACTTCATACTAATAAAACACTCAGTTTACCGGGAAATCATTATAATTCTAAATGTGTATATATCTAATTGCATAACCTAAAATACTTATAATGCAATAATTGGTAGTATTACAAAAAAAAAAAAATCCATAATCATAGTTGGAGATTTTAAACCATTTTCTCCATTAACTGACAAAATAAACAGATTTTAAAAAGTAATACAGGAGACTTGAGGATCATAATTAAAATCTTCACCAAATGGAAATATATATAACACTATAACCAACAATTGCATAATTCACATTCTTTTAAACATACAAAGAACCTTTATAAACACTGACCATATACTTGACTTTAAAGTAATCTCAACATATTTTTAAGTAGAAAAATCATACAGAGGATGATCTTTTACCATAAGTTAGAAATCATTTAAGAATAACGTGAGGTCTGGCCGAGTGGTGCGGTGGTTAAGAGCTGGCTTGGGACGCCAGTGGCCCTGGTTTGGGTTCCACATATGAGGGCCAGTGACACTGCTCTCAAAAAACAAACAAACAAACAAAAAACTTGAAAATCCCCCATATTTGGAAGTTGAAAACTCAATTCTAATAATTATTGAGTCAAAAAAAAAATACACTAGAGGGCCGGCCGAGTGGCTCAGTTGGTTAAGAGCTCGCTCAAGAGTGAGAGCTGAGCTCTGAGCAACAGCTGTTCGAGGCCAGCCCGAGCTGAGTTGCCGTTGAGCTGCCAACAGGTGGCAGGATGGCTCAGCTAAAAAATAAAAAAAATAAAAAATAAAAATAAAAATAAAAATACACTAGAAAAAATAGTTTTTATAAAATAGTAATAAAACACAAATATTAAAAGTTGTGGGATGTTGCTAAAGCCAAGCTAAAACATAAATTGTATCATTAAATGTATTTATTAGAAATAGAGATTTAAACAGAGAGTTCACAACTCAGGCTCATTATTAGTGAGAGAAATGCAAATTATTATAAAACCATAAAACGATTGGTAAACAACATGAAATTTGAAAATAATAAGCTGTGGTGAAAAACAACAGAAACTCTCTGTTTCCAGTGGGGGTGTAAATTTGTACAGTCCTTTTAGAAAGCAGATTAATATTATCTATAAGTTTGAAGAGTATGTTTTTAATACAGAATCACATATCTCAGTGTTCCTGGAATAATCCCAGTTTACACCTGTTTTCTTGGTGTCCTGTCAAGTTTAGCACTTATCCCGTACAAAAATGTCCTAGTTGGAATATTAATTTACAGTTACCCTATCTGTGCCCAAATTCTCCACCTGGTTATACAGTAGAGAAACTTATTTCTGCGTGTGTGTGCGCACACAGACAAGAATACTCATAGCAGTATTTTATATAAAATAAGGAACAACCCAAATTGGAAACAATCCAAATATCCAACAATGGTAGAAGAGACAAATATACTGTGGTATGTTTATGTAGTGAAATGCCACACAGCGGTAAAAACGAATGCACTACAGCCAAGTACATACACATATACTTAGAAGCATGCTGCTGCACAAAGAGGCGAGGCACAGAAAAAAACGTACAGTAGGATTTTACTCATATTAAGTTTAAAAATAGGCAAAACTAAACTATGGTGTTTTGAAATACATGCATAAATGGCAAGACTGAAAGTAAAAGTAAAAAGAAATGATTATAGCAAAAGTGATTTGGTATTTATTTCTTGGAAAGAAAGGTAGTGTTGTGACTGGGAAGAGGTTCTTTCTTGGGGGGCCTCTGGGGAGCAGCAGACAGACAAAGATGTGGGGCAGAACATTCCCAGAAGAGGAGACAGCAAGTACAAAGACCTGTAGGCAGGGATGAGCTTGGCACGCAGGGATGAGCTTGGCACGCAGAGAGCGTATCGATGCCCTGGAGTGTGGTGACAGGAATGAAGTTAGAGAGAGAGGCAGCCAAGGTCCAGACCATGCAGGCCAGGGTGACACATGTAGATTTTACTCTAGGGCAGAGACAGGAAGAGAGGCAGGGCTCTTATGGGAGACCCAGGTAGGCACACCTGTGCCAAGCAAGGGATGGTGTGATGAGAGGAAGCCTCAGAGGAGAGGGCACCTGAGCTGGACAATGAAGACATGAGCAGGAGTCAAAAGCAGAGGGACAAAAGTGTGTGGAGGGCCCTGGAAGAGAATCTGCAGAGAATCTGCAGTTACCTATTACCAGAGCATAGCATGCAAGGAAGGACCTTAACAAGAAGTACTGGTGAGCCCTGTGGACTTGAAACCATAAGAACTAAAGGCCAAGGCCATGTAAAAACCTTACAGGCCCTAGTCTATAACTTGGAGGCTCCATCCAAAAGCACAATAGGCATATTATTTTGTACCCACAACCCATAATAATGTTTGATCTGTTTTTTAAAAAGTTTTTAATAATTTTTGTAACTTTCAGTTTAAGAATTATCATAAGAAGATGGCAGGATGCATATCATTGTTGACATTGTATGACAGATGCATGGAAATTCATTGCACTGTTCTTCCTTCTTTAGTGCATATGCTAAAGCTTCCTTAATAAAAAGTTAACATTAACTGAAAGAATTATTACTTTGCTGCTATTAAGAAAAAAGTTTACTATGTTTATATATAAATCATTATTCTGAATCAAGCCATTAAACCATATCTTGCAGACATTTAATTAAACACTTAATAATTTTAGGGATAAAAGTGTTTTATTTGAGATAATTATCAGAGGTACAGGGTTATTTTTTAAATATCAAAAAAGTTACACTAATGGGATTTTATGAAAATGCATCCCTAACATTTTTTTATATGCTTGATTGTCTTCCTAATGAATTTCGTATTTTTTTCATTTGTTTATTTTTTATTAGTTTCAGGTGTACAAAACAATGTAATAGTTAGACATTTACACCTCTCACAAAGTTATAACCCCTGTCCCCCCATCTACTACCCCTCTGACATCGTATATAGCTGTCAATAGAGTCAATGGAATTATAATGTTACAATTCCATTGACTCTATTTCCTACGCTGTACTCCACATCAAGTGACTATACATATATATCAAATGATAGTTGATCTAAAACACTCAACAAAGTATAATGTGCAAAGTAGAAAGAGAAAAAAAGGGGCAAAAATAACCAAAATATTGCCCCTTGCTGTTTTTTTCCTTTTTTCTCTTCTCCCTTACTTACATGCATATTTAGAAAACTGGCTGGCTGTAAGCATAGCTGGATGTGTTTCTTAAAATTAAAAGTATTTAGTTAAAATATCTAATTCATCAAATCATCTAAAGCTCAAGAGAAAGCCATGTGGCAGCTTAAGAATCTTTAGCATGTGGTACAGAATTTCTTATGGCAGAAGGGAGTATGGAATAGAGCATCATTCAATTTAACAAGAATGTACTACCTCAGCAGCTCCTAGGATAATAAACTAAAAGACGCAACAGTGCTTTATTAAGCCAAGGACGTTTTCCTCAAAGGTAACCATATGCAAAACAGGCTCTATGGGCCAGTTCTGTCCCCTCAATATCTCCAAAATTACAGACTGACTGAGACGTAAGTGGCTTGCCCTCCCTCCCCTAGGAAATAGCTCCTGTAAACAATGAATGTGGAAATGGGAAGGAAACGATAAAGATGAGTACATGTTTATTGTTTGTCTTAGCTCAGGCTGCTATAATAAAATACTATAGACTGGGTGGCTTCCACAATAGACATATATTTCTTGCAGTTCTGGAGGCTGGGAAATCCCAGATCAAGGTGTCAGCAGATTCCATGTTGTTCAGGGCCCTCTGCCTGGCTTGCAAATGAACCATCTAGCCGTGTGCTCACATGGCTTCTTTACTGTTTGGGCACAGAGTCTCTTCCTCTTCTTATCAGGGCACTGATCCCACCATGCAGGACCCACCCTCATGACCGCATCTAAACCTAATCATTTCCTAAAGGACTCACTTCCAAATACCCCACACTGAGGGTCAGGGCTTTGACATAGGAATTTGGGAAGGACACAAACATTCGGGCCATTCACTGGTTAATGCAAGTCCCACAGTCTGGTCTGATGAATGTCTGCACTAAAGCCGCATCAAATTGCTGAGCCAGAGTTCTAAACCTCCCAGCTCTGCTTTCAACCTAGAAGAGTTTTCCATTTAAGCAGCCATTCACTGCACAGACAAGGCCTGCCCCAACCCAGCGGCTTTCTGGGTCGGAAGAGGGCCACCTGTGGGGGACAAAACCCTACTGACACTGACATCCCTCATTTTAGGCCATTTACTTATGCCCCACGCCCTCACTGCCTGCCCACCCCCATACAGATAAACACGCTCCATCCAGAGAAATTAATAACATGTTCTCTTTCCTCAAAGCTCCAATCCTTCTCCCGTCCTCCTCAATTCTCCACTGATGACCCTGTTTCCCATCTCGCTGAGATGGCAGAAGCAATCTCCTGACGTGCCACGGGCTCACAACATGACCCTACCTGCCTGCATCATTGCCCAGATGCTTTGGCTCCCCTCCTGTTACCATGAATGAAGTGCCCATGCTGCTATTTACAGCAACTGGGACGTATGAACGGCATCCCAGCT
The DNA here is from genome assembly GCA_033961575.1 of Aselliscus stoliczkanus. Lineage (NCBI taxonomy): Eukaryota > Metazoa > Chordata > Mammalia > Chiroptera > Hipposideridae > Aselliscus > Aselliscus stoliczkanus. Next base: position 120,118,907 of record CM066731.1, on the reverse strand, counting down.
CCTCCTGACTAGGCAAGAATACAGCTCTAGGCAACTCTCCCCTCTCTCACATCATCAATTTCTCCTTCTCTGCTGGACCACTCCCATCAGCAGATAAACATGCCATCATTTTTCCCTTAAAGAAACAAATCTTTAATCCCATATTCCATCTCCAAGTACCACCCTCAGTCTCCAAACCACCTTTTACAACAAATTTCTTGAGACTTCCCCATATTCCAATTTCTCTTCTCCCATTTCCCCTTTAGCTTCTTAGATTGAGGTTTCACCCCCTCCAGTCCATCCAAACTGCTCTTGTCCAAGACACCGATGACTTTGGTGACACCAATGACCAAATCCAATGGTGACTTCTCAGTCCTCAATTTATAGGGCCCACCAGTAGTATCTGACACAATGGGCCGTTAAGGCCTTCTTCTCTCGGCTTCCTCCTGCTCACTTGTCTCTCCTGCATAGTCTCCTTTGTTAGTTCCTTCTCAGCTCTGCCATCTCTAACATGAGTACACCTCAAAGCTCTGACCTCAGAGGTTTTCTCCACGTATCCTGATTTCACAGTCTCAGGGCTTTAAATACCATCTGTTCATTGACAATCGCCACATTTATATCTGCAACCTTGTTCCTGAACTCCCTATTCATATACCCAGCTGCCTACAACACCCCTGAAACATGGACGTCTAACACATATCTCAAACTTAACATGACCAAACTTGAGACCATAAGCTTGTTCCCAGATAGGCGCCTCCCCACCTTCCTTGGCCTAGTAAACAGCACCTGCTTCCTTCTAACTGCTCAGGCCAAAAACCTGAATGCCATCCCAGAATCTACATTTTCACACAACACAACCCATCCCTCAGGCAACTCTATTTATCTTCATAATAAATCCTGATTTGAAACTTACACAGAAAGCATATCAAAGCAAGTATGGCATAATATTAACGACTGGTGAACCTGGGTGAAATTTAGAGAATTTCTTTATATTATTCTTGACACATTTTTTGTAAGTTTAAAATTATTTCGAAATAAAAATGAAAGAGAAAGATTTAATAGACATAACCAGCAAATATAATGAATGAATCTTGATTCATTCTGGAAATGGTTCTATCTTGGTTCTATCTGGAAAGAAATACAGATATAAAAGATGTCTCTGCAAGGAAAATTGGGGAAATCTGAATATGAACTATGTTTTAGTTTGGTATGATAATGGTATTTACATAGGGAACCCTCTTTATTTTCTGGAGATTCATGCTGAAGTAAAGTCTCATATTTATAATTCACATTGAAATGATTCAGCAAAAAACAGGGATAGGCAAAAGGAATACGTCAAAATGTTGATGACTACATGGATGTTCATTAAACTACTGTGTTCCTTTTTCAGATGTTTGACATTTTTTTAATTCAAAAAGATTTTAAATCCTAAACATGAATTCTTCTCATTACTTCCACTACCACCACCTTAGGATTAGGGCAGTAGCTTTCTGCCTGGTCTCCTGCCCTGCTCTTACCTCCTCCGCAGTCTATTCTGAACCCAGCAACTATCCTGAACCTGTCAGAACTTTAATTAGACCACATGGCTCCTCAGTTCACAAGCCTCCAATGGGTTCCCAGCTCAGTGAAACACCAAAGTCTTTCCAGGGGTCTACAGGGCTCTGCACAATCTGGCCACCTCTCACCTGACCTCTGCTTCTCTCTTTCTCACTCCCCCTGAACCTCGAACACCCCTGACCTCACACCAGCCTCAGGGTATTTGCAATTGCCCCTCCTCTGCCAATTGAGGTTTGCTCACTTCCTTCAGGCCTTGGATCAAATGCTTCCTTCTCAGGAATGACATCCCAACAACCTCCCAATGCTCATACCCACACACACTTGCTTTCAGCTTAATTTCCCTCCATAGTACTCCAAGCCAACTGACATCCTATATATTTTACTTATTTGTCTATTGTCCCCTTCCCAGTGAGATATAAGGTATGTCCTAAACATTTACAGACTGACTGCCTGGCATATGGCAGGCACTCAAAATATATTTGGGCAATACATGAAACAGAGACATGGCAAACAATCTATAAAAGGTTATTAGCCCTAAAATATGTGTTCACTCCTTCTAAAAACATTTATTGAGCACCTTCTATATGCAGTCACAGTCACAGGTGCTGGGTAATCAAAGAGGGGTAGAATGGACTCTTTGCCTTAAAGGAGTTTATAGGCTAGATGATAAAAAGAAGTATAAGCACAATGAATTATTATTGTTATTATTAAAGCATACACAGAAGTGGAAATTGTCAGTTGTGCTTGGGGAAAATGAGAACGGGAGTGTGATGGAATAGGTGCAGCCACAAAGGTTGTAATGATCTGTTTCCAGGTCTCCTCTGGACTAGGCCGTAAGCACAGTGCCTGGCCTAACTGTGCCACTCAGCAAATGCCCCCAGACTGCGAAATGAAGGGGAACTGAGTCTTGATAGATGAACAGATATTTATCAAGTGGATAAGGCAAGGGGCCTTCAAGGCATCCTAGGCCAGGGTGAAAGGCTGGGGTGGGGGTGACAGCATGAGCAAGGACCAAGGCATGGATTCCACCAAGCCAAAGAGAATGTATTCTTAGAAATCCTCATGAGGGCCAGCCGAATGGCACGTTGGTTAGGAGCTGGCTTGGGATGCCAGCTCTGAGCAGCAGGGCCCCGGTTCTGATCCAACATATGAGGGCCAGTGACTCTGCACCTTCTACAGCTAAGATGGTGAACAACAGCTTAAGATGGTGAACAACAGCTCGACCTGGTGCTAGGCTGCTGTGAGTCACCGGCAATGGCATAGGCTGCAGTGGGGCTGGCCAGCAGCTGGTGTGAGCTTTCGTGAGCTGCCTTGAGCCACCGTGAGCGACCGTCCAATGGCCAGTGAAGCAACATCCTCCACAACTAAAATGAAGAACAAAAGGACAGCAACTTGTCTGTTCCCTTCCCCGAATTCCCCAATAAAATCTTTTAAAAGAAAAAAAAAATCCTCACGAAATTCAGAGGACAAGGTAAAATTTGTTCAGGAAGCGAGTCCACCCAGAGGAGGTCCTGGTTTGCCTCAGTGATAATTATAGTGCTACTACTCATGATCATTAATATGATAACAGCTAACATTTATTCAAGTGTTTGCAAAGCACGAGTGCTTTATATGTTCATAACATCTCTGTGGCCCTATTTTAAATCTGAACTATTATTTTAACCCATGTTAAATGTCAAGAGGCTGAGTCTGAACGAATTGGTAAGTGGCAGAGACAGGCAGGCAGAGCTGGTACCCCGGAGCCCATGCCCACTGGGCCTGTGTGCCCTGACTTCTTCGTCTAAGATATAAACCTCCTAGTTCTCCCATGAGGAGCTCATCCTGCTGTTCTGGATAGGTAAAGAATCGTGGTATGAAATGCCACTTTAAAAGTCAAAAAGCCAGAAAATTATGTTCTCACTCTGATCTCCAAGAAGCTTTTCGTTAAAGAAGGGAAGATAAAATTTAAATGATGAGTTTTAGTCCCTCCAATAAAAGCCATCACATTAGACCTACCACATAATTACGTCTTCAGGCGTTTGGGGATTTAATAGAAATAAAACCTAGATAAAACGCATGGTGGTAATGCAGTCCCCTGAGGTATTAAGCAAACTGGGAATGATATTATTTGAATAGGTAGGGGAATTCAATTCATTTTGCCAGTGTCTTAACACACAGAAATTCAAATTGATCGAAAGTCATTTACTTTTCTTGAGTTAGACATAGCCTAGTGCTTTATAGGAATTATGTTATGTAATTGTTATAACAAGTCTGTTAAGTTTTTAGGATTATTAACACTGTTTTACAGACAAGGAAATCAAGTTCAGAGGGTGAAGTAAAAAGACAGTGCCATTTATCCATCAAGGGAAGAGGTCCTATGTTTCCATCTAGCATCTGATATTGAACCCAGCATGTAGTAAATGCTCAAAAAATGGTTTATTGAACCATGTAAGTCTTGGGAAGAAATGGAAATGAGAACACTTAAAGTCATGAAGCAAGAGAAGCTTTCAGATTTTAGAATACCAGAGGTTTAGACAAGATTCATATGAACACGTCATAATTCAAGATAAAACAATATTTTATTTTGAATCGATTAAAGTGAAATATGCATATAGGTTCAAGCCTTATTTCAAAATTAGAATCAATAACACTTGAAATCAACTCAAATTGGACATGTTTCCACAAAAAAAAATTAATACTGGGAGAGAAAAGAGTAGACGAGAAATTCATAATTTCAATGAATAATGAAAGATGGCATAGCATGGACCATATTCCCCATTCATTGAGAATTTTCTTGGTTTCCATTTTTCTGCAACCAGTATCCCAATCTTCAGATCACTGGATTGGACCTCAGGTAAGCTGAAAAGCACTTCCACTATTCCTACCCACTCCAACTCCTCACCTACTCCTATTCCCACCTTCCTATCCACAGAGAAGACAGGAAGGCCTAAAAGAAAGATCAGTGATGGCTCTGGATGAAAGCTGGTTTCCATTGACAAGGAACACCAAATAAGAACCAGCGTAAGTAAGGAATCTGCATGCCTCCCGACTCTCCTAGCACCACAAACAATAACGAACACAGTGAGGCTTAATGATATATGTTTCATTATCAGAAGGTCTGGCAGAATCCTGTTACAAGATGGTCACTTGCTATTCCCTGGATATCACCAGACAAGTAACGCTCCTTTGAAAGATAAAAATTCCATAAACAAAATTCAGTATTTTCTAGACTTCAATATGCATTCTGTCCCCAAATCCATCACAAATGCATTCCCAAGAAGCTCTCTATGTTGACCAATTCTTCCATGTGTTTCTCTGAAATCTGGTTTGCTAACCCACAGGCACTCATTACAATACTATGACTCAGCCCGGTCCCCAAGGACAGACAGATGTGCCTGTAGCTCTTTTCTAAACTGTTGTGCCATTTTCCCCTCCTAAAATCTGAGCATCAGAGAACAGCAATTTTGTCCTTTCAACCCCAGCACCCAGCCCAGCCTCTGCAACTGTTTGGAAAATTGAAGTGAATTAAGTCCTGTGGGCACTTGATTTTTTTCTAGATTATCTGGGACAACCTTGATCTCAAATATTCACTTGTCTCCAAAAGCATACAAGCACACTCATGTTTTCCTGACTGCACGTTCTGTTTTGTTCTGCTTCATTTTTAATGTTGGACCTTGACTGTAGAGTGCTGAGATAATGGCATACATAACCCAGTTATGAGTTCCATACTCTGATTTTTTTTCTCTGTAAAAGACAACACAGTTGAGATAGCCAATAGCGAGGTGATAATTTAACTTGGTTTTCTTTCTTTTTCCTTTGGATGTTTAATTTTTGCATGTTTGTGTAGCGGGTAGGAAAGAAAAGGGGAGAAGTCATCATGCCAATTCAATGCACTGTATTATCCTCTTCGGATGACAAGATGAATGTTGGAAGGCAGACCACACAAGGAAAGTACCTGTTCAAAATCCCTCTACTACATATCTACCAATGAGAGATTTTGTTTAACAACTAAATGTTTTTCCAACAAAAAAATATAAAAGGATTCAAACTTAATCATACATTGGTATGAGGCACTGATAATAAAAACCAATTATATTCTTAAATGGGCCAAGCATAATAAACATGGGATTTTTGTGAGTGCAGTTAAATTAGGACATTTTCAAACAGAAGGTCAGATGGCCCCAGATATGTACAGAGGAAGGGGTGGGAAGAGATGTCCAGAGCCACACCTGCCTCCTGGCTTTCCCTCTGCCATTCACCCTTCATGCTGACTGGAGTTCCCCAAACCTACCATCCTACTCAGTCAATGTCTACTTCCTGATGCAGCCTTTAGCACCCATCTTCTTTTTCGCTACCTGGCCAAGTCATCATCCTTAAACTTCAGCAGTGACACCTCCTCTAGATAGCCTTTCCTGCCTCCTCCCTTCTCCACCTCTATCTTCCATAGGATTATTTAAAAGACAATAAACTTGAACTTCTTCTACCTAAATTCAGTCCTCTCATCTCTAGATCCAAATCCAAATCATTCATTCATTCAGTAGACATTTTTGGGGGTCTTACAATGCACCACACATTGTAAGCTGAACTGTGGAGATGAAAAGATGAAGACAGTCCAAGCAGTCAAGGTTTTGGACAGTTTAATAGCAGAGAGAGAGATGCAAATAGTGAAAATAAGTTTCCAAGTGCACTAGTAGAGAACGACTAAAAGTGCAATCAGTGTGCCAAGGGGAAGCAGAAACAACACAAGCCCCCAGATTCAGGCAAACCTGAATACAAATCCCAGCTGTCACTTATTAACTGTGTGGCACTGGATCAGTTACCCCACTTCTCTTCACTTCAGTTTCTTCATTCATAAGAGAAGCTTTCATCACCTAACATCTTACATGGGGTGGTTGTACGGGTTACCTGTAAAGGCCCCAGTACATACTAAAATATAACCTCGGTAACATCTCCATCCCCTCTCTGCTCAGGATCTAATTCCTACCAGCATTAGGAGTCCAGTACATCTGCAAGAAAAGTTATTGTTATATAACATATGCAGGATGAAAACATGCAATATTATTGCCTCTCTGACTAAATACAGGGAGTACAGATGTTATCAGAACACTGCAGAATTCAGTGAGATGGCCAAGACTTGAACACTAACCTGTAATGCCAATTTTGCTGTTAACCTTGACCTGTGTGTCATCGCCTTACTCACAACACACCCTCTGCAGAATGGTATCGTTAACTTCCTCCATACTGGAGCCCTACAAGCAGGATACAGCCTCCTTTCAGGGGGCAACTGCTACAAGATGGTATACAGGCAAAATAAGAAACGCTGCCCAAATTTAAATTCATTTCCCTAAAAATACTTCAATTTGCTCATATCACAGCAGCCCCATAGACACTGCCAGCAGCTCAGCTTGCATTTAAAATGAGGGCTCATTATGAATTTAGTCTTGCGGAGGCCTACACATAAACTGCAAAGACCTGCTTTCCCCAATTGTCACTGGCCTTTGCTCAAATCTTCCCAAAGGGAAGGTGGCCGGGCCTCCTGCTGCTCTAAATGCCTGCTCTCCACCGCCACCATCTGACACGCAAACACAATCACCCCTATATTACTAGGTGCTATATTCCAACATCGGGAGACATGTGCAATATAATACCTTTTAAGACAATTACAGTCAAATTAGTAATGGTTGAGGATTCTTTTTTTTTTTTTAGGACAGTGTCACTGGCCCTCATATGTGGGACCCAAACCGGGGCCGCTGGCTTCCAAAGCCAGCGCTTAACCACCACGCCACTCAGCCGGCCCGAAGATTCTTTTAAGCCTCCTTTCTGCCCCTTGCCATGGGTTATGCCATCATGAGATAATCACAGGAAGGCACCTGCCCCTATAATGTGGGGGGGAGGGGTGGCAGGAAGGAGTAAGGGGGACGGAAAGAGGTGACAAACCGGACTGGATTCCCAAGAGGAAGCAATAAAGCGCTTCCTTCTCAACAATTTAAAATTAATTCTCCTGATGGTATATTAAGATATAAGACCCAGGAAACCCCATGGCTGGGGCAGTAACAAAGAGGCCCTAGAAAGGAACCACATCACTTAAGTATCACAGGTTACAGCTCCCTATCCGAGGTATTGAACAATTTACTAATAAGGTGAATAAAGCACCCCTGTGAGTCCCACAAGGTCAGATATTGTTGCTGATTCAACTTTGCAACCCAGTTGAAAGGGAACCAGGCATGGAGATCATATACATATAATACATAACCTTCTCATTTAACCCCCAGAATGACTCTATAAATAGGACTGTTTTCTCCTTTTCAGAAGAGGCACCTGGGCCCCAGTGATGTTAAATTGCTGGCTAAATTATGTAGCTTGAGTCAGGACATAAACCGGGTACATTGCATTCCCATCCTCAAATTTGTTCAAGATCAATAGCCTCTCTAGCCTCTTCATTTGCACAGAGGAGATAACCAATAAATATTACATTAACGGCAAACTCCTCTATCCAAAAGCCATGCTGACCCCTCCTGAGGCTGGTCAGACTGTCCTGGCTCTAGCAGAGGTGGCTTTACTGCCAGGCTCTGGGCTTTGTTCCTGTCTCCCTCCTGCGAGAGGCAAGCTGTGTCCTCCTCAGAATCACTTGGGCAAATTTTAAATCTCTGTGGTTCAAAGACATTCACTGTGTGTTCTGACATTTCTCATGTGGTGTTTCAAAAGCTTTGGCTTCTAGAAGCACAGCGGGCACTGCTCCTGCTGAAGTAGGACACTTTTTTCTCATGCACTTCTGTCACACTGCTACCCAACAGCAAGTCAGAGACTCTGGGGCACTAAACTCAGATGGCTTTGGCATCTTTTTCTGGTGTGTAAGTAAAGCCCAGATTGACAGCCCCGTGAACTCACACGGATTCTGTCTCCTTGGGATGCCATAGAATAAAAGAGGTTTGTTCTAAATTGAGAACTTGCTGTCCTTGCATCTCCTTGGATCTCTCCTCCCAAAATGACAAACACCAGTCTTTCTCCGCTGGGTAATGTGCCCATGGCTGTGAGAGGGCCACACTGCATGGTTCTGACAGAAGACGAGCTGTTTGCTGCGCTCTTGTACACCAACTCGGCTGACAACAGTCAATGTCATGATGTTGCTAACACTCACTAGCCCTTGTATGCAAGAACCCTTTCTAAACACTTTCTATACATTAACTTAATTAGTCTTCACAACAATCCAATGAGACAGACATTACCAGTATGTCCATTTGACAGAGAAAGAAACTGAAGCTTAGGATGGCAAAACACAGGGGTCCCAAATACCCCACAGGTTTTTATTAAAGAGAAGACTCAAACTCAGACTACCTGGCTCAAGAGCTCACCCCCTACACCACTACCCGGTACCAGCAGTCCTGCTGCACGGCTTCCTGTGAAACCATGAATGCCTTCCATTGTTATGTGAGCATAACAGAAATTTCATATTTGTTTATGGGTGATTTCATCTGCCAGAAGCACTAGGTGAATGCAGAAAACTGCGCTGCGCTGACCTGAGCAGTACAGAAATACACACACACACACACACACACACACACACACACACACACACACAACCTCTCAAGCATCTCCAAGCTACCACAATTCACACATATGCTATGAGACTCAACCATCTGGTGTCACAACTTTCTCTCCAATTTTGGATCACCTTCCTTTTACCACTTCACAGAAACCTATGAGCTGTAACCCTTCCAACACTGTTCATATGGTGAAGCTTTAAACTCCAATGTGACTGTTTGAAAATGGGGCCTCTAAGGAAGCAATTAAGGTTAAATGAGGTTATAACTGTGGGGTCTTAGTCCAATATGATTGGTGTCCTTATAAGAAGAAGGGGCATCAGGGATGGGCATGCACAGAGGAAAGACTATGTGAAGATACAAGGAGAAGGCAGCCATATGCAGGCCTCAGTTGTGCTATAATCTGATATATCCAGTCCTAAAAATTGCCATACTACGCAAAATTGCCCAACAAAACGACATAGGATTTACGAGAACAGTGAGTCAGGGTCACAAGACTCAGAAGTGATGTTAAAAAAAAAAAGATAGGAACCTAATAAAAACAGTAGCACAGTTTTATATATGTGAAATGGTTAAGAAATATATAGACTCTCATAAATATGGTACTGTACCTTGAAAAAAACCTGAAGTTTGCTTGTAAGTTGGTGTTGGTGTACTAGTTTGCTAGGGCTGCTATATAACAGCAAACTACAAAGACTAGGTGGCTTAAACATCAGAAATTTATTTCTTACAGTTTTGGAGGCTGAGAGTCCAATATCGACATGTCACAGGGTTGGTTTCTTCAAAAAATGACAGACAAGAATTAAATAAGAAAATTAGGCATTAATAAATTCAGTTGTTCCTTTATGTACTCTGTCTTTCTCATCACCATCCAACTCCATGTTGAATCAAATTATCAGAAAAATTATCTACAAAGCCTTAAGAAATTTAGGATTTAAAAAGAACTGACCAGTAATACTGAATACACAGCCAGCTTGACCGAAGTATGGCCTCTCTGATATTTTTAGCATAAATGTGTTTTACTTAATTAGCCAATACACATACATTAGAGGCCTAATATATCAAGGAACGTAAAAGGCGTAATCAATTGGAAAACCTGAGTTTACCTGCCACAGATGGTAGGTCTGGAGGAAAAATAGGGAGAAAGGTCTCAAAAGGTTACTCAAGGCAAAAGAATAGTCTGTCTACAGTCCAGTTTATCAATCTTCAAAATTTTTTGTAGCAAAAGTAACACTGCCTTAAGAATACTAATCATTTCAAAGAGGTCTTGATGGAACTAAATGAAGCTCCATAGCATGAAGGCACCATGTCCCAGAAATATTAAAGGTGAACATACTGATTACAGAACTGTCCTACTGTTTCTATTAGATGGTGACCCTCTGAGCATTGGATGACCATGCCTGGTGTCATTAAGACCACATTCCCTTTCTTGAAACTCTGAAAGAACTGTTAATAGTACAGTAGCCCTAAAGTGTTTAGCAAACTACAGCTTCTCAACCGAATCCAGCGGGCCATCTGTTTTGTGCAGCCCATGAGCTAACAAGAGTTTTTAAAATTTTAAATCATTGAAAAAAAATTTTAAGGATAATGCTTCATGACACATGAAAATGATGAATTCAAATTTCAGTATCCACAAATGAAGTATTACTGAAACCCAGCCATGCAAATTTGCATTGTCTATGGCTGTTTTTGTGCTACACAACAGCAGAGTTCTAATTGTGACAAGGTTCGTGTGGCCTAAAATATTTCCTTTCTGGCTACTTACAGGAAAAGCCTGCTGACTCCTGCTCCAAAGTTAAAACTGACCTGAATACAAGCCACCAATTTAAAACCATTTAAAATAAACAAGAATAGTCTTGAACATCAGGACCGAACTAAGTCTGAACAATAGCTAGGCCTTCAACTACGTACTTTGGATAACAGGAGTTGTTCATCAATCCAGGGACCATTTTGTATTAATGGAAAATAATCACCGCCATCACAATAGCAACAGAACAACTCAACCCTATACTATTCAAGAACTAAGAGGTTGCCTTCCAAGTTTAGAATTATTGTTTTCCCCAGGCTCATGGTTAGCATTGACATATTGATCATAAATCCCAGTACTGAAAAAAAGGAAGATGCCATTTTTCTAGATGATAATACTTTCTTATTCTCCCCTTCTTCCAGAGAACTTTGGTAGCTAACTTTGTAAATGATGCTCAGGTCATGATCTGATGGAGAAACTAATCAAATGTGAATTTTCTCTCCTTGACAAAATTATGTCCATTACCAGACAGGAATATATGGAAGATTCTAAAACAGCTTGCAAATTATTCAGGGTTTTTTGTTTTTGTTTTTGGTTTTTTTTTGCAAGCAGGTGGCTAGGATATAAAAACTTGTTGAATATATTCACCACACAATTTTCTCAGATCAAAGATTGATCTGAAATAGAAATATGAAATTCCACTTGTTTCCTGTACAACCGTTCCCTTTTGTCCCTCAATTTTTAGGCTCCATTTAATTACTGAGGTCACAAAACAGCACTGCTGATTTGTCCAAGTAAAACAGCTACCAAATAAAAATGGTGGCCAAGTTGGTGGCATAAAGACAATTTGATAGGCCATTCATTTTTCACTGTTGTGTTATCCTTATTTCAACAGAATCATAAATTAAGAAGATTACAGGGATTCTTTGCATAAATAAAGTCATCATTTCTAAAGGTTCTCAGATTTTGGTCAGTGTGCTGCCATACTGAAACAGAAGCATCCAAATATGGCAGCTTCAGGGGGTAGTTTTAATCAGTGTCCACTCTAAAATAGAATTCTTATGGTAAAGACAATTTTGGTCCCTCATCTTACAAGGTGCCATATGGAGCAACTTTCGATCCAAATAAATTACTATTATACTAATCTGTGAAGTGTGACTACTTCTTGCCCTATATTTTCAGGTTATCACATGGGAGATTTACCTGTCCAGTCACCTGGAGGCTGCTTAAATGAACATCATACATAATAATTTACTCCCAGATGTGTGCTATTAAGTTACTGAGCAACGCTCTAAATTGATGAGCAACAGGTAAAACACAAAGGAGAGGGAAGCCATTTATTCTGAAGACTTATCTCTGCCCCCTCTTGTTTCATCCTGCAGATTTTTTAAATTTTTTATTGCAGATATTTATTTTTACATTATTCGGCTGAAACTGTTGGAGGAACAAGGCAAAGCTTCAGTAGCCTGAAAGCATGATCCCCAGTTAAATGGCTCCCATTCAGAACCAGTTTCTCCTAAAACATCTCCCATGGCTTCTCATTTTTATAAATGCTTCACTCCCTTGTGAAAAATCTCTATGTCAGTTGCCAATAAGGATTTAATGCTTCTGGAGAAAATATTCAGCAAAATGAACACAGCTGCAAATGACTGACATTAGCATGAAGGGAAAAAAAAATCACATCAATGTTTCAACACATTACTTGCTGAACAACTTCTTCTACTCAGTACTTCTGCATTAAACGGGTGTGCCCCAAATTGGACACACCAGCAGATGGCTACAAACACTGTTTGGCATGCATATTGGTGCTACTCTACACTGTTGAAAGATGAAATACAATTCCTTGGAAGGGATTCTATATTTTCTATAATAGTAACTTATGTAACAAAAAAACTACAGAATCTTTACACTTGGGCCCTTGTGTGTCAAATTTGTGTTGTCTTGCTTTCTAATTTTATTTTTAGTATTTCTGAACAGCAGTCATCTCTTTTCACAGATTAGTGCTTCTTAACCAGGAACGTATATTGTAAGTACTCAGGGTTTTTCTTCCAAAATCTACGTGTGCAGACCCCACCTTGGTCACGACACACATTCAGAACACCCTGGGGTGGAGCCTGGAAATGTGTATTTTGAAAAGCTTATTAGGTGATAATGAAGTGCACCCCTGGCTAAGAACAGTTTTCCCAGATCATTTTTTTTAAATTAGTGAGCAAATAACTATGATATACATATGTGCATACACAGATCAATGTAATTCTGTTTTAGTTCCCATGGTGTTATCTAAATGTACTGCATGCCATCCCATTCTTCCCCCTCTGAATTTCTGCCTTTGAAATTGAAATAGTCTTGGAGCTTCCCATAGTTCGGTAATACTCCCAGACGAATTTTAGGCTAAGTCAGTGTATGTTAGACAGTCTTCATTTTGGGAGGCAGGTGTGCCAACTTAGATCAGCAAATCCTTCCAAAACAATGCCATCTTCACATACAGTCAATAACCAATATCTATTCAGCAGAGTCTATATGTTGTGGTAAGGGCTGGGAAGAATAATAGGAAAAAAATGTGGTTCTTGTGCCCTTGAGGAGCAGCTATGTTATAATTAGGGTGAAAATATATAGACAAGCTAAGGAAATTGAAATAACCACACAAGAAAGCAAGTGATTTAGTATGAAATTACTAGCACTTATGATAAGGACTCTAAGAATTCCAAAGAAGCAGCGCTCACTCCAGACCCAACAGTCATGCCACATTTCCAAGAAGGCCTGGGGTTGAAGAATGAATGGGGGACAGATGGGCAGGGCAGAGGAATGCTGGTGTCGCACGTCAGGAACTCAGCACAAACCAAGGCAGGCATGAACAAAGACCAGCCAGTGAAAAGACAGCCCTCGGAAAGAAAGGGGTCATTTGGGTGACTGATATCAAACAGATGAAGGCCAGACTCTAGCTTTCAGGCTAAGGAGCCTAATACCAGGGGAGCCAAAAAAAATGGATACACATGACTTGTATTCATCTTTTGTTATTGGTATATATTGAGTATTACAATTTTAATACTGTTTTTTCCTTTCTTAAAATGTGTATACATTTATGTGTGTGTGTGTGTGTGTGTGTGTGTGTGTGTGTGTGTGTGTGTGAGGGCAGTGTCACTGGCCCTCATATGTGGGGCCCGAACCGGGGCCGCTGGCTTCCAAAGCCAGCGCTTAACTACCGTGCCACTCGGCCGGCCCTACATTTTTTTTTTTTTTTTGACACACACTGTATTTATCCTATAGTTGTAGAAAAGTCACTAAGGTTTCAAAGCAGCAGACCATGGAGATAATAATAATAGTATTTTAGGAAAATGTAATTCTTTTGTAGCCAACAAAATATCTGTGTCTCAGATAAATAATGAGACCTAGGAGAGGAATTAGGATCAGGCCCGTGGCAGTGGCTTTACCAAGAAGTGATGGATGTCAGTGGCTGACAGGTTTGAGTGACCAGTCTGGAACAGAATGGAGGCACAAACAGTAGGAGAGAAAGGGAAGTCAGGAATGGAAGCAAATCCGAGTTTCCAGTTGGAGCTAGCAGAGCAATGTCTCTGAAGAAACATCGCCACTGGACACATAGCTTTGAAGAAGTTGGTGAGAGGCAAGAACTTCGGCACAGAGGATGAAAGGCAGAATGAGGGAACGAAGAAGCTGAAAACCGAATCTGGAGAAGTGACCCATTAAAGAAAAGACCACAGGGAAAAAACAGAATACATGATGTACACAAAAACCGACGGAAAGGCAGGAGGACCTCATGGCAACCCAGAAGCCAAGGAAGAAGACAGTCTCAAAACAAAGTTCATCAACACAGTCTCCTGCAACAGCGAGGTCAAAGGCCACTGGTATTGAGTCAGTTGGAGTCCCAGCAGCCTCTGCGTGAGCTCTAGCCCACAGCTAATCTTTATCCTTTAATCTTTAATTATTGACTGTGCAAAACAATCATTTAGCACTCATATCTGATTGTTTTTTAATACGTATCACTGACCCACACACACTCAGATATTACATCTAAACTCCCTGACACTTACAATAAGCTTCTTGAGAGATGAGATCAGAATCAACACCTTTATGCTCCCTCTCACCCACTATTGTGCCTTCCCATTGCCTCTAGCAATCACTTAGATACCTGTTTAACTCATTAGAATTACTACCATCCTGGTGAGTGTAGTACGCAGATAAAGACCAGCTGGACCATTTGGATTCAGGGAAAAGACACAGACACTGGTATAGTGTTGAGCTTTGCCATTTCCAAGTGTGGTCCATGCATGAACCAGGAGCATCGCCTGGAAACTTGTTGAAAATACAATCTTGGCTGCCCTCCCAGACTGACTGAATCAGAACCTGTATTTTGGCAAGGTCCAGGTGACTGACTCCTATGCATACTGGTGTAGACTCAGTATAGGATAGAAAGGGCTAGTACTGAGTTACTAAGGAAGTTAGTTGCAGGAGGAGAAGATGGCATGTGAGTTTCGGTACATGGACATGTACTGAAACCCAACTTCATCCCACTCAGATCCATGGCTCAGTGAAGGAGCCCGGGCCCTTTGTGTGTGTGGCAGGGCCAGGCCAGGAAGGAATTCCAGCTTTTGAACAGAAGCCCAGATACATAAATCCTTCTTCCATAAACAGCTACTAACTTTAATTATAGGAAGGGCTTAATTATATCTACTAGGTTGTTTTTCTATGTTTTATGAATATTCTGACCTCCTGAAGACCCTGTTTATGCTCCTCATATTTATCTAGCCCTAGGGTTTATGATAGTATTCTGCCTCTCACTCGTTTCTCCAATATGATTAGGTTTCCCTCTAACCTTTAAATTACAACTGCTAAAATACTTTTTTGGTATAATTCAAAGCTAAAAAGAGCCTGCAATGGAGGGAGCTACACTGACAGCACTATTGTTAAATGACCAGGTATCAGGCAAAAGCTCCCAAAGGCACGAGCTGTTAGACAAAGGCACAGTCACAACCCAGAGGATGACAACCAAATAGAGCAAGGAGGCCGAATGTTCCCTTTGTGGGGGATGGGTTCAATGCTTCAGGATTTCTTTCTCTAACTTTCCTGTAGATAAATGTATTGAGTGTTCCTACCTCAAAATATGACTGTGCTGAAAATGTTATCTGTGGGTCTTTTCTTATTTTTTAACAGCTTTACTGACATATAATTTACACACTGTAAAGTTCACATTTCAGAAATGGAAGCGACTTTCATTTCATCCCCCATCTTCAAGCAACGCTTCATTAAACTCACCCAGGAATATAATACAGCCCTTTCTTAAATCTTTGGGAACACAGGACATCGTCATGACCCTCTGATAATATATCCTTGTATCTCAGCTTTCATCAGTGGAAAGAACATCGTGACAAAATCTGCTCTACTAAAATGCCAACTATAAACGTAATGACTTTAGTGCTCTATTTCAAAGGTGGCTGAGAATACCATGGCAGGCCTTGGAATCTGCCTCCTTTGTAGGAACTCCACGTGGAAGCAAACTTCATTTACCGCATCCAATGTGGAAATCACAAACTACTATCCCCTTAGTATTTTGCGGACTATTTTTTCCACCAGATGGGCATGCTTTTTAGGGGCTGCTGGAGCCTGCACCAATCCTTTATTTTTCATCGTGGGGATGGTGTGAGTACTTGCCCAGGTTTTTCTTTCAGAAAGCAAAACAGCAACTTACATGCTCTCACAGAACCTCGTCAGTGTGCTTGGCTTCTCCTGGTTGCGTCTTTGTCGAAACCAGCGTTGAATGCTGCGAACATCCCAGTCTAGCTGCTTGGAAAGACCTTCCAGCCTCTTTTCATCAGGATGCTATGAAACAAGGTACCAGGAAAATCATTTTCATCTTCACCATGAACACATCTGCCCTTGTCTGTATTTGAGATCCCCCCGGTCCCCCCACCCCAGGATTTACTATCTGCTCCTGAGATTTCCACATTTACTCCTGAGGACCTAGGCCTTCCAGTAGCAGCATGAACATAAATAACCACTTAGGACAAGCAAAGTTACTCATTGTGAAACAACAGTGAAAAATATGAATCTTGCTTTAATACTTGCACTTCTTATCAGCAACAAAGATTCAATGGAGCAGCCAACTGGCTGAGTCAGCACCTTTAGGCTTCTAGGAAAGGAGCTTCAAAACAAAGCTCATCCACAAAGTCTGCAACAGAGAGGTCAAAGGCCACCTTGGGAGAATTTGCATAGAGGTATCATTAAAATATTTCACTTTCTCAGGGGAAAAAAAAAAAAAAAGCTAAGCTATGCCCTATTATCACATATGGGGATAACAAAAAGCACCAAATAATCCCCAAATACCTCACCTTAGCCTAAGGGGCCAATTCTACTACAAAACATGTTTTCTCTTTCTTCCTTTTCTCTCCCCTCTCTCCTCTGTTTGTCACACATTTCGTTTATTCCTTCTCCTGGTCATTCCTTTTGATCAGATCCCCATCAAACCTTCTATAACGACAAGTTTGAGGATACAAACTTGAAGTGGAAAGAGACACTAATTATGCTTGCCATATGACAATATGTTGTTGTCTCTCACTCATTTCTGTAACATTAGGGGACAATTCCTCGCTGCAAGGACCTCTCTGAGCCTCAGTTTCCTCACCTATTTTAAAAAAAGTGTTTTATTTATCTACCTAAATGAAATGAGGGTGAGGACCAAACATAAAAATGTATGTAAACCTCAGGTAATGTTAATTCACGCCTTTCCTGTCTTCCCATTCTCCTCATCTTAGAGAGCATCTTGCCAACAATCACGTGAGGGTGACCTGCCACACAACAAAACTAAGCTAAGTTAGTTCTAGTCTTTATTTATTCTACCATTGTTTTAACATTAAGGAGATGTTAATGATCAGGGGAAACAACCAAAAATGGGGTCGGGGAAGGCAGGCTGACCAGCTTTCAGCTTTCAAGTTAGAAGGTTGGAGTGTTCACATGACACCTCTTTTATTTTTTATTTTTTATTTTTTTTTGAGGGCAGTGTCACTGGCCCTCACATGTGGACTGAACCGGGGCCGCTGGCTTCCCAAGCCAGCGCTTAGCCACTGCGCCACTCGGCCAGGTCCATGACACCTCTTTTAAAGCATCTCAATCACACAGGAAACAGCCAGTGGCCTTAGTGTGATGACTGAGATTATGAAATGTGCTTATGTCTGTAAAAGCTGTTTGCAAACTTGCAGTAAGGTGTGTAGTTGGAGGTGTTGTTTTAGTAGTCATGGCACCAGCTACGCTCTCATTTGGTTGTGTCTCTTTTAATTAAAAAATACGGGAGAGAGAAAATTCGCAACCTAAAATATACCTAGATTTTATTTTCCTAGGGGAATTCATTTTTCATTTCAACTCATTATCTAAGTTTATTGAATAGGTAAAACATTCACATGCTTCACAAATTAAAAATTACCCGAGTTTCACCTTCCTACTTTGTTCCTACTCTCTTAGTTCTTATTCTCCCCTTTCTAGGTACAACGTTATTAACTCAGATTCTTTCCAGAGTTATTTTATGCAAATATAAGCAAATTTGAATATATATTTTTATATTCCCCCTTGTCACATAAATGTTGCATACTGCATACATCATTCTGGACTCTGGGTTTTTCATTTTACAATGTATCTTGGAATATTTTCTTATCAAAATATAAAGAACACCCTCCTTTTATACAACTGTAAGGATATGCCATAATTTATTTATCCACTCCCCTATTAATACATAGACATTTAGATAGCTTCCAAACTTCCACTACTATAAACAATGCTGCAATACATAACCTTGACATAGGTCATTTTATACACAACATTTTATAAACAGGGATAAATTCCTGATAGTGAATGTTGGAGATTAAAGTGTCTATGCATTTGCAATTTATTGAGATATTGAAAAATTGTCCTCACTAATGATTTTGCCAACTTATATAATAAGCAGGAATGCCCATTTTCCAAAGCCTTATCAACAGAGTATGTTATCAGACTTCTCAAATTTTTTCCCCTCTGATGTATATAAAGTAGTATCTCAGTACATTTTTTATTTGATTTCCTCTTTTTATAAAAGAAGCATCTTTTCATGTTTATAGATGGTTTAAAAAACCATCTATATTTCCTTTGTATGAACAATCTTTTCATATCGAGTGCCTATTTTTCCTGATTTTAGGTATTTTATTGATTTGCAGAATTTCTTCATTTATTAGGGTGATTAAAACTGTACCACAGGTTGCAAATTTTGCACCAATGTGTCATTTGTGTTTAGAATTAGTTTATGTTTTTTTGCTTGTTTTCTAAAAACATATTTGAACTTAGCAGTCTTTTTTGTTATAGTTTCTGAATCTGGGGTCAAAATTAGAAAAACACTTCTATTCCAAATATTTAAGAAATTCTCCAACATTTACAGTTTCATTTCTAATACTTTTACAGTTCTGATTTTTACATTCAATTTTGGTGCATTTGGACTATATCCTGGTATAGAGTAGGAGGTATGAATTTAACTTTATTTCTTTCCAAATAGCTACTCGGATAGTTCAATACCATCGTTCATCGTTTCCTCATGAGAAACTGAATCTATTCTTCCATTTTTCTATTTCACTTATACCAGTTCGTTTACTCAGAAATCGTTATTTATTTTTCTATGTGAATCTTAGAATTAGCTTGCCTAGTTTCAAAATAAATAAATGACTGGACAAGAAAATCTATTCATATTTTTAATGAGATTATACCAAGTTCTTAAATTAACATTGAATGAATTGACATCTACTCAATTTGTTTTTGCATCCTTCAACATTGTTTGAAATTTTCCTCACATAACTTGCACATCCTTATTACATTTATTTCTAGGGATATTATCTTTCTGGGTTCTATATAAATAAACAATTTTTTTATATCTTCTAACTGCTTACTGTTTGTGTGTGTGTGTGTGTGTGTGTGTGTATTAGCACAAAATTAGTATGTGTGTATATATATATATATATATATATATATATATATATATATATATATTCATATTGTTTGTGGTACTCGATTCCCTTAATTTTCCAAGTACACAGTCATATAATAGCATATTACTGGAATGCAAGCTCTATAAACAAAGAAATTTTTAGTATCTTTTTAAATTGGTACCTAGAATATAATAGGAATTCAATACTTAAATGATTGAATAAATCTTTACATATTAATAACTCTACCTCCTTTCTAATTTGTATGCCTTTATTTTATTTTCCTTATCTATTTGCTAATTCAGTATAAAACTTAGCACAATGTAGAAGAGTGGTGATAAACATCCCTATGTGTTCCAGGCTACAGTGGGAATACCCCTTTGTTTCTCATTAAGCAAGAGGCCAGATTTTAGGGATGATATACAAATGTGTTTATCATGTGGAAGAAACCTCTCCCTAGTTAATTCTGTTTTAATTAAATGATGTTAGATTTCAGTGTCCATGGAGATGACACTTTTCTCCTTAGATCAATTAATTTGACAAATTATACAGATTTTTAAAATATTGAATACAGGGTGGCCTTACATTTCTAGCATAAATCCACTTTGGTGATGGTGAATAATTCTTTTTTTTTTTTTTTTAAAGATTTTATTGGGGAATTGGGGGAGGGGAACAGACAAGTTGCTGTCTTTTTGTTCTTCAGTCTAGTTGCGGAGGATGTTGCTTCACTGGCCCATGTTGGTATCGTCATTGCGCTCTTCCTGGATGAGGCAGATCGGTCGCCAGCCTCTGGATGGTTGCTCACGGCGGCTATTGGCAGCTCACGCTGGCTGCCGGCCACTCATGCTGGCTGCCGGCCACTCACTGTAGCCTATGGCAGCCCACTGCAGCAGGGGCTGCAGCCTACACCATCGTCGGGGCTCGCACAGCCCAGCTCCAGGTGGAGCTGTTGTTAGCTGTAGAGGGCAGTGTCACTGGCCCTCATATGTGGGATCCAAACCGGGACCGCTAGCATCCCCAAACCAGCTCTTAACCAATGCACCACTCGGCCGGCCCAGAATAATTCTTTTAGTGTGCTGCCAACTGCTGTTTGCTAATTTTGGGAGGGGATTTTTCATCAATGTTAAGTACAGTAAGTCTCTAGTGTTATTTTGGGATGAAATCTGTGTCAGACTTTGATATTAACGTTTTATTGCTACACAAAAAGAGAATTTGGATGATTTTCTTAGGTTTCTATGCTTGAGTATAGTTTAAAATAGTACTAAAATTATCCGCTCTTTAAGAATGTGTTAGAATATTCATGTGAAAGCCTCTCTCTACATATACAAGGGGGGTGCCAAGGGCCGGATGAGTAGCTCAGTCGGTTAAGAGTTTGCTTAAGTATACAAACTCTGAGCAACAGGGTCACTGGTTCGATTCCCACATGGGTCAGTGAGCTTTGCCCAAGCTGTACCCGAGCTGAGCTGCCACTGAGGTGCCAACAGGTTGCAGGATGGCTCAGCTGGTAAGAGCACATGCTCCTAATGACAAGATTGCCTGTTTGATGGTGAGCTATGCCCACCCACAACTGGGACTGAACCTGGCACCTTGAGCTGAGCTGCCGCTCAGATGGCTCTAGTGGATAGAGCATGTGCTCTTAACAGCAAGGTTGCCAGTTCAACTCCTGCATGAAAAAAAATAATAATAAATAGATTAAAAAAAGGGAATGCCAAAAAAAAGTATACACATTTTAAGAAAGAAAAAAAAAACTGTATTAAAATGGGAACACTCAATATATACCAATAACAAAAGATGAATACAAGTCATGTGTATTTTTTTGGCACCCTGGTGTGTGTGTGTGTGTGTGTGTGTGTGTGTGTGTGTGTATATATATATCAAGTCAATTACAGTTGGCAAATAGTATTTTTCTACAATGATTCCCATTTTAGCCAAGTTTTTTATATATTTTTTGCCATGTAAATAGAAATATATCCTTTCCATTCTCCTCAATTTCGGTGATTGTTGATTGTTACGTTGTTAATTGTTATGCTGTAAATTTATGCTTTATTTTTTTTCTTGACTGAGTTGGCTGACTTTCTGTAAAAAAATAATTATATAAATAAGATACTTTTGAATTAATTTCCAATTCTATAGTTTCACTAACTCAATGTCTGCATTTATCTTTATCAATTTCTTCCTTCTACTTGCTGTCATTTATTTTGTTGTTCTTCTAGAGTTTAGTAAGTGGTTAACTACATATACATGAGCTTTCATCTGAGCTTGCTTTGGCATAGTGCATATGAATAGTGCTTTCATCAGCACTGTTTTCTCAATACCTTGAAATTTTATTTTTACCCTAGAGGCTTTATTTTCTGATTCCTAATATTATTAAATTGTGCCAATTTTTGTTATAGTTTTGCATATATAAAAAAAGATCAATTTTTATAATTATTTAATGGGCACTTGAAAAATAAGTACAGTCTATATTCAGAATAGAGAGTCCTAAATGTACCCCTTAAATCTTCCTCATTATGTTTTACAGAATTTCTATATCCTGTTTTATATTTTATTCACTTGACCTGTCATGACCCAGACAGAGGTGTATTAAAATTTCTTACTATTAAACTGTTTCTTCTTTCATTCTTTTTAATGACTATATGGATACACTGATAATCAATGCGTATGTATTCATAACTGTTTTATCTTCATTGTGAATTGTATACTTTCACATTAATAAGTCAATTTTTCATTTCATTTAATTCTTTTTGGCCTTAATTCCACTTTTACATAAAAATAGAAACCTTAGTTTCCATTACTTATATCTGCCTAAATATCTTTACTTGTACTCTTATTTTCAATATTTGTAATTACTTTTTCCTAAGGTATCTCTTTTAAGGTGGCTCTGTGACACAAACCTGAATTATTTTTTATTAGATGAGTCAAACACATTTAAATGTATTGATATAATTGATTGTTTGTTTATATTTCTCTCAATTATGGTATGCTTTCTGTTTTGATAGTTTAAAAAATTTTAATTAACTAAATATGGTTTTTTTTTTTTATTTTCCTTCCTTTTTGTAGGTAATTTTTGTTCTAGTGGTTATCCATATGATCATAATACTCTCCTAGTGTTTTCAGTTAATAATAATTTCATCTGAGCAATATTTAAAACTAGTGTATTTTCTCTTACTCCCCCGCCCAACATTAGTCAATAATTTTATCGCTCTTAGAGTTTACTCTTGTATTGTTAAATATGCTTGTACTTCTATTACTTGATTTTGCTACTTAAACTGGTATTAAAATTTGACTCCCAGCTACTAGAGATTATGCAATTAGTGAATTTACTCTGCCTCCCATTTTCCCCTCTCAATGACTATCAGTTGTATAATTTCCACACTGTGAGAGCATATAACGTTTACATTCTGTTGTGTCATCCTTATCCTCACATTTCTTTCTTTGTTCAACTATCTTAGTCCTACAGTTTAAATGTACTCAAAACTTGCTAACATTCCCAGTTACAAAATGGTCAGTTGAAATGAATGATTATAATAGTTTCTTCAAAAAGGACTCATGGGAATGAGTTCCCCAAATTTTTGCATGTTCAAATCTGTTCGTCTTTAGCCTTTACACATAAAAAACAATTTGCCTAAATATAAAATTCTTAGTTCACATTTTCCTTGAAAATATTGAAAACGCTGTTCTTTCGAATGTTGCTATAGAGAAGATTCAAGTCATGCTGATATTTTTCCCTAACTAAGTGATTTCATTTTTTTGCTTGGCTGTTCAAAGAATTATTCTTTTATTTTTCAAGTCTAACAATTTTAATAATATAAGTCTTAGTGTTAACCTTCTTGGGTCAATTTTTACTATATTTGCATTAACATTAAAACAAATTTCCATTTGTTTTAGGAAACTTTTCTTGAGTTATATCTTTCAATATTTATTCTACTTGGCTTTTCTTCAAGGGATTTCAATTATGCAGATGCTGTATCTGCTTGGTCTATCAACCTATTTTTAGCTCTTTTTTGTTTCATTTAATTCAGTTTTATTATTTCTATCTCCGATGTTCTTTCTTGAGTTTTTCTGCAGTGTCTAGTGTTTCCTGTGCTTTTTCTAATTTTGTCTGCATTCTGTGATAGTTTCAGTACTTTTTTCCTGAAACTACCAGCTCACATTGCATCTCTTCCTGGTGACCAACTACTTTTTTCTTTATATATTTCGTTTTTGTGGTCTTCCTTCAGAGTTATCGCTCATTGTTTGTATTTGTGGTAAAATGTTTGATCACAATTTTTATTTGCCCTGTGGCCTCATTTTTCTAGTGACGATTTTTGTTAGTAAGCGTTGCTACCCATTCTTATACCTGTCTTTGATGCTGTGTGTGTTCCTTCTTTATTACTCCGTGAATGACTTAGATTTTCTTGACTAGCTCCTGGGGTATGAGGAGTAGGGAGGGGGCCTTTGCAGCTTAGCTGCCACCAAGGCAGACTGATCCTTGAAAAAGTGACATCCATGTGGTTTTCTGCATACTTCTGCCATCTCTCTGATTTAAACTGAGTGCCAGCCTTGCTCACCAGTTCCAGTGCCTAGTATTGCAAACAGTGGATAGAGCTTTTGTCTTAGCTTCAGGAACTGTCTTTTTTGCTTGCTTTCCTGAAATCTACCCACACAGGGCCCTCCAACTACATTCATGCCTTTTACTTGCTGCTATGTTGCTTCCACCCAACACCAACAGGTTTTTGTTAGCTTTTATATATTTTTTGAAATCTAGAGATATGCACCTTCCAGTTTGTCAAACATAAAGTTTGTGAGATTTTCCTTCTTTTTGTGTATGTGTGTATATGTTTTAGTGTTGTGTTTTTTCATTGTACTCCATAGATTTGGGTTTTTTTCCCCTTTTTAAATATTTCCACAGGAAAAAAATGGATAATGCTTACTTAGAGAGACACTTTTATACCAGAAATAGCTAGGTTAATTTTAATAATCATAAACAGTAAAGGGAAGTAAAAAGGAAAGAAGGGAGATAGGTATAAGAGGAAAATGAGGTAGAACAAATTATAGGAAGTTTACCTATATATTTTAAAATACAGTGTAACATACCAAAAGTGGGTTATGATATGACTTGTCTGGATCATAAAATCTGTTTTCATAGCTGATATACATATTCTTCCCTCAATGACTCAAGAATTAATTTGATTAGAAAAATGAAGCTGTAGGAAGATGGCAGAGAATCCAAAAAAGATAATCTATATCTATATCTATATCCATATCCTTGACTGGGAACCATGGTCAAGGGCAAGATGCTGGATAATCCCTCAAACACATACAGACACAGTTTGAACTCTCAAAGTCTTGCTACTTCTATTCTGGTCAACTGACCTGTTATTTTCTCATATTACAAATAACACTGGACAACTACGAAAAATTCAAGGAAAAAGTTACAGCCTTCACTGCATTTATATTTAAAACATGAGACTTCCGCTTAAATTATGTATAAACTTCCAAAATAATCGCCTTGGAAACTAAGAGAACATGATCATTAAAATCAGCTAGAAGCAAACATTCTCCAGAGCAATCAACCTGGCTACAAAATCCTTTTATTACCTTAACAGAGGAAATCTCTCCAATAACCATAATAAACATAAGGCAAGAGAAATAAAATGTCCACTGCAGGATGTCTAAAGGGAAGCATAGCATTTAGGGAGAAAACTCATTTTATAAGGCATTTAGAGTAGTTCATAAGGTAAATAAAAATATGTTGTAATCACATTAAGAAATAAACCTGATAACTCCTGCACATCTGCTCTTTGGGGGTTAAGGGGTGTATCAATGCAGTCAAGTGACGTCTTATTTGAAAATGAGTTTTTTCCTAGTATCTTCTTCCATTAAATAACATCGGATATGTGCCTCTTCAGGTTAGAACCTGGCAATCGAAAACTGCCAGAAGAGCTTTTCCTAAAATTCAATTCATTCTTCTCTTCTTCTTATCAGAGATGTAAAAAAACACCTGGTGCTTTCTTCTACTTTACCAGGAAAATACCATTTTTAAAAAGATAGAGGGGAAAACCCTGGGGAATCTCGGCAGAAACAAAGACCATGAAATAAACAAAAAATGTTTGACTATTTGAATGAATAGTTTTAAGACAAGAGACAAATGATACAAATGGTGAGCAAAAACAATACCAAAAAAGGAATACAATTTGCCTAACACTGTCAAATCACATCTTAGAAGCCTGAGTAATTCTCCCAGAGAAATGAAAGAAGGAACCATTTATTACACAAACATATAATACTTCTCATAGAATGATACACTGCTGGTCCTTTTCTACATTGTGTCCATGTAAGAGTAAGATAAGAGATTTATGTAAGAGTAGGAGTAAGATATTTGGATGCTGTGACTTGCTTTAGTTTCTCATGGCTTTAGATGGAAGGTTTCTGACTTCTGTCTTTCTCCTTCCCTTTTTGTTCTTAGGGAGATATCAGCTGGAGGTGGAGGGGAGGCCATCTTTTCCCTGTCTCATCTCCCTCCCCTGCTCTCCTCCTTCCACTCCTAGTTTGGATTGTTACCTCTCATCAGAGTGACTGCTCCTCCCCTATTTTCTCCACAGTGAATCTATAACTTACAACTCTCCTGATCCTTGTTTTTATCCCTTCATGTTGCAACTCTTCTTAGCTCCAATCATTTCCTTTTTTGTTCATACTTGCCTACATATCACAAGTGCTAGCACATATGAACAGTGACATAAGCAAATGGGTATTTTTACCTATACATTGTTATATTCCTCAACTCTACCCAGTTACCTCCACAAAGTCCCATCCAAGCGTTACACCTACTGCTAATGTCACATGAGATTAAAAGAAGCACGGAGTTAATACTCATCACTATCAAATGTACACTGTCCTTCACAGACAAGCTTCTGAAATCAACTTGAGTATAAACAAACAGGTCTTAACGATGCCCACATTTATTCAGCTTCTACCCAATTGGTCTTGTCACAATGCTTGCATGATTTCCAAGAGCACACATCCCGGCATGAAGCTAGACAAAAGTTAGTTCTCAATTCCGAACGAGAGGGGATTGAATGATTTCAGACTGAGAGTGGTGGTCATGGCAATTCATACCCCAGAAAAGGAGAATCATACCTTTGTGATTGCAGTGAAGACCTTTTCCAGAATGGCATTTGGCTGGGCAATCTGTGGTCCATTGGCCTGTATGTTGAGGGCTATGGCACATGGTTTGGCTACAAACCTAAAGAAAAGAAAAGGAAAAGAAAAAGAGTTGTAAGTTATTCTTTCTATAGCTGTTCTCAATGTCACCAGTTACACTAATCAATTGTCTCCATAAAGTGCTGATAGGATTTTATGGGTAGACATTACAAACACTACCAACACTCATATGCCAGTAACTATGGAATAGACCTAACTTTCCCCCCCTAGCAGTGACAGTAAAAAAACATAAATCATTATAAAACATGTAAACCTCTTGAACCTCAAGTTCAATGAGATTGAACAGATAGAAAGACAACCAATGACAAATGACAAATCAAAGTATGTAAGTGAGCTATATAAACAAAGCATGATTGTAGAATGACATAATTTATAGTCTTCTTACTAACAGCTGACTATCAATAGTCATGTTTTATTTTTCCTATGAGAAAATGTTTTAAAGCATCTGATTACACATGCAGAGTGTGCTTTTGATCACTCCAGTCATTAAACTGGCCATCATTTTTGTCTCTATCATCAAAGTGTGCTATAGTCAGCCCCAATTCCTTATGCTTTCTTCAAATTTTCTGCTTTGTGGTTAGTTCATTTGCTTCTTTTCTACTAATACAAAATAATATAATATAATATGGAAGTATCACCCAAATGGATTTAATGTTGGCCAACAAATGATAAATGTACAAAACAGATCAGGAGTAAATCTTAGATGCAGCATTTTTAACAATAGTTGATGGGATTAGAGTAGAACAGTAAACAAAGAATAATTTTTTTTTAAGTGGGACTAATGAAATTTACATATACAGTACCATATAATATCCTCTGGGTCTTAATTCATTTAAACAGAAAAATGAAACTCTGCACATGCAAGCCTAAACCAGGAAAGATGTGCACAGAAAATTCAGTATAATACCTGTTTCACTGGGCTCTCTGGAACTAAGTAAGTTAGGAAGGAAGAATAACTTCCCCAGCACATCAATCTTCTAGACACAAGTTTCTCCAAAACTTTTGCATTCTCAATTCTTTTGAATATAAAATTACCTCAGCCATATTGCCTATGTCTCCACCCTCTTAACGAGAAGTGTGGCTTTCTCCAACGACTCTGAGTGGGTCTTCACCATGAACAGCAATGAGGGTGCCATGGCTTTAGCTAGTTGGCAAAACCAGCTAAAGTTTTGTTTGATGGGTAATGACCACAGAAGAGAGTCCAGAACTTGTTTCCTTGACAATGTTTCTGTTTTTTGGTTATTTGCTTCATTATATGGTATCATAAGGAGTGGGGAAAGACACGAGGTCCAGCAAAGTGGGGGGAAAAAGGGGGGGGGCGTATAAAATAACAAAATTAATTTGGAGTAAAGACCAAAATCAACTCTTTCAATGGGTTCCTTCTACTCTTCCCATTGGATTTCTCCCCGGCCCTCCCTCATCACCTCCATTCCCATAACTTCTGAAACACTAAAATCCTTTTCAGGATTTATCATCATCTCCTTGGAACATTCTCCTGGTCTTGTATATGGTCTTCTCTCTTCTTCTAAAGAGCGAAGCATCTGAATGTAGAGGCTGACATTTCATCTCTACACGCCATAACTACTCCTGGGCAAGCGAAGGAGGAGGTCAAGAAACGTGATCACCTGGCTGTGCTCAGTAGCTATGTTTTCACTGTTGCCACCATTGTTTTGAGCACCGGTGAGAAGTTCACAGACCCCCTCTGCATGCCCCACACAACACAGAGGGAGAGTCAAGAAACTCACTCAACAGAATTTCTTCAAAAGCCACTTCCTCCCCTTGGCTTCATCTTCCCGCAACTTCCAAAAGCAGTCAAAAAGGTTCTTTTTTAGTGTCTACTACCCAGCACCATGTTTCACACTTCTCTCAGATCTCTTTTTGAGCTTCAAGCCACTTTTTAAAAACTCTTCTTTAAATTTCAAGAACTAATACAATAGCATTTTAAAGAAGCCACATCCCTTGATCACCAAACTTATCACATTTTGATAATCAAAATTATCAAATAAATATCATGCTCAGTAAACAGATTTTTAAAGTGATGTCCAAAGGCTAGGGTGGGACTCATCTGTGGTGCTGTCTGGCTGGGGAGCCCTAGCTGCAGATATTAATCTCTCTGTGCCTCAATAACTTCACATGTAAAAAATTATAATATTAATAATTACATATGGATATAAATGGTGTGAATACACAAACACATGTGTTCAGACATATAACATATGTTAAAACATAATGTCACACAGGCTCTTTGTCTGAAATCTTTGATGGGAGCCATGTGTAGGGGTTTGTATCATAGCATTTACACACCAGGGCTTTTCTGGGCCAGGAACCCACTCAGCCTCAACTATGCTGTCCCAAGCCACATGCATCCAATAAGTTCTAAAAGTACCCAGCAAAAAAGAAGAGACCAGAAGCCAAGACACGCACCTAAAACAGACAAGGGTATCATGTACAGTAACCATTGGCTGCATCATTATTAATGGCACCACCTTTATTGACCAAAGTATCCTTGTCTGGTATTTTGCCACAATAATTTTGAAGTGTCCCCATTTGAACAATTGTAATGAGTCTCATCACCAAACTGCAGGCCTGGTGTGGGTGCACGCTGAGTCCACACCAGCAATGCCAAGAGGGTCCAAGCTCACTCATCCAGATCTGGGCCAAAGCTTCCCAGCTCCCCTATCCAGTCTCACGGCCTTCTAGGGTGCTGCGCCCACCCTTACCGCACACACATGTCCCTATCCATGGGTGTGTGTCCTCCATGCAGGCAGCAATGGCCTTCGTGAAAGTCCATGGTCTCTAGAGCCCAGCACACAAACTCATTTCATCCTCCCTCAACAGGTGAGGCAGGATTATCATCACCCCCACTTTGCAGAGAGGGTCTTAGAGGTCAGTAGTCTTTGCCTCTAGGGAAAGGGAAGCAGAGGATGGCATATTTCTCTCCCAGGAAGGTCGATGTTATCATCAGCTCCACATCTTGATTTACAGGCCAGACTGAGTCCCAAATTCTGAGGATTTGGGGAAAGGGGTGTGGCGTGAGGAGTGACAGGCAAATTTAACAGAGTTTAACTCAGTTTAAAGATTGAAGCTCTTTACAGTTTAAATGGCTCATGGTGGGGATACACAATAAACCACATGAATCTTTGAAGGAAGTTATTGTTATAGAATATTTTAATGTATATGCCTGACAGTCTGTGAGCACTCCATGAATATTTGATAGATGAATGAATGAATGAATGAATAAACAAATCAGCTAAAATTCAATGGTATCTTACTATCTTTTCCTTAGAGGCTGTGTATTTTAACTCCTTTGAATACCACACCTACTCAGGGTCCTCATTTGGGAAGCAGAAGGTAGAAGACGGACCACTGCAACACTAGAAGCCATTTCTAAAATTCCCACTGTCCCCAGGAAGTCAAGGCTGCCCCATAGAGGCTACTTGGGTAGATGCCACCAACCCCTCACCAGGCATTCTCTTTCCAACTTTTCTAGTACAAACAGCCAAACAATTTCCAAGACTTAAAAAATTTCACGAGATAGGCAGAAAACATTAATTTCAAATCCCATGTGGAAAGAAAAGAAGACATAATTTTTATCTTCCTAACAGTGTCTCTGATTATATGAAAATACAGACAATTTATTTGTGTTTATTCTCCAAAGAATTTGTGAATAATTACTGGCATTTTCCCCCCAGGGAGCATATTACACACCAAATAAAACCCATGATACAGCTACCTACTGTTATGGTCCATGAGAGAAGAGCTGGATTTTTTTTTTTTTCTCTAACGCTCACTTTAACATAAGTAAGTTCAGAAAAGCTGTCTTTCATAAGGATTATCTTAAAAGAGAGAGAGACAAAAAGAAAGGAATGGAGGGTAGGGAAGAATAACTACAAATGTAATAGTTGAAAGGAAATATGTATTTTCAAGTTTTGAAGATATCTCTACCTGGAAATATTCACCTAATTACTTTTTATCAAAGGCAGCAATACCACCTTCAAAAGATCAAACATACTTTCAGGTAGTATAACATACTATTTGAAGTAAATACTATAAGGATATAAACTTTGAAAAACACTAGTCTCAATTTAAAAGCAGAGGGAAGACCTAAAACATTCCTCCTTTTTAATTCTGTTTAACACCATGGATTTGCATTTTTGAACATGAATTGGACGTCTCTGCACAGAGCACTGAGGTTAACACTGGGCTGTGGTGTGGCTAAAAGTATACAAAACACATGAAGTGGTTCTTGCACTCAAACACATTTACAGTATGGGAAAGGAGGTTAATGAAAAAGTAAATGTTTACAGGGGATATGTCAGTTCTAACTACTTAGTACTATGTCATCAAATTCAGTGGGGAGCATGGCCAGAGACTTTTAGTCCTTTCTAACTCTAGCATGCCCTGCATTTTCAAAATAATGGAAAGGCTGTGGTGGTAGATATGCAAACCTACACATGTGATAAAGTTGTATATATAGTATTAAATCACACACACACACACACACGTACAAGTATAACTGGGGAAATCTGAATAAATTCAATAGATTGTACCAACACTGATATCCTGGTTGTGATATTATACTACAGTTTTACAAAATATTACCATTAGTGAAAACTGGGTAAAGCATGAGCTCTAGTGTATTACTTCTTATAACTGCATGTGGGTTTACAACTATCCTAATGAAGATTTCAATTAAAAAAATAATTGGAAGGGACATTCTACTTTTGATATGGATAAATGAACTGATTCAATCAATAAACTGATTTTTCATCTTTAAAATGCATAACAAAAGAAACCTACCTGAAGGCTTTGAAGGCTGAAAAAAAACCCAAGTAGACTTTGGAGATGAGTGAAAAGTTGGAGCAGAAAGCGAGCAGAAAGCAAGCTCCCTGTTTATTTATTTATATATTTACTTTGCCGCTCTGCTCTCAGATCAATCACAGCAGCAGATCAAACTTTGATGGGAAAACGTACATTCTTTCTAGCTGCAGGAAACAGGGAAATCAGAGAGTGACTAGGGAACCATGAAAGGGAAAAACCAGAGGAGCCGACCCCTAATTCTGTGTATAAACTAAGCATGATTCAGGCTGACCTCTGAACCATATAAGAATAAGGTAAATTGAAAGCAGCAGGCGCTGAGGTTTAACGAACTGGACTGAGACTGTATTCACTGCCCACTGCAGGCATGACAGGCTATGATTTTAATGTAAGTACATTGCTTGTTAGCACAAAATAGCAACGCTTTTCAGAGCAATGTAAAAAAATCCAGACCCTCCACAACATCACTTTTATAATGTCCAGGATACAGTTTAATATGTTGATGAAGAGGAAGGAAAATATGACTCAATTTTAGGGAAAAAGACAGCCAGTGAACTTTAAGATAGGTCGATATAAACTAAGCCATCTAAAAAAAAAAAAAAGAAAGAGAAGAATAGGAAAATAAACAGACTGTGAGAACCTGTGGAACAATTTCAAAAGTCTGGCATATGGGTAATTGTAGTTCTATGTAAAAAAGGAGACAGGCTAGGGAAGAAAAAGAAAATATTAGAAGAAATAATAGTCTGCCACTTTCCAAATCTGATAAAAGACATAAACATACAGATATAAGAAGCTGAAGAACTCCAAAAAAGAGAAACGTCCAAGAAAGAGAAAAACCTAGACAAAACATAGCCAAACTGATGAAAACCAAAGATAAGGAGAAAATGCTGGAAGTCACCAGACAAAAATGGCAAATTAGATACAGGGAACAATAATCTGAAAGACAAGGAACGTGTTACCAGACATTATGGAGGTGACAGCTAAACAACACCTTTATAGCACTGGAAACAAAAAAAAAAAAACCCGTCGCCCCAAAATTCTACATCCAGCAAAATCATCCTTCAAAGAACGAAGGTGAAAGGAAAACTAAGGGAATTTGTCTTCCAGAAAACTAAAGGAAGGTCTTTAGGGTGAAAGGAAGCAAAACCAAAGGGAAATTAAATCTTCATGAATGAACGGAGAACATCAGAAATGGCAAATATATTGGTAAATAAAAAGTAGTTGGAACGTCTTGGAAATAAATCACAACCAATTAATAACAGATGAAACACTGAAATCTGATCATGAGAAATTATGTGTTCCCCATGCCAGACTGTGCTGGGAAGAAACCTGTGTATGGACAAGTGAATACTTCAGAAAGAAGGAATAGGGAGAAGTGATTGAGTCAGCTCATTGCTTGAGTTCCAGCACACGTCCATAGACTCCAACATTTATCAGGAATGGGAGTGCCATGGCTAGTCATAGTACGTACTAAAAATTTTCAACATGCAAGAGCAATATAGATTGGATTTTGAAAGGTAACATGTGGGTGTATGTTTAGATATACATGTGTGCATATGTATATCTAAGATAAAACTGTTTCAAGAAAATAAATAGTTAGTGGAAAGAATGCTGGGATGGAGAGAGGAGACTGATATTTCTTGACAGTTACTATGTGTCAAATGTTTTATTCTTTTTTTTTTTTAAACCCAACAATTCTTTGAAGTAACTAAAACTCCTCTTTTACAGAAACATAAAATAAATTTCAAAGAAGTTAAAGGGTCTACCCAAGGTCTTAGAGCTTAAAGTAAATAGCTCAGACAAGATTTAGATTCAGTTGGTCCTAACAAAGCCTATTCATAAAAACAATATTTTCTCCCTTTCCCTAAAATATTAAAAGTCAAGTTTATTAAAGAGGCATTGTTAAAATATTTGTGGTATGGTCATTCATACACATTCATTCCATAATCCTATTTTTAGGTATTTATCTAAGGAAATCTGTCAAACAAAGAAAAAAATGGCAAAATGTTAAATGGCTTAATGATTCACTAACAAATGACTCACTGAGCACCTGTGATGTGTCAGCCCTGCTTGAAGTGTTGGGGATGCAGCAGTGAACAAAATCCTTGCTTTTATGAAGCTGACATCCTGGTAGGGGAAGATAAAAACAAATAAACTTGTATACAAGTATGTTATACCAGACAGTGAAAAGTACTATAGAGGAAAATAAAGCCTGCTAAGAAGGATAGGGGTGGAGTTGCAATTTTTAATAGATTGGTCAGGGAAAGCCACTGAGAAAGTAAGAAGATTCCTGAAGGAGGTAAGGAAATACACTTGGAAGAAAATTAGGGAAAGAACATTCTGGAAGGAAGAGCAGCCAAGGGCAAAGGCCTTGAGGAAGGAGTATAACTGAAATGTTAAGGGTACATACAGAAGACCAATGAGGCTACAGCAGAGCTTAGGAAGAGTGAGAGGAGAAAGGTGGAGTCAAAGCAAAGCCGACAGCCACATCACCATGCCTTGCGGCCTATTTGAAGGACTTTGGTTTGTATTCTGAATGAGTCAGGAAGCGGCTTCAGGACTCTGAGAAGATAGCCTAAATGAATGATTTCTATTTTAACAGAACCACTGGCTCCTCTGTTGAGAACAGACTGAAGGGGACCAAGGATGGGAGCAGCAAGGCCAACAGGAAAGTGACTCCAATTAGCCAAGGCAAGAGACGATGGCAACTCAAAGGGAGCAGTGGCAAACAAGGCGGTAAAAAGTGATCAAATTCTGAAACTTTTGAATGTTGGGCCCATGGGATTCGCTGGATTAAACATGGGATGAGAGAGGAATAAAGGATGGTGACAAGTTTTTAGCCTGAGCACCTGGAGGGATGGAGATAGGTTTGGGGATGGTGTGAGGTTAGGCTTATTGGGCTACTAGGCTTATAAGCGGAGATGTCAAGTAAGCAACTGGATAGAGTATTCTGGAGTTCAGGAGAGGTTTAAGCTAGAGATACAGATTTGGAGGCACCAATTTACAGATGGTATACAAAGCCATAAGATTACCTGGGCAGTGAGTGTAAATAAATGAGAGGAGATTCAAGAAATAAACCCTAGGTTGACTCCAATGTTTAATATTTAAATAAATTAGACTACAAAAACACCCATGAAATATTATATAGTTATTTAAAAGGATTGTTACATAAGCTATGTGGACCATGAAAATTTAAAACACAATGGTAACTTTTAAAAGCATGCTATATATACTAAAATGATAACTATAACATAAAGCATGTGACAGGATAAAATCTGAAAAGTTGATATGTTTTATCAGAGGAATTCTAACATTGTACTTCTTTTGTGTTTCCTTTATTGTTAGGAAAAAATAAAATCCAGGTGAAAAAAAGTGGTGTAGTTCATAAAAATATAATGAACCTAGCAGTAAAAGAGAATTACAGACAGGGCCAAGGCAATTCCAAATTGTACAACAGTCCATGCACTCCCAAAAGTTCAAGAAATGCTTAATTCACCATCAAAATTCTACTGAGCTTACAGTTTTGTAACTTTGTGGATTTTAACAGTGGTGTACAGTATAGAATATGTAAAAGTAACAGAAAGCACTTGTAATAAATAAAAATCACCATGAATGCCATCACCCGAAGATAAATATCATTAACATTTGAATATTTGTCTGCTACCTCCCCTTCACACACTCTACCACATTTTTATACTTTATTTACTACATTTTTATTAAACATAATTGCATCACATTATATGTCTTTAGAAATCTAATTTTCCTGTTTTGAATATTTCTCCCAAGAAATGACATATCCTTGTGAAACACAGTATTTAATGTAACGGTTACAATGACCTATGCTATTTTTTTTTTCTGTTTTGAAGACTTTCTGGCTGTTTCTGACAATATAAAACTCTGGTCAAAGTCTCAAAATGTTACCATAATATAATCAAACAAAGGTGAATCTGAAGGATTAAATTCTTGAGATTTATCACTGAAATAACTCATCACCACAGGACAACTGTCCATTCTTCCATGTGCTTGATTTCTACCACTTGAAATTTGGATCACCCTTGCTAATAACATTTCCAAAATTTCAAGGAAATCAGCCATAAAGTTTTGAAAAGGAAAATCTCTAGACTCTACATCCTGACTTCTACATCCTGACTTTAAAAAAAAAATTTGATAATCAGTAGAAAAATGAGCAAAGATGCAAAGTAGGCAATTGGCAGAAAAGTATCAATAAACATATAGAAAGATACTTGACCTCATCAGAAAAATGCAATAATATCATTTCACACTCTTCAGGTTGTGCCTAATAATGTGAAATATAGCTGAAAATTTGGAGAAACAAGAATGCCTATAAACTACTCATGGAAGTTGAGTGAAGAATGAATATAAGATATAAACTGGTAGTTCATACACATAAGCAACAATAACCAATAAACATATGAAAAGATGAACATCCTCAATTTAAAAAACTGATAGCAAAACACATCATTTTCACTTGCAACATCTGCAAAAAACTTTAAATTTTGATAAATTCCAGCTCTGGCAACAGTGAGGAGAAACAGCTACTCCGATAAACAGTTGATGCGTGTCTAAACTGGTACAATCAATCTTTGAAATGCAATTTACTGACATTTAGCAAACTGGTAAAATGCCTAAGCCCTTGTTGGTTTTACCAGTTTAATATCCTACTAGAAATTTACCCTACAGACACACTGGCATGTTTTAAATGAAAGTTTATTGCACCATTGCTTGAAATAACAATAACAAAAAAATACAGGGGAGAAATATTTATCAGAAGGATACATGTGAAATATGGTATATCCATAAAATGTAATTCCATAACGTAGCTAAAATGAAGTTGATATGTTGTGCCTCAAGATACAATCGTAAATGTAAAATGCCCAATACAGAACAAGTATAATATCCCACTTGCGTACTTAAAAAGACTTTTATTGGGAAGAACAGCAAGACATTGTTAAGGTGATAATCTTTTGGGGTTAAGAAGGTTAATTTACATTTTATACTAATCTATATTTTATATTTTATTTTATATTATATTTTAGCCTATCTATACTGTTTTAAGTTTGTACAGATATATGCTTTATATTTATTTTAAAGGTAAATAACACTTACATACTTTCTTTTTTTTTTTTTTTTTGTGGGCAGTGTCACTGGCACTCATATACTCATATGTGGGACCCGAACCGGGGCCGCTGGCATCCCAAGCCAGCGCTTAACCATCGCGCCACTCGGCCGGCCCAACACTTACATACTTTCAATGAATATTTAGTAACACAGAAAAGTGCTCAGAAGCAAGAGGTAAAGCAATGTTTATATGGTGACTACGCTATATGAATTTCTGACATATGAGGAACAGAGTGAAGAAATAAAGTGGAGTCACTATAATCAAGCTGCTAAATTACTAAAATCGAGGAGGTTGAGCCATGAGGAAATGACTCCATTCTTATTTGAACTAGCCTGGGAACTTAAACTTTTGAACTTTCCAGTCCTGTGTCAATGCCTGGATATATATCAAACACCCCTGAAGGACTAAGGAAAGAATGTATCGAGACCACCTGACATCCCATATCCAGATCACCTGACACCCATTATCCAGACCACCAGTCATGTAAGAGAGGATCACCTTCTCAGACCAATGCTGATACTAAAAATGAAGGATTGGGTGGCCAACTGGCGTGTTGGTTAAGAGCTGGCTTGGGACTCCAGCTCTGAGCAGCAGGGCTCCAGTTCGGATCCCACATATGAGAACCAGTGACACTGCCCTCTACAGCTAAGATGGTGAACAACAGCTCCACCTGGAGCTGGGCTGCTGTGAGTCCCTGGGACAGATGCAGCCCCTGCTGCAGTGGGCTGCCATAGGCTACAGTGAGTGGCCAGCAGCCCAGCGTGAGCGACAGCCCGTGTGAGCTGCCAAGAGCCGCTGTGAGCGGCTATCCATAGGCCGGCGACCGATCTGCCTCACCCAGGAAGAGTGCAATGACAATACCAAAACGGGCCAGTGTCCTCACAACTAGACTGAAGAACAAAAGGACAGCAGCTTGTCGGTTCCCCTTCCCAGGCTCCCCAATGCTGTTCCCCTCCCCTCAATTCCCCAATAAAATCTTAAAAAAAAAAAAAAAGAATGCAGGACTGTTTCTTCACAAGAATGTATGTTTTACTGTAAGAACTCTTAGTTTTTCTTTAGAACATTTTGGATATTGCCTAGTTTTGTTTCTGGCTTGCAAATCCTAAGACCCTTAA
This sequence comes from Aselliscus stoliczkanus, assembly GCA_033961575.1. Taxonomy (NCBI): domain Eukaryota; kingdom Metazoa; phylum Chordata; class Mammalia; order Chiroptera; family Hipposideridae; genus Aselliscus; species Aselliscus stoliczkanus. The sequence goes on along the minus strand of CM066731.1, from coordinate 120,080,877 downwards.
ATAAAATAATCTTTATTGTATATTTCTAGCCAAAGCCTCCTGATTTCATTTATGTTCATTTGACACATATAAAAGAAGCTGAAGATATACTAAAAGGTTAACCATACCCATTGCCAGGTAACAGGGCTGTGGCATACTTTAACATTCCTTATTATGCTTATGCTTTTCTACATTGTTCAACATCTTAAAATGAGAGTGCAAACTTTTGATATCAAATATAAAAAAATAAATATCTTCAAAAATAGAGATGAACAGATGGTCTCTATGCCAGGTAAAACTCAAAACCTCAATGACACAAAAATCAAACAAGGAAAGCCTTGAGACAGCTGCATTTCAGCTAATTCCACGGAGCTCTTCAAGCAAAGGTCTTCATTGCAACTGAGACAAGGGAGAGATTAGTAAGTGGAATAAAAATAAAATGCCATTTCAGGACCTTGTCAAGTAAAGAAAAGGATAAAGGAGTTCCAAATGATATGAAATTGCATGAAATTATGTCAAGAAAAATGTTACCAACATTAAATAAATACACTGAGAATTCTGAGATGCCGTCAGAAAAAAATTGCTTCTGCCTGTGCTTGGAGGCGCCACAGAACTTCTCTACTTCCTTATCTATTTAGTGAAAATCATAATTACACTCCGTCTGATGTTGGAAAATATTTCTAAATCATTGGTCTGTTGAGACCAACTGGAAAGGGATAGAAATAGGGGCAAGTGGTATGCAGAGTTGTGGGCAGGTAGGAGATAATTTTCTTCTTAGGAAAAAATATGAATTTTTTTTCTAGGTAGCATTATATAGTAGAAAGAAAAATTCCTTTAGAGCAAACCTATATCCCACATGAATCTGTTTTGAGCTTGCAGTGTCGGAAAGTGGTTTAATATCTCTGAGCCCTACGGTTACCACGGTGACAAAATGGAGACAATAAAACCTACTTTGCACATTTTCTGTGAGCATTAACAAAATGAATATAAACCTCACACTGCAGTGCTCAACATTTGAAAAGTATTCAGTAAGTGATGGCTAGTCTTAATTCATATTACAAGAAGCATCCGATTCACACATTAGGAGGACCTCTGGCCTGTGCTGGTTGGTAACTTAGAGGCTGAAGGAAGCTTGTGATGGGAAGAACACAGGATGGCAAAAACGGATGAGCCAGAAATCTTAAGAGCTTACCATGTCCCTTGGTCCAGCCTCCTTCTTCCAAGCCAGGTTTTTGCTAGAGAGAGATCATTCACAAACTTCCTTCAGGCATGAAACCTCCCTATATATTTCTTTGCAATTTCCTGTGAATCTATAATTGTTTCAAAATATAAAAGTTAAAAAAAAAGAAAAAAAATCTCCCCCTGGTATCCTATTTTAGTTTTTTATCATGATTGACTCAAAATCTCTTCCTGCATCATTTTTTCTTGCTGAAATGTAAACCCATTTCCTCTTTTCTCAGCCCTCTAGAGAGATGGTACAGTCAATAACCTCCTCAAATATTTGAAAACACTAATCAAGTCATCCTGTGGTCTTCTCCATTCAAGAATAAATAGCCTGAATCCTAAAACCTTTTTCCATCTATCTTTTTCTTTTCTAACTTTAAATTTTTTTTTTATTATTTTAAGAATTATTTTTCTAAATTTAATAATTCTATTCTTTAAGGGAGTGGAAGATACCCTGAGACAATAGCTGATGTTATTAATATCATTGTGCAAAAAAGAGTAGATTTAAAATACTCATACACATGCAATATTACCAAAAGATTCATTGGCTATTATGGCAATTTTACAAGCATCATAATCTTTAGGACAGTAGAAGAGCCTCTTAAACAATAGCTGTTTTAGGCTGGCTGAGTGGCGCATTGGTTAAGAATTGGCATAGGACGCCAGCTCTGAGCAGCAGGGCCCTGGTTCGGATCACCACTTAGCTACAGCTAAGATGGTGAACAACAGCTCAACCTGGAGCTGGGCTGCCGTGAGTCGCCGGCGACAGTGTACACTGCAGCGGGGCTGCAGTGAGCTGTCCTGAGCTACCGTGAGTGGCTGACAGCCAGTGTGAGCGGCTGGCGTATGCTGCAGTGAGCGACAGTCCAATGGCTGGCGAGCGACTGCCTCACCCAGGAAGAGCGCAATGATGATACCAACATGGGCCAGTGAAACGACGTCCTCCGCAACTAGACTGAAGAACAAAAGGACAGCAACTTGTCTGTTCCCCTTCCCCAGTTCCCCAACGCTGTTCCCCTCCCCCAATTCCCCAATAAAATCTTAAAAACAAAAAACAAAAATAGCTGCTTTTATTAATGGATAATCATTGGCAGAGACCTCGTTATTTGTTGTTGTTGTTTAAAAACAATCACTAGCAGCTTTCTAAAAATTATAGCTAAACTATAAATAGCTGTAGCAAAGGGACCTGTCAGTCCAGTCCAACCCAACCTCACTGTAGGTACAGATCAGACACCAGAGGCCATCAAGTGCCACAAACTGAAAGCTAAGATCCTTGGAAAGTCCAGGTTGACCTGAGAAATATCAAAACTGCCTCCCCTTGTTATGCATTTCCAGGACTCTGGAAAAAAAAAAAAACTCTAGACTTCAGGTATTTCACCAGGAGTTCATTTCAACTACTTGAGAAACACAGAATAGAGTCATTAAAGATGAAGTTCTTAAAATTCTAAGAAATTATGTCTTTAACAATGAAAAATATGCCCCTTGCATTTTATATAAGATATAAAAGGCATTAAAGATATTTATAAGAAGCAAAAATGGTGTAGTGTACATTTACATATGAAAATATCCTTGTAGTCAGGAAAATCTTTTTAAGGCATTACCACTAGGAGTAAGCTGTTATTTTCACAGCATTATGATGCTTATAAAATTACCATAATAGCCAATGAATCTTCTGGGAATATTGTATGTGTATGAGGAAGTCTTTATTTTTAATCTGCTCTTCTTTGCACAATGAGAATGATACAATCTGGACCTCTCATTGAGGGATGTAACTGCACCCTCCCAGAATTTGTCACTCTGTCAGCTCTGCCTTTTTACCTCATTGACTGCAATTTCAGCAACTCCATCTCTAACTGTTGCTTCCAGCACCATGTGTCAGCTTTTGACACATCGCACAAATCAGAAACTCCTCCAGAGTGCCTCAGAATTTCCAATAACTGTACCCGTCAGCACTCTTACAGATACCTTGTCACTGTCCTCGTGCTCACTCTGCAACGGGGTCTGGGCGCCCCTTATCACTCATCTTCCTCAGATGACCAGCCGAGGAAAGCAAAGTTGCGAGAAGCAGGTCTGCAAGGCCTGTGGGCAGTCTTACAGGACCTTGTTATGGGTAGATTTGTCTCAAAATTGGCCCTAAAGCTAAATGTTAGGTCTGGGAGAGTTCCAAGCCTTCCTGTAATGCATTAATCCTTTAATTCCGTTACATTTGCCAGGTGTCTTACAATTCATCAGCCTTTCACACTTTATCTCAGTCCATCTTCAAAAAAAAAAAAAAAGTCCCCAAGAGATAAGCAAACAAATTTTATTATCATTGTTCTAGAACAGAGGAAGAGAGGTCATTCAATGTTTCAGTGACTTGAGCTAAAAACTAAAGAATAGAGGTACATGGCAATAACCCATTACTCTACTCCAGGAACTGCACTCTCCCAATATTTCTGACTGTGGTTAGTTGGTTAGGCCCACTCACAGGTCTGTGAGCATCTCTTTTGGCCTAGATAACAGTACCACAGGGATTGTCCACAAAATTTGGTCATCGATGAACCATGTCCGCTTTTACTCTTGGTCCACCATTGAAGATTTCCAGCTGTGTGCTGAGGTAAGCCAGGAGAGCAGCCTTTGGTTTGATGGCCGATTACTATTAACACAATGACTGCACGGAATTCCAAAACAGAGTCAGCAACTGGTGAAGGACAGAATCATGAAGGTTTTCATTTAAGCTCATGGTCGACCCGTTAAAATTCCCCCCGAAAAATTTGCCAGCCTAGCACCAATTTTAACACCAACTACTTATCAGGTGCCTGTTTCACAAGCAAAGAGGAGGTGAAAAAGAGACAGAATGAAACAATGCAGGTAAGCAGTCTTCACACCCTGATAGGAACAGAGAATAATTAGGAAAGTTGACTCCTGACATCAGCAGAATCAGTTTTGTCAACTATAAAACGGTGACAGTTAAATGATGACATATATAATGTTATCATATAATAGAGCACAATGCCAGGACAGAGCAGGCCCTCAGTGGCCGGTCTCAGTCACCCCTCACAGTCCCACCACCCCATTATCACTTAAAGATTCCTAAGGTCTCAGCCAACAGTTTCACACAGACAGAGATTAAGTCTAATGACAGCATGACAATATTTACTTGCTCATCATAATAGTTTCTTTTAATTCAACGCTTTCTACTCTTTACAAGTATTCTATCTCTTAACTTAATTTGACTTTATAATTAGTGTTATCTAAGATTTAGAAGGTGAGGGAACTGAGGCCCACAGAGAGTGTCATTGCCACACCTAGAGGCAAAGCTGATGCTTCTCTCAGGTGGTTGCTGATTCCTATGCTTTGCTCATAGTTGATATGCTATCCCAGGACTGAATTGTGTCATGAAACTGTGAACCCACAAATTTGTTTGCAAAGGATTTGTTTATAAACCCTTCAAGTTCTTCTACAATGTCTGCCTGACGCCCTTCTGTCACCAGTGGGCAGTGTGTGGTCACACCACACTTCAGCATAGCTTAGGAGTTGTCTTTCAGGGAGTGTGTTGCCATGAGTGTGTAGTCAGGAAAACAGAAACCACAAGTTATTTTAACAGAGAGAATTCAATATAAAGACCTACTTAAATTGGTATAGGAGTACTAAAAGATACAAAGGCCATCCTGAGATGTCACAGAGAAAGCCCTAGGGGTGAGAGAACAGAGAGCAGAGATTCAGGAGGGATCCCCAAAGAGCTGGAACCCAGACCCCTAAGGAGGGGGGCAGTCCCCAACTGAGGATGAGGGGGCATGCTGGGGAAAAGACAGAAAGCAGACTCAACTGCTAAAAACAAACCACTTCTACTGGGAGAAGAACCACAGCTGAGGAGACACTTTCAGGAAAGCAGGTAAATAGGAAAGGCATGTCTGGTGTCCCTCCTCCAGCTATGCAGCCCGACTCCATCACCTCATATTGGCAGGAACTATAAGGAAAGAGCTGGCGTAGCAGAAGTGTGGTTTTTAGGGACTCAGTCCCAACACCACAAACAAAATTAGAAGGGCGGGTCTGTAGCTGAGAGATGATAATGGCTCAATAATCAGCCCAGTGTTCCCCACATGTTCAAAATCTTCAATCTGGGGATGCTTCTGCCAACTGGGCATCTATCTCCATTTGACGGTTTGTTGGTGGCTGCTGGATAAGAAACTAAAGAGATACTGATTGGCCAGGACATATATTTTCTCCCTCTCCCATTCAAAACCTTCTGCTGTCACGCCGCTGGCACATGATGAGGGAACATCTGCGTTCCAAAGAATTTGCTACTTATTTTAGGAAGTCTCAGCACATAGGAAGAGGCTCAGGGGCTTTGGAGATAGACCGTCCTGGGTTCAGGTCCTGATTTGACCACTGACTTACTAGCTGTGAGATGTCAGCTTAATTGTTCCACCACCCCGAGTAAGTTTCCCCATGATGCAGTTACACCACCTGGACCATATGGCCTTTGTAAGAAGTCAATGAAACACTAATGTAAGGTATCTGGCAGGAGGCAGGCAAACGCTGGTTTCCTTCCCTTTGTCTGAGAAAAATAACATATCAGATGGTTAAAGTGCTATTAACAATCAGTTTCTCTTTGAGATCTTCATTTTGTACTTCCATTTGGTCTAAGAACTGCTTGTAATTCTATGAGAATATCCTATTAACGCCAGAAAGCCTAAACCTAAAAAGTGATGTATGTTCATGAGATTAAAATCAAAGCTCAAATAAGAGATGGAGAGGGCCAGCCGGGTGATTCAGTTGGTTAGAGTGCGAGCTCTGAATAACAGAGTTGCCAGTTCGATTCCCACATGGGCCAGTGAGCTGCGCCAGAACTGAGCTGCCACTGAGCTGCAGACAGGTGGCAGGATGGCGCAGCTGGTGAGAGCACGTGCTCTTAACAACAAGGTTGCCGGTTCAACTCCCACATACTGCCCCATCCCCACAACTAGATTGAAAATGGCAACTAGACTTGGAGCTGATGGGTCCTGGAAAAACACAATGTTCCCCTTCCCCAATTCTCCAATAAAAATCTTAAAAAAAAAAAAAAGAAAGAAAAAGAGATGGAGAGACAACCTCAAAGGCGGCAAAGGCAAAACTCAGCTTACTCAGATAGAGTAAATACGAAAAAAACACAATAAAATATGCACTTAGTTCTTGACAAGAAACACGCATTTCCCCATGAGAGACATTTTGTTTTCTTAATACAACCTTACATTATCCAACCTTGCATCATTCTTTTAAAGATTAGTAATCTCTTGATTTACTGTAATCTTTCCATGGCCACAACCCCAGTGGCATCATTGGAAAGCACAGTGAGTGGACATAATGGTATTAAAACCTCAAAATTCTTCAATGGGAACATTTATGAGAAATAACCAAATCTGCACGTAAACATCAGAGCTCAATTAAATAAAAGAACATGAAGGTCATTTCCATGTAAAGCTCTGTAGTGGATTCAATGAGGCATTTTCCTGAAGGGCAAAGGCTTATACAATGAATTAAATGAGGGCTTATTTAAAAACCTGCAGAGAAGGGTCATAAAAATGTTAGTAATTATGCTGTGATAATGATAAGAAAATGGTTTTTACCATGAAAAAGCAAAGTCAACTTTTCTCTGTCACCTTTTGGGATTCATACAATAAAATCATTTCACAGGAGCTCAGAGTTGTATTGTCTGGCCTGGCCGCCCACTGGATGCTTACATTTCCTCAGGCCTCATCATCCCTGATGGGCTCTTTGCCCTGTTCCTCATCATGCTCCATGGACCAGGAACACTGGCATGGCCTGGGAAACGTTAAAACTGCAGAATCTCAGGCCCAAACCAACTGACTCAGAGTCTGTGTTTTAACAAAAATCCCCAAATGATTCCTATGCACACATGCTTTCTAGTTTGATCAGCATGTTTTAGCCCAGTGCTTCTGAAATTGTGGTCCCCAAACCAGCAGCATTGCATCACATGACAAGTTGTTGGAAATGCAATTTCTCAGGCCCCACCTCAGTCCTGCTAAATCAACAACTCTGGGGGTGGGGCTTAGCAACCCCGGTTTGAACAAGCCCTCCAGGTAATTCTGAGGCATGCTGAAGCTTGAAAATCACTGCATTAGCCTGGACTTGAACAGACTGGTCTTAAAGAAATGAAGGAAAACTCTCTTACACCCCAAGCAGCCTACTTCACCTATGGGCTGTGCTCTCAAAAAATTCTTCCTTAGAAATGAGTCCAAATGTCTCCCCATGATCATACCAACTGGGCCTTTCTCATCAAGAATGAAGAACACATCTCACACTTTCTTCCAATGACATTCCTGCAAAATTCAAAAACAATTATGAAGTTCTGAATCTTCCTTCCTACAGGTAAAACGTCTACAGAAACAGAGACCCAGACTTAGATATAGACATCTGGTTTACATATATAATATACAAATAATATAGTAAAATATATGTTAATATATAAAAATTTACACTACATTTCATTTTGTTGGGTGTGATAAAGGGATTGGAGCTATGTTAAATCCTTTTTACAGAGATCCTTTCTACAAAAAAATACTTTTTACATAAAATATATATTATATATATTACACAGACATAAAATCTCATGATGCCTCAGAAAATAATAAAATGATCATCTTTCTCATTATAGAATCAAATGTCAACAATCAGGAGCCACATTAACACTAAGTTTTTGGTAGCCCCTCATTCACCAGGTTTGGGGTCAATCCAATCCCCTGAGTGCTGTATCAATAATAGTATTATGTTTTCTATCTTTTTATTACAGAGACATTTTATTTTCCTTCTGCAAACACCATTATTTGAAAGGCTGCTTGGGCCTCTCAATTCTCTCTCCACCTGAATCTCTACTGCTTGTCTGACCACAGTATGGGGCAGAGTTGGGCAATCTGGGTGGAGACATTAGAGAAGACTGAGAGAGCTAGCCTTCTTTCACAGACACCCCTTCTTTTCATGAATTTCTTTCCACATGGAAAAATTAGTTCAATGACTGCTCTAACTGTACTAAAAATGACCTGGTACGGTTTACTAAACATCATTCAAAATAAAGCTAACATAAAACACCAGCATTCCACGCCTACCAGTTCATTAAACTGCATGTTATCACATCACATTAAGAAAGCTGGAGCTGTGACTTGAGGTCCTTTGGCACTTCCTTTTACCTAAAAAGACTACCTCCATCTACAGATTACAAACAGCAGACCTCAGAAGCACACGTAAGCTCAAAGCTCCATTTTAAACGCAGTCCAGTTGCCCCTTGAATGAGTAGCACATGGAGGAGAGAAACATGGGCACCTCCATGGACAGCTGTCTATTTGGAGAGACACCCAACACTGTACCTGGCACATAATAGGCAGGCATTCGGAACATGACGTTATACTTTCATTCATTTGGTGCTGTCTAATGCAGTAATGCAACAACCACGACGGCACATCGGGGTTTCAAACGCTGTCCACTGTTACCTCTGATTACTCTCCCGGGACACATGCTATACAAACTCAAGGCTTTTGACTTTGCAGATGCCTAAAGGCCACTGGTTGCCCATCTACACCTGTTGAAAACTTCAGTGTCCATCTCCAATGTTACCTTCCCCAAGATGTCTTGAACCCCTCCACCTCTCTCCAAAGTGTGTTGTACGAGTATCGTATTTGCACCTCTTTGACACTCCTTATTCTACAGATCACGGCAGCCATCTAATAACTTGTCTTCTCCCCACCCTCAGGTAGTGACATCCTCCATGATGAAGGCTCGCTCACACTCATCTTTGAAAGCCTGGCACATGCTATCATGGTATACGGTGTTGGTCTCCCACCCACCCCTTTTTTTTTTTTTTTTTGCAAACAAAACACCTCTTTTATTTAGAAAGGCTATTTATCAATTCTAATTGATTTCAGACAATAATAAAAATCAGATTCTTATTCTACAAATATTTGCATTCTCTGTTTCCCTAGCAGCTACTGGGGGTGTGGAGGTGACTAAGAAAAAAATCTCCACCCTGATAAAAGAACTGTTTATTTTTTTCACTCAGCCTCTTTCTCCCTCTTCCTTCCTTGTTGTAAAAGGTGGTATTTGGAGCAGTGACAGCCATAATAAGATCAAGAGGTGACAAGCTTAAAGACAAAAACCAAGAATGGCAGAGCAGAAAGACAGAAAGAGCCTGGGTCTCACCCGGCTTTGCATCCAAACTAGAATCCCCAGCCTATGTTCTTTCTTGTTATGGAAGATAATCAAATGGCTTTTTCATTTAGCCAGTGTCAATTGGGTATTGTTACTTATAGCCAAAAGCATTACTAGCACAGCTACTGCTATTATTTCTGGCTTATAATAAATACTTGAATAGTATTAAGATGTAGTTAATTGAGTTTCATTTATTCATTCAAATACTTAGCTCTTGGTATCTCACCCCTACCATTTTCTCCCACTTTATGCAAAATTTCACCTATATTACAGGGGAAAACCACTTCCTAAATGCCATTGAATGCTAACACATTCAGCATAGTAATAAAATTAGTAATAAAAATGTTTGCTCAGAAGAGTAGACTCACAGTAACAAAGTGGGAAATGCTTTTAATGTGCAGTTCTAAATGACACCTGCTTTAAAAGATACTTTCTAAATTTCAAAATAGCCTTTACTTTGCCCTAAATGAAGTAGCTGGTCTGTATCAGAAATCTCACAAAAGCCTTCTCATGTGTCCAGCTTTCTAATACTTGTGCTCATTACACACATCTCAAAATCTGGGATTATAATTGCCATCAGTTTGTGGCTGCATTTCACTGCTCAAGACCCAGGCTCTGCAACTGTGTCAGAACACAGAGTCGCACAATTTCGAAATTGATGACAAAAATTCAAAGCAGGGAAAGTCACCTAAAAAAAAAAAAAATCATTGCCACAATGAATTCTCCTACTGTCTTCTCAAATTAATCACTTCTCAGCATAGGAACCTTCGAGATAACACTTAACCCAAAGTGGCTTTTGTTGAAGGAGACTGGCAAGGCAGGAACCACCTCTACATGCTTCATTTTTTACTTTGGAAAAATTGCTTCTAACAAATTATAAATTTCTATTTCCATTCAAAGAAAATTATGCTCAGTGAAGCCCCTTAGGGCACAAAGGTTTCTGAAGGCGATTCCATTTTTAATTTAGATATTTCCCATTGTTCCTGTCAGAGATGAGTGATCTCTTAGCTCCCAGAGCTTCGAAACCTTCAGCGGGGGAGCTCCCAAACTGCAGGAAGAATTCTTTTCAAGTTCTGGTCTTACTAATATCATTTATTAGTTTAACATGACAACATCTCATCTTTCACCTCTGACTCAGTGAGAGGGACCCAAGACACTGTGTCTGCAAGTGCCTCATTTCAAATGCACCTGAGAAGTCCCCTTAGTAATTTGCTGGAACTGTCCCTGGAAGCTCTGTTACTATCATCATCTCCTTCTCACCACCTCCTTCTCCCCCGCCCCCACCCTGTCTCCTCCTCCTCTGGTACATGCCAGTCTTTTCAAACTATTGCAGCCCTTATCTCTAAGGATCCCTGTGACAAATCTATTAGGCCTCTGGGGTAGGTATGATCTCTCTCTGATAGAGAAAAGAAAAACATGGTCCAATTTTGCACCAAATTAATGGCGGGGAAAATAAAGTCTTCAGTTTCCCCACTACCCCACACTGATAGTTAGATTGGGACATTTGCTTATAAGCTACCACTCTATCAGGCTATATTAGGATGTAGGCTGTTCCCGGATCCCAGCTTCGGAAACTATGTGGATCTCCTGAGCTATTTCCCAATATTATGACTGGACAGCTGTGCCAATCTGAAATCTTGCTTATCAAATCAGGTTATTTTTCTGAAGAGGTGAACCAATTCTAGGCTTGAACCAATTCTGTCAAACTTGATTTAGTAATCAATAGAAAATACAAATCTATATTTCTATAGAAAATAGAAAACAGTGTTTCAATGCTTTTATAAACATGGGCAAACAAACAGTATTCATTTAGCAGAGAGAAAAAGATTTTGGAAATCTTTCCAAAATGTATCTCTAGTATGTAATTCAAAGTGGGTCATAAATGGCTATTTCTTATTTTTAAAAGCTTAAGACAGTACCCCTTTGAAAAGGAATCTTCTCCCCACCTCCCAATATATTTTTCTTTATATGGCAGAGTATCGCCAAGGCTCTGTGATTTATGATGTGTGGTCACTAAGACTATTTGAAAAATGCTACCAAGGCCAGCATTCCAGTAAATGTCAACCAGCACCAAAACATTAACCCATGTTTATGAATTACTGTTTAATCAGTTAATATTTATGGAATATCTTCATCAGTGGTCCCAACACTGCTTCACATTACAATCTCCTGGAGCGTTTTAAAGCATACTGATGGCTCGAATGGCATGGGGTTAGGGTATCAGCTTTGTCAAGAGCTCCCGGGGGGGGGGGCTGGCCGAGTGTCGCATTGGTTAGGAGCTGGCTTGGGACACCAGCTCTGAGCAGCAGGACCCCGGTTCAGTTCCCACATGAGGGCCAGTGACACCGCCCTCTACAGCTAAGGTGGTGAACAACAGCTCCACCTGGTTGCCTCTATAGCTAAGATGGCAGACGATGGTGCGGGCTGCAGCCCCTGCTGCACTGGGCTGCCATAGGCTACAGTGAGTGGCCAGCAGCCAGTGTGAGCTGCCAAGAGCCACCGGGAAGGGCCGTCCAGAGGCTGGTGACTGATCTGCCTCACCAGAGAAGAGTGCAATGATAATACCAACATGGGCCAGTGAAGCAACGTCCTCCACAACTAGAATGAATAACAAAAAAGGACCGCAACTTGTCTGTTCCCCTTCCCCAATAAAATTTAAAAAAAAAAAAAAAAAAAAAAAAAAAAGAGCTCCCTGGGAGAATTCTAATATGATGCAGAGTTGGGACCTGACTGTGTGCACTAGGAACATGGGCAGGGACTGGGCAAGGGGAAGAATGGCATTGGCAGAGAAGTCAGTCTTAGAAGCGAATACCAATGGTCAGGCTCAGGAGACACTCCCTTCCACTGACCACAAAAAGAAGCTCAGAAAGACATGAGCTCTGCAGGGAGAGAAACAGACCATTTTTCAACATGTTAGTGCTTAGTGACAGATGGAACTGTGGGGTTGCAGAGAGACTAAGTGGTCAAAGACCTTAAGAGATGTGACTGTAGGAATATTAGGCAGGGGGTTACTGGTTCCATCCCCAGGATTACATCACACAGCTGAAAGAGCTCTGCATACCCTGATTTGGGCCCTGGAGATGTCAGTCATAATAGGCCAGGAGAGCAGAGGGGGTGGGCAGAAGGGCAGGGAGAGGCAGGAAGAGAAAGATGCAGATACATACATTAAGCACTCATTATGAAATGTTTAGAAATTTCACAGATTTCAAGAATCATTTCTCACACACTGGCAAAGCTGTTTTTATATCCTCAGAGGAAGTGTTTTAATGATGATCTTCCTCTGTGATTAGTTCAACCACAATTTCAACCTCGTCTTGCTATTATTAAGAAGGGGAACCGAAGAAGTACTCCTCACCCTCCAGGAATGTATCGCATCGCAGCTCCAACCAACCAGAGATGAGACCATGAAATTATGTGTGTGGTAAACGTGGATGTGCTTTACAGCACAGAGAAGGGAAAACACAGCGGACTTCTCAGACCTGGCCCTGAACCAGATTCCCAACAGAGAGTAACAGAAAGATGACAATATGAATGTCATCCTTTAATGTCCTTTAAACTGGCTATGTTTTTAAAGCACACACATACAGAAATCATTCACTGCAGGTAAGTGATATTGGTAAGAATAATGCTCTGCCATAGTACCACCATACACTACTGGTTGCTTCAATGCATTAAGGGCATGCATCTGAATTTTCTCTTTAGTATAAAAGGAGTGGAGAGCTAGACTGGCTATTTGGAATATACCTGCCATGTAAGAAGTGGGAAGAACACCTTCCCCCAAAATTTTAGAGTTTATCTTCCAACAGGTAATCGAGAAGGGTGTAATCTCTTATGAGTTTTTGAAATTAATCCCCGTTCCAAGGAAAATTTTTGCAGGATCTTTAACAGGATAAAATTTTGAAAAGATACCTATGGCTCTTTCTTTCCATGGAAGCTGAGGTTATTTTTGCCCCAATAGACAAAAATAAGAGATATGAAAGCCTTCAACATCCCCCTTAGAACTGTAGCTAGAGTTTTACTTCCACAAGCCCCACTCTCCTCCATTTGTATTTATAAGCATGCTCCTGACCTCGGCAAGCATCTCCCGAGCTTGACCTTCACTAGGCAAAGAAAGTGCCTGAACCTAGTTCTGGTTCATTTGGGCTTATACGAGAAAATGCTCCCTTTTCTCCAAATCATAAGATTTCCGGTGTCCAAACAAAGCCATCAAACATTAAAGCTCATTAGCCAACAGCAATGAGGAGCAGAAAATGCCCAAGTTTGCACTTTTTCTTTTCCTCCTTTTGCAGGACAAATTACTGTTATTTTGAAAGACCTGAGGTCAAGAGTGCAAAGCTAAAAGAAGCCAGAATTCAATTAAATATGAAATGGGACTTCTTCAAGACCTGCTCAGAAATGAAATGGGCTATCATGACACGGGAGAAGCAGTGTGTTTAAAGGAACAGGTATAGGCTTCATAGTTGGGTAGCGCTGGCTTTGAGTCCCAGCTCCTTCCAGTATGAGGTCACATATCAAATAACAACTTAAGTGTTTATTTATTTCTAACATGGAAACAGTTATCACAACAGCTCTAGGGCAGGCACTCCTAAGCTCCTCATACATACTAACTCATGTAATCCTCCGACAACCCTAAAAGGTAGCTACTCATTTCACCAATGAGGAAACTAAGGCCCAAAGAGATTAAATAATTTATATGCCAAGGTCACGTTGCAAAGAAACATGAAGCTGAGATTCATTTAGATGGTCTTGCCACTCCACAATCTGTGCCTTTAGCTGCTACACAGTTGGCATATCATAAGGCTATTAGAAGATTAAATGAAACAACCTACACAGCACAGGAACTGACACATAGTCAAAACAGGTAGCTACTGTTGCAGTTAATTATTACTGACATAAAAATAACAATAGTGTATTATATATTGTAATAATATTTAGTATATACAATTATATTATTATTAAGCTGCCCGGAAGTTCGATGCATTCCTGCAAAAGTTGGATGTCTCTCTTGAATGATCTCTAAAATTCTTTTCCATTCTGAATTTATCCCATGGTGGGCCAGTCTGATTCTTTGAACTTGATGATATCTTAGATCTCTAGTCTTCCCAGGAGCCAAGCCCTGCAAACCCATTACCACTTAACAAACCTCTAGCGGAAGAAAATATAGGTGGTTTTGAATATTCTGGAAACTACACCTGCAAGAAGGAGACTGAACTATTGAAAACGGAAGACTTGGCCTATTGTTTCAAATTTCAAGAGGCAGCTTAAATTGTCAATACAAACATTTGCTGGGTTCTGAAGTTCCAGCACCATTGGGAGACTGTCCAACAAAAGGAATTTGAGTTCTTTCTTTCTTTTTTTTTCTTTCTTTTTTTTCTTTTTTTGAGGGCAGTGTCACTTGGCCCTCAAATGTGGGACCTGAACCAGGGCCACTGTCTTCCCAAGCCAGCGCTTAACCGCCGCACCACTCGGCCGGCCCTTTGAGTTCTTTTTTTTTTTTTCCTGTTATTTTATACTTCAAGAAACAGAAATCTCCAGGAGCTGGTGTTCTCTAAAAAAGTCACCAGAGATAGGACCTCTGAAAAGAGTAGAGTAATGTTAGCTAAGTTAAAATTTCTCCAAAAAAATTGCCTCATTACAGATTCTCTTCTTGGCACAACTTGTACTTTTAAAAATAGTAGCCCAATTTCACAAGCAAGTTGGAACCCACTGATCCTGAGTTCTAAAATACTGCATTCCTTCTGCTGCTAGTAATGCTCAAAGTATGTCTCGTAAAATTACTTGTCAAGCTGTCCTTTTAACGGAGCCAATTAGAACTTTCCTCCTGAGACAAAAGCATGAGAACCAGAAGTCCTGGAAAATGAGGGAATCATTATTTTACTGACATGTTTAGCAATGAACTTAGAGAGGTCCCACCACTTTCGTCAATTTCCCTTCCGGTGGTGATTAGAATTCTAATGCTTTGCAAGATGTTAGAGCAGGGCAATCTTCACATTTAAAAGAATTTTCATATCATAAAGTTTTTCTCCACAGTGATTACATGGTTCAATGATCAAAAATCACTTTTATGTGAGGGGCGAAATGTATAACTATCACATTGTTTTGTACATCTGAAACTAATAAATAATAAAAAAAATTTTTAAATCACTTTTAGGGAGAAAATCAGAAATAAAATAAAGAAAAAGTTACTTTATTAATTTATATATTGGGTTTGGACAGACATTAACGTAAGCAATACAATTATTTTTTTGTGTTAAAAATATAAATGTCAAAAAATATGTAATTGTCATTTCTCTATTATTAAATTGTGGTGTTTTGCTCCTGCAAAGCTTAAATACAGACAACTGAACTAGTTAGTAACGTAATTAAATTAATTCATGTTCATGGCAATAATAATTTTAAAGGTTATTCAAGGCAAAAGTCTAAAATACTGAATTTTCACTTTATTCCTATTGCCCAGCTTCCAGTGTCAGAAATCAATCACAAAGAAGTTTATATTATTTTTGTACCAACAAACATGTGAGCAGACACACATTGCTGGAGTCCCCTCAGGGGGGAGGGAACTCAGAGCTGAAACTCAGGTGTGCTTCCGTCTGTTCAGATAGTTCTGCCAAGCCAGTCGTGATGTTTTGGCCAGTTTACCTCACAGTGACTCAATTTCTTCAACTATGAAACTAAGGTATTGGATGATCTCACAGATCTCTTCTACTTTTATAACCGTTCTAGAAATTTCTCATTTTTTTCTCATTAAAGAAATTAATTTCTACTAAAAGCACACTTATTCTCACTTTCCACCACCTATTGTTTCTCTTTAACTGAAGAGTTATTTCCTAAAACAAATAAACAAGCCAAAAAAGTATGACTAACCTAAGAGGCCGATTCTTCTATTCTTTAATATTTGTTTCAGTGGCTTTAAAGAGCATATTTAGCAAGCAATCAACTCTTGCCTAATATACATATATCTTTCCCAAAGCCACTTCAATTTGTAATTGTATCTCATATTTTCAGGTTTAAAAAAAAAAAGAAAAGATTATGAAGTATGTGTGTGTGTGTATGTGTGTGTGTGTGTATCCCCTCAGGACTGAAAGGCATGTGTGTATTTGACCTACGCCCTTTTGCTTTGTTCAATCATAATTGATAAGTGAGAGAGCTATTATTGTTTGATCCAATTAAATCTAAAAAAAAACAAGCCATATCAGAGGTCAAGAGTATCTAGTAACAGTTGGCAGCTATGCAAAAAGGAGACAACCTAAGGAAGGGGGCTGATATGAGGGACCAGGTCAATCTTTCCAGGAGTACTTTCTTTGGGAAGTTTTTAAGGCCTGAAAAAGCAAATACTGGTTTTCAAATTGGCTTGGTATATTATGACTATTAGTAATTAAAACGCTAAAAAGCTTTTAGAAAAACATTTTAATTTTTTCCAGACTCCTCAAAGGACATGGTCAAATTGAAAATGACAAATGACCACTTCACCATTATTCTTAGTAATTGTGCTTGAGAACAACAATGCAGTACCAAGACCAGATTGTTTCCTACTTTGTGTTTTAGGCCTAGCACTTTGTCGGGAACAGAGTGGTGGCAGGAAAGAGAAGGCAAAGCTGGGTCTTCGGAGCAAGATGATCTCTGCTTGAACTTTTGCCTCTCTCACTCCCCAACTGCTGGTCCTGCTCCACCTCCCACCCAAGGTGCCAAGGCAGCAAGAGCAAAGAGTAAGGGCAAACAGAGGCAGGGAGTAGGCAACAAAGGGAGACAAAGAAGAAAGGAAAGAAGACAAAGGAGAAAGAGTGTTGCTAAGAAAGGTGGGCTGTGGATAGGTTGTTGTAGTTACCAGGCTAGGCTGTCCTCATTCATTATCTCACAAAAGCCTCTCAACAGCACTGAAAGGTGTGTCTATTTACCTCCATTTTACAGACTGGAAAACTGCAGCTCAGGGACATGAGAAACCTTGCCAAAGGTCGCAGTTAGCCCAGGTGGGATTTCTTCTTAGTTGTGTCTGCAGTCAGAGCTCATCCTCTCCAGAGGAAGGGAAGGAAGTAACGACTGCAGAGGGGGACTACTTACTGCAAGTCACACATTACATTACACTACTCACACGGGTCACCCTTACAACAATGACGCACTAAGAAATTAAGTGCTATTAACCTCATTTGCCCAATGAAAAAAGGTGGGCCAAGAGATGCTAACTTGCTCAAGATGGTAACAACCGGAGCCAAGATGTACACTCAGACCAGTCCAACGCCAAAGCAAGTTTAATGCTGTGTTGTTTCTTGAGGAAAAGATCACAAAAATTACAGTGCGGAAAGCTTCTGCCTCCACAGGCCAGGCGTAAAAACGGGAAACAGCCTCTTAGTCCCCGCTGCAGTTGTTTTTCCTTCCCTTTCTCTGGAGACAGCTAACATCAGCAGCTACATTTCTTCAGAAGCCACCAAAAGTATTCATGAGGCAAAAATTATATTAAGTGATTTCCACAGAATGCTGTTAGGATTCTGCTTTTAGCAAAGTGTTTGGGGCCAAGGGCCCATGATGTAAGGATGGTCTGATCAGCCTCTCATGAAGCCCACATTCCAAGAAAATGTCTCAATGAGACACTTTTCCAAGGAACAGGCATTGTTATTAATTGAGCCAGAAAAAGAGTTAAGTACAGAAATATGGAAAAGTACACATCTCAACTAGCCAGACTGGAAACAAATTCTGCTCTCATGTAAAGGCATTTCAGGAGGGATGGCTAAATGATGGCTCATTGACGTGACGCTAAGGGACTAGGCGATTAAGCCCAGAGGTCTTTCTGTTGATGCAGCAACAGGAAGCAAAGTCTGCCCAGAACGCTATAAAACTTTGCATGCTGCACACAATGAGTATTTCCCCACTTAGCAAAGTAGTTTTCACCTTTTGCCATGATTTTTTTTTCTATCAATGTAAAAAAGGCTCTGAAGTCCCTAGTCTTTTAATTACAGAAGTAGAAAGGCACATTAATTTTAAGTGACTCTAAACGCCCCAAACAATTTTCCGACATCAATAAGACAAGCAAAAATAAGAGATAAGAGCAGTTGTTCCAGAGAAGCAATATCCATAATCTGAAAACCCACACCTAGAGGTTACAAAAGGAAAATAGAGAGAATATCTAAGGTTTTACTCAACATTTTTAGAAATCATTAGTTTAAAAATTAAGAATTGAGGGCACACAAAGCCAGGAATGCATAGATATGTTTAAGTTCAACTGTTTCCCGGTAGTACCCTACAGTCATTTCTTTGCAAAAGAAGGGAATTAGGAAGCCACCTTCTACAGAAGGAAACAGCAACTAATGTTGTAGACACTGTTTGGGAAGACCATGTGCCCAACCACTTAAGAAAGGAGGAGGCTGTCTCAAACTGGGTGAAGTGCAAAGAGCAGGTATGCACGTACCTCGTGCAAAATACTCTGCTCAACAGCATCAGCATCAGAAATAACAGCCAGGACCACGCAAAATGGTCCAGACAGCCAGCCAAGTAAGCCAGGCACCTCCCCAGGGCCTTACCCTTGCTGACCCTGTGTCCCAGTGCCTCAGGTTCCTGCAGCCCCTCTCTGCCGGCCCTTTTGCTAATTTGAGTGACTTAATCCTCTCAGTTCCTCAGTTTACTCAGCTGTGATGTGAGGATAATCTAGGGCTCACCTCATAGGGTCGCTGTCAGCATTGAGTTAATATACATAAAGCTCTTAGAATGGTGTTGGCACATAATACTCAATAAATGTTATATTCTACTCTTATTTTTATTGTTGTTATTCTCTTTTTAAAACAGGCTGAAAGTTTCACTTCTCTCTGAAACTTTTCCTAACTCCTTCTGCCCAGCAATACTGCCCCCCACTCTATGTGCCCCCCTTTACTGATCATAGGACTTACATATGACTTTAATGCACTTCACTTTATATTTGACATTAGCTGTTTAAGGAAATGGGCTATCCTTTACCTGTATTTTTTTTATTTTATTTTTTTTATATAAAGGTTTATAATTTATAGGATTTTTTTTTTTTGAAGGCAGCATCACTGGCCCTCATATGTGGGACCCAAAACGGGGCTACTGGTGTCCCAAGCCAGCTCTTAACTGGTGTCCCAAGCCAGCTCTTAATCACCGCGCCACTGAGCCGGCCCTCCTTTACCAGTATTTAAATCCCAAGTCCTATAATTTAAGTACTCAACAGCATTACCAAGGTATACTAATTTCAAGTTTGCATCTAATTTAGGGAAGAAAGGAAAAAGAGAAGATGGTAGAACTTGGGGAAAAGGAAGTTCCTAGAGAAAAACACACACTTGGTCCCTTTGGGACTGTGTGTGTGCATGTGCATGCATGCACACATTAAGAACTGGGCCTCAAAAGAAGAGTACTGAGTAATTTAACAAAGCTAAGACTTTTACAACACAGGAGACCTAATTTATCTTATAATTTCCATCAGGTATTGATGATCATATGAGAAGCAGAAGTCATCTCACCTCAACATTTTGAGCTCTCTATAAATGCAATACACTCCTCAGGAAGTAATGAATTTCCCACTGTGGTGGGTGGATTAAAGACAGCCACACATTCTCTGATTCTCCTTCCTTCAGGAGATGGGGGTATGTGTTCCTGCTACTTGGATTGGGAAAGCTCTGAGGCTGTTTGGTCAATGGGATACATCGGCAGTGATGCTGTTCCAGTGTCTGGGCCCAAGGCTTCATAGACTATCCCTGTACAGCACGCCCGGGGAAGGCCCACTACCCCATGAGAAACGAGACTATCCTGGGACCACGATGCTGTGGTAATGCCACAGCTAGCTTGCCATTTGGAGACCACATGGAGAGTGGCCCTTTTTTTATTTTGAGAATGCCCACCCCAAAGTTTATGTTCAGAATCAGTGAGTTATAAACCCAGTGCAATAATTACTTACATAAAAGAACATCTGAAAGGGAGAAAATTCATGAACATAAACATACGTGTGCTATATTATATACTGCTGAATGACAGGAATGTGGCTCAAATAAAAAAAATTTCTGACTTAAAAATAAAGTAATTATGCAATGTGGTATCCTAGATTGGATCCTGGATCAGAAAAGGGACATCAGTGGACACAATGGAGAATTCCAAATACAGTCTGTAGTTTAATTAACAGCACTGCAGCAATGTTAATTTCTTAGTTTTGACAAACAGACTTTGAATATGTAAAATGTTAACAATGGGAAAGGTACATAAAAGATATACTATTATTGCTATTTTTCAGTATATGTAAAATTATCCAACGTAAATGGTTTAAAAAAATATATTTTTCTGTATGGACCATAATACTAAACAGTTGGTATCTTCACATCCCACCAGTAATCATTTAACTTCATCTTCTTTTATTCCTTTCCCATAATCTATACCAGTCAAGACTCAGGAAACCCTTCCTCACTGCACTTATTTCATTCAACCTTCTTTGTCATCTACTTAAACTCTGTCCCAAACTCTTTTTCCCAATAACATACAACCTAGTAGACATTTTAAAACCAACAACATAGACCAGGCTAGTTTCCATTTCCATTACACTTTCTACCTTTTTTTTCCCCCCTTTCAATGTAGAGGATCAGAACAATATTTTTATACCACTGGCAGAAAACCATTACAATGTCATATTTTTATTATTCTTAGAACAAATTACTAATATTAAATAAATAATGAAAGGTAGTAATTAGATTACTTTATGTTTTAAAATCACAACCTTTAAAGAAGACTTTATATTTACAATAGAGTTGGGCTGGCCAAGTGGCTCATTGGTTAAGAGTTGGCTTGAGAGTGCCAGCTCTGAGCAGCAGGGCCCTGGTTCGGATTCCACATATGAGGGCCAGTGACAATGCGCCCTCTACAGCTAAGATGGTGAAGAACAGCTCAACCTGGAGCTGGGCTGCTGTGAGTCACCGGCGATGGCATACGTTGCAGTGGGGCTGCAGTGAGCTGCCGTGAGCCGCCATCCAATGTCTGGCGAGTGACTGCCTCACCCAAGAAGAGCGCAATGACGATACCAACATGGGCCAGTGAAGCAACATCCTCCACAACTAGACTAAAGAACAAAAAGACAGCAACTTGTCTGTTTCCCCTTCCCCGATTACCTAACGCTGTTGCCCTCTCCCAATTCCCTAATAAACGCTTTTAAAAAATAAATAAAATTTAAAAATTTGAACAACTTTTTAAAAATAAAATGGTGATCTCTTATTTTGATCTCTTATTTTCATGTTTTCTGACATCCATAATTAAAATGATAGGAAAGGAATGAAAAATGGCACATATAGAATAAGAAAAACAACTGGATGGGGGAGGAGGATCTATAAGCAGAAATTTTCAACCACAAATTTCTGGAAGACAAAGTTAAGGGTGCACTCATCAGGATCAAGCGAAGAAAACCACAGCCTAAGGAGAGCGGGGAGTCACTTTGTAAGGCATGAAAAGGATAACTATTGCATTGTTTTGTACATCTGTAACTAATAATAATAATAATAAAAACAAACCAAAAAAACCATCGCCTAGGGCACTTCAAGGAGGTGGCAGTGGGGTTGGCAGGGGCTGACCAGCCTCACAGATCACTCTCAGGACTCAGCAAAGGCAAGCAGGAGAGGAGGGTATGCAGCAGTACATGAAACTCTGTATACAGGCCAGAAGGTCCTTTCCCATCCTAGCATTCTAAGTAGAATGTCTAGAAAATGACTAAAATCTGGTGTCTCCCATCAGGAGAAAAAAAAAAAAAAATCAAACTATACTGTAAAAAGAAATTGTAGCATTTGGGGAGTCAAATGTCAGTAGATCCTCCTCATTCCTTAAGTGTGGGCTGGGTATAGTGGCCTCTTTCCAAAGAGTACAGTATGGGAAGGGGGGCTAGCTTGACGGCAGAGACACCTGGCTTGGGCAATACATTTAATTGAAGAGAAAAATGTCGATATGAAAATGACCCTACCTTTAGCCACGAAAACCCTTACAATAGGAAAAGGTAGTTCTAATTGGCTCAAATCTGCTTTAAATGAAACGAATGCTATATTTCTTTGAAGGTTACTATATTTTTGGCCTACTAGTTAGATCATCTTTTTGAGGAGTTGGAACTAAGTCAGAAAGAGTCCATTGATTAATAGCATGAGAAGCAACAAAAGTGGGAGCAAATGACCCTGGAGTCTCTATGAAGTCTATTCCATGAATCCAGGGAGTCTGACTCTTCAGTTGGATTCAGAGCTTTTCAAAGGCAGTATCTGCACCAGCAACAACTGAATACTTGCTCCCTATCTCTTACGCCCCGATGTGTCTCCCTCTGTTGGGAGCTACTCTGTAAATAATGTGCCACCAACAGCCAATTGCCAGAGGAGGCTATTCCTTATAGAGTTTTTATCACATGTTCAAAGAAGTGTACAAAAACGTTCACTTAAGTAAAAGGATAAATAAAACACAACGTTCATAAAACAGGATTACTGTACGGCAGTTATAACAAATAACTTAGATCTATATCAAAGGATGCCTCAGAAAAGCAGGTTACACAATGAGATCTATATCACTTATGCAAATTTTCTGTCTTTAAGCTGGGACATTGGTCTTCTCTTACCTTTGGACTCAAACTCAGACTGGAACTTACATCTCATGTCTCCTGGGTCTCCAGCTTGCCCACTGCAGATCTTAGGGCTTCTCTGCTCCATAATCATGTGAGCCAATTCCTTATAATAGATCTACCTACCTACCTAGCTTCCTACCTACCTTCATCTCCTATTGATTCTGTTTCTCTGGAGATAATTATAATAACACTTAGGTAAATGTCTAAAATACTAATAAAATAATACTGTATTTAATTCATGAATGCACACCTAAAATTACAAAAGTGTAAGTAGACTAGAAAGAGAGGCATGAAATTCATGATGGTGGTTGACTTTCGGATGGGAGAAGGGAATGAGACTGGAGATGAAGGACCCAGTGAATTTGATCTGTGATGTTCTATTTCCTTTGACCTAATTATGTTGATATGGAAGGGCCTGCTCGAGATAACAACCTACCAAATAATTTCCAGCCCATAAAATGTATAAAATAAACTAATGGCATATATGTAGAATCTAGAGTTGGTCCTGACTGTATAGTTAAAAAACATGAACTGACATGAGCTAGCAAGAACCCCACATAGAGTAGAATTCAGTTACTGCAGTATTGAATGTGAGACTTTTTTTTTTTCTTTTGAGAGCAGTGTCACTTGACCTCATATGTGGGACCCAAACCAGGGCCGCTCGATGGCTTCCCAAGCCAGCGCTTAACCACCGCGCCACTCAGCCGGCCCTTGAGACTTTTAAATGAAGGTACTTGTCTTAACTTGAATGTTTTAAAACTTCACAAACTGTTATTTTTTTTCCAAGTAACTCATAAAATTAAAATGAAGAATCCCTGATCCACTGCTTTTCTCTGAAGCTCTAATAATTAGATAAGTGCTTAATTGGTATCCTTCGGTTTCCATGAAGGCAAGCTAACTAAAAAAGTAAAAAACAAAACAAAACAAAACAAAAAACTGTACAGCAAATATAAAGACAGCCCTTTAGATTTAAGCTTTAAAAAACGCTAATTAGACATTAGTGAAACAGGCATGATTGGCACATACTTAATTTTATCACCTATATAAACTGCCATAATATGCTAACAAATATAGAATCAACCTATCCACAAGCATTTATGAGTATTGTACAAGGGTTATGTGGCCACCCCAGCTTATCCTTTTTTAGAGGGTGAAGGATTTACATATATAAATAACAATTGCCCAGCACTGTCCTATTACTACAGGAGACCTAAAGCACTATAATAAATGACCCTTGACCTAGTGTCTTATCACCTGATTGGAAAGATAAAAACACAAAACAAAAACAGTTTTGTTCAAAATGACAACAGTTAACTGTCAAGGCTACCAGTAACTGAGGAAAAGCTCATAGTGGAAACATGGATGAGATGGAACTGGTAGAGAAGATAATGAGGGAATCCCACACATCTGGGATTCCTTCATTAACCCAAAGATGCAGAGGCAGAAATGAGTATAACAGGTAGGAGACCCGAGTATACACCTGAGTATACACATGAGCGAGTTTCTGGGAAGCTATGGGGTATATGGCAGGACAGGTAGAATTAACGGCAATTTGGACTGAATGCTAAATACCTGGGCAGGCTTATTGATTTTTAAGATGGAGACTGACCTGATGATAGTAAGATTTAAGAAAGATGAATATAATGCAATTTCTGAGTGCTCTCCATATCAACAAGAGTAAAATCAAAGGCCTTACAGTGGCCTATAAGATCCTATGTCATTTGGACACTTGTTCCCTTCTGACCTCATTTTCTGTTTCTTTCACTTTCCCTTAGGGCCATTGTACGTGCTTTTAAGCTCGCCCACAACCTTCACATCTCTGTTCAAAGGTCATCTTATAAGACAGTTCTTTCTTGTCCACCTATAGCACTCCCATATGTATTTATGCAGCTACCTTTATTTTCTTTCCTTCTCTTTCCTTCTTTCTTTTCCATTTTGTTCTTTACGTCCTTATTTATTTTTATGGTACTTATTGGCAGCACCTGGCACATTTTATTTGTTCACGGTTTACTAACTGCCTTACGGCACATAAAAGGTGTTCAGTCAATATTTGTTCAAGTTTTAAATCCAAGTCAACGACTTCTACTACAACTAGACAAAACTGTTCCTAACCTACAACTCAGTCGCCATCTTCAAACTTAAAATATTCTCTGTCTACCAATACTATCTTTTCTCTAAAAAACTATTCTATTGTAACTGGCTCTGAGAGTGAGCTTTCCCAGGCTATCCATGCACCCTTCAGACTGTGATTCATAGCCGTTTATTTACACTTTAGACACAATTATTAAATATCCATGTCTGATTTCTCTGCCTAAACTGGATTGGAAATGACAGATTGGACAGTAGACCTTTACAGGCAGGTGTACTGCTGGCATGACTTAACAGCTCTCAGCCTGAGAGGCAATAAGAGATTACAAATAGCAGTAATAAGGTCAGCACACACACACACACACACACACACACACACACGCACGTGCGCGCACACACACGTGCACACACACACACACACAAACTCACGTTTGAGGATTCTTAGTGTAGGAAAAGCTTAATAGTTTAAAAAATTCACTATTTACTTCACATTAATAATGTTGATAATGATGGTTGCACACTGTCAGAAAAAGATTAGATTGGGTCTAGCAAACTCCACTTAGTAGCCATGAAGCTGAAAATAATGTTTTCCTTTCAGAATTTAAATGAAAACCTCAAGCTAACCTATAAAATTCCTACGTGGAACATGTTTTCTGATCATGCTAGATTCCTCTAAAATCTAGGGCTGCTACTAGAAACATAAGATAAGAAACATGATGTAAGTAAATGCTATACAAATAACAATATCTTATATTCAGTACTTTCAAGTTCACAGATATATATATATATAAAACAGATATATATATATATTACATATATACATATATTACAGATACATATATACTTTTTTTTAAAATGGAACTCTCACAGCACCCTGTGAACAACCAGCAGGGATGACTCACAGAAATAAAGTGATGGGCCCACTATCAACTCAACACACACTGTGGAGTGGTGTTCTATGTGCTGGTAATCATGTGGGGACCCAACAGATGAGGACCCCCTCTCATGGAGTCAAGAGGCTTTCTTATCATTTTTATATGAAACCCGGAGCACATGCTACCATGTGTCACTATACTGGTATCTAGGATAAGACCATCTCTACTCTAGCACAAACCTTTAGTTATTTTATATGATATCTTACTATTTCATGGTGCTGTCCTGCAAAGAACATTATAACTTCCAAGTCCTCTGTCAACCAAATAATCCTTTGAACAATTTTTCTAATATCATTGTGTGTCAAATGATGTACGTACAAGATTATCCATGGCAATGGTTTTTGTATAGCAAGACAAGGGAAACAACTTAAGTGTCCTTTAGTGGGAGATTCATTGAATGAGTGGAATACTGAGCAACTGGTGTAAAGAATATAGCCGGTCTGTATGCACAGAGATGGGACAATGTCTACGACACACAGTAAGTGAAAGGAACACAGACTGAACAGCAAATACGGTATTAGCTTTCACGGGGGGGCAGTGGGACAGAAGGAAAAATGTGGGTGTATGTCTGTAAAAGTAAAAGGAAGGACGCACATAACAAGTGGTGGCCTCAGGGAAGCAAATGAATAGTTCGGGGACAGGGCAGGCATGGAGACTTACATTTTGCCAAATACCCTTTTGTACCTATTGAATTTATGTAGTAGGTGAATGTAAATAAATAAAATAACCACTGTAAAGTCAAAAAGGACACAAAAATGTCCCCCTCAAAAGGTTGCGAGACAGAGTAAGAGACCATATGTATATGTACAAACACACTGGGGATAACAAAGCAACAGGCATGCATTAGTAATAATTACTCTAGGGAAAGAACTGCTTTTTAATTTTCTCAATTTCAAATTTTAGTGCTCTTGACATCATGCTCAAAACACAAAAATATCTTCAGATGCTGCAACTAGATTCAAGACCTACAAGGACTGGCCCTTTGACCGTTTTGAGAAGTTTTATTTTGGTTTGTTGTCCTTGTTGTCTAATTGTTTTAACAGATATGCTGTTGCTTCCACACTCAGACCCCGAAGCAAACATAGTACCAAAGTCCGCTGGACAGAAGGGACAGATACAATCTGAAAGCAGAAAAGGAGACTGCATTTTTGCACCTCTGACTGGCTTTTCTGACTCCTGTTGTGTTAAGCACTTGAATGTGAAACACTTAGGTGATTTGCTATTGTTTTGTCTTGAAATAAAACACTTTAACTCTGACTGAAAGTAGGGAGGATTAGAGTAGAAGGGGTTACTTTTTCCTGCTCTATTGATGAAATAATAGAATTGGCTTTGACTAAATTCATAAATTTGAGAGTCAAACTCTAACAAGGATAAAGCTACATTTCTTGGTTAGTTTGTTCCAAATGAGGACATGTTATTCATGCGAGTTCAGTCATCCCATGTAGCACACGGTGTGCCACAGCAGTGACTGAATCAACGAAACAAAGGGTGATGATATTCCAGGGTAAAGCAGCATCTGCAAATGTATCTTCCATCAGCTCACGGGAGATGGCTGATAAAGCCCCAGGGTTCTTTCATTTAACACATACTGAGTGGCTGTTACTTATTTTGTTTAACATGCATCTTTGTGCATTTGTGATATCAGAGACATGTTTAAATATTAACTTATGTGATCCTCCTAATAACCCAAAGATATCATCACCATTTTTGTCTGCATTTTACAGATGGGGAAACTGAGGCATGGAAAGCTTCAATAACTAGCCATGGGTAAAAGAGCTAAGAAATGTATCTGAGTCCAGAGTTCAGGCTCTTAACCACTGAGCTCAGTCAAAAGGCACAAAGCTGAGCACTGGGAACACACTGGGAAACAAGACTGACATATCCCTGTCCTGCGGGAGAATTTCCCTTCTAGCCAGGAGGGATTGGTAAAGAGCAAACAATCGAAAACAATTTAATTACAATGGCCAAAATACCACAATGGGAAAGTGATGGGATAATACAACATAGAAAAGTAAAAGATGTTGGAAACATTAGCCGAGCTCTCAGTGATTCCTCACAAAACCCTGAAAAATAACTTGTAATATACATAATCACTGTTGACATGAAGTGCTTCTGGCTCAGGGAGGAGACATGAAGCCGGAGGCAGGATTCATCCCTGGTTTGAACAGCTTGGGCTCCTGTCTGGTGGTTAGAAACAAACTATTCCTTGACTTTCTCCTAGCTCCGTCCACACATGGTACTCTTTTTCATTATATCAATTCAGTCTCCTCTGTACATGACAGAATGAGAGGTTTAAGTATTTATCATTAGTAGCTTGTCCAATGCAGGAGCTTTATCGTTTTGACAGTGATCATTTAATACAAAACACTATGCTCACAATAAGACTATAATGCCTATTGGCTAGTGACATTCATCAAAATCGATTCCTACCAGTTTTCATCTGCATGGTCCTGATGGCTGAGGAGTTAAAAGAGTTAAAGACATAAGAGGCAAAAAAAAAACACAACACATATCTAATAACTCCATTCTAAAGACTGAGATAAGGTGTTTTTACAAGTTATCTTATTTAAATAGCTAGAACAGATCAGGTGTTTCAGGTAAGATGGATCTGAGAGGCTGTTGGGGCTAACTTAAAAACGACTATCCCTTCATTTAAAAAGTGCTGTAAGGAAAATGGAATGAAACCAAAACATCTAATTTGAAGAGAATAGAAATTTTGCAGTCATTAAGAATTATGTTTGGGGCTGGCCAAGTGGCGCATTGGTTAAGAGCTGGTTTTGGGATGCCAGCGGCCCCGGTTCGGATCCCAAATATGAGGGCCAGTGACACTGCCCTCTACAGCTAACAACAGCTCCAACTGGAGCTGGGCTGTGCGAGCCCCGGCAGTGGTGTAGGTTGCAGCCCCTGCTGCAGTGGGCTGCCACAGGCTACAGTGAGTGGCCGGCAGCAAGCGTGAGCGGCTGGCAGCCAGCAAGAGCCGCCAATAGCAGCGGTGAGCGACCATCCAGAGGCCGGCGACCGATCTGCCTCATCCGGGAAGAGTGCAATGACAATACCAACATGGGCCAGTGAAGCAACATCCTTCGCAACTAGACTGAAGAACAAAAAGACAGCAACTTGTCTGTTCCTCTTGCCCGATTCCCCAACACTGTTCCCCTCCCCCAATTCCCCAATACAATAAAATTTAAAAACAAAATAATTATGTTTGCAAGAAGTTTCAACAAATGTATAAATATTTATGTTCTAATAATATTTACACATTCAGAAAAAGAACAAAAATGGGTAAAGTATAAGCTCCTTTATAGAATAACACACTTATTTTTATACATAAAACATTTCTGGAAAACACAAAAGGGAATACTATTACTAATGGCTCCCACTAGGGAGTGAAAACGAGATGATAGAGAAGAGGAAATTTTAACATTCACTTAATATCCTTCAATAGTTTCCTATACATGGTTTTTTGTTTGTTTGTTTATTTGTTTAATTTAAACAAAATCACATTTAGGAAGAGTTTTTAAATGGTATGTAAAATATGGTGAAAATGCTTTTAGGCTACACAGTTATCTTAAATGACAGGATAAAAGTTTTTTAATGTAGAATAAATTCTACTCTGTCCCCCTCCCAATTAAAGAAACTAGAAAACTCCTAAACTACTATTAACAATACTTACCGCTAAGGGGTCAGTTCTCACTTTGTAAACATTCTTATAGGTTTAAAATATGACCAATATGCATTTATCACTGTCATGAAAACAAGTATTAAATGAGAGGAACAAATAGAATAAAGGAAATGTACTAATATAAGTGACAGGGTTATAGGCGTTGCTTTTGCCACAATCTAAAGTCACTTTTAAATTAATGAATTCAAAGTAAACACTAAAAGACTATTTTCTTGCTGAAATATGGCCGAATGTGGGCTCCAAGTCCTTTTAAAGGAAGGCAGAATCACCTTAATTTTAAATATTTTTGACCGAATTTTCTTTTCATCCTCTAACCGTCTTTGCTACAGGAATTAACCCTATTTTCTCTTAAACAGCCATTTGAGAAAAGAACGTGTTAGTGGCAATTAGCTGGAGTCAGGTCACAGACTCCCACCTCAGTGTAACGAGCAGCCACCTACCTGAGGACTGGAAGCCTCTTCCCTCCCCTCTTCGGCACTGCTTGCTTCTGTGCCTCCCAACTCCTTCTGGACTGTTGTTTTCCTTCTCAGAAAATGTTACCTGACTCTACAAAGTATTACAACTTCATCTCACAAAACAGTAAAAGGAAGAAAATTACTGCTTTAAGTCACCCTGATGCCAAAGTGTCATGTATTAGCCAAATATGGATTTTCTTCACAAGTTCTTTTGGAAAATATGTTCACATCCTGTTCACCATCATCATGTATTGTGCCCTTTGAGGTGCAAGATCCTTTGTGAAGTTGAAACAAAGAAAAACAGGGTGCTCTGGTTCCTCTACGATAGAGTAAGCATACAATAACCTCTCTTACTTTTTATAACTGAAAGCTCTGGACAAAACACAAAAAGCAACTAACTAAAGACTGAAAAATGAACAAAAAAAGTAAATTGTGAAGGAGATTCAAAACTTAGAGAGGTGCCCTAAAAGTGGGTGAATGTCCCAGGTTTCTAAATTTCATTTTGTTTTAATCTGGAAGTTTCGTCTTGGAGCAGGACGCCCTCTCAGAGTTCCACAGACAGCACCAGAGAAGTAGGGTAGCAGCATGTGCAGCTTGAGTCTCCAAATGACACCCCATCTTTCTGGCCAGAGGAACCTGGAAAAGGGCCCCTGTAGTCCAGAGTATGGGGGGAATCATGGAGCAAGAAAATGGATAAGGGAATCCCCCAATTCCACACATAAACTGGCACAACGTTCCGCCTCGCTCTGAGCTGTGCATTCATGGGACGGAGCCAAAGCAGCATGACAAAGGCTTAGAGAACTGAACTAAGACTGAAATGACCCAAGCCTCAGACTAACCCCTGCGAGGTACATGTTTGGGACATGCCCAAGTAGCCTCGCAAAAGCTTGGAAAACTGAACTGAGATCAGAACCATCACCCACAAATGAGACAGAAATGTAGCCTGAATCTAACTGGGTTCATTGCCTGCAAAAACTAAAAACAACATTATTCAGAAGATTACAAGATGACACACAATCTACATAGCATAACATAAACACTGTCCAGGATACAACCCAACAGCATTTCATATAAAAAGAATTAGGAAAATATGATCAGTTCTCGAGAAAAAATAATCAGATTCCAACCCTGAGATAACTCAGAGGATAAATATGATAATATCTTCCACAAGGAATGAATGGAAAGATAAAAGTGCTGAGCGGAGAAATAGAAACTAGAAAAATAACCAAGTGGGAGTTGTAGAAATAAAAAACATATCTGAAATAAATTTTAAAAAATTAATTGAACAGAAGAGCTTCAAAAGAGTGAGTGAACTAGAAGAGTCAGGGAAAGTACCCAATCTGAAGAACACAAGGACAAAAAATACATAAACAAATTCAGAAAAATAAGCAGCGCCTCAGGGACCTGTAAAATAGTAAACCTTCTAGTATTCAAATAAATGTTGTCCTAGAAAAAGAGGAGAAGAAGACCAGTGGAGAAACTATTTGAAGCAATAGTGGGGAAAAAACTCCCCAATTATTAAAAAAGATATAAATTTACAAATGCAAGATGTTCACAAACTCTAAATAGAATAAACTCAGATAGCCACCCGTACACACATCATAATCAACTGCTTAAAAGCAAAGATAAAGGAAAAACGTTCACAGTAGATAAGAGAAAAACCACACATTATAATCAAGGAGATAATGATTTGAATAACTGAAGATTTCTCATCAGAAATAAGAGAGGCCAGAAAACAGTGGAACACCTTCCAAGTGCTGAAAGTAAAAACCGCTAATCTAGAATTCTATATCTGTTGATAACATCCTTTAGGAAAGAAAGCTAAATAATAACACTTCTTAGAGAAAAAAAAACTAAGAGAACTCATTTTTAGCAGACCTGCTCTAAAAGAAATGCTAAAGGAAGTGCTTCAGGCTGAAAGGAAATGACACCAAAGAGAAACCTGGATTTTTACCAATTAAAGAAGAACAAGAGAAATGGTAAATACCAGGGTCAATATAAAAGGCTACTTTCCCCAAGATCTTGAAAAGGTGTATAACTGTTGGAAGCAGAAATTATGCCATTGTTTGGCAGGGGTTTCAATATATGTAGCTGTAATACACACCGTGACTAGAACATAAAGGTGAGTGGGAGAAAATAAAGGAATCTATATGGTTGTAAAGTTTCTATATTTTACTTTAAGTAGTATGGTATTAAGTCTAAGTAAACTGTGAAGGTTTAGGTATGTACACTGTCACCTTGAGCATCCACCAAAATTTTTCTTTTCCAAAAGATAGAGTCAAAAAGCCAATAGAGAACTGAAAATGAAATGATAAAAAGATAGATTTAAATTATCAAAGAGAAGACAGGGAAAGAGGAATAAAGAGCAGAGAGGTTATGCAGAAAACAAATAATAAAATGGTATTTGTAAAGCCAATCATATCAATAATTATATTAAATATAAATGATCTAATACACACATCCAAAGACAGAGATTATCAGAATTTTTCAAAATAACAATAACCAACTATATGCTGCCTACAAGAAACCCATTTTAACTATAAAGACCTAGATACATTAAAAGGAAGACGAAAAAGTGTATCATGTATACAATGATTTTTTAAAAAGCCAGAATGACTATATGAATTTCAATCAATCTTCTATTCTTGCCTCTCCTAATCTTTAATCCCTCTATATTAACATATTTACTTACAGAGGCTATTTCTTCATTATTCATAATACCATTTCCATAGTATTAATCTGTTTGGTGATTTACAAATTATATCAGCATATCCCCTGCCTTTACGAACTTACCATGTAAGACAGACAATATTAATGCAATAGTTTATTAATATACATTATGCATATACATTATAATATACATTATATATATGTGTGTATCTATATATGTATATGTGTGTTTGTGTTTGTGTGTGTGTGTGTGTGTGTGTGTGTGTGTCTGTGTATTGGGACACAGAAATCTAAAGTATATGTTTGGAAAATGTGTTAAGTTCCCTGTATACACAGAGCATTTCATAGGCTCTAAGAATGGCATGGGATTCTCACTAAAATTCCAATTTAGGTGGTTTAGAGAATAATGCTGAAGAAGAGAGAACTCATACAAGAAGCTTGAGGGGGAAAAAAGCGTATTTTTGGGAGCAACTAAATGTAAATTTTGAGTAAGCAAGCCTAAGGATGAACAGTACATAGATAAGCCTCTTAAAATTTTATTAGACTTATAAAGATTAGCAACAGTATTAAGCAAATCATGCCTCTCACTGCATTTTACATTAGAAGAACGAAATAATGCTTTGGGGTTTATACCTGATATTGGAAGGTGGATGACCTTCCAATCAATATTTTGTATCTAAACATTCTAACTATGAAATCAGAGCCTTACAAGTACCCCTTCACTTCTCCAGTAGTCAATGTTTTAATGGGATAGGGAAAGGAAACAGACAGAATAGAGAGAGAGTAAAGGGAGGGAGGGACAGAGGGGAGGAGGAGGAAGAGGAAGAGGTGACGATGCAGCTTCTGCAATGGAAATTCATCCGTTGTCCAAAACAC
The DNA here is from genome assembly GCA_033961575.1 of Aselliscus stoliczkanus. Classification (NCBI taxonomy): domain Eukaryota; kingdom Metazoa; phylum Chordata; class Mammalia; order Chiroptera; family Hipposideridae; genus Aselliscus; species Aselliscus stoliczkanus. Next base: position 120,047,217 of record CM066731.1, on the reverse strand, counting down.
ATGGATCAGGGTCTTCAACGCAAAGTTTTCAGTGATAATCAAAACTAGGGGAACCTGGGCAGGCCAAGTGGCGCATTGGTTAAGAACTAGCTTGGGACGCCAGCGGCCCTGATTCAGATCCCACATATGAGGGCCAGTGACACTGCCCTTTAAAAAAACAAACAAACAAACAAACAAAAAAACTAGGGGAATCAATTGATTGTTTTAGGAGAAAGTATAAAATGAAAACAGAGAAAAGTGAAAAATCGAACCTTGCAGTACATGTGGGCCATCAATGCCCTCCCCCACCTCACGTGTTTTCACATATATTTTGTGATTTGATTTAAAACACACACACACACACACACACACACACACACACACACACACTCTGCTCTGTGTAAGAGGAATATTATTTCTATCATACAAGTGAGGCAACAGACAGACAAAAAAATACTTTATCAATATAGGCATCCCTCACTTTTATGATGGAGTTCATTCCTGGAAACTACAATGAAAAAATCATTACATGGACTGTGTGGGATTTATTAAATCCATTTCCTAGAATGGGTTTGACTTGAGCAATGAAATCTCGTGACAAATAAGTGGATAAAGACAAGAAGAAATGAAATACTGGCTTCCTTTCACGGCCTCACAAGGAATGTCTGGAGGAGTGAAATGCTCACACACAAACAAGCAGGAACCGTCAGCAATCCTGCGTATAAATACTGACCTGTACTGTAAGGACCACCTACAGGAGAAGCCCAAAGTGAATGCTACAAATTTGCAGTTAAAGGCAAGGCAGTAGAGTTACCAGAAACAGACCCACACAAATACAGTTAACTGATCTGTGACGAAGGAGCAAAGACAATACAATGGAGAAAGGAGAGCCTTTTCAATGAATGGTTCTGGAACAACCAGAGATTCACATGCAAGGAAAAGAAAGGAAAAAAAAAGAATATATTCACAGATCTTACACCTTTAACAAAAATTAGCTCACAGTGGATCACAAACCTAAAGGTCAAATGCAAAAACTATAAAACTTCTAGAAGATGGCATAGGAAAAATCTAGGTGAGCTTTAGTTTAGCACTCACTGACTTTTTAGATACAAGATCAAAAGCACAATCCATGAAAGAAAACATTGACAAAAGGGACTTAACATTAAAATCCTCTCTCTGCAAAAGACACTGTTAAGAGAATGAAATGACAAGACACAGACAGAAAGAAAATCTTTGCAACACACACATCTGATAAAGGATTGGTATCCAAGATACCCAACAAACTCCTAAAACTCAACAATAAGAAAACAACCCAATTAAAGAATAGGCGAAAGATCTGAATAGACACCACACCAAAAAAGATATACAGATGGCAATTAAGCATATGAACAGATGCTTCGCATCATAGATCATCAGAGAGATGCAAATTAAAATGAGATACCACTGCACACCTATTAATTAGCATGGCCAAAATCCAGAATCCTGACAACACCGGTGCTGCTAACACTGGTGAGGATGTGGAACAGAAACGGTCATTGATTGCTGGTGGGAATACAAAATGGTGCAGCCACTTGGAAAGACAGTGTGGCAGTTTCTCATAAAACTAAACATACTCATAAAATCCAGTTATCATGCTCCTTGGTATTTACCCAGAGGAGTTTAAAACTTACAAACACCTACAAACAAAGGTTTATAGCAGCTTTTTTCACAACTGCCAAAACTTGGAAGCAACCAAGATATCCTTCAATAGTTGAATGGATAAACAAACTGTGGTGCATCCAGACAACAGAATATTATTCAATGATAAAAAGAAATAAACTATCAAGCCACAATAAAGGATAGAGGTAGATGTTGTATCTAACCTTATTATGGTAATCACTTCACAAACTGTACATATATCATCACATTGTACACCTTACATTTACACAATGCTATATGTCAATTATATCTCAAAAAATTGGAAAAAATAACTAAAAAAAATAAAACCAATACATCACCCTAGATGGAAAGCTGTATTAGAGAGAAAAAAAATACTATGGATATTAGACAGTGTGGGGTCAGTTCATAGGCTGGAATACAGACAGTAGATTGGAGAGAGATGAGGGTCTTGTGGTTTGTTTTTTCATTTGCTAACTACACTCTGATGTATAGAAGATTGTCCTTCTTAGGAGGTGATTAGATTAGAAAAATATGAATAATATGTATATATGTAAAGAAAGAGAATGAAGTGAAACAAATGTAATAAAATGTAGGTGAACCTGGTTGAGAAGCATATAAGTGTTCTGTGCTGTTCTCATAACTTGTCTTGTCTTGAAATTATTTCCAAATAAAACGTTTTTAAAAGTTAACCAAAAAAAAAAATATTGAGGAGCCTGAAATGCATATTGCTAAGTAAATGATGACTATATACTGCATGATTCCAACTACTTTTTCATCATGTTGCCATGATGAAAAAAGGCAAAATTATGAAGACAGACAACATATCAGTGGTTCCAGGGATTTGGGGGGTGGGGGTGGGAGGAGGGATGAACAGGTGTAGCACGGGGCGGTTAAGGCAGTGAAACTACTCTGTATGATACTGTAATGGTGAATATGTGTCATTATGCATTTGTCAAAACTCATAGAATGTATGACACCAAGAGTGAACCCTGATGTAGACTATGGACTTTAGCTAATGATACATATGTTATCAATATTGGCTAGTCAATGGTACCAAAACTACCACACTGCTCTAAGATGTCAATAACAGGTCAGGCTACAGGAGGCCAGGGGAGATGAGGAGATATATGGGAACTCTTTGCACTTTCCATTAATTTTTCTGTCAATGTCAAACTGCTCAAAAAAGTTAAACCTATTAATTTTTTTAAAAGAAAGCAGCATGCCACTTTTTGTGTTTTTGTTTCTTGCTTATAGGTCATGGTTTTTAAATGGCACCAAATGATATTTTAATTTCCTCCAATTTCATAAGCCAGAACTATATTATAAAGTAAACAGCTGAAAGAGAAAACCACCTAATGAGAGCCTGCCTATCATTTTCTATGCCTTTCTTTCTCATTAACTTCCAACAGGCCTCATTATTCATTTGTTTATTTTCATAAAGAAAATGTATTCTATTCCACTGTGAGCCATCATGAAGCCATTATTTCAGTCCCCAAGGATGTATCTGTGGAACACAGTCCTCTCTCCACATCCCCTTAAAGCTGGGACCAGCTTTTAATGACTCTCCATGTGGCTAGAAATGCCAACAGATGAGGACTTAAAAGTTAAACGTCTCAAAAGAGAGAAATTTTGGATGAAAAAGACACTAAAGACACTAAAGCCCCTGCCCTTACCTGAAAAAATTAAAACTACCACATACTTACCTTGAAAAACAGTTGAGTATAAATTTTCCCCAAAAACACCATCAACAAGTAGCCAAGGATTTCAGCTGTTACAGAGGAGTGCTCAGTTCAGGAAAATTTATGATCATGTGTCTGTAAAGGACCTATCACCTTCGTGGTATGGTTAGAGTGGAGAGTTGTTTTCTTCTCTGGTGAAAAGATATGTGATTTTTTTTTCCACAAAACTATTTCCTTGCTTTAAAAAATAAGTAGCCTGTTTGAAAGGCATTAACCTGGAAATTCTTGTGTGTATGTGTATGTGTGTGTGTGTGTGTGCATGTGTTACAAGAAATGTTAAAGGGACTTCTTTAGAAGAAGAGGAAGAAAGATCAAAATATGAATAATAAAATGGCAATAACTACATATCTATCAACAATTATTTTAAATGTAAGTGGATTAAATGCTCCAATCAAAAGATATAAGGTGGTTGAATAGATAAGAAAACAAGACCCTTACACATGCTGCTTACAAGAGACTCACTTTAGATCGAATACCACACACAGACTTAAAGGCATGAAAATGGAAATGAAAAAAAGGCTGGGTACCAATACTTATAGCAAACAAAACAAACTTTAAAACAAAGGCTATAACAAAAGACAAAGAAGAACCCAGTAATCCTACTTCTGGTATTTATCTGAAAAAACGCAAAACGATACTTTGAGGGACATGCTCATCTATATGTTCATTGCAGCACTATTTACAATAACCAAGATGTGAAGGTAACCTGGGTGCCCATCTATGGATGAATGGATGAAGAGGTGGTACATGCATACAATGAAATATTACTCAGGCATAAAAAAAAATGAAATCTTGCTATCTGCAACAACATGGATGGACCTAGAGGGTATTATGCTGAGTGGCATAAGTCAGACAATGAAAGACAAGTGCCATATGATTTCACTTATATGTGGAATCTAAAAACCAACATAAATAAACAAACCAAACAGAAAAAAAATTCATAGATAGAGAACATTTTGATAGTTGCCAGATGGGAGGGGGAATGACCAGATGGTTGAAAAAAATGTAGAGATTAAGAAGTACAAATTAGGGGCCGACCGAGTGGCTCATTGGTTATGAGTTGGCTTGGGACACCAGCTCTGAGCAGCAGGGCCCCAGTTCGAATCCCACATATGAGGGCCAGTGACACTGCCCTCTACAGCTAAGATGGTGAACAACAGCTCCTCCTGGAGCTGGGCTGTCCTGAGTCGCCGGCAACAGTGTAGGCTGCAGTGGGGCTGCACTGGGCTGCCATAAGCTACTGTGAGCAGAAGCAGCCGGCATGAACTGCCGAGAGTAGCCGTCCAATGGCCGGTGACAGATCTGCCTCACCAGAGAAAAGCGCAGTGATAATACCAACATGGGCCAGTGAAGCAACATTCTCCACAACTAGACTGAAGAACAAAAGGACAGCAACTTGTCTGTTTCCCTTCCTCGCTTCCCCAACTCTGTTCCCTCCCCCAATTCCCCAATAAAATCTTTAAAAAAAAAAAAGTACAAATTAGTAGTTGAAAATAATCACAGGCATGTAAAGTATAGCATAAGGAAAATAGTCAATAATATTGCAATAACTAGGTATGGTGCCAGGTGGGTACTGGATTTATTGGGATGATCACCTCATAAGTTATATAAATGTCTAATCACTATGTTATACACCTGAAACTAATATAATATTATATGTCAACTGTAACTGAAAAATTTTTTTAAAAAGTTTAAAGCCTAGTAAAAATAACAGCACTTCTGCTGTGTTAAATGACATGTAGACTTCTCTTCTGATTATGCTTTCCAGAGGCAGGGCTTAAGTTTTAGCTTTGAACGTAGTGGTACAATATTCTGAATATCTCTTCTAGACCAGTAGATCTCTATGTGTGGTCACTGTACCAGCAACATCAGCATTACCCAAGAACTTGTTAGAAATACAATTCTAACCCAGATCCACTGAATCCCAAATTCAGGGGTGGGACCCAATCTGCTCTCACAAGCCCTCCAGGTGACTCTGATGCCCAGTGAAATTTGAAAGCTATGATTCTAGAAGTATATAAATACAGAAACAAGTCTTACCTTCCTTTCTCTAAGTTGCCTGGAACCAATCACCTAGTGAAGCCTGGTTCAGGGTGAGCCTCATGCTCAGAACACCAGAATGGCCACATAGGCGCCTCATCTTTGCATCCCTGCCTCTCTACCACACATGCCTAGGTCCTTCATGTGTAACCTTACGGCAGGAGGAAGACTTACATCCAGTGCCAACTCTCAACCAGCATACAAAAGTCTGCTTTCTCAGTGGGGGGAAAAAAAATCAAAGTCTCTTTCTCTCCAAAGGGCTGGCCTTTCCTGATAATCACAATACTACCAACTAATATTGGATAACAATTTTCAGTTTACAAAGCACCTGCAGATACAGTGTGTAATTTAGCTGCCACAATAACCCTGTGAGGCAGATTCTCCACTCCCCGTAACATTTTACAGAGGAGGACGCTGATGCTCAGAGAATTCTGAGTAACCAGCGACTAGTCCAAGAGCAGGCGACCTGTAAATTTATGGAGGTTGTTCACACCAAGCACAACGCTCTACGTGGCCTTTGCAGAGGAAACATTGGTTAGCTATGTGAGCATGGATGAATTACTGAACCTGCATAAGCCTCATTTACACATCCACAAAACAGAAGTAAAAGTAGTACCTACCTCACAGAATTTATGTGAGGATTAAATGAGATAATCCATGTAAGGCTCAAAGAACAGTGCCTAGCATGTCACACGTCTGCAATAAATGTTAGCCGTAACTACTGATCTGACACTAACACCACTCTAGCCAGCCGCAGTCACCCCTACTGTTCTAGGGACCTGGTCATTTCTTAACCTTTACTATTTTCCTTTTCCTCTGCCTTCAGGGTTCTTACGCTGTCCAGACCCTCGTATGTTGAGTGTTGATGCAACAGACATTCTATTGGGTGACGATAAAATTTACAATAGATTAAACAATCAAAAAACGTCATAATAGATGGATATTTTGTTAACAGCTATTCCAGTCATCAGACACCTTTTATGTCAAATGTCTACAGCCTTCATCACAGAGAGCTTCTTGAGATGCAAGGAAAACTAATGGCTTAAATAAGGCTGGCAAATTGAAAAGCTGGCTTCGGCTCTCTTGACCACTCAATGGATCAAAGATAGTCTGCATTTCCAGTTGTATAAATGAAAAACAAACTCTTTTCTGAGCAAATCCCTCCAGATATATATGCCGGATCGCAACCCTTTGAAGTTGACAGAGCTGAAATCAGATTTTTTGCATGAATTATGCACGACAGCAAAATAGAAAGAAGACCTCTTAGAATTTGACTCATCATACAAAAATGAATCAATAAAAGCTAAGAACACAACTTGCACTGCACATTTTCTGGGACACCAACATTCCTGAATTAGGTGAGAGGAAGGCACAGGGTGAGGGGTTACGTCAACTATGAGGGGTGCAGCAGCAACTCCACTAACATAATGACTGCAACAACTGCACAGACTACTCATTTGTCTTTTGCTGGCCTTTGTCCCACCGACTTCCAAGTCCACTGATCTAATCCACCATAACTAACTATGTAAATCCAGTGAGCAAATGAGAAAGAAATTAATATTCATTTTAATTCATTTCAATGAGATCAATATAAACCCAACAAAAGATTCTCTATGCCTAAACTTAAAAACCTCATTTAATTTTTTTCCCCTAAAACACAATGATTCAAGTTTAAATGCAATAATTTACTTCACCATGGATGTGTTCCAGCTATGAATTCTACAAATCAAAATTGTTCATATTTATTGGAATCCTAAGGTCTCTGTAACAGAATTTTTAAGTGCTTTTGAAAGGTTTGGCCATGATTCCAATGCTATTACTTCTTAACTTATGTAACAGAGTAAGCATTTATTTCTCAACACTAAAGTCAAAAAGCAAAATTGTTGTGTAGGATGATGAAGCAAAGCTATGGGAGTTGGGGAGCTGTCTGATATTCTAAAGTCCAGCTTAGGACTTACATCTAATGACAATGGGTCAGGAACTACCAAAAATTTACTTTATTCACTCCACTCTTTATTTACACCCAGAAACCCCAACCAGCTACCAATGATCCCACTTGAAAAGGAAACCAAAAAACTTCTAAGCAAATGCAAAAATAATTGGTCAGTTGCAAAGTTGGCTTGCTGTTGATATCTTGTAACTGTCCATCTTTCAAACCACACGCTCTCAAGGACATTTTCCCCACTGCAGATACCTCTCGAGTAGGGCCCAGGTTGGTGCTCATCTTCTGTTGAAGGGATATTTCATTCCTACATGTTTTTTGCTACATATCACCTGTGAGCCTGGCCTACTAACCACTTACTTTTGGCTCATGATACGCATGCAATCCTTATTCTTGCCTGTCTTTTGATGTAGAATCTATACCCTCCCCAAGAATTCTATACAGGCACTATGTCCCCAGCCATAGTGCTGGGGTTCCCACTTTCCCTTTTATTCTAAGATGTATATCTACTCTGTTAAGAATAACTTTCCCCAGTCCTAGCTTCTCACTCTAACTTTTCTGATCCACACCAGCTATCACACAGTGGAAGCTATGCTTTTGAGTCAGAGAAGAGTATCTGGCTCTGAAAAAGCTCAGAGAGAGAGCAAACACTCAAAAGTGCCTCCATTCCTCCAAGCTCATGAGTCCTTTACCCTACACTTGGCTGAGGTCCCAGACATCAGTTCTCAAGACACATCATTGGCTTTGGATATATACCTAAGCAAATATAATCTTAAAAGGTAAATAAAAAACACAGAACTGGGAGTCAGCATATCCATAACTCTGCAACTAAAATCACACCAATGTGTGATATTGGGTGACTCATTATCCCTCTAGATCTGTTTTCTCATCTGTAAAATTAAAGGGTTTTGTAATCTCAAAGTTCTCTTCTAGCTGTGAAATTCTATTATTGTAGCTTGCAAAAGTAATTGTCAAATGAATTCCCACCCATGTTTAAAGGCTTAAGACATGATCTGCTGTTATTTACTCATGTCATTTCTCCCCTCCATTAGTATGGACAACTGAAGCTCCATTATGTACTTACTCTAAGGCAAAGACGCCGGGGAAGGTTCCCATATAAACTTTTATTCTACTAGCAATTCAATGCCCCTGTGGATTAAAGCACTTTGAAAGACTTATCCTATCAACTTCTCCCAGCTTAAAGCAGCAGAACCCATTGGCTGCATAACTACTGCAATTAACTCCAATCCTATCTACCTGAAAAACTAATATGAGCTCCATCTCCCAGAATCAAGGAGCTTCTTTAACCTATCCAGAGCCACAGCTCCAATAAGTGGTGGTGGTAGAATTCAAATGCAAGCGCTGTGCTGTGGGCTGGCCTGCTGGTGGGGAGCTGAGCAAGTTTAACATCACAGTCTTGGGTGGAGGTAAGCACAACATACTAACTTCCTGACACACCATATTCACACAAGGAAACTTTCTATTGCACTTAACAGGGTTTACTCTGTGTCCTTATCAAAGGATGGGAGGAAACAGATTTTCCTAGGAATGGCTTCAAATTCGTCATATGTGAGAAAAGAAAAGGAAATCTGTAAGAAAAAAATTGCATATATATATGAAAAAGTATAACTACTTCATATATTTTTAAAATCTAGTTAGAAAAACATGTTGATGACCCTATCATTTTGAAGAAGAAAACATAAGGGCCGGCCGAGTGGCTCAGTTGGTTAAGAGCTCGCTCAAGAGTGCGAGCTGAGCTCTGAGCAACAGCTGTTCGAGGTCAGCCCGAGCTGAGTTGCAGTTGAGCTGCCAACAGGTGGCAGGATGGCTCAGCTAAAAAATAAAAAAAAAATTATAGACAAAATAAAAGAGGTTGCATTTCTAAATTTAAAAAAAATTAAATAAAAAATAAAAATGGTATGAATAAAAATGAAACTTCAAATAAGTATATAATATAGAAATCATTTATTCTAACTCTTTTAAAACTGTCTTTTAAAAATGGAGAGGAATTAGTACTACCCGATAGTAAGAGATATTATCAAGTTACAACAATTAAAAAAGCCAAATGCAATGGAAATTCAGTATATGATTGAGGTAACATTTCAAATCAGAGAGGAAAATATGGATTATTTAATAAATCATGTTAAGACAACTGGCTAACCAATTGGGGGACAGCGGGGAGGAGGGAGCTAAAGCTGGAGTTCTCATTCCTGACACCAAAATGAATTCAACATGGGTCAAAGATTTAAACAATCTTTGATTGTATTAAAAACAATCTTTCCTAGTATTAAAAAATACTAGGAAATGTTTGTTAAACACAGTAAATGTTTTGATCGCTAAGCCTTCTTGAAATCCCAATATATTCACTGTGATGAATAAACAAGGGAAAGTTCCAAAAGGACAAAAGAAAATGATAACAGTTAAGAGACAACACCCCAAATTTTGGAAGAAGGAAAGCAGGGGAGTGGGAACCGATCCAGCCAAATGGAGACAGCAGAAGCCAAACTGCCCATCAATAATGGAAGTCAAAGAAAAACATCCCACTTTTTCATGCCCAAGAACCACCTGGTGATCCTGAGAGGGTAGGTTCTGACTCAGCAGGTCTGGGGTGAGGGCTAAAGACTGGATTTCTAGCAAGCTCCCTGGTGATGTGGATGGAGACTGCTGGTCTAGGGTCTGCATTTTGAGTAGGAAGCCTTTGGCATAGAGAATGCCAGGAACGTTTGAGAAGTGCAGGCATTAGCTGTCTCTGCGGGCTGGGGAGCAGAAGTACTGGTCTGAAGTCTCTGTAAGGAACAGGCCGACCTCCTGATTTGGTCCTTCAAGTCTGGCGACTGCTCTCTCCCAACCTCGCCTCTGCTGGGGTGGTTTACTCCCGGAGAGATTGAGTTACTGTGTTATCCGACCTTTGGGACACTGAGCTCAGTGACTGAAACAGAGGACTACGTGAAAATTTGCAAACTGAAGAGGGCCTGCTCAGCTCTGAGAATGGGGGCAGCAGGCTCATAGCCTTCAGGCAGGTAAAGGGAGGGCTGTTGTCTAGGAGACTGACTAGCTCCAGAGAAAGTGCTCTAAAGGGAAAACGGTGATTATTCAAATCGCATATAAATTAAAATCAGGGAAAAGTCACAATTAAAGTCAAGAGACAAATAAAACACATAAGAAAATATTTACAATACACATCAACAGTAGAGCTCAGTTATTTTTGTATGGGGGGCCTTTATAAATCAACAAACACTCCAAAAAAATGACAAAAACATCAAGTAATTCACAGAAAATTAAAATAGCTTTATAAATGGAAATGTGCTTATTTCATTTAAAAATAGAGGTAAATACACATTTTTCACATAGTTCGTTGGCAAACATTTGAAAGTTCAGTTACACATCATATTCCTTTCCTTAATGAAAACATAATATTTGTTAAATTCTACATGACCATTTAAGTGAAAAAGTACAGGACAGCATATATAGTTTGTATTAAATAACATTAATAAAGGGGTATGTGTATACCTTTGGATATGGATTTTAAAAATTCCAGTAAACAAGTGCAAATAGTCATCTCTGAGGAGGGAGTTTATTTTCACTGAGTACTGTATTTTACTGTTCGACGGTTTTCCACAGTAAGCACCTACTGATTTTTTTCTTCATCAGTTTCCTTCCCAAGAATTACACAGGGCAAAGTGATGATGATAGGATAAAAAAGATTCTAGAGAGGAACACAGTTAACACAGTGGCTAGAAGCTGAGAGTCTTTTCTCTGTTCAAGAATTGTTTTGGGGGAGACGAGCTAACTTCTTTTGCTACTCTTTCTTCCTGTACCTTAGACATGGGAATAATAATAATAAAATATGAGTTTATTTTAGTTTATAATTTTAACTCTGCCCCCAAACTGTGACTGTTTACTTAACAAACGTATGTATCTCATTTATTCAAACCCTTTGCAACTCACCGCCTGAGGCTCACTTAGCCAACAGGAACGGTGAGTCTGGACTTGAATTCTGAGAAGGTTAACTGTGCTCCAAATGTCTGACCTGGAGCCTGAAAGCCACCATGCTGCAGGACCAAACATGAGTCACTGAAGTGTAAACACTCGGGGTCACTGGCAGGAACCAGAAATCTTAAGAAATGTTTGCCTCATGCAAATGAGTCTAACAACTTAATTTATAAGCCAATGCGCGCTTGACACTGATTTTCTAAAGTCAAGAAATATTAATGAACAACTGCTTTACTATTTCTTGTAAACTTACTGGTTTCCCAGCTCAAAACTTTGGATACAAATTCCATGAAATACCAAACCAAACATTGTATATAATCACCCACACATTTTTTTTATTAAAGTATCACTTCCAGCCTTGTTTTTTATATATCCATTAACTTGAGTCATTAAATCTGAAGTTACTGTCTTCCTTTCCCTTGTAATTTTACCAAATACATAAACAATAAGTTTTCTACAGCATTGAAGCTCTACATTTCAAAGGGTAAAAGACCAAAACAACCCCCCCCCACAAATTCGACAATGTAAAATTCATTTTCAAAGAGTTATTTCTTAGACAATAGATACATGTTCAAGTACTTAATGGTGATGATGTGTCACGATATCTGCAATTTACTTTGCATGGTACAGAAGACAAAAGAAAAAAAATGCTAAAATCTTAAAAGTCATTGAATTTCAGCCAGTGAGAGTGAGAATGTTCATGCCATTTTTTTTTTTTTTTGAGATTTTTATTGGGGAATTGGGGGAGGGGAACAGCATTGGGGAATCGGGGGAGGGGAACAGACAAGTTGCCATCCTTTTGTTCTTCAGTCTAGTTGCGGAGGATGTTGCTTCACTGGCCCATGTTGGTATTATCATGGACTCTTCCCGGTGAGGCAGATCGGTCACTGGCCACTGGACAGCCACTCATAGTGGCTCTTGGCAGCTCACACCAGCTGCCGGCCGCTCAAGCTGGCTGCCAGCCACTCACAGTAGCTTATGGCAGCCCACTGCAGCAGGGACTGCAGCCTACTCCGTCACCGGGGCTCGCACAGCCCAGCTCCAGGTGGAGCTGTTGTTAGCTGTGGAGGGCTGTGTCACTGGTCCTCATATGTGGAATCCGAACCGGGGCTGCTGCTGTCCCAAGCCAGCTCTTAACGAATGTGCCACTCGCCCAGCCCTGTTCATGCCATTTTTTAGCTTTTCTGTATACTTGAACATTTTCAAAAAAAAGTTAAAAAAAAATTAATAGCTGCCATTTGACAGGTATAAGAACATAACCTTTCCCTAAACAGAAAGGCTTAATGAGAAAAAATGATGACTAGGAGATAGGATGGAGTAGGCAGTCAGCTGCACTGAAGAATATAACCTAGTTCTCGATTTAAAATCATCTTCTCTTGAGTTCTAGTTCTTAGTTACTTGTTGAATTTTGGTTACTTGTCACTAGGTGACTTGTTAACTGGAAAATTTTCTACTCTCAGAATAACGGAATCATAAGGTAACTAACTACTCAGATAATAAATTATTAGGAAACCTCATACAAGGAGAGATTTCCCTTCATCTTGATTTCTTGCACAAGGTAATAATATGTAATATACTTGTTACTGACATTTATTTGTTGTAAAAGAATATAACAAAACACTCACCATTCCTCTAAGAAAGCCTAAGGCAAGGAGTTAGAAAGTGTGTAAAGCTGAGTGAAAAAGAAGTTTCAGAACAGTATATAGCGTATATCATTCATGTGGTAAACTTTATATTTCTGTACAAGGTATGTGTGTGTGTGTGTGTGTGTGTTTGTGTGTGTGTGTGTGTGTGTGTAGGTAAATGCATTGAAAAAGTTCTGGAAGAATATACATGTCAACTGCTAATACTGGTCACATCTAGAGAAGAAGGTGTGATTGAGGAAACAGTGAAAATGGAAAATTATTGCTTTTTTTTCTGCAATGGGAACTTCAGTATAAGATTATAGACATATAATACTAGGTTATTTTCTTAAATGATTTTAAAAATGGAAGAAGAGGTTTTATAATTTTAAATGTTCAAAATGTTTCAAATACTGGTTATTTTATGGCATTAATCATGTTAGACACTAAAACATTTAAAAGTACACAGGTTAAAATTAATACATTAGAAATTAACAAATGATTACTGGTGAGTCACTTCTAAGAGAGTCATTGTATGTTGTGTTAATATATTTCCAAGAAAATTAGGGTAAGGGATTCAGAAGTTCCATTAAAACTAGCGTGAAAGCCCCATTATCTCTAGCAGGCATAGTTTGGAAGAATATTGTTATACCACATCCCCCATGGCTATCAAAAAGGCTCTGGAAAATCTGTACCTCAACCGCAGTGTCATGCCCATTTGAACATTTAAGATTCATATGAAACAGTAGTCACAGAATACTGAAGATTTTATCGATTGAATATTATTTTCAAAGAATATCTTTCAATTATGCTACGAGTCCAAAAAATAACTTTTAACAAACTGATTTTAAGGTTGCCTCTTTACAAAAACAAGCAGAAAGTGATCCACTGGTTTCTGTGTTTTTGGACTAAAAGGCCCCGGGTAGTAACCAGCACAACCTATATATAGAAATTACAAAATAAAAAGCAGTAGAAAGTAAACGAAAAAGAATTACCCACGAGAACATAGGAAGGCTTCAAACAAAAATTTTAAAGAAATTACAGACTACATGTAGCTTTTCAAAAAAGGAGTAAAAGAAGAGATATTAGGGTTCAGAAAAGTAGTTATAATACTGAAAAAAAATGTAAGCAGAGATAGCAGAACAGACAAGAAAGATTTTTTAAAGATGAAAGCAATATTAAGAGCAATAGAATAAACATGAGTGAAAAAGAAACCTGGTAAATAGGCTTAAGGAAAATTAATAAAACCACATTAAAAAATATTAAAATGATTACAGAGAAGATGATGGCTATGAAAGGCAGACTAAATAAATCTACCATAGGTGTATAATTGGTATTCCTGAAGCACAAAGGAGAACAAATGAAACAGAAGCTATATCCAAAGAAAGAACAGAAGAAAACTTTTATTAAACAATAAAAATTTAGATTAAGAGGTACATGTTTTTAAGATGGGTATAATTTTAAAAATACAAAGCACAGCCAGTCTTAAAGATAAATAAATGCAGCATTTCTGTATCACTAACAGTGTTCAAAATACACTGCTTTTTCAACTCCGAAGTATATGATGGCTCTGATTCTGTTCTCCCAAACTACAAATCTTCTCAGACATTCTATATACCTTTAAGGAACAGGATACAGAGGCATTTTGACAAACTTATACATTTATCGCCTTAATTTGTTTAAAAAAATATGTGAAGACACTGTATTTTTGACCCTTTATTAATGCCTATCTTTACAAAACATTCTCACTAATTAAATCAAGTGGGAAGGAAATGGGTGTTTTGACTGTGGTTCTTTCTCCACTCGTTTTCTTGCACCCTCTTTGCATTCCCTTCAAAAATTAATTTTTAAATTTATTTACATTTATAGCCAAATAGCAATCAGATTTTGTAAGTAGGCACACATATACTTATCGAAGCATGTGCACAAATGTAACACAAAGATGGCTCCGTATATGATGGTAAGTACCGGGAGTTGTGCCTTCCTCCTCAAGGAACCAATGCCCTTAAGAGGAACAATCGGCTTTGCCGCATAGTTTAGCAGTTAAAGTTGCCTTTCACCTTCACATTTCCAATAATTGTTCCTTAATTTATAAAAACGGGTAAAAACTTAATAAGGAGGGAGCTGGGCTGCTAGTAATGTTCTGTTTCTTGATCTGGGCTCTGATTAGTGAATAAATGAGTGTATTTACTTGGTTGTGGTAATTCAATAAGCTCTATGTGTAAGTGTACTTGTGTGTGTGTTTCTTATGTAAGCTATATAAACAGAATAAAAAGATTGCATTAGAAATCTTTTCTAATTAGAAGGCACTTTTTTAACAACACCATATGAATATTTCTTAAGTAAGTGATGATTGCACATTTGAGTGCTGGGTTTATAGCCAGTAACCATTAGAGCATATTAGCTGAACTGGGGTTCTACCAAGATGGAATTTTAAGCCAAAGTCAGGGTTCTATGCTCCCTTTTGTTGTACACATGTGGCATAAAATCAGCCTCATTCTCTCTCTCACTCCCACTCTCTTACTCCCTCCCCTCACTATTCCCTCAACAAGTCTAAACACTGAGCCTCAGGACCAAAAATCGTGTTTAGTTTCACCTGCAAAAGTGACACAGTTCACCTGTGTCAACTTCCAAAGTGTATCATCATATGCTATTTACCTTAGCAGTTCCCATTCAGAGCAGCTTCCTGACTCTTTTAGGGTGGTTTTTAAAACACAGCACTAAGAAGTTTCTAGCAGCTAAGCGCATCCAATTCAGAAAAGCTTTAGACAATATGAAAGGACTGAAATTCCTTAGATTTGACCTCTGAGTAAAGAATTAGACATTGGTTGGGAAAATGGAATCAGGACTGATGGAGAGAAAGGATAACCAGGTTTGGTTCTGCTTTTAGTGCAACATTTTTTTATCTCATCTTCAACTCTGAACAAGGAGGAAATTGCTTGCCAAACAATAAACAGTTGTTTCACAATTGTGGAACTTAATCAATTTTAAAGATTTATTTTTTTTTCCAATCAGAAATAAAAAATTCCAAAACCATAAACTTATTTTTGAAAACAGAAAGAACATTTATTCCATATTATTTATTAAATACTTTTTAAAAACTAAAAAATTAAAGTCCGCAGTGCGAGGTGATTGCTCATATTAAACTATCCTCCTAAGTGGATTTGACCGAAACTCAGTTGCCCCAGGAAAGGTGAGGAATAACAGAATTGCTGGTGACCCGGACAGGACCAAACAGGGAAGGGGCTCAACCAAATCAGGAGACTCAGTTTACCCAGGCTACCTTAGCTTTGAAGGCAGAGTAGGGTGTGAGCAAGGAGTAAAACAGAAGATGTGGGGGCACTAAGCAAACAGGGGCCCCAGGAGTTAAAAGGGATGATGAGCCATCCTTTATCATCAGTGACTAACTGCCCTCTACCTCATCTCCTGTGGCTTGACTTTGTGCTGGGGTGTGGACAGATGGGGGGGGGGCGAGGGAACGGCACAGGTACTGACCCTGGCAAGTCTATTTGCCTGCTTAGAGACACCCAGCTAAAAAGCCTGCCTCTGAGGGAGGCAGTATCAGGACACTGGAATTTCCTAACGCTTCCCTCACTCAACTCTTAAGATCTAATCCACTGCAATGTTTACTGCAGGAGCACAGTACTTTCAAATAAACCACAGGTACCTAACACTAGCAAAAGTAAGCTTTAGACATGGTAAAACTCAACAAAACCACGAATGGAAAATAACATACACTGAAAACCACTTGACTGCCTAAACACACTGTAGAAATAACTGCTGGTTACCACCACCAGCACCTGTATCGTATCTATTTTTATTCTCTTCCCCAGCCCCTTTGCAATTCTGCAAGCAGCCATTTAAGTGTGGGTGAAAGTGGAAGGCAAAGCCATGGGTATGGTCTCAGCAAGGCCAGATAAACATGCTCAGGAGGAATTGCCACACCAAGAACTGGCCCTGGGTATCTGCGGAACAAGCCTGGCCCTTGGGAGCTCCCATCCACACTTAATGGGGGAGCCCTTCAACTGCTTTTTAAAAACAGCCATGAAATGTGGTACACTGATGGCGGGGCAGGCAACACATCTGAATGGCCAGGAAAGCTCCTTTCCATCATCACCCGCATTCACACACAGGGAGAGGCAGAGTAGCCATTTTTACTGTGAAAACATCCCTGCCTGGTGACTAGACCAACATGGGTTTAATAGGGTAAACAATCAGGTGGGGAGACCACCTGTTTTTCCTGGACTGAGCAGTTTCCTGGGACAGTCCCAGATAAACTGGGACCAGCTGGTCACACTACAGTGGCACTGCAGGGATTCCATAGCAGCCAGGCTCTGCCAGGAGCTGGGTGGATGGCACAGGGCAAGTCACTTCATCTGTATAGGCTTCCATGCCCTGCTATACAAAATAGGAGGTGGAGATTTTTTAGCTCTACAAGTATTTCTCAAAGGACCAGTATTTCAGAACATCTGTGCCCTAAAACAGCATTTCACAGTGGAGTTCCAAAAGTGTGTGTGTGTGGGGGGGGGGGTGAGGGGGTTGGAGCAGTGTGCCCTGCTAAGGGGTGTTTTTTTTCACTCCATCAAGTCTGTATTTAGAATTGACTTCACGTGGTGCTAAGAAAAAGCAGGCCAACTTTTAGTCAATTTTATTGGGTTTGTTTTTTTTTTTTTTAATCTACAGGTAATACACCCCCTTAGAGCATGCACCAGGCAGGCTTCTCCCACCAGCACTCCCTACTTTGGTACACCTCTGGTGTCTGACACATGGTAGACTCATATATTTTTGAAAGAATGAGTTTTCAATTTCCTCTCTAAGTAGAAAGTCTATGGCTCTGTGAACTATTACTGAATTAAGCAGAGGCAGTTTTTGGTAATTTGTCATTCAACAGCATTGTGGTTTCATCTTTGCCTTACTTCCTCATTTAAAAAAACCCACCACAAATGTCATATTTGATCATCCTAAGATGCCCTCTATCCATGCCTAAAAAAAAATTAACAGGCTTGTTAAATTATTTACATGGCAAACTACTTAACGAATTATGTTGAAACTGGGCAGAGCTAGAAAAGTACCCCTAGTTTCCACTAGGTCAAATCCCTTCTGAACTAATTTGGTCAGGCTAGGTTAGCCATACTCACACCAATGGAAGTTCAAATTTAGGGCTGTAGATTTGTTTCTCGTAAGGAAAAGCATACAGATATTTATTTTCACCTAATTTTGAATGTCCGCACCTGCATAACTATGATCCCAAGGACGCCAGACTAAATTTCTTTTCTCTTCAGGATCACATTAAGACAATCCACTAGGCTTAAAATTCTGAAAGAAATAAAAAAAATGTCAGTTTCAAGGCTTTCCTTTTTCTAGGAGGCTTTTATTAGAAAAAAAATATTTCTGAGCTATCTAAATATTAACATACAATCTCTGCGACATACATTACATGTATGAGGTGGCTAAGACCCAGTTGTTCACTAAGCTGCTAGGGTTGTTTTCTGTGAGCACAATTAGAAGAATCAGAATTTTCCTTGGAGGAGGAAAGAGACACAGAGAGAGGAGGGGAGGGGAGTAAGGGAAGAAAGGAGAGAGGGAGGGGAAGTGGGAAGAGGAGGAGATAGAAGAGGGGGAGAGGGGAGGAGGAGGAAAAGAAGAAGAGAGTAAAACTCAAACAACTATACTGACAACCCCAAGCAGCAAAAAGCAGGAATGGAGTCTATCATATAAGTTCATGACATAAAGGAAATGCCAGTAAAATATTTCAGAAATCTAATGGTAAAGTCTCATTTCTGGAAATCAGTGTTTCAACAAACACTCTGAAAGCATTTGTGTGTGAGTTCTGAATAAATCTAAAGATCAAGTCATCACTGCTTCCATGAACTGAGCACTGCCCTAAACACAATGCATGCAGTATTTGCTTTACTCCTCAAAACAACCCTCTAAGTGCCATATGGAAACTGAGCATGGAGAGATGAAATAATCTGCTCCCAGATCTGTTGCATGGCCAGAAGGCAGTCCAGGTCTTAAATCAATATAAATGGTGAATTTGATGTCTGCCATTACCGATGGTTGACTGCCCAATCAATCTCCCCTTGAGACTACATGCAATAAAAAAAGAACCACTGGGGCCAGATGGGATGGTGGGAGACAATATCCGCATAAGGCATCCCTGCACAGAAAGGCGGCTCCCTGGGAAAGCCCACCCAGTGGAACGCCATCTCCCAGGGCTCTCTCCAAAGGCACAGCCCCTAACGAAGTGACAGTTTCCACTGGTACACAGCTGCCCATCACTTGTCTAAAATTCCACCGTTAGAAATAGTTTTCTGCCACCAAATACAAGCAAGTCTCTGGCCTTCAACCCATATCACTATCCACAGTTCAGAAGAAAAGGCTAAGAAGCATTTGCCTCCCTAAATAGGCATAGTGCTGAAGAGACTTCGATGCCTGTCTGAAAGTAAATATTTACTCTTCAACAGAAGTAAATCCTCCAGTTCCAGGATCAAGAATATAAACAGATTCTACTGCCTCCACAAGCTGTACCCTCTCCCCAAACCCTCTACCAACCACATGTGTGCCAAATCATTTTATAGAACATTATTTCTCATGTAGGTGCTACATAGTGTTCTATGGTACCAATTATTTTTTTACACAATGTGTATTTTTAGGAACATTTTGAGTCTCCTTTCAATACATTTTTGCAGACAGCCCTCCAATATCACAAACTAGGCATCTCCGCCACTTTACAAGTGAAGAGGCCAAATTTCAGGGAGTATGCTGTCCACTGTTATATAGCTGATAAAGAGCAATGTTTGGATTTAAACCCAAGTTCTGTAGTCTTTCTGATATTCCATCCACTTTCCTTTCAATGTGAGTTAGGAATATAAATTTCTAATCGCAATAAATGTACAAAACAGTAACATAATTTAAATGCACTGTCACCCTGGAGTCTACTCACACACTCAAAGATACATATCTACCCACTGAGGCACAAAGCCCTTATATTCTCTTAATCTCCACGATGCCTAAGTGACTGATTGCTTGCTTCTCAATTTTCCTTCACTCAAGCTATTGTGTCCAAAACTGCCACTCTGCTTAAACTACCAAGTCACTTTATTCTGCTTTGAAATGGTGATCTATTAAGACAAGATCTACAGAGCCACTTAGACTAGCTGGCAGCCTTTACTCTGATACTTGCCAAACTGTGTCCCTGGACCAAATTTCCGATGGTTTACTCCGTCCCCTCCCCCACTCTTAACTCTATGCTGCTCCTCTACTCCCAGGACGTCCCTGGATTTTTAAAGGATCCATATCAATGATAATAAGAAGGAAGGGAGAGAAAAGGCGAAAGAGAGAGAATGGAGAGGAGAGGAAGGGAGGGGAGGGGAGGGGAGGAGGGCGGAGGGGAGGGAAAAGAAATGAAAGGAGACAATCACAGCTTCAGGACAGCAACAACAGCTCTATAACCTGAAAACCTCAAAGATAAGATGTGACATTTATGCAGACACTGGCAAGTCACAACCAAATGTTATTCGCAAGGCACTGTGTAAAATAAGACTACCCAGTAAAGGAATACAGCCTTCCTGCAATGAAAACCCATTTGTGTATCTCCAACCCCACCCCCACAAGCCAATTCTGAGGTAATAAAAGCAAAAGTAAGAAGAGGAAGCAGGAGTGGTACAAGAGAAGTCCATTCTGAAGGCTAACAGCGAGGAAAGGAAAGTTCTCCTTAAAAGAAGAAAAAAAATGCCCCAAATAGTCTCACAGATGAATTATGGAAAGCAGTATTTTGCATAATGACCAAACATTAATATAAACCTTTGAAAACTATTTTTTGGTAATTTGTACCTGCCAGTGCTTGCAATCAATTGCCTTGCGGTAAGCGGCATTTAAGTAAAACACGTTCAAGTTTTCAAGTGTTTAAATCACTTCTGTACAAAAATGGGTGTAAATTTAAATAGAAAGATAGGGAGAAGGGTCAGAGCTAACCTTCTTCCACAGTGAAAGCTTTCACAGGATGTACCTATGGCCTAGGCACTTGCCCTACTAGAACTGCATCCTATCATCCCAGTTTGCTTTAAATGGATTGTGAACTCACTAGCATGCCTTTACTTTAATCCTAGGGATCCTATGAAACTGTACGGTGTGCTTTTCCAAAGACACTTTGCTCTCTCCCTTTCTGTACGTGCCAATTTACTATTATTAAGTTGTCATATTAACAAATGGACTGAAGGACATTTAGTTGGAAGTGCCTTCCAAAAAACCCCAGGGAACTTAGGTGCTCTCTGGACGTCAACCTTCCTTCCACTCCCTCTCACCCCCTCCCACCCATGCTGGAGGATTTTGGGAGAAGAGGGCTCTCCTAGATTCCATGGGGATTATGCATTTTAAAAAAAACAAAACAAAACAAAAAACCCAGAAAAACAGTGCTTGATGGAACTGAAATCCAGAGGACTGAGATGTGTGTTCCTAATATCCTAATTAGAAACCTGTCAAGGCTAGAAAGTGAAATTAGTTATTTCTGGTAAGTGCCTTTGTTTTAGTCAGTGAATCTTCATTTTTTTTTTTTAATTTCAGTTGTGGTAAAATACACATAACAAAATGTACCATCCAAAACATTTTTAAGTGTACAGTTCAGTGGCATTACACACATTCACATTGTGCAGCCATCACTGCCATCTATCTCCAGAACTCTGTCCATCTTGCCAAACTGAAACTCTACACCCATGAAACAGTAACTCCCCATGTCTTTCTTCAGCTCCTGCCAATCACCACTCTACTTTCTGTCTCCATGAATTTGACTATTCTAGGTACCTCACATAAGTGCAATCATACGGTGTTTGTCCTTTTGTGACTGTGTTATTTCACTTAACACAATATCCTCATGGTTGTAATCCGTGTTGTAATATGTGTCCGATTTTGTTTTTCCTTTTTAGGGTTAAATAATATATACCACATTCTCTTCATCCATTCATCTGCTGGACACTTAGGTTGCTGCCACCTTTTGACTACTGTGAATAATATTGCTATGAACGTAAGTTTACAAATACAGATAACATTTGAACAATAGGGGTTTAGGGACACCAATCCCGCTTGCAGTCAAAAATCCTCTTATAACTTTTGACTCTCCAAAAATTTACTTACTCTACAGTTCTCCCTCAGTATGCATGGGGGTTTGATTTCAGGACCCAGCGCCCCCGTAGATACCTAACTCCACAGATACTCAAGTCCCTTACATGAAGCGGCATAGATCAATGCATACAGTCGGCCCTCTGCATCCTCAAATTCCGAACCATGGACTGAAAACAGGACAGGTGTTTACTGAAAAACATCTGCATGTAACTGGATCCATGTAGTTCAAACGCATTGTTGTTCACGAATCAACTGTATCTCTTTGAGACCATGCTTTCGATTCTTTTGGGCATTTACAAGAAGTAGAACTGCTGTATCATGTTAATTCTACTTTTAATTTTTAAAGAAACTGCCATACTGTTTTCCACAGTGGCTATACCATTTTATTGGGTTGTCAGAAAAGTCATGACGCATTTTTGCAGTGAAAAACATAGAAAAAATACGTCATGATTTTTCCGACAACCCAATACATTATCAGCAATAATGCACAAAATTCCAATTTCTCCACATCCTCACCAACACTTTTTTTTCTTTTTTGTTTTTTATAGCAGGCATTTTAATCAGCATGAGATGATATCTCATTGTGGTTTTGATTTGCATTTCCCTTAATGACTAGTCTAATTAAGTTACCTTAAATTTTTTAGTTTTTTTTCAATTAGGGTTGACACTCACTATGATATTAGTTTCAGGTGTACAACATAGTGGTTAGACATTTATATCACCTGAGGTGATCCCCCAATAAGTCTAGTACCCACCTGGCACTATACATAGTTATTACCATATTACTGACTATATTCCCCATGCCGTACTTCACATCCCCATGACTGTTTTGTAACTGCTAATTTGTACTTCCTAATCCTTTCACCTTTCTCACTCAACACCTCCTCCAGACCCTCCCATATGGCAACCATCAGTTTGTTCTCTGTATCTATGAGTTTGTTTCTATTTTATTCTTTAGATTCCACATATAGGTGAGATCATATATTTGTTTTTCTCTGTCCGACTTATTTCATTAGATCCACCCATGTTGTCACAAATGGTAAGACTTCATTCTTTTTTATGGCCAAATAATATTCCATTGTATGTATGTACCTCATCTTCGTTATCCATCATGTCTATCAATGGACACTTAGGTTGCTTTCATATCTTGGCTATTGTAAATAATGTTGCATTAACAGGATGCATATATCTTTTCAAATCAATGTTTTTGGATTTCTTCAGATAAATAACCAGAAGTAGGATTGCTGGGTCATAGGGACAGTTCTATTTTTAATTTTCTGAGGAACCTCCATAATGTTTGCCATAGTGGCTGCACCATTTTGCAATCCCACCAACAGTGCACTAGGGTTCCCTTTTCACAACATCCACACCAACACTTGCTGTTTGTTGATTTATTGATGATAGGAGATGATATCTCATTGTGGTTTTAATTTGCATTTCTATGATGACTAGTGATATTTGCCAACTTTTCATGTCTGTTGGCCATCTGTATATCCTCTTCAGAAATATCTATTCAGGGCCTCTGCCCATTTTTTAATCAGAATTTTGTTTTTTTGGTATTGAGTTATATGAGTTCTTTATAAATTTTGGATATTAATCCCTTATCAAATGTATCATTGGTGTATATCTTCTCCCATTCAGTAGGTTATCTGATCATTTGGTTGATGGTTTCCTTTACTGTGCAAAAATTTTTAGTTTGGCGTAGTCCCATTTGTTTTTTCTTTGTTTCTCTCAACCAAGGAGACATACCCAAAAAAAATATTACTAAGAGAGATGTCAATGAGTTTATTGCCCATGTTTTCTTCTAGGAGTTTTATGGTTTCACATCTTACATTTAAGTTTTTAATACATTTTTAGTTTATTCTTATATATGGTGTAAAAAAAGTGGTCATTTCTTTTTTTTTTTTTTGCATGTATCTGTCCAGTTTTCCCAGCACCATTTATTGAAGAGACTGTCTTTACCCCACTGTATATTCTTACCTCCTTTGTCATAGATTAGTTGACCATATTGGCTTGGGTTTATTTCTGGGCTTTCTATTCTGTTCCACTGATCTATGTGTGTTTTTTTTTATGCCAGTACCATACTGATTTGATCATTATAGCCTTGTAGTATAGTTTGTTAGATAGCATCATACCTCCCACTTTGTTCTTTCTCAAGATTGCTTTGCCTATTGCAGGTCTTTTATGTTTCCATATTTAACTCACTTTTAACCAAATGTTCAGAGATAACATAAAGAACATTAGGCTCTATTCAAATTTTCCTTCATAAAAACCCATTCATTCTTAATGGCTCAAACTTCCTCCAAGCCCTTTTTCTCTGCCTCATCCTCCATAATAAAGTCAGGATATTATATATGTCATCCTCTTGAATGCATCCCTTCTACTATGTAGAATCTGCCAAGCTTTCTCCCTGATGATGATGACTTAGATTGCGGGGTAGAGGCAAGAGGCAGAAAGAAACAAGAGTATAAAGCACATGACCAGAGAAACAAACCAAGCAAGACCATCCTGCATTAAAAAAGAAAAAAAAACTAGAAGGCGCTCCCTTTCCTAAAAAGTTGGGAAGCTCATCCCAATCAGAAAATGTACATGAACTCACAGAAAGTAAAATAAAAATGATTAATAAATATTTGAAATAAGTTCATCATGTATAATATAAAAACACACATTATACCAGTAACATTTTCTTTTAACTGCATGCTGATAAGGAAAAGCAAAAGGACATAATCTTTCTGGACACCAATTGGCAATTTCTATCTATTAAGAACACTAAAATACTTATCCTCAGACTTAGAAATGCCATTTCTAGGAAACATTCCTTTGGAAGTCATCAAGAATTAAAAGATGTATATGCACAACCTGGAAACAAGCGATACGCCCAACAACAAAATGAGGACTCGGTAAATGAAACATGGTATATCCATAGTGTAGAATAATGTACAGTTGTTGAAAATATGTGTTAATAAATTGTTATATGGGAAATGTTCAGATTATATCATTAAACAGCAAAAGGTTTCTTATAAAACCATATATAGTTATAGATATAGATATATATGGTATGATCTCATATTTGCTTTAAAATAGGAGATTACCAAAATTATTAGATCAAGAAACCTAGTTCCAAATGTCTACCTAGCTTTTTGGTGCTGTGTAAACTTAGGTATATTTCCTAAATTCTCAATCTTTAGTGTCATCTATAAAATGTTGGAAAAATTGATATCTACCTCACAGGGCTTGGGAGAGGATTAAATGAAGTACACCATGTAAAGTAATAAACTAAGTATTAGTTGTTACTATTACTTTCCAAATTAAAACGTCTTCATTAGAAACTGCAATCATTAGCAATAGTCAAACATAAAACAAAACAAACAGTAATCCACAAGTCACAGCTCCAGATCATGTGCCATGGCCACTCAATAATCCATCGCAGTACTAGTAGGCCACCCCAAAAAGACTGTGAGAATCACCATTTTGTGTTCAATCCTGCCATAGCATAGGTATTTGAAGACTGAAGATTATGGTGGCAGGCAGGAGTGACAATGAAAAAGCTTATGAAATCTCTTCTTTAAAAAGGGGGATGGGGTTCAAAGAGACCAAAGAATAAAAATCTTAGGAGTCAAGATTCTCAGTGCATCACTAATATAGATGGGTCTTTGTCCTTCAAATGGCAACCTTGTTTACCGCCTATGTTTACAAATAAAAAGAAGGAAAAAAATGGCTCCCTAAAAACATTAGTCAATACAATTAATTACTAGCAAACAAGATCTGGAACCTCAGTATCCTGACTCAAAAGCATTTAAGAAATGAACTGATCGAATGAAGATGGAAGAGGAAAAAAAAAAATTGAGTTATGGCTTTGTAAGAAATAGATGACCAATGGCTTTAGAAAATCTGGTTTCTCCTGGTGATGGAAGAAGGAATGTAAGCGCATGTAGTAAACATTTAAAATCTTCCATGTACAACATGGACCTAGACTGTGGTGCTCACCAACAAGGTATTATCAAGTGAATAGAATAGGTGAAGCAAGCTTGAGGCAGGTCATGATCTCTTACAAAGCCACGGGGCTGGTTTGCTGATGGAAGAAATTCACCTGAAACTCCATTTTCCTCCCACCGCCACCTGCCCTTCCCCATCACAAAAGAGAAACCACTTCTGAAATATCTTATAACCCGGAACCCTGGAGGAAAAAACTCTAACCCTGTCCACAGAGAATTCAGATACTTTCCACAGAGAAGTCAAGTGAACTCAGGGTGTTAATTTATCACTCCTTGAGGACATTAACTCATTTGTGATCATTTGAAGTTATCTCATTGCCTTCCCCACCTTTTTAAGGCACTGCTCATTAGGAGTAACAGCATGCCTTTTAACCATAAATCAACCTATTGCAAATAGCTAAACTATTGCACCCTGTAAAGGCAAACCTTTTGTTGTGCAAGATGAGAAAGCTGTACTACAGATCTGCAAAGAATGCCATTCCCTTTGATTTTAGGTTGTTTTCTAATAAAACATCCATTGTAATCCAATTTTCCTATCTCCATCAGAAATTGTAGGAAGCAGCCTACTTGTTTCTGACCCCAGCTCTTGACTCTTACACCAGTCTGGCAAAGCAGGAATCCATAGTTTCAATCAGAATCACACCATCATTTAACAAGTGAAACAGTACATTTTACAGAGTAAAAAATCCAGCACTAAGATTGCATGAGAAAAACCACATTTGGATGCAAGTTTTTCTCAAATACTCTGCCTTGCTCCATTCAGACTGCCATAATAAAATACCATAGGCTGGTGGCTTATAAATAACAAAAATGTATTTCACACAGTTCTGGAAACTGGAAAAATCCAAGATCAAGGCATCAGTAGATTTGGTGTCTGGTGAGAGCAATCTGCCTAGTTCACAGATATCTTTTTACTGGTGGGAGGGGTGAGGGAGCTTGCTGGGGCCTTTTTTTATAAGGGCTCTAATCACCTCCCAAAGGCCCCACCTCCTACTACCATTAACTTGGAGGTTAGGGTTGCAATTTATGAATTTTGAAGGGACATGAACATTCACGCCATTGCACACTCTTTTAAAATATATCTGATCGTAATCAGTCTCTTCATTTCAAGGTACATTATAGGAAGATCCTTCAATAATGACACTCACGTGACCCCACTTTTTCCTGGCAGTCATTCACTCACACCTCTCCTCTCCCTTCTAACCATCAAGAATACATTTCTCCCCTCCCCTCCCCTTTACCTCCCCTCTCTTCTCCTGTCCTGCCCCACCTGAGGCTACTGGCAAGGCAGATATTCGTATATTAAGTACACCCATAATAAAAGACCATTGGCCAGATTATTCTCTCTATCACTGAGACACTGTTGTTCCCTTGAAGGTATGGGGCAGCAGGTCATTATTTGGCTAAATAAGTCAAAGAAAATTGGTGAGAGTCTCCTGAAGAATGGCAGTTCCCACACAGGGTGCCACTCTGACACCAACCTGACAGGAATCAGCATCTCATTTCTTATCCAGCCAGCACAAGATGTTCCAGGTCTACTCTGGGTCCATCTAAAAAAGGCCTGAGGAAAGAGCAACTGCTTTCTCTGCAGAATCCTCTTCATTAGTTCTGAAATACTGTAGCTTTTTGGAGCACAAATCATAATAGCCCAAATGATCCTTTTAATTTAAATTATAATTGAAAAATTCAAGAAACAAAACCACTGCCTAGAATATTTGTAAGGAAAAAAAAAATCTCTTTATTCTTAGATGACTTATTGCTACCTACAAAAAAATGATGTTTACCCTGCTTCAAAGTTTGATGAGACAATAATTAGTAAGCTACAAGAGATTCTGATAATTGGGAGGGTGAAAGCAGCCTCAGATTACAAATGCCAGCTGCTTCACTGTACAGATGAGAAAATAAGGCAGAGAGAAATTAGGTGTCTGCCCCAGTTTGAGGTCAGTATTACCAGAACTTGAATGTTCTGATTTGCAATCAGTACTTGCTGCATCTCTCTCCTAAACCCACAAGAAATAAAATGTATTAATGTTACCTTTTAGAACAATCACTCAAAGAATGTTTATTCCCAAAAAGAAATTCAGCAAAAGTTTAATCCCACCTTTATGAATACCATAGCAACACACATTTTTTTAAAAACCGAATTTGCAAGAAGCAGTTAGTATAATTCCAGAGAATGTCTTACTGAGCCTAAACAAGCATTAAATCGAGAAAATTCATCAAGCAGATGATAATGCTACATTATTAAATAATATTTTGTTCCTCGTCATCAAGCCAACAACACAGTTCAATGCTATACACTACAATTTTCATTCTAGGAGAAATCATCCAGTTTATTTTTTTTTTTTCACAACTGCTATTTTATTGTCAATCAAGTAATAGCTACAGTGACCCTTCCTGACCCTACCCAGAACAGAACTAAGTGTAGTATGAGGGCTAGTTATGCTTAAAACCACCAAGCTTTGGGATACGCACAGACTCAGCCAAAAGTCATTGAATCGAGGCTGCTCCATTTTTAACCAACCATGCTGGGCATCCATATTGTTGTCCATATGGTACAATAACATGGCATTGTTCTGGCCACCAATCCCTCCACTGTCATCACCCCAACACTGAGGGTGAAAACAAAAAAGAAATGCTCAACTGGGCAAAAACCCAATTCAGTCAATTCTTGAGTGTTTCTCTTTATAGAGAGAAATACAGAAGACCGAGGAGGTTTTCAAATTCACAATTTTAGCTTCCACAAGGACACTATGGACCCCATTTAATGGAAACAGAGATCCTGGATAATCAGGTATTTCATAGGTATGTTCTCAGCTTTTAAATAAATGACAATAGAAGAAAAAAAGGGGATAGAATCCAGAAGGAATTGTGCCTATTGTAAAAGCATTTCATTTTACAAAAGGAAATACAATAGGCTCCTTTAAATCATGTTACACATTATCGAATACCACAAGTGAAACAGGTGTGTGCACATGTCAGAAGGGTACTGAAAGTGAGTTGTACCAGTGATAAGAATATCGATTCGTTCAAGTTATGATGACTCAGGCCTTTGATAGATGCTGAGATAAAGGCCACAGGTTGGATGCCAGAATTTGCCATTTAGGTTTGAGAAGAGGAGAAACATGCTGAACTTGTAATTCTGGATACGAGTATACAGTTGGATTTTCAAGAGAGTCTGAATGGTTGAAGGCCGAGCTGTCACTACTACAGTAAGAAACAAAGTAGACACCCTTCCAAAAGTCAGTAGCATCCGGTGGTATATGGACCCCACTGAATTACTATTCTGAACATTAACCATAAACTTTTACTTTCCATACTGGCCATTAAACCACTTCTACTTGCATCAACGGCCTGAAAGAAACTGACCAACTCTCTATATATCAATATGAAGACATTTGCTGGGACTGACAGTTGAAAGCAGCCTGACCCCTTTGTGTAAAGTCTAAGCCATGGGATTGTGCAAAGGAAGTGGGGAAAAAAATGTTCAGAAAGAGGAAAAATGAACTTACAGTTTTCAGCTATTACACTGGTTTTCTATTTTTTTATTTTTTTTAAGCAGAGAAAGTCTAAGTTCAAAGTTATCTCCATTCCCTAATTTTATTTTTCTCTAACCTAATAAACAGCCTAGAATCAGCTTTCTGCACACAGGTCATTAGCTGACATGCTTTTGTTTTCCAAAACATAAGACTACACATCTCTTTCCAATACATTAGCTAGCTGACAGTGATCCAAGCCAGAATTTATCAGTCAGAATTGATTGGCTATCATTCTGCAACTGTGTGGAGCCCCTACTATGTGTCAACACAGGGCAACCTGCTGTTCCCCAGAGACTGTTTTTGGAGCGACTGGAAGGTTAGACATGAGTTCCTAATTTCTGGAAGTAAACATCTGCTCTAGAAGCAACTCTAAACCAACGAATACAGCGACTTTTTCACAGTAACTCTCGGTGCTAGATAGGCTCAATGACGCATCTGTGCTGGATTCATATCATTTTAAAATAGGTCTTTAAATCTGTTTCCTTGTGCATGTCAATCTCTGCATGTGAACAGCTCCCTTAGTTCTTAAGCAACAATATTGCCTATTGAATAATGTACCTTCCTTAAACAAAAGATACTTTTTGTTCCCATGAAGCTTTGTTTGTTGCCATTTCCAGCAACAAATGACACAAAAGACAAATTCTGCCATCCTCCAAAGTGATTTTGGACCAACAAAATAACAGTGCAAAAGCTTAAGGAACAAAACCAAGGTGTGTTGGGGGCAGGGGAAGAGAGATGGAGAGTAAAGTGAGCCATGGATTTTGAACTCTACTCTGAGATCTCAGAAATTCAGCCTTTACTGATAAAGGGGTGGTGGAGGTGGGGGAGTAAGGGGTGTCAAGGTTTTCAGCTGAGAAAAAGAAGCGTGTGCTGCTGCCCCGGTTTTGTTTCAATAACACCGGGAGAGTGGTGGCTGGCAAAAAGTAGTTTAGGGACTAAGAGTGATTCAATGAGTAAAACAAGTTTGTTCGTGACACAGTGGAGCTACCCAACCAAATCTGAGATTTATATACACAATACGTCCATTCTTGAAAAACTGTTGAGTTCTGGTGCCAAAATAAAAGTGTATGGTTATTCACAGGGAGTATATATCAATTTAATATGACCATTTAGCAGGCTGTGCACCCGTCTTGTCTTATCCTCTTTCAAAGAAACCGCTAATGGCCTGTAGGTTTGAAAATCTACAAACTATTGTCACCTATGTCCCAGGACTGTGGGCCTGGCACTCAGTGTCACTGATGGAAACCACATAGCGACCAGGAGCTAAGGAGTCCCTGGCGAATTCGGGAGGCACGATCCCTGAGCCGGGGTGAAAGGAATGCAAGTGTGCGCGGTTCCTGCGCCTTTCCGGACGCGCGTCCGGAACGTTCCTGGCTGTCAGGTGGGTGGCGGCGAGCCTCGGCGGGGAAGCCCTGCCTGGCAGAGCGGCGTGCCCACCGGGTGGAGGGGAACAAGCCCCGCGGAGTGCGGCGCGTCCCGCGGCCGGCCGCCGCTCACCTTTGTTCGCCTGCCCTCGCTGCAAGGAGAGAGCCGGCCAAAGAACAGTGGAAGTGCGGGGGCAACCCCAAGGCTCCGCGGCCCCTCCCGGGCGCCCGGAGGAAATCCGCAGGCAAGCCAGACCCTCTCCGACTCCCAGGACGCCAGCCGGAGACGGGGTCGGCGACCCCTTTCCGAACACAAAGGTTGGGAGGTGTGAGCGAGAGCGCTGGGGGGCGCGGGGGCGTGCGCCACAGAGCACGCGAGTGTGCGTGTGCGCGCGAGGGTGTGCGTGTGTGTGCGCGCGTGTGTGTGTGTTTAGGGGGAGGGGAGGAGCGCTCCAGCCTTTCTTACCTCTCGAAGAGAAGCCGCACCATAAAGATGCAGAAGGCCAGGGGGAAAGCCAGATAGAGATCCTCCGCCTGCGGGAAGGTAGCTTCCTCCGTGTTCTTCAGGTCCGCCCAGGTGACATTGTGCGGAAGCCAAAACCGCTCGTTCCAGAACCAGGCTAAGATCCCTGCCATCTTGCTTTGTCCGCTCCTGTCCTGGCTCCTGGGGCCCGACGAGCTCTCGGCCGCGCAGGGCTCCGGGGGATGCGCGCACCGCTGGCCCGAGCCTGCGCCGCCGCCGCCTCCTCCGCTACCGCTGCTCTCGAAGGCTCGCGGCGAGCTCCGGTTCTCTCCTCCCTCTGGCCGCGCTGGGGAAAGGAGCCGCCTTGCCCGTCACATGGCAGCCCGGGCCGCTCGCCCTGATTGGTTCGTCCTCGTGTCAAGCAGCGAAGCACACGCGGCCACCTCGCCCACGCCCGGAGGGCAGGGCGCAGCCGCTGCGCCTTGGGCGCAGGGGCACCGCTCCGAAGAGTCCTGCCAGGCCCTGCGCTCACCGAGTTCTTGGCTCTGCGCTTAGGACAGGAACCGGGGTCGGCTCCCCACCTCCGCCCCAGCCCCCCGGATTGTTCGCACATGCTCAGAACGCCGGCTCCTGCCCCACTGGAGTTGCAGGGGTCTCCGTCCCCTTTCCGTGCGCCTGTAGGCAAAGAAGGGGCAAGTAGGGGCCCGGGCGATCTTCATAACCACCCCGTCCACTGACAGAAAACAGCAAAAGGAGAAGTAGGGGGCGCAAAGAGCGAAGGGGGAAGAAGTAGGGAAAGAGTAAGCCACTCCAGCGCTTGGAGAAGCAGGGTGAAAAATCAAGAACTGGGGGCAGGATGGTTTGGCAAAAGCCATCTGCTTCTACCCCACGCGCATCTTCCCCCATCTCTGACCTTCCAGACTCCTTATACTTATACACAACCAGCCTCCCCAGGAAACAAAGCCCTGTATTTTAATTTATAAGATGGAGAAATTAGGCACTTAATGGCTATTTAATATTGTTGATTATAATGATGATGATGATGATGATGACGACGACAACTGCAGCACTCTGTAAAACTTCCTCTCTAAATGAACCTCTCAGAAAATGCCACCAGGGCCGGCCCAGTGGCGAGGTGGTTAAGTGCTGGTTTGGGAAGCCAGCGGCCCCGGTTCGGATCCCACATATGAGGGCCCGGGACACTGCCCTGAAAAGAAAAAGAGAAAGCCACCAGACTGCATGTTGGCTTCATCAATCAGTAGAGAGCCTCCACCTTACTATTTGACAGGCTCATTATTTCTGCCTTTTGAATCCGAAACCTTTAAGGCATTAGGCCAGTAAGTCCTACCCCAGGCGCCTTCACTCCCACAATACATTTCCTCATTGATAAAGGAACCATGTGTGGATCAGTTTAGTGGCCCATGCAGACTCGTTCCAGGGGATATTTTGCTTGTTCTTCTCACAGTCATTCATTTTCTGTCTGTAAGTTCCACTGTACCTTTCCAAGAGGCATGTAAACAGGTCCTTAACACATATTTCTTTATTCCGCTTCCCTCTCCAGCCACCACCCTCTTTTTACTCCTTCCTTTTAAAGCAAAACTCTAAAGAATTGCCTGTATTTATTGCTTCCAGTTTCTCTTCCCTCCATTCTCTTTTGAAGTTTGATTTGGACATTTGCCCTTCTCTACTATGCCAAACTGCTCAAGGTAACTAATGATGTCCATGCTGCTAAACCCAAAAGTCAGTTCTCAACATTTGTATCAGCAGCATTTGGCCAAGTTATTCAGTCCCTACCTCTTGAAACACTTTCTTGTCTTGGCTTCCAGAAACCACATTCTTCTGGTTTTCATCCTACCTGATGGCCACTTTTACTGAGCCTCTTCTGGTTTTCATCCTACCTGATGACCACTTTTACCGAGCCTCCTTTCTCGTTACTCCTAATCTTCCTTACCCCTTAAAGTTAGAGTGGCTTGGGAGTCAGTCTTTTGTCCTCTAAACTTTTCTATCTACATTCATTCACTTGGTGATCGGTTCCAGCCTCATAGCTTTTGAAGTTATACTGATGGCTCCCAAATTTACATCTCTAGCCATGAACTTTTTCTTGAAACTCAAGACTCCTAAATCCACTATCAAGTCAACAGCTCCATTTGAATGTCTAAGAGCCATTTTCTGTCTAAACTATCCCCTAAAATTATAGTCTTGGATGAACCTCAACACTTAGAGGCCTCTTTTTTCTCTCTCTCATACCTCCTTTCTAATCCATCGCAAATCGTATCAGCCCCATCTTTAAACCATAATCACCATCTCTCACCACATCTGCTACCAGCTTGGCCCAAACAATGACCATTTCTCACTTGAGTTACCCCAGTAGCCTCCTAACTCAGCCAGAGTGACCCTGTGGAATTAAATGTAAGTCAGATCACTTCTGTGCTCCAAAGCTCCAAAGCCCCACCCCTCCTCAAGTGAAAGCCAAAGTCATTTCATGGTTCTAAGATATTTGGCTCCATATTAACTCTCCAACCTCATCTACTCTCTCCTCTCTCATCAACCTCTCCCTCTGCTATGGTCACATTGGCCTCCTTGCTCTTCCTGGAAAACACCCAGATGCCTTAGAGCTTTTGCACTTGTTTTTCTCTATCTCTGGAACTTACCCCTCCCCACCCCACTATCCAAATCTGCCCTTTCTAGAATGTCCCTCACTCAGAGAAGGCTTCGCCGCCCACCTTAGTTAATCTACTACCCCCACTCCCACTCCTGCTCTTCCTCTCCAACTTTCCTGCTTTGTTTCCCTCCAAAGCATTTATCACCTTCTAACAATATATTTTTCACTTATTTCTTTATTGGTTTCCTACACATACACGCTAAGATATAAGCTTCAAAGGGTTAAAAATTTGTGTCTATCATTATTCTACCCCTAGCACTTAAAATAATGCTCAGTACTTAGTAGGTACATGACAAACTATGAATCAATGAATCACCAGTACTCCAACCTCACAAAAACCTTTAGGAGAGGAAAAAAAATCTGAATAAATAACTGTGTTAAATGTTTATATACTCATGTGATGAATCAGGTGTGAATAACAAAAAGGGGGATAGATCACTTCTGAGGTGAAATAGAGGTGTCCTTGAAGTTAGCCTTCATCGGGGAGCAGGTGTCACCATCCCCACTTTAGGCCACGCAGCCAGCTGCTCATTGTTACAAATGATTTTCTGGGCCAGTCAGACTCCTTCCATGGCTACCTCTGGTCCCTCATGTCACTTTCATGTATGACCTGACAATATCTTGCCGTCTCCCTTAGAACTTTTTGGCTGCTCAGCAGGCCTTGCTATGTCTCCAAGCACATACAATAAGAAGTGTTGGTGAGTTAATTCCCTGGGGCCTGAACTTTGATCAAGGGCAATGGAAGCCAGCGGATAAATGTTTATTCTTTACCTGCCATCCCCCCCACCCCCACATTGGGCCACACACGGTAGCTTCAAACAGCCTCTCTAAAAATATCCTGTGATTGAGCCTGCCAAGTGACGTGGTGGTTAAGTGCTGGCTTGGGAAGCCAGCGGCTCCGGTTCAGGTCCCACATATGAGGGCCAGTGACACTGCCCTCAAAAAATTAAAAAAAAAAAAAATTCTGTGATAAAAAGCTATCAGCTTATTTCAAAATTGTGACCTGCTGGGCCGGCCCAGTGGAGCATTGGATAAGAGCTGGTTTAAGGATGCCAGAGGCCCCAGTTCGGATCCCACATATGAGGGCCAGTGACCCTGCCCTCTACAGCTAACAACAGCTCCACCTGGAGCTGGGCTGTGCGAGCCCCGGTGATGGAGTAGGCTGCAGTCCCTAATGCAGTGGGCTGCCATAGGCTACAGTGAGTGGCCGGCAGCCAGCGTGAGCGGCTGGCAGCCAACGTGAGCTGCCAATAGTTGCGGTGAGCAACCATCCAGAGACCGGCGACCTATCTGCCTCATCCCGGAAGAGCGTAATGACGATACCAACAGTGAAGCAACATCCTCTGCAACTAAACTGAAGAACAAAAAGACAGCATCTTGTCTGTTCCCCTTCCCGGATTCCCCAATGCTGTTCCCCTCCCCCAATTCCCCAATAAAATCTTTAAAAACAAATAAGAAAAAAATTGTGACCTTCTCAGTAGCTCACTCCCTTATATTTCCTGTCTTTATTTCTCTGCCTCACTCTCCTTTTCCCTCATTCTTGCTTCCCTGAAATTCCCTTTCCCTGGAACTGCTCTTTTTTCTAGAGAAGACAAGCTAAGATGGTATTTCTCTCCTGTTCATCAACTCTAAGAAGGTGGTGGGATTTCAGGAACATTTTGAAAGATGGGTTTTGTAGGATAGGGAATGACAATTTTACTACTTATCTGTGAATCTTGCACAAGTCACTTAGTTTCTAAGAATATTTTAATGCCCTCTGGTGTAAGTTGTATACCAGTAGTTCTTGTCTTGCCTATGGTATTCAACTGTCATGAAGCTCACATGAGAACATATGGGAAGGGGCTTGTAGACTCTTCACCTCTATACACATATACAGTGTAGCAAACCTCTAATCTTTGATCTATCCATCATATCTCCTCTAGGCAACAGACCCTCTCTAACACCCTCCTAACAAATAATTATCTCAGAAATACAGTAAAGTAAAATATCATTCCATGTCTGACCACATTTTATTGGTTCAGAAATGGACCCCTTGGCTCAAGATAGCAGTTAAAGTTCTTCTTTAGGTATTGGGGCATGCATCAAAGCAATTTTTCTGTGTACACTTGGATTCTAGGATGTCAAACTCAGAAGCTGTTAACCCATCTTTGTTATATGGATAGAAAAAGCAGAAACTAGTTTGCAACAAGAGAAAAGAATAAAGCAGACTTGTAGAATTAAGTAAAGGTAAGAGACATATTTCCACATAGTACCTGGAGGCCAACTGCTTTCTCATCTGTGAAACAATCTCATATCTTCATGAAAAATTCTCCTTTTTAGCTGGATTGCTATTATTTTAATCCAAAAGAGTCCTACTATATAAGATATTACTCTAAGAGTATACCTACTTAAAACTATGCTGACCTCAGCTAAACCCCAAGGAAAGTTGGTCACAGGAAAGGCAGCACAGAATACCTTCCAAGGAGACCACTTTATACTTGTGCAGAAAAGACTTTTTTTTAATTTTTGCCACAGAAAATGAAAATACAATTTATTCATCAAACATGTTTATAGCTCAGTGAGAAAGCCAAAAGTTGGCCTGTATATAGAAGTGAGAAAGAGAGAGAAAAAGGTGAAAAAAAGGTTATGCTGGGGGTGGGAGTTGCTACTGCCTACACCGCATATTAGGCAAGCATGATTTGCTCCCTGAATATGAAACATCATATGAGTATACACCTTCTTTTTTCCAGGCAACAAAGCTGAGCATCATTTTTCATTCTTAGGTACACATCCAGGTCTTAATTCTTCTACATGTATTTGGGTCTACTTCTTAGATGCAAGGGAACAGCCAGAAGTTTATTTGAATTTCCACTATGAGTTGCATAACACAAAGTTATAGTGCTTGTTTTACAAAACAAAACAAACAAAACAAAACAAAACAAAACAAAACAAACATAGAATCTATTGGGGGAGCAGGTTGTGCTCACGTGAAAAGCCAGGTAGCAATACACACAAGCACCACTCAAGATGGCACTAGACAATATATGATAAGTGCCCGAGTACTGCAGATAACAAGGGCTTCCTGCTAAAAGGAGGAAGGAGGCATTCTATGTTGAAGAGGTGAGGGAAAGCTACAAGGAAGAGGCAAAAATGAAATCAGATTTTGAAGAATGAATAGGTTTTGAAAACATGAGCAAAGGAAAAAAGTGAGAAAGGTTTGCTGAGGAACAATAAACAAATTGTAGTTGAGAAGAAGCCAGATTACTAATGGCATTTAGTATGAGGCAAAAGAGTACTCCTTCTTTTAGTGAGAACATTTGATCTATGATAATATCATATAAGTAATTCTGTAGTATTATGACTGGTACACAATACACTCAATTATTCTAAGTTTTTAAAAATATACAAATAGGACTGGCTGAGTGGTATGTTGGTTAAGAGTTGGCTTGGGACTCCAGTTCTGAGCAGCAGGGCCCCGGTTTGGATCTCACATGAGGGCCAGTGACTCTGTGCCCTCTAAAGCTAAGATGGTGAACAACAGCTTAACCTGGAGCTGGGCTGCTATGTGTGGCCGACGACTGCGTAGGCTGCAGCCCCTGCTGCAGTGGGCTGCTGTGAGCTACCATGAATGGCTGGCAGCCTGCGTGAGCGGCTGGCAGCCAGCATGAGCTGCCGTGAGCTGCCGTGAGCTGCCATCCAATGGTCGACAAGCGACTGCCTCACCCGGGAAGAGCACAATGATCACAATACTAACATGGGCCAGTGAAGCGATGTCTTCCACAACTAGACTGAAGAACAAAAGGACAGCAACTTGTCTGTTCCCCTTCCCCGATTCTCCAACACTGTTCCCCTCCCCCAATCTCCAATAAAATCTTAAAATGTATATATACATAAATAAATTTATCGCTTAAAACACAGAACAGTGCTGAAAATATGCATTCAATTCAAACACTCAGTTAATTGGTTTTAAAAGAAACTGGTTTTCACTGAGAATAATATGGAAATATTGTCAAATGATATTTCTGCAGTCATTTTTCATACAAATATAACCTTGCTGTTGTTGGCAAAACTATCTTAAGTCTACACTCATTTTTCCACTGTCCAGGTAACAGTCATTTCTCTTTTCATTTATACAGTATTTAGGGAGGGGGTTAGGCAAGAAGTAAGCAGAATTCATTAGCACAATATGCAAATCACCTGTAGCAGTGCAGAAAACTCAGCCTCTCCCGCCATCTTAAGAAAAAGATATGAGTGTTTATCTTATAGTGTTGGAGTTAAGCTAAGTCAAGGAGTGTAACCTGGACAGGAATTGAATATATATTATTTGCTGGAAGTTCTCCAGCAGGACTGCTTCCTCCCCTGCCCACAGCCTTTCTTACATGGTTATGTCAGGTATTAGGTCTGAAGATCTTTCTCCTTCCTTTACCTTGACAGTTCCTCTCTCTGGAAAATCTTTTCTCATACTGACAACCATCAGTTACTCTTGTTTTCCTAGCTAAGCCAAATCACTAGCTGGATTTTCTGTCTTCTCTTTAAAAATCAAAATCTATTTAAATGTTAATTTTCCCTCTTGTAATTTTCTTTAACATGCTAATATTATGTCAGCGGACCCACTCAAATTTTAAGCATGCCAAATGTGTTGCAAAACTAACAAATAAAAGTGAGAACCGACCAGACTGTGGGATGTCCAGTTAGGGATTACATTCACTTTAGTTATAGGTCTATAATTTCATAGATGTGTTCAACAAGGTATAGTCAACCATGGTGGCATTTTCTATGTGTGCATACAGAAAAATAGAATTTAAGGGGCAGGGCCTCTGAATTATTAGCCGGAAAGCCTGAGTTCAACTATGCAAAGGTTTTTATAACCAAAGGGAAACAGAGAGTTCAACTAATCATCTGGTTAAGTTGTGGAAGCATAAATAACCTAAAATATTGCTTGACATTATTGACTTTATATAGAAAGAGAATTTCAGGGCTGGAAGCGACCTGATATGCCAATGAGCATAATTCACTCTCTGTGCCCATGCAAACTATTACTAAACATCTCCAATGACAGGAAGCTCACTATTTAACAAATTCATCCATTCCATTGTGGCACACCTATGACTATTAGAAAACCCTTTAACGAAGACATTATCTTGAGGGGCCTGGCAAAATCTCCTTAGGTTTCACATTTGTAAAGTAGGGATAATTCTTTATGTTGGCGAGGTGGACCTAGAACTCAAGGACAAGATTCATGTCTAGTCACATCACCTTGAACAAAACACAGCACTGTGTATTTGACTAATCACTTCTACAGAAAGGAATTAGGAATGCCTTTGAATAAAATTCCATGTCACCCTTGCCTCTGTGAACAACAATAAAAAATTTTAACTTGCCTATAGAGTGATCAACCACTTGCCTGGTGATTTATGGAGAATTCAGTGCTCTTTTTCAGTTTAGACCAAAAAAGAATGACCAGAGATCCCTGACAAAAAAAATTTTTTTTTAACAAGTAGGCATCATGGGAATCATTTGTTACTGTGTAGATGCAGAAAAAAATTGAAATTCTTAAAGTTGAAATCCTATGATATTCATGAATTCTATAGAGCATGAGTGACCTTATAGCATATAGTTTCCTGAATAAAATTTAAAATGTGAAGCCAAGTAGAGAACAGAAAGGTCATAGTAGATGTAGAAGCTGGATGATTAGGTAGGTAGACTCATTAGCTAAATTATTTCATAACAAACGTAGTTTCAGAGCACAGGCAATTCATAATCATTCCACAGCAGGGTTAGAAGTTACCATGAACCAGAGGCCTATTGCGTTGCTTTGAGAAGAACTACAACTGTTAACTATCAAATCTAAGATGGAGGGCCGGCCGAGTGGCACGGTGGTTAAGCACTAGTCTCGGAAGCCAGCTGCCCCGGTTCGGGTCCCACATATGAGGGCTAGTAACACTGCCCTAAAAAAAAAAAAAAATCTAAATGGATGGCAAGAAGCAGAGATTATGAACTCAAATGTCTTCAGGGGACAGACAGGTAACAAATTGAAAGAAACAGGCCAGGCCAGGTAAAAGGAACTAAGGGGTGAACTAGAGATTATACAGGTGTTCTAATTCTCCTTTTCCTTCTGCTTTTTTTTTTTAAGGTATTAAAAACAATGGATGGGCAAGTCAAACACATCTGTTCACCAATGTTTGCAATCTTTAATTACTTTTTTGTCTTCACACCTAAAGGGCTATATTCATTTAGAAGGTCATATTTTTTTTAAAAAAAGAACTTATCCAGAGAATAACAGTCAGGACAGTGGGGGATATGGAAACCTTGAGGAAAAATTTAGTATACTTGCAAAGTGTACTAACTATAGAGTTAAAAAGGAAAAAACAAAAGTAGTTTAAGTACTAACCTTGATGATAATAACATATTTCGCACTAGAAAAATTATTTGACCTCATGAAGCCTTACTTTCTTCACATATACAAAGGGAATAATACTAATATTATCTACCACGTGGGGTTAAAGTAAGATTTAAATGAGATAATGTAAAAGTGTTTGACCTTTAAATGGAGGTCGTTGTTATCATTATTATGTATTAAAACAATGTGTATAAAATTTCATTGTTTTAGGAAAGGAAGACCCAGACTCTGTTGAGATAATCTACCTTCTAGGTAGGTTGAGACTTTCACACCTGATGAGTAGGCCTTTATTCCTGAGATTGGTAGACTTAGCTTTCACTCAGCAAAGAAAATGAGGGTGCTGTAAGGAAGGGAGAGAGGGGGTCGGAGGGAGGTGTCAGAAGCTCATGCACCCAGGTGTGTGACTCCTCATGATGCTTTTGCTACTAAGCTGCCATAAACATATTAGACACAAACTGATTAATACCAGCGACATATTGTAGAAACTCATAAAGAAACTAGGTTCTGAGATAAGCAGCTTATACAAACAAGGAAGTCGGAAGATGAAAGCTGAAGAGAACTTGAGAAATTGTGGAGATGAATTTTAAATCTCAATAGGTCAAGAAACTGGAATTTGAGTCAAGTGTAAGGAGCAAGTATAGTCCACGAGGACAGCTGTGTCCCCGTCACCCTGGGAACAATGCAGAAACTAGAGAGTAAAAAATCATTGGGTGACCTGATAAATGTGTTACAATATTGGAAGGGTTGTCAGGTGGGGGCGATTTGAGTTGATCTGTGTGGACCCAAAGGGCAGACCTTGGGACAGTTGGCTGAAATAAATACCTATAAGGCCAATTTTATCTCCATAGAAGAAATGTACAAAGCTGGCCAAAAATAAATCTCAACAGCTTCATCAAGCAGTGACCATCCTATCATGGCAAGTGTTTGGGCAAGGTATTTCTGTCTGAAACTGACTTGAAAGTTGACGTCCTCTAAGTTCTCTTTAATATTCTGGAGCTAACACAGAGAACTGTGAAGAGAAGGGCAGGGATAAAACCAGAATCTGCCTCATCCTAAAAAGCTTCTCCAGTTGGAAGAAGACACTAGGCCATGTACCAGTACTTCAGGACTTCTTCAGTCCTAAACTTCTACTGTCTTAGAGGGTAGAGGGGAAAAGGAATAAGGAGAAAAAAGTGGAGCCAGAAAGAAAAAAAAAAGCAGGAGGTTATTACTGTCAGACAGAGAAGCACATTCAAAAGTTAGAAAGAGGGCCGGCCGAGTGGCGCATTGGTTAAGCGCTGGTTTTGGGATGCCAGCGGCCCCGGTTCGGATCCCACATGAGGGCCAGTGACACTGCCCTCTACAGCTAACAACAGCTCCACCTGGAGCTGGGCTGTGCGAGCCCCGGTGATGGTGTGGGCTGCAGCCCCTGCTGCAGTGGGCTGCCATGGGCTGCGGTGAGTGGCCCGCAGCCAGCGTGAGCGGCTGGCAGCCAAGCGTGAGCTGCCAATAGCCGCGATGAGCGACATCCAGAGGCCAGCGACCGATCTGCCTAATCCGGGAAGAGCGCAATGACGATACCAACAGTGAAGCAACATCCTCCGCAACTAAACTGAAGAACAAGAAGACGGCAACTTGTCTGTTCCCCTTCCCCGATTCCCCAACGCTGCTCCCCTCCACCAATTCCCCAATAAAATCTTTAAAAAAAAAAAAAAAAAAAAAGTTAGAGAAATTTAAAATGCAGAGAAATAAACCATTTCTTGCTTCACCCTGTAACAAATCCTGAAATGTTCAAAGGACATATTGGAATATATTGCTAGCTGCCTGCAGGATCCCATCAGAAAACAGAATCAAAGGGCTTGGGCCACATGGTTATACTGGCAGTGCTTGTTAGTTACCAGCCCTCCCTAGCACTTTGAACATTTTTCTGTACTGTTTTTTTTTTTTTTTAAAGATTTTATTGGGGAATTGGTGGAGGGGAACAGCGTTGGAGAATCGGGGAAGGGGAACAGACAAGTTGCTGTCTTCTTGTTCTTCAGTTTAGTTGCGGAGGATGTTGCTTCACTGTTGGTATCGTCATTGCGCTCTTCCCGGATGAGGCAGATCGGTCGCTGGCCTCTGGATGTCGCTCACCGAGGCTATTGACAGCTCACGCTTGGCTGCCAGCCGCTCACGCTAGCTGTGGGCCACTCACTGTAGCCTATGGCAGCCCACTGCAGCCCACACCATCACCGGGCTCGCACAGCCCAGCTCCAGGTGGAGCTGTTGTTAGCTGTAGAGGGCAGTGTCACTGGCCCCCAATGTGGGATCCGAACCGGGGCCGCTGGCATCCCAAAACCAGCGCTTAACCAATGCGCCACTCGGCCAGCCCTCTGTACTGTTTTTAATAGTGGAAAATTAGATATCAGAAATCACTCTGTTGTATACTGTTTGAGAACCACTGCTGCCTCACATGACTGTGTTATTTTTTTCCCTCATTAGACATTAGAGTTTAAGTTTATTCTCATGTGTGGATCCAAAGAGGACAGAATTTCCAAAGGAACCTTCCCTTGCAATAATTGTTCATCATTTGGTTTTGCCTTCAGAAGTACATCTAAGGCAAATGTTCATGTCCAAGTCTAAACTAATCATTACCTGGCAGTCATTAACATATATTATTAAATTAAACTTGACATGCACTTATTTGGAAAGTACACATAATTTTAAAAGTCTTTCCCCTAAA
The DNA here is from genome assembly GCA_033961575.1 of Aselliscus stoliczkanus. Taxonomy (NCBI): domain Eukaryota; kingdom Metazoa; phylum Chordata; class Mammalia; order Chiroptera; family Hipposideridae; genus Aselliscus; species Aselliscus stoliczkanus. The sequence continues at coordinate 120,004,020 of CM066731.1, read as the reverse complement.
ATTAAAATATATATATAAAAATCTACATAATTACCAAACAGATCAGCCCTCTTGCATTGTTAAATTAAATTCAGTGCAGCATAGATGCCTAGATAGAAGAATCCTATCATAAATATTCCAAGGAATTAATTGATCTCACTTAATTGAATTTGAAACTAGTAAACTAATACCTTCTGCCACCGTAATTGCATGAGGTACTGTAAGCAGTCAACTCCATGTGATGGATGTGTCTAGGCTGAGATGTTTCTATTTGTCTTGCATTTTTATTCTCTCTAATGTCACTTAAACTCTGAAATACAATTAAAATACAGCATAATCAGGATTTAGGAAAAAATGAACCTTCACAAATCTGCACTGATGTGGCTTATGAGAAGACGTAGGCCCTCTGACTTGATCGGGTATCCATTTTTCAGAAGGCCTCCCCAGTGGTTGCCACAGAATTATTAACAAAATCCAGAGGCCCTAGAGCTTCTCAAATGCTTATGAATGATTTGGCTTAAAAGATTTTGCAGTCCTCATTTGCATTGTAAAGAAGAACTTCAGCTCTAAGTTTAGGGAGAAGTTTTTAGAAGCTTTGACATGGCAAATTGCCATGAGAATATTTTCCCTGTGAAGAAATGCAACTCAAATGTACTAATTAAGGGTGCTTAATATCCCTCAAAATGAATTCTTTGTTACCTGCAGTGGTTTAATTATTCCCTTATGGAAAGCTCAGAAATGCCTCACATCTTTAAATAGCAGTGGACCACTCACTGACACAGTCAATACGCACTTGGACGCTATTTCTCCTCCTCATTGGCTACAGCAGTGTGCAAAGAAAGGAGGATTTTATAATAGATGTCACAATAAAGCTGTAAGGCATATTTTCACTGGTGGTTTGTGTAACCAGTTTCATTGATGTCATCCTCCCTCACATCAAGAAACTTTCAGAAAAAAAAATATTATAGCAGTAAAATAAAGAGAAGGAAAGTGTTATAATTAACACCGGTAATTCTAGCTAAGCTCTGATGGACAGGAACAGTCAGCCAGCCCTGACGCTTTTCCCACTAGCAGCCTGCCCTTTCCAGAAAGGTAACAATCGAATGTCCTCAGAGGATATTGGTTGAACTGAAAAACGAACCCTTCAAAACTGATTACATTAAGGAATAGACTTGAGTGCTAGCTAGGTATCTATTGTTTCTCCTGGAATTCTTCTTGAATCAGGTAGCTCTATATGGCAATGGGACACAATAAAATGTAGATACATATCTTGAGCTCAAATGTCACTTTCTCTGGTAATCAACGCTGACCACATGATCTAAAGTTGCTGCCCAACCACTCTATCACATCTCCCCTTTTATTGTCTTCACATCACTTGGAACCATCTGCCATCTTCTAGCAGGTTTACTTATTTACTAGCTTGTTACTGTCTTCTCAACTCGAGCATGTGGGCTCTGGGAGAACAGGGCCGGGGCCATGTTAGCCCTGCTCTGTTCCATGCCTTGGGTAGCACTTGGCACATTTGGCTATTCAGTAAATCATTGTTGAAGGAATAAAGTGCGGGGTGATTTTTTGTTTGTTTGTTTGTTTGTTTGTCTGTCATGTCAAACGTATTTCTCTCTAACAATCAAAAAAAAAAAAATTTATCCTGAGCCTGAGCTAAGAAAGGAGCCGGAATTCGGATTAAACCCGAATTCATGTGTTTAATCGGGATAATGTGTGTGGACCCACAGTCAGCTGCACATAGAAACCTTCACACTGTCTGATCAGGAGAGTTTGACCAGAATCAGACAAAAAACAGATTGAGTTGAGCACCTGAGAGAGTGTTACTCAGTCTGCTGGGCTGGAGTGTTCTCAGCTCAGTCCTCATCTGTGCTGGCTCCACCACATATGTAACAAGTGCTCACAGATACTCCTTAAATGCTGTGACGATGAGACATGTTACGGAGTGCTTCAGGGAAGATGGGCAGCTCTGTGCTGACAACAAGACCTAACACAGGCAGGCTGGAGTGCTGATACATAATTCATGTTAATGTGTACCAGCCTCCCAAGCCCTGCAGGTGTTTTCTTCTAGGACTGGGATGAGGAAGCAAGTAGGGGAAAGTCCTTAGCTTCCCCATCTCCAGGGCCCAGGGAGGGTCAAGTGAGGCTCTGCTCACTTCCATTCTTTGAGGCTCTCAATATATTAAAATAAATAGCAATAATAAAATGTCTGTACAGAATTACAAAATTGGCAGTTTAGAAACTTTCCAAATTAACATTATTGACATACACAAACACAATACAATATAACTGCGCCATCATAAGATAGTTATAAAATCTGTTTTAAAAAACATGAATTCACAGAGTGCAATGGGTGGTAGAGTCTGGCACAGGTGCTGCATGCTGATATGGAATGTCTCTGCCTTCAAGAGCTGTCAGTGAAACTACAACTCTCGGCCTGACCCCAGACCTATATTTGATGAGGGGAAAATGTCTACATCTGAGGCACTTTATACACTTAGGAAGTCTAGGCCGGATGTCCCTAGCAGGCCTCCACCCACTAGCCCTGGGCCACTCATGTCCTGATGTACACCTATCCTGCTCCCCTCCTCCTAACTTTGCTGGGGCCACAGAACCAAGGAGCTTATACTGCTGGCTTGGTGAACAGTTTGCATAGGTGTGCACGTGTGTATTATATCCTCAAGTAAACTTAACTTACATAAACATACAGATAGAATTTTCTATGGCTTCTATACCACCTTAATTCGGCTTCCAGCCAATAACTCTTTTGACCGATGGACTAACTTTCAAGCTGCATGCCAGAGCTACTCAAAGGGAAATATAGCAGCCCATGTGGAAAAAGACCATTTGTAAATTATAGTCAGTTTGCGAAAGGAAATGTCATGGAGGCAAATTAGCCTGCTTTATCTCCTCTCAAGATCTGATTCACCTGTTCTAACCTAGAAGGAAGAACAGATAGAATGGTTTGCTCAGGTTTTCCAAGGTTAGTCCAGGTAAAGAGATAATGTGGTCATTGCAGGCATCGATTTTCTGGACTCTGGATCATTCTCAGAAATGATAATTAACTAGGACTAACCTCTTCATAAACCTCAGTGAAGAGGGCTCCTTCTCCTCAGTATCAAAAAGAAGTACAAATCATTTAGAACAACTTGATGTGTTAGGCTTCAAATAATGGGAATTGGTTTCAGTTCTTCAAGGCTAAAAATAGAAAGATGAACAAATACTATTGAAAAGGCCCAGGGAAAAGCCACAGCTGTGAAATAAGCCTTCTCCCATCCCACCCCCCATCCTTCCCTAGGTCAGCTTCAGTCAGAGGGGATTTGCTCTCTTCCCACACACATTCTTTCCCTCTTCAAATGTTTGCCCCCTCTGACAATGACTACCATTGGTCAACATTTGGCCTCTGGTTGAGAATTTAAGCACAAATCTCGGCCTTTCTTTTGCTGCACCATTGGAAAATATCTAAGAAATGTGAGAGCTCTCCAAAAGTCAAAGCCACAAAATCCAACTCAAGGAAACAAAATAAACCCTGGAGATCAAAGACAAGGTTTTTATGCATTTGCACCCGATGCAGGGGCCTTCCCTCTGGGCTGCCCCACCCAGCCTGACAGGATGCAAGGTGCACACAGAAACCTCACCTGTTAAAGGATGAGCTCCTGTAGGAACTGCCTGGGATTGGAAACACCTACACAATTCTACCTCTCCTCCGTACAAAAGGCTCTGCTTGGCTCTCTTTGCCTGAAGGACAAACCCAGACTTCTTTGTGGGGACCCATCACAACTGGCTAACCACCTCGCTTTCCTAATCCATCTTTGAGGCTCTCACCCAAACCCTCTATCTTTGTTCCCATCACCTAACAAGTCAGCCTTCTCTCTCACACCCTGCATTTTCACAGGCCTTTCTTCTTTATATTATTTCCCCTGTGTGGAATGGCTTCCCCTCTCTTCTCTACCTATCAAAATTGTATTTGTAAGCTAATTCCATGTCAGAAATTACCTGCTGGAGTTTTTCCTTGATCCTATCAGAGTTCAGATGAAACCCTCTCTACTCAGAAGACCCCAAGAGCCCTCCCTCCATGCATTTCTCTTCTCTAGTCAACCACTGGCTCCCTCAGTGAAGGGATGAGTTCTTATTTCATCTGATATCCCAGGCCCTGATCACCCAGGCCCTAGCACAGATTTGTGCACATAGTGTTTAATAAAATTTGATCTAATTGGATTTCGTAGGAAAACAACAGCTAACAGTTAACAGGAGACAGAGAGTTCATAAGAATAGAATAAGAGGCCAGCAGAGTGGCTTAGTTGGTTAAGAGCTCACTCAAGAGTGCGAGCTCTGAGCAACAGGGTTGCTAGTTTGATTCCCGGCCTGAGCTGAGCTGCTGCTAAGCTGCCAACAGGTGGCAGGATGGCTCAGCTACAAAAACAAAACAAAACAAAACAAAAAACGGAAATAGAATAAGAGTTCAGGAGTAGGAATGAATGATTGGGTATGAATCTCAGTTTCACCTCTTAGAAGCTGTATGGCCTTGGACAACTTATTATATCTTTAAGCCTGAGTTTCCTCATTTGAAAAAATGTGGTATTTTTACATACATACATAACAGTATTTACCTCACATGACTATTGGGAGAACTAGATGAATGCATTTAGCATACAACCAGCACTTAGTAAGAATTCAGCATGTTACTCCTGCCTTTTCTCCTCCTGTTTGTATTCTATTAATACTAACTACTGCTGCTGCTACTACTACTGCTGCTACTACTGCTACAAATATGTAATTTTAATTCCATAAGGGGAAGGCAAGCTGTGGGATGTAAAGCTTTCTGCTACCTCACCCAAAACTAGGCTTCTATCTCTAGACTATGTTTTAGGAAGAATTTCCCTTCTTGCAAAGAGAACTGTAGCTGTGACCAAAAGTGGCCTTGATATCTTGATAGACTGGAGAGAAGCCTGGGAAAATGTCTTCACTGCCATGAACAGAGGATTTGCCTTTGGGTTAATCCTCTTTTGTTGTGAGAAACCATCCCCAGGAGTTCTTTGAGGTACACAAGTGAAAAGCGGATGTCTACCCATTGTTTTGCCAAAAACCAGGAGGTCACCGATAATTAGAAGACTCATGTTTAGCCCACAAAGTCAGAGTTTATGTTTGCTGTGGAAGTTATTATTGAGTTGAGCTTCTTCCTGTAGACTTGGTGCAGTTTTGTTTTGTTTTGTTTTATTTTGTTTTGTTTTGTTTTCATGAAAAGGAAAAATATAAATATTTCTAACTCATTCAGAAGTGAGGTTGGAGATCCAAGCTGAATTATTGCTTGTCTCCTGGTTAGATAGCACTGGGGCTGGGAATGAGGTTAGGGGACTTGTTTTGCTTTGTTTTATTAGCATCAGTGACAGGAAAATGAGAATAATGTGGGGGCAATGTTAAAGGGATAGCTCTCATGGGATCCTGCCACTCGCTGAGAAAAACAGTGCTTCTCTTCTGCCCAGGTGACAAGATAAAGTGTGACCCAGAGTTGGGATGGACCATTGTTCCTACTTCTGTGCAAAACCAGTGCTCTCTGGCTCCCTCAGCCGCTAGAAGACCCAGCTTCCTTGTCCCTGATGTTCTCAGAAGTCCCAGCATTGTCAAGGGAAACAAAAAAATGTGGTAGCTGTTTTGTAGTGGCCTGGAGGGCAGATGGGTTGGTAGGCATCTTTAGGAGCTATAAAAATCATGGCAAAGCAAAGGAAATATTTCCGGAAAAAAGTGAGGGCAGGACTTGCATTATTAGAGGCTTGAACTCTTGTAACTTGGACTTCAAAATTGTGACCTCATATTACCATCCCCTGCTCCAGGTTTATGAAATGTGTGGCATACTATTTAAATAAATAAGTAGCCATGTATTTGAAACAGATTATTTCTTTACAATGTTTTTAATTTAAAGCTGGATAGAATTTGGGGTGGGAAATAGAATAACGTAGTGATTTTTTTTTTAAGAGGATGGATTCTGGCAACCAGCAGATTTCTATCTTGGCATTGCTTTTTACCAATTGTGTGATCACAAACAATGTATTTACCTTCCTCAAGCCTCTGTCTTTTCACCTATAAAACATAGGTGTGTGGTGGATTGCATTTTCCAAAAGCCATACAAAGATGGCTGCACCAATTTGTATTCCATCCTACATAGTGTTCTCAGGAAGTGACATTGACATTCCTTCATCAAGAGATGGGATCCTTGCATGGAGGGGGTGGGCAGATACAAAAGCTAACCTGCCCTCTAGCCTCAGACCCCAAAGAGCCCTGGACTCAAATATAGCATGTATAAGAGAGACCCAGTATGGAAAGTGGGACTAAGTGAGAAGCATCAATTGAAGGTTAATATGAAGGAGAGTTAACCCTGCCCGTCTGGCCATTCTTAACCCTTTATTATAACTGTTTCTCTACTCAGAAAGGGAAGCATTTAGGGATGTATTTACTCCCGGGGAGAAATGGACAGTTCTTTCAAAATAAAGTGAAGGAAATATGGGGTTTGTATCCATGTGGATGCGGCTGCTCAATAATAAAAGCCTTTCCATTTCAGCATTGAGAGTGAAGCAGGGGAAGGACCTTGGCCTCAGACCAGGTTGGCTCTGTCTGCTCATACTGAAGTACACAGAGCTCCAGGTCGGGCTTCCCATTAACTCTTCCAATTTACGCCCTCTTAAACAGATAATTAAAGAACATAAAAGGTCTGAGGACAGTCTGCCCAATGGAAGATTAACAACCTAAAAAACTGAACTCAAAGGAAACAGCTATGTTAGATAACAACAAGAAATTCAAAAAACAAAACCCAGACAAAATTCCCTTTAATTCGTATTGTCAGAGATATTTGAGAACATGTGACATCTATAAGGAAAGAATGGTTTATATAAAAAATTACACTCTAAAAATAACAAAGAACTCAAAATTATGATTGTAAAAATTCAATTCAGAAAAAGAAATCAAAGATAATAACACAAATGCTAACATTCTGGAAAATTGTATCAAAGAAATGTTCCCAAAGACCATAGAGATAGGAAATATAAGAATAGAGGTGTGTCTCAATTAAAAAAAAAAAGGGTTACAAAAATAAAAAAAAGAATGAAGGTAAGAGACATAAAGAATCAATTTAAGACAGCAAACATCTCTCAAATCAGAGTCCAGCAAGGAGAAATCAAAAGAAAAAATTAGCAAAGAAATAAAACAAGAACATCTCCCAGAATTAAAGAGATGTAAATATATTTAAGTGAAAGTTCTCATTGAATACTAAGATTGTTGAAATGAGAAAGACTAATATCTAAGAAATAATGAGGACAATTTATAAATACTTGGGGAAGGAAACCTTAAAAGTTTCCAAAGAAGAAAAAAAAAAAAAAGCAAAGAGAATACTAGGTTGCCAACCAAGGGGGAAAAAAGTGGCATTACACTTTTTAATCTCTGAAATAAACGCTAGAACATACAACAAGCATGGCCTTTAAAAGTTCTGAGAAAATTTTAATTTTGATCTATATTTAATCAACCATCTATCTCTTCAATGGAATTTTAGGAGACAACAAAATAATTTCTACTTGTATAAGTACTTTTTACTTTTACTTCCAAGGAACAATTTCTTGAGGATTAACTCCAGCAAGATGAGGATGAAAAATGAAAAAGTAGGAAGACATGGAATATAAGAAATATTAATAATTACCCAAGATCCAAATAACAGGAAATGTCAGCTATACAATAGAAAAGGAAATCAGTGTTGGTTAAGAAGCATATCTTCAAAAAGAAGAGTAGCCAACAGGCTAAAATATATTATAGATAGATTGTATTTCTTCTCACCCAAAGAAATAGAGAAAGGCTATGAATTTTTTCAAAAAATAGCAAATAAAATGTACAAGAAAATAATTGTTCCAATATAAAGCAAATTTAAACATGACATGATTTTAAGCAATTAACAAAGTATAATAAAGGAGATTCTATTTAATATTTTTGCTTGAGTGGCAATGAGGTTAAAACATTAAGCTCATAGCTCTTTCTACAAGTTATCACAGACCTCTACTTGGCTTTGCAATGAACACTATTCACATAATCATAATAATGTAAATACTGTTTATGGTCTTTCAACTTTTACAATCAGATGATTTTATTGATGTTGCAGAACAGAATGTAAATATTACTTCCAGATGTCTAAATAAAGATTACTTCTAGTTGGGGGGAGGAGGGAGGGAGGAGAGAAAGAGAGAGAGAGAAAGAAAGAAAGAAAGAAAGAGAGAGAGAGAGAGAGAGAGAGAGAGAGAGAGAGAGAGAGAATCTATATTCCCTTCCCTTGAATCTGAGCTGAACTCTGAAATTGCCTCAACCAAAAACATGTAGCAGCAGCTATGTGACTTCCAGCTAAGTCAAAATAGGCTAGACTTCTGCCTGGTATATTCTCTCTCTCTCTCTCTCTCTCTCTCTCTCTCTCTCTCTCTCTCTCTCTCTCTCTCTCAACACTTGCTTTTGGAACCCAGTCACCATGTTTCAAGGAAGCCCAGGCCACATGTGTCTTCAATCAACAGGTGTCTGAATCAATGCCCCCACCTAGGCCCCCAGCTAACAGCCACTGTTAACCACTAGACATGTGAGTAAATGAACCTTCAGATTATTCCAGGATCCAGTCTTCAAGTCCCCCAGACCTTATGGTACAGAGATAAATCAAACTCACCATACTCTATCTGAATTCCTGACCCTCACAAACCATAAGAGATAATAAAACATTGTTCTAAGCCCCTAAGTTTTGTGGTTGGTTAGTTTTGTGGTTAATTTGTTATGTAATAATAGATAACTAAAATAAAGGGTAAAGGTATGTAATCCTTGGTGGTATTATGAGGATTCAAAGAAATAGTACAATGTTTAGCACAGCAAGGAATGCTCACTAATGTTAGATACTTTTATTATAACAGAAAAGGCAATTACTAAGCAAAACTTTGAGGTGAATGAGAGCTCTCAATGGATACCCTTTTCTGGCTGTATTAACAGATAGCCAAGGGAAAAGGAAGTTGAAATGTACAAGGGATCCAAGTGAGAGGTCTGTGGGGTAGACTTTATTTTTACCCCTCTAGAAGAAGTCCTCTTCAAAACTCTGGAACCAGAACCTCAGGATGGGAGAGAGAATATATGTGTGAGGGTCTCTGTCAAACCTGGGGCCCTCATCATTGCCAGCCCACCACCCTGTGGTAGGCAGCAGTCTTTAAGAGAAGCTAGTTTCTGCATGTAATTACAATGAGCTCTCCAGTCAGTCACCCTCAGAGTATCCTGTCACATGTGAACTATTAGTTTCTCAGGAGATTTCAGTGAAGTATCAGACTGTAAGAAAACCCTCTGTAAGGGCTGCTTTCATGGGGACTTAAGGATATGCCCAGTTTCTTCTGCATCGTCACTAAGGTAATTCGAACTCCACCATTCTCAGAATTTGTTCTAGTTTCCATCCATAATATTGATGAAGATAGATGTGGGCCATTGAAAATTTTCCTAGGGCTTCCAATGACTAAGGATATCCAACAGGAAAGGAAAGACAATGCCCCATTGATAGTGCTAATCTTTTTTTTTTTCTGAAAGAAACAAAAGTTATAAAGTTAATAATGGAATAAGAACAGTGAAAATCAACTAGAAAATGTATTTTTTTTCTCTGTTTCTGAATATGTGTTGTGGAGAACTTGGGATTCACTCAGGTTATAAGCAATTATTTATACACGATGATTTGAAAAAAAAGGCAAGACTTCAATGGTGGTCTGTCTGGCATTGTGGTTGAGGAAATGGCTTTAGGTTTAATATAGTTTTTACATCTTTCAAATCATCTTTTAACCCTGCCAATTGTCCACATACTAGTAAATTTAGACACTGCTTATTGAGTGTTTTTTCTTGTTCTAAGCACTGTACAAATCTGCATGCATTAACTCATTATAACCCTCAAAACCATCAAATCTTATAGGACAGTCATCACTAGCTCCGATTTTTTTTTCATGCGGAAACAGAGTTAGAGAGGTCACACAGCTTAGAAGAGGTGCTAAGATGTGATCCAAAGACCATGCATTTCCCGTCACCCAGCGTTGCCTCTACTGTTAGCTCAAGTCTCTTCTCCACTCTATATGGGCAAAGGCAACTTCAAGACTCAGCACATTGTCACCTCCTCTCAGACAGTTTTCTGCTCACCATCCCCTCTTCTATTGAACACACCCCAACACACAGGAAGTCCTCTCCGACACCTCTCTAAACTTCTATAGCAATGCTGTCCAACAGAAATAATACGAGCCATAGATGTAATTTTAAATTTTGTGGTAGCCACATAAAGTACAAAGAAACAAGTGAAACAAATGTTGGACTTTATTTAACCAAATCTATCTACAGTATTATCACACCAGCATGTAATCAATATAAAAATATTAATAAGATGCTTTGCATTTTGGTACTAAATCCAGTCTGTATTGTTTACTTGCAGTACATCTCAATTGGAACTAGCCACATTTCAGATGCTCAGTAAGCAATGGCTAGTGGCTATTCCATTGGACTGTGCAGTTCTATAGCATTTAGCACCTATTGTTTCCATCTTATTTTTGTGTAATGCAAATGTCTTGAGGTCAGGAAATGAGGCAGGCTTATCTGTGTAATTCCCAACATCCCCAGAATATCATGCATAGTAAATGTTTGAGTCAGTGTGTGAGTCAAGAAAACAAGTTACTGTGCCTTACTGAATTCCTAGACAGGAAGTATCTGTACCACATCAAGGCAGAGCTTACAAAGAGTAAGTCATCTCCGTACAGCAGAATTTTAGAAGCTGCAGGTTACTCAGAGTGCTGAAAAACAGCCTCAAGGTCTAAGTTATGAAACTGACAAGAATGAAAAAAAAAAAAGAGAGATTGCTTTGGGGGACCATGAAAACAGAAAGACAAAGCAAAGCACCACATCACTTTCTGGGTTGCATTTGAAAAAAGAAAATGAGATAAGCAAATGGTGATGTGAGGGTACCAAGTGACTCAACCATCTGAAAAATAATAGAGCAATAATTGACACTTGAGTGTAAAAGGATTATTTATTTCCAGTATGGCTTGCACACTGAAAACACATCTTGAGCAAATATTTCTAGCATATAAAAGAGGTATAATTGAAAAAAATAAGTTTTTCGGTATTTTTTGTTTTTTGACCACTCAGGTTATACCTGATTGACTCAAAATCAAGCAGCTAAAATCCATTTCAATAATCAGTAATTAATTAGTGTCCTAAAAATGTGCCCAGTGTTTTGTTTTTCATATATATATATATATATATATATATATATATATATATATATATCTCCAGCGGCAGCTCAGCTCAGGCTAGGCATCAAACTGCTGTTGCTCAGAGCTCAGCTCACACTTTTGAGCGAGTCCTTAACCAACTGAGCCACTCGGCCAGCCCTAGTTTTTCCTTTTTTTAATGAGTAGCTTTTACAGTATGAGAACATAGCATCACAGTATATTTATTGTATTGTTTGTGTATTTGTATTAAATTATTTCCTATTTCCTAGATGGCTGTGACAATTAGTAGCGTATCCTAAAATGCTTTTCATTTAATAGGACTTTACAGTTCACTTTCATACATATGGTATCATTATATCCTCTGGATGAAAAATCTCCAGGACGTTTTATGTGACTCCCATGGACCTTCCATCAAGGATTTGTTGAGTGATAAAATCAAAGTCTCAGGCTGTTGATTTTGGACATCATGTTAATTCCTCAGTTTCCATGTGATTAAAGCTCCATTTTCTTTGAAACCATAACTCCCCTTTTAAGTATATACAGGTTTTGCAGTCCATACAGGTCGATTCATGACAGAAACTTCATAGATGCTGCCTCTGCATTCTGAGGATAGGGTTTGAAAAGGCATTTTACTGATGTCTTTCGGTTTCCAGCAAAAATATGTAGGTTTAGGATCAGCATCACCAGCAGAGAGACCCCTAAGAAAATAGGCCCAGATGTTCATTTTTCTCTTTTCAATGTCAAGAAACATTCCCCTGGAATATGACCCTCATAATTATTATTATTCAAGAGAAAACCTGCAACAAGTAAGAAGCTTCTGGGCAGGGCCTCCTCTGAAATCTGGCTGAGGACACCTTGTCCTGAGGAGTCTCTGTGGCCTCACCATGAGGTGACTGCCAAGTAGCTCATTCTGCTCAAAAGTCCCCCAACTGGAATGTGATGGTTGATAACAGAAAAAAAATAGGCTATAACGCGATTTCTTTTCTCTTTTTCAAATCCCACGCTCATTTATATTCTTTTTTTTTTTTTTTTAAGCATCCAGGGTTAAGTGAAGTTTTAGTCCCTCACGTGGTCATTAAGAGTAGAATGGGGGTTGAGTCTCTATATGTCTTTTACAGCCAAGAAAGTTTCCACAGAACTGAATTCCCAGGGGCCTGCTAGTTTTGCAGCTGATTCCCTCCCTCCCCCCACCCATTCTTTTATCAGCATTTGAAATGGACCATTAGGTCTTTAGTCAGTATCAACACAAGATATTATGATTGTAGCTTAGCAAGAATAAAGCCATTTTCTAAAAGTGTTTATGTATATGATGGGGAGAAAAATATGTTATTAAAAAAATTGAATAACATTCTAAATTCTATACCAAAGAATCTTTAGTGACAAACAGGTGAGAGAGGGTAGGCTAGAAGATGGTGGGAAAATAGGAGAGGGCTTTAGGGTCATGGTTTGCAATTCTGTTACATCCAACACCTCATTTTAATAAGTAATTGAGACTGTCACCTTGACTATCCTGAAATGGAACTCAAATAATCTTATTTAAAAAATCGTAATATATGAGTACTCCCTTAACTGTAGGATAAAGGAGAAATGAAAAGGAAGTAATTTATGAAATACATAAAAATATGTTTCCATATGCAAATGCTTGGCCATGAGGACACTAGAGAATCCATAATGAAGGAGTCATAGGGTTGCAGCAAATGCGCTAATCATAGATTTCAGCAAATGCAGCCATGACAGTTGCACTCTGAACCTTTGTGTGTTGCATTGAGCAACATTGTCATCCCTAATGTGATTTCCCTAAATAGTGAATGACTCTTGGGGAAGTTCCAAACCAAATGTAATCTTCTGGCAAAAAGTCCCAAATATTTTGTTTTTATATGTAAAACAGGGTCAGAGTCTAGATTCAGTTAATTATAAACAAGATTTATTTTTACCTACATGAATGTCAGGAGACATTTGAAAGTGCCATGAGATGCCATACAATTCTTCAGTGGATGGGACTGTTTTAGCAACTCTGTCCCCCTTCCAAATGTCAGCATTACCACCTAAACATTGCCACATCCAAAAAAACGTCGCCAGGAATCTCTCTGTGGAAAGAGACCTAAGGAGAAAGAAGGTCTATGAATATGGCTGGTGACAAGATTTCTAAGAATGAAGATAAGCAGTGAGCAATTCTCAGAGGGGCCTTGCATTCCACTTTAAGCCGTTTCCTATTTTATACTATGCTGATTCTCCTATTCTTAGACCCAAACTCTAGCAAAGGTGGAGAATCAGGCTTGGAGATGATTTGCCATCTACAATGCCCTAAATCATGCCATGGAGTCAGTTTGGTGAAGACCCCATCACTGCCACCACAAGGCACATACAAATCAGATGGCATACAGCTGCCCCCATTGCTAGAATTACTGCCATCACTGATTTGGGAAATGGAGTGCAGTTGGCTCCACAGGCATCATCCTCCAGTGCTTGAGGACTGCAAAACTCCTTCACACCACTGGTTTCCATTTTGAAGTGCAGTGAGTGCATCTGATTGGCTCAGCCTCTGTCACATGATCTTAATTGAAAAGGAAGCTTTGAAAGAGTATGAGCATCTTCAGCTTCCATAATGGAAGGGAGGCTCTGCTACCTCCAAACATTGGAAAAGGATTCAGAGGCTGTGCTGCCTGCAAGAATGACAACTGCCCACTCTAGCTGCCAAATGAGTTGTACGGAAGACAGTTACCATGGGATTTTGGAGCAGAGAGTGAACACTCTGAGGAAGTATGGACAAGGAAGGCTTTACACAGGAGTTGAGATTCGATCAAGTCCTGAGGGATAGGAAATTGGTAGGGTTGTGTGTAGGAATGGGAGAAGGAATTCCAGAGAGATGGAATGACATGAGTGATGACACAGAGCTGGGAAAACAAGTGCAGGGCACGGAATCCATGTTCATTGGAGCTGAGTTTCATAGGGAGTCATTAGTGAAAGAAGAGTAGAAGGGACAGGAATGGCATTGAAAAGTTATGAGGGTTTGTTAACAGTGGTTTGATATAATCAAAGTGGCGTTTGATGGGAGTATTTGCATATTTTTGGTATTTACTTTCACTGCTTTATCAAAAAGCAACATCCTTACTAATTTGAATCTCATTCTTAGTCTTTAGGAGAACATACCTGTTTTTATGAATTGCCAGAAGCCTGTAAGTTTTTGTTTGAGTTTGTTGAACAAACTCAAAAAGAGTCTGAGGCTTTGCTAGAAATAAATGACAAAGATTTATTCAAGGGTCTTAGAGTTTGCAAAGTGGAAACACAGGTAGGCAAAAACCCAGAAATGTTAAGAAGAAAGAAAAGTTAAGAGTTCTGATAGTGAAAGCCACATCCTTGAGAATAATCAATTCTGCATTCTTAGCCCTAGGATTGACCTAGGATGGTTATCAGTCAGATGCCAGGAGATCTGGATAATTTAATTTAAGGTGTTTCCTATTTTATACTGTGTTTTATACTTTAAACTCATGTGACTAATGGATGTCAGATGGTCTGGATATGTGAGTCCTTTAGGGTATAGTCAAAGAGTTCTTTGGAGGTCTGATGTATGTCCAGGTATTGACACAAAACTAACTGACGTATATCCAGGCATTGACAAAGGACAAGAAAGTTCAAAACTTTATGTTCCCTCTATTCTTGTTTTAACTAGCCTTAAAACAAGAACAGAATCATTTCCCCATGCCTCAATCTACTTGATATTGGTAATTTAGCAGCTTGACTATAATGACTCCATTTTATTTCTTCATTCTATTCCTCAGTTTATTTATTCGTTGTTTGTTATTTTTGTTGGTGTTGCTGTCTTGGTTTGTTTTTTTTCTGATAAAGAGGCTAACTCCTTTATACACTGAATTTATATTACGTGGTACCACAGAGGAATTTCACAAGTGGTTTTTAGTGATCCCATGTGCAGCTTTTCATCAAACCAGATATCATAATCCATTTTTCTAACACTTGTTACACACCTAACATGTGGCAAGCACACAATTTAATGCTTCATCCACATATTAATTTAATCTTCAAAATTGTCTTTTGTTTATGAAGAAATAGGACCTGAGAGGATAAGTAATTCATCCAATGGCCAAGCTGGTGCACCTTGTGTGATAAAGTTACACCTGAGGGCATGCACCACAGTCCTGTTCCATCCTCTGAACATGAGGCTTCCTGCCCTAGAGATGGTAAGACCAACCCAAATCCATGGACTAGGGATTGGAGAAGCAGAGGGGTGATGGAAGTCCAATGATGATTTAACAACCTACTTTTGTCCCCACTCCATCTTCCACCCCCATTAAAGCATGAGCAGAAATTTTAAGGTATGACCTGCAACATTTGGTTTCCCATTTCTCTGTTCTTTCTTTGTTCACCCTTTGAGAGAGAGGCCCCAATCATTAAAATGTAACAACAACAAAAAAAGCAGGAAACGGGAGGAAAATGGAAAAATAAGCAGCCTGTGTTTTCAAGCTTGACTAGGTTTTCCCCCCCGCTTGCCATCTTTAGGGAACTGGGCCCTATAGTAGGTGTCACAGACGTTCACCACCCACTGGAAGACTTCACTCCCTAAACCCCCCAGTCTGCATATCACTTTGTCTCATATTTCATCAAGAAATAGAGGCCATCTTTTTCCCTCACCCTGCAAACCTCCCTCTATTTAGAGAAGTGTGCCTCCTACTTTCAAAGTTATGCTCTCCTCCTGTGCTCCTAACACCAGTCCCGCCTACATTCCTCTGTGGCTTGCTCAACAAATTACCTTTATTTTTGTCTCCCAAGTCTCTCAGCCCACAGACACGTTCAAGGGCACCATATCTTAAAGAGAAACACACACACACACACACACACACACACACACACACACACACAAAGCCTTTTCTACCCCTGGCCCCACACACTGTCAGTCTACTTTGTTCCCTTCACACAGACTTGTTGAAAGCATAATACTTCCTCTGCTGTCTGTACTTTCTCACCTCCCATTTACTCCTTGACACAGTATGGCATCTTTGCTGAAACTGCTTCCTCAGACCAACAATGTGTTGAACATCTGGATTGTTTTTTGTTTTCTTTACTAAAGCATAGTTGACATACAATATTAGTTTCAGGCATACAATATAGTAATTCAACATTTATAAATCTTACTATGTGATCACGATAATAGGTCTAGTAACCATCTGTTACCATACAAATTAGTTGTTGGCTTTGTTTTGTTTTGTTTTGTATTCTGACCCACATTCCTGACCAGAGGTCCGCTACTTGTCACAGTTAGAGAGGCTATACACAGAAGCCAATCTGGACCACTGTGAATTTCCTTGGCTGGAATTTGACACCTGACAGAGATATACAGGGAAGATGTGAATGCTGATCGTCAGTTGGCATCACTGTAAAGAAAGAGTCCATCTGTTTCTTTTGCTAAGACTCCCAAGGTTCCTGAATTTTCTGCCCTTTCTGGGGCCTGGTTGTTCAGCTCTTCGTGAGGCTGTGAGATGTCTTAAAACCTGATAGCCCCTCTTTCCTTTTTTAAGTTAGGGGGAATGGGAAGTAACAGCTAATGGGCATAAGATTTTTTTCTTTTATAAAGTGTCTTTCTCACCCACCATATCCTCCATTATGGGAATATGGAGGATAAATTCTTAACATCAAAATTCCCTAAATGTCCAACATTATAGATCAAGTCATTAGCGTGAATCCATGAGACTCTACTTCCACTGGGTTTTCTTACACAGATTTTCCCTGCTCTAAAGTAGCGTTCAAAGGTGGGATGGTGGTGGTTGAAAAATCAAAAGGAGCATGATAGAGATCCTTATTAATTAGAAGGAAAAGAATCAGATCGGATTATCCTCAAGCTTGGTAAGCCTAAAGATGACAGCACATGAAGTCAGGTGGACTACATCTCTGTTCTCATGGATCCAGGTTTAAAGGTTTAAATCCTACCTCCATTATTTTAGTCTTAGACTCTTTAACTTCTCTAAGCTTCAATTTCTTTACCTAGAAAATGCAGATAAGAAAGGTATGTACTGTATAAAGTTTGTGTAAAAATAAAATGAGCTGTACAAAATTTAAAATGATTAGCAGAGTGTTAATCAATCAGTACTCAGTAAGCATAAATTGTTATGACTACTATTTTTTTTTTCTAAGTACATGTATAATTTCACTGGCTGGCCATAAATTGATCAATGAGTGTATGGTCATAAGGAAATCACATGTTAGCTACTTTTTAAAATTATTTAAAAATCATTCTTAAACTGCCCATAAGGAAAAAAAAATTGGTGTGTATCTTTTTAAGAAGAAAAGATAGATTTGAACATTCAGTGACAATATTAAGCTTCCTAAAAGAACATAGCAACTTGGTTACTAGAAATTTTTTTTTTTTTCACCGAGGAAGAAACAATTGTGTTCCTATGTGCACAAATCATTTTAAATGTGTGCATGTTTAGGGATCCTTTTTTTTTTTCAAGGAAATAAAATAAAGGAGCAGCCTCTCATTGTATGAAATAAGAAAGAAAAGAGTATTGAACTCAGAGGAAAACTGAAGGTTACCATGGCAGTTAACATTTCATATAAAACTGCAAAGTAGATAGGTGAATGCTTTGTGGGTCTCGGCCATATAATACATGGAAATGTGAATGTTACAGCCAGAACAGTACCGGATGGTGATAAAAGCAATAAGGAAGATGATAATTGAGTAGAGAAGTTTAATACTGGGGCTTTAGTTCACTGTTTACAGGACCTGCACCTGTTGTTTTTTTCTATTTGTGTCATTATAGCACAGTGTTCAAACAAGTTGTTGCATATAAAATTAGATGACCAGGCCTTACATCCCTATTCTACTGCTTAGTACCTATGTGACCTTGGTTAAATAGCGCAATTTTTCTGTCATCTATAAAGTGCAGCAAATAAAACATCTGCCATACTGACTTCAAAGAGCTATTGGAAACATCTAAAAAAGTAATTAATGTGAACACACTTGGTAAATTATAAAGCAGGATACAAATATTTGTTGTGATTGTGTAAACTCTAGTTGCTAATGAATGGTTAAACACTTTACATTCTATTTTAAGGGTGCATATTTTACAGTGAAAGTAAAATTGACTTAACCATAAATTTATTTAAAATGAATTATATAAACTATGGGATCCAGCACTAGACACCACCTGGTGTCAGTTAGGAGTAATGCAAGTACATATAATGCTGAGCTGCTGCTCATATGTCACAGAAAATAAGTTGGGTGGAACGCAAATTGAGAACCTCAAAAAAGGGCTTAGATTAAAATGAGCTGAAATGACACTTTGCATGTATAGGATTGGAGATAGAAAATGGCTTTAGGGTTTGGCCTAGTATGAGCTGTACAGTCAAGTCACAGCTTAGCTCAACTGTAGCTAAAGAGGGGAAGAAAGTCAAGTCTCTGATTTGTTCTTGACTTTCCACTGATCAGCATAGTAGGACTCAACAAGTTTATTAAATGAAAAAAATGAAAAGGGAAAAAAGTAAGGGAAGGAAAGAATGAATGGAGACAGGGAGGGAAGAAAAATCTTAAAAGAAACTCTATAAACCATCTCATTCTGGGTGTTTTTATTTTGTTATTTTTTTCCTTCTAATTGACAATTCAAGTTTCTTTTCTATCTTAACTGAACTAAGTTAAAGGGGCTGACTTGGGAGAGATGAAAATATACCTTTATAGGCCCTTTGGGATGAGACAAATCTGCCCTGGTCCAGGTCAGAATGCTAGGAAGAACCCAGGAAGAGGGTCAAAGAAAACTTAAACATTAAGACCATTTGCGGAAGACAGCTAAGTTCACAGCAGTTCCTTTGTGCCTCAAAGATTTTCACAGCATCAGTCACCAAAATACAAGGATAACTGCTTCAGCATCAGTTGTCTGTTCTCTGCTTTTTGATGCTAGGACCTCCCAGCAAAAGCAAGGGAATGTCTCTCTTTAAAGCCATAACCATTATGTCTTGGCCTTCCTCCATTTGCTCTTTCCCAGAAGGTCTCCATCAAGCTCCCAGCTGCAGCACATACTCAGAACGTGACCTTCCATGATTACCTTTTACAGCAAGGAAATGCAGGAAACACATTTTTAGTTGCATCATGCCAGCCTCACAGATAATCAAGAACTTGGACTTAAAATACAGAGTGAGATGATAGAAGTCTTCCAACCAGCTAGTCAACCCCAGCCTTTCAGATAAAAATTAATTAATTTACATAATACTGTGAAGTATGTTCTATTAGGATCCTCACTTTGCAGCCTGTGATGATAGAGTCTTCCTTGATGAAGACTCAGAAAATATGCATACCCCAAACATGATATTTTGGGTTGTGAGAAAAGTCATGACACATTTTTGAAATGAAAAAAATGTAGAAAAAATACATCATGACTTTTCCAACAACCCAATATATCTTTGACTATTTCTTCTATTTCAAATTTTCTCATCTGCCCCTCTCATCCTCCACCATTGCCAAATTCAACAGTGGGAATACCTATACTTCTTAGGATTGATTTTCATTCTCTATCTTGTTTGGGGTCAACATCTCGCTCTTCTCTTTATCTTTTCATATGAGCTCCTACAGAGTTTTTCAAGACTCTTCTCCACTTCATGGATGTGAATGCTATAGTATTTATTGCTGCTAAAGCAGAATGTATCAATAACAATCTGTTTTTGTTTTATTGTATTTGTTTTCTTTTTAAATGTTAATATACTTATTACAAAATAAGTAAAAATATTAAAACCTGATAAATATAAAAGGACATGATAGATAATACACAGAAGAGGAAATATACTTACCACACATTATATGAAGAATGTTCAAAGAAATGCTAAATAATTTAAATATTCTTGTGCATCAATGTAACAGAGACTCTTAAATGTAGAATGCCTTATGAACTGAAATAAGTACTCTTAGGACTTCTATGCAGGACTGTAGATTATTACCATGCTTTGAAATACAATTTGACAATATATATCAGAAGCCTTAAATATTGGGTTGTCGGAAAAGTCATGATGCATTTTTGCAATGAAAAACAGAAAAAATACATCATAAGTTTTCTGACAACCCAATATTTTGAGAAGCTGAGTTGAAATTAAAGGCTGGAATAAGATTCAATAGACAGTTCCATTGCTACCAAATTTGAGAACCACTGATCTAATTGATTTCTGTAATCTCGTCCATCTGGAATCTTCCTTTAATTGAAATTCCAGCAATGCATTTATATTTTATCACATTTTCTTTCTTTCTGTCCATAGTCACTTTGGAGAAAGAATGGAGGAGAGTTTCCACAAGAATTTTTGGAATTTAGTGATTTCAGAATAACACATGTTCTCAATAGCTTCATAAAAACAAATGTGTTTCACTGATATGAGGGATGTAAAACTGAAAACAACAAAAGAACAAGACAAACAAATGATGAAACAAAAACTCATAGACACAGACAATAGTTTAGTGGGTACCAGAGGATAAGGGGGGAAGGGAGGTGGTAGAAGAGGAGAAAAAGGGTCAAATATATGGTGATGGAAGGAGAACTGACTTTGGGTGGTGAACACACAATATAATATACAGATAATGTATTACAGAAATGTGTACTTGAAAACCTATATAATTTCACTAACTAATGTCACCACAATAAATTTAATAAAACTAATTGTTTTTTAAAGATTTTATTGGGGGTTTGGGGGAGGGAACAGCATTGGGGAATCAGGGAAGGGGAACAGACAAGTTGCTGTCCTTTTGTTCTTCAGTCTAGTTGTAGAGGACATCATTTCACTGGCCCATGTTGGTATTGTGATCATTGTTCTCTTCCCGGCTGATGCAGATCGGTCGCCAGCCATTGGACAGCTGCTCACGGCAGTTCACGGCAGCTCAAGCCGGCTGCCGGCCACTCATGGTAGTTCACGGCAGCCCACTGCAACCTCACTGGAGACTATGCCGTCGCCAGCCCACGGCAGCCCAGTCCCAGGTCAAGCTGTTGTTCACCATCTTAGCTCTAGAAGGCGCAGCATCACTGACCCATGTGGGATCCAAATCAGGGCCCTGCTGCTCAGAGCTCGCACTCCCAAGCCAACTCTTAACCAACGAGCCACTCGGCTGGCCCACCCCCACAAAAAAAAAAATTAATTTTAAAAAGAGACTAAAAAGAAAAAAAAGTTAATTTTATTAATGGAGAATTTTGTAACTCCAGGCCTTTTCTATAGACAAGAAGGAGAATTGAAACTCCTTTTAAAATTTAACAAAATTTCCATTGTCTTGAGGCATTCAAATACAATCAAATTATTTTAGCCTAGCAACCATGAGACCTTAGATACCTGAGAAGGGAATGCTTTATTTTTGAGGAGAGCACAATGCACGGACAAGGTCTCTCAAGTCAAAATGGGTGTGGCCTTTAATTGCCTTACATTTTTTGTTAAGGTTGGAGCTCTGGTCTAATGAATATAGAGAGATAATGTTTCAGAATGGAGTTGTCATGATGTTGACAGGATTGGTATCTTGAGTCTTTGTAGTCACATGATCATATTTATAATTATATCTAAGACAAATAGTATTACAAGAATCTGATCATGCACTTGGCTAGTCTCCTATTCAGATCACAGGCTGCCCTTGGTATACACTGTAATACGTTTCCCTGAAAGCCGTCATTCTGGGGAGGAAAGAGTGTGATAGGAGGATGGTATTTGCTGCCAGCATCCACCACCGACCTCCAGCTTGAGTGACCTTTTCTCTCTCACCTCCTGGATTTCTCGCTAACCTCTTCCCTTTCTGGGCCTTTCTCTGCTCCCAGATTTTATGAGTAGAAAAGAAAATTCTTTATTTATGTGGTTGGCAAGAGAAAAATAGCAATTCTTATCTGTGATGAAAAACTACTCAGATGGGGGAGTTGTGAACATTCCATTACTTTACTCAGAGTCATAAAAGGTTGAAAAACTGGGGCTAGGACTTATGTTTTTAAATTGTAAAGCATAATCTGCTGTGGATTGTTTGCAGCCAGTGACTAAGAGGTTGTGGCTCCAACTTTAGGACCCAAAGGGGAAGCTTGAGGAGCGGTAGAGTGTGTTGTATGGCGTAAGCTCTGGTTCTAGAGAGTTCCTGGAATGGGGCTTTATTGGCACTTCTCAGTGGCAGGCATTTCAATTCTTTTTTTTTAAGGGCAGTGTCACTGGCGCTCACATGTGGGACCTGAACTGGGACCGCAGGCTTTCCAAGCCAGCGCTTAACCACCGCGCCACTCTGCCGGCCCTCAATTCTTTTTTGTCCAACATAAAAGCATCATCAGTTGCAGCCTTAATTCTCTTTCAAACCTACCATGGATGTTCAAAATCCTTTAAATATTAAGACGCCTCAAGTAAGTTCCAATGTTCTACTTCTACCTTTCTCCCTTGGAATCACATAAAATCACATGTTGCCCATATCACTGTGTTGCTTTAAAAATTTTTTATCTTTGGAAAGACTAGAGCTCCAGAAAAATCTGGGAAATTCTTTTTTTTTTTTTTTTTTTTTTTAGGGCAGTGTCGTTGGCCCTCATAAGTGGGACCCGAACCGGGGCCGCTGGCTTCCCAAGCCAGCGCTTAACCGCCGCGCCACTTGGCCGGCCCTGGGAAATTCTTAATCAAGACTATCACAAGGTTTATTGTTTCATATTTGAGATGATGAAAAAACTCTGGAAATGGATAGTGGTGATATTTGTACAACAATGTAAATATGCTTAATGCCACTGAATTGTACATACAAAAATGAGTAAAATGGTATATTTTATGTTGTGTATATTTTATCACAGTTAAAAAAAAAGTCAAGCTAGTGGTTGCCTGAAGAAGGAGGGAAAGGCCTGGAATTGTTCTAATTTTGGTCTAGTGATTACATGTCTGTTCAGTAATTATTATACTTATGTTTGTTTTATATTTCCCAATAAAAAAGATTAGACTATCTCAAGTGGTAAGAATTCTGAGGCCTTGGAAAGTCTCTTCCCCTGCTTTGGGCGTCATTTTTTATTTTTAATGTAAAATGAATGCGTTAGACTGAAAGATCTTGGAAGACTTTCTATGGCCAACATCCTGTAATTGTACAAAATAACTGCTTGTGAATGAAATAACTACAAAAAGCAAACATCCCAGGAGTGTTATTTATTTTGACTGTGTTTTCCTTCACAGAAATTGAAAACTCAAGGAAAAAAGCCTTTGGGGCAAAAAAAACCAGTGACTAATATGAAGAAATATAGACTGTTTAAAATACAACCTAGGTAAAGTTGGTGGCCCTAAGATACAAACATGAAGAGAAAGGAGTGTTTGTCACTGAATCTAGGTCAGCATGGAAAAGAAAACTAACTCCACTTTTGCTCCCACTTCTGAACCTCCTAGAGTACCTGATATTCCAAAAACTCATTCAGAAATGTACCATATATTGTCTCAGAGTTTTCACTAACAAAAGGGCTGGCAAACCATGGTCTGCATCCCATCAACTGTTTTTATAAAGTTTTATTGAAACACAACCACACTCACTCATTTATGCATTCCATGTGGCTGCTTTTGTGCTCCCATAGCAGAGTTGAGTAGTTGTCACACAGACCATGTGACTCACAGAGAGTGAAATATTTATTGTCTGGCTCTTTACATAAAATGTTTACCGTTCCTTGCTCTAATAAATTAAGTTGTTAATATTTTTTTTGCATAATTACCTTTATTAAGTCTGTGTTTCATTTCTCCAACTTGAGGACCAGGGCTGTGTCTAATATGCTTTTGTGATTATTCAGAGCTCATCTCACTGCCTTGCACCTTGAGTCTCAGTAAATAATGAATAACTAATTAATGATTAATGAATGATTATCGAGATTGCAAAATTACCAGCACTTTTGTTGTTGTTGAAATAAAATTGTCTGAGGTGGAGAGATACCTTCTCCTAGTTCTCCATTTGAGGATGTCAGACTCTTGTCTTTTCATCCTTCCAAGGCATCAGGATAGTACAGTGGTTGGGCATGGACTCAGGGGTCAGAGAGCTTGGGGTTTGCATCCTGGCCCTATCTCCTGTCAGTCATGTGACCTTAAACGAGTTCTTGAAGTCCTCTAGGATTCACCTCCTCGTCTGTAAAATTGTGGTGACAATAGTAATTAATCATAGGGTTGTTTGTGATGATTTTTAAATAAAATATTAAATGTATTTTAAGTACTACTATGTATAGTTTCTAGGACACAGTAAACAATCTAAAAATGGTTGGCAATTGTTATTGCTCTATTGTAATTGTATCTCATTCCTTCCATCCCCCTGTCTTTACCTAATTCATATTCTTTTTAAATGGATGTGTTTTCTCTGTATTTTTTTTGTGTTTTGAAGTTTAGGGATATAAAGTTGGAGTTCTCTGACAGTGACATTGAGGGTGGCAATGGATAGATGGGTTCCTGTTGACTTGTCTTAACTCTCTTGCTATAGGAAAGCAATAACCAGTTTTGCATAGGTATCAATTCAGATGTTCAATAAATCCAATGAATGTTTTTTGAAAAATGGTAGCCTACTAGAGAAGTGAATGAGTCATGGTCACTTAGAGGATGAATAGCATATTGTGTGCTCAATTCCTGATGAAAAATACAGGTGCAACAAAGCTGAATTAAGTGTCAAGGGCAAACCTGAAGGAAAATTAAGTCTCCCAAAGCCAAAGAAATGGGTAAATAAGAGTGGCATAGCATTTTACTTTGATGATAACATTATGTAACAAAGTCAATCACTCCTACCCTTAATAATAATCTACCCAGCATCTTCCATATGCCAAGCTTTGTTGTGGGTGCTAGGCATACATCAATACAATAATCATATAAAAATCTCTACCCTTTTGGACTTATATTCTAGTGAGGAGAAAATATACATACAGAGAAAATGGAGAGAGAGAGAGAGAGAGAGAGAGAGAGAGAGAGAGAGAGAGAGATTTATAGTATTGGAAGATGATAACTGCTGTGGAGGAAAAAAATAGAGTAGGAGAAGAAGGATCTGAATGAGAAACGAGGTTGGGATGTTGTTTCCATTCTTAAATAGGATGGTCAGATGCCATCTGAACAAAACTGTGAGAGAGTGAACTACAGGTGTGACACCTGGAGGGAAAAAAATGATAAGCAGAGAGAACATACTGTGTCCACGCTCCCTGGCAGAGGTATGTCTGGCTTGGACAAGGAGCAATAATAAGGAGGCCATAGTAGAAGCCAGGAATAATAGTAGGGATAACGTAGTTAAGTTCTGTTGAGCTTTTACTATTCTGTGAGCATTCTTTTAAGCATTATTACATATCATCTTCAAAACAGTCACATAATGTAGGCAAGGTTATTCTCTCCATTTTATAGATAAGGTAACTGAGATATTTAAAAAGTTGAATAACGTGCACAAGATTCCACAGCCAGCAACTGCTGGAATCAGATTTGCCTGAATCTAATGCGTGTGCTCTTGGCCACTACACTTTTTTCTACTCCATCTTTGTGGGTTCTGGAGGTCAAGATTGGATTAGCTCTACTTTGTTCTCCACCCATCTAAACGGCATAATTCTTTGTTGTGACCTTTTTCACTGGTTACCTTGTCCTGTAGATGCACTTTTAGCTGAACTGTGGAGTTTAAAATGTCAGCGGGAGTTTTCCATGGCCCTTTACCACCTTATGATATTTCTGAATTCTCTTCTTTCCCATTCTGATCTTCTTTAACTTTACTAGCTCTGCCTTTGTGTGTACAAACCAGTTCAGCCTCAAGGGGAAATCTGCATACCAGAGGGCAACCACATTCTTTCTGACCTTGTTCCTTCAGAGTTCAACTGATATATGGTGGAGCCTCTTCAAAATAGTTCTTACTCTGTGAATATAGAACTGTGGGCAATCAATCATACATGGAAACATTATTTTTGCAAGTTATTTTGCTCTGTCCTTTTCCCTTCCCTTTTTTTTGCATATCATTTGGAAGATTCACCTCAGCCTTTGACAGTATTACTTTAAAAATATCTAAATTCTCAATGCCACCTACCTCCTTCTTAATCAGATAAAAGTATATTTATAACAAAGCCAAGACATAGTACTTAAATTTTAAAAATCTGTTCACTTCTTGTCCACTGATGAATGGTTTTCATTAGAATTCCTATGAGCATCATCCCTGTCCAAATAAAATCATTTTATTCTCTCTTCAAAGAACACAAGAGGACTGAGATACTTCTTTTCCTTCTTCAATATGTACGAAATATCTTCTCCTGGTAAAAGTGTGTGTCAAATTTCAAACCAGGGTCAAAAAGACAGAATGTTCATTTCTCTATCAGGTTATAAAATCCCTGAGCTAGAAAGATAATGATTATGACAAGAAAGAAACTGATCTTTTTGCAGTAGTATCTGAATTGAAATGGAGAAAAGAGTAGAAAACTTGGGTATGTTCTCCATAGGGAATATTTAAAATCAATAGTTGCTTGAGTATTAATATTCTTGAAATGGGCATTGAAATAGATATGGGTGAAGGAAACTATGAGTTTTGTGAATACTGTTTTTGAAGGAAATCCTAATTTAAATAAAAACAAAACCAAAAAGACTTAAGTATGTTGACCAAATTTTTGAGATTGATGGTATAAATTTGAATGTCAGAAAGCCAGTCTGTGGTAATTGCTTCTTTCAAAAGCTAGAGGTACTTGCTTTTCTAGTCATATGGAAAATCCAGGCATAGGGAGTAACCAAGCCTATCTTATCATATTTCAAGTGGAAGCCAAATGGTTCTTAGATCATGACAAATAAGATGCCCATTGAAATGATCTGGCTGAACTCTTCATTGGAAAGTCACTCAAGGTTGTTTTGCCTTCCTAAAGTGATTACAAATATATTCCGAATAAATATAACTCTACACAATTTATTCTTCTGTATCCTTTTTTCAAATAGATACAGTATTTTCAAATAGATACAATATTAGTGAGAACATCTTAATGAACCCTCAGGGTCATTACTCAGCTTCAACCACCATCAACACATGGCCAATCTTGTTTCAGTATACATCATCCTCTTCACACCTTCCCATACAATGTTGAAGCTTAATTAAGATAGTGTATCATTTCATCTGTAAATGCACAATTTCTTCTTAAATTTAAACAGTTGGCATCTGAAACATGCAATAATTCAATGGTAAAAAAATGTGCTGGGAGTCTCTTCTTATTTAAATGTGCGTCCTGGTTCCTTAGCCAGAGAGAGGGAGAGAGAGGGAGGAAGAGAGAGAGAGAGAGAGAGAGAGAAAGAGAGAGAGAGAAGCACAGTTTCAACCAAGCCCAGTAGTCAGTCTATTGAAGGAAAAGCCAAGAAACTGAAGACCCATCGTCATATGTATTAGACACACATAATTTTTTGGAGGGTACAAAATGATAAAGGGGTATAAACTTCCACTTACAAAATAAATAAGTCATGGGGATATAACAAACAGCACAGAGGATAAAGTCAATAATAATGTAATAATTTTGTATGGTGCAGAAGGTAACTAGACTTACTGGGGCAATCACTTCATAATATATATAAATACTGAATCACTATGTTGTACATCTGACATATTGTACATCTAATATAATATTGTAAGTCAGTTATACTTAAATTTTAAAAAAGAATTATTTTGCCCTAGAAGCTCTTGTTCTCAATAGTTTAATAATTTATTTTTAGCGTAATTGTAAAATTCTTACAAAGCATTAACTAGAGTGCAATACTTAAGCCAAATAGATTACAGTTAGTTTTTGTTTTTGTCACTTTTTTTATAGAAATAATATGTGTATTTCAAACCCAAGACAATTCTAGGAATTAGTGAATTTATAGTTCTCCATATTTTCTTTTTTTTCACTGTTCATGGCTCTTTTTCCTACTGTATTTACATTTTTTATTTGACAATATATCTTGACAGTATTGTTAAATATAGTTATTGTTGACAATAAGTATTTTATTACTTTTTAAAGAAAGTTATTGTGCTCAGTGTCAATGAGTATACACCAACAAAGGTAATTAACAACAAAATAAAGAACAAAGATGTTATCTTTTAAATGATAATTCATCAGATTTTAATATTTGCATTAAAGATATATAGCTCTTGATGCCTTTAAAAGTTGGCCCAAGTGGTAGATAATAATAGAATAATTTGAAGTGTGCTCTGAGTTTGAAATTCATGATTAATGCATTATTATTTAACTACCTATGAATGTTAATCAAGAAATATAATAAAGGGCCAGCCAAGTGGCTCAGTTGGTTAAGAGTTGGCTTAGAGCTCAAGCTCTGAGTGACAGGGCTGCCGGTTTGATTCCCACAGGGTCAATGATGATGCGCTGTTGGCAGGATGCCTCAGCTGGTGTAACAACAAGATTGCCTGTTCAATGATGGGCTATGCCCACCTGCAACTAAGACTGAACTCGGCACCTTAAGCTGAGCTGATGCCCAGGTGACTCAATGGATAGGGTGTGCTGCTCTTAATAACAAGACTGCCAGGTTTGACTCCTGCATGGGATGGTGGCTATGCCCACCTGCAACTAAGATTGAACACAGCACATTGAGCTTAGAGGCCACGAGCTACTGATGGGCAGCCAGATGGCGACTGGCGCCCTCCACAATGAAGATTGAAGAACAACAACTTGGCTGTTCCCCTTCCCCAATTCCCTAACACTTCCCCTCCCCCAATTTCCCAATAAAATCTTTTTAAAAAACAAAAGAAAGAAATATAATAAATATTTCTTCCATTGTAAAAGGACCCTCAAGTTTTGTTTTATATCAAATAACTTCAGAACTATATCTTCTGATTTATAGAATACATGATGGAAAAATACTTACTGATGATAACCTGTACAGTCAGGGATGCTCTCTCCAAGGATGAATGCAGTTGAATAACCCAGCCAGGAAAAAAAAAAATGACAAAAATCCTACCTAAAAGCAAATGAATGACAGGGGCAATTACTCTTATTTTTTTACTAGCCCAACATGAATTCATGCTCATTAGAGGGTTGAGCATGCAATGCCTTGCAGGTGCTCCTTTGTAACATGGGAATATTAATTAAGTCTTTGCCCAATATCCAGTCACTAATTATTATTTAGCTGCACCACTTCATGTTTCTGAGTCTTTCTGTGTTGCTGTTTTTCCTGCTCGGCCAGCCTCCTTTGCTTGGCTATGTTTTGAGTTTGCCTTTGCCTCGTGTGTTTGTAATTACTTCTCTTGTGTAGATTATTCTCCAGCCTTCACAGAACCTCAGAAGCACAGTGGGTATTATTTTGACTCCATTAGAAGTCTGTTGCAAAATTTTCTCTCCACCTCCTCCCACCACCAACTATTTTCATGTTGTTCCCGATGATATCTTGCCAACATTCTAGTTTCCTGGGAAACCTGATGAAGACAACTTCTTTCTGAACTATATAATCTTGACAGAAATAATCATAATATTAATAGGTGGGTCTGTTATAGGAAAAATGTAAGGAATGGTTTAATCCACAAGAAAGAATGTAATCGTGCAAGTTCTAATTAGAACATTTTATTCCCAGTGGTAGAGTGGTTAGAGATCAGGTATATAGAGAGGTATATAATCCCTCTAAGATTATTTCTTCATAGTTTAGGCTATCCCTGCGTGCTCTGGGCAACTGACCAACTGGAATGATTCCAGGGCTCTAAAAAGCTACTTGACCCCAAATATTTCTCTGACCCACATTCAGAAGAATCATTCCTTAAAGGTTTCCTGATAAAGATGTTGTTTTAGGATTAGTAGTTCATCTATTGGGATTAGTTAAACCTATTATCATTCACAGTTACGTAATAGAGAGTAGACACTAAAGGAATGAGAATTTATGACAAGTTCTTTTTCAATGGAAAAAACAAATTGGGAGAAGTGGTAGAGAAAAGTTCAGAAAAATGCCTCGAGGGCAGCATAATGCAAGCTGACATTTGGTGGTTTTAAAGTTCATCAAAGGAAAGGGGAAGTAGGAAAGTTTTAGGTAATGTTGCATAGTTTTCCATATAGATATATTTATTTATCATTATTTTATAAGGTTCTTATAATTTGATTATGGTCCAATTAAATAATTTGGTATTAGCTCTATGAAATAGTAGTTTTTCACATTTTTATTTTAGTGCCCAAATTCTTTTCAAATAGAAGTTACACATATTCCCAGTGTGAAAACCAAATGAAAAGAAGGCTCTTCTGATTGAAGAAGGTTGGAGTATCTGAGGATTGCTCTTTCCTCACAGCACCTGGCTTCCCTTTTGTCCCCCCAGCAATCCCGGAGACAACTCTGATTAGAGGGTGTTTGAGTAATCACCATCCTTTGAAACAAGAGGCATTTATTCAATAGATTCATGATTTAGGGAAGAAAAATCACTTCATTAAAGCTAGCAAGTTTGAGAAATTGCTGATGCTCCCATTTCATTAATTCATTCCCTCATTTTTTCCCAACAACTATTATTGACAAATAACAAATAACCTAGTATGTGACAAGCTCTGCAGATATAAAAGTGACCAATATAGGCATAGTCTGTACCTCATGGAACTTAACATTCTAATTAATAGCCTGCTATGAGCTGCCACCTACATTCTTTTAACAAACCATTTACCCAAGATGTTTTCCCTGTATGTAAACACACTTTGTTCAAAGCACACTTTTTCCATAGATAATATTCTTAGATGTGTCTTACCTACTCATGCTGTATAAAATTCAAAAGATGATCTAGGTGGGGCTAATACAGCAATGGAGAACATGATTTGCAACATGTTGAAAGATTGCCAAAGCATTACCCAATCCCCAAAGACATTATTATGCGATGGTCAAAATGTCTGGGATTAAAAGGAAGGTTTTCCATTCATCTAGCATTTCTCAATTCCCTCCATCTGTGAAGTTCTTTAGGACATTTCAAATTCATTCCCTGGACAAACTCAAGAAATAGCTACAGCTCGTTTCTTTCAAGCCTTTTCTTCTCTGTCATCTGCAAATCACAGAAAAGCAGAACCCCAGCTCTCTGTACTCTGTGATCTCAGGAAGCTTGTGCCAGGGGAGGCATGCTGATGAGCTTCCCCTAAGTCACTGTGTGTGCTCCCCAGGGCCTGCCTTTCCAGGTGCCCAACCCTTCTAAAGCCACCAAACTCAGTATTTTATATCATGCCATTCCTCTTCTCTGTGTACCCTCCAAGCTGCTACATACTACCTATTTAATATGTTCTTTTTCTTCATGTAATGGTAGCATAGTGACTTATGAGCAAAGGGAGGAAGTAGCAGTCAGGGCCAGACTAATGGACTGGGTCTGGGAAAGAGTGAAGTCCTCAAAGTAAAAAGGGAACTCACCAGGTCAGATTCAGGAGGGGCAACTAGCACCAAGACTCAGGAGCAGAGGCCAGAACAGGCAGTCCTCAAGCAGCAAGGAGCATTCATGCGTCTGTCCTTTAAGTCCCTCCCTGCACCTGGCAATAGCTCCCATCTGCCCCTCATATACCCACCCATTAACTGCTGGGTGACTCCCTACCTGCCAAGGAGAAAGCCCACGTGGCAGGATGGAGAGATGAGATGTGACTGTGAGGAGTTTGAGGCCACAGCACTATGGGGAAGTGGGAAATATCCTGTCATTAACACAGCCATGGTGATGGGAGCCATGTGTGTGTGAGTCTGGACTAAAGACAAAGCTTTGGCTGTCACCTAGAGAGGACAGTGCTGAAGTTTGTGGGCAACAGTAAGACTTCAAAGAAAGTGCACCAAGAGGGAAGAGCAGTAGGTCAAGGACAGGCTCTGCCAACGCCCATGGACATCAGGACAGAAAGGGGAAATTGTTGAAGAGGCAGGCATAATGAAACAGTATTATCATCAACAGAGGAAATTTACACATGGACACATGGTGACAGTTTTTTATTTAAGAACTTGGAAGTTCACTTTGAGTCATATGAGTTTTCATTTTCAGTAATTCCAGTAGTTTAGTTGCTGTGAGATCAAATGCTTTCCTATAAAATTGGTATAAAAAATATGCAGCTCTGAAAGATACCATTTGCTGATGAGAATCAAGAGAGAAACTGTCCCCGCCACAAACAGCATTCCTAACTTGTTCCTCTGACTAGATACCTGCCATATTTCCACTGTTCCTCCCAGTTCTTTTTCCTTTTTCAATCTATTTTAGAATGTCATGTTTCCTTTTTGGCTTATCTACTCATTTCTAAACTGAGAAGCATAGTCGTGTTATCTTCTGCATTGCAATGTCATTTTTTTCTATCTGGGTGGACACAATCAACACTTCCTGAATACTCGGTTAGCTTTTAGTTGATTTATCTATAAAAACTGTTTATAGCTTACTCTTAAGAACACTGTCCATAGTGACTTATTTATATCTTAGAATAAAACTTCTGAATCTTCAAACTTCTCTTTCCCACCACTCCCTCCTGTTTCTTTTAAATCCAAATATGCAAGACAGCTTTCTGAAAAGCAGGCAGATCTCTCAGGTAAAGCTTCAGATAATGCAAAAATAATCTTTTGCCTTAAAGAAATAATGGGAATCTGGTTCTTTGGCTGATTTATAATGAAATTTTAGGATTGCCTTTCTCTTTAGTGCTCTCTGAATCTCAGTGCTATATTGTTCTTTGAGTGAGAGTGAGAAGGTAACTGAATCCTCGTAAGCCCAGAGGCACAGAATAGGACTGAAAATGCAAGTCCCAGAATCTATAATCTCATAAAATATAAGTCCATGACATATAGAGAAAAGAATAATAGTAAAGAAAGAGCACAACTTTTCTCAAGAAAATACAGTGAGAGGGAAGAGTCTTAAAATTATTTAAGACTTCATATGTGTCTACCTATTTATTTCTATTCAACTCGCATGTGCTGACTATCATGTTTCAAGTAGTCTGATTAATGTTGGTAACATAAAGATGAGTAAGTTTCACAGAGGGTAGATAATAGGTAAAATGGACATGATCTTTTTCACAGAGAAAAGTAAATATGACACCACTTGTGTTACAAAGTCACAAAGGAGTGGGACTGGAATAGGGCATTGGAAGGTATTTTTTTTTCTAGTTCTAAAAAGCATGGAAGAGATATGCCAAAAAGGTGTACAACCCTGTACAGAATTCAGAAGAACATGGTGGCAAGGCTATATTTAGTAATGGAGGGCTGGAAAGTGTCATACTTCTTTTAGGTGTGCCATTCTACCCAAAGAGGAACATCTAATAATACCTTGGTTTAGCTTGTTGGCAATGTGGAAAATTGTTATACTGGCTGTACTTCTAGCCAGCATGGAAGACTGGTTAGGAGTATGGAAGTGACAGGGTTCATGAGGGGAAGTGGCCCCCTTACATAATGGTAAGGAAAGGGGAGAATCAGTGAATGGCTAAGAATGTCCCTGGGCTCTGAGAAAGCAACTTGTAGAATGTCCAAAGGAAATATACACTTGATCCATCATCTGAGACTAAGAAGGAGTATGGCTACAAAGACATGGGAAGTTCTACAAAGAAAAATGCTGACAAAGTCATCAGAAATGATCTCAAATAGAAAGAACATGGGGAAGCATCCATAGAGACCAATGCAGGTACATAGGTACTCTTAGGACTTTTGATTTTGGAAGGCTACATGAAAAAGATGCCAT
This sequence comes from Aselliscus stoliczkanus, assembly GCA_033961575.1. Taxonomy (NCBI): domain Eukaryota; kingdom Metazoa; phylum Chordata; class Mammalia; order Chiroptera; family Hipposideridae; genus Aselliscus; species Aselliscus stoliczkanus. The sequence goes on along the minus strand of CM066731.1, from coordinate 119,970,240 downwards.
CTGGGACACAAAGTGAAGGGTGTCTAAAAGTGACTGTCTTGAAAGACTACCAAGAATCAGCCTCTGTATTCTGATGGGGCAAGGCACTGGTTTGACACATTAACTGTAACATTTTCCTTAGAGAGTTCTTGTTACCTTGTGATTCTCCTCCATCAGCAAGCTGGACACACAAGGCATCTGTTATCTCAAGGAAGGATTGTCACAGCACACAACCAGAAGAAAATTGAACAGTGTTGGGGAATTGGGGAAGGAGAACAGTCAAATCGTTGTCCTTCAGTCTTAGTTGTGGAGGGCGCAGCTAGCTCAGCTCCAAGTCCAGCTTGTGGTTGCTCAGCTCAAGGTACCCTGTTCAATCTTAGTTGCGGGCGGGTATAGCCCACCATCCCATGTGGGAGTCAAACCGGCAACTTTGCTGTTAAGAGCAGGTGTTCTCACCAACTGAGCCATCCTGCCACCTGCTGACAGCTCAGGGGCAGCTCAGATCCAGCACAGCTCACTCGCCCATGTGGAAATTGAACCGGCGACCCCACTGCTCAGAGCTCATGCTCTTAACCAACTGAGCCACTCGGCCAGCCCCAAGTTTTATTCTTTTCAAAATCAATTTGATAATTTCAAATTTCAAGGTTGCCCTTTTTTTTCTTAAATAAATAATTTTTCTACTATCTTCTTTTTTCTCTAAGAGAATGGTAACAATAACAGGTATTATTCATATTATTTTAAGATATTTTTAGTACAGATGAATTTTTTTTATTGGAAGGTACATGTAATCCAGGAGACCACTCCATACCCATTCCCAGCAACAACCCTTAACTGACCACACACAAAAACACAAGAACTCCATGGGCATGGTCAAATGGTTGCCACAAGGAAGGGAGGTGTTTGACCCCTTTTACTAAGGAGCCTGAGGCAGAAATATTGAGCTGTAGAGACACCACCTATGGTCAATTCATCTTAGGCAGTTTCAATGGGCAGTTCTCTCCCCATGCTTTATTAAACTCAAGTCAGGTTAACTTCTAGACAAAGGAATTTCTCATAGAAATCTGGCAATCATCGTAGGGACTCTTCCACTATTGCAACATACAGGTTTTTATCTTCTGGAAAGGCGTTTATAGATTTTACCGAGCCCTACTTTACAACCATAGTCAACATCATAAATTGCAAATCCTATTTGTTTCTCACAAGAAACAAAATTGTATTCATAATAATTGCATAGTAGTTCTTCTAGACTATTATTCAAAGACTGAAATTTAATTGGCTTATGACATTGGTCCTCCTGATGATATCTTTATGCACAAGACAGAGCTTATGCACCCTAATGGTGCATCGATTGGATTTATAATGGTTTGAATACTATTGCAAAAGGGAATTACTTTATGGATTGATGGTAATGTGACAAGAAGTTTCTAGGAGTATCTCAAAGGAATCTGTTCTATTAAAACGTTGTTTAATAATGACTAGAATGAAGACATGAAAAGCCCAAAGAATTGTGATACACAAGCAAAATAAAACTGGGGGGAATAGATAGTATACCAGGTACCAGAATCAAAATATTAAAATATCTCAATTGATGGAAAAAGTGGGCTGAGATAAATAACAACTGAGAAATGAAAAAAAAAATGGGGTGTTTATTTTGACTAGAATGTCAACATAACCAGATTAAAGGGCCAAAACAAGCAGCAAGCCAGATTAGCACCAGAGGGCATAGTTCACAAATCTTGCCTCTAAATTTAAAAAGTTATAGAGAAGACGTTATACAGATTAAACATAAAACTGTGTCATGTCTAAAGATACTTCATTATAAATAGCAATAATAAATGAGGAAATATTACACTAGTTCTCAGAAGCTATAATCTGATTCAGCAAAGAAGTCAGTCTTTGCAAAAAGAGGGAAGTCCCCAAGTATGTATCCATTGTTTCACTTTCATCTTTATTATCTGTATTAGTCAGCTTAGGCTGCCATAACAAAATACCAGATTGGGTGGCTTAAACAACCAAAATTTATTTCTCGTGGTTATGGAGACTGGGAAATACAAAATCAACATGCCAGCAAGCTAGGTTCTGTTATGAAGCCTCTTTTTTTGGTTTATAGGCAGCTTCCATCTTACTGTGTGCTCAGGTGACCTCTTCTTTCCAGAGAGAGAGAGACAGAGAGAGAGAGAGAGAGAGAGAGAGAGAGAGAGCGGGAGAATTCTTCCTCTCTTTGAAAGGCCACCAAATTTATCAAATTAGGGCCCCGCCCTTACCTCATTTAACCTTAGTAACTTTCCTATAGGCCTTATCTCCAATACAGCTACATTGTCTGCTCAGCTGCTATTATAAAATATCACAGACCGGGTGGCTTTAACAACAGACATTTGTTTTTTCACAGTTCTGGAGACTAGAAGTCTGAGATCAGAGAGCCAGCATGATTGGGTTCAAATGACAACCTCACTGTGTTCCCAAATGGTGGTAGTGGTAGGGTGTGTGTGTGTGTGTGTGTGTGTGTGTGTGATGGGAAGGACAGGGGGTGGGGAGAGAGAGAGAGAGAGAGAGAGAGAGAGAGAGAGAGAGAGAGAGAGAGAGAGAGTCTGATCTCCTTCTCTTATAAAAACACAAATCCCATCATGAGGACCCCACCTTCATGATTTCATCTAAGCCTAATTACCTCTCAAAGGCCCCATTTCTAATACTATCACATTGTGGGGTTAGGACTTCAACCTATGCATTTTGGGGAGACACAAACATTCAGTCCACAACAGTCTTCAGCATATGAATTTGCAGGGGGACATCATTCAGGCCATTGCATTGTCTTTCTTGTAAATGAAAATATCAGCTAACATTCAAGTCAGAGCTACACTCACTCTTCAGCAACACCACATTTGGGTACAGATACAAAAGCTTGGCAAAAGTCAATGAAAGCATTCTGAGAACGAATTAGTTAGATCAAACGTACATAAAGAGGACTATATATTTTATTAGTAGTAAATTGTGCTATAAATCTTTTATATTAGTGAAATTTAGAATAAGCTTGTGTATATATGTAGTACTTACATAGATTTCTTTTCTTCCGCAAAGAAAAGTTGTTAAACATTTACCAACCCACCACCGAAGGGGGCAGAGACAAGTAGCAATGAAAGATGAGATGAGCCTGAGGGACACTGTTTAAACCCCGGGGTCCAGTGGTGTTTGTAGCTGCCAGACCTACCCTGTGCTTTCCAGTTGCATGAACCAGTAAATTCCTTTCATTGTGGTTGCCTAAAGCTTATTTTAATTGGATTTCTGTCACTTGCCTCTCAAGATCTCTGTCATAGGCAAGTTGAGGGAACTGAAATTTTTTTCTTTTAAGTTCTGAGAAAGAAGTTTCTGCAGGTTGGAAGACAGAGCTTTCACTTTTAGAATCAATTCAGACTTCAAGTAGAAAGGATTAATGAGTTCTATTCTGAATCTGGAGTTGGCATTGCTAGCTTTGCCACTTCTCTGACTCGCCCACCTGTCCCGCTTTGATAACAGGATCCATTTCTGTGCCCTGATGCCCATTTTTTTCATCCAGTTCTGCAAATAGGTGTCTTCTGGTTCTTGCGCCTGATCGATGTGCCTGGTCCCAGTGCCTTAGGGCTGGCTCTGCCTTCTTCTTAGCAGATGTCCAGGGCCTAACTGCTGGAAGACAGTGTCCTGAGTGCTGCTGGCCTGCAGTGCTCCTGTGGGGACAGGCTCTGTTGGCCCTCTGTGATGTGAATTGCTGTCCCCAGAAACCACCTCCAATCTGTAATGTGACCCACTGGACACAGTGTTCTGCCTGCTACACTAGACATTTCCCAGAGCCTGCTGCTCACTGGAGCAGGCCTAGCTGGCCCTTCTCAGGCAGGGCTTTCCTTACAGAGCTTGCTCTCCCAAGGCCTCTGCGGCAGCCAGTCAAGCCAGGCCCTGATGAGTCCCATCTCAGAACTGCAGTGCCTGATGTGGTCTCGTGGAGAAGAGAAAAACCACACACTGCAGTTTGGATGACTGCTTTTCCACTTAGGCCTTGGTGTTGCCCTTGAATACTAAGAAGAAAAATAGCACTATCTGTGAAAATGAAGTGCTTAATTTCCTTTAAATGTATCAGTGAAACAAAATGAATTCTACAATAGGTAGTTAGTGGGTTGGCATGTACTTAGACGATGCTATACAATAGGGCTAAAGACCACCTCTACCTGCCTATGTGTAACTTTTCCTTTACCCATCCCCTCACCTCCACCTGTTCTTTCGAGACGTCAAAACCACAAAAATCATGGGTGGGGAGAGAAGCACTTGTCTTAAAAACTCAAACAACAGCAAAAAGCTCAGTTCCCCAGTCTACACAAGAAGAAACATATCTATCTCTTGTCTGTGTTAGCATGTTCCTTTGCACAGCTGTGGGTGCAGATACCGCCCAGCAACTTAATAATGGGTCCTGTTAAATTGCATTTTACTTTTTGCTTGAAAAAAAACTAATGTAAACATTCACGTTATGTGGAAGCAATTATAATGTGTCAACCTCAGAAAGCCTGGACTGATGAGTTCAAAACACTGAAAATAGGGTAATTTACCTTGATCCACCTGAGAGAAAGTAAGAGAGGAAGCAAAATGGGACTAATGAACAACTTGAGCCTGTTTGGAATTGTTTGTTTTTTTATATACTACAGAAAAAAAAGAAAACCTTTAAAAAACAGATGTTGAAGCAGGGAATGACCTTCAACAGTTAAGACAGGACCCATTCAAGATCTATGGATATAATAATGTAATTATTACAATAGAGAGTTTCTCTCTCAAATCATATTAAGGCTTCCCCTGGGGATTTCCCACAGTGATGGGGTTTCTTAGTTGTTCCCTAGAGCAGCTCTGCTCAACCTTTTGTGTACTATAGCTCAGTTGATGGATGGCATTTAAATATTCGACACCCTACAGACATGTCCAGATTTTAATGAATCCAATACAATTTTTGTGTGCGCAAAACTAAAGCACTACAATTATTTGTAATGGTCAGGGGTATTAAATATAGATCAGTAGTGGGTAAGCAAGACTTCCAGTTGTATTCCTGATACATTAGTGGTAATTCCACATATTTTTCTTCCATTCAAGAAAGCATTATTTATTTTTAAATTTAAAAAAATTTTTTCATTACAGCTGACATGTAATATTACATTAGTTTCAGGTGTACAACACAGTGATTAGACATTTGTATAACTTACAAAATGGTCAGTCATGTAAGTCTAGTACCCACCTGGCACTATACATAGTTATTAAAGTATTACTGCCTATATTCCCTATGCTGTGCTTTACATCACCATGACTGCTTTTATAATTGGCAATATTTACTTCTTAATTCCTTTTACCTTTTCATCCATCCCTCTTGGCCCCGCTCACATCTGGTAACCATCAAAATGTTCTCCGTATCTGAGTTTGTTTCTGTTTTGTTTGTTCATTTTGTTTTTCAGATTCCACAGATAAGTGAAATCATACATTATTTGGTTTTCTCTGTCTGACTTATTTTACTTAGCATAATACCCTCCAGGTCTATCCATGTTGCTGCAAATGGTAAGATTTTATTCTTTTTTATGGCTGGGTAATATTCCATTGTATGTATGTACCACATATTATTAACCCAGTCATCTACTGATGGACACTTAGGTTGCTTCCATATCTTGGCTATTGCTTGTAAATAATGTTACAATGAACATAAGGGTGCACATATCTTTTCAAATTAGTGTCTTGAGTTTTTCCCGATAAATACCCAGAAGTGATAGAGTATTATGGATTTAGGATGATTAGGAGTTATGTTATATTTGGGGAGTAACCTTGAATCCACTCAAATATATTTTTTAAGGAAAATATTTGCAAACTCAAAACACCAGCTTCTGTTAGTTATACATTACTGTGACACCGCTCGCATGTAGTTGAGATGTATAGCCTTGGAATTTCGGTCACGGAACAATAAGAAGGAAGAAAGAGGAAAGAAAGAAAGGCCCTTTTATAGGAAATGGAAAAAGGTGGAAAAGAGAATAGGGGGTGAAAGTGAAAAAGAAGAATTAGGCCAGAGGTGGGGAGTGTTAGAGCACCAATTCTTTGACTTCCCCCAATTTAGCAGATGTCATTTGAAAACAAGGGAAACAAATTGACTTTGTCCTTTATCCAGAGGGGTGACATACCAGAGTTTTTAATAGAATTTGGTTCCTGTGGACAGAAGGCCGTCAAGGTCGCCAAATTGTTCCTAGCTCTTTCCACTTCACTCAATTGCCTGAGTCTCCCCTACAGGACTAAAGAGAAGAGATGTCCTTATAATTTGGATGGTTTGTTCATCAACTTTGAAGTGGCTTAAAGTTTTTCTAGTGAAGTTCAAAATGTCAAAGAATAACCCAGCTTGAAATTAACAAGCCCCAAAAGGTTTCAATTCAGTGTAAGAATAAAATTATTTGATTCTATTATCTAGGCAATCGATACAGAAACTTCACTTTGAAGCCTAGGTGCAAGACTTTTACTCTCAAGATTTGTGGCTCTCCTTGCTTCTTTCATGATGCTTGAGGGGCCGGGTAAAAGGAGATGATATTTTTATCCTGACCTGGAAATGCCTAACTCAAATTTCGTTGAAGTGTATTATATCTGTAACACCTTTTTATTATAAAGTTTAAAAAGTCCTGGCTGTTAAAAGTTGTGGGTAAAAAAAAATAAAATTCTATGCTAAATATGGTTAGAAAATACTTGATTAAACAAATATAAATGGGTTTTGTTACTATAGAATTTCTCATATCCCTCATATTCTAATGTGAACATTGAATTCACACAAGGGCGCTGATGGACTCAGCCTTTCCAAACTTGCTTGACCATGGATCCCTTGTGGCACACCTCATCTTGTAGACTCAAATTTCATGGGAAAATAATTTTGAAGCACTGTCCTAATAGCAGATCTCCACGCTCCTATTTCTCTGTAATAATCTATCAGTCCTGACAAGATGAGTGGTGAGGCTTCAGGTTTTTAGAAATGCCTATGGGCTGACAGAAAGTTCTCTAATTTTAAAGTTTGGGGAAATACATTTATTTTTGGTTTTACAGTGTACTGGCTAAGTGACATTGAGCAAATCAACATAATATCTCTGAGTCTCAATTTCCTCGTTACTAGGACAGGACTAGTTATTCTTACCTCACAAAGTTTTTGAAAACAGCCTGGCAGTTTTATTATATACCTACCATATGATGTAGCTATTCCACTCCAAGGAATTTATTCAAAAGAAAGGAAGGCATATGTCAGACAGGAATGTTCACAGCAGCTTTATTTGCAGTAGCCAAAAAATGGAAACAACTTGGGCCGGCCGAGTGGCACATTGGTTAAGAGCTGGTTTGGGGATGCAAGCAGCCCTGGTTCAGATCCCACATATGAGGGCCAGTAACACTACCCTCTGCAGCTAACAACAGCTTCACCTGGAGCTGGGCTGTGCGAGCCCAGGCGATGGTGTGGGCTGCAGCCCCTGCTGCAGTGGGCTGCCATAGGCTACAGTGAGTGGCCGGCAGCCAGCGTGAGCTGCCAATAGCTGCGGTGAGCGACCATCCAGAGGCAGGTGACCGATCTACCTCATCCAGGAAGAACACAACGACGATACCAACATGGGCCAGTGAAGCAACATCTTCCGCAACTAGACTGAAGAACAAAAAAAGCAACTTGTCTGTTCCCTTTCCCCGAGTCCCCAACACTGTTCCCCTCCCCCAATTCCCCAATAAAATCTTAAAAAAAAAAAAAATGGAAACAACTCAAAGTTCCCAGCAGTAGACAAATGGATCAAGTGTTGTAAAGTCATAAAATTGAATACTACTCCTACGATTTTCAGTTTTCAGATTCCTTCGCTGTTTCACTAGCACCCTCTAAAGATAAATAGTGAGTTTCTTTTAAAAATTGTATTTCAGTTATTATGGTAAGCTCATGGAATTGAATATAGTTGACATGTTTTTATACAGTTAATTTTTGTTGATGTTCCATCTGTTCCATCTTTGGCCCAAGTGTGCCCACTTCATATTGCAGCTCCCTGGGAGAGGCAAATAGGTGACAATTAAATCATTACCAGCATAACACTTTAGTAGAAATTAGTTTTCTTGAGCGCTGAGAAGTGTCTAAATGGTACCAGAGCATTCCATTGAGATAGGGGTGAAACCAGAAATCTGGGTGCTTCATAGACGAGCTTCACCATTTCCCTCAGGATCAGAGCAGTGAGAAGCCAGGCTTTGGCCAGTGCTGAGGTGGCTGGATTACAAGGACAAATGCTGGCTGAGCTTCCATGGTGTAAATCAAGCTGTTTTCATTGAAGTCATCCTACCTCCCTGCTATAAAACGTGTGGCCATCAGAGGGGGTAATTGGTGTTTTAATGTTCTAGTTGGATCTTCAGCAGAGTTCAATGTAATAGGGCTTTGCTTATCTTGTGGAACTCATTTCTGCAATATTTACACACTTGTACCGCTTGAGGCAGAAATCTTTCATTGATATCCTGTGTCTGATAACTTTCCACTGAAAGGAAATGACTGAGATCTTGGAATTCACATCATTATCATATGACTGCTTCTAAACTCGTGAAGTTTTATTTGTAAAATGAGTATATCCCATCTTACATTTGTCTTAATAGATAATAACATTAGTGATTATTAGAGCTTTATTATGCGATCGTATTTACATGACAAAGGTCAGAGCAATGAAAAGGCCATTGACAGTACTTATTGGCTTTTATTAACCAGATTGGGCTCATTTATTCTGTGCAGGCTAGCACTCTCTATCCTACAGAGAAGGGGAGCCTCAGAAAACAGACTGCAAATGATTAGGGCAAATGCATGTCCTCACATAGCACTCCGGCCTCTGCAATGGTGCAAAGTTTCCTGAGATTGGAGCATAGAAACAAGGATGAAGGGGAATATGCACGCCCTCAGTGAAAGCTATTTTACAAACCTACATTTAAAGGGCCTCAGGACTTCCCACATGCAGCGATTATTGTTGCTCTAGTCTAATAGGTTGGTCATTAAAATTTGCTCCCTACTCTACTTACCTTGATAACAAGATGTGAAAGAATGGGCCCAAGACCCCATTTGTCTCTTTTGTAGCAACTGTTTCCCACAATATGCTGGTTCTGAGTTAGTCCCATGATCTAAATGTTACTGATTGTGGTTATAATCCAGCACCAAAGCATCAAAGGCATAATGTTGGAGCCATGGAGTGAAAGGAAGAGTCGCCAGGCTCCTTTCACTAACCCATTTCTCCAAGATGTATTAAAATCAGACACACCAAGTAAGAGCAGAGATTCTGAATTAGAGGCCTATAGCCTCCAAAAGGGGACAAGAAAAGTTTAGCTTACTGAAGTTGAAAGCAGTGTGTCAGAGACTTTGAGAATGAATGCAACTGACATGAAAGAATCGGTATCACATGATCTGGCCTATTAATTCAAGCCTTATCTACTTGTGTGTTCTTAGACACATTGCTATGGGAACAATAATCTCTATCTATTTCACTGGGCTCTTGTGGCGATCAAAGAAAATGTTTGTGGAAGAGAAACTCTTTAGACTATAAAATATTATTGAACTAGAAAGACTATCATTAGCATCATAGCCAGAGTTGGAAGAAAGGGCTATGCTCACAGTGAAAGGGTGAATCAGGACAATAAAGGTGCTTTTCTGTCTTTGCTTGGACTCTGGGGGAAAAAGTATCTCTTGAGAATTTGTAGCCATGGGCCTGTCATTATCCTGGTTCCAAGAACACCCAAGCTGAGAAATAAACATAAACGGAGGTGTGGGCAGTAATTTTCCGAGGGCTGTGAACAGAAACAAAGGCAAACCCACTTGTCGGGGAAGATTAGGCTCTTGTCCAGGCCTCTCAGGATATCCTCCAGGATTCACGAATTTGAAGATGGTTCTTATGTTCCCCATAAATCTCATGCTCTCAAGTTTAAATAGCTCTATCTCTTTCAGCTAATTTTCACATGATAATTTCCAGAACTGTCACCATCCATTTTCTTTTGTGTTCTCTCAAATATATCAGTCCTCCACTTAAAATAGGCCCTCTTTCTCCAGTTCAGTTGGAATGTCAACACTCCAGAAAGCGTCTAACATGTGTGGGATAAAATGGGACCATTATGAAAATATAATAAATTAATATAGCATCATGTCACTATAATAATTTATTAATGTAATGTCACTATAATAAAACTTATAATAACTACTATTGAATGTGTTTTATGTGCCAAACACTTTGCATGCATTATGCTTTTTAATCTTCATGGAACCCTAAGATAGGTTCTACTATCCCCATTTTACAGATGAGGAGAAATAAGCTTAGCAACTTGCCCAAGGTTACAAAGCTATAATAGTAACTGGCCACAGGGATATCAAAGTGTATATAACCAAAGCCAGAATTTAAGCCCAGACCTATCTGCCTTCAATGTCCTTGCTTTACACCACTGATACTCCAGTTCCCATCATATGAGTCCTGGTAAAGCACCTGAAAATCCAAATGGCATTTTTAGCGACTGTCACACTCTTGATTGTGTTTGCAGTGAACTAAAATTTCTAGGGTTTTTACTTCTTTAAAATGTAATCACAGTGACATTCCTCGAAGATGTTTTCATAGGAGAGGGTGACAAAGAAGAAGCAGGAAGACACAGGGAGAAAGGAAGCAGAAGACCAGAAGCAAAGGCAAAAGTAAGGGTGGTTGGGGGATACTGAAAATGTCCTTTATTTCCCAAAGTAGCTGACCAGACAAGGAGCCACTGTGGTCACACAGCCAGGAATTGTGCTGGGTCTTAAAAAATATTTTCGTTCTTTTTCTTACATTTCTTAAAGGTAATAATAATATTGCATTTCTGGAAGCCAACAGGGACCTCTTATTGGAATCGCTTTGGCTTTTCATGAAGCAATGTCTGCCGCAGAGAGCATTTACGTTTGGGAAGCCTGCCCCCTTGTGGATTAACGAAATATTACATGCCGCGTTTTCAAAGCACTCCCAAATTGGATCTAATTTATGAAGACTGTTATTAAGAGGTTTTCTTTTTTTTGGGGTGGGGGCGAAGGGAAAATAAATAAACATAGCTTTCTGTTATGATTTCCCTGAGCTTCCTGGATTATTTGTATAAAAATGTGGGTGAAGTTTATGGATTTTCAAATCATCTGTGCTCCCAACCTCAAAATAAATGATTTAATGATCCAAAGATGTAACAAAGGCAAATATTATACTCAGTGCTTTCGAAGTGCCAGGAATGTGCAAAGAACTCTGTGAACATTGCCTCTTGTAACACTCTAAGAGAAAGGCTCTATGCATTGTCACCCAACACTCAATTTACAAAAAGGCTCAAAGAAGTGGAAAGCTTCTTCACCCCCATTCTTTACTGACCCAGCCAGTAGGTGGGAGCCCCTGTTGTTGACCTACTTCATCCCATCAACTGGCCACAGTTGATTACACCAGAGAGAGTGAATCAAGCTAGGTTACCCAGATTCTTTCTCCTGGGAATTTGGAATGGGACATCAAAGAGAGCCATCAGTGGAGGGTAGTTACTTGAATGGAGGTCATATGAACACATCTGCCATGTGCATGGAGAAGCAGAAAAAGATGATCAGGAGAAAGGGAAAAGAATAAAGAGCCTGCACAGAGGAAAACAAAGAAGAGCTTTGGTGTTTTTGGTCCCAATGCCTCATGAACTTATCCTGCTGGTTTCATTGACTTGGATTATTGAAATAGGTCTTTTTCTCTGTTTAAAAAAATGTATAGATAGCCAAGTCATATGAGCAATAATATGTAAAGGTGAACCAAATCTAATATTATAATGAAATAAAATCCCAAATTAATATGGCACATTGAATGATGTGCATAATTTTTATTGTACTCCATAGCAATTAGACTCAAATAAGGAGCAATTAATGAAAATGACTATAATTATTGTCATGTCAACAGAGCCAAACCAAGCAATTCCAGAGTCAGCTGTAGGGAAGAAAACTTGGAGTCAGCAGGGAGTTGTTGTGCAGTTCCTCTGGAGGACCCTGGATTTTAAAAACCTGGTGGCCCAGTCCTTCCCTTGCCCCTACTACTGTAGCCACAATAGTCCAGGTGGTCCAGGTCCCTGCTGACAAGCGTGAGAGCATCTATGGGCTCCACGCTTCTCTCCTTGCTCCGCCCCTGCCCTCACTGCATCTCTAAGGAGGATACTGAGATTGACAGGCTGTGTGGGAAGGGCTACGCTGCTTGGGAGCCTCTCCTTTCCTCAGTGTTGGACGGGTGAGATACAGTGTGTGGAGAATGTGAGGATGGTCTTAGAAGAGGCTGCCAGCCTACTTCCCACGGGGCACTGCTCCTGGGGTCTATGTCTACCATTAACACAAAGCATCATCAATGCAGTCCAGTCTAGTTCACCTGGGGTCTGTATTGAGGACGGGGGTGAAATCCTCATGGCGATGAAAAGCATGAAATTGTCTTGCTTTTCTCTCTGAGCAGGTAGATGTCTCCCTTGGGCAGCTGGGGTCGGGAGTATGACACATGACTGAAATAAGATTGGACTTTGGTTGTGGAGACTGCTGGATCCCAACCAAATATCCTCTCAATTGCTTTTCCAGTGAGGGAAGACGAACAAGAATAGTTACTAAAAGCTAGAACCCTGGAGTCCTGGGACTGGTTTGCTTAAAGTAGCCAGTACTCACATGGAGAAGAATTCAATGACTCAAAATTATTCCATTTTCCTCCTTTTACAGGAGGTTAAACCAATAAGTCTGAACTGGGACCAATTAGAGGTGTATTTGTGTTAATAAATAAATACATCTCAGATGTTTTAGATGTATTACTTCCTTGAAAATGGTTTTGTTTTGTTTTGTGTTTTTCATAATTAGCTATGATCCTGGCATGGGAGCAATGGGAATATTATGAAAGGACCAAGAAAGGTTTTCTCGGGAGCCATTCAGTAAACATTATTGAGGAACGACCATGTGTCAGGTATGGTGTAGGCACTAGAGAAAAAATTACAAAAAGAATGTCTGTACTCTTCAGAAGCTTAGCGGGTCAACCACTCATCATTAACTAGTGTGATGACTTAGGGGAGAATAAAAAAAGAGGCTATTACAATCTTGGAACATTTTAATAACCTCTGAGCATTTTATACAGATAAAGTTGGGTTTAAATAAACATTAAAAGGAGTTTAGAAAAGAAAGGATGGAAGAGTGAGTGGGAAGAAAATTGTAGGAAAGGGGAGTGTTGTTATCTCAGAGCTGGAGATGGCTGCGTGCATATGCATCTGCGGGCTGTTTTTAAACACTCTCTCTGAATCATCCCTCCACCCTCCACCCTCCACTTTCCACCCTCCAACTCACCCCTCCTCTTGACTCACCCAGATTGCCATTTCCATTCAGCAAGGAGAAAAAGGAAAGGCTGCAATGTGTATAGAATTCGAACAAACTGCCAGGGTACCTTTGTGCATTTCGTCTGCACACACACCACCGTGCAATGTGTGGAAGTTCTGTGTAAAGATGGGGAAACGAGGTGCAAAGAGGTTGCATGACTTCTCCATATCACAGTTTGTAAGAGACAATGTCATAATGCAAACTCACATTTAAAAATTATAACTAAGGCATATGTGTTGCTTTTAAAAGTTAAAAAAAATTGAGAAGTGTGAAATATAAAATTCTTCTCCTCTCTACATTCCAAGTTGTTTTGGGTATATCCCTCTGGACTTTTTTTTCTTGTATACACAAATGTGTACTTACAGACATGATATATAACAGTGTAGGTGAACATGCATAATTTTTACACAAATGGGCATTCTAGCAATATTGTTCTAGAACTCGCTTTTTCACCTAACATTACATCATGCATATTGTTTCTTTTCAGAATCTATACATTTACTTCATTCTAAGATGTGTATTCAATTTAATGACTATTATATCTTATTTAAGCATTTTCTTATTAATGAGGATGCCCCTGTTTTGTTTTCATTTGAAATTCAGTATTAGTGCTTCTCATTACAGTTTGTCTGCACGTGAGCTTTCAAATTTAAACCATGCAGACGAATTCTGAAATGGAAACTGAAGGCTCTTTTTCTCTCATCCTCCTTTCCAATTCCCCCTCCCCGGAGTTTTGTTGTTTTTGTTTTTGTTTTCTGGTACTTAACATTATAACTGAATTAAATACAGATACTCACAGCTCTGGATTTATCTGTTTTAGAAGATACTGTTGTCTCCTCTCAACAATAGCTGTTAAGTTTAACATACTTTTGCTATCTCTACTTCCCTGTTTTAATTGCCAGCTTTATTACTATTTTTAAGCTATTCAGGTTAAATTTACATTTTTCTCTAAATATGTCTTCTGTGCTTTGTCAGAGGTTTCCAAAAATTTTAAGTCTGAACTCAATAAAAATATAGTGTTCTGATTATGCAAATATACACGAATGCCAAGTAGTATGATGGGATTCATAGGGAAGGAGGTGTTGTCTTCTGTGACTTAACCATGATGGTGGCTCAAAGGAGAAGCATCAAGGTCTCATGAGTTATCTTTTTATTTCTTTTCAGTTTCCTCATAGGCCATACTGTGCTATCACTATTCTTTGTAGATCATGTACAAGTTAATGGATCCAAGCCAAAGAGCTCCATATTCTCCAAAGCCTTTAAGCAACATGAGGGGCTGGGGGCAAGGGGAAGGCAGACATTCCATTGTGTCCCCACGGAGGGGACATGGAAGTCCTAATAGGGCCACTGAACTGCCAGGGACCACGGGTTGTATCCAAGAGGCTGCCAAAGGCAAAGATAGGCTAAACCATGAGCTTCAGCTCTGAAGTTGAGAGCATAGCATCCATAAGTGACAAACAGGACCAGACTCTATGCGGGGGTCTAGATGCAAAACAGGAATACTCACTAGAACCCACAAGTGCTATTCTGAGGCCTTCTCATTCCTGAGCCACAAGATTACCTGTTCCCTAACCCCAAACATCCAGATACCATTTTGGTCAGGAGCAGGAGAAGGGAGAAGAAATACAATGTAGAAGGACTATTTGAACCAGAAGAGACTAATATATTGACATTTTTCTAGTTTAGTTATTTTTGCACTCCCCTGCCCCAATGAAAAAGAGACGTAGGAAGAACACTAGTTCATGAGACAGAGACTGACCAGTTGTTCATTAAACCCATTTGCCTTCCTCAAGGCCTACATTTCCCAGCCTTCTTTGCAGTTAGGTATAGCCATATGAATGAGTTCTGGGTGGAAGCAGTATATCCATTTCTAGGCCTAGTCCGTAAAGGTCTTTCCTACATGTTCTTCACAATCTTTTCTTTTTCACAATGATCTTGAAAACTGTGTATGAAAATGGTGGAGCCATCTATAGAAGGTATCTGGGTTCTTGGAGATTTAAGAGAACTGCCTACCAATCAAAAACACCCTGTTTTGGACTTTGAGATTGTGTTTCAGTTTTGTTTTTTTTCTTTTTAGATAAATTGAATTTTATTAAAATTAAAAACGTTTGGGGACGGCCGAGTGGCGTGGTGGTTGAGAGCTGGCTTGGGAGGCCAGTGGCCCCGGTTCGGGTCCTACATATGAGGGCCAGTGACACTACCCTCAAAAAATAAAAAATAAAAATTAAAAATAAAAATTAAAAACGTTTGTGCTGCAAATCTTATCACCAAGAAAGTGAAAGAACATGTCACAGAATGATATAAAATATTGGCAAATCATATATCTATCTGATAAGATAACTTTTTTCCAAAATATGTAAAACTTTTACAACTCAACAATAGAAAGATAAATAATCCAGTTAAAAAATGGGCAAATGGGGGTTGGCCAGTTAGCTCAGGTGGTAGAACACAGTGCTCATAACACCAAGGTGGCTGGTTTGATCCCCACATGGGCCACTGAGCTGCGCCCTCCACAATTAGATTGAAACAACTACTTGACTTGGAGCTGAAGGGTTCGGGAAAAACACACTGTTCCCCAAGAAAAACAAAAATGGGCAAAGGATCTGATATTTCTGATAAAAGCTATACCAATGATCAATAAGTACATGAAAATATGCTCAACTTCATTAGTTATTATGGAAAAGCAAATCTAAACCTTTAGATACCACTTCCCATTCACTAGGATTTCTATAACAAAAAAAAGACTAACAATAACAAGTATTCATGAGGATGTAGAAAAATTAGAAACCTCATTCATTACCCACGAGAATGGAAAATGTTTCAGCCATTTTTGAAAATGGTTTGGAGGTCTCTCAAAACATTAAAAATAGAGTTACATATAAACAAGAATTACACTCCTAAGTATATATCCAAAAGAAATACAAAGATAAGTATTCACGGATTAAAGACTTAAATGTAAGACCTGAAACCATAAAACTCCTAAAAGAAAATATAGGGCGTACATTTGCAGACATTAGCCAGAGCAATATTTTTACTGATACATCCCTGCGGGCAAGGGAAGTAAAAGAAAAATGAACATATGGGATTATATCAGACTTAAGAGTTTTTTCACAACAAAGGAAACCATCAATAAAACAAAAAGGAAGCTTACTGAATGGGAGAATATATTTGCCAACGATATATCTGATAAGAGATTAATATCCAAAATATATGAAACACTCATGAAACTCAACACCAAAAAACAAACAACCCAAATAAAAAATGGGAAGAAGATATGAAGAGACATTTCTCTAAAGAGGACATACAGAAGGTCAACAGGCATATGAAAAAATGTTCAACCTCACTGGTCATTAGGGAAATGCAAATAAAAACCACAATGAGATACCACCTCACTCTGGTCAGAATGGCTATCATCAATAAATCAACAAACAAGTGCTGGCGGGGCTGTGGGGAAAAGGGGACCCTGCTGCACTGTTGGTGGGATTGCAGATTGGTGCAGCCACTATGGAAGTCAGTATGGAGGTATCTCAAAAATCTGGAAATGGAGCTACCTTTTGACCCAGCAATTCCACTCCTAGGTATTTATCCCAAAAAACCCAAGACACTAATTTAAAAAATATATATGCACTCCTATGTTCATTGCAGTGCTATTTACAATAGCCAAGACTTGGAAACAACCGAAATGCCCATCGGTAGATGACTGGATTAAAAAACTGTGGTACATTTATACAATGGAGTATTACTCCGCTATAAAGAAGAATGAAATTGTACTATTTGCAATGATATGGATGGACCTAGAGACTATTATGTTAAGTGAAATAAGTCAGTCGGAGAAAGACAAATACCATATGATCTCACTTACATGTGGAATCTGAAAAACTGAATGAATGAGCAAAGTAAACAGAAACAGTCTCATAGATATAGAGGAAAAACAGCATTGCTAGTTGGGAAGGGGGTGGGGAAGAGGGAGAAGGGGAAGGGATTAGACAGCATAAACAGGCAACTACAATATTGCCACAGGGATATGAAAGACAGTTCAGGGAATATAATCAATAATGTTGTAAAAATTTTGTGGGGTGTCAGATGGTCACATGTCTTGTTAGGGAGACCATTTCATGGATGGAGTAGAAGTTTGATCACTGCAGTGTACACCTGAAGCTGATGTTGTATAATATTATATACCAACTGTAATTGAATATATAGATAGTCATGGGATGTGGATTATACTGTGGAAGGGAGTCAGAGGAAGTGTAATAAATATATGTGATATGGGGGGGGAGGAGTGGGGTGGTGAATTAGGGGAGGGGGTTGTCACTTTGAAGGGCAAAAAGTATAACTATTGCACTGTGTTGTACACCTGAAACTAATTAAAAAAAAAGATAAGTATTCACAAAATCTTGTGCATGAATTTTTATAGAAGTTCTCATGCATGAATTTTTGTAGAAGTTCTCTTCATAATAGCCAAAAATTAAAACAATTCAAATGGCCAGCAAGTGATGAATGGATAAACAAATGTGATGTATCCATAATATATAAAATTATTCAACAATAAAAGGAATCAAGTACTGATACATGCAATAGCATGAATGAACCTTGAAAACATTATGCTGTGTGAAAGAAGCTAGTCACAAAAGATAATTATCCACACATAGGATAATTTCATTTTATATAAAATGTCTAGAAGAGTCAAATCTATTGAGACTGAAAAGAAAATTTGTGGTAGTCTAATCTACTGAGGCTGGGGGTAAGCTGAGGAGTAATGATAAGTGACTGATAATAGGTACAGGATTTCCTTTTGGAGTGATAAAATGTTGTAAAATTAGGAGGTAGTGATGATTTTTCAGCTCTGTGAATATACCACAAATCACTGAATTGTAAATGTTAAGTAGGTGAATTTTATGGTATGAGAATTGTATCTTCATAAACTATTAATGAATTCCATTTGATAGCTCCAAATACAATTAGGTCTATTTTTTTGCTGTCCTTCTGTTCTTCAGTCTAGTAGTGAAGGACGTCGCTTCACTGGCCTATGTTGGTATTATCATTGTGCTCTTCCCAGCTGAGACAGTTGCTCGCCCGCCATTGGATGGCTGCTCAAGCGGCTCACAGCAGCTTATGAAAGCGCATGTCAGCTGCCGGCCAGCTCCACTGCAGCCTACACTATCACCGGCAACTCAAGGCAGCTTAGCTCCAGGTTGAGCTGTTGTTCACCATCTTAGCTGTAGAGGGCGCAGTGTCACTGTCCCTCATGTAGGATCTGACCAGGGCCCTGCTGCTCAGAGCTGGTGTCCCAAGCCAGCTCTTAACCAATGAGCCACTTGGCCAGCCCCATTTAGGTCTATTTTTTAATGTTCTGTTCTTTTTCATAGGTCTACTGAATCACGACTACCACACTGTTTTAACTGCAGAAAATTTATGTTTCTGTGTCTGGAATGACTAGTTGATTCACATTGTACTTCTTATTTAGGGACTTCTTGCATATTTACTTTACTATTTGAATTTTAGTTATTTAGTTAGTTAGTTATTGAAGCAATAGCTTCAATAAAAAGATACACCAATTTACAAGAAAATTATAAAGGGAGAAAATGGGACTCTTAGGATTGGGAAAGTAAATACTTCCACAAATATTTTAAAATACCATTTTTCAGGTTCTGAAGAAGTTAAGATTTTGTTTTTGTTTATATCTTGTACACAGGGTTATTGTAACTCATTCAAGTCTACATTTTATATTTTTAGTATTTTGATTCCTATGAAACTTTTATCTTCAATCTAGTTTTTTTTAGATTTGAAGTGTTTAAATTTTTTTTTATTGCCCTTCACCTTTCCTCCCCCTTTTAATTTTTCAATTATTTTATATTAATTTCAGATATACACCATAGTGGTTAGACATTTGTATAATTTAAGAAATGACCCCCCTGACTAGTCTAGTACTCATACTATACATAGTTATTACCATATTATTGACTACATTCCCCATGCTTTACTTTATATCCCCATGACTATTTTGTAACTACCAATTTGTACTTCTTAATCCCTTCCCCTTTTTCATCCACCTCCTCAACCCCCTGCACATCTGGCAACCATCAAAACGTTCTCTGTATCTATGAGTTTGTTTCCATTTTGTTAGTTTGTTTATTTTCCTCTTTAGATTCCACATATAAGCATTATCACAGAGCATCTATCTTTCTCTGTCTGACACTCCACTCAGCACAATACCCTCCAGGTCCATCCATGATACTGAAGATGGCAAGAACCCATTCCCTTCCATGGCCGAGCAATATTCTGTTGTATATATGTACCACCTCCTCTTTTTTTTTTTTTTTTAAGATTTTATTGGGGAATTGGGGGAGAGGAATAGACAAGTTGCTGTCTTTTTGTACTTCAGTCTAGTTGCGGAGGATGTTGCTTCACTGGCCCATGTTGGTATCGTCATTGCACTCTTCCCGGATGAGGCAGATCGGTCGCCGGCCTCTGGATGGTCGCTCACCACGGCTATTGGCAGCTCACGCTGGCTGCCGGCTGCTCACGCTGGCTGCCAGCCACTCACTGTAGCCTATGGTAGCCCACTGCAGCAGGGGCTGCAGCCTACACCTCCGCCAGGGCTCGCACAGCCCAGGTGGAGCTGTTAGCTGTAGAGGGCAGTGTCACTGATCCTCATATGTGGGATCCGAACTGGGGCCGCTGGCATCCCCAAACCAGCTCTTAACCAATGCGTGACTCGGTCGGCCCTGTACCACCTCCTCTTTATCCATTCATCCATTGATGGAAACCCAGGCTGCCTCCACATCTTGGTCATCATAAACAATGCTGTACTGAACATCAGGATGCACGTGTCCCCTTTAAGTAGTATCTGGGTTTCTTCAGATAAATACCCAGAAGTAGGATTACTGGGTCCTTTTTTGTTACAGCCTTTGTTTGAAAGTCTGTTTTGTCTGGCATAAATGTTGTTACCCAAGCTTGTTTTAAATTTTTTTTTTCATTTCCATTTTCATGAAGTAACTTTTTCCATCCTTTTATTTTGGTCTCCGTGACTTTCGATCTGAAGTCTTCTGTAGGCAGCATATGTAAGGGTCTTCTTTTCTTATCCATTTCCTCCACCTGGAACAAGGTGCCCCTCCCCACCTCTTACCCTGGTAAATGCCTACCCTTTCTTCAGGTATCAGTTCAATAGTCATGTCCTCAAGGATTCGGCCCAAATATCCCTCTCATACCACCATGGACCTCACCTTCAGGGCACTGATCACGATTCTAAATTTATATTGATTTGTGAGATAATTTAACATCAGTGTCCTGCAACAGACTGTATGCTCCCTGAGAACAGATACATCTCTTTTCACTTACCATTTTATCTCCAGCACCCAACACTCAATAAATATTTGTGGAGTAAATGAATGAATGTGAATGAATGAATGAATAATAGTCATGAAAATAAGGGAGACCATGTGTATCAATCACTTATCACTGTTTTGTTATAATTAATAGTATTATCTTCTCCAAAGCAGATTTTCTAATAGTAATAATACCAACTATCAGGATCCCAAGAACTGCAGGAGGTGAGGTATATGAAAGTTATTTGTAAATTGTAACGCACTAGACAAATGTTAGCATTTTGTGATCTTTGATATCCCAGTTCTTTGTGCTGCAAACACCTCAGTAATCCTCTGCACAGCCATCTAATGCGTGTGTACACACAGAGACAACTGTGCTTCTCTAACCTGATATGGATTTGGGTTGACTATTAAGTAATTGTCCTCAAACAAATCACAAGCCAAATGGCAATGGCACCATTAGTGGAAGAAGTAATGTATTTTAAGGAAATGGCTCTCTTAAAACTCAGACACAGAGGTGCTTGTTAGTATGGAGCAGGCTTAGTCACGCAGAGAGTGAGACTGTGCAGGACTGGGGAAATGAGCTGTTCTGATGGCTGCTCCCAGCAAGAGCATCTGGGCAGCCTGAGCACTGTGCACAAAAGAGTGCAGTAAGCACATAAGAAATGTTTAGGCAGTCATCGGTACTGGTGCATGATCTGCTGGTTGCAGAATGGACACAGATGGAGTCAAGCACAGCTCTGTCATGTTGCTCCCAATGTTCCAGTCAACCATAGCAGGACTCTTACCAGTGGTTGAAGCCACAGGGACTTTGGGGGTAGGGGTTATGGCAGATTAGAGGCGTCCTCAAAATCTTTGATAATCGTGCCATTGGGTAGTGAGTCTATGTCCTCTCCCCTTGAATCTGATCAGATTCTCTGACTGCTTTGGCTAATAGAATTTGCCAGGAGTGATGCTGTGCCAGTTTCTGAGCCAGTGCCTTAGGAGACTAACAGCTTCCAAATTCTGTCTCCTGGAATACTCTCTCTGAGGAAGGCAGATGCTGTGTAAGAAATCTACCTACTCTGAAACCTCCATGCATGAGGCTAGGCCCTGAATAGTGAGCCTAGGTGGAGAGAGAGAGAGAGAGAGAGAGAGAGAGAGAGAGAGAGAGAGAGAGAGAGAGGTCAAAGAAAGAGAAGAGGCCAGGGGCACTGAGGTGCCACACACCATGAAGAAACCATAGTTATTTGAAGCCACTGCATTTTGAGAAAGTTGATTATGCAGCAATAGATAACTAAAAAGGGTCCCACTGACAAGAGACAGATAGGGGCTCCAAGCCCCACCGATGCAGGGTGAGGTTTAGAAAAGTGGTATCATTCCCACGGGGGGATTGAGCTATTAGGTAACTCATCAGGCTGAATCCTAAGGAAGAGAAGGTCAGAGAGACGGCTCAAGGGTACCTGGCATTCAGCAGGTCCCAAGACATGCACAGTTAACACAAGCCCACCAGAAAGTGGGGCTAAGCCAGTGACCATACTTTCTGGCCATATAGGTCACTGGATGAGAAACTGTCGGAGACTGAGCTGAAAATAAGACCAATCAAGAGGAGGAGGAGCGGGTGGGGAGGAGAGGGAAAGGGGAGAAGGAGAAGGGGGGAGGGGGAGGAGGAGGAGGGGAGAGAAAGAGAGGCACATGGAGAGTTGTATAAAAATAAGGTGACGCAATGCAGGACTTGTGAAGGCTTGTGAATTCCAGTAAGTTTCTGAGTTCTGATAAGTTTATTAAAATAAATTATTCACCTTTGTAAGACTTGGAGTGTTTATATTATTATTATTATTATTATTATTATTATTATTATTATTATTTTACTACTATGACTACTACTACAAGTTTATTGAAGGCAACAACTGTTTCTGCTCTCTTTCTCTTTTAAAAAATTCCTTCATAATGTAAAGTACATATGTCATAGGGGCTAATGTGATTTTGTTCCCAAAATCCAACTTTTTTGGTCTTCTTGGAGCATGCCTCTGCTTATGGAACTCATAGGAATGAGACACAAAGCAGAACTGCAGACCACTGCGATCCCAAGAGAGGTGGAATTCCCAGGACAAAGTTATTTATATGAAGAGTATGCAGGAAGAAAGGGTAGTTTAGTTCACAGTATAAAACAGAATTAAGAAGAAAAAAAAAAGAAGGTAGTTTATAACCTGGATTATTTTTCTTACTAATCTACTGCAGTCATTTTTATTAAAAAAATTTTAAGTATAGCAAGAGACAAGTTCAATGACGTTTTTAAATAGTACAGAATTATCCCATTCAAGAGTCCAGATCCAGTATATGCCCATTCTATGGGAAGTGTGTTGTTTTGTATTGCTTTTCCTTGTTTTGTGACCTACCAAGCTGAAAATACAGACAGGAGCTTGCCAAGTTAAAACTATTAGAAAGCTTTAGAAAAAGAAATGAAAACATGCATTTCCCATCACTTAGGGAATCATTTCCTTAATGTCTGACATAAACACTGTTGACTGAGAAATAGTTCTCCCAGATTCTCATGTGAATGTACCCTTTCCACCAAGCTCTGCTGCTTAGCTGTCTCAAGTGAGTAAATCTGACTGTGGTCGCTAAATTAGAAGACTGACAAGGTCAGATTCTATAAATTAACTTTGTTTGTTTGTTTGTTTTTTGTTGTTTTTTTTTGTTTTTTTGTGAGGGCAGTGTGACTGGCCCTCACATGTGGGACCCGAACCAGGGCCGCTGGCTTCCAAAGCCGGCACTTAATCACCGTGCCACTCGGCCGGCCCTATAGATTAACTTTTTAAGTGTTCCTCACAAGATCCATAAAGTAATAGACACACTACAAAAACTTAAAGAATATGGTTAAATTAATTTAATTTCAAGAAATCCTTACAAACCACTGATGATTATTATGTAACTATACTTGTTCTGTTTTGTTTTGTTTTTTGAGAGCAGTGTCAATGGCCCTCATATGTGGGATCAGAACCGGGCCGCTGACTTCCCAAGCCAGCGCTTAACCACTGCGCCACTCGGCCGGCCCGTAACTATACTTTTAAGATAATAAAATATTTACCTTACTATAGTAGTTAATATGTGTCTTTAAAGAATAATTTTTTTCTTAATTATTTTGAACCCCAAATTTGCATATTACAAGGCTTACTGTTTCTTGCATTGAACAATATTAATGATCTGTCTTTGTAGCTGAAAGTACTGAGATTATTGAGGTTCATAAAATCCCACTAAAAATCTAAGCTTACCTCTTCCATTCAATCAAATAAATAGGAAACAAGACTCTACTTTCAAGGGCAAGTAAGGTCCACACCAGATCAGCTGGCTCTCCTTGGTAGTAATTCCATGAATTTTTTAAAATTCCATGTTTTATAAATACAACAACAAAAAAAGTTTTTAAAAAACAAAAAAATAGTCTTTGGAATTAACTATTTACTGCTTGCTAACTAATGGATATGTTTTACAGATTAAGTTTCTCTCCTCATCTACCAAGATTAGATTTTTAAAGATTCTAAGGTAGAAAATGTCACTGACAAGAATTTAAGAAATAATTTGATTAGGGAACCAAGGTTAGGAGTACACTTAGAAAGTCCCTTTAAACATTTTAATGTTCACAGAAATAAAGCAATAGATGCTGCAGCTAAGTAAAGGAGAAATCAGTGACATTTATACATCTTAACATCGTCAGTGTCATTGTTCCAATGACCTCTTGCTATATAACAAGCCACCCTGTAACTTAGTGGCATGAACCATTTTTTTAAGTTCATGGATTCTGCAGATCTAGAATTTAGAGAGGGCTCAGCAGGGATGACTTGTCTCTCATCAGAGTGTCTGGGGCCTCAACTGGGAAGACTTCAGTAAGTGGGAGCTAGAATCACCTGGAAGCTTCTTCAGACTCATGTCTGGCATCTGGGCCAGGCTGACTTGAAGGCTGGACTCAGTTGAAGCTGTCACCAGAAAGCCCATACAGGTCCTCTTGCATGGCTTGGGCTTCCTATAGCATGGCAGCCTCAGGATGTTCAGGATTCTTATATGGCCCCTTAGCGTTCCCAGAGCACACATTCAGAGAACAAAGAGAAAGCTGCGTGGCTTTACGATATAGCCTCAGATGTCATGTAGTCCATTTCTGCTATACTTTTCGGTCAAAGCAGTTGTGAGGCCATCTTGTTTCAAAAGGGTGGTAACATATTGTCAAATATGTTGATGGAAAGAATGTCAAAGTATTTGTGACTATTTTAAAATCACCACAATCATATATTATACTTCTCCTAACTTACTAAAAACACTTACAGATCTCATCTACCACCTGTATTAGTCAGGGTTCTGCAGAGAAACAGACCAGTAGCAATTATATAAGTGTGAAAGGAGGTTTATTATAAGAAATTAGCTCACACAATTATGGAGGCTAACAGTTCCAAAATCTGCAGGGTAGGCTGGCAGGCTAGAGACCCAGAAGAGCCACTATTGCGGTTCTAATCCAACGGTGGGCCGACTGCTGTAGAATCAGGAAGAACTGATGTTGTGGATGAAGCCCAAATACAATCTGTGGAAAAGTCTCTCTTGCTTGAGGGAGGCCCATCTTTTTGTTCTGGTTATGCCTTCACCTGATTGCATAAGGCCCACCAAATTATGGCAAGCAATCTTCTTCACTCAAAGTTCACAGATTTAAATGTTAATCTCATCTAAAACACCCTCACAGAAACACCTAGAATAATGTTTGACCAAGTATGTGGGCACCCTGCAGCATAGCCACGTTGACACATAAAATTAACCGTTATACCATCCCTATACCAATTCTCAGTTTTAAAAAATACTTTAAAATTCCCTTTGCTTATTGCCAGATAATTTGCATACTAAGTATCTTTTTCAGTTTTTGTGTTCCGCTTTTCTGGTTTCGTCAAATTTAGAGTCATTCTCCCTCAATTACTATTTGGAGGGACTGGAGAGTCACATCTATTTGATCCTGTAATTCTCAGTTCCTAAAGAGACTCATACTAGTAAATCTGCGTTATACTAGAATTACGTAATGCACAAGTTAAGGCTGGGGAAATAACCTCTGTAGTCCCCAGGTTTAAATCTTCAGAGAGCAGCCAAGGTGCTAATTCCATTTCGGTCCTAATGCAGATCCCAGTTCACATTTGTTATATTGCTTCCATTTCTCTAGCGCCCATTATCCTTATGTGTATTCCATTCATTTCCTGCTGGACTGTTTCCTGTGTCACATTAATTAATACTCATTATAGAGAGCTCTCAGCCAGTCAATAATATACAAAGTTCAAGCCATAAAATTCAGACATTCTGTTGCATCGACACAAAGTTCATCATCTGTGTTTATGTTGCTCTTTCTATTTCTGCTCCTAGGAGTTATTACAGGAAACATGCAATGTAGGAATTACAAAGGGGTGATTCTTCCGGGTGGCCGCCTTCAAATGGGGAGGAGAGCCCTGGAAGAAAGCTTCTATTCAGATTTCTTATAATCAGAGAAATATTACAGACATATATGACCTCAGCCAGGAAAAAAAGAATCTTCTGGCCAAAGTGGTTCCTGAAAAAGTCTCCCTTTAAGGAAAACCCCATACACACACACACACACACACACACACATACACACAAGACTTTACTTTGAAAGAGCTATTTTTCCCTAGAGATGACACGAAGACTGTTTTCTTCCAATACCTGCTTTGGAATACCCTGGGTTAGATGTTAAAGTGCAGATTCCTGGGCCCCACTCAGACCAACTGAATCACAATCTCTAGTAGTAGGGCTGCTTCACACCTTTGAGCTGTGTGGTGTCTGGCAAAATGTGCGTGTGTGTATGTGTGTGTATGTGCGTGTGTGCGTGCATGTGTATTACAATAAAAGACACATCACCATTAATCCCCTTCTAAATACTCCCCTTTGCTTTGAACACACTTATCCCATTGTTCTTGTCACTTTCTGAAGCAGTTCTGGAAGTCCTCTTTCATGAGTGTCTTCACTTCATCCTCCATCATGAAAACATTCCATGTTACACATCGCTTCTGGTACAGCAATTTCTGTCAAATAAAAACATTATGGTGTGTCCTCATCCACCTTATTCACTGGATCTGGCACCGTGTGACTTCTTCCCCAAAATCAAAATGACCATGAAAGGAAAACATTTTGAATGGATTCAGGACACTGAGGCAGCCACAACAGCGCAACTAAAGACATTCATGAAAGAGGGCTTCCAGGACCATTTCAGAAAGCGGCAAGAATGATGGGATAACTGTGTTTGAAGTGAGGGGGAGTATTTTGAGGAGGATTAATAGCAATGTGTCTTTTACTGTAATAATTTTTTTTAAATTTAAACATTCACCATAGTTTTTTTTTATCATACCTTGTATATATATGCATAACATAATATTTAACAATTTTTAATTGCTACAGTTTATACAGTTCAGTGGCATTAAATATATTCACATTGATGTGCAGCCATCATCACCATCCATCTCCAGAAATTTTCATCATCTCACACTATAACTCCATACCGATTAAACAATAACTCTCCATTCCCCTCTGTCCTTGGCCTCTAATAACTGCTATTATACTTTCTGTCTCTATGAATTTGACTATTTGGGGTACATAAGTATAATCATACAATACTCATCTTTTTTGTGACTGGCTTATTTCACTCAGTTTAATGCTTTCAAGGCTCATCCATATTGTAGCATGTATCAAAATTCCATCACTTTTTAAGGCTGAATAATATTGTTATATGTATATATCACATTTTGATTATCCAATCATCAATTGATAGATATTTGGGTTATTTCCATCTTTTGGCTATTGTGGATAATACTGCTATGAACATGGGTATACAACTATCTGTTACAGTCCTTTTGAATTCTTTTGAGTATATAGTCATTTGCATTTTTAACAAGCTTCTCTGGTGAGCCTCTTGCTGTAAATTTGATAGATATTAGCTTAGAAGCTTTACTAGTAAATTATTTTGCCAAATCTTGTGCAAATGTATCTTGCAATTAGTTTTGTTTGAAGGAGAATGAATGTGGGGCCAGCCAAGTGGCTCAGTTGGTTAAGAGCTTTCTTAAGAGTGTGAGCTGAGCTCTGAGCAAAAGCAGTTCGATGCCCAGCCCGAGCTGAGCTGCTGCTGAGCTGCCAACAGGTAGCAGGACGGCTCAGCTAAATAAAATAAATAAATAAATAAATAAATAAATAAATAAATAAATAAATAAATAAAAATGAATGTGAGCAAAGGAAACAGAAATAGACTCAGAGATATAGAGAAAAAAAAAGATGGTTGCTATATGGGAGGAAGTTGGGGATAGGAGAGAAGGTGAAGAGATTAGAAAGTACAAACTGGTCATCATAACATAGTCGTGGGGATATGAACTACAGTATGGGGGATATAATCAATAATGTTGTAAAGATTATATAGGGTGCCAGATGGGTATTGGACTTATCAGGGGGAGCACTACATAGACTGCATGCATGCACGCACACACACACACACACACACACACGTCAGACAATTACGTTTGCGAACTTTCCGTGTAAGTTCATGGTGGAAAGTTTGCGAACTTAATTGTCCAATCTCTGTGTGTGTAGTCACAGGATGTAAAGTATAGCATAGGGAATATAGTCAATGGTATTGTAACAGCATATACGATGTCAGAGGGGTAGGAGATTGCAGGGGGAGTTATCACTTTGTGAGGGGTATAAATATCTAACTATTGCATTGTTTGGTACACCTGAAACTACAATAATATAAACAAACAAACAAACAAACAAATATGAATGGGTTTTAGCATCGTCTCTTGTCTTCCCATCCATGTTCAGGGTCTAAAACCATGACATAAATCTCCTGTGATGAGTCCTTTCCTTTTCCAAGTTATTCTCAGCACAGTGGTCCGAGTACTCTTCCTAAACCTCCTTTCTAATGTCTCAAATCTATTCCAACTTTTTCCACAAAATTTCAGCAGTTTTTGTGGCATAAATAACAAAATCCATACTCCTTGGCACGACTTTCTGAGCCGTTCACATTTGAGCTCCATTCATCTGGTCAGCCTCATCTTGCCCTAGGGATTCTTGCCCAGCAGTTCTGAGTATGACCCCTGGACCACCAGCATCAGCATCACCTGGGAAATTGTTAGAAATATACCATCTAGGGCTGCCTCAAACCTGTTCAATCAAGAAGGGTGGGAGGTGTGGAACCCAACGATTTGTGTCCTGATAAGCTCTCCAGGCAATTCTGAGTTTGACAACCACTGCTGTAGCTCACGGACCTCTGACTCTTCCCAAAATACTTCTCGTGTTGCCAGGTGATTTTTTTTCTTCTCCTATCCCACCTCTCTTTGTGCTCTGAGTCGTTTACCACCTTCTTCACACAGCCTCTGTTGATTTCCCCTAGGAAGATCCCGCTCCCAGTTCCACATTCTGATGGGCCTTTTCTACCAGCTGCTGGGCAGCTCGTCCTGACTGGCTTGTGTCTTCTGTGTCTTGCCCATGGCAGGTAACAACTTTATTGATTTCAGTAGATTTGCTTTACTCCTCTAGTGAATTTAAAAGGCAGCTGAGGAACTTCACAGACTACATACAGCTCCAGTCTCTTTGGACCAGCTAAAGTGCCATGTTTTTAGTCCTAAATTATTGATGAGGATGACCAGACCCTTCAGACAGAAATTCAACCACGACTTACCGGTCTGGAACCAAAGGTGGGTAGTGTGAACTGAAGTGAAAATCAATCAGGTGGCACCTGATACACATTTCTTTCAGGAAATGAGTGGAGCTCAGCTGTAGCCACAGATGGGGTGTGGGGGTGGGGAATCAGATCCCGCCTGCATCCACCAGAGGGAAGGGTGGGGTAAAGCACAGGTGCAAGCTTTTGTTCCCAGCTGACTGACTCCCTGCGGGCTTATGGAGACGCCTGAGAGCACTTTCCTTTTCTTTCAAGCTTTATGGCACACCTAATCTAAGGTTACTTCACTTCCTTGCAATTTCTCAAAAAGGAATAAATAGTGAATTTTGTGTAGAAAATCTATGAGGATGTGCCAGGATCAATTAAACCTTCTACTAAGCCTGTGAGAAGGAGCAGTGGGAAGGCAAGATTTAATTTTCCTCAAGATGCTGAACAGTCTCCATAGTTCATGGGGAATGCTGTAATGTGTTCATAACAGGACTATCCATCTTTCTGTTCATGTGCTGCCTAATTCACTAGAAAATGGGGAGGGAAATGCTTTTCTACACACAATTTGATAAGAGGATTCATTAGAAATACTGTTGTTGCATTAATAAAATGTTGAATGATTTTTCTATCATTTTTTTCCTAAAGTTAGTTAATGAGGATGAAAGGCAATTATTTTTATAATACATTTTCATGTAATTGGTGGCTAAGTGTACTCAATAGAGAAATAATGAATGTACTAGTTTGCAATGAATTTCTTTGAAAGGAAAGAATAGAATTGGGAAAATTCTAGAGAATTTTTATCCTTTGGGCTACAAGCACAGATTATTTCCCATCATGTTATTTCTTTTAAAAAGCATAATTCTTTGAGAGTTCTGCATTTGGAATGAGTGTGTTCTGTTGCCTCAAAATCACAAGCTGCATACAGCGACAGGAAAAACGTGTTTGCATTTTTGAGTTGGCCATTTTTAGTTATATAGGCTAAGGGAAAAAACACCAACAACAATCTTTTAAAATTATGCTACAATTTCTTGATATATGAAAGGAAGCCATTTTCACCAATTGAAATTGAGAAACTACTCACTGTGTATGGGGTGCGGGGCAGGGAGTTGCTTAGTCTAAAAACATTTTTTAAATCCTCTACACAAGAAGCTCATGAAGGGGATAACCTTCAGTTTTTATAGATTGTGATCACAAGAGCCAATAACCATTTAGCACCTTCTATGAAACTGCTCTCGTCTATGTTTCCAGAAACTCAATAATTTCTAAGTCCTAGGAAAAGGTCTCAAGTACACACGAGAATGTTTGGAGCACTTACTAGTTTCTATTTATCTTTTCAGTATGATTATTTTCACTATTACATTTTACTATTATATATATAGCTTTGGGGCTCTCTCCCTTCACCCCTCCTCCTCTCCCCCTCCAATGTTCCCTTAAAGTTCTTTCTGCTCTTGATCAAGAGTATTCTGCTTGGGGAGCTATCTGATTCAAGGTCATGTTTGGAGTTACACAAAGGAGTGTCCTTGGGTATTCATTGTTTAAGTGATGATAAAACAGAATTGTTATATAGCTTTAATTCCTTCTAAAGGGGAAAACTCTTTGATGACTAAGAGAAAAATTAGGATTGCTAGATTGTCCTGTGGGAGGTCTCTGTTTTTATTCATTCTACACAGTTTACAAAAAGAAGTTAGATTTGTTAGCTTTGTGAATTAATTCCAAAAATGTTACTTCAGATGTTTTCTTCTTCATATTTAAGGAATGCAATTGAATGACCCTTTCTCTCCAAACTTTTTTTTCATATATGGCTCTTGTCTGCTTTCCTCCTGAAACACGGCCATCTTGAATGACAAATAGTCTTTAATAAATCCTCAGTCGACCATCAGATAGGAGATCTCCAGCAGAACCTCGCCAGACCAGGTGTCAGTTTGATGGGAAATTACTCTCCTGCATTCAGCAGCTTGAGAACAAAAATTCCAGTGGGTAGAATAAAACTTGACAGTGACATTGTGAAATCTTGGATTACTAATGACTGTATTAATGATTCACTTTGTTCCACTAAGCCTTGCATTCATAATCCGATGCTTTATTTATGCGAATGTGCTTTCGATAACAATATGCTTAGTTCTTTCCTTCAGAAACAGGCACCTGGTCCCTCCTGTCTCCGCTTTTCAATCCCTGTAACTATCATCCTAGTTCAGACCTCATGTGTTTTCCCCTGTGTACGTCCCCCATCTCCTCACACTATTCCATCCTACATCCTCTCGTCAAATTCATTAACTAAATTGAAGCTCAGTCATATCCTTTCCCTTGCTTGGAAACCTCCAGGTTTTCTCTGTTGCCTGGTAAACTTACACTGGCATCCAATGCTCCACATACTAGACCTTTAACCAACTTTTCTAATCCTATCTCCCATTCTCTCCACCAAAACGTCCATACACTTCAGCCAAAAGAAACACACTGTAGCTTCCCACATCTACATCTTTGCTCAGGTACCTACAACAGGGGTTGGCAAACTATACCCTATGGGATCTTGTCTGCAGCCTGTTTTTGTACAGCCTGTAAGCTAAGAATGGTTTTTACATGTTTAAAAGGTAGAGGGTAAGAACATGCAACAGAGACAGGATATGAGCTGCAAACCTGAAAGTATTTATTACTTGGCCCTTTACAGAAAATGTTTGCCAACCTCTGGCCTAGAGAATACCCTTCCCACCCCTATTACTGCCATTAAAATCACATTTTTCACTCCAGGCCTGTGCTAACTGCAGCTCACACTACCCCCTTTCTGCCCAACTGCCCAAATGTTTCCTTTTTTTGAACCCCTTCAGGGCTTTTTTGGACAGTCTCAGAGCTCTTACCCTTCTCTCTTATACAATAAGTATATGTGTAAATTTTTATTAAGCTGAAAGCACCTTGAGAATAGGGACTAGTTTTTACTTTTCACAAATTCCTTCCAGCTTTCCGTCATCTAATAAAATGTGTTATAGACCAAATAAACTTTGTAAATATTTGTCATTGAATTCAATTAGGGTCAAATAAATATAAACTATTTCCTGGGTTCCTGAAAATGAATGAGAAGTTTCCTCTTTGCTTGGGCCTCAGTTTTTGCTGCTCCAAGGAGCAGTATTCACTTGAGTGGGGTGGGGGTGAGGGGTGCCCCAGAATATAACTTAAGCATAAGCCTGGAATTGAGTGAGCCCACAGGGGCTGCTTGTAATTCTCTCTGGCCAAATGCAAATTGGAACAAATGCAAATTGCTAAAATGGATTATAGCAGCTTCTAAAGATGTAACTGCTTACTGCATAATGCTCTTGTGTTTTCTGATTTTTCTATTTAATAGTCAGGTGAAGAATTTGTTTCTCACAGTGTAATTTAAATCATTCCTTCTATGAATTTTTATGTTGAAATTTGGAAGTTTAAGTTATGCATCTCTGAGGGTCAAAAGTTTCCCAGGCCACGTACCCCATAAGGCACTCTCATATGTCAGTAAATTACTGCAAACATTTGGTAGAAATTATGACATTAATTTGATAATATACATGGGCAGTATAGAGAATTTGGTATTTGAGGAAACATGATTGATAAGTGGTTGAAGAGATATGGGCTGGGTTGATCTTCCAAGCCAAGATAATTTTGGTCATTCATTGGATTCAGTGTGTGTCAGTCATTTTCACTCAACCAATAAGTTAAGTGTAGGGAACATCCTTCAGAAAATAAACAAACCTATTGAATGGTCTAAGAAGGGACTTTGTATACAAAAAGAAGAGCTTATGTGTCTCAGACAGGTTTCAGAGAATAAACATGGTCATCAATATGAAGATCTTATTTCATATTCATGACAAATCCAGCAAGAGCACAACACACATATACAAACACATACACTCTGAACTCAGATGTAAAATTCAAAGATCTATATTAGGAAAATTCATACCATATTGCCAGGAGGAGAGCTCATATTATAGTTGAGGAAGGGACAAAATATTGAAGCCGGAAGTAGAGTGCCTGATTTCAGGTCTAAGGAGTGAAGCCAGGCCGCCATTCTATAACAAATAGCCATGTCAGAAGTTAGAAGCTTGGCTGCAGGTCCAGATTCAGAAAGTGATCAGGGCAAAGAGGGCAGATCAGCAGGAAGGCTGTGTCCTATAAGAGGTTGTCAAACACATGATGTCAGCAACATGGGAAAGGCTTTGCAGATCAAGATCATTCAAAACTAGGAATCTCCTAGAAAGATTGCATCCAGATACTAGACTCAGGCTCTAGAACTTTTTCTTTTCTTTTTTTTTTTCTTCGCTGAGCCATCCTGCCACCTGTTGGCAGCTTAGCAGCTGCTGAGCTCAGGCTGAGCATCAAACTGCTGTTGCTCAGAGCTCAACTCGC
Organism: Aselliscus stoliczkanus; assembly: GCA_033961575.1. NCBI lineage: Eukaryota > Metazoa > Chordata > Mammalia > Chiroptera > Hipposideridae > Aselliscus > Aselliscus stoliczkanus. The sequence goes on along the minus strand of CM066731.1, from coordinate 119,936,528 downwards.
ACTCTTGAGCGAGCTGTTAATCAACCGAGCCACTCGGCCGGCTCTAGAACATTTTCTTAGGTAACCACAATACCATTGTCTCACACACACACACACACACACACACACACACACACACACACACAGCAATGATGACTTAATATTATCTAGTGCCCCATCCATTTTCTAATTTTCTCAATTGTTTTTAAAATAATAAAAGGGAAATTCTTTACACATCTCTAATGGTGACATATTTTCAAAGACATTGATGGAGGCTAATGTTTGTTGATTTTATGTTGTATTTGTGAAGGTTGCAAATAAATATTTTCAGAATTTTATCATGACAAAAGCAGTAGCATGAGACTTTTTAGCAAGGTCAGGAGCTGGACTGAAGTAGTGTTAATGGAAACGCAAGGGGAAAACTACCCCAGGGTGAGTAGGCAACTGCCTACAGAGGGAGGCTTTCAGGGTAAAAAGTCCCCTTCTAAACTACCTCCTAAATTTCCCTCTCCATCTACCCTATCTGCTAAGCCCTTCCTATTACCTCGGTGGCACAAGCACGGGCATGGAGCATCAGAGGGCCAAATCAGGATGCTCTAGCTGGCACTTCCAGCCTAGTTTCTTTTCTTACAACCTGATCTGTCCTCCTGTCCTCTCTGTTTCGTCATGTACAGTAGTTCCCCTTTATCAGTGGTTTTTCTTTCCACAGTTTTGGTTATCTGTGGTCAACCATGGTCCAAAAATTATTAAATGGAAAATTTTGGGAATAATTCATAAATTCTAAATTGCATGCTATTCTGAATAACATGATGAAATACCACACCATCCGGTCTGTCCCTCCCGGGATGTGAATCATCCTTTTGTCCTGTGTGTCCGTTTTGTATATGGTACTCACTCATTAGTCACTTACCGTATGTCTTGGTTATCAGATCGACAGTGCAGGTATCACAGTGCTTGTGTTGAAGAAACCCTTATTTTACTTAGTAATGGCTCCAAAGTGTGAAATGGATTAATTTTGTAGGTATGTATGTATAGCACAATCATAGTATATAGAGGGTTCAGTACTATCTACAATTTCAGGCATCCATTGGGGGTCTTGGAACGTATCCCCACAGATAAAGGGGGACTACTATACTACATTTGCTTCTTGGGTCACCTCTTGTTACTCTTCATTCTACTTTGACATTCTGACTCCTCCTTGTTCTTTCTTACATAGTTCTGTTTTCTCTGCCTAATTCCAGGTATGCCTAAATTTGGCATTTTCACCCGTTGCTTCACTGTGTTTTGCCTTCTGTTCCTTAATAATTGCCCCTTTGGATCCCCAACTCCTACAATAGAGGGGCCATAGTGTCTGCTTCTATAGCCCAGCCAACATCTTGACCGCAGTCTGAGGGGAAACCTTGAGCTAGAGCCACCCAGCTAAGCCATTCCTGAGTTCCTGATCCACAGACACTGTGAGATAATGAATGTTTGTATTTTAAGCTGCTACATACAGGATATTTTGATGTATAGCAATAGAAAACTCTCTTCCTCATTTTTGTTCATTTGGTCTAACAAATAATTATTGAGCCCTGTTAGCTCGATTGCAAAGTGAACGAAGCCTGTGGCAGGATACACAACACAAGCATCCATGGATAGACAGAAGCAGCTGTATCCCAGACTATGGTCACAACTGGGCAATTCCCAGCCTTCATTGCAGAACAGTCCCTATTTCCAAAGAAGCTGCATTTAAGGTGCCTCTACCAGACAAAGGAAGAGTACCCTATTTTTTTAAAAAAAATTTAGGGACAAAGGTTGTAGCGATTTTTCCAAGAGCTGCTCTCATGTCTTATTACTTCACTGAGGAAGCTTCTGTCCTCCCTTAGGCAAAGTTCTCGCTATGATCTGAGCGCTTCCATTCCTGATCCTTCTTTGGCGAAGACAGAGAACATGCTCACTGTAACAATCCCTTCACTGACTCCAAATTATCCATCTCAGTGTCTGAGTAGTTAATTTTTAAAGGAAACAGATCCCACTGAGCTAAGTACAACAGAAATAAATAATGTATATCTCTGTGTTGCTCATATGTGCTTGCCCCTAGCCATATTGTGTGCATGAGAGGTTTAATCAATCCCGGTCTGGGCTCAGACACCAACCCCGTAATGCAGTGTTATTACCTTCCTCCAGAATAGAATTCTTTTTCATGCTCAGACCCACCAGAAAAAACTTCTAAGGCATCAACCCAAAATTGCTGACGTTTGTTTTCTCACATATCCCCATTGGTACATTCTTAACGCAGACTCTGGTGTATGACTCCCTTTCTTCAGTAGCAGGCATTTTCAATTTAATGTGATTTTACATGATACTTGTATAGACTGTATAATAGCTTTGAATTCTGGGAAAAAATATCATTATAGTCACAGCACATCTCTCAGGCCACTATATTAGACAGTTGAAGGGTAAATGTATTTTTTAAATCAGCTGTAACTTTTCATTCCAGTAGAATATAATTTGTTGTGTACTGGTAACTACATCTGAATTGGAATTCTTTTCAAACAAGTTCTACAGCCAGTTTTTAAAGCATGTTTACTGAACACTCTGATATGTTAATTGTTTATTAAAAGACCAATTGGCCACAAGTTGAATAAATTAGACTTCCTAAATATAGATAAGTTTTTCAAGTGAAATTCCTCAGCCGTTTTGTCATAGAATCAAAAGGGAATTATTGTTCTTTGCAGATTCACTTTTTGGCTACCCAGAAATGTATAATATTTGGACATTGGAATTATACCCAAGTGGAGATATATATATATATATATATATATATATATATATATATATATATATATAATTTTAGATACTGGGGACCTACTGAGTGTGAGAGAAGATAAATGGATCTTTGGCAACAAACTTTAGCCCTTATGGCAGAGGACACAATTGTCCAATATGAACATGCTTCTAAAAATAACTGTGGGCAAAGCTGTGGCCTTGTGGTAAATGAAAATACCTCCTATTGAAGACAATCAAGCTCCATATATATTTAGCTTTTTGGGTGGGACATAACCTCAAGTCTGTTGGATGAGACCGTTAACCAAACTCAGTCCCATCTTAGTTGAAGGCAAGTTGTCAAAGAGATAGTAAGTCCAAAGAAATAACATAAGTTCACATTTATTTTTAATTTTCAATTTCTCTACACAGTGGAGTCTTATTCTCAAGAGGTGAAAGAAGCACATTTTATAAATGAGCCAATTCATAGACCATCTCTGTGAGACAGGTTATGTTGACAGAAAGATGGATCGAGGAGGGGCAGAGATTGGCTCTCTGTGCTCGAAATTCAGTGTGTGTTAATTTTGGAGAGAAATTATTTATGTTACCACTGCAAATGTTTAACTTATAAAAGCCATGCTGTGGAAGAGGGAAAAGCTGACGGGTAAGGCTCATCCAGCAAAAATATCTGGTCCTAAAGTTTATAATAAGCTTTTGTTTTGAGAAAAGAACAAAAATATGTAGTTTCAGCATGTGTGTTTTTCTTAATTCCAGATGAAGTATTTTGTTTTGTTTTCTTTTGTTTTCTTTAAAGAGGAGTCCATTTAAACTCAGAGTGTAAGAAAAAAATTTCACTCTGCCAATGAATTTTGATTCATATTTTTCATAAAGAATAGTTAAGGCAAATACTCTGTCCAATGCATTAGCTATTAGCCACATGTGCTACTTAAATTTAAATTATTTAAAAGTCAATACAATGAAAATTCAGTTTCTCTATTGCATGTGGCACAGCTCAGGTTCTTAGTGACCACATGTAGCTGGTCGCTATCATATTAAACAGCACACATAGAGAACATTTCCATCATCACAGAAAGCTCTGGACATCAGTGTTCTGTATCCTACCTGGAGAATAGACAGCAATATGTCCCGTCTAAAACTGTTACCTAAATTCGGTACCTAAGAGAAGATGTAGGTAGTTTATTGGAAACAGTAGGGGTTTTAAAACATAGTGGACTTGAAGATTCTAATGCTATCTAATGGTATAAAAGTGGTGGGGTAACCTGCTGGGTATTTACCTTCTATTTTGAATTGTGCTGCTGTTGGTAGTACTGGTGGTTGCCTATTTGTTGGTTTAGTAAGATAGATGACAGAGATACCCTTGGATTATCCTGGGCAGGAGGATGGATCATGGAAGGAGAGAAAGTATTTCCCATTAAAAATAACCTGGGTCCCTCTCAAAGACAAGCAAGCTCTGTTTTCTGAGGGGTGTGAAATGAGCAGTCTGAGTCGTTAGAGGAAAGAAAGGAGGGTAACCGACCCCTCTTCCAGCCTCCCTGAATTCCTGAGATGGGAAAGAGGGACAGGAGTGGCATATTCTGTGATGGACTGACTCACCCTCCAATTAGCTTAAGCGTAGCACCTCTGAGCGGAACTGAGCTACATGGGCACTTAGGTGATGCCCAGTGAACACAGAGAAGCAGCCTGGGTCAAGTGGAGCCACCCACAGATGTGGCCTCCTTTGACAGCTTAGGATGACCTCGGGCAGAAGTTGTTTAAGGGTTCCCTGTGGCTGTTGACCATCAAGTGGACACTCAAGAGGGACAGGGTGTGGTAGCAAGGAGCAATGACCGCAAGGCAACAGCAGGTCTTCAGACACAAAGCTCTTCCCCGGGTAGAAGGGAAAGTAGATGGACCTCTTTTATTGGATGAAAACCCACCACAATTTTGGAAGAGCAAAGGGACTAGGGGAGCCCCAAGAGTGTATTATAGGATTTCTTTCTGATCAGGCATGTTAGGGTTTAAGCAATTTTAATTTAAGTTGGGGAAAAGCAAATAGACTTGATGTTACTTGTACCCTCGGTGTGATGGAGCAATTGATATTTATTTCATGAAGACATGAGCCACTGTAGTTTAACAGCTCACCCCAGAGGAGTTTGTACAAATATCTCACATTTACAAATACTCCAATTGGCAAGAGACCCAAATAACTGGCAAATTAGCAGAGGAGACATGCCCACCTCCTGAGGAAACTTAATTTGGATATTAAAATGGAAAGTTAATTTTAAAACACTTTTTGAGTAAATAATTAAAATTTTTAAAGATGTATATAAATTCCAGTAAGCTATAATTTTTATTAACAATTTTTAAAACCATACTATCTCAATATATAGCATAATTGCACATACAGACTTTTTTGTTTACTAAGTTCTAAATGAAGTTTTTCAGTTCATTTAGGCAGGTTTGATCTGCATTGCAAATACTTGGTTTTCAAACATGGTTCTATACATAACAGGCTTTCTATATATGTTAAAATTCATGGTAAAAATTGTCTTATTTTCAGATGAATTAACCCATCTTCAAAATTGCAGTGGAGATTTTTTTTTTATTTAGATTTTGGAAAATGCTTCTGTTAATTTAAAATATTTTCATGATCTTCATAAAATGATTTTTTAAATGATAGTGTTATGAAATATTTGACTCATTCCAAACACATGCTTTTCTTAGAAATTTAACCCCTTTACTTTGTAATCATAAAATTGTGTTCATTTTTGTACACAGATTATTAGTGTCACAACTTACAAGTGCACCAGGTTGGCATTAATATGCATAATGGCTCAATGCTTTCTCACTCTTCCACTGTTTTCCAGTTCTCTGCAGCCTATTTATTACCTGTAGCTCTTAGACATTTCCCTGCCCAATACCATATAAAACGTTTTAATTGTTCAATTCCCTGTTTCCCAGAAGAAATGTTTATCAAAATGTGTTTTCAGATTGAGTATGCTAAACCTCACTCAACCCCACCCTATCCCTAAAGTCAGCTGCTCGCACTTCTAAATCCTGGTTTCAGTTACAGGATATTTACAATAATAAAAGGCCAAAGAGCTGTAGTAATTCTCTTGGAGCTTTCTTCTAAAAGTTTACAAAAGTAAGCATTATATATAAAGTAAATTTTAATTATTTACTCAAAAAGTGTTTTAAAATTAACTTTCCATTTTAATATCCAAATTAAGTTTCCTCAGCAGATGGGCATGTCTCCTCTGCTAATTTGCAGGTTATTTGGGTCTCTTGCCAACTGGAGTATTTGTAAATGTGGGATATTTGTACAAATCCCTCTGGGGTAAGCTGTTAAACTACAGTGGCTCATGTCTTCATGAATACAATAATGCTTACTTAGATGCATACTCAAACAGCAATTCAATTTTGTGTAGTTTGGAGAATGAGGGGCAAGTGAGTTCAAAACTAAAATAAAGCTGGGACGTGAAAAAAATTTTCACATGTGAGCTGGCTAGTGGACTATGCTGAATCCCCTGAATGGGCAGAGGAAACATGCTTGGGCATCAAAAAAACAAGAAAGAGGAAAAAAAATGAGGCTCAGCTTCAATCAAGTTATCTAGAATATCGCAATCTGAAAATCCAGGGGAAAAACCTATTTTAATTCCTCTTTCATGTAAAATGTACACATTCTGAATTAATATTGTCTTTATTTTTTGGCCATTTGTATTGGGAAAGGGGCACCAGTTTTTATTTATTTTCTTATTTTTTTCAATGCTCAGAGTCTCTATCTGAACGAGATGTGTTTGCACCATCAAGTTAAGCCATGTCAATCAGGCATTAGTGCATTGCAGGTCAGATATAATCAATACGTGCCCTAGGCCTTGCCAGCCAGGGACACAAATGGGAGGAAATCCTTGAGGAAGTCATGCTAGCTACGCTACACACAGCCCAGGTTTTAGGCCCCTGTAGAGAACATTTCAGTATTCCAGACAAATTCTGTCACTAGAATTCATAGATCATTCCCATCTCTCTTAACTCGGCTCTTGGGAGATTTCATCCAAGTGGCACTTCTTTCCGGTTTGTTTGAATGAAACCCAGCATGCACTAGATGGATCGGGGCCCCAGGACACACTTCTTTTTCAAAGAAGATGAGTGTCACCAGGTCACCCCTTTCCTAAGCTGAATTTCTACCTTTCCCAGAGACACCTTCATTTTCCCTCTTTTAGCCACTACTTTCTACCTCCATCAGCAGATTTTTTACCAAATAAGCTGAGCAATTCTCTTCTGGGGGCTTTCAACACAGACAAAATTTCATCATGAAGATGTTATGTGCTGAAAGAAAGACTATCTCCCACCAAGAGTTCAAAAAGCACAACTATTTTCCAAGTCTTTCAACCTCCAACCCTGTAGTGAAACAACGCAGAATGTTGTTTTCATTTAAATTGACATGAACAGTGTCCTAAATACAAATTTGTCATGCTAGCAAAAATGCCAGTTTTTTAAATCCAAGTAATACCGCTGATGTGAATGACTACTTTTCTCCTCGATCTTGGCCTTAGTTACAGGATATTTATGATGATATGAGTCTTAAACAATGAATGCGGGCAACACTCCAGTTGACTTAATCTGGCAAGATCTTCCTTAGGTATGAGTATGAGTTTAGGCCTTGAGCCAGCAATCAAAGAGGATTGTAAACTTAAATGATTACATCATCTAATGAAGTCTGCTTTTTGGCTAGGACAGAGGCAACGTCTCCAAAATTTATTCAGAATACATTTGAATCATTCTAGCTGTGTGACCTTGAAAAATTACTTGATCTCTCTGAAGCTCTGCTTTCTTCATCTGCAAAGTAAGTAAATTATAGCATTTACCTCATAGGCTTATTAAAGAAGTTAACATATGTAAAGTACTTGGGATTATGTGGAACATAATAAAGCCTATATAAGTATTAGCTATTATTATTACTAATATTAGATTGCTAAAAAGAAACTGGAAATATTTACATTTATTCTGAACTCATGGAATTATCTAGCTAATACAATTTCCACTTAGAGAATATTTTCAGACATATTTTGTATAGTTAAGTATTGTTTAAATAAGTATCTTAAATCAAATATAAACGCCATCTGGAAACAATTTCTTTTTAAATAAATATAATTGCAAAGAATGGCTCATCTTGGGAGTATGAAGGTAGAGATAAAAATGGGAGGAACACACACTGAAAAATCTTGATATAAACATAATTACTACTTAGGTCTTAAAGTTTTATTTTTCATTGACCTGCATAAAGGTAGCCACAATTGAATACCTTGGAGATTTCTCCCAATTATTTTTTTAATTACTTTAATACATCTTTGGTAATTTAAAAAATTTAAAAATACTTTTAAGATACCTCCAGGAAAATATATTTCTGGTTTAAAAATTTAGTCTTGAAACTTAAGGATTTTGCTCTGATGGAGTATTAGTACTGAACTAGTTCTCCTGTGGTAAAATACTAGAAAACTGCGTAAAATATTTGAAACAATGATCTTCAGACATTGAACTACAAGCAGGACTATTATCCTGGAAAGAAGGAAATCAAGCAGGCAAACCCTACAATTACCCAGATTAACTGCATAGAGGCACTTTCTAGGTCATGGGCAGAGAGGGAGAACCCCAGGAAAACACAACAGCTTCACTGAGCTAAGAAGACAGATCAGAGGTTAGGAATGCCAAAACAGCTAGAATGTGTGGTACAGAAAACAAAAGAAAGGGGAACCTAATAGAACAAGAGTTCCAAAAACCTTCATAAGGGTTCCTTGAATTGGCTGAAATTAATCTGTACATGCATAGGTTGAAACTTAATGAGATGAAGGAAAAACAATGACTATGAAACTATAAACTGTAGAACCACTAGAGCTTCCACAGAACTGGAAGACATTCAAGTTCTGTACTTGAGATAGAATGAAGAGACATCCTTAGACAACTGGGCATTTAGTAGAGGTCTCAGAAAGGCTCTGTTTCAAGATGAAAGCTAAACTACCACTATGGTATACATAACACTGCACATGCCCTACCAAAGCTGTAAAACAAGCCTCAAAATGATCAAGGGGATCTGCAATAGATTAACTGCTTGCAAGAGTAAAACTCAACCTTCTTCAAAGAAAGATAACAAAATTCATATGCTCAATAACATTCACAAGGCACACAACAAAAATTCACTGGAACTGCAAGGAAGCAGGAAAATGTGACCCATAATGAAGAGAAAATCATTCAATAGAAGCAGACCCAGAAATAGCAGTGACAATGAAATTAATAGATAAGGACTTTAAACCATTTATAGTGAACATAATTAGGGATATAAGAAAACATATGTACAATGGGGAAAGAAAAGGACACTATAAAAAAAGAGCCAAGTCAGCAGACCAATTCCGCCTGTGCCCCATTATTTCCTGGGTTGATGAACAATTTACCTTCCTTTCGAGGAGCCTGCAAGGATAACCACTGGCTGGGGCACTGCTGGCTCCTGGAAACTGCTGCAGCTGGGAGCTCGAGGCCATCTGCCAGCAGAGGTGATCTATCTAATACATTGAAGTATTCACAGAATGACAGCCAGAATGAAGAAACAAAGAAACATGTCCCAAGTAAAAGATCAGAAGAAAACTCTAGAAATGGAACTAAATGAAACAGAATATCCAAACTTTCAAAGACAGAGTTTAGAACACTGATGATAAGAATATTTAAGGAACTTAGCAAGGACATAAAGAAGGATAGGGAAATCATAAAAAACAACCAGTTAGAACTAAAGAATACAATAACTGAAATGAACAACACACTTGAAGGAATCACCAGTAGAATCGATGAAGCAGAGGAGCGGATCAGCGAATTAGAAGACAAAATAGCAGAAATCACCCAGTTGGAACAACAAAAAGAAAAAAATAATAAAAAAGAATGAAAATAGTTTAAGAGACCTCTGGGACAACATGAAATGCAACAACAATGGCTCATAGGAATACCAAAAGGAGAAGAGAAGAAGCAAGGGATTGAGAATGTATTTAAAGAAATAATGACTGAAAACTTCCGTACCCTGGTGGAGGAAATCGACATAGAAGCCAAGGAAGGGCAGAGAGTCCCAAACAGCAAACAAGCCCACACCAAGACACATCAAAGTTAAAATGGCAAAGCTTAAAGACAAAGACAGAATCCTAAAAGTAGCAAGAGAAAGACAGCAGGTTACATACAAAGGAACTCCTATAAGACTAACAGCTGACTTTTCTACAGAAACTCTGCAGGCCAGAAGGGAGTGGCAGGAGATATTCAAAGTAACACAAAATAAAGGTCTACAACCAAAATTGCTCTACCCAGCACGGCTATCACTTAAAATTGAAGGAGAAATAAAGAGCTTCTCAGAAAAGAATAAGCTTAAGGAGTTCATTACCACCTAGCCAGCATTGCAAGAAATGTTAAAAGGGCTTTTTTAAACAGAACAAAGGGGAAAACAAGCTAACCCAGGAAGACAAGAAATATGAACAACAAAATGGTAATAAATATGCACCTATCAGTAATCACTTTAAATGTGAATGGACTAAATGCTCCAATCAAAAGGCAGAGAGTGGCTGAGTGGATAAGAAAACAGGACTCATGCATATGCTGTCTACAAGAGACTCATCTCAGATCAAAAGACACACACAGACTGAATGTAAAAGGATGGAATAAGATATTTCATGCAAATGGAAATGAGAAAAAAGCTGGAGTAGCAATACTTATTTTGGACAAAATAGACTTTAAGATGAAGAGTACAATAAAAGACAAAGAAGTGCACCACATAATAATAACAGGATCAATTCAACAAGAGGACATAATCCTAGTAAACATCTATGCACCCAATATAGGAGCTCCTAAATATATAAAACAGATTTTGACACACATAAAAACAGAGATCAACAGTAACACTATCATAGTAGGGGATTTCAACACCCCGTTGTCACCAATGGACAGATCCTCCAGACAGAAAATCAACACGGACATAGTGGCCTTAATCAACACTTTAGACCAGCTGGATTTATTTGATATTTTTAGAGCATTTTACCCCAAAGCAACAGAATATACATTTTTCTCAAGAGCACATGGAACATTTTCCAAGATAGACCAGATGTTAGGTCACAAAACAAGTCTCAACAAATTTAAGAAGATTGAAATCATACCAAGTGTCTTCTCTGACCACAATGCTATGAAACAAGAAATCAATTATAAGAAGAAATCTTGAAAGTTTACAAATACATGGAGGCTTAATAACATGCTATGAAATAGTGAGTGGGTCAAAAATGAGATCAAGAAGGTAATCAAAAGATACCTTGAGACAAACGAAAATGAAAACACCACGACCCAAAATCTCTGGGATGCAATGAAAGCAGTCCTAAGAGGGAAGTTCATAGCAGTGCAGGCCTACCTAAAGAAGGGAGAAAAATCTCAAATCAACAAACTATCTTTACACCTAAGGGAACTTGAAAAAGAACAGCACAACAAGCCTAAAGGGAGTATAAGGAAGGAAATAATAAAGACCAGAGCAGAAATAAATGAAATAGAGAACAAAAAAAAAATACAAAAGATCAATGAAACCAAGAGTTGGTTTTTTTGAAAAGATAAACAAAATCGACAAATCCTTAGCCAGACTCACCAAGAAAAAGAGAGGACCCAAATTAATAAAATCAGAAATGAAAAAGGAGAAGTGACAATACATACCACAGAAATACAGAAAATTTTAAGAAAACACTATGAGCAACTATATGCCAACAAATTCAACAATCTGGATAAAATGGATAAATTTCTAGAAGCATACAATCTACCAAGTCTGAACCAAAAAGAAACAGAAACTCTTAACAGACTGATTACTGACAAAGAAATTGAATTAGTAATCAACAATTTTCCAACAAACAAAAGTCCTGGACCAGATGGCTTCACAGGTCAATTTTATAAAACATTCAAAAAAGAATTAGTACCTATTCTCCTCAAACTATTCCAAAAAATACAGAAGGAGGGAAGGCTTCCAAATTCTTTCTATGAAGGCACTATCACCCTGATTCCAAAGTCTGATAAAGATATTACAAAAAGGAAAATTGCAGGCCGATATCCCTAATGAACATAGATGCAAAAATTCTCAACAAAATACTAGCAAACCGAATTCAGCATCACATTAAAAAAAAATGATACACCACGATCAAGTGGGATTCATTCCTGGTATACAAAGTTGGTTCAATATCTGCAAATCAATTAACGTAATACATCACATTAACAAAATGAAAAATAAAAATCATATGATCATATCAATAGATGCACAAAAAGCATTTGACAAAATCCAGCAGCCATTTATGATAAAAACTCTTAGCAAAGTGGGAATAGTGGGATCATATCTCAACATAATAAAGGCCATATATGATAAGCCCACAGCAAACATTGTACTCAATGGGGAAAGGCTAAAAGCTTTCCCCTTAAGATCAGGAACAAGACAAGGCTGCCCACTTTCACCACTTCTATTTAACATAGTTCTGGAAGTTCTAACCGCAGCAATCAGACAAGAAAATGAAATAAAAGGCATCCAAATTGGAAAGGAGGAAGTGAAATTGTTATATGCAGATGACATGATACCATATATAGAGACTCCCAAAGACTCCACCAAAAAATTGCCAGAACTGATAAACGAATTTGGTAAGGTAGCAGGATACAAAAATTAATATTCAGAAATCAGTTGCATTTGTATACACCAATAATAAACTATCAGAAGAAGAAATCAGGAAATCAATCCCTTTTACAATTGCTTCAAAAATAATAAAATATCTAGGAGTCAATTTAACTAAAGAAGTAAAAGACTTGTACTCAGAAAATTATGAGACACTGAAGAGAGAAATCAAAGAAGATACAAATAAATGGAAATACATACCATGTTCATGGATAGGAAGAATTTATATAGTTAAAATATCAATACTACCTGAGGCATTATATAGATTCAATGCAATTCTAATCAAACTACCAAGGACACTTTTCTCAGACATAGAACATATAATCCTAAAATTTATATGGACCCACAAAAGACCCCGAATAGCAATGACAATCTTGAAAAATAAGTACAAAGTGGGAAGCATCACACTACCTGACATCAAAACATACTACAAGGCTACAGTAATCAAAAGAATATGGTACTGGTGTAAAACAGACACATAGATCAATGGAACAGAATAGAGAGCCCAGGAATAAATCCATCCATATATGGTCATTTAATCTATGACAATGGAAGCAAGAATTTACACTGGAGTAAAGATAGTCTATTTAATAAATGGTTCTGGGATAATTGGACTGACACATGCAAAAAAATGAAACTGAACCAAATACTTACACCATCTAGAAGAACAAACTCAAAGTGGATTAAAGACTTAAATGTAATACCTGAAACCATAAAACTCCTAGAAGAAAATATAGGGAGTAAATTTGCAGACATTACCCTCAATAATTTTTTTTACTGATATAGCCCCTAGGGCTATGGAAATAAAAGAAAAAATGAACACATGGGATTACATCAAACTTAAAAATTTTTCACAGCAAAGGAAATCATCAATAAAACAAAAAAGCAGCCTTTCGTGTGGGAGAAGATATTTGCCAATGATATATCCGATAAGGAGTTAATATCCAAAATTTATAAAACACTCGTGAAACTCAACATCAAAAAACAAACAACCCAATTAAAAAATGGCAGAGGATATGAAGAAGCATTTCTCTAAAGAGGACATACAGATGGCCAACAGGCATATGAAAAAATGTTCAACCTCACTAATCATCAGAGAAATGCAAATGAAAACCACAATGAGATACCATCTCACTCCTGTCAGAATGGCTATCATCAATAAATCAACAAACAACAAGTGCTGGTGAGGTTGTGGAGAAAAGAGAACCCTGGTGCACTGTTGGTGAGACTGCAGATTGGTGCAGCCATTATGGAAATCAGTATGGAAGTATCTCAAAAAACTGGAATGGAACTGCCATATGACCCAGCAATTCCACTCTTGGCTATCTACCCAGAAGAATCTAAAACATTAATTCAAAAAAAATATATGCACTCCTGTGTTTATTGCAGCACTATTTACAATAGCCAAGACTTGGAAACAACCGAAATGCCTATCGGTAGATGACTGGGTTAAGAAACTGTGGTACATTTATCCAATGGAGTATTACTCCACTATAAAGAAGAATGAAATCGTACCATTTGCAATGATATGGATGGACCTAGAGACTATTATGTTAAGTGAAATAAGTCAGTCGGAGAAAGACAAATACCATATGATCTCACTTACATGTGGAATCTGAAAAACTGAATGAACAAGCAAAGTAAACAGAAACAGACTCATAGATATAGAGGAAAAACTGAGAGTTGCTAGTTGGGAGGGAGGTGGGGATGAGGGAGAAGGGGAAAGGATAATACAGCATAAATAGGCAACTACAATATTGCCACAGGGATATGAAAGACAGTTTGGGGAATATAATAATGTTGTAAAAATTTTGTGGCGTGTCAGATGGTCACATGTCTTGTTAGGGAGACCACTTCATGGATAGAATAGAGGCTTGATCACTGCACTGTATACCTGAAGCTGATGTTGTATAATATTGTATGCCAACTGTAATTGAATATATGGAATGTGGAGTATACTGTGGAAGGGAGTCAAAGGAATTGTAATAGATACGTTACTGGGGTAGGGGGGTTGTCACTTAGAGGGGTAAAAAGTATAACTATTGCACTGTGTTGTACACCTGAAACTAATTTAAAAAAACGTTTATTTCACAATAAAAGAATTAAAAATAAATAAATAAATAAATAAAAATAAAATGAAAAAAAAATAAAGAACCAAGTCAAAATTTTAGAACTGAAAATTAAAATATCTGAAATAAAAATTTTACTGGGTGGACCTAATATATTAGACACTGCAGAAAAGAAGAATAAGTGAACTTGAAGACAGTGTAATAGAAACTACTGAAACTGAAATGAAGATAGAAAAAAGGATTAAGAATGACAACAGCAACAACAACAAAAATCAAGCAATGTCAGGTCTTATCACTGTAACACATATTTTTAGAATCCTTATTTTAGGCAAAAGATATCCTAAACTTACATATAGAATAACTGGAGAAACAACAAAAATCTAAAAGTGTATCTATACCTTCCACTTCCATAGTACTGCACATTGGCAAGTGATGTTTATGTTTCTGAAAAATCTGTAAGATTCTGGGGGTCAAAAGGAACAAATGGAGATAATCAGAATAATCTCCAGAACTATCTTAACATAGCACATTTTTTTTTTCTAATCTTTTGAATTTCTGTGACTCATTTCTCACAGACTATCCATTTGCTTAGTTTTTCAATTCAAATATTACATTGAATCCACTGAAACGTAATTTTTATTTGTTGAACTTGGCTTTTAAATGTGAAATGCAATACTTTCATAAACGCACATGTGAAACCCTCTAACATCCTGCAATGAAAGCATAACAAGTTAACTAAACACATGAATGCATGTAAAAAAAAGCTAAAAGATATTACATGTATCTTTTTGTTAATTGGAAAATTGAAAACAGCAGAGCACACAGAATTCACTTATGTCTTGGTTAAGTATAACACTGGATCAAAACAATTCTACTCTAAAACAAACTGCCCTACATGTAGAAGAGATGCTATTAATACTTATAACATTGAGTTGATTAAAAATTACAGCTACATCCTGATTAAAAAGAGGATATGCCAGTACTATAATTCTCTGCTCCAAAGCAATAGTAAATTTTGCCAATGGAAGCTTAGTTAAGAAAGTTAATGCCTATCATATTTTACATGTAGATTGGGTCTATTCAGGATGGACATGACTAATATTTCTTAGTAATGATAAGATATTTCACAGAATGTGTGAGATCTTTCAGAGACGTGATGAACAGAAATGTTGGAAATTCCTGGAGTTCATGCAATGTCATTGTGAAATGTTGATCCAAGGAGTATACCAAGCTCTACTCAAAGAAGGAAGCTTCCATAATAATATTATAGATGAGTGTCTACCAAATAGACCATATTTTCTTCAGACTCCTTCCAAAATCAGTCAGCTTATGACCCTGAATTCCACAATGAATAATGGGGGGAGGGTAGGCTTGTGATGACTGGCTTTCCGAGGACTCTAAGAATCTTTCTGGAACATATCAATACATAGTCCTGGCAATAAAGTAATTGCAACCATTTCAAACACCCCAGGGCCCCCTGGTTTTATAATACAAAAACTTAATTACTAGATGGGGGAGAGGAGCCTTATGTAATCACAATCTCTCTGGGACTCTTCAAATTCTTAGGACAAAGAAGAATAGGTTTTTATGTTTTCTGCCTGTCACAATGGTTTTCTCCAATTCTGATTTAACATTAGGATAAAACTGCTAATATGAATCTTCCCTAGCAGTGATTCTTATTTAAATAAGTTTAATTACTTTAATTATTAACTATTTAATTATTAATTATTTCTGTTTGTTTTTCATTCTTTAGTTAGTGTCAAAATATGGATCCTAATAGTATGTTTAGTTGATCCAAAGCCAGTCTGAGGAATTGTCCTTTTTGTGCTGCGACCTCATTTTAGCAGCACTCTCTGACCAGTTATGATCTGGTCACTAAAGTGGATGCTTAGAAAGGGAATTCCATCCCTCATTCATAATGAATTATCTTCCTAGTACAGAAACTGAGGAGTTAGGATACAGAAATCCAATTTTGTTGAACAGAAAGGGGCTTTGTCTCCTTGTAGTCTATAAATTAGATTAGATTTTCTAGTATTCACTTTAAAATTGATTGTGTTACTTTGTAAATCTTCACAGAACAGGGTATCTCCATAAATGTCTTTTAAGTTTTCTTTGTCATCTTGTTTGGTTAATGAAAATTAAGGAAAGTTTTTATCTGAGCCAATAAGAATGGCACAGTTAGAAGGCGTGAGATTGTTGTTGGAAACGAGTTCTTGGTATCGTCACAGTGAAGAATTCCAAGATGCACCAAGTAAGTCAAGCAAGCAGTGAATTTATTAGAGAGAGACAGTACACTCTCAAGAAGAAAGAGCAGGCAGACATGGAGAAGAGTAACTGTGCCAAGGAACAAAGAGGCTTACGAACTTATTACTTCTAAAATGAGAGCACAAAATATTCAAAATTTAGGGGTGGCATTATAGGCGTTCCCAGGCGGGTCTTTGCTGAGCACTCCTTCCTAAGGGATTTTTGTCCTTATTTGGCCCTTGTCGGAGCTGTCATAGATGTACAGGGGGTGGAGAGTCTCCCTAACCACAATGCTAATAGTATTATAATCCATTACAATTAGCTGAAGTTCACCTTGAGGGACAAGATGGTGCCCTGGATCTGCTCTTGGCCCTGAAATCTAGCTCTGGCCAATTTGGTTGCTATATTTTTTTTCTTAAGGATGATTTCATCTCCTCGCTCCTTTGTTTTCCCACACTTCCTCTTTCACTTCCTCTCCCTGTCTCCCTGCGGTCCTATTCTTTCAGCCTACAGTAACATGATAATCCCTAAACCTAACAAATTCAGTGGAAAGGCAGTTCAGAGCCAACCAAGTTTCTTGGAAATTCATAGAAATCTTGGAGTAGACATTAGAATTTTTAAAGTAGATGGAATGGGGAGAAGGAACCTGCCAGCCTAGAGCCCATAGCCCCCAGATCCTTTGTTTATCTCCCCCTGCTTTCTCTGTGTACAGAAGGAGGCTGGCTGTATGCTGAATTTCTCAGGCTCCTTATGGCTGCTGTTGATAGCTGGGTTCAGCTGATAGGAGGCTCTGGAGGGGCTTAGAGGACTGAAGGAAGGAGAGGTCAGGCTCTTTTCCCCACCACCTTAGGCAGCTTTCTTCTAGTAGCTGCTTTTGGGGGGCAGATGGGGGCATTCCAGGCAGTCAGGATCAGCCCAATTCCAATTTCCCTCAGGTGACCTTGTACCCTGCCCTTTTAACACCACCTCCTCCCTCTGTCCCTCTAGCCTGCACATGATAGAGGTTTCCTGCTGTTGCTAATCTCTGAGTTGCTCTAACGTCCCCATTTTGGCCTTTGAGCTTTTTAATTTCTTGGGATAACCAGTTCTCTGTATTGAAAACTCTCAATCTAAATATTCTGATGGTATCTATTTCCAGGTTAGACCTTGGCTGAAACCATGTGGATTACATACCAAAATAAAACAAAACAACAACAAATGCTATCTGTTTCACATACTTTGAAGAATTTCCACACAAAGATTGCAAGTCTACAGGGCTTTGGGGAAGCACAGTCTGAGCCCAGCAGCTCCTCTCAAAAAAACACTGGGCAACTGGGTCAGTGATTCTATAGCGAGGTTTTCTCTAGTTAGGGCTGGAACAGAATATGCGGGTGGGGCCCACAGCTGTCCTGAAATATTTTGCCCCATCACATTGAATTTCTGTTACTCAGCATCTGTTTTATAGGTGGGGTTAAACATCCTATGAATAAAAGACAATGAATTGTAGCAGTACTGAGCCTCTTCTCTCCTCCCAAGCATTTGTCTCTGTTCCAGACTCACATATTCCACTCTATAAAGCAAATTACCTCTAGTTAACGTGACATCCTTTCTTGGAAAGTAGGTTAGCATTCAACTAGTTATCAGCATATAAGTCTTATAGGGGTTTCATCTCAAACCTTAAGTTCTCAAGGGTAGCAGAATATGCCACTGCAAAATATTCCATTTTGACATAAAGATTATTTTGACCTGAAGACAATGGAGAAGTAGTGACATATTTTTTCTATGTTTTTCATTGCAAAAATGCGTCATGACTTTTCCAACAACCCAATAGATATGAGAACAACTCTCTATTCTCTATTTGCCTAAAATCGGGACATAAATTTGTTAAGGTATCCCCTCTTCTCCCTCTACCAGAAAGGGCAGAAGTTAATCCACAGAGACAGTTCTAGGCCCTTATCAGCCCAGAGATGATGGAACCAGAAGAATCTACATAACAAACTTTACTAACTAGCCCTCATCTTCCATTAGTTCTCTTCTATATTTGTCTTCCCAGAATTGCAGCCCTAGCAACTCAATGTCTTTTTCTTTTGTTTTTGTCACTTCTCCAAAAATTTATTGTTCTTTTAAGGTGCTATATAAGCCCAAATTCTAACCAATCATTTGAGTTATCGATCACTAAGTGCTCCCATGCATATGCATGATGTATGTGTTAATAAATTTCTCTTTGTTTTTACTCTTGTTAATCTGTCTTTTGTTAGTCTAATTTATAGGGCCCCATCCATAGAACCCAAGGCGAGTAGAGGAAAAAGATTCTTTTCCCTCCCCTACAATTCCTTAAAAAAGTATTCCTTCCAAACATATACGGTACTGTCCTTAAAAGGTCTTAATATATGCATTTATTCCATATCATTGTATTTGCATTGATGATTTTCCCCATGAGCTAGATTCCATTATTGATCCCAGTTCTTTACCCCCTTCCTGCACCTACACCTTTGCCATCACCTCACAGTCAGCCGACAGTCTTCCCTGCCCTTGACTTAGAACTCTCTATATGACTTGCTATAGCCAATGATATATGGTCAGAAATGACAGTGTGCTTGTTCTAAGCCTAGGCTGTAGTAGACTGTGAATCTTTCTACATATCCTCTTGCATCTCTGCCTTCACTCTCCTAGCCTACTGGTCCAAAGAGAATGAGAAACAAGTATAGCAGAGTTGCCCTATCAGCTGGTCCACAGACTTAAGAGCAAACCCAGCCAAGATTAATGGAATCGTGAAACTAATCCAGCATAGATAAACCAGTCCTCAACCAGCCGTAGACATATAAGTGAAGAAAAATGATGTCATATTTAGCCACTAACTTTTGAGGTTGTTTGTTATGCAGCAGAAGCTGACCAATATAGCCCTCCTCTATATTGGCAGCCCAAATAGCTGCCCAGCCGATTTACCCATTAATCTGATTTGGATTTAGGCTTCATGTGATAAGGAATGCAGGTCAGGGAGAAGAGCAGGGAACTAACCATAGCTTACTGATAGTGAGGGCAACTGTGTGAGGCAAAAAAATGGGATAGCATACAGGGGACATAGTATGCAAGCATTCTGATATAGCTTCCCTGTGTCACTATATGCTCACAGGATGCTGGACTTCTAAGCTGACTGGGAAACAAAAGTGCTATAATATCACCTGTTCTAGGTCCAAGACTTTGCAACAGGAACCTTCAGAGAGAGATGAGCCAAAATTGGTTCCAATGACTCAGTGTTATGAATTGTTTAGAGAGGTTTTACAAGTACAGCAAACATGCAGTATTGCCTTTTTACAGAAGTCGCTAAAGGACATGTGAAGAAAATTACTTAGTGTGGCTGGGATTGGCTAAAAGATCAAAGCAGAACTGCTCAGATAATCATAAGAGGAGCTAAAGCAAACTGGAATACAGCTGTGGATGACAGAAAACATTTGACTCAGGGGTAGTAGCTGGGAAACTAAGTCTCATACACGAGTATGGGAAATCCACTCTTCCATTATTGTAGTTAAGTGTTCCTCCCTTGTTATTGTATAGGTTGAGATGTTGGCAGAATTCTGTGTAAGCAGTCTTAGTCATGTGGAGGGATAGAGAACTTGCAATGGCAATGGGTCATGAGGATGGTAATAATTAGCCCCAATTGTTCTGAAATTAGACAAAATGAAATGTGTAAATCATTTAGCTCAAATCCTACCTCATAACAAATGTATAATAAATATTAGCCATTATTACTAGCAGTATGATTAGGACCCCTTCTGTTAGAATGATCAAATAGAGAAAGTCAACAGCTATAGAAAACTATGTAACATTTTGAAAGCTGGAGCCAATCTGAGTCATCACATTAAGTTATTCTTAAGGAAATATGAAAAAAAATGAAAAATTATAATGTATGCTTACAATAAGATTCATAGAGACAAAATACTGATGAAACTGTAACAGGTAATAATGAAAAAGAAAACGATTTAGGGTATAAAAATGCACTTGGAAATGCAAATCACAACTGCTAAATTATAAACAACAAGCAATAAAAAGCAAATTAAATATGATAGAATATTGATTCAGAGAACTAGAAAACATGTTCAAGGAAATGTCCCAGAACTTAAAAGGAAAAAGATAAATTTAAAATTCTAAAAGAGAAGTTTAGAAACAGACATCAAAGATTCAATATCTGTTTAACAGGGAATTCCAGAAAGAAAGAAGAAAACAGGTAGAAGAAAAACAATAAAGAAATAATAGAGAAAAACTTTATAACCTACAAAAACAAAATATAAGTCTTCAAATAGAAAGGACTCAGCAAGTACCTTTCAAAAATTAATTAAAGGCCACAGATGTTTAGATAAATCATGGAGAAACTTAAATGTAAAAATTAAAGGGGAAAAAACTCCCTAAAATCACAGAGCCAGATTAGAAGATTATCAATTAAAAAAAATAAGACTTGTATCAGACATTAAATGTAAGAAGACAATTCTGGTATTCTGAAGGAAACTGATTTTCAACCAAGAATTCTAAAATATTTTCAGTTTTGCAAATCTGACAGGTAATAAACTACATCTAAGTATAGTTTCAATTTGCATTTCTTATTATAAAAAAAGTAAAGCATTCTTTCATATGTATTTCTTTTTATGTGAGCTGTCTGTTTTTATCTTTTGCCCATTTGTTAATTGGGCTGTGAGTGTTATGCTTCTTAACTACTAGGAACTCCAGAGGCACAGGGGCCAATCTGTTTCTTGTTTCTTCCAGCCTCTGGTGGCTGCCAGCATTCCTTGAGTTGTGGCCACGTCATCCCAATTTCTGCCTCAATGATTTTCTCTTTCTCTCTCTCTCTCTCTCTCTCTCTCTCTCTCTCTCTCTCTCTCTCTCTCAGAAACCTTTCTGTGTCTTTCTCTTGTAGGACTCTTGTGTACCTATGGCTCACTCAGATAATAGGGGATAATCTCTCCATCCCAGGATCCTTAACTTAATTACTCATATATCTGCAAAGATCCTTTTTCCTTTTAGGGTAATGTTTATGGCTTACAGGGATTAGGGCCTGAATTTTTTTGGGGGGTGGGAGTTATTTTGCCTATTACCATAACCATCAACAAAATAAAAATTCCAAATCACTGAAGGGAGAAAAAATAATCAAGGATGCTAACCCAACATAGTAAATTATTTTTATTATTTTTTAAAGATTTTATTCGGGAATTGGGGGAGGGAAACAGACAAGTTGCTGTCTTTTTGTTCTTCAGTCTAGTTGCGGAGGACATTGCTTCACTGGCCCATGTTATCGTCATTCCGTTCTTCCCAGATGAGGCAGATCGGTCGCCAGCCTCTGGATGGTCACTCACCGTGGCTATTGGCAGCTCACGCTGGCTGCCGGCCACTCATTGTAGCCTATGGCAGCCCACTGCAGCAGGGGCTGCAGCCTACACCATTGCTGGGGCTTGTGCAGCCCAGCTCCAGGTGGAGCTGTTGTTAACTATAGAGGGCAGTGTCACTGGCCCTCATATGTGGGATCCGAACTGGGGCCGCTGGCATCCCCAAACCAGCTCTTAACCAATGCGCCACTCGGCCAGCCCAGTAAATGATTTTGTTTTTAAATATCAAGAAAGCATAAGATAAATTAAAAGCTAAGGAAAATAAAATGTATCCATTTCACAATAAATGTAAATAGCTTAAATTCTACTACAAAATGAAAAAGATCTTCAGATTGGATGAAAAACCCAGTTACAAGTTATTAGTGAAAGGCCCACTTAAAACAAAATAATAATAAGAAGTTAATTATGGACAAAAGATAAAACAGAGAAAGAAAAAGTGTAATTAATTATATCAAAGTAGAACTCAAGACAAAAAAAACATTAAATTAAGCAAAGAATTATTTTATATTGATTAAAGGTAAAATCCAAAAAAACCAATATGTAATAACATCTATATGCCAAATGGTATATCTTGAAAATATATAAATGATTGATAGATACAAAGTGAAACCACTAGTGACAATATTTAACATACTTCCATCTGTCTTTGTAGATCAATTAGAAAAAAAAAATGGAGAACTGGAAAAAGCAAGTATAATTATAAAGATATATGGAAAAATTTTTGAATCAGCTCTGCCAGAGGTCACTTCAATTTTTCTACATGTATAAGTCAGAGTGAATCAAAATGCTCTGTCTAATAAGAAAACAGCAGATAAAATGATGAATTAATTAACACAAGTCTGATGAGTTCATTTATAGCTTTACAGCTTAAGTGAGCAAATTCAATTTCCCACAAGTATCTTCAGTGGTATGCTGGTAAATGTTTTATAAGCAGCTTTCCAGGGGGAGAATTGGGCTCTTATTTGGAGTATTTGCCCATTTCTGTGGCGTAACTACTTCCACCTTAGCTGTTTTTTTTGTTTGTTTGTTTGTTTTTGAGAGCAGTGTCACTGGCCCTCATATGTGGGATCTGAACCGGGGCCGCTGGCTCCCCAAGCCAGCACTTAACACCCTAGCTGATTTTAAGTCAATGATGTGAAGCCACTGAAGGCAGAGTTAGGAAGGCATTTACCCAATTGGCTGTCACAAGCCAGCTCGAATTGGCTCTAGCATATGATGGATACATTTAGGGACTTAGATAGCAAGCACAGTTTCTTTAATAAACAACTTTAACAAGCTTCTTGGTCACTCAAGCCTCATGATAAACAGTGCATTTCTGGGAGACATAACTAAAATGTTATGGGTAAACAGTTAAGAATCACAGAAATCCACTTGCCCATATCATCAGACATAAAAACAGGAACTGATAATAATGCTAACGGAGAAACAGAGCATATGTAGATTTACACCCACTGCTCCCCCTTGTGAATCTCCAAAGGTGTCCTTTGTTTATTGCATCTTTGTGGCCACCAGAATATAATAAATGGCAAAAGAATAATTTCAACCTAGCATGTGAATGAATATTTAACATCTACAGATTATTCTCTTTTCAAAGCTTATCATCAGATAAAATTGTAACCTAAAGTCTATCATTTTGTATTTACACACACACACACACACACACACACACACACACGTAAAGGTTTACATCCTACTGAGCATGAATTTTAATTGTTGAATATTAATTTTGAATATTAATTGTTGGTCAATGTGCAATCTAACAAGCACAACTGGTGAAAAAATTTAGAAAGCACATGAGATTGAACGTAAAATATATAGAGACATAACTATAAATGTATATAAGTAAACTATTGCTTATTAGTTTTGTGGTAGGGTAGTATTGATCCAGGGGAATAGGAGAGAATCAGAGGCAGATGACTAAAGGAAAGACAAGAAATTTAGACTCATGTAACAGATGGGGAAAATGATGGGTAATACTGATCAGAAGAAAAATGTCTTAGGTTAATGATAAGTACATGAATATATTTTCTTAGAAGGTTTATGAGCATATAATTATATAATTATATATGCTTGGATATATTATGTATTATGTAGCAATAGAAACAGAATTTTATAAATTAGTGGATTTATGAAAACATGTCTTAGTCAATTTGATGTATGAAGACACTGGCAGGATAACGAGGAGGCAACCACTTGTTTATAATCCTGAAACCACAAAAATGAGACACAGTTGGAGTTCATCAATTTGGAACAAAGCGCACAGCTAAGAATTAACTATTTAGACGCCATTTTTAATTACCCCAGTGATTTATTAAAGATTAAGTTCAACTGAAAACCCAAACTAACAGTCAATTAAACAAGGTAGAGATGAGTTCTTCTTTCTTGTGGAGTTCTGGACAGATGGTCCAGGATAAGGCATTCTATTGTGACTGGGCTCCTTCTACTTACTCCTCTCTGTGTTGCCTTAATTTTATGTTTCCAGGTGGTGGTAACTCGTTCCAAGCCACCGAACAGAGAAAAGGGAGACAAAAGAGTGTTTACGAATTGTCTCTTAAGGAAGGTTTCTGGCAGGTGCCACACAATATTTCCTCCTAAATCCCATTGAATGTGTGACTAAATTTAGCAGAATGAGAGGCTCAGAAATGTTCTATTTGTTCCTGATTGCCATGGGCTCAGCCAAATATTTTGTTTTGGGGGAAGGAGAGAAAGCATACTAAAGGACACCTGGGGTACTGACAAATACTGCCCTTGGAAATACTGAGAAGATTTTATTATAGTTGATTAATGGGCTTTTCCCCACATTACATGTTAAAATGAAAAAGGCATGTATGTATCACATAAGTGCTCAGTAATGGCAGAGCAATATGTGATATGTCAAGATCCACTGGGACAGAGGGTTTTGGTGAAATGTGGGAACAGGTGAGATTAGATGAGGAAGGCTATGTCCAGGAATAGGGACATTCTGGGTCAGCTTTCTGAAGAGCTTCCTGGGCCAGTTACCTGACTATTAGTGCAGTGCTATTTTAAGTGCTGTCTATACCAACAGCAGCAGTATCACCGGAAGGTTTGTCAGAATGCAAATCTTGGGCCCCACCCCAGACCTAATAAAGCAGGATTTCTGGAGGAGGTTGGGTTTTGGGGATGGGCACAGGGATCTGTGTTTGAATAAGCACTCCAGATGATTTTTTAAGTGCCAGAAGAAGCCTTGTATTAGTACATGAGCTTAAACAACCTGAACTGCACCTAGTGTTTTTTAATCCACTTGCTTCCCTCATGCTATCACTATCCTTACATTAAAAACAACAACAAAAAACAACATTGAATGGAGCTGGATACAGGTGTTAGCATTAGTAAAACAAAAAATGGAATGTTTATAAATTTATGAAAAGAAGAATAAATCCTCCCCATACTCCCATGTATAATAAAATATAGTATAATAGAATTTCTGTATTTATAAATATGAATATATATACATATGAATATATATAACAGTTAACTAATACTATGATTGATGTGGAAAAATGAGACACATTCAATGCAATCAGTTGTTACTATTATTTAATATTGTCTTTTCAGAGTTAACCAATGCAGTTAATCCCCAAATCAAAATAAATATGATAAATCCTGGAAAGGAGAGTATAAATTTTTCATTATTGATATGATTGTCTTTTCAGAGAAATAAACTTGCTTAAAGAGTCATGTGAAAACCTAGCTCTATAAATATGCCAGTTTTCCATAGCCTAATCTAGGTAATGATATTAAACTAAAACCTCAAAGCAATTCTTAGAAAAAACAAAACAAAATTATCTTAATGTTCCACTATGAGCAAAAATAGCTATGAAAATTCTGATAAAAAAGTTGAGATCTTGTTTTGCCATATAGTATGTGCACAAAGAAGAAAAAGAAATGAAAACATTAATAATCACACCAGAATAGGAGGACAAAACAACAGAACAAAATGAAAAATATGGAATCAGGCAAACACATACAAAATAACTAAGTATATGATAAGGAACATTTCAGGCTAGTGGGGAAGGAAAGGCCTAGTTCATAAATGAGGTTCATATCTTGAAACTATTTACCCAGAGATAGATATGTGTATGAATGGGTATCCAAAATATTTACATATACATTTTTAGTACATGACAACAGTGGCAATTTATAGTGAGAAAAGGTATAGTTCACTGAATTCATGACACTGAGATAATTAATTATATGTGAAAAATTAAATTGTTTTCCTAACTCCTATCCAACAAAACAGTATATTCTAGAAAGATTAAAATGTTTAAAAGATGGAAATGGAAATTAAAATGAAAATGTGATACTTTCTTAAACTTAGCAGGTAGAAAATTTGAAATGACATTATGCTGGTGAAAGTGTAGTAGAAAGAGGCACTCATTTGTTTATTTTAATTTTTATTTATTATTTTATTTTATTTATTAAGTAGTTTCAGGTGCACAACACAGTGCAATAGTTATACTTTTTACCCCTCAAAATGACAACCCCCCTCCCCCAATCTGCCGCCCCACTCCCCCCACATATCATATATATCTATTACAATTCCCTTGACTCCCTTCCACACTATACTCCACACCCCATGACTATAGTTCAACCATAGTTGACATGCAATATTATACAACTTCAGGTGTACAATGCAGTGATCAAGTCACTACCCCATCCATGAAGTGGTCTCCCTAACAAGACATGTGACCATCTGACACCCCACAAAATATTTACAATATTATTATATTCCCTGAACTGTCTTTCATATCCCTGTGGCAATATTGTAGTTACCTATTTATGCTGTCCAATCCCTTCCCCTTCTCCCTCATCCCCACCCCCCTCCCATCTAACAACCATCAGTTTTTCCTCTATATCCCTGAGACTATTTCTGTTTACTTTGCTCATTCATTCAGTTTTTTAGAAAGAGGCACTCTTAAATGTTGCTCGTGGGTATATAAATTGGCATAGCCCCTTAGAGGACTATTTGGCAATATCCATGACAATTAAAAATACTCATCCTCTCTGGCTCACTTAACCATTCAGTGTTCTCCAGGGAAACAGAGCCAATAGGATATATGTATAAAGACATTTATTTTAAGGAATTGGTACACATGCTTGCAGGGGCTGGCACGCCCAAATCTGTAGGGCAGGCCAGCAGGCTGGAAGCTCAGGCAGGAATTAATGTTGCAGCAGTGAGGCAAAATTCCTTCTTTTTTGGAAAACCTGTTTTGTTTTTTTTCTCTGATTGAATGAGGCCCATCCACATTATTGAAAATAATATTTATTTGAAGTCAACTTATTGTAGACGCTAATCTCATCTACAATATACCTTCACAGCAACACTTACATTAGTGCTTGATCAAATACCGGGTACTCTACCTTGCCAGTTATTACCAACCATCATACTCACCAAACTCACTCCCAAGAGTTTACTCTAAAGATATATTTGTGGGCCTTCTGAGCTTCTTTTGTTACCCATTCCAAACTCTTTAGAGTGTACTTTCTCTTCTAAAAATGGCCCTTGAGCCATTCTCTACTGCTCGGACCCACTTCTGCTTCTTTGAAATGTTCTTTTTCTATGAATAAACTGCTTTGTCACCACTTTAAAAATAAATGAATAAATAAATATATATATATATATATATATATATTTGTGCATGTGAAACTTTACATCAACACACATGTATATGGAATATCACTGTGTCA
Source organism: Aselliscus stoliczkanus (assembly GCA_033961575.1). Classification (NCBI taxonomy): domain Eukaryota; kingdom Metazoa; phylum Chordata; class Mammalia; order Chiroptera; family Hipposideridae; genus Aselliscus; species Aselliscus stoliczkanus. Next base: position 119,908,719 of record CM066731.1, on the reverse strand, counting down.
TTTTTCTTATAATATCAGAAAGGCTAGGAACCACCTAAATGTATAGAAACAGAGGACTGATTAAATATTATATATACTGAGATGAAATAGCTGAAATATAGTTAGGTTAAGAAAACAAGATGCCATTTTATGTGAAAATACCTTTAAAAATCATTCATACTCATTGCACCATAGACAATCTCTGGAAGAATATACAAGACACTCCATGGAAAGGTAAAAGCTAGAACAGAGACTTACCTCTTCTTACATTTAGCATCTTCTGAATTTCGAACTAGATGACTATGTTATTTATTCCCAAAATTAAATAGTTAAAAAGCAAACTGTTTATTCATCCCCAGAATGGCTAAAATTAAACAGACTGACAGCACCAAATGTGGACCAGGATGGGGAGTAGCCATGATCCTCAGACTCTGTTGGTGGGACTGTAAAATGGTAAGTAAACCACTTTGGAAGAAGTTTTGGTGGTTTCTTGTCTAATTAAACCATCTATTTACCCAATAGTCTAATAATTTCACTCCTAGGTGTTTAACTAAGAGAAATAAATGCACATGTCCACAAAAAAGACAATTGTACAAGAACGTTCATAATACCTTTATTCTCAATAGCCCCAAATTGGCAACAGCCCAGATGTTCCTGAACAAAAAAATGGTTAAACCTACCATGGTATAGTCATACAATGGGATACTACTCACCAAGTAAATGGAAGGAACTATTTACTATAGACTGAATGTTTGTGCCTCCCAAATTCATATGTTGAAATCTAACCCTTCATGTGATGGTCTCTGGAGGTGGGACTTTTGGGATGTGCTTAGGTCATGAAGGTGGATTTCTCCTGAATGTAATTAGCATCCTTGTAAAAAAGACCTCAGAGGGCTCCCTTACCCCTTCCACCATGTAAAGACACAGCAGAAAGACAGACATTTATGAGCCAGGAAGCACACTTTCACCAGGCACCAAATCTGCTAGTGCCTTAACCTTGGACTTCCTAGGCCCTAGAAGAATGGCACATAAACTTCTGTTGTTTATAAGCCACCCAGTCTATGGTGCAGCAGCATGGATAAATTTAAAAGACATTATGCTGATTGAAACAAATTTTGAACAAAACACTACATATGATATCACTCTACATATGTGAAATTCTAGAACAGGCAAAACTAAACTATGGTGGAAAAAATTAGGACAGTGGTTGTCCTAATGGTAAGGGTGAATATTGATTTAAAAGAAAGTGAAGGAACTTTCTAGGGTTGATGGTAATGTTCTGTATCTTAAAAGGGATTTGGGTTACACAGGTCAAACCTTATAGAATGGTACACTTAAGATTTGGGTATTTCAGCCGGCTGAGTGGCGCAGTGGTTAAGCGCTGGCTTGGGAAGCCAGTGGCCCCAGTTCGGGTCCCACTTATGAGGGCCAGTGACACTGCTCTCAAAAAAAAAAAAAAAAAAAAAGATTTGGGTATTTCACAGTATATACCTTTTACTTTAAAAAATAATCTTAAACAAATATTGAACTCTAGTTAATGATATACATGGACAGTTAATAGACAGTAAATATATTAAATATAATAAACACTAAATATGTTTTTACCTATCAAGAAGCAAAGTTTGTGTTTGTTTTCAAAGTAAATATACAGTATTGCTATTTCAGTGAAATGGGCACTATTATACATGATTGGTGGGAACACTAATGTGTAAATGTTTATGTTACAAATCTAATTAATTGGAATTGATTTTTTTAATTTACAATATTTTAAAGTTAATTATTATATGTATATAAGATGGAATATTAAACAAACTACAATTCTAAAAAATTATAGACTATCAATTGCAAAGAGACATTATCATAAAGTGCTTAAAAATAAAAATTGTATTTAAAAGAGAATAACAAATTGTGTAAAATTTTGTGTCAATATTTAGAAAGTTGACTAGAAAAATATACACTAAAATTTTATCAAGCATTATCTTACAGTAGATTATATACAATTTTATTCATTTCCTACATTTCAGAATTTTCCAAATTTTCTACAGGAAATATATTAATTTTGAATAGAAAAAAGGAATAAGTGCTATTCTTGAAAGGAAGTAATCCAAATATTTCAGGCAGTCAGAAAATTTAAACAAGGTTAACTGAGAATAGCAGTTAATTTTGCTGAATAACAAACCACCTCAAAACTTAGTATTTTCTTATTTTTTTAAAAATATTTTTTATTGGGGAATTGGGGGAGGGCAACAGCATTGGGGAATCGGGGAAGGGAACAGACAAGTTGCTGTCTTTTTTTGTTCTTCAGTCTAGTTGTGGAGGACATTGCTTCACTGGGCCATGTTGGTATCATCATCACGCTCTTCTTGGGTGAGGCAGATGGGTCGCCAGCTTCTGGATGGCCACTCACAGCGGCTCTTGGCAGCTCACACCAGCAGCCAGCTGCTCGCGCTGGCTGCTGGCCACTCACTGTAGCCTATGGCAGCCCACTGCAGCAGGGGCTGCAGCCTACACCGTCGCCGAGGGCTTGCACAGCCCAGCTCCAGGTGGAGCTGTTGTTAGCTGTAGAGGGCAGTGTCACTCTCTCTCATAAGTGGGATCTGAACCTGGGCCGCTGGTGTCTCAAGCCAGCTCTTAACCAATGCGCCATTCGGCCGGCCCAACAATGACCATTTATTTAATTCATAATTCTGTGGGTCAGCAGTATGCGCTAACTTATATGACTGTGTACAGCTGCCAGATTGACTAGGGGTTGCTGGTTGTTGGCTGTGGTGTCTTGGTCTCTTTTTGTTGTTTATCATCTTCTAACAGCCTAGCTTCTAACAGCCTAGGCTTGTTCATGCAATCACTTTGCAAGCTTCCAACAGAGCTAATGGAAGTGTGCAAGGACTCCTCAGGTCCTGGTGAAACTGGCACACGTTGCTCTTATAGCACCCCATTGGCCAAAGCAAGTCACAAGACCAGCCTAGAAGTAGAAAAAGAGACTCCAGCTGTTAATGGAAGGACCTGAAAGGGTTTTTACTATTATGCCATTAATACTATTATACTGAACACTAGTCCCTAATTTTATAAGCAGATAAATATACTGAATGTGAAAGATATGAAGTGTATGTAAATATCTTTAGTGATAAAATGATAAATTATCAACTTATTTGTATGTAATTAATTATAAAGGCACATTCACAACTTGCTATTCTCTTTTAGATTTGGAAAAGCTTAGTCATGCAGTTTAATGAGCCTAATTCGTTTTAGAAAAAAGGAAATGTGGAAAGCGGATATAAGAATTCCAAACCAAACCAAAACATTAAGCAGAGTCCACTTCAATGTCACTCTTTACCACTTATATTGAATTTCTGCCAGTTTGATTTTACCTAGTCATGAAAAATTTTGTTCATGAGAAAATTTAGTTGACTTGAGTTTACATGCACAATGAATTCACACACATATACACATGTGCGTGCATGAGCATGCACACACATACACACACACATACATACACACACATCCCTATACAAATTCTCCCCGTCAAAAAAGTAAATCTGCTATATGCACCTCTTTGAACTCCAGCCAGTAGAAAGTTTCATAGTGTTAGCAGAGAAGTACTACAGAATTTCTATCCAGTATCTTTTCAAGAAAGTCTAGAAAACTATATATCATGTTTGTATGTTCAGATTTATACATGGTTAAAATATTCAGAATTTTAAAATCTGAATATTCTTTGGAGGTCACCTCCAATCTTATACAGATGAGATAACTAGGTCCAGAAAATTAAGTAATTTAATAACTCTAATACTGGTAATTTCTGAATTCAAGAAATAATTTCACAAACTGACTGTAGTGGATGTGGTGGATTGGTGCCTAACATCTGTCCCATCTTCTTATACTGTGGATACTGGAAAACAAAAATAATAGCTGTACTTGCCAGACTCCTTTGCAGCTAACATTCTGGATGTGATTTAGGATCAACCAATCAGATGCTCTTGCCACTGTGAAGTCTAGATTATGCTTCTGCAGCATTTTTTTTCCTTCCCTGATGGAGAAAAAAAACATGGAGACATTTGCTTTTTCTATGGGAGTATTATAATAGCTAAGATCCTGCTGTTCAAACACCACTACTTGCAGGATGGCTCAGCTGTCTCAGCTGGTGAGAGAGCACTCTTCACAACAGGGTTGCTGGTTCTACTTCTGCATGGGATAGTGGGCTGCCTCCCCAACCCCCTCACAACTAGATTGAAAGTGGCGACTGGACTTGGAGCTGAGCTGCGCCCTCCACAACTAAGTTTGAAGGACAACTTGACTTGGAGATGATAGGTCCTGGAAAAACACACTGTTCCCTTTCCCCAATTCCCCAACAATGTTCCCTTCCCCAATTCCCCAATAAAATCTTTTTAAAAAAATAAAATAAAATAAAAAGACTACTCCTTGATGTCTTAAGACCAGGTGTGGACTGTTTGTATTAGGTGTGGTCCAATTCTGGAGGCAGCAGCAGTAATAACACTTCCTGACCATGGCAGGTTCCCCTTCCTGTTGGTTTTCTAACTGTAGTCCTTTTCTGATCCTGAAGTCTTAATCACTAAGGAGGTAGAAATATGGATCCTCCTGGAACTGAGGATCCCTGATTATGGAAGCTTCAGCACCTCCATTGGTGCCTGTATCAGTTTTATAGGGCTACCCTAATATAATACCACAAACCGAGATTGCTTAAAACAACAAAAATTTATTCTTTCACAATTCTGGAGGCTAGATATCTGAAATCAAGGTATCAGTAGAGCCATGCTCTCTCTAAGGCTCTAGGGACAATCATTCCTTACCTCTTCTAGTTTCTTGTGGTCATGGCAATTCTTGGCACTCTGTGGCTTGTAAATTCATCATTCCCATCTCAGCCTCCAGCTTCACAGGTCCTTCTCTCCTCTGTCTGTGTCTCTTCTATTTTTTCTTCTTTCAAGGACAACAGTCATTGGATTAAGGCACGCCCTAATCTAGTACAGCCTCATCTTGACTTGATTATATCTGCAAGATCCTATTTCCAAGTCAGATCATATTTACAAGTTTCAGGTAGACATGAATTTGGGGTGGGGGCATACTATTCAACCCAGCACACTGCCCCAATACTGCAATGTAGCTATGTGAATCTTTTCTGAAAGTTCAATCCATACTCAGTCTCTTTATTCCTCCCCCAAAATCTGAAAGTCTTTTAATATCCTGGAATAAATTCTCTTTTAACTAGTGAGAATGGCTTCTATTCTTTGCAAATGAACTCTAATAATATGTCTTTATATATTTTTTCCTTAAGTGTTCAACATAAGGTTTTGTTTTTTATCATAGGTATTATTAAAAGAAAATGCTTCTTTATTTGATACCTAATTCTTTATAACTAGTACTTTTGAAATCTCAAGAGTTTCATTTTTAATTCCTACTTCTGTGTCTATCAATAAAGTCCTAATTAAATACAGATTGAGGGACAAGAACCAGCATTTATTGAGAGGCTACTATATGGCAGAGACTTGATTGGTTAATTGAGCAGTACAATTTATGATCTGAATTTAACAGAAAAGAAAACTGAGGCCCCAGAAAAGAGAAATCACTTTAACAATATTTTGCAGCTACTAAATGGGAGTCTAATAAGTTAAACAATAATATTCTTTCTATTGCTTTATTGTTCCATGAAGTTACTTTATTGGAGGGGGAGAGGGTACTTGAAGGATTTTAAGTATCCCTGCTTGATAGATTAACATGGCATAAATTATGTAATTATCCAGCAATTAAATTAAATTAAAATAAGAATTAAATATAAGGGAGTATTGCTCCTTTCAAATAAGTCACATTGGGAGCTATGTAGTGATTTCAAATATTGCCCTGAGTACTTGGAATCTTTTCTGTTGGACTTGCCATTGGAACTAGAATCACACTGTTTTGAATATCTTCAATGGTAGGTTTTCTTTTCCTTTTGGGTTGATTGTTTCCCTTTTAGAGTGGCTCTGATTTTAAAGACCAGCCAAAAGTTGTTCAGAGCAAAGCGTAGTGAATAAAATGAATTATCAAGCAGTGATTCGTGCAGCGCACAATCCCACAAATGTTTTAGAATTTCTGCATAATAAGCCTGCCTGACTGTTTGACCTTGTAGATTAATTCAGTATGGACAATACCATTGATGTTGAAGAAACAAATTAACATTGTCTTCATCTGTGATTCGGACAGGCATACTTTCTTAGATCTTTGGTTTCTTGGAGTTTTCCATTCAAAGTTTTGGCATCTTCTTTTCAGGTCATACTGGAGATATCAAGTTTCTTCAAGTTTCTATTGTCCCCAAAACACATTACTTTGTCCGGCTTCCCTGGAAAGGTCAGAATAAATGTCAAGTCTTCTGTGTTTCTATTCATTACTCCAAATGCATGGCACATTCTTCACAGCACCTTTGCTTTTGCTCAAATTTTCCCTTGGAATGAAGCTGTTTTGTGGCTCTTAGACACAGGGAAAGATGCTCAGGATTCCTCCAAATGAGAAAAACAAAATTAAAGCTACAATTACACTTTTTTCACCTACCTGATGGGCAAAGATCAAGAAGTTTAATAACCTTAACCTATATTGTAAAAGGAGCCTCCATAAATTGTCAACAGGAGTATAAATTAGTACACCTATGGTCAGTAATTTGTCAATATCCTTCTAAATTAAAAATATACATACCCTTTGATCCAGCAATTCTATTTCCAGGAATTTTCCCATAGATATACTTGGACTCATGCAATATCATATATGTACACATTATTCATTGCAATCATGTTTACAGTAACAAAGGAGTCCATCAGTAGAGGCCTGGTTAAATCAATTATCACACATCCATGTAATGGAATAATAATTATTGGGTTGTTGGAAAAGTCATGACGTATTTTGTCTATGTTTTTCAAAGGTTGTTTATTTATATAAAGAACAAAGATAAATCAATGATACATTGCCCATTTTGTTCGATAACATTTTGCCATCTTTCAGTGAGCTTCCTAATTCCTCGTTCATAGAAGGACCTGTCTGTATTTGTGAAAAACTGAACAAGGTGCTGATTTACAGCCTCATCTGAATTGAATCTTATACCACACAAGGAGTTTTGAAGAGAGTGAAACAAGTGGAAGTCTGACGGCACAAGGTCAGGCGAGAATGGTGGGTGTGGCATTACATTCAATCCAAGCCCCAATAATTTTTGACGGGTGATCAAAACTGTGTTTGGTCTTGCATTGTCGCAATGGAATGTTTCTGTATGATGGATTCTTTCAAACTGTCCAATTGCCGACAGTATACATTTAAATTGATTGTTTGGTTCCTTGGGAGGAGCTCAGAAAAATACGACACCTTTAGAATCCCACCACACTGAGAGCATAACCTTCCTCTGATGAATGTCTGCTTTCGATATCGTTTGAGGCGAATCATCACATCTGGACCAAGACCGTTTGCACACCACATTGTTGGAAACAATCCACTTCTCATCACCAGTTCTCAGTCGCTTCAAAAAAGGATTTTTTTCCCTCAGGTTTAATGAGCCTATTACAGATGTTTATATGCCCCATCAAATGAACTTCTTTGAGTTCATGTGGAACCTAAATATCGAGCTTGCTTACATATCCCAGCTTCTTCAGGTAGTCATGAATGTTTGAATGATGGATGTTCAATGTTTCTGCAATCTCTCATGTCATGCAACATGGGTTTGACTCGATCAATGCCTTTATTTTGTGATCATCAACCTCAGTGGGCCTCCCTGACTGAGGGGCGTTATTGAAATCAAAATTACCAGCATGGAATTTCGTGAACCATCATTGTCACTGATGTTCTTGTAGAGCATTGTCACCCTAAACTTTATGCAACTTTTCACAAGCTTGACGTGCATTTTTCCTTTTATTGAAGTAAAAGAGTAAAATATAGCAAAAATGCAGAATTTGGTCTTTCATCTTCAACTTGTTGTAAAATCTCCAAAACTCAACCAAATCCTTTTTCAGAATGAAGCTAGATCTGTCCGCTGTCAAATGACATAGCAATAACATAGATGCGACTGACTCTAGTACTTCCAAAAATGAACTAGTGCCATCTGTTGCAAACATGCGTCATGACTTTTCTGACAACCCAATAGCTCTTAAGAAGGATAATTTATCAATATTTTATATTTTACTTTAGGATGTGGTTATATGATGTATCCAATTCTTAAAAATGTATCAGATTGAATCTGTGCATCTTAGTGAATGCAAATTATACCTCAGTAAAAGAAACATGGACAGCATAGAGTTAGGTTAAAAAAAAGGGTTAGGACTCTATGATAGCTTTTTCAAGACATTTGTTAAGTGAAAAAAATGGAACTATCAATCAGTATGTTTACTGCCATTAATATTGAAAACAATATGTGACTATAGTTGCAAATGCATAACTATCTCTTGAAGGATGCAAAAGCTAGGTAATAGTAGTTGCTTCTCAGAAAGAGAACCATGTGGGCAGGAGAGAGATTTCGTTTTCAGTCTACACCCTTTCTATCTTGAAATTTTTATAACTTGTACATATAATATGTATTCTAAAAGGAAAATAATTTTTTTAAATGAGTTCTTTTGTAATCTAAATTTGTCATCAACCACTGTTGAATATTTGAAAGAACAATTCTCTAATTCTGTCAGTAGTAACCCTTTGGGTTACTGGGCTGCTGCTTTCTACCTCACAATAAACATTCTTGCTGTCTTTTAATAAAATCTTTATGCCAATAAACATATTTCAACATGATATTACCTCTAAAAGATCTTTTTTTAGTATGGTGAGTACCTCACTTGCTGAATTAAATCCATACAATATCTATGGAAAATACTAAATGGGTCATGCATTTTCATGAGAGAGGAAAATACAATATAATGCCTATTCTTTGTGTACACAGCTGATTAAGGCAGCAACTAACTTGCTTTGATAGCACCGCCACAGGAACACAAAATGGTAAGCCTGTTATGATTCTCAATATTCAAAGAATGTGTGCACTAAGTGACTTGAAAATAACACCAAATACTTTTTTTCCTTTTTTTCAAATTTATCTTTAATGTTGTAGTGTAGTATAATTTTTAAAGATTTAAACTAATAAAATAATACTGGATTGTTTATTGAAATATGTTCCAAAGTTTTAAAATATTACCTGGCATTTTCTAGTCTCTTGAATTGTTTATATATACTACTATCCTTGCTTGTATATGAGGAACACTCGATTTGAAGATTATTCACTACTTGACTAAATTAACTGCACCGTTTAGATCATGAACCATGAAGCACTGCCATATAGCTTTTACTTGATTTGGAGATCAACTTAATAAATTATTTATTTTGATTATTCAAACTAATAGTTATTTCAGCATTGTTAAAATGGATTAACACTGGTCATTGTTCACAGAGTTGAGGGTGCAAAAAGGTAGTTTGGGAACTAATATATATTGGGTTGTTGGAAAAGTCGTGATGTATTTTTTTCTATGTTTTTCGTTGCAAACATGCTTCATGATTTTTCCGACAACCCAATATATATTTGGAAGGAGAAATAAAGGCACATGTGGAATATTTATATCCAAACTCAAAGTTGCCAAAAAATGTTTAAGAAGGAATACTATACTCTACCCTCGCGTAGTTTCCTGGCTATCTACAGCCTTACTCTTTGGTTTTAAATGGCCTTAAACTGCATAGCACATCAGTAGTCACTTAAAATTAAATTGTAATTTAATTAGTACAATTTTGTTTAAAAGTTTTAATGTAATAATAGCAAACAGGCCTTTGTTAAGAGACGGAGGAATGTAGTGCAGAGTGTGAGTTTCAGGCTCTGTGCTTGAACAGAGCAAATTTGAATCTTGGCTCTGCTCTGGATAAACTGCAATTAGAGATTCATGTAAGTTGTTCAACCATCGTGACCTTTAGTTACCCCGTCTACAAAAATGCACATACTGTGATAAACATTATCAGGTTGTGGGTCATTGAGATAATGTATCTAAAATACTTCCTACAGGGCAGGCCGATGCAGTGGTTAAGTGCTGGCTTGGTTAAGCCCTGGTTCGGTCCCACATAAGAGGGCCAGGGACACTGCCCTAAAAAAACAATAAAAAATAAAAAATAAAAAAAATAAAAAATAAAATACTTCCTACAATATCTCCATAACCTGTAGCTATTTATTGTTGTAAAAGGAAATGCTTTGAATTATAGACATTCCTGAAAATTATCCTAAAGCAATATGTTGTGATCCAACGTTATCTTTGTTATGAGGATTAAAATTTCATTTGTTCACTCATGTAGTGTTCTGAGAGAAAGTCACACTGGTGTGTTTTTCATATCAAAGAAAAGCATCTCTTTATATCAAGGGAAAAGCTTACTTTTGTGGGTATACCTGATTAATTTATGGTAAGAGTATACTTTCAAGGTTTACCATTTCTGAACCCTTTATACGTTAACGTTGTCTGAAGTCTAAGTTGTTTAAATGGCTCGTCCTCGCCATCTGTTTTTTTTTTTGCCAGCTTCAGCAGTCTCTCCACCAAACCCAGGCCATCAGAGAATGGTTAAAATAGGACCCCATAGCCCAATAACATGAATGTTCTAATTTTGGAGTCTTTGAGGCAAAACCACAGTCTTATTCACATGATCAGTCTATCTCCTTGTCCCCAGAGATAGATTGTTTACATGCCTGTCTGCCCTATTGTATATTAAGCTCCTTTGAGCATAGAGATGAGTCCCATTTATCGTTCCATTATTCCAGTCCCAAGTGGAAAGTGTGCACATAGTAGGTATACAATTTGTTTCATTAAAATAATGCATTAAATTCTATTTTATCCTCACCATTTCAATGAAAAATTTTTAAAAACAGCTACTATTTCAATAAGTCTTACTTTTCTTATTTCAGAAAGACTGAGTCTTTTTTGATGATGTTTTGCTTTAATTGTAATTTGTTATGACTAATTCAGGAAAGCCATCAGTGATCATTAAGCCTTTTAAGGTTGTCACCTTGCTGGGAGCCCCCTGACTTGAGTGCTTTTCTAATTGTTGTGGCTTTTCTGTGTCTCAGTGATATTCTCAGGGCTGTCATAGTTATTTTCTACTCTGGCTGCATATCAGAATAATCTAGATGCCCAGTTTTTATATGCAGTCTATGGTTTCATAGAATATAGGTGACACCCAGGCATGAGGAGTTTTAATAAGCTGCACAGGTGACTCTGATGCTCAACCAGGTTGAAAAACACCTGGATCACCTAGGCTTTCCTCTAGGGATGACTGATGTTCTCTCTGGTCTAGCCTGAGCATGGACTCTACATCTTTTGAAACATGCTGTGGGAAGGCTGCAAAATGGTGCTCCACTGGTCTGATGGGGACTACAAATGTTTGGTCCGCACAGAATTAGTGTTTTATAATCTTGAAATATTTCCATCATACAGAGAGCAGTAGAAACAATAAAGTAATAAAAACTCACGGACCCGCCAACCAGTCTAACAATTCTTATCATTTTGCTATATTTATTACAGATTTTTATTAAAGCAATAAAACATTCCTGGGGCCATAGAAAGCATTTTGAGTGCCTTTTCCTGCCTCTCCTCTCCAGAGGTAATGGCCCTGAATTTGGAGTTTATCATTCCAACCCATGTTTCACTAAACGCACGTATGTATTTATTCAAAGAGTGTGTTTAGTGCTTTTTTGTTTTAAACATTATGTATGTGGTATCAGATTCTGTGCAGTATTTTATAAAATTGGGCCAATATTTCAAAACTGAAAAATTTCACATGAAATCATATTTGTTGGCTTCTCTTGAAACAACCAGAAGATCTGGCACCATTAGGGTAGCTTTCTGGCATGACAGCATGGCGGGCCGGGCCAGCGTTGTTTGGTGTGACACCGTCCCACTGCTCACACTGTGTAGACATATGTGCTTGCACCTGGACTGTGTCTCCTTTGGTGCAGGTCTGGCCCCTGATTCTGAACTTCCTTCCATTATAATTCTCTTCTTTCTTCAGGCTATTTCTGCTGTCCTTTCTTAACTGCTCACTACCAAAGGCATTTACCTCTCAGTGTATCCCTAGCTGCCTCTACTAGCCACCCCTTCTTCTGCTTTCTCCTCTCCTTTTTTCAGTCTTCATTTTAATTTTCTTGCTATTTCCTGCCATTTCTCTTAGGATTAACTTTTAACACCAGAAGAGCATGGCATTTTGTGTTTGTTTTTATTTTTATTTTAGACTTTGCCAGCCAAGAGTCAAAGGAGTTATTCGTTTTGGTTAGCAAATGAACCCATTCTATTACATCTCTGTGACCTATGGTGTTGGCTCTTCTCCCTTTTTGAAGTGTCATTCACATGTTTTGGTAACTTTTGGGAGCAGTTGGAGCACTGGAATTCTGGACACTAATAAATTGGGGTTTTATGGATTATACAATCCTTAAGGACTGAAATGATTTTTCTTTTATTTTCCTACAGCATTTGGCAAGGTGTCAGGCAAATTATAGGCCCTAAAAATGTATTTACTGAGTGAAAGAATATTAATAAGTTGAATTATAAGTGTTTTATTGCCTACCCCTCCTTACAAGCCAGGGCAGCCCCAGCACTTCATTTGTTTTCCAGAATACGGGTAACCCAAGATGACTCTCCTGATAAAGATCTGAGCCTGGCAAGCAGTTCAGAATGGCAGACATGGAAGAGTATTCAGGGTTTGTGGATAGCTTTGTGGGAGGATTTTTTTAATAGAGAGGAACAAAGAAGCTTTGAGACATCCTTGTTGTTTGGAAAAATCTGAAGGTGAGAGGGATGAACAAAATATTTTCAGAAAGTGCTGTTTTGTGTATTGAATGGGATTCATGTTTGCGATTCTTCAATGAAGATAGCACTAAAGAATCAAATTGCTTTTAATTACATTTTTATGTCATTCTACCTGGGACAGGACAATCAAGTTTTAGACAGATTACATCTTAAAAGAAATAGGTATGCTGCACAGATTTACTACAATGCCTTTGGATGTTTTGGTAAAGAGCAAACCTTGCTAAATGTGAAGGTCTTCCATTATTGATACAGAAAGTAGGGCTTCTAGCGGGACCTTTCTCAGGCCCCAAGTCATAGTCAGAATCCTCTGAGATTAATGAAGAGGCATTAACTGTCACCACAGCAATTTTGTCTGGAATATAAAATGCAATAGAAAGTTAATTTCAAGAGCTGGTTGTGCAATAAATGAAAACACATGTCTGGAAGTTATAATTCATATAAGTTTAATCCCTTCAATCACATGTGATTAATTTAAAACACAGTGTCTCTGCAATAATTCGGCTTAAAATAGATTTAAGGCTCTCTTTTTATTTATGGTTGAAAAATAAGCATCTTTAACACTAAATTGTGTTACAGTTAATAAAATCAAATCACAGTAGGTCTGGACCTTGGATAATAGGTAGTATCAGCTGGGTCAGTGGAAACACATGACATTTCTATCAGCACACTAGTATAGGATGGCTTGATCTTCAAAGCTGGAAAGGTTCATATATTCCCGAATGCATTTTTCAGATGGAAATTCGCCATATCTGCCTATAATTCTTTCAGGTATTTACTCTGCTGTTTTTTTTGTTTTGTTTTGCATTTAAAATAATATTAAAAACGAGTTGTAAGTCCAGGGCTTTGGTGGAGTGGTGGCTCCAAAACAGTGGCTGATTCCCATTAGTGCTCATAGCTAAAGTAGGTCCAAATAAAATGCAGTTAGCTAAAGAATAAATCCTGTAATGCCACTGTATTAGCTCTCTAGGGCTGCTGTAACAAGTACCATACACAGGGTGGCTTACAACAACATCAATTTATTCTTTCACAATCTGGAGGCTAGAAGTCCAAGATCAAAGTGTTGGCAGCGTTGGTTCCAACTGGAGGCTCGCAGGGAGAACGTTCCACACCTCTCTTCTAGCTTCTGGTAGTTGCCAACAATCTTTGGCATTCCTTGACTTGTAGACATATCACTCCACTCTCTGCCTCCCTCGTTATCACATGGCATTCTTCCTGTGTGTATCTGTGTCCCCGGGTCCAAATTCCTTCTTCTAATAAAGATACCAGTAATTGGAATAAGGCCCATTCTAATTCAATATGGCTTAATCTTAATTTGATTACATTTGCCAAAACCCTATTTGCAAATAAGGTCATAGTCACAAGTATCGAGGTTTAAAACTTAAACATCTACTTTGAGGGGGGCAGTGGGATACAATTCAACCTATAATACCCACCTTTCCCTAAGACCACCAACCCTGAGTCCTTCCCAGTCATAAATTCTGGAACCACTACTGTACTATTGCAGTGTGTGCTGTGGGTCAGGTGTGTTGCACGTATCAGCTCACTTCATCCTTATAGCAACCCAACCATACTGGGATGATTGTCCCTATTTTAAGAAAACAGAGGCTCAGAGAGTTTAAGCTGCCAGCTAGTAAGTATAGAGCAAGTATTTAAATCTTATTTCTGACTTAAACCCATACCTTTTCTACTATGCCCTGCCATTGCCTAATTTAAAAGAAAGTTGGGTAAGGATAGCCACTTAGCTCAGGTGGTTAGAGCACAGGCTTATAACACCGAGGTTGCCTTTTCGATTCCCACATGAGCCAAGGAGCTGTGTCCTCCACAACTAGATTGAAACAACTACTTGACTTAGAGCTGATGGGTCCTGGAAAAACACACTGTTCCCCAATAAAATAAAATAAAATAAAAAGTTGGATCCTTATCTTTGGAAGCAATCATTTAAATCAAATTCAACTGTGTTACAACTTTCCTCTCAAACATGGTTAGTAAAATACTCAGTAGGAAAGGGTTGGAAATGGAAAATATGGTGATAGATTTTCTTCACACCCAAGAACATGTGATCTTTCCCACCATGCAATGGCAGAGACTTTGCAGTAAATTACAGGTTGGCCACGGGGAAAAGACCATCTATCAATCCGGAGTGGCTCCTATTCCCTTAGTAGATGGACTTCTAAAACATTTTATAAGTTGCACCTGTGTACATATATTTTTTAATGCATTGAGGCAATTTGACTTTTAAAGGAAACTCATCTGTCATCAAGTTCCATTTCTCCGCACTTTAAATAATTCTTGATTCTACCCCCTCATCATTATCTTCAATATCATGGCTTTATTCACGCACACATTTCTCTAACTTGACTATTGCAGTGGCTTCCAAATAGGTCTCTCCGCCTCCGCTTTCCTCCCATCTAATCCGCCCTTGACATTGCTGATTCATTCTAATGCTTAAAAGCATGTTTTTTATACACTTAAAAAGTGTTATATCGGGCCGGCCGAGTAGTGTGTTGGTTAAGAGCTGGCTTGGGATGCCAGCGGACCTGGTTCGGATCCCACGTGAGGGCCAGTGACACTGCCCTCTACAGCTAAGATGGTGAACAACAGCTCCACCTGGAGCTAGGCTGCTGTAAGTCCCCAGGGACGGCATAGCTGCAGCCCCTGCTGCAGTGGGCTGCCATAGGCTACAGTGAGAGGCTGGCAGCCAGCGTGAGCGGCTGGCAGCTGGTGTGAGCTGTCAAGAGCTGTTGTGAGCTGCCATCCAGAGGCCAGCGACCGATCTGCCTCACCCGAGAAGAGAGCAATGATGATACCAACATGGGCCAGTGAAGCAATGTCCTCCACAACTGACTGAAGAACAAAAGGACAGTAACTTGTCTGTTCCCCTTCCCTGGTTCCCCAACACTGTTCCCCTCCCCAAATTCCCCAATAAAATCTTAAAAAAAAAAAAGTGTTATATTCGTTCAACAAATATTTACTGAGTATATTTTGTGCCAGATGTTGTAGGCTTTGGGATACAGTAGTGAGCCAAATGAAAGAAAATTCCTGCCCTCAGGGAGCTTATATTTTGTACAGTTCCTGATTGCCATTGTTGTATATCTTTCTCCTATATATTTTATTACAAATCTTGGCAGATAAGAATAATGATGATGATGACACTGATGAAGATTTTCATTTTATTGAACATCTCTATGTGTCAGCCATTATGCTAAGCTCATTATATATAAATTATGTTGTCACAACCCGTATGCAAGGTATTATGGTGCTGATTTTATAAATGAGGAAATTAAGACTCAGAGAGTTTAAGTCCAAAGTCAGAGATAAAATCATGTCGAAGGCAAAATTTGAATCTGGCACTTTCTTTACTGAAGGCTTTGGCCTCTACACTATACATCTTCTTTTAGATATTCAGTGTTATAGAGGACCAAAAGCTTTCCTCGGAACACTCAAATTTAGTAACTGGAGACCTGCAAATTAAACTGACAAAAGATATTAGCAAGAGGAGAAAACAGTTTATTTGCCTATGAGATGCACGCATACATGAGGGAGTATTCACTGATACATAAGTCAAAGGGGTGGTTAGAAGTGGGGACTCACATACCATTTTAAGAAAGGGTGATAACTTCCGGAGAAGTGACTAGACAAAGGAAAAGAGGGGCTGGACTGCTAGGCAGGGTAAATTGTGAGAAGGTAACTAGAAAATTGTATGGGGGAAGCTAATGGTAGGTAAGGGTTGTTTATGCAGACTCATCTCAGTGCCATCTGTGGTGACAAGAGTCATTCTCCTCTTCCTGTATGGGAAAGGGGGGCACCTTTAGAATGGAAATTTCCTTTTATAAATGGAAATTCCACTTAGAAAAGTGAAATTTATGCCCTGCTTTTAGGCAATAGGGGGAGGGTAGAGACCCCTTCCTGAGTCTGTCGTTTCTTAATGGCCTCCGGCTCAAAATAATCCTTATGCTGAAGTAGCAAAAGCTGGGGTAGCATAATCTGATCGCCTTCAGGATTTATGCATAAATAAAATGACAGTTTTGTATATTCAGTTTACCTGAAGCAGTAGTTTGCTCTTCAGAGGACATTTGGCAATGTCTGGGGACATTTTTAGTAGTCATGACTGAGAATGGGTGTGCTACTGGCATCTAATGAGTAGAGGCCAGGGGAACAGGACTCTACAACACAGCTAATTATCTGGCACAAAATGCCAACAGTGTTGAAGTTGAGGAACCCTAACATATAATGAGGCAGTTGTAAATACTTAACAAAATTTAGACCCTTCTTTTCCCCTATGTTTTAAAGTCTGACTGAATGTATTCTTTATGTATTGAAATAAACCTTGTTTATATTTTAAAGTTTCCTCCCCTGTCATCTTCAGTTTAAATTTAGTAATGGGTTTTCAGGGAAAACTCTGTATCAGTTGAATACTATTGAAATATATATATTTCCATGTTTTAAATACCACATTACTCATTTGTTTATGGAAACATTAACTTAAAATTATAATCTAATGCTTTTATATAATTTAATAATATAATTCACGTTATGTTCTTTATATATAAAAATGATGCCAAAGGCCACTGAGAGTAGACATTCTTCTTTAAACTGATTTACTGGTACTGGTGATGGGGTCTGTACTGAGTCATCAGTTTTTGAATGTCACCCTTTTTGGTAGCCATTTGGAAAGTGGTCCACTGGGTACAGATATTTGGTTTATGACTATCGAACAGTTGTTCTTTGTGCGAACCTAATTGATCTGTGTTTGATTCAAATCTGCTATTGGTCTTGACAGAATCATGTTTTCCTGTTAAGTTCCAAGAACTTTCCTGGGCTTCACAGTCCCACTTCATAGTTCGAAAACCAAAATATAAATTTGTACGACAAAATGGAAGTCATATTCATTTAATCATTTTTCTTTTTCCTTAAAAATAGTCCTTACAAGTTCTTTGGGTGTGGGGAGCAGCACTTGAAGAGGTAAGCATGTATAGAAAGCACCCCTGCTCTCTATTCCTCCCCACTTAAAACATCAGAGGCCTAGAATTTATTGGTTCATGAAGTTGTCTGCTTCCTGACAGACATTAAAATCAATACAGTTTTTGAACACCCAAGCATAAAAGAACGTACACTTTCTTAATTCAGCTCATAGACCAGAGCATCATGGTTGCTTTATGACAACTGTTCGATAAGAGATTACGCACACTCATTTTTCAGTTTACATTAATGTTTTGATTAGACATAGATCAGTTCTAACAAATTTCTGGGTTTCTTCTGAATGATCTTTAAAAAAAAAACAAAACTTCAGGTTGATTTTTGTGCATACATGCAGGAGACCAAGTATTACCTAATCTTTGTTAAGCGTTTTTTGTTCGCTTTAAAAAACTATATCTATGTTCCTTATTCTTAGTTGTCATTATGAAAACTACCCAAGATAATGTGGGCCAAATGACCAATATGAGCATCGGTTCACTCCACGGCTTCAGCTTAAGAATGGCGTCATCTCGGTCAACGCAAACAAGGGAACACAGAGAACATTCGGTGTGAAATACACCTATAATTAGGAAGACCTATGGTTATGCCATAGCAATTTTAAAGATGAGGTAATTTGGGGAGTGTTGGAAAAAAGCAGCGATTAATTAAGTTTTCAATGCAGTTTATGTATGCCGCAGTCCATTCTGACACCCAGTCTGCCCTGCTCTCTGTCGTCCTTAGTTAATGTCGCATGTAACTCAGGGTATAAAACTTCAAATGAAGTGTGGAAATCTTCCATGTCTTGTTCTAACTTCACAGGCCCTTCCATCCACCTCCCTGGGACCCAAGCGGCTTGGAACAAACGACTTTAAGTCTGGGAAACAGCCAGGGACCTCAGGAATCAGGTTTCATTAAGGAAAAAAAAAATAGAAGGGAGGCGATGAGATGAGGCAAAGGTGGGACACCGCGATTGGCAGGGAGAGCGTCGGAAAGTTACAACTTGGGTTATTTTTTAACCGGCGTCCTACAAACGGCCGGCGTGTCGGTGTCTCCCTGGCTAACGTGTCCATGAACTTCCAAAGTGCTCTTTCGCTGGGGAGCCGGCTGAATCTGAGAGCCTGGCGGCGGCCCCACGGCTCCGCCCTCGGGGTCCCCAGGCGGCATCTTCTGGAGGGGCGGATGGTCTGGGGCCAAGGCGCGGGGAGAGCAGGAAGTCCGGGGAGTCAGGGGCCGGGGAGTCAGGGGCGCGGGGCCCCCAAAGCAAACACACCCCCCGGGTCGTGCTCCCCTCGGGGGGCAACTCCCCCCGGCCGCCAGCGCCGGGGTGGGGACGGCAGTTCCCCGCGCGGAGGCAGAGCGCGGGGCGCGCGAGGCTCGGGGCGCGCGGCGAGCGCGGCGGCCGCCGCCTCCGCCCCTCCCCGCCTGTGCCGGCGCTGCCTCCGCCCTCCGCCCCGCTCGGCCTCTCTAGCTCCCTCCCCTCGTGGCTGGCTCCGGCGGCGGCGGCGGCGGCGGCGGCGGCGGCGGGCGGGGAGGGCGTGCGCCGGCCGAGAGGTGTCGGCGGCGAGGGAAGGGAAGTTTCAAGAGGAAGGTCGTCCGCCGGCCGGCGCGTCCTCCGGCTCGCCTCCGGCGGCATCATGGCGGAGCCGAGCGGCTCGCCCGTGCACGTCCAGCAGCCCCAGCAGGCGGCCCCGGTGACAGCTGCGGCGGCGGCGGCCCCGGCTCCGGCCCCGGCGGCCGCGACAGCAGCGCCGGCCGCGGCAGCGCCCGCAGCCCCGGCCCCGGCCCCGGCCCCGGCCCCGGCCCCGGCCCCGGCCCCGGCCCCGGCCCCGGCGGCGGCGCAGGCCGTCGGCTGGCCCATCTGCAGGGACGCGTACGAGCTGCAGGAGGTTATCGGTCAGTGCGGCGGGCGCGGCGGGGCCGAGGCCGGGGGGCGGGCGAGGGCGCGGGATGCTGGGCTCGCCGGCATGCACGCCCTGCAGGCAGAGCGTCCGGCTTCGGGGCCTACCGGCTTCAACAGTTTTTTTTTTTTTTTTTTTTAAATGTATTTGTTCGTCTGGGAGCGCTGGTGCTGCAGGAGGCGGCGCCGGCGGATGTGACTCGCACTGCAGACGAGCCGCATGCTGCAAACTTTTAGCTTCCAGATCGCCGGGCCCGGGGGTGGTGGAGGGGGCCCGGCAAACGCCGCCGCATCCCTCTTCCTCCGCGCGCTGGGGCCGCAGCCCGTGGCCACTGGCCACGCGGGCAGACAGCCGCGGGCGGGGTGGGGTTGCGGGGGCGCCGCCCTGGGCTTCCAGCGCCCTCGCGCCGCGCCCTGGGGCACCCTGCGGGCGCAGCAGCGCCTCTGCTCTCCAAGCTCTGAGCCTCTCTGCCCCTTAGCAGCAGCTTCTCGCCGTGGGTAGCGGGGCAACCCGTGGAGGCCCAGGTTCGTCCTCGAGGCCGGGAGGATGCTGGGCTCGCTCCTTGACAGCCGCTCCTCCACGCCCCGCGCGGTGCAGCCCGGCTCTCCGCGCCGCCCGGGTACCTGCTTCTCTTCAGTGCCCGGGCGCGCCGCCTGCTGCCCAGCCTGCCGCCTGGGAAGAGCAGGCGCCCTGGCCTCCTGCCCTGCCCTGGGCCGATGCTTTGCGCTGGTCCAGGGCCGAGCAGCAAGAGTGAAACACGAGGCTGTCGGCGATCTGCTCCCTGCCTTTCGGTGCCTTCTAGTCGGCTCACCAATATCACCTTGTCTTACATTTCTAAAAACCTGGCGAAGTCGAACGGCAAGAAGCCTGAGTTACTTTCCCTTTGTCCAAGCACGTGAAGGGGCCGGGAGACTTGTGGTGACCCGACCCTTAGAACCTTCCCCAGTGGATCACCCCGTTTGAGAGAGGCCTGTTAAGCCCGGTGAGGGAAGCCTCCAGGTAAAGGGGGCCCTGGGTTTCTAACCTTACTGACGCTGGGATGGGATGCTGCCTTCCCATATTTTGATATTTAAGGATAGTGATGAAAAAGGAACTCAGGATATTTATCTTAAACACTTTTTTTGCTTTTCATTAAAAAAGTCCCCAACCTCGCCTTTAAAAAAAGTAAAATAAGACTTTTATTAGGTGTTTAAGTGATCTTTCATCACTTGGTACAGTGTGAATGAAACAGCACAGACCCAGATAGATAGATAGATAGATAGATAGATAGATAGATAGATGAAATATATGAGAAAATGATCAGAACTGTAACCAAGGATATAAAAGCTTCAAATACCCTAAAATGGCATCTACATAAAATTCTTTGAAAAGCCAGACCTTTCCTAACTTGTGGCCAAAGATTCTTAGGGGATGAGTCTTGGTGTCATTGCCTGGATGAAATAACTTCAAGGTGTCCGAAAGCCTAGAGTAGTCCATGAAAACCCCTTGAATCTGGTATATAAGCCCCTTGATCTTTCCAGTTTTACTGCCTGCCCTCAACCTGTTTGCCTCCTCCCATAGTCTGCTTACATTAATTGTACCCTGAATAGTCCGCTCTCTTAGGACACATCTGGACTTCCATTCCTAGCTGCCTCTGCCACAGGCTCTTCTCTGAGTACCCATCATTATAGTAAACCTCACTCAACTTCCAAGGCCAGCCAGAGTGCATGTTCTTGAGAAGCCTTCTGCTTCTCTGGAGGCAAAGTACTGTGGCTTCTTCTCTTTTTATATACCTCTGAGCAGATAACCCCATAGTTTTTATTGGTCTACAAAATCTGAGGTGAGGCCTACCATATCTGAAGCATTTGTGCTAGGTGCTTGCAGTATAAATGTTAATAAAGATGGCACCTACCCTCATGGATTAAATGAATTTGTGTAAAGAACTCAATAGGATGTGATCAGTGAGCACTGGGAGAGCACAAAGGAGGGAGTCACTGGTAGGAGAAAGAAGGAAGCAGGATATGATTACACAGAAGACTATAGTTGAGCTGGATTTAGAAGTCTGAGTAAGAGGTTGTACGGTGCTTAGTTATTTCCATTGCTGACCTCCCTAACCATCTGTGAACTCCTCCAGGGTCTTTTTTATCCCTCTGTCTCCAGCACATAGGAATGGTCCATAAAAGTTGAATGATGGTATCTGCCAAATAGTTTTCCATAGGGTTGGGACCAGCATTTATAATCAATTTATATGCTTACTTTGATAATTATTAGGGTTAATGTGCAAACTTTGCCTTTGAAAAACGTAACATTTTAAGTTGACCAGTTTTGTGAACTAATGAGTAAAATTAGTTTAAGTGATGGTATTAATTGCAGAGCTTTCTCCTTGCAGTAACAGCATTGTTAATTATTATTGGTCAATTTAATAATAATTAAAAGAAAAAGAAATTTACCTGAGGAATTTGAGAACAGAAATAAATACTTGCTCATTATTTGTATCCCGATTTTTACATGTTCACACTGTGGGAAGAGCTTTTCTACATTTTAGTTTATCTCATATTTTTCCAACGAAAAGAGATGGCCTGTGTAGCGGCCATGTTAATTGAAAAATCAAATTGTTGGAATAGGATTTCATAAGGGCTTACTGTTTATAGGGAATTACCTATTTCCATTTAGTGTCTAATGCTAGCTGATCAATTAACAGTGAACTGTGGTTAAACGCACTTTTGCTTAAACATTACACGCCGAAGTTGCTAGTTCAAACACTGAACCAGTTGGACATGCATGTGGGTGGACAGCCTTTGCCTCTAGGCCCTACCATACGGCAGGTGTCATCTGATAGGGCTCCAGCAGTGTGAACTGTGACCAGCAGGAGGCTCAGATGTGCCTGAGCAGAAGGCCAGGGTGTTTTCACTTTGCAGTGTGGCAAGGAGTACCTTTTCTTCAGTTCCTTCTGGTTAGAGGTTGGGGTCTCAAGATTAGGAGAGAATAGGTTTACTAAAATCCAAACAAAGCAGATTCAGTTGTTTGAATTCTGTTTTAGAAAAATAAACACAGGATTTTGCAAGTCTAAAAATAAAGTTTTCTCTTTGTTGTATTGTTCTTGTGTTGTAAAAGATCAATGGAGAACTTGCAATGCTGTTAGTGGGTAACCTGGTTCACAAAGTTATTATGCATTACCTGGAAATGATGTAAAATCCATTGGAGGGAGCTTTACACTTAGGGGCTAGCAATGTTGTGAAGTTATTAAATTCTTTGTTTTAGCCATCAGCATTCTTGTCTTTGTGGATTTCAGATATTTCTATCTCCCGTGCAAGTAACTGTTGGAGGCCTTTTTGCCAGTTTAGACTCATCAGGCTTGTTAGTCTTTGTTCCTCACTTCTCCCACCTTCCCCTCACATCTCACCCTTAAATTCCTCCTTTAGAAGTATAAGGAGCACCCAAAGATAATGCCAACCGAAAAGTTAGTTGATTTGTTGGCGATAATAATAGTATCACCTTGATTCCCTAAACAAAGACTGAAAGGTAAATCATGTCAGTGTTGACTTGGGCATCTAATAGAATTGAACAACATCAAGGAACTTTTCTGTCAAATAGTATGGTCACTGCAAAACAGTTTCTGTATTTGAACCAGGTAAGTCTGGCAAGGGCTGCTATTATTGCTGATTTTCTTCAGAGAAACACTATAAATAGAGTCATGCCTCATAATATTTTGATTTTCTTAATTTTTTTTTTGCAGGATGAGCCTTTCTTTCTGTACTTTTGTACTTGATTTCCCAGCGTTGTTTCATTTGGGTCCTGGGTGGACATTTAGAATTATCTAAAAGTCACACCTGTCTACTTTGCAGTCCTAAGTAGACAAAAATAATTTGATTCCTAGACTCCTAGGCCTGGTTTTACCAAGGGGTCCTCTGAGTACGCTGAGTACTTCTCTGGAGAGAACTAAACCAACAATTCAGGTGTATTTTCCCCAGGCCCAGGTAATAGGCATGTGGCCAGGTAGGTCTTCAAGGATCAACAGCCTTTCCTAAGATGAGAGTTGCAGTAACCCCAGAGCACTCCTGCTTTGCTGTGTGCTCTCAGAGTTTCAGTGGTTTATGGATTAGAAATGGTTTATAGGTATTCTAGAGGGACCTCGAGGACAGTGGGAACTACAGTGGGTCATGGTGTTTTGTTTTTTTTTAGGACCTCAAAGGGCCAGAGCACTGAGTGTGTATTCTGGTCTCCCAGACCTTTTGGCTTTTAGTTAAAAAAAAAAAAAAAAAAAAAGGCCAGAGATGCTTGGCTTAAGACAGGGCTTTTGATTTTTATATCATTTAACTTTTTTTTTTTTTTTTGGTAAAGAGAAAAATGTATATAGAAATGTTCTTTTTGTATTTTTAAAATTTATTTACTATTTTAACCATTTTCTAAGTGTTCAATTCAGTGGCATTAATTACATTCACAACAGAAACGCTCTTTCAAATATGCTGTTCAAACTACCACATGGGGAAAATCTCTAGGTAAAAAGATACTTATGGTAGAATTCCTACATTACTTGCTTTATTTATGCATTTGAATTGTGACTGATAACATGAAATTTTCCCTGACATTTATAGTCTGTCATAGACTACATTTTGATGGTGTTTGAGAATAAATTAAAACATTGCGGGCTCTGGAGTCAGACAGCCTGGTCTATTTCATATCTTGGCAGTGGCAGTGACTGGCCTTGTGGCCTTGAGCAAATTACTTAGATGTGTCTGCATTCAGTTTCCTCATTTGTTACACTGAGATGATAAAAATAAGGTTGTGAGGATTGAGAGAATGTAAAGCACTTAGAACAGTGCCTGGCACAGGGCATGCTCTCAATTAGTCTCAGCCATAACTACTCTAAACCTCATTTGCTAATCAGATTCAGGTTATCAGGAGAGAACACAGTCTGTCTCTGGCAAGATTTTGGAGTGGCTTGAAGAATTTTCTGTTTGGTATGTGCCAGGGAGGAAGTAGGAGGCAGAGGTTGCCGGCTAGTCTCCTCTTTCCGGTGGGTGGCTAGAAGGTAGCTTGCAGAGGGAGTCAGAGACCCACGTGGGACTGGCTTCGCCTTGTACCTCTCTGCACCTCTACTGCAAGGAGGAAGCTGAGAGGCCTGTGGAGCTCCTGGTGATTTGGACAGCTCAGGGGTGTAGGTGCCAAATGGCCCTCTGACAAGTGGTGAGAGCATCCTGCGGGAAGGTTGCTGGGAGGAGCAGCCCATTATGAAAGGGCTCTGGGAACAACCTGCTAAGACTGCACTTTTCTTCCACCTCTGAATTTGCCCTGCGGAGGCTGCCATGCTGGCAGGAAATGCTGCTGACTAAAAGAAATATTCACTGTCCCAATGAGTGAGAGGACAGGGGCATTTGTTTTCCGATAAAGTCATCACTATTGCTGCCCTATCTCCTTCCTTCCCTCTCTGCTTTTCCCTCAGCTTATAAATATTCTCAAGTCCCTCTCTTATCTTGAATAACAAAAGAGAACAAAACAAGACACTCTTACTACTCCTTCCTCCTCAAGCTACTACCTTATCTCTCTCCTTCCTTTCACAGCTATGCTGTTTGAAAGAGCCTCCCATTCACTTTTCAGCCCACTACAATCTGGCTTCTGCCCTTTTGCTAAGAAACCAAAGTTGCAATCTCCATAATCACCGTGACCCATCTGTGACCAGAGCCAGTGGACACTGTAGTCCTTCTCTCTCTGCAGGATTTGGCACCATCTGCCAATTCTCCTTCTACTTCCCTGCCTGCCCCTGCTCCAGGTTCCACTTCTCTATGTCTCAGGCTTCGGCCACCACCTACAATGCTGAGGGTCTGCCTGATCTTCGGACTGCTGTGGGGGCCATCTTTTGCATGTGTTGAGCTCTTCCACTGAACTTCATACTCAAAATTCAACTCATCGTCTCTCCACTTTTCCTTCAATTCTAATTCTATTCCTTCCATTCTCTGTTTTCTTTAAGACCCCCTCGGGTATAAAACAGAAACATGCTGGTAATCCTCCACTTTCCCGTTTTCCTCCATCTCCCACGTCTGTTGGGTTGTCAAAAAAGTCAGGACGCATTTCTGCAACGAAAACCATAGGAAGAATATGTCATGACTTTTCCGACAACCCAATAATTGATCATCAGTCTTAAATATTCTGCATACTTGATGTCTTTTTTTTTTTTTTTAGATTTTATTGGGGAAATGGGGGAGGGGACCAGCATTGGGGAATTGGGGAAGGGAAACAGACATGTTGCTGTCTTTTTTTTTTTTTAAAGATTTTTTTTATTGGGAAACTGGGGAGGGGAATAGCATTGGGGAATCGGGGAAGGGGAACAGACAGGTTGCTGTCCTTTTGTTCTTCAGTCTAGTTGCGGAGGACGTTGCTTCACTGGCCCATGTTGGTATCATCATTGCGTTACCATGCGGTGAGGCAGATCGGTCGCTGGCCTCTGGATGGTCACTCACCGTGGCTATTGGCAGCTCACGCTGGCTGCCGGCCACTCACTGTAGCCTATGGCAGCCCACTGCAGCAGGGGCTGCAGCCTGCACTGTCGCCAGGGCTCGCACAGCCCAGCTCCAGGTGGAACTGTTGTTAGCTGTGGAGGGCAGTGTCACTGGCCCTCATATGTGGGATCTGAACCGGGGCCACTGGCTTCCCCAAACCAGCTCTTAACCAGTGCACCACTCGGCTGGCCCCTTGATGTCTTCTCTGATCCATCGCTAACTCCTCTCAGCCATCACCAGTTTAGTTAGGGACCTTTATCAGTTCTTATTTGGGTTATTGTAATAAATTCTCAACCAGGCTCCTTGTCTCCATTCTCGCTTCCAGCTCTTGTATGCCTTGCTACCAAAGTGATGCTGCTGTGCCGAAATTTTCATTAGTTACCCCCAGGCTTAAACAACCTGTAGTGGCTCTCCCATCATCCTCAAGACTCACTCTAAGCACAGTATTTGAGGCCTTTTGGGAATTGTCTCTTGCCTCCCTTTCCAGCCATACCTTGTCATTTCCATTCTTAGTACAGGCTCCCAGCCCGTGGGAACCGTTTGCTGAAATGTTTCATGCTTTCGTAGCCTCTGCCAAGTGAGTTTTCCCCGTTTTGAAAACCATTCTACCACCCTTCTTCCCTACAGTATTTACCTATTTAATGGCAAGCTCTGCCTCCCTTTTTAAATGGCACCTTTATTGAAGTATAATATGCATGTGGAAAAGTGTACACATCATAAATGGATAGCTTGATGCATGTTGATAAATTGAGCATACCCAAATCTGGCTCTCTTTTAAGACTCGGAATAAATGATTTCTCTTCACAGACAATATCCTTGCCCCTGAGCCCCCTTCCCCTTTGCCTTCTGCTCTGTTGGATATGTCACCCCTGGCAGTCCTCACACTATATGAAAACTGTTTGCCTCCCTGCCTATCCTGGTGCTAGATGTTAATTCCTCCTTGAAAGCGGCGACTTTGGCCTCCATACTCCACACCCCATATTAAGTATTTGATAAATGTTTTCTGGATGAAAGTTGGAATTCTGTGGACAAATCCTCCCTTCCTCCTTGTGGAAGAGGAGCATTGCCTGACTTCTAAAAATTTGCCTCCCTGGATCCTGAAGATTTGATCTTGCCTATGGTTAGTGATGGTGCTTATTTAGTTGTGTTTGGGCCAATGAGCTTAAAGGGCTCTGTAGAAATTAGCTCATTAATCCTCCCCGATCAAGAGTAAGCACTTTCCGTGCTTCCACCCGCTTGTGTGTGCAGGTAGGCAGGCAGGCAGAGAGGCCTGGCTTTCCGGAGGTCGTCGGACTGCGAGGTGGCCTCTTTGGTTTAAAGGACCAAGGTGCCCTGCCACAGTTGTGGCATCCTTTATGTAGGCATCGTAGAGCAGGATGGCAAAGGCCCGACACTGCTCTCCTCTTCTCTCGAGCTTTCCTTTCTTGACTCCACCCATCATTTCTCTTGTTTATGTGTTTGTACTTAGCCCAACCTTACAGTGTTTTATGGGGCCTCTTGCTGTGTAGACATTGGGACTGCTAGAGAAGACCAGGCATACAGGTGAAACACAGGGGCAGAATATCGGGACAGGTAGTTTCAAAGGTTGTTAGGGTGGCAGGAGTTGTACTTTTATAAATGACAAGGGACCAAGGTGATAGGATTGTTGTGGTACATGCTAAAACCATAGAACTGGGTCTTTCTTTTTACGTCAAAACCAAGCTAATAGGTGTTATAATTCCTGTATGGTGTATTTTGGGGGAGCTTTGTTTCTGTTGAAATAGGATTCTCCATGTAATCACGTGAGAGTTTACATCCCCCTCCTCACCCCACACAGTTTTGTTTAAATTATACCAAGACAGCGCCAAGATGGTTGAAGTGATTCAAGTGTTTCTTTTTCCAAATCTGCTATTCATTGGTCAAGTTTCTGCTACTAAAGAAGAATTCAATATATTAATTAAAAAGGCATTTTAGAGTTGGCTTAACTGGAAAGCAGAGGAGAAATAGCAGTCCTTTAGAGAATGGATTGGCAGCGCTTTAGTTCTAGAATTGATTTAGATAAACACTTTGGAATCTGATGTGAGTAAATGCTGATGTATTTCAAGTTTCTTCTCACTTGCCAAACAGTTATTTGAGAATAAACTCTGGCTTAGCTTTAAGAAACTTCTTGGGTATTGAGGAATTAGGTGAATTAACCCTTTAAGCTGTTTGTACATTTTGACATGTGGGAAAACATCATTTTAAGATAGTTTTATTTTCAAACTTCTCAGTAAGTGGCTTTTAGTGTAACTCTCAGAGGCCTAGTGCGGGGGAGGCCTAGTGCAAAATGTCAGTGACATTTTGGTGACATTTATGGGGTTTAGGTTTCCCAACCTTTAGGTACTACTAGAGCTAGTTTCCAGAAGAACTGGTATGGTAAATAGAAGTTGATGACTTTCTGTCATATGAATTATAGATCTTCATTTGGGGAGTATTTTGGAAGCCAATGACCTCTGACAATTCTGAGACTTCTCAGAATCACTCTATTGATGGTTGAGGTCTTAGAAGAATTTGTGATCTTGTTTTAACTGGGAACGTCAGTTTGTGCCAGGGTTTGTTACAAGGGGCATTCCAATTGCTTGGATCTTGTCCTGTTTAGTTTGGAGAATTGAAAAGGATTATATTTTCTGGATTGGTGCCTATTGGGCTGCCTTGTGTTGCTTACATTTTAATATGAGTTAACTAGTCTGCCCTTCTTTCCTTCCTTCCTTCCTTCCTTCCTTCCTTCCTTCCTTCCTTCCTTCCTTCCTTCCTTCCTTCCTTCCTTCCTTCCTTCTTTTCTTCCTTCTCTCCTACTTAACTGGCAAAGTCACCATCCTCTTTGCCTAATTGTGGGGTGACTCAGGAAAGCAGGGGAAGAGAGTGCTCAGGGGAAGGAATGCTAGATCAGTGTTGGCTTTATAAGTCGGTTCCTACATGAGGAATGGCATAATACCATAGGGGAACAATGAAATTTAATTTTAAATTTTGGAAGAGACCAAAGAGAAAATCCATTCCCACTCCTTTGGTTTCCAACTGAAGACTCTAACAGCCTAAGCTGAAGTAATTTGCCTGTGGTCCAAAAGTCCTTAGCACCTCAGGCCCATGATTCCTACTTAGTTCACTATTTTCTTCTACTTCGATCACACTGATTCCTCATTGGTGGGAATGAAGAAGTTAAAAAGAGTGTTGACTCAAATGAATTTTATAACTACCATTTTAATAAAGTAAATATATCTACCTGGGAATATATTTTTATATTTACCATGTAGATATCATACTAAAAATTTTATTTGTTTCTAAAGAGGTGTTAAAATGATCTCTCTCTCTCTCTCTCTCTCTCTCTATCTATCTATCTATATATCTATATATATATATAATTTCCCCCCTCCCCTTCATCAGGGTATGTTTATTTAGCACATAAGTCAGGCGGAAAACAGCTTCATTTAGCCATCATCTTTTGCCTGGTCTGTTATAGTAGACTATATTTTTAATCTTTGGTTATAGCCTGCCAGCGAGGTGGAGCTGGGGTGTGTGTGAGAAGGTGGAAGGCTGAGGAGCAGCAAGCGGACGGTGCAGAAGGCGTGTGAAGCAGATGTAGTTCACGGCTGATGGTGACTGGAGTAGCGCTCCTGCACTAGAGCTGGGCCCCTTCTGCCCGCCTGAGAACTTTCTGATAGGGCAGCAATGGCATTCCTATCAGAGTGTCTAGCTCTGAGCTGACCAGTGTGGTAGCCACTAGCCACATGTGGCTATTACATTTAATTAAAATAAATTATTGAGGGGATAGGGATGAATAGGCACAGGATGTTCAGGGCAGTGAAACTACTCTGTATGATATTCTAATGATGGATGCATGTCATTATTCATTTGTCCAGATCCCCAGAATGTACGACACCAAGCGTGAGTCCTAATGTACACTGGGTGATGTACTCTGGGAGATGGCTCTGGGTGATGGGCTCTGGGTGATGATGGTCAGTGTAGGTTTATCAGTTGTGACAAATGTAGCATTCTCTGTGTTTGGGTTGGGGGGGATATTGATAATGGGGGAGCATGTGTGGGGCCAGGGGGTGTATGGGAAATCTTTGTCTTCCTCTTAATTTTGCTGTGAACCTAAAACTGCTTTAAAAAACTAAACTCTTAAAAAATTAAATATGGGCTGCCGGTTAGCTCAGGTGGTTAGAGCACAGGCTCTTAACACCAAGGTTGCTGGTTTAATTCCCACATGGGTCAATGAGCTGTGCCCTCCACAACTAGATTGAAGACAGCTACTTGTCTTGGAGTGGATTAGTCCTGGGAAAAAACATGCTGTTAATCCCAGTAAAGTTTTTAAAAAAAATTAAATAAAATACAGTTCCTCAGTTGCACTAGCCACATTTCAAGTGCTCAATAGCCAGTTGTTGCTAGTGCAGCTGAAGAACTGTATTTTATGTATTTAATTTTAAGTCTACAATCCACATTATACAGTAAGGTACTGTATTGGATGAGGCGGCTACAGACTCTTGCAATCTCCACAAAAAGTTTTATTAGATAGTGCTTGATGGTAATTTCTCAGAAATGTAAAAAAAAAAAGCTGACTAAACGTTACTATGATGGCTGTAAATGGCATGAGGCCACCTCCTGATAATATGCGAAGGCTTTGCCACTGATTTTGAAGTACACAAAAGAGACAGGCACTGCTGATTAAAACATAGTCTTTCATTTTTACTCTGTGCTCCATTTGAAAACTCATTGATTCATATTT
Organism: Aselliscus stoliczkanus; assembly: GCA_033961575.1. NCBI lineage: Eukaryota > Metazoa > Chordata > Mammalia > Chiroptera > Hipposideridae > Aselliscus > Aselliscus stoliczkanus. The sequence continues at coordinate 119,877,893 of CM066731.1, read as the reverse complement.
TCAGAAGAACAGTTATTCTTTTTTTTAAAAAATTTTTTATGTGTGGTGAAATAGATACCCCTGTTGACGTAGGGGATAGTTTCGAAGCATGAGTTTTTTTTGTTTTTTTTTTTTGAGGGCAGTGTCACTGGCCCTCACATGTGGGATCCGAACTGGGGCCTCTGGCCTCTCCAAGCCAGCGCTCAACCACCGCACCACTCGGCCGGCCCCGAAGCATGAGTTTTTATCTTACCCACTTAACTCATTCTGGGATGTTCTTACGATTACTGTAAACACAGAGCGTTCTCCCAAATGAAATGCCATGTTTTCAGAAGTATCAGAATGCTACATTTTCTTAAGAAATCACTTCAGAGTCTTGGGTTGGATGTGGTAGACAGAATCACTTCAGTTTATCTTTTATGTTATGAAGAAGGAACTGACTGAAAGTTTTTTTTTTGAAGAAATTTCAAAGAAGTTGTGAAATTAACTGTACTTAGGAGAAATAATACCTGTATCAATTTTAGTCACTTAAATTGTGTATGTGAATCATGGTCCCTCTGTCCCTTCTTTCCCCTTGAGTTTAAAGCATTTTGGTATTTGAGTAATTAAAGGATTAATGGTTTAGTCCAAGTTATATATCACAAAGTAAATAAAACATCCAGTATCAAGTCAGTACATTAATAGAAATTCAAACTCAATAACCACTGTTTGTGTAGGATACCTGCTTTGTTAGGAAAAGGAATTAATGACTGAGGGGTGAAAAAAAAAATCAGTGTAGAGAGATTAACTGGGTTTAATTTTGGGCAATTCAGGAACAGTCTGTACTTTCTCATGTTTAGTGTCCCCTAGGTGACTGAGGCCGTAAAAGAGAATGTTTTACTATGTAAACCTTTTTATTTTTCCTTGTAGATGCCCTTTAAAGTTTCTGAAGTCCTAAATCCAGGACCTGACCTTCAACAACTGTTATTGTGGAAACATTTTAAATATGGCACCTTTCTTGGGCACTTGGGTGGCTGAAATAGGGCGAGGAGAAGTGTTTCTGTGTAGTTTGTGGTTGTGATCATTAGGACAAACTGAGTATTTTTGGCATAAGGCAAGATCAGGGCTAGATTGTTTATCTTCACTAAAGTAATTATTCATCAGTTGTTGATTTCTAGGGCTATGAGATAATGATCCCCTTAGTTCATCTATAGACAACTTCCTGTTTCCATAGAAGCAGCAAGACTTTTTAAGGGCCATAATTTCATGTGCTGCTCTTTATCACCCATTAGAAATAGACTGTATAGGCAGCTTTGTAGCTTATATATTTGCTTAAATAGTCTCAAAGGCAAAGGGGGATAACTGATGTACAGTCACTAGGACAGGTAAGGGGATCACTGACATGCAGTCAGCAGGACAGGTAAAAGTTACCATTAGGCACTTGTTTTGCTTGTGCTTATAGGTTAAGTACATTTAGTCTCCCATATTAAGAATGAATTGTTTTCAGCTGTATGTTGTTGTTTAAAAATTAAATATTCCTTGTCTCTTGGAGCTACTTGGAAGCAAGAGTGACAAAAATATGAAAGGTGATCTTTATGAGGTCTTGACTGATTTTAAAATTGATCATACCAGCATTTCTTGTATATACAAGAAGTATTGCTTCCTTCAAGGGGACATGATGGGATGGTGTCCACTTAAATTTGATAGCCACGTTTTATTTTAAATTTAAAAATTTACCCATTTCCATCAGCCCTTCTATGAAGAAATGAGACTGATTTTCTAACGTGACATTAATTTGCTCTTATTTCCAAAAATGTTTTAAGCAACTTTATTGGAACAATTATATAATTTTACAAAATGACTCTAGCCTGAACAGTGCTGTTTGTGTCTAAAGTCAGCTTCATGTTACTATTGTTTTTAATAGATTCTGCATCACTACTTCATGGAAGTAATGAGATTACCCAGGACTGTGCTTTGAGATGACAATGAGCTGTTTGTCTGGAGGAAGGAATGGCAGAAGCTGACCGTGGACTAAGAGGAAGCATGTTGGGGGCTGGGGGTGGGGTGGGGTGTAGGATTCCACAATCAGATCTGTAAAGCCAGAGACAAGATGGGGACCCTGGAAAGCAAAGACTAACACAAGGCAGTAAAGGACCTCAGACCTAAGCAGGAGTGAGTAGGAGACAGAGGCACATGCCAGTTTAAAATTTGCAGGGGTTTAGCAAGGAGTCAAGGTAGGTAGAGACAATGTAATTTTTCCCTGGAAGTTTCAGTGGCAGCATCTTGTTGAGGTGGGCACCTTATTTGAAGCTTTGCCTTCAAGGATGCCTCTGACATACAGAAAGCTTCAGTTCTCTTGAGTGTGGCTTCTGATGGTCTCTGTATCAGCTACGTATAGCTGCGTAACAAACCACCCCCAAATTTAGTGGCTTAAAATAATGAGCACTTTATGCATATTTGCTTATGATGCTGTGGGTTGGCAGTTAAGGCTTGGCTGGGCTGGGCAGATTGCTGGTCTTGTCCAGGGCCAGTCCCTGGCCAGCGGGGCTGGGATGGCCCCTGTTAAGGCGGTCTCACTTGTGTGCATTGTGGCTGGTGCCGGCCATTGGCCGGTCTTCCCTTTCCACTGATTCCACATTCTCAAGCAGGCTCGCTTATCCTTCATTCCTTGCCTATAGCAGTGTTCCAAGACAGCTGGAGTGGAGCTGCAAGGACTCTTGAGGACTAGGCTTGGTAGTCACACAGAGCCACTCTGCCTCATCCAGCTGTCCAGAGCTCATCACAAGGCCAGCTCGAGATTCAAGAGCAATTGATTTTCCCACCTGTTGGGAGGAATGGTAAAGTCATGGCCAGGGAACATGGATGTACCGGGATGGGAGTGATTCTTACTATCTTTGCAAACTCTCTACCACAGCAACTTTATTTAGCTCAAGGGTGATGAAATACATAATGTTTGTCATTCATTTAACTTTTGTTTTTAATTTGTGGTGGGGGAGCTAAATGCCCAGTGACCTTCACCCCAGTTGTTGTAGTGTGGTGCATTATAGGTTTCATAAACTAATTTCCTTGTGCGAACTATCCACCAGAGTGATTTTTGCTTGAAAACTGACTTTAGAAATGTACAACTAGCTAAAAAAAATCTAAAGATGTCGATTCTAATGTGACATTTGAAGGGTGCAAGGGTGTGTGTGTGTGTGTGTGTGTGTGTGTGTGTGTAATGTTGATCCTTTTTAAAAGCCTTGAGATGTTTCATTCCAGACTGACATTCTTAAAACTCAACACCACCACATTAAAAATATAGATTGTTTGCATGCATATGTAATTATTTCTCCTGCCACCTAGCAGTCAGTGAACTAGATCTATCACAGACCTTAAAATAATATGTTGTCTGTGCATCATCACTCAGTGTAAGGATAGATTGTTGCTTAGACAATTAGGAACAATTTTTTTTACTTTGAAGTAAAGAAATATTCCAACAATATTTTACTGCCAGTTTTATAGTCAGTTTTTTTTTTTTAAAGAATTGCCAGCCTGTTAGGATACAATGATGAGAAATCTAGTAATAGTTATTCAGAGAGTTTGCCCATTTTCTTTAGTTTATTACATACTAGTGGTAGAAATAGTAGAAGGATGAGAGACGTGCAAGTATACCATTTATTAAATTGCAAAGCTTCTGGTAAAAGCTGTTATAAAATATATGCTTTTAGATGTGGGGAGAGGGTTAAACATTATCTTTATAAATTTACAGATTTCAGTGCTCAGTGACTTGATGTTTATTCCAAAAGGGAGACAGGTCTGCACATGGATTAGAGTTGCGGGGTGTCCTATCTGTGTTTGGCCAATGCCTCTTTCTCACAGAAGAAAGAGTGACTGAGAAAGGGATGTTACCTAGACCTCTGAGTTATAAAAAAAAAACCTCCAAGCTTATTTATTTTAAACTTCCCAAAGATTATACAAATAATAATAGATGGTCATCATAAAAATTTGTGTAATACAGATATGTAAAAAGGGGGAAAAGTCACCAGTTACCTTATCACCCACTGCTAAGTACCCTTTGAATTTTGATTTAGGAGTGTAAGTTTAAGTGGGATAGGACTTTAAAAAAAATAAATTGATATTTTTGGAAATTGGTGCTTTTTAGCATTCCCATTACTCTTACATTTAATTTATTTGAGTAAGAAAAACAAACCAGTCTTAATACCTGCTTGGCAAAAGTGATTTGTTTATCAAGAATTTGGTACAAGCTGAGTCAAGCATACTTTATGACTACTGGACAGGGCATGTGTGTGTATTTTTTTTATAGTTAAATGTTTACAGAACCCCAGAATATAATCTAGTCTTACTGCCCATGTTACCATTTAGTATTTCTTAGAAGCATCTGTTATACTTGGCCTTTGTCCTCTGGGTGATAATGGCTCACCTCATTCTGATATTTGGTACTTGGCTGATTGGAAGTGAAAACATTTTACAGAAAGTTCTGGGAAAGAGGAAAGCTAAGAGTGAGTAACTTTCTCATTGTCTGTGGGTACATTTGAGCTCAGTAATGACTTCTAGATTTCATACTGACCTTTCATATCAAACCAAGAGCTGGCAATGGTAGAATTTTCTAGGTTGGTTAAATATATGATATCTTTTTGTAGAACTGGCTATTGATTTCATGGGCACTTGAAAGAAATGAATATCTACAAATTTAATTTGATAATCTTAATGTTGAATTTTTAGTCTTTTTTTTTTTTTTTAAAGATTTTATTGGGGAATTGGCGGAGGGGAACAGCGTTGGGGAATCGGGGAAGGGGAACAGACAAGTTGCTGTCTTTTTGTTCTTCAGTTTAGTTGCGGAGGATGTTGCTTCACTGGCCCATGTTGGTATCGTCATTGCGCTCTTCCCGGATGAGGCAGATCGGTCGCTGGCCTCTGGATGTCGCTCACCGAGGCTATTGACAGCTCACGCTTGGCTGCCAGCCGCTCACACTGGCTGCGGGCCACTCACTGTAGCCTATGGCAGCCCACTGCAGCAGGGGCTGCAGTCCACACCATCACCCGGGCTCGCACAGCCCAGCTCCAGGTGGAGCTGTTGTTAGCTGTAGAGGGCAGTGTCACTGGCCCCCATGTGGGATCCGAACCGGGGCCGCTGGCATCCCAAAACCAGCGCTTAACCAATGCGCCCCTCAGCAGGCCCCGAATTTTTAGTCTTTTAAATTTCAAGAATTTCGTAGCATTTTGAACAAAATAGCTATTGACATGACTAGTCTTCATTTAAAAAGTTTTTAAACTCCAAAGATACAATAAGTACTTTCGTATCATGTAGGTGAAAATAACCCTCAATTTTCATTTACCAGAGATACCCTCTATGATCATTTTGGTATATATCGTTCCAGATGTTTTTCTATGTATACACACACAGATATTTCCAAAATGGAATTATCATACATGTAATATAACTATGCATATTATTCTGCAACTTTAAATTTTACTTGTGTAAACTAATAAAAAGTACATGTGTATTTTACTTCTGTGTATTTTCTGAGTATATTTGTAGTAAAATATACATATCACAAATATTCACAGCTGTCATTCTAAGTCATATAAAAATAAGCCAGTTGATTTCTGTTCTGGGTCCATTTCTATGGATGTACTTTATTTAACTAATCCTTTATTGATTGACATATTGGTTGTCTCCAGGTTTCAATATTTCTGTGGGATTTTATCCAGAAATAGGATTGCAGGGATAAATGGTTTTGCATTTGTACTTTTGATAGATACTGTGAAAATTTCCTCCGATTGGTTTGCTAATTGCTCCCATTTCTACCTTACAGGTAGAAGCGAGTTAGACTGAAAAGGCATCTTGCCTTGTCCCCTGCTTGGCCCAGACCTAAAATATCTAAGATCAGGAGAAGAAAATGGTAGATGGGGCGGAGTGATGGTGGATTAAAAAAGAGAAAAATTACCATCTGAGTTTAGGAAAGGAAAGTTGCATCATTTTATGGACTGAAAAATTGAAATGTTATAAAGTTTAATACTATGAACAACTTTATGGAAAGATTTTCTGAATTGGTGAAAAGTCTGGTGTATAGAATGTTAACAAAATTGATTAATATACACTTTTTGTAACAAGGACCAGAGAGTCACCAAAATGACTCCCAAGCAATAGGGCATTATTTATAGTTAGATGCAGGACTAGGGAGAAGGGAATGGCATCCATAATCCCAGGGTTTACAGCAGCCCAGGAGCATCCGGGTCTTTGGGAGCCATAGGCAAATGTGCTTTCAGGAATCCTGGATGTGCACAAGACCTCAGCAGCAGGAAACTTTGGATCCCCACTTCTGGGTGCTCTAACCTTGGTGCGATTTCTGCAATCAGTGTGTGTTTGTTTTTGTTTATGGCTACCTGTTCATCTCCTCTAACCTGTGGTTTCAGCCAAGTCAGAATTTTGGCTCATTCACAATCCTTATGTCCCTTTCGGCTTCTCTCTTCCTCTTTCCTTTTTAGCCGTAGCTCCAGCTGCTAATGACTGGATTCTCTCTTGATTTCCCAATTTTAATCCCAAAGATTGAGAATTCAGTAGTTACCAGGGTCCCTGCATAGGACACCTACCCAGGTAGTCTCCTCTGATAAGAACTGATCAGGGTGTGATACTGGAAGCTCCTGCCTGGGAAGGGAACTTGGGTGTTATGGCAGGTACCACGAGTTAGTATTTATGTAACATTACCTTTAGGTAAGGAATATATCCAAAATGTAATCCTGATTAGTGTACTTTGTTGTTAAACACACACACACTCACACACACACACTCACACACAAAAATATGTGTATATTTAGATGCTTACAAATCACCTACACCATGCTTAATAAGCAGTTCATTCTTTTAAGTCAGTAAATACTTCCCTGGGAAGCAACCTCCCGTTTTCCACTTGGAGTGTAAATTGGGACAACTTGTACCTAGTCTCAGTTGTAAATTGTCTTCAGTTCTGAAATACCGATGCCTGGATCATAAAATATGGTGGTGCTTTTTCTGCTGGACTTGAAAGTACTGTGAAATAGTTCATCCTGTTTATGTAATGTCAGTGAAGTTCTGAAAAATATACCTGGAACCCAGGACTGCTGGAACAACTCATTTTCCTATGTGAGTAGGTTTATCTCAGATGTATCTTCTCCATGTATATTGGGGAGAATATCTGGTTCTCCCTAATTTTATTAGATGGTTGGCACTCCAGTATCTCAGAGATGAGGTTTTTTTTTTAACATTTCTCTGGAAGATTTCTCTAAGCTGCTTTTTTTTCCTGAGGGTCAAAATCAAGCATCGCACCCCACCCCTTTTTTTCTTATTCTGTTACCTCCTCAACCCTAGTCAGATTGTCCTTCAAAGTAATGGCTAACGGATTGAATGTTTCAGTGACTCTTGAATACCTGAGTCCTTAATTTTGGTACCTGTGGCTCTGAGCATCTCAAAGGGCAGTTTCCCGGTTATTTTTAAAAATGAGGACCATGCTCATAAGAAGCTGTCTCAGTTTGGTTTTAGATCCCTTGCAATGGAATCTCATTTGAGAGAGCATTTAAGCTCCTGTTTATCAAAAAGTTTTGATTATTATCATTTTGTAGGAATTTTTTTTTGGTACGAGAAAGACAAACAGCACATTATTATTTGCCTTTGGAAAAGACAACCAAATGGTCTTATTTCATTTTGGAAAGTTTCTTCGGGTGGTCTTGAATTCTGTGTTTTAATCTGCTTAAAAATGCCTTTTAGCACATAAGCAAAATTAAACATTGTTTTATTAAAGTCTGTGCAATGCTCTTTGTTATTTAGGAGAAAAATTTTTAATTACTTTTTCGATAGGACATTTGTAATTTAGAGGTTTCATTTTGACAGCCTGGTCTTAGCTGATAGGTATGTTAATCTCTATTTGATTGCTTTGGTGTAGAGTTGAAAATCACCTAGTGCTTGGTTTAGAGTGCCATTTATAAATGTGCTTTCTTTTGCTTTTCATTTTGTGAAATAATACAGTGCATTTTCCTGCATGTTGTTTTATTATAGTTTTGACTGTTTACCTGATTACCAGATTCAAATAAAAAGTTTGACTATTTTTTCTTTTGGCTGTATGTCCCTTTGTTTATCCTTATTTTTTCTTTTAAATGCTGGTATGTGTGTATGTATAGTGAGCTGCCATTTCATGAGCTGCCATTTCATCAGTTACTTTTTAATATGATACTGTTCTAGGAAAGTGAATTTTTTGTTTTTTAAGAATTCCCCATTTTTTTCTATTTAGATTTAATTTTTCTTTCCTTTTTTTTTTTTTGAGGGTAGTGTCAGTGACCCTCATATGTGGGACCCGAACCGGGACTGCTGGCTTCCCAAGGTAGCGCTTAACCACTGCACCACTTGGCCGGCCCATATTTAGATTTAATTTTTATTACACTGTTTTCTTTCTCCCTTTGAAGGTGCCAAAGTGTGTATAAGTATGATTACATCTATTACATATGACGATATGCCATTTTTTATATTTATAGAGGCAAAAGATATATATGTATCAAATTATATATGACCAAAGAAAAATTATGGATGATTAAAGTTATTTGACTTGAGTACATGGAAAGGTGATTTAAGTGACAGGATGATGCTGAGAAATTTATGGAGTACCCTCTGTGTTGCAAGGACTGGACCAAGTACTTTATATACTTTATGTCTCATCTTTACCTCATTCCTGCCAGATTGATGTGATTATCCCAATTTTACAAGCTATGAAGCACAGTCTTGGGCAATTAAATAACTTTTGAAGGTGGTCCGAACCCAGTGATGCTGCCCTTTCCGGGGTTCCCTTTGCTTCCACTGCTTTTGCTATCCAACCTGCCTTTAGGATTCCCAAGCTATTAGGGCAAGGAGTTAACTTTTGCAAGAAAGGTCCGTATTTTGAAAGCAGCCTCAATCACATGGCAGAGCTGAAACTCGCCTGTCAGGCGGTCCTGGGCTTGGGTCCCAGTGGCATCATTTACCAGCTTTATGACTGTGAGCCAGCTTCTTGGCCTCATTGTGCTTCGTGGTGTTTTGTCATCAAAATCAGGATCGCTGTATTGGCCTTGCAGGATAATATATATATATTATATTGCAGGATAATATAATGCATAAGATAGGGCTGGCTGAGTGGCGCGGTGGTTAAGCGCTGGCTTAGGAAGCCAGTAGCCCCGGTTCGGGTCCCACATATGAGGGCCAGTGACACTGCCCTCAAAAAATTAAATAAATAAATAAATAAATAAATATATGATGCATAAGAAATAATGATGATGATTCTAATAATAGCAGTGAGCACTGAGGAGCTGTTATGTGTGAACCCCTAGGCTAAAAGCTTTTCGCAGTTAGTTCATTTAATCCTCACCACAGCCCAGTGAGACAGGGTCAGTTATCCCTGTTTTACATACAGTCCTCAGTGTGTGAAGGCCGTTTTTATTTATATTTTCTGCACCAGTGTACCCCTTTCATTGGGATGGATAATTTAGTGTTCCCTGACTTAGAGAATTCACTGTCATTCAATAAACTTTAATTAACAACTACTCTGTGGTCCTTAAGATAGATAAAGTTTCTCCCACCAAGCCTTTTATTTTAGTGATAACTTTTTACATATACAGTAAAACCTTGGATTGCAGATAACGTGGTTTGCAAGTGTTCTGCGAGATGAGCAGACATTTCTAATACATTTTAACGTGGTAAAGGAGTCATGTCTTGCAGTATGAGTAGTTTGTTTCTGGAACGAATTATGCTCGCAAACCAAGGTATTATTGTATACCTAATATTTTAACAGGTTTCTTTTATGTTCTCAAAAAGGATTAATCTTATGATAACTCAAGCACTGATTTAAACATTTCACAAGCAGGAAAATCATGGACAGAAGTGCCTACATTCCAAACCAATTTTTATGCTTCCTCAAAATAAACTATTACATTGGTAGAACGGGCTCTGGAAAGTATATGAGAGGATGAGGAATCTTTTAAAATGTCCTCTACTATACGACCTCTCATCCTTTCTTCTCTATCATACAAAGTACCTAAGAATTTAGTCAATAACTAGTTGTATAAAGCATCAGTCCTTATGGCTTGTCATCTACCTAAATCAATGATGGGGACATTGGGAGGTTTCAAAAAGTTATTAACATTAATGCTGAAGTGTTGACAATTGTGAAGAACCCAGAATTTTGGCAGCAGACTCCAATACATTTCATTAGAGAAGAGAGAGAAAATCGGAGGGCTCTGCTCATGTATTTCTCAACACTGAAATAAGACTGAAAAAGTCAGCCCAAACACCAGACTATCAAACATTTAAAAGAGAAAAAAAAAGCCCATGCAAACACACCACTGTAAACACTCCTGCACTATCCTGGGACCTCACGGCAGGCAGTACGAGGCTTTGTGTGGGTTACGAAAGGCCTGCTCACTTGTGGAGAAAGTGGAACCATGCTTCTCAGAACACAAAAAAGAGGAGGGAGGAGAGTGAGTCTGTTCTTTAGAGAGACCTGAGCTTACTGGGAGCTGGCTGAAGGTCCGGATTTTAAACCTCCCTGCTTTTGCCTGGTCAGAGGGTAGGTTGGTTACCCGCCACCAATTTACTTGGTATATTTTGTTGTGTTTTGTTTTTGAGAGCAGTGTCACTGGCCCTCAGATGTGGGACCCGAACCAGGGCCAGCGGCTTCCCGAGCCAGCGCTTAACCACTGCGCCACTCGGCCGGCCCCTGCTACTTGGTATATTTTGAGCTCTGGTGTGTGACAGGCATTGCCATGTCTTGGTGACCTAAAAAGGAAGCTCCCTTGGGGGTTTGACTTTGAGGAACTTAGAACATCTATAAGAGAAAGCAGACAGGTCACTGACACTCTATGGGCTAATTCTCTAGCGGATATGTGCAAAATTTAGAGCTAATCGTCCCATCTCCAAAGTCCTTCTGTCTTTCATCAACAGCAGGTCACATCTTTGTTGTCAGAATCCTAAAGGAAGGGATTTCAATCCAATTTGTGAAATGCCCGCCGCCTGCTGTGTGTTGCAAGGCAGAATAGTAGAAAGACAGAGGACTAATGTTTTGATCAATCTTGGTAATTCTCTTCATTAAAACAATTTCTGTAGTTTAGTGCTGTCTATACAAACATGGGTTAAATGCTAACATTCGTTGGATATATATGTGTGTGTGTGTGTGTGTGTGTGTGTGTGTGTATATGTATTTATGTCTGGCTTTTTGATATGCATGTATTAACATCATGCTTTTATATGTGAACTGTGGACTCTGAGACAGTCAGTGTTTAAACTTTCAACAAGGAAGAGAAGTAGTGAAAAGGAACAGTGGTTTTTTTGTTTTCCCAGTAAGTAAATTTATCATTGTTCTGAGAACTCAACAAATGACCACAGGATGTGAATTGAATTAAGTTGTGCCTTTGAACAAAGGTATCCTGGTTGTAGTGGAAATTTTTACTTCCCATTATCCTGTTCACATGTCTCCCTGTGCTGAAATGAACAGTGTACTGTGATTTAACTGAGTTAACAAATAACAATTTCAGTACAAAAGAAATGGACTTGGGAAACAAAAGGAACTATTATTTTGGATTCTGTCTTCTAGATCAGCTTTCAAAGTCAAAGATTTTTACCTTTCCTAGAAAAATAATTTTCTATGTCAGGTGGCCCGCTTTAAAATATAACCCCTTCAGTGCAGCCGAGATTTAATTGGAGGTGCTGTTTGATTGGCAGTGAGTCAGTGTATATAATCTTAATCCTCCTCAGTTGCACACATGTAGAATTATATGTATTAAATATCATCTTTGACAATTTAAATCAAAAGTTGTTTCTTTTTCCATCCAGAATAAACTAAAGCATTTAGTGGAGAACAGTTTCGAACTAGAACTTTCCCTAGAAATAATTGCCTTTCCTTTTATGGACTGTTTTTCTTGATTTGATCGAAATGTCTCGCCTTTGACTTTGGTGTCTCTTTTGGCATGTCTGTACATGTCATCTTTGAGAGAAGAGCTCTGTACCCGTGTTACCAGTCGTTTCTTAACACTTCATCAGGGCCGTGTTAATAGCTACTCTGCCAAGTACTTTACACACACATTTCATTTAATACTCATATCAAGCCAATGAGGAAACCAAAGCCGGAAGATTTAAAAACTTGCCAGGGTCACATTTAGTTGTTGTCTCTTCAGAGTCCATCCTCTTCACCATTACTGCCCGACAGCTTAGCGTGGTTTTCTCTTTGTCCCAGGAGAACTCTCACCAGGTAAATGCATACTCACTTGCATCACTGTCAAAATGCTTTGTTTGGCATTTATTGCTGTTGCTAATTGAGACGTTTAATTTCATCCCATTACTTTTACTCACATTGAAATTTACTGATTGTCGTGATTATTCAAATACACAAGAAAATGATGACTCTTTATCTCTGTTCTGCGTGAATGCTCCATAATGTGCCATTCTGTTTGGAGGTGCATGCGACAGTAAGATAAGCAAATAAATGCTTACTTGCTAAAGTTTACAGCAGCTTGTGAATCAGAATTAGCTATATATGTATATATAACTAGGTAGCAGCAAGAAAAACAGGTTCAAGAAACTTGACTTGTCCTCCATCCTAGCATCGAGGTAAGCTAGGGCCTAGACAGTATCTGTGAAGCTGTGAACACAACCTCATCTTTTTAAATGTTTCGAAGAAATGGCTTCTTTTGTTCCTAAGCCTGGATTGTTAGACAACACTGACACTGCTAGGAAAGCAGTTGAGTGACCAGAGGTGGTTTTTGCATCGAGAAAGGAGTGTTCCCTTGCTACGGACCACTTGGAAAGGAGATAAAGGACGCATTGGTTTTCTTTAGCAGAGGGCACCTGTCTGCATTGGGTCTGGACAGTGCAGGGATAGAGGAGACTTACAAACAGCCTCTGATCATATAGGAGGGAAGTAAAAAGCCGAGGAAGGGGCAAGTGGGCACTGGACTACGACCTCCTCAGCATGGGCTGGGAGGAAGACTTGCCTTATTTGTACTCTGCAGCATAATTGAGATTTAAGTGTATATGGAAAGGGTGTGAACACACCCAAAGTATCTGCATTGTTTTCTTTTTCACTCATTGGACATAAAGAGACATGTTTAGGCCAGCCGGGTGCTTTAGGTACCACATAGGACTGATAAGAGACTGGAGATTTTGCTTGGCTGAGATAACAGGGCCCCACATGGACTGGTGTTCCCTTCCTGGGTACCTGGGGTCATTGCTTATTTGTTAGACCAATTGGATACCTCTTCTCTCCTAAACAAATATTACTTAATGCAAAAGGAACAGAGAAAAGCAACAATTTTCCCACATTTCCTATTACTCTGTTTGATTGTATTTTGAAGACAGGGCATGGGTGAACCTAGCAGGTAACTTTTGTTACCCTAATAAATCTCTGCTCCTCTACTCCTGGTCCTGGTAGCCTGCTGTTTGAGGCTTTCATCTTTTTTTTTTTCTTGTGTGTTGTTATTCCAGTCTATCCGTGATCTGGTTCCAGTCTGCTCTTTGAAGTAATAATTCATTACTCCTCATCAGTATTGCTTCCTGAAAGTAAGGTCACATCTTTTTGCCTTTGTTGTTCCGTTGGCCACTTTCTAGAATGCTAACATCTCTTGTGTTTTTTTGTTTTTGTTGTTGTTGTTGTTTCTTCTAATATATGTTATATGAATCTTTTAAGGTTCAACCTAAATGCCCATCCCAAATTCTCGATTCATGCAGTTCATAGGGAGAATCACCTATGGCTGGACATTGCAGTTATTTGGGCATAAAGCTTATTTGCTCTGGTAGCTCTTAAGTTCCTTGAGAATAGGAACCATGTATGTCCCAGGTTTTATATTCTGAGTAACGTTTAATATGGTTCTTGTCTCTCGGAGGGAGCTGGTCATTATTTGAGCGACTGCATAAACATCGGTCTTTTGACTGTCCTACTGGTTTCTCTGTGTCCAATTCAGGCGTTCCCGTCTCACTTGGAAACCTTTTGGAATCTGCTTTTATTTACTTTACTTTTCTTTCTTTCTTTTTTTTTTTTTCTGATAAGTTTATTCTGTGCTCTTGCCTTTGCTCTCTGTGCCTAGAATTACCTTTGGAGAAACATGACACCTTTTTAATTTTGTCTCTGCCTTTCCAAGCTGACATTCGGGAGTTTCTCCCAGGATGGTCATGCTCTTTAGGTGACTTGGCTTTTGCTGTTATGCACCCACCTTGGCTGAGTGTTTGCTGTGAGGAACTGGGAGAGTAGAGGATGCAGGTACCTCTGCCCTTACCTGGTACATGTGGTTGCTTCTGTACTCCATGGTCACTCTTTTTGACAGTAGGCATCTGTCCTAGAAAAAATTTTTCAGCTTTTTTGATTCTCTACAAGTTTCTTGCTTACTTTGGACATCCAGGGCCGGCTGCTGACCATCTATAAAAATTAAACAAACACCTCTGCTGTCCTGTGGCCTTTTGTGAATGACAGCAGCAGTGCTGATAGTTCAGAAGAGAAAGGCTGTGTTGGGCAGAGCACAGGCCTCGTCAGCGGCACCCTCTTCCAGTGTGTGGTCCATCACTGCCAACATAGCCTTTGTCCCTCAGGATTCCCATCAGCAAGACTCACACCAGTACTTCTATTATTGCCTCCTTAATGATGACATTGTATTACAAGATGTTAATATGATCCTTATATATCCTAGTATTTTCAGAGTAGAGAGAATTTAAGTGATTTGCTAATTTGCTGCTGGTAAGCTGGTTCTATCTAAATCATGGTGCTAATATGAGCTTGACTTTGAAATCAGTAGATATATCTATATCTATCTACCTATCTATTTTGTTTGTTTGTTTGTTTGTTTGTTTGTAGAACACTTTCATTTCCAGGGTTGGCTTTGAGATCTATACCTATATCTCGTATACATGAATCTCCTTCTCTGATAAATGATGGTCAATAGGAAATTAAACAACGTTGACCTGTAGTGGAATGCATCCCCTGTGTGACTTAAGGAATTCCATCACACTACTTTCCAGGCATCCTTTGTGGAATGGTCTGCTTAGATAACCTGGGAGAGTGGGATGAGCTAGGTTTGGGGCATTTGTTCAGATTCATAAAGCAACATCTTGTGGCAATGCATCTACCTAACAAGTGTTGCCTTCCGCAGCTGCTGCTACTAAGGACCCAGGGCTGGAACTGACCTTATCCCAGCCAGCTCCCCGGGAACCTGGGCTGACTTTTTAAAGAGCTTTGTCTCCAGTCGCTGTTGGGGCAAACTTCCCTGTACTGAGAAGGGGCGGGTTGTGAGTGCCTGATGCAGACACTATAGAGCCTCCCTGTTCTTGAGCTCATCCCTGGGTGAGAGGTGCCCTGGTGGAATGAGCTCTGCCTTTAGAAGGTGAAAGCATATGAATAATGTCCTCTTTTGAAGGTGACTTATAACAACATTCCTCTGCCCAGAGACTCAAATTCCTGTAACATTCTCTCAAGCTGAGAATGGGCATTGACCACTCTATTAGATGACTCGCCTCACTGAAGAATGACATTTTGCCCCTACTCCTGGAAAGCCCCAATCCAGACATTTCCTGCAGGAATTCCAAGGAGAGCTTTAAACAGCTAAACACAATTTGTGCCTTGGTGTGTAGGCACACTCCTGCTCTGTCAAAATAAATTAGGCTGGTAAGTCATAAATTAGGAAAATATTTTGTGACTTATGTTTATTATTGAACAAGTAGAATAAATAGCTGGCTGCAAAAAAACAAAATAAAAATCTAAACCAGTCCTGGGCTGCTTGACAGAAGACCATTTCACTGTTTGCCAACAGTGGGGCTGTACCTTCTCAGGGAGATGGGAAGTCTTTCTTTCCTCTGTCACCCTTGATTTCATTCACTGTTCCCCTTCCATCTCTTTTAGATCACCTTGCTCTTACTGCCTCTGACCTGTGTATTGGGTGGGGAGGTGAAAGCCTAGGAGGCAAGTTCCCGAGAGCCCTTTCCATATCTCAACTGTTTATTTCCCTTCTTTCCTCCTCGTTACAGTTTCTTCTTACTTTGCTTTTATCAAGTCTATGAATGACTCCCTTTGTCAAGCTTATTGGAATGCCCTGTGGGAGGGATGCTATGCAAAAAAAATAATTGTATTGCATAACTGCCCAGTCCTTCGAGATGCCAGATCGCCCTTGGCACCGGCACAGACCCTGCTCTCTGGCAGGTCCTGTAAGAGCAGGGCGCAGTGCATCTGAGAGGTGGCTCTGTCCTCCACCCCAGCACCACGGGGATGACCTTTACTCCAGCTCTGATAAAAGACTTATTTTAGATTTCTGAAATGCTAGTCTTTCCTTAGCCCAGAAGGGAATGTTTTCCCTGTGTGATTCTTTCCAGCTGCCATTTCATCACAAATGTCAAATTTGTCTCTCCTCTGTCACCTCCAGGCAACTGACATCTGGGACTAATTATTTAAAAGGGTAGGCTTTTAGTTTATTTTGATGAAAAAATCCCAGAGAATTCTGTTAGATACACTGTAATCGAGCAGGTGACACGTTCGTGTTTGGGGTTTGGAAAATAGATCCAGAAAAGGTGGGTTTTGGTGTGGTAGCTGGAAGAGACAGGGGCCTCGTGGATATATTACTGACACTGTGTGGATCCTCTGAACTAATTCCAGGCCTTTAAACTTAATACCAAACAGCCAGGCCAGGCGGTCGGTCACTGGGCTTAGGGAAGGGCCATCTTGGAGCAAAGGATCATACAATGAAGTCCTATGCAGCTAACAATTTTTTTATTTTTATTTTCCCCTGTAAAATCAAATTAAATCAATTTTAGTTTGGAGGGTGTGGAAATGGAGGGAAAGGTTTGTCTTTTCACTCTTTTGGCTGTTTGATGGCAGCAGTAGTGGTTTGTGGGAGGGGTTTGGCTATGAAGGATGCGTATAAAATAGCTCTAAAAATTCAAGTTATTTCAGAATAGGGTTTTACTTTGGTATAAGCAGTTATACCATATTTGATACTTTGTTTTGAAATTTAATTGGCCTAGTATGCATGATCACGTGTGAAATATGTATGATCAAGTAAAGCACGTTGAAAACATGTGGATCATGATACCTCCCTAGAGTTTCAATACACTGATAAAGTATGGAATGTGCTAACATGAAGAGCTCCAAGATATATGCCAGTGGGTAAAAATAGCAAACGGCAAAGAACAGAGATGAACACCATTTCTTACAAAAATAAAAAAGGGAGGCAGCAAACCAGGACAGTGCTTTGGCCTTCAGGTTAGAAGGCTCAGCCACTCCCGTGCCCATTCATGACACACTGTCATCTGTGGGCTGGGCAGGGCCCTTCTCAGGATTACACCGTGGCACATTGTTTTGGCTTGCATTTATGTGTGTTCCCTGCACTCATCCTTTCCCCTTTTCAGCATTTGGAATGCTTAAGTTTATCCTTTAGTTTGTATATATGAATTCTTATTCTTGTAAAACATGTTTTGCATGCATGTGTTTTTTTCTGAGGTGAAATTCACATAACATAAAATTAAAGCTGTTTAAGCGAACAATTCAATTGCATTTAGGACTTTTACAATGTTTGGCAACCACCGCCTCTGTCTAGTTCCAAAACGTCCATCACTCCCTAATAAAACCCTGGACCCATTCAGCAGTTATTCCCCAGCTTCCCTTTCCCCCAGCCTCTGGCAACCACCAGTCTGCTTTCTATTTTTAAGGATTTACCTATTCTTGATATTTCATGTAAATGGAATTATACAATACGTGACCTTTTGCTTGTGTGCATGTATTTTAAAATCAACTTTATTGAGGTTTACTTTACATAGGTAAAATGCACACCATTTTTAGTGGACTGTATGCACAGGCTTTCTTTTGTTTCCTTTGCGTCTTTCACATTTCTTTGCAGCAACCCCATGGGGGGCACTGTTATCACCCCCGTTGTACAGAGGAGGACTCAGGGAGGCTGAGTGACCTGCCTGAGGTTGTACAGCTTCTGAGTGGCAGGCAGGTTGTGACAAGGGTGGGCTGGCTCATAGCCCATGCTGCTGGCCCCTGCTGGCCATGGCCTCTCGGGTCTTTTACGTGTGTAGTTCTGTAGCTTGCTTTTCCCCACACAACAGTATGCTATTTTCCCACACTGACAAAAGATGCTATACAATATTCTGCTATTTGCATGTACCATCATTGATGGATTTTAGCGATGTTTCTTTTCTTTTTTTTTTTTTTTGTCATGAATTGTGAAAGAAACATTAAGGACCAAAGAAAGTTCTAAAGTAATATTTATTCATTGTAGAAATATGGCCAACCAAGGAGAAGAAGTGGAAATAGTGGAAAAGGAAGCCCTTTGGGAGAAAAGATGATACTGTGCGTGAAGTTTTGTGATAGAAGGTTTACAATACACCGTGAACATCTTTTTATCTAACAACAGCGAATATTTACTAAGCTCCTAAAATGCGACAGGGGCTGTTTTATGTCTTATTTCACAGGAAGCATGTGAGGCGTGTGTGGTGATTATAGCAGAGGAGATTTATGTATGTTTTAAATTTACACAAATGGTTTTGTGCTCTGACTCTTACTATTTCTTACTTTTTAAATTCAGCCCTATGTTCTTAGGATTGATTAATCTGTTTAATTTGCTGTGTTTGCCTGACATTGGTTCCCACCACATATTTCCTTAGCTTTTCCTCCAACTCCATGCATAGGACTGCAGGGAACATCCGTGCACAAACCTTATGGACTTGTGGGAGGAGTCACTGTGATGTATGTCTGGGAACAGGAGAAGTGGATCATGGGAGTATATATGTATTTATGACTAAGTATTGACAGAGGCCGATTCTTCTCCAGCATGGCTGTGTGGAGACTACACTCCTGTGCTATATGTTTTCTGTGGTTTCAAAGATAGTACATAAATGCCCAAAAAGCAGACCAGAAGGCTATACCAAGCCGGCAACATGGGGACATGCACAAGGGGACCCAGAGGGATGTGATGGTCAGAAGGTCCTTGAGCCTTATTGGTTATGATTTGGAGCCTTATTGGTTATGATTTGGAGCCTTATTGGTTATGATTTGATATGTTGTAGGAAGAATGTCTTTGTGTATAACTTGTCATTATAATTTACTTTTTAAAAAGGTCTGGAAAGTTGACCTTTATCTAAAGTTTCCAATTCTGTGAAAACATGTGGAACTGTGAAGGCGTGGGTTGAGATGGATGGGTTCTTTTGCAGCTTGGTGCTTTTTGAGGCATGCTCTGAACAGTTATCCTTGTAATACTTGTAAGCCCTCTTTAGACATTTACTCCAGGACCCCCCACCCCCCCCCATGTCAGGTGGCTCAGAGAGGCTAAGTGATAAGCCCAAGGGCTCAGGGTCAGGAGAGCTGACCACATTTAATGTGGAGAGGTGGACCAGAGCAGAAGACTCCTTTTTGGAGTCCTCATTGGAAATCAAGGTGAGGGAGGAATTCAGTGCTGTTTTCCTGCAGGTGAGATGGAGAGGAAAGAAGCCTTTTCAAGGACAGTAAGTTTCAGTAACTTCCTTGTGCAAACACTTGACTGAATGACTGTATTATTAGTTTGGTCTGTTTACTAAGCACAAGATATTAAGATCATCTTTGCCAAAGACTTCTCTGTAAAATGCAAGTGCGTGGTCTTTTAAGTCAGGACTCCAGGTTTCTTCTTTTCACCTCCTCTAAAGTGAGAGAAGTAAAAGCTCTGGCCGACTGAAGAGATACTTTTTAAAGGTGCCATTCGGGTTCCTCTTGGATGTTACTTTCAACTGAGATGTTTCTTTCTTTTTATGGAGTGCAAATTAATAACAATCAGTAAGTGACTTTTTAAAATAGCTGTGATAGAGCAGGGCAGTTATCTGTGCGGACCACTCCAGGCTCTGGCCCCATTCCCTTCACTGCACCCTGATAATGGTGCATAACTTGATTTATAACAGAGCCAGTAAGTGTTTGTGTCTGAATTTTACTTTCACAACCAGGAATAGGATTATTTACACAAATGCTGTGCTGAAAGAGGACGTGTTTGCACACAGCCACACCGATAGGCTCTTTTTCACACTCTCGGTGATAGTACAGGTTTCTTCTGAAGAGCTACTTTGAGACAGAAGACGGGATGTTGATGATGCTTTATGAAGTAGACCTGTGTTTGCTACTTACAACTAAGTAAAATTAAAAAATAAAAATCAATTAGGAGGCAGATGCAGCTACAAAGGTACACCTTTAAGATAGGAATATTTCCTACCACCAGATACTACCCGGAACTCACTCAATGGTTTAGAGGTTAAAGTCTCAAAAGCATGCTTGAGAAGGCGGAAATTCTGTCTTATCTGTTGTTCCCAGGTTTGGTGAACTCTGTGTAAACTCGAGAACAGAAATGACCCTTATAAAAAGGTGCATACGTGCGGTAAGTACCAGATGGATATGTGGTAACCAATAAATAACTAATACCACTTCCTCTTGACTCATAAGGTTGAAATAAAGGATAGTCAATCTAACTGCAATATGTATTTGTTCTTGAGCAGGGAAGTTGAGCAATCCTGACGCATTTCAGTAAACACTCTTGAGAGGAATTAGGTGGGCTTGTCATGGGTTGCCTTTTGGGTGAATCTAAGTTAAAACCTTTCTATTGTCTAGATGTATAGCTACTTGATAACCTTTTGCCCTGGAATATTAGCAGTGCAAGATTTTTAAGTTGGGCTGAGAGGAACTGAAGTTTCCAGTTTTTTCAGTGTGACTAGATGACCACAGAGAAAATGGACTAATTAATGACCCTCCCTTTTTAAACTATACAATGCTTGCTCATGATTGAAATTTTGGTGAGCACATTTTTGTTTTATTTCAGATAAAAACAAAGGGGATAATAATTAAGTTGTATATCATTTTGTGTAGATTGTTTTTCAAATAAAAGAAAACAAAGGAGGTTAAAGTTTTTTTCCAAGTGCAGATTTTAGATCCATTATTTGAAGTGTGATAGTTGGCTTAACTGGTAGATAAACAAATGGGAGTGTGTGTGTCTTGATGTGGCTGTGTAGCTTGTGTGATCTGAGAACTGGTAATGAAATTCACAACACTTCTATGCTAGAATTTTTTTTGTGAAACCACAACATGCATTTTTTTTTTTCAGAGCTGCTCCCTAAGCCTGCATGTGTGGGCCCCTTTGAAGAATGGGTGAGAAAAAATGGTGATAAAAGACTTGAAGTGAACTTTAGATATTTGCATTATAATTCTGTGGGTTTAAGCTTTTAATTTTTACAATTGTAGTCAATATTTGTAAAGAGTGTCAGTATCCACTGTTCTGAGTAGTGGCAATATGACATTTAAAAAAAAATGTAAGCACATGCCTATTTTATCTGTTCTGATACCTTCAGAATTGGCATGCCCTTGCAGCCTGGGTGAGAATTGATTTTTTTCCAATTACTTTAGTATCTTATGGTAAGAGAAAAGTTTCCAAGTTGTATACCTAAGTCGACCTTCAGCTTCTTGATTGAGCCTCCCCCACCCTCCCAATAAATGTTTTTTTTTTTTTCTGGTGGTCTCTTGGTAATTTCCATTAATTTTTTAAGCTCTAGCTTACTAAAATTCATTTGACTTTTGCTTAAGACTTTCATCACCATCAATAAAAATTTATCAAACTGCTTCTGTGCAATTTATTCATCCATACCTGGGGATGCAAAGAAGAGGGGCAAAATTTAAGATTCTGGGGTGGGGGAGGTAACCAAAATTAGAAGTAGGTAGGCTTCTCTGGATTTAGATGGAAGTAGGTGGAGAATTTAATTTTAGATGGATTTTTGGTACTGTTGGAATATCCACCAAGCTGGTTCTGCCAGTTAGGCTGGGCTTTGGTGTGGTACCAAACAAGCCCCAAATCACAGGAGCCTAACACAACAAAAGTGCATTTCTTGCTCTAGGAGTCCTCTGTGCAACTGGGAGATGCTCCAGGTCAGATGTCCTTCTTGCAGCAGCTCAGTAATCCAGGCTGCTTCAGTCTTGTGGTTTTGTCATCTGATTGCTATGGGAGGGGAGGAGTTGTGGGGAGCTTTCCTCTGTCCTCAGTGATGAAGAGTCACTCATCACTGCTCACATTTCATCGTCCAGCCATTTACATGGCCTGTCTTTTGCAAGGTTATACAGAGCTTTTGTGCTTAGGAAGGAGATATTGGTAATGTCTGCCATATATGTCTGATTAAGGATTGGGAGTTTAGAGAAGAGATTAGAACTACAGATGAAGAAGACTTGGGAAAAGACACTTATAGTAAAGAAAACAGTGGAGTGAATTTGTAAGGAACAGTGTACACTTAGAGAGGGTAAATGTTTTCCATGATGCTTTTCCTGCACATAGCTTTCTTCACAACCCAGGCAGCGTGGTGCTCTAGAAAAATCTAAAGATAGGTATTACTGTTGTCAGGAAAGTCCAAAAGGCTCTGTTGGTCTTGTTGATTTTTGTCCTATGTTGACATTTTTCTGCCACTTCTGAAAGTGTACCTGCACTTGGTTGATTGATCGTTTTAGGCTGGTGTAGGGTAGCAGATCCTTAAATCTTGATGACAACAGGTTGTCTTCACCAGAGCTTAGGTCATGTGCTGGTAAAAAAGATTATTATTATTACCATTATTTTATTATTGTTATTATCTCAATGGGATTAGAAGAGAGGTTGTATATACTCTTAGACATATTAAACATTATGAGGACACTGACGTTTTATTCTCGTTTTTTCCAAGAGTGTTCATTACTTGACCTTGACATTGGAATGTATGACCATCCTACATCTGCAACTATGCCCAGAACATTCACAGAGAATCTGCCTACTGAGTTACACAATGAGCCAGTTTTTTGGGTGTTTACTGCCCTGGTTTTTCTTCTCTGATCTTGCCTTTCCCACCACTATTCTTCCTTCTCAGCAACTCTCCTGTTTCCTCTTCCTTCCATCGTCTTAGGGAGTAGGCAGATCTGTATTCAGAGCTTATTCCTATGACCGGCTGTTTGATATTGGGCAAATCACCTCCTAAGCCTCAGTGTGCTTTTTTCCTATAACATGGGGCTGAATAGCTAGCTGCCTTGTAGAATTCTTAGTTTTTAGTAACATATGCAAAATACTGCAGTATCTGGTACATTTAAATTGCTCAATAAATGTTAGCTATATAATCATAGTATTGTCATTTCCCATATTTCAAGATGCATCTTAAATCTTTCATGAAAACTTTTTCTTCATTTTCACCAGGCAGTGGATATGATTTACTCCATGGAACTGCCAGAGCACTTTAGATCTTCGCTGACATTTTGTGTTACTCTTCCTGTGTACATATACTATGTGCTGGGACCTAACATCCCACAGGGCCGTGGGCATCCTTCACCCATTGCCTCTGCTGCATTGTCTTCATTCTGTGTTGCAAGTACTAGGTGTCCAGTTAAAGTTAAACTGAGTCAAAATGAGATATAAGGGGAGAGGGCTCTAGCACATTGATAAAACAGTCTCCCTATTTGGGTTCTCCTACTGGGCATTCACGTGGTCATTCGTGCTGCCCGCCTCTCTAATCCACCCAAAGATAATCTCTTCCATCATATACGCCAGTGGCCAAACTCCTAGAATGCTGCCTCTGGATTGGGTCACTACAATTTAAGAGATATATACAATGAAACATTTGGAAAACATCTCAAAAGATTAAAAGAAAAGTGGCTATATGGATATAAAGTTTAAACGTTAACTGAGACCAGGTTGGGAGAGTACGATCCTATGCCGAAGATGGTGAGCACGGTGATTGCATCTCCACTTCAGAGCAGCTGATGAAACATAAGGGACCAGGTGAGATGTGCAGACGAACATCTAATGGGACAGTGTAATACTGGCATGGAGGTTCCCTAACGCTGTTGATGGGAAGATTTTTTAAACACCTTTATATGTAGGGCAGGGTTTCTCAATCTTAGTGATATTGACCCTTTGTGCCAGATAATTCTTTGTTATCAGAGCCTGTCTTGTGTATTTATCGTAGGAGGTTCAGCAGCATCCCTGGCCTCTATCCATTAGAGGCCAGTAGCATCCCCTTCCCTCTCCCCAGCTGTGACAACCAAAGGTGTCTCCAGACACTGAGAAAAGCCCCAGAGGGTAGAGGGTAGAGGTCAAAATCTCCCAGCTAAGAGCCACAGCTCTAAGAGTTAGAGGGGGGTTCTGCCTGAAAGGGAAGAGAAAGGAGGTGGGGTAAGGGGGAAACCAGATGTCCTGTCCAAGTATCAAGGTCCTGGCCAACCCGGTCATTGAGAACTGAAATTGCCTGAGGGAAAAAGTCAAGGAACCTGGATAACCCAGAAACTGGATGCCCTGTCTGAGATGGCTGAGAATAGATTGTCCTCAGGAAAACAGCAAGAAGGAAGAGACGGAGACCAAACAGGAGGAGGACTCATTCTTCCTACAGGCCCCGGCTATGTAAAGCCAGGCCAAGCTTCACAGACCTCAGTTCCTAGGAAAGCTGTTTAGTTGGGGTTGAGTTTATGAGAAAGAACGTGTCAGAGCTGTTGCCATTATCATTGCTGAGGCTTCTTATCATTTTAAATGGTGCTGAAGTGACACCAAGATTGAACACCCTGGAATGTGAAACATGGGGAAAGAAGAAGGGGAGAGAAACACAGGGCCTGCTCTATCTTATGGGCCTGCAGCCACTTGAAAACACAAGAAGAGGTTATACAATTTGGAGAACCAATATGTGTTCTTGAAATGCTTGTGGGAAGCACCTCGTGCTTGTAGAGAAGAATAACTACAGGGATTCTGGAGGGTTTAGTAGGGGCAGGCTACTTGTCAATCAGCATTTATTAAGTACCTAAATATACAAGGTGCTATGATGGAAACTGTACACAGAGGAAGGTTGCCACACTTGGCCTTGCCCCTTGGGATATGCAGCTTAAGACAACTTAACCAGCGAGCATTGGAGAGATACAAGCAAGAGATGTTTTCTGTGCCTTCCTGGGTTGCCTTCACGCAGGCCCTTCAGCATTCCACCACCACCACCACCAAAACAAGAAAGAACCTGTCACTCAAATTGGAAGGCCAAGTAAACTGGCAGGAAATCTGTCCATGCAAAACAAGGGTGAAGTTACAGAGCAGAGCAACAGTGCCTCAATCTCCTGCCCAGGGAACTCGAGGTAGAAAAAAGGGGAAATGGGATCCCTGGTCCACAGAGCAGGTGGAAGTCAACCGCCTTAACCTGGAGGCTGATAGAAACCAAGCTGAAGTGCTTTTCCTACCAATGTCAGTCCATGGTCACTATTTATGAAGAAGCATCAGGATCTCTAACAGCCTTGAGAATGACAATTGAGAAAAGTATTCGCCTCTCTAAAGATTTTCCTTGTCTGAAGTCTGAATTAGGCATAAAAGCAGAGGAGTGAGAAGGTCCTTCTTCCTGGTTCTTTATTTGCCACCTCAGATGCTAATGATACATTCTCGGCTCCACAACCCATTTTAAATCCCTGGATGTCCTTTCTCACTACACCCAACAAAATTCTCTTGGGAGGTTTTCTGGGCTTTCCTTTTGGTGTGCTCAGAGGATACAAATCCTCTGGAATGTTGGTATAAACCAAAAACAATTATAAAGGTAAGCTAGCTTGGTTAAAAGTAATATACCACATTGAAATTTATTTTGAAATGCAGGGAAAAAGATTGATGAATGGATAGAGGGGGCTGGCTAGATGGTAGAATATAAGTGATGGACATATGGGTATTCACTGTAAATGTCTTCCAACTTTGCTGCACGTTTGAAAATTTTTCTTAAGAAAATGTTGAAAATGTTGATTGTCAAATAACCCTTCATTTATCTTAAAATAATATGTAACGACAAGGGGAAAACTAATAATACTTAATAGAAGTAAGTTATAAAACATTATATACACTATAACCCCAATTTTGTGAATATACAATAAATACTAAAATACTGTTTTCTCTTTTGGAGATAGAATTATGGGTGACTTTTTTCTTCTTTGTGCTTTTCTATATTTCCCATTTTTCTTCAATGAACATGCATTGTTTTGCAATAAAAAATTTACTTCATAATATTTTAAGTTAAAAAAATATCTAAAACCAAATCTAAATTCCTTAGTATTGAGAATTATAGAATCAGCTCAGCAGAGGACAATCCTATAAGTCCTACTCTTGACAATTAAGGCAAGAAAATGAAAAAATGTGTTTTAGCAGTCAGTTCCTTTCAAGCAGATTTTCAAGTCAAAGCCCCCAATTTGTATAATTCTAGCCCTGTAATATCCATAATATCCACATGGTTTACCACCAACACATAGTACAATCCCTGGCAGTGGTGTTTTCATGCAAAAGCCCACAGCTGGCACGTCTACCCTGTTTGTTTGTCCAATGGGTAAAGCACGCTACCTGCTTCCCAGCACAAGCACAAAGATATGTCTGGTGGTGTAGCCGGAATGAGATCAAAGTCTTGATTCCTTGGGTGACTGAGAAAAATCATATGACCCTAACTGTAAAATGAGACCTCAGCACTCCGAGGTCTCTCCACCTTCTTTAACGTTTTATAGTGTTAGAGGTCCATGAGACAGATACCCACCATGCCATTTACTTCCAGGAGAGAATAAAGGGATGATCAAACAAAGGATCCAGTGTCCACAGGTAGTGATCAACCCAAGGTAGGTAAGGAGGGGAGCGAGAACTCACACACAATTCCAAGCTTCTCCTGAAACCCTGGAAGCAGAGGCAGGAAGACCAACCATGCCTTTCCACAGGAAAGGAAACCAACTCCATTAGCACAGCAAGTTGGATCCCCAAGTACAAGTATAGCTGCAGGTGAATCCACGCCCTTGATGAGATTCCAGCTTCAGGAGAGATTCATTTGCATCCCTCTTTTGCCTCACCAGGTACAACTCCCCACATGCAGAACCCGTCAGAAAGTTGTGAACCTTGAGAGCTGCTGAGCTCGAAAATAAGGCCCCCTTCTCAGCTATAGAAAATGACCAGGTCATACTAAGTTTTCCTCTTGAGTCCTTGTGAACTGCTACTTTATGGGAGTGATGCTCTTTATGCCATTTGCATGGTTTTCTGCTTAATAGAGAAGTCATGTGGAAGGAAAAACTTTTCTACATCAGAGAGACCTGGGTACAAATCTTTGCTCTCCACTTAGGACAAGTGATCTTGGACCCGTTTTCTCAGGCATAACATGGGGATAAAATACTTCACAGGGTCGTTGGAATATAAAGTGAGTGAGACTGTGTTTGTACTAATGACCATTAACACTCATGAGTAAGCAAGGACTTGGTGTTTTAATTTACTGTGTCCATGCTTTGTTGGGGAAGGAGGGGCCTCAGCTTTCTCAGGAAACCTCATCTCTGGCTAGTTGTTTTCTGTTTCTTCTCCGGCCATTGATGGAGAGTAATCTTTTAGCTATTTCCAGCAGAACAAAGCTGTTCTTTGTTCTTGTTTTTAATGACAACTAGAGATATCTTTTTATTGGATGGTCTCCTTGAACATTAACTTAGAGTCCTAAGTCTTTTGGGAACCAGCTCAGGAGCCCAGGCTGGGAAAAATCTCTTTGCTCATTGGCTAATGGAATTGTGCTTTGGGGTGGGGCTAGGGGAGGCTGGAAGGAGGTGGTGTTTATTCTCAGTGGGGGTTTTGGAAGACTTTGGGAAGAAAGAGATGAAACACGGACAGGATTTTTCCCAGCTCCAAATGTCAATCCTCGAGGAATGGGATGAAAATGACCATATGCCATCCACTTACACATTATTTGTGTTTAGTTTATCTCTTCTCTCATTGAATTATGACTGGCAATCTGGAAGATTGCATTAGTATTTTCTTTTTGTAGTAGAGGTTCGAGGGATGGGAGGCTGCCCCACTAAATGGATCTGTGATGACCAGAACTTGCTAACTCCTGAAATGAATGTTGGAATTGCCTGACATAAGGACAAAATTAACATCCCAGGCTTGCCCAGAAATGTATTTTAGTGCTTCTGTGTCACAGTTCTGGGTCTGCGTGTGTTCTCAGAAAGGGCGTTTTGTGGGATATGTTTTACCCACACTTTTCTGTCAGGCACAGAAACTGCCAACTAAAGTTTGGCCTTTGCAATGTGGGCTGCGAATCCAAAATATTTAAAATTAAATATTGGAAGGAATTTTCATCATTTATTTAATAAATGAAAGTGTGAGGTCGAAATTAAAAGTCAACGAGGGAGTGTAGCTGGAAAATGTAAACCATGTGAGATGTGCCTTTAAAGTTTTAACTCCTTGTGGGTAATTTTCATCCTCGAGAGCTCTCTTGAAAGTCCAGTTGAATTTAATGAATTTGAAGCTGTGAATGTGAGTCTTACATTTAAAGTACATAAATCAAAGAGTCAGGTGGCTCTTGGTTGCTGTTTTTCAATCCCACATGTAAGATGTTTATTAAATACGTCTTAGCATGTCTGAGTTAATAGATTGTTCTGTTTGATACTGTTGGGCCCCAGAGCCCATGGCAGATAGATGTTTCTGTGGATTTAATCATAATATAACCAAGTAGAGGACAGGTAATTATAAACTGATAAAAATTTAAAAGATGAATGTTTAATGGTTAAATGTAGTGAAAAACGAGAATTTGCTGAACTGAAAGTTTTTAATTCTAGTTTTAGTTAATGATATCCTTTAAATACATTTGGTTTAGAGTTGAGAGTGAGGTGAGATGGTAGTTGGGTGTGCATGTTTCTTGTAGATTTAAAAGTGTGGGGATTTCTAATATTAATGGTATGGCATTTAATATTTCCATGGATTTTTTTTTTGTCTAATTAGTCATAGCCTTTTCCACCTTTTAAATAGCTTGGTGTATAGTTTTTGATACACAGATGAAAAAATGTATGGAACTGTTACTTTAAAGTTCAAGAGGGAAATGAAGGTGAATGGAAAATAAACATTATTTGTTGGCCCTCGTTGGTGATTTGGGTTTTGGCTACAGACTGTGTGGAATGGCAATGCAGGTCAGATACGATCGTGAAACATAATATGACATCCAGATACTCTTATAGCCCAAGATTTCCAAGTCCCTGCTGATAGCTTAATTATTTCAGGCAGCATTTAGTATTGCTGAATACCAGTTGTCCAGGAACCTGGACATCCTTCTGGAGCCTTTTTCCAGTGTAAGCCCTGGCAGAAGATGTGAAAGCCTGCATCAACATAATGTTACCATTTCCCTGTACAAAGAGAATCATCATGGAATTCTTAGAAGTGGCTCTTCTCTACTAGTGATTTAGAAATAGGATACAGTTTACAAAACTGAAAAGCTTCCTCAGTTTTCCAGGATGGAGTACAGGTTTTCCTGTGACAGGATCTGATCTGTAGACAGCCATGATGTTTTCTCCTTCAGTTCTCTTGAAATGGGTGGCCTCACAAGTTAAGGATAGCGAATAAAAACGTGGGAGGTGTGAACCATTTTGGTCTCCAAGGCTTGTGAGAGCCTTTCCAGAGAGGCTGCTGCTGGCCTCCTTTTAAAGCTGAGAACAAATTTCAGCCTCATCTCTACTGAAAGTTATAACTCCTTAAGTATCCAGGGTATCAAGGGATATGGGGTTTTTCTTTTAAACATTTCCTGAAGCTAAAGCCCCTGAAGCTCCCCTACCCCTCAGCTACTTTTAGCATTGCCGAAAATACGATGCCATAGTGAAGAATCTGGAGGACAGCTGGGAACTGGCAATTGCATGAGCATGCGACGTTTTTTTAGACGTGCATCAAGGAGTTAGGAAGCCTTAAAGGAAAGATACCTGTAGAACATCATATAGCACTTTCTCCCTAAATAACATGTATGTTCATGTTATATATATTTCTAAATTACTCACACGTTTAAATATAGTAAACTATTTTAATGTACTATTTTTAAAACATTCAGAGTTGTCTCCTTGCAGCATTTTGTCTGTGGACTCTTAATAGTGCTTAGCCACCTGGTGAAGGCTAAGACTGGTGGAATGAGAGTGCGGAGAATGTGATGTCCCATCTAAGTCCACACTCTGTTCACTCATTTAAAACAAAATAAAAGTTCACATGCTCTGGTGCAGGTTCTACTGCTTTCCTGTTGTGCTTTGTGAGTTATTCTAGTATCCTAGGTAAATAATCCCAGAATGAAGTTGATGTATTTTTTTGTACTCACTTGGTTTGGCAAATCATTGACAGATAAATGATTTTATAAGCAATTAAATGAGTTACCAAATACAGCGACTTTACAAGAGCCTTTAAGCTTATTCATTTGGCATTGTTTTAGCTTTCATTTGCACCAAAAGTGGGCCAGCCCTTTAAAATTATTATACAAAATAATTGGATTCAACCCCAACTTTAGGGTTAAAGGCAATAATTTGTGGTTCAGTAACATGGGGATGCTGTGTTGCAACTAATATAAACCTATTTTAGGAACACGAAACATGTGTACCATCTAATTCACAATGCAAATAGCAGACAAAATCCAGAGCCATAATTATTATGAATATATATATATATATATATATATATATATATAAAAGCATATGTAAGTGTGGTGTCTGTGTATGAATAAGGATTACAGTGTAATACACTACCATGAACATTGTTGTGTTTGGATAATGGGACTTTTAAAAACTTACTTAAAACACTCTTTGTCATTGTTTAGTATGGTTTAATTTTAAGGAAGGGAGGAAAAGAGCTTTCATTTGACTGGCTAATTATTTTTTTTAAGCCTCCAAAAGTAAAAGAGTAGGATGGAAGGGCTGACCTAGTGGCTCAGTTGGTTAAGAGCTCGCGCAAGAGTGGGAGCTGAGCTCTGAGCAACAGCAGTTCGATGCCCAGCCCAAGCTGAGCAGCCGCTGAGCTGCCAACAGGTGGCAGGAGGGCTCAGCTTAAAAAACAAACAAACGAACAAAAAGAGTGGGATGGAAAAAAACACTACCAAATATTTATATTTCTTCTTTTGGTTTTATAAAATGTTTCTTCATTGGAGGCAGTGTCCATAAATAGTCATTTGTAAGAGATGACTGAACAATTCTTTTTTTCCCAGGAATATCTCTTGAATATGTGGAAACACATCCCCACCTCTTGCTTCCCTCTTCTCACTTAGTAAATGGACATGGCAGCAGCTTACTTTTTGTATCTCCTTTCTCAGACATTGACTGAACAATGCGTGGCAGCCCAAGCATTTCAAATTGTCCTCTGGAGCAATCGGAATATATCCTGGTGGATGGACCTGCTCTGGTGGCAGAGTTTTGGGAAGGGCTATTCATTATAAAATGTATTGATAGGTATAATAGAGGTGATGATGTATTTAGTTTTAGTACCTACATGTTTCTTTCCTCAGATAGTTTCCAATCCGTCAGCAAATCAAGTGGCTCTCCCTACAAATACATCCCTAACTCTCTCCACTCAGTCACTCAAGCTCTGGCGTTCGTCACTTTCTGCCTGCACATCTCCAGCAACTCCCTAACCAAGCACACTGCCAGTGACTCTTGCCCACGTACAACCTTATCTCCGCAGAGCAGCCAGAGGAAGCTTTGTAAACTGTGAGCCAGATCATGTACGTAGTTCTTCTGTTCAAAATTCCCCAAGCACTTTTAGTCTACAGAGCTCGCTCCCTGTGTTCAGTCCCTTTCCTACCTGTCCAGCCATTATTTTTTTCCCACCTGCCCTCTCAGTCAATAAGCTCCAGCCACACCGCCTTGATCGCTGTTCCTTGAGCTCTCCACTCATTCCTGCCTCAGGCCCTTTACATGTGCTGGCCCTCCTCCTGGCATGCTTCCAAGCGTGGATGTTTGCCTGGCACCCCCATCTCATCAGCCCAGATGGCACTGCTTCAGAGAGGCTTTCCTGACAGTCACAGCTCAAGTGCTCTTCCTATTAATCACTGTCATAACTAGTTTTATTTTTGTTGTAGCACTTACCACAAAGTGAAATACAGTAAAACCTTGGATTGCGAGTGACTTGGTTTGTGAGTGTTCCACAAGACGAACAAACATTTCTAATACATTTTAAAAGGGTAAACGAGCAGTGTCTTGCAATACGAGTAGTTTGTTTCCGGAACGAATTATGCTCGCAAACCAAGGTATTACTGTATCTTATTTATGATTTTAGAAAGTCGACCCACCCCCGACTACTAACATGTAAACCTACGTGGGCAGGCACATCCTGCTCTTTGTCTCTTTTCCAGCACTTCAAATAGTACCTGGCACGTTCTAGAAGTGCTGTAAAATCTGCTGAATGAATAAACAGGTAGATATTCTCTGTCATTATATGGTTGTATGAGCTGTAAAGTGAAGTTCTTTCCAACTCCAGCATGCTGTTATTCTCAATAATGTTGAAGGCATTATTACAATTGTATTAGATTGTGTGCTCTTGTGGCCCCTCCGCAACCCTCTCCATTAATGGTGGTGGAGTTGTTATACCTATCTCTCCATTTTGTTTTCCTTACTGGGACTGGATGGGCTCAATTAACAAAATGAAGCTAATTGACACATGAAGAGACTGAATCTGAAACTTAGGCTCTTTTTTTCTAGGATTTTCGTCCATACCCGGTACCTAGTAGGTCACAGCCCGGAACGTAGACCTGAGGGCTCCAAGCCAGGACCACCAACAAGTTTTTATCACATTATGTGCCAGCGAGGTCATCTTGCCAGTGAACAGAGCAAATCAAGGGAGTAGGTAACTGCCTTCTGAGAGCTTCTAGTTTAAGGTAGAAATGTCAGATAACCAAAAACTTGATAGCAAAGACATAAAACTAAATACTATCGTTTGCTGAGTAAATGAGAAAGGAAATAAGTCTATCTGTTAACAGATCGATTTAACAGGTACTTATCGATCTAATCATCCTAGCTATTAAAAAAAGGTAACAAATGAGTGACTATAAGTCATATTGAAACTAACGCCACCCTAAGCAGCTATCTATAGAATACACGTCTGTTTCCCTTTAGAGATATGGTCATAAATATGAGGCCTGGGCCTCATGCTGGAAGAAAGTAGTTTTAATTAAAAAAAAAAAAATCAATGTTGGTAATGATTCTTTTTCTTGAAATATACCTGGTAATCTGTATATGTTGAATTTAGACATAGCATTGCTATGATAAAGTTTAATTGTTCAGTGTGAGTGTGACTGGGGACCCAACATATGTTAAATTTAAAGCATATACTGTGATCTGGCTGCTTACTGTGTATCCTTAATTTACACAGGATAGTTGAGAAATCATGTTTTCTGAATTCATGAAATAAATTTCCAGATGACTGAAGTCCAATTAAATTTTAACCATAGTTGCTAGAAATAATTCTGAAGTTTAGTTGTACGTTGTCTATTGAGGCAGGAAAGTATAGTTGTTTTCCTCTTTGCTTTTCCAGTGAATTTCTGAAAACGTAAAACAATGGGATAGTAAACTTACATGTTAGTCTTCATTTTTGAAGGGCTAAATGCACATACAATTCCTAAGTGTGGTTCTCTGGAGAGCAACTTCCTCCTGGATTTTTGTAAGCCAGTGAGCGGGGTCCCCAGGCTGGTGCCTCTCACCCCTGACTCCCCAGGCACTGGCTTTCCCGCACTCATTCAGCCACAGGGGACTCAGAGGTGGGTCAGGAAGTTTCTAAACCTTCTATGCCTTTGTTAGGAGGTGGGTCCCTTGAACCTTTGGAGCGATTTGTGTCAGCTGTATCCCCTGTGCTGTAGCAATTCAAAGTGTGGTCCATGGAACAGCTGTATCAGATCCCCTGGGAGCTTGTAGAAACATAGAATCTCAGACTCCTCCCAGACCTATTAAATCAGCAGCTATCCAGGTGACCCCTTATGCTCTCTGCACATCTTTCAATTCTTATATACTCCTAGTGCTTTGGCCCCCAGCCCCAAGACTTTGCAGTGTGTGTGTGGGGAGTGCTGAGGTTCTCCTGCCAGGCTCCCACTGATGGCATTGTGGGATCTTGCGGTTTGTGGGTGGCTTCCATTAAAAGGACCCACAGGGCAGGGCTGCAGGAGGCACGAACTGACTTCCGTCAGGGACTAGTGGGCTGTCGGGACCCTTCCTGGGGTGTTTCTTCATCTTCCTTCTCACTCAGCCATGCTCTTAGAGCACACTGGGTTTTTCAAGACACTGCTTTCCACTGCCCTGGACATCTGTGTTCCTGTAATTAGCACCCCCACTCCCTCATGCCTCTTCTGATGTCATTTCAGTGTGGTATCAGTCACCTGCTTCTGGGTGAGAGTGCGTCAGAAGAAAGGGGGTGAGAAGACCTCTATGCCCTTACTTCCTGTTGTGTGGCTGTAACTTTGGGGAGAACCTCAGGTTGCCAGGGGAGACCAGATAAACAGGAATTTGATTATGAGTAAAATCAAATCAGATGGAGAGATAGGGAGGGGTCGGTTGCATTAAGGTGAATGGATTTTTTTTCCCTCCTATGTCCTTGAGCTAGGAGAAATTTTTTAGTTACTTGCTGCATCATGGATGTCATAGCCAAGGATATTTTATTACTGGAGAAGTAGACCTGGAACAATGAATTACTTCCCTGCATAGTTTTCTGTACACCCAGTCACTGTGGTACAAGTTAGTTGTCAGTGCTGGTTACCAGGAGCAGGGTTCGATAAGATGGAGTTAGTAAGAAGCAGGCAGGAACTGGGACTCCATGGGAGATGAGGTGATGGGGAATGGGGCAAAAAGGCATTTTTTTCAGAAGCTTGCAGTAGACCTGATTCTAGTATCTATCTAGGTGTCTAGGGTAATCATATTGTTTATAATATTAACATCAAAACATAATTAAACACTTAAGTGCCAGACATGTTCATTTGTATTATTACGTTTGCATGCATTATCTCATTTAATATTTATAGCCATCCTGTGAGGTAGATATTACTGTCATTCCCTTTTTATAATTGAGGAGACCGAGGCTTAAATGCATAAGCGACTTGCCTGAGGTCACGTGGCCAGGAGAGCTGTCCGGCCCCAGACTCCCACTCATAACTGCTATCTGACCAAGAGGCTGTGCAGTGTGGCTGGGCTGGGTTTGGAAGTGCAGAGTGAACATATTGGACATGTTAGACATTAAAAGCGGTCAGGAATTATGTTTGAAAATAGAGTAAAAGGAGAGGGGGAAAAAAAAAAAAAGGCCTGGTCTTTGTTAGGTGGAGCTTGGAATAGGCTGCGACCTCTTGTTGGAGCTGATGCATATCACATGCTCTCTTGGCTCCTATTAAGCGATTGTCTTAAGTTTTTGTTTTTTTTTTTTTTTTTTTTTTTTGTCTAGATAGGCTGCGTTTCTAGCCTGTGTTCTGTATTGGGGTGGTACTAGGTAAAGCACGTTTCTTCTTTGCCTGCTGTTTCCCTGTTAAGCTCTGCTAATGGGGAGTGCTAGGAGGGAGAAGTGACATGCTTCATCCTGTTTGCTTGCTGTTCCTGTCAGCTTCTCTCCAGAAAGGGTCTTTCACTCTGCTAGCCTCCAGCTTCTTTCTACACCCTGGAAACAGACTCCTGGCTCCCCTCAGAAGTTTGAGTCCCAGCCCCATGTGGACCCGCATTGAGAATCTTTCCTCAGGGATCCAAAGGGGTCAGCACCTGCCCCTCAGAGGTCTGGGTCCCAGCTCTGTGATCTCTTCCTCTAAACTGTTAGATTCTGATAACTCCATTCCCCCACCCCCCAGCCCTGTGGGTGGTAGCTGTCTCCTACTGTTACTCTGTATCACTCAGTCTCTTCATGTCTCTTAACACCTATCAAAGCAGTGTTTATATTAAATAACACCTGCTGCAGTACCTGGTGTACCTAGTCTTTCCAGCTCGCCCCTGGCTGATAAATGTTCTCAAGTCCTGGTGTCCTGGCAGGGGAGGGGGCAGAGAAGCTGATACCCAGGGTCTGTGGTTCTCAAGAGTATAGGGGAATCGCTGGAGAAGCTTATTAAAAATCCAGATTTCAGGTCTCCGGTTGACATAATTGTGATTCAATCTGTTGGATATGGGCTCAAGAATCTGCTTTATGAACAGACGTTTTAGGTGTTTCTGGTGTAGTTCCCTGGTCTCAGAGGCTTTGAGAAAATTTGCCCCAACCGAGGACCTCCACATGAGGCAAATTTCTTGAGTCTGGGGTTGTTCTGAGACTTAGAAACCAATTTTATTATTAATTAGTTAAATAGAATGGGGGCTGTGGAAATGGTAAAAGTCCACCAAGGTTGTGCATTGCCCCTAGAGGCTGCACACGTAACCCTTGTTCAGCCCAACAAGCTCTGATGCGGTTAGCTGGAGAAAGGAGGTCTCCCCCTCTTTGAGCACTGTCTACTTGTCAGGCCTTGCACACCCCGGTTGCTGTCCTTTGAGAGGGTTACCCTGTTCTTCCTACAAAAGCAACATGCGTGCAGCTGAGATGGGATGAATGGGACTGATGTCAGAGTAGATCCTGGCTCTTCTTTGTGCATTTCGAGCCTGTCCCATTTCCAGGTGGCTTAAGATAGGAGCAGAAAGGCATCGGTGACCACCGTCATACCTTATCAGAGCGCCATGTTAGAGCCAGGGGACTTGTGTCTTTTGGCCTTTGCCAGTGGGTATGTCTTAGTATCTGTGTGAATAGCAGTGGACATTCCTTTGTGGAATGCTGGCTTCCCTTTGACTGATTTAATCAGTGAAATGAGTGGGTTTTGCAGGGAGTTGTTGCTACCCCCTCGGAGCAGAACAGGAAGTCTTTCAGCCCTGCCAGATCCTGGGGCTTTGAGTGTGCAGGGCTCAAGGACGTCAAAGTGACCTTTAACTGAATATAAAAACCCAGCTTGCTCCGTAGGAATGTGTGCTTCCTGCAGTCCAGGGCCTGGCCAGTGTTTCCTGAGGTGGCTTTGGAGGACTGTCATCGGCTCCTGTCTGTCACCTCTTCACATTCTCAGGTGTTTTCTGTCACCTCTTTGTGCTCAAGTAGATTCATAGAAGGCCCTGCTTTATTTTAGCCTGCCTCATTTTGTGTGGCTTCTACATGCTGAGCAGTGGCCGGGGGATTTCATTTTTATAAACTTCAGTCTACAACCAATGCTGGTGGAACATTGCTCTTCACTAAGAGCTTTCCTGTGACTCTTGACTCCAGAATTGAAAGGGATGTTCTGCAAATCAGAAACGCCTTCAAGCAGGTGGGGTCCCTAGGCTCATTTCTTGAAGTTAACAGCCACATCCACCAGCAGCTAACTTAAAAACACACATGGTGAGCTGTCCAGAGCTAGCCTATTGAACAAAAGAGCTCTTCTGCCTTGCTTCTAGGTTATATATAGCCAACACCAGGGCGTGCTCTCCTGTGCGTAGACCCAGTGTCGAGCACTGCTTCACCTCTCCTGTCTACAGGTGGCCTCCCCAGGGATGGGTTGATCTGAGTTTTTATTCACTTAGCAAACACTGAGGGCCTCCTGGGTTCCAGGCAGAGGCCTTGGTGAAAGGGCTAATTCTAGGAGTAACAATGCTGAGTGAGACTGATCTGTAAGCCTGTAGGTCCTTTGATGAGGCAGTACTGAATCTTTAGGAGCGGAGAGAGGAAGTGACTAAGTCCACCTGGGGTTGTAAAACACGGTAACATCTCAAGTGATTCATAGCCAGTCCTTGGGACTAGGTTGTCAACTCCCTCTCCCTCCCCCATCAAAATAGTATAGTCTGTTTCTTTTTTTTCTCTATTTTTTTTTTTTTTTGAGGGCAGTGTCACTGGCCCTCATATGTGGGACCTGAACCGGGGGCCGCTGGCTTCACAAGCCAGCGCTTTACCATCGCGCCACTCGGCCAGCCCAGGATAGTCTCTTTCTTAAAAAATAAACACACATTCACTGACAGAGCCATTGTGTGTTTATTACAAGTTTCATATTGGTCAGTGTCAACATTAGGATTAGAATTCTACAATACAGTTTCAGCTTTGAGGGGTCTAACCTGAGTGCCCTTCAGATTAATTGTTATTATTATTTTTTAATTGGCAAGTAAACATTCACAGAATAATTTTTAGCTACTGTGTATCAGTAAGAAAACAAAATGACTAGAAGTAAATCACACCATTAATTACATTGAATGAGATGGAAATTAGTCTTATTTAACAGTTCCTTATCACATTCAAACCACTCCCCTTTAACATGGTGCCTAGATTTTCCTGCACCCCCTAATAACTTCACTATTGATTTTCTTTATGCTAGGTAATCCCAATCTACCCCCCTTCTGATTTTAGTTAGTATAGTGCAGTTTGTGTGTGTGTGTGTGTGTGTGTGTGTGTGTGTGTGTTTTAAAATTTTTGCTTTAGATGTAGCTTGAGGTCCAAGGTGAGTTTATTGACATTCATTCCATTTTGATTCTCCACACCAGTTTCCCTCTATCTCTCTTAACGATCAGAACCCGAGGCTACTTTTTGTTTTTCTGTGTTATTATCAGATGGTTCTTGCTGAGTTGCACACAAGTGCTGATTTTGTTTGGTGAGGTCTGTGACCTCTAAAGGTTTTAATAAGCCATGCTTTCCCAAATAAGGTGGTTTATCCAGGTCAATGATGAAATGTACGTACCTTCACTGAATGGCCGTTTCTCCACCTCACTGTGGTATTTATTTATTTATTTATTTTTTTAGTGAGCTCTAAATCTGCTCCAGCAATCTCAGAAGGAGGCTCTATTAACTGTATCTTTTTTTTTTTTTTAAGATTTTATTGGGGAATTGGGGGAGGGGAACAGACAAGTTGCTGTCTTTTTGTTCTTCAGTCTAGTTGTGGAGGATGTTGCTTCACTGGCCCATGTTGGTATCGTCATTACGCTCTTCCCGGATGAGGCAATCGGTCACCGGCCTCTGGCTGGTCGCTCACCGCGGCTATTGGCAGCTCACTCTGGCTGCCAGCTGCTCACGCTGGCTGCTGGCCACTCACTGTAGCCTATGGCAGCCCACTGCAGCAGGGGCTGCAGCCTACACGATCGCCGGGGCTCACACACCCCAGCTCCAGGTGGAGCTGTTGTTAGCGTAGAGGGCAGTGTCACTGGCCCTCATATGTGGGATCCGAACCAGGGCCGCTGGCATCCCAAAACCAGCTCTTAACCAATGCGCCACTCGGCCGGCCCAACTGGATCTTTTTTTAAAAAAAATTTTATTGGGCAATTGAGGGAAGGAACAGCATTGGGGAATCGAGGAAGAGGAACAGACAAGTTGCTGTCCTTTTGTTCTTCAGTCTAGTGGAGGACGTTGCTTCACTGGCCCATGTTGTTATTATCATTTCACCTTCCCAGGGTGAGGCAGATCAGTAGCTGGCCACTGGACGGCCACTCACAGTTGCTCTTGGCAGCTCATGGAAGCTCACGCCTGCTGCTGGCCAGCCCTACTGCAGCCTACGCCCTCTCTGGCAACTCACGGCAGCACAGCTCCAGGTAGAGCTGCTGTTCACCATCTTAGCTGCAGAGGGCAGAGCATCACTAGTCCTAATGTGGGATCTGAACCGGGGCCCTGCTACTCAGAGCTGGTGTCCCAAGCCAACTCTTAACCAACGCACCACTCGGCTGGCCCTAACTGGATCTTTTGACGAAGGCAGAAGGGCATACCTCAGCCACTTGGCTGTAACACAAACCAGGTTACTCAGGAGGGTCACCTGTTTGTAGCCACCCTGGAAAGCACGGCTTCCTGTGCCCAGCCTGGTATATATACCAGGTCTGTGCACTGTTTATCCACACAGGCCAGCAGTAGCATCTGTTTTGTAAAGGAATCCACATAGCAAATCTCACATAACACCTGTCTTGCTGTTTCTGTTCCTTGTGTTTGACTTGAGAATTTACTGTGCACGTGTTCCTTTCACACAGAACACACCAAATGACAGGTGAATAGATCTGATACTTTTCTGTGTGTGTGAAATATTGGGTCATCGGGAAAGTCATGATGCATTTTTGCATTGAAAAACAGAAAAATACGTCATGACTTTCCCAATGACCCAATAGTAGGATGAGGTGGGCGGTGACACGGTGACATATAGTAAATCAATTTGAGGCCATTTCCTGCGTATGTACATTTGCATGTTACGTTGAGC
Organism: Aselliscus stoliczkanus; assembly: GCA_033961575.1. Classification (NCBI taxonomy): domain Eukaryota; kingdom Metazoa; phylum Chordata; class Mammalia; order Chiroptera; family Hipposideridae; genus Aselliscus; species Aselliscus stoliczkanus. Next base: position 119,838,037 of record CM066731.1, on the reverse strand, counting down.
CATAGAAAATGTGATCTTTTTTTTTTTCCCTAGAAGAATGGTAACTTCATATGTATAATCTAATAAATAATTAAACATTTGGACCATCCGGTAAGGAAGGGTACACCTTGGAAGCCAAATAGCAGTAATGCAGGAAGGCAAATCACAGCCTACAGGAAGCATTTAAGTGACTCCCAATAATTGAATATTTAAAAAATTGATTGCCAATGTTATCCTATTAGGAGGCCTCACAAAAAATTGTGGATTTTCGGCCTTCCTGCTGAATGCAGAATCTTGCCATGCTAGATCATCCATCTCACGTAGGGACAATGGGCAGAGAGGCAGAGTGGTAGCTGCACCCCTGCAGAGCTCAGGTGTGTGTCCATTCACACCTGGCCAGCTTCTGGCCCTCATGTGACCGGATTGGCTGCAGGGGCTTTGAGGTTGGACACATGATATAAATAGAGCACACAGAGTAAGTCGGGTAAAGAGAGAACTGGACCAAAGCCATTGGTTTTGTTTACTACACGCCACCAGCCAGCACCTGCAAAAAGAAAGCCTGATACAGCTCTGGACTGTTTACTTGAGAAAGGACAGGTAAGCATATAATTAAGGAGTCCTTTCATGTGCTAAGGAGATGGGCAAACTCTTGTTAAAGTTTTGGCTTGGAGCGCCTCATTTAAGTGGGATGTGAGGGCAGAATTTCCTTCCACTGGCCACCATTCATGTCAGAGGCTAATGTAATGTCTTTTCTTGTTTATTTTTAAAATCCTCACATTTATGGGAAAGGATTACTGGACAATTAACCACTTTATATCCCAACGTTAACATACAGAAATGTATGTAGACTATTGTATGTTTTTAAGAGTACCAGATGTTTATTACTACATTGTTTTTATGGAGGGGGAAGTGGAAATCAAGAGAATACTCAACAATAGAAGAAGGGCTGAATCAGTTGTACACCAACATCATGGAGTATTATACAGCATTAAAATGACAAATTGGCAGGACACTAGTTGACCTGGAGGGATTTCCCTGCGGAGTAATACCAACTAAGATTTAATTAGTGCTTCCTATGTGTTTGCCAGGCACAGTTCCAAGGGCTTTCAGTGTATTAACCCATTTGATCATTAATGCTATTATCGCCATCTTATAAATGAAGAAACTGAGGCATGGAGAAATGAAGAAAGTCACCCAAGGATAAACAGTTAATATATGCAGGGCTAGGATACGAACTCATGTATTAAAAATCTGGATGGGCAAAGATTTTTTAAAAGTCATTTTTTAGGTTAGCAAAGTGTATTATCAATGAGAAGTTTAACTATAGAATATTAATTCCTAGCTGCTCCTGAGTTCCCTGGCTTTTTCTCTTATATTGTAGACTCTTAGACTCATTGTGCTGTATCAGTCCTTAGAAATCATTTAGTCTTCTGGTTTTCCCATTTAGCTCTCCTTCCCCCTTTTAAACCAGTTGAATCTTGTTTTTTTTCTGTCAATCTTTTTATTTTTTATTAATTTTTTTTTATTTTTATTTTTAATTAGTTTCAGGTGCACAGTTGAATCTGTTTGGAAAGCAAAATGCGTTAGCCATGGCCTGGGGCTACTTTGTCGTCTCCCTCTTCCCCAGGGTGCCATCTAAACAACAGACACAGCCCCCCTCCTTCATGTTACGGATGCAGAAGTGAGTCCCAGAGAGAGAGCCTAATGCTTCATGAGATGATGTTTCCAGGGATGTGAAGCACATTATGTTATTAGGCCTTACAGGTGGATTTTATTATGCCCATTAAGGAACCTGAGGTTTGGAGAGAAATGAGGCCCAGCCCCACAGAGGGAATCAGTACCAGGGTTGGATAGAATCCCCGTCTAACCTTCTTCTCAGGGGTCCTGCTAACGTAAGACTTGAGAACTACAATGGCTCACTGGAAGCCCTTCAGTTGAACCCTGCCTCCAGTTGCTGTAGATTTAATTGGGAAGTTGCTGAGAACTTCTAATTCGTAGGGCATTATTGACCACAGGTGGTAGTGGGACAGTGACTTAGAATAGACAATGAGATAGGCTTTTGTATTTGTCAGCTCGGGCTGCCATAACAGAATACCATGGAATGAATGGGTGCCTTAAACAGCAGGAATTTATTCCCCACAGTTTTGGAGGTGGAGAAGTCCTGATCAAAGTGCTGGCTGATTGGATTTTAGTGACAGATTTCTTCCCTTCCTCATTCATAAAGAGAGGGGTTGGGCACGATGGTCTTTAAAGTTCCCCGTACCTCTCACGTTGCTTTTCATCTCTCTTGTAGCTGAAGGAAACCTTTGGATTCAAAGCAGAATCTTCCAAATTGTCCAATGAGTGGTTAAACCCATTCACGCTATGGCAATAATCTTAGGTCATGAAGTTTCATATTTGTTCTCTCTGGAGATGAGAGGCTGCCGGTTGTTCTTTAGTCAGCCGTGACTGTAAAGCAACAACAGTTCTCTCGTTGTAAAGCTCTAGTAAAAACTTTCCTTCCCACTCCCTCCCGCTGTACAAACTTCGGATTTGTGTCTGTATTCTTGCACGTGTCCATGGAAGTCAGGAGACTCATAGGCAAGGACTTAACTGATTATGAGAGGTGGCCCCACATTACATGCACTGGTTTTTGCTTTCTGGGGATTTGTTTTCTTCTTTCTTCTTTTTCAGTTCCCCTGATTTGAGAATGTCCTGGGATGTGGATTGAGGTTGGTGGGGTGGGATTGTGGGGAGATTTACAATAGGTAGGGCTGAGAATGGCTTCCCATCAGCAGCTACCTAAAGATGTTTGTTGATTTCTCTGCTGGGTACCAGGCCCAGTGCTAATTAGCTACTTATCACTTTCTGTGCGGCTCCTTCAGTGATGGTCTCTTGTTCTGGAGACTTTGACTGGAAAATACACTTTGCTATCAGCAGGGCTCTTTGTAATGTTTGGCTCTGGTATCTGGAACATTCTGGATTGAGCCCAACACGCTGTGATCGGCAGGGCCAGTGAGGCCAATCCAGTGGGACTTGGAGTAGTAGCTGACAGAGCAAGCAGTGAGGTTAGGGGCTGGGAGGCCCTTTTAAACAGTCTCTGAGACTAAATAGCTCTCTGTCCTGAAACTGAATTCTAGGGAGAGTGAGGCTCGCTCAAACCTTCCCTCTAGGTTGTTTCTATTTTCTTCAACCATATATGACACAGGAGAATATTTTCTTAGCAAGGCCAAAACAAGTGAGGAAGGGAAGAGTGTGCTTTGGCTTGCTGGAAGTAGGAAAAAGCATGGAGCTTGGGATCTGGCAGACCTGACTCAGGCCCCAGTTCAGGGACTTAGCAGCTGCTTGGGCGTTTTCCAAGTCCCAGACTGTCAACTGTAAAACGAGGGTAATAATAATAATAAAAAAAAAGTGTACAGTTTTGTAAGGAGAATTGTGTGAGCATAGCGCCTACGATACAGCGGCTGGTCAATATGTGTGGATTTTCTTCTCCAGGGAACGCAGGTTGGGCTTCCTGGAAGAGGAGTCTTGACATTGGAGACCTGGGTTTGGGGCATTAGGGTGATGTGCTTGGGTCCCCAGATCAGGGGGCCAGAGCTGATGATCGAGACCACAGGGCAGAAGAAAGGGCAGACTTGATGTCTAAAGACACACTTTTGGGCACTTCCGAGGGGCGGGAAAGCCGTGGTATGCACTAGGAATGTCATGCCTTTCTGTCACATATGTAAGGAAAGCTAATACAGATGTCTCTAACTAACTGTCAAAAGATGTCCCCTCTCTCTTTTGATGATATTTGATGACTCATTTGGGAAGTGGTGCCTGAAAAAATAAAGCTTTAAGAAGAAGGGTATATGGTTGCATCCAGCCCCTTTTTGCACAATCCTGAGCTTTTCTCCTCATTGATAGTCTTGTAGTAGTACAAGATTTATATGATTGGAATGAGATTTTTGGTATTCTTTGCAGAATTGAGATGCCTTAACATAGAGGTCTTTTTGCCCCTATGGAATATAAATCCGATTAGGAGCTTTTTGTGCTCTGCCACAAATCATTACATGTCTACATTTTGCTCTTATAAAATATAGGTAATGACATGACTGTCTCCTAGGAGTTTGAGTGCATTAGCTAATGATCATGAAACCTTAGGAAATTCATGTGAATGCCGAGAGAGCTTTTGTAATTACACATTTGCATCATTTTGCTTGGCGTCCTTGAAAGTCGTGCTTTCAACATGAGAATACTCAGGTGATGCCTGTTTTTCTAATTGTAGAGCAAGCTCAGAAGAAATAAGCTCAAGGAGTGCTCAGAGCAGATAAGCTTGTCACAGCATCTCATGGAAACCCTTCAGTAGCTCAGGCTGGAGTGGTTTGGTTTGGGCTGAAGTGGAAGAAGAGCCTGAGAAATTTTAAAGGCGCTGACACTAGACAATATCAGGACCTGAGGATGGTAGTAGCTTCTATGAAGGGTTGTTCTTAGATGCTCATGTCTCTTGTCCCTGCGCTCTCAGACATGCTCTCAGGGAGGGGGGCAGTAAACGAGCTGCATAGCCATGGGCTCTTTTCATGTGGGTCACCTCCCTGGATTGTGAGTCTCTGGAGAACAGATACTGTCTTTGTATCCTGTCGAAAAGTCCTTTTTTCCCCCTCCAGATAATTATTTTCAGATTTAAGGCATTATTTAAAAAGATGTCAAATTATAATGTTTTGAATACCTTGAGTAGAAGACCTTTAAAAAAAAAAGCTAATTACAGTGAGTGGGCAGCAGCCAGCGTGAGCTGCCAACAGCCGCAGTGAGTGACCATCCAGAGGCTGGCGACCCATCTGCCTTACCCGGGAAGAGCACAATGACGATACCAACATGGGCCAGTGAAGCGACGTCCTCCGCAACTAGACTGAAGAACAAAAGGACAGCAACTTGTCTGTTCCCCTTCCCTGATTCCCCAACGCTGTTCCCCTCCCTGAATTCCCCAATAAAATCTTAAAAAAAAAAAAGGTATTTATGAAGGGAGTCATGAATAGTAGCCAGCAAGTGTGCCCTCCGATAGCTGATGTTGATTTTGTTTCATTTCAGGCAGCGGAGCGACTGCTGTGGTTCAGGCTGCCCTGTGCAAACCCCGGCAAGAACGGGTGGCAATCAAGCGGATCAACCTGGAAAAATGCCAGACCAGTATGGACGAACTACTAGTAAGTAAAAGGGAAGGGTAATTTATGGATCTAGGTATGTGGAGATGGGCGGGAGAAGCAGAGGAGAGTGCTAAGACCACTGGGCTTTATCACCTGTTCTGACACACGCGTTCCCTGGAGCACAGCCCACACCACCTTCTTCTCCCCACATGAACTGCACTGTACCTTATGGACTATGCTGTGTAGTATACAACTTCCCTCCCTTTGACAAACAGCGTTTTGCTCAGCCATCATCATTCCTGGGTGGGGATGGTCTCAGTGTTGACTCTTTTATAAACTAAAGGAACGGACTCTGTCAGATGACCTCCGGTCATGTGATACTGTGTGCAGGCCTGGATGGGGAGGGCCTGGCCCTTGGTCTAGAATCATGACAACAAATAGGAGTTACTCCCCAAACCATTTTTTGTCTTTAATACGTTACAAAACTACCTGCAAATTCCAGTTATTCAAAGCATTGCAGGCAAGTTTGCATTTGGCTAATGAGAGGAGTTTGTTTCTTATGCACGTCAACTCATACTTCTTATTGTAAATGAAATATATTACATAAATAATTGGAGCTTGTCAGTGTGGATATGACTCTAGTAGCATTGGTTGGTTGAAGGAACATTGCTTTTGGCTTAACTGATTCATTATTAAATGAACAGCTTGGCAAGTGGTTATTAGTTGCCCGGCAAACTGTGAAGGGTTTGAGAGTTTAATCTCATAAATACAGTTGTCATTCTGCCTGCCAATTTTCTTTTTTACCTTTTGGCCATTTGTTTGAGAGTAATAGACGACCATAGTGGAGGAGTTAACTGATTGGTTATCCCAACACTAATCCCAGTACAAATATTAGTCCAATAGCCCCATGCAAGCCACAAAGTATAATGACAGTTGGCTCCAAATGAAGAAGGCTTTTGTTATATTCTACGTTGGGAATGGAATGTCATTAACAAGAGCTTTTTGTCTTTATTCAGAATATAGCTTTTATTTCAGGCTTAATTGCTACACCCTATAGTATAAATTAAGCACAAGGATAAAGCTGTACTTTTCCAGATCTGTTTGGCCTCACATTTTAAATTGGGCTACACAAGGCATAGATTTCACTGAGATTGAAACAACAGATTGTTTGCTAAAACTCAGATTCAAGCAAGGGCTTCCACAATTTAATAATTTCAAAAAAATAATTATATATATTTAAGGCTTTTACCCTCTCCAGAAAGTCATCTATGCTTTGCTCTTAATGAGCTATTATTGCATAATTCTGTTGTGTGCTCTCATGATGACCAATAAGTAAGTGTGCCTTTGTCATCTGACCGGTTTTCAAGGTCACTTTCCTTGAGTGGAAAAAGTGTTGAAAAAACTGGGGAGAGTCAGGCCCTGCTTCTTCCCTTAACTGATTTTTTAACTTTAGTCACATTACCTAACAGCTCTGTCCTCTTGAAAAAGAGAGTTGAATCGAAAGGTCTCCAAGATCCCTTTAGGAGTCTTTAAATTCTGTGGCTAAGTATACATTAATTTTTTTTTTTAAACTTAGAGTATACATTTAAACTAACGTGCTGTTTGACGATATCACTGAAGAACTGCCCACGTATTTGATTGTAGTGCTCTATTGGAGGCCTCACACCCACCTTTTTGCCACCAGCAGAAGACTGACTATACAGAATATGTGTAAGGCTTGTGTGCACTGTGCCAGCAGTTCTGGAACCATCTTTCTGGGCCAGCGCTGTGATCCCTGGTCTCTGCCAAGCCCTCATAGTTGACCCAAACCTGCATGTTTTCCCTCTGCTGGCTTTGTATCAGCATTCGGTGGTGAGTGATGGTAGCCATGTAAGGGTCCAAGGGGAGGTCAACGGGAGACAGTCATTCCAGGCCCTTTCCTCTGTTTCCCTGGGACCAGGAAGCCTGTCAGTGTCATTTGGAGGGATTCATAATTTAGGCAGAGCTGTCAATATAAAGGCTGGTGCTTCTATGACTTTGTGAGTGGCTCCATTAATCTGAGGTCTTAGGATTTATGAGTTAGCTTATTAGCAGTTAATTTATCTCTCTTATTCCCTTTTTCCCCCTTAATGCCCATGTTGTATTATATAGTATAGATATGTAATTATTTTTCCCTTAAAAAAGTATATGGTTTTATTGCTTTGATCTTTCCTTTATCTTGAATCTTTGACTTTTGTTTTCTTTTTTGGACCTTTGACCTTTTGAAGTCGATATTTCTAGAGATGGTGAGATGGCTGGCTGTGGTTATTTAGGATTATTATCCTCAGATCCTTTTCAAATAGGAAAAAAATGGCCTTTACAGTACAGGTTGTCTAATGTTGGCAGGCTTTTGTGGCCTAGCTATTGTCACATGAGATTGCATGGCACAAAGTTGATGTAATCCTTTGGATTTTTAATATTGCTGTTGCTCACACTTTTATTATCTCTGTGGGTTCACATTTTGGCAGTGTTTGGACATCCGCTATCCGAATAATCCTTTAATTCTGGGTGTGTGTGTGTGTATTATATACAGGTCAGTGCTCTGCATCATTTCACACTCTGTATCATGTGTTTACTGGAAACCATTGTTCTTATAAGAAACAATGGTCACTGGATCCTTATCTTGTGAGAGTATTATGTCATAGAAGTCACAATTATCAACTATTTGCTGGCTATTGGAGCATCTGCCTCCCCTGCTGAAACTGGATCACTTCCCTCCCCCTACTCTCACCCCCATCCCTACTCCCCCTGGCCCCCGACTCCCAGTAGTAGGGTAGGATGTATGCACAGAGGTGAGATGTGATAGCACAGAAGAGTTTTGGACAATTGGCCCTGGACTCTGCTTCTTTATGGGGTGGAGACTATTAGTTGAAAGTCCTGTGGCCATAGAATTTGTTCCAGATTTGGGTGAAGAAGGATTCAAGTGATCTCATGATTTCTGAAGCAACGTGATAATTCCAGTGCCGCTTCTCTGAGAATAAAGGAAGAAATGTTAGATAAGATCATTGGTACTAAATAATTGGTAATTTAAATAAAATTTATAGTTGATATGAGTACTGTAATATTCCTCAAAGATAGTTTGGTTTCAAACCTAATATACATTAATTTATTTGGTAAATGCTTAACAAGTTTCTACATTGTGCTTAGACCCATAAAAAGGATTAGTTTTGGGGATATATATATATATATATATATATATATATATATATAAAGGTATATGCTTAGTAAAAATTCATTTTACTATAACAGCAATTAAAACACCCTAGAGTAAGTGTTTTCCTTGGCATCACATGAATAGCATATAAACTAATTATTTTTCTATGCATTCCTTTAAATTTTCTTATGTACTTTGGACTTTGGCCTTTAAATATATCCTAATCTCTCTAGATGTGATTTTGGTGGTTAGCTTTTCAGGCCCTAAGCGGGTGTTACTGGTCTCTTCTACATTCCTGACCATCCCAACCTAGATGCTTGGGTAATTTCTGAGATTTGTTAATTCCACATTTGTTGTTCGGCTCATATTTGTTAACCCCATATTGATGTAAATGACTGATTATCTTAACACCCTCTGGGCGATATTTATAGTTTTAGAGCATAGCTTTTACTCCATAGTTATTAAATCCTGCTGGATTTAGCTTGGTATAGGCACCAAGCTAGGTGATGGGAAAACAAAGAGGGTTTCTATTCCTCGGGGAGTCTGTGGACTAGTAAATGAGTCTATTCATTTTTGTATTGTGTTGGTGAGATTTTTTTGAGGTAGGGATATCTTTCTGCACTTTTTTCTTCTATTTGCCTAGAAATGGTTTATCAGATTGATAGATTCTCTAATGTATATTGCATTGAGGTAGTTCTTGCTTTCTAACAGGAATTTAAGACTTGCTAAATGGGTCTGACCCACGGTCATGCAGCCTCATGTAGGTCATGCAGCCTCCTGTATTCTGTGTGAAGGTAGCCTTGAAGTTTCTTGAAAAATCTTGGCTCCCTGGTTTGTGGTCAACCTCAAAGGGCAGGGATGCTACTCCAGGGCACACTTAGCTTCCCTTGAAAACCATTACATAGTGAGGAATTAATTTGCCTTTTCCGAAGTTGTCTATCTTTTCAATCTCTATCACCAGGTAATAGCGAATTCCATAAATGTGAATAGTCTTCCTTTTATTTATCCCAAAACCTACTTTTCCAATCTTTGGACCACTCTCTCTTTTACTTTCACCCAGAGATTGATGGACATTTTGGGTCATCACCATACTTGACTTTATCTATGGTTTTTAGACTTTAACCATATCATTCTCAATTTTTTTCTCCAGACTTCAGTTCTCTTATTTTTAGTCTGTCTTTGGTACCAAGTTATAGAAAACTGAGTAGCATTTTCTCATTCTTTCACATCGGTGCCATCAAAACTTACAGTGTAATTCTTAGGGGCAGGTGACTTATATATGTAGAAGTCATGGCCAGGCAAAGTGCTTGTTTCTTAAAAAAAATAAATGAAAGAAAGAAAATGGTCTAGTTAAGTGATTATGAAATAATATGTAATGATCATTAAAATATTTTAGTTAGTGATGAGTGACAATTGTGAGCAAAGTCATTTCAAACAACAGTGGCTACACAGAAGTGATGAATGCTGAAACTTGTGCTGAAGGGAAAAGGAGGGTCAGCTCCGAGGGTGTGTGTCCTTCACGGGGACCACGGTCTTTGGATGAGTCAGTTTTACCTCTGTCCTCAGTCTCCTTGCCCATTCTACTCAGTGGTAAAACATTTTCACCACCAAATTTGTATGATTCTCTGTTTTTAAAAATTCTTTTAATGAAATCACTTTAAAATTATTTGAACAGAAACACTAATTACTAGCAAATTATGCTTTACAACTTGGGATAGAGTCAAGTTAGTCCAGTATTGTGGTGTAGCAATAAAATCCACTGTAAAGTCATAGATTTGAGTGCACCGTGTGCCATCTGTTTCTCCTATGTACATAATGAAAGAGTTTCTCAATCTTCACCTAGAAAAATTCTGCTATATACCCTTCTCTCCCTGTGTCTTCTTTATAAAGAAATTTTATTCATCTCACCGATAGTATTTGTAAATAAATCAAGAACTTTCTTTTTTTGGAAGAAAGCCACTGCCCTCATTTTGCTTTCTGCAGTAGTGTTTTTTTTTAATTATTTCTCACCTCTCTTGATAGGCTGTTCCCTCCTCACTCCTTCTCCCTTCTTCTCCCCTCTGCTCTTTCCTCTTCCCTCCCTTTTTACCTACTCTTCTTCCTTCTCTTTAGAGGAATGAATTAGCTATGATTCGTAGGTTATTTTAGAGAATAAAGCATTAGCTATTTACTTTGCGTAATGGTCATTTGAGGGAATAGTTATCCCCTAACAGGTATCTGACACAGGCGTCTCTCATCCTTTTAAAGTTAAATAACATTTGGGGACCTCTGAGCAGTTCCTCCAGCCAGAGGGTTTTTTTTTTTTTTTCTTTTCCTTTCAAGTCACTTAAAAATTTTTTTTTAAAAAACCTTTTTACACTATTTTACCTAATCTCTGTGACTGTGTTTATACTTTTGTAAATCTTGTTTATTGTGGAAAAAATTATACCAGTTTGAGGATGTCAACTTAAAAGACTGGAAGCTGTAGTGTGTGTGTTTTCTTCATTGTATCAATGAAAGTATTTTTCCATTCTTTTTGAACTGAAGGACTTTTAAATTAGTAAATTAATCATTTATATCCCAGCTCATTCCTCATCATATGTGAAAACAAATTACATTTGACTGTTTCTTGTAGAATCTTTTATACCAAGGATATAGCATTAAAATCCAAGCCTACTTCACTGAATGTGTGGTACTGTTTTGAGCATTTCAGTTCTCAGTCAGCAAACTTTGTGCTGTCATTTGTCTCTTGCCAGTTAGCTTTGTAATTATTTTCATAAGATTAGGTGTTCATGTTTACCCAAATTTAGTCCAGTTGAGGGCAGAACTAGAAATGGGAAATTTTTGGATATTTTGAAGGCATATATTTTTAAGAAATTAGAGAATACTGTATACGTAAAACTAATTTAGTTTTACAGCTCTAAAGTTATATTAGCTTAGGAATATGTATGATTTGATTGGAAAAACCAATTTTCATTTTTGGAACATCAGTTTTAAAAGTTATATTGTTGATTCAGGTAATTAAATATACTAACTGAATTTACTTTTGGGTTTTTATAAATTTGTTAAAAATGGCTTGCTAAGAAGTTTAGCATCTTAATATTATTATTTTTTTTTCACAAGTAAGCACAAGTTAACATTGCAAGGACACTTGTGTTTCTGGACTTACATGATGAGCTCAGTAACAGAGAGACCCAGCACATACTCATTTTCAGAGTAGGAGAAAATGGGGGAAAATGTACCCAGATTGAATACAACTTCAGTTACTTCTCATTTTTTTATAATACATCTGCGTCGGCGTCTGGAAAATGTTGTTGCTTGGGTTGAGGCAAATGATTTTGTTCTTTCCTCCATTATCTTCTTTCTTATTTTGGTTAGGTTATTTCCACAATTAATTAAGCTGCTGCTGAAAAAGAAGGACTCTGTAAAACTCAGGAAGGTTGGAGAGTGTTAGGCAGGGTTTTTGTCACTTTCGCAGGAGGGTTGTTCTGTGTCAGAACCCCAGACTGCAGATTGTACCCAGGCATGGGACTGGGGACGTCACACAAAAGAAAATGACACTTTTTACCTCAGATTCTCATCTTTTGGTGATAAAGCCAAATACAGCAGCAATTGGTCTGGCTGTTTCTAGCAGCATCAGTTGTCTGACCAGAAAAAATGTTTGTGATTCTGTTGTTCATGAAGTATTCGACTTTACTTTTTCTTGTACTCCCAATCAGTGACAATTAAACGATCAAACAGCAGTGGTTGGTGGCTGAGTCTGATTCCTATTCCCAGGTGGCCAATGGAAGAGCTTTTGGTACCTGTGAGCCACCCTTACGGCTGTTTGCTGAAGAAGAGTTTTAGTCACCTCTAAAAGAAAATGGCTCTTCTCCAATGAGTTTTCCTATAGTGTTTCAACATCACTCTTTTATTCTTTGCTTTCTTACCCCCTCTTTGTTTCTTTTTAAGAAAATAAGTATACCAGCAGATTCTACATTTCCAAGCAAAATTCAGCTTTTCTTTAGACAGTTTTTGCAGAGTGCCCGATTTCATGACACCATAACCAAGGCCCAGGGATGTACATACTATTTTATCAGCAAGCAGAAGCTGTGATTCCTGCTGATTTCAAGGGATTTTCTGGAACTTCCACTCCCATCACACTTTATCTTTTTACAACTGCCCTCTCCGTCTTTAAATATGTTTCTACAAACACTGATCAAGGCTATCGCAGAATCTATGCTTCCCTTTTTCTCATTTTTAAAAAATGTTTCCCTGTCTTCCAAATATCTACATTTTTTCCATTTCTAATCTTGTCTTCAATTGGGCTGTACTCGGATAAACACATACACCAAATCATGTGAAAGCAATTATGAAACTAAGTGGCCGGGGACATTGGTTGATTGATTTGTAAGTGATATAAGTCAGAATATTGGACTTATTCTTCCTTGAGTAGGCTTTTCCCTATTGCTCCTCTTATTCTGAAAGAGGTAAGGTTTTCTGCATATGTGGTATATCATTTCTTATAATTAAAAAAAACCCACAATGACATTTTTCATGATTGAAAATGACAGTCCAGAAAAATACACTGCTCTTACAAGAGGTTTGTCAATCTTTTTTTTCCATTTCTTGGCTGACATTTAAAATCATCGAAGTTTATTTATTTATTTATTTTTGAATTCTGCTACTTAAAATGTTGGGTTATTTATGAATATTGATTAGGTTACCCTTCATAATGATGCTGTTATGGAAATATAAGCTAGAGAATGAATTACTGCAGTGTTTTTATTTAACATGGTTACCCCCCATATCATTTATGGAATTATTTAAATGCTTGCAGGGCATTGAATACATTTTAAAGATGTATTTGGTGATCTTTTGCATTTGGAAATACATATTTCATTTGATAGTGTTTGTAGATCATATCTATTTTTTCCTTTTTGGATTAAATTGCAGTGTGGAAATATGACTGGGAGGTAGATGTTTTTCTCAGCGTTTCATTGAAAGATTAATGCATCTCAGTCCTTAGCATGAAAGCAATGATTCTCAACCTTAGCTGCACATTAGAATCATCCAGGAGCTTTTGAAAATTTTCATTCCCAGGCTGTATTTTAAACCAATTTACATCAGCATCCCTGGGGCTGGGATCCAGGCATTAGTACTTTTTAAAGCTCCCCAGACAAGTTCAGTGTGCAGCCAAGGTTGACAACCGCCCACTTTAGAATAAACTTAGATTTAACATCTCAGATTTAACTGCACGTATTGTTGGAGCTTGAGTAGGTTTGATTTCTTTTTTTTTTAAACTTTATTGGGGAACAGTGTGTTTTTCCCAGGACCCATCCATCAGCTTCAAGTCAAGTTGTTGTACTTCAATCTTATTGGGTTGTCAGAAAAGTCATGTCGTATTTTTCCTATGTTTTTTGTTGCAAAAATGCGTCATGACTTCTGCGACAACCCAATAGTTGTGGAGGGCGCAGCTCAGCTCCAAGTCCAGTCACCATCTTCAATCTAGTTGCGGGGCGGGGGGTGCTGCCTGCCATCCCACGTGGGAGTCGAACTGGCAACCTTGTTAAGAGCGCACACTCTAACCAACTGAGTCACCTAACCACCCCTGATTTCTTAACTAAGGCTTAGTAGGGTATTTTACAACCAATATCAGATAAAGAAGAATTTACATAGTTGTGAAAATATGCTAATTTTGTTAAGTACAGTTTAATTTTTTGAATTCAGAATTCATTTAAACTTTTTCTTTTTTCCCAATGTGAATCTTATGGTCTTAAGGGACAAAAGAAATTAGGCTTTAACTTTTTCCTAATTCTTATATCTTCAAACTCTCTCTTATTTCTTTGTTCTGAACTCTTTGCCTAAGTATATATTGAGATTCCTTATTCCAAAAGGGTTCGAGCCAATGTACCAGGAATCATGGAGAGTGACAAGGTGATATAAATTAAACATAGGGTGAGATAACTAGGAAAAGCACGGGTGGGGACAATGTAGACTGAGGACTAAATCTAAAAATTCATGGCCCAAAGACCTATGCAGGACACTCCTTGAACCAGCAGGGCACACAGAGTGCATTATGTGACATTTCTGTAGGAAAAAGTGAGTGCTGCTGCCAGGATCTGTCTCTGTGCCTTTGAGGCTAACTGAGATACTTGGGACACTTGAGGTTAGTGATCAATATGAGGATGCTCACGGGCTAAGAAGGAAATGAGACATCGACAGACTGGCTTAACATTGGTGTTATGTACTAAGCATTCAGCAAGAAGCTTTATACATCTCAGTTCTGTTATTTCACAACAATCCCCCGGAGGCGGCATTATTAAGCTCCCTTTACAGAAAAGGAGACTGAGGATCACAGACACTGTGTGGTTCTCAAGTTGGACAGTGACATAGGCAAGCTGCAAAGCCAGCTGTGTCTTAGACCGTGGATCGTCTTCCGTGGCTCCTGCTAGGTCACATCAGTGGGGGTGGGGGTGGAGAATGAAGGCTATATAGCAGCATTAGAAAATCCCTTATACATATTTAAGCACAGTTTCTTTTTCATTTTCCCAGTTTTTTGGTTTTTTGGCAGTTTTTTTTCCTCCCAACCTATCATATTTTCAGGGTAGGATACTCTATTTTTTTTTTTTTTTTGTATTCCCCAACACACCTAGTATGTCCCACGTGAGAGGCAGGCCTATGTCATGCACTGGGTTGGCAGATGTGGCGGGGCTGACGTAGTGGCAGTGTGTGTCCTTCTTTGATCTTCTTCCACCTACATGGCACACAGCAGAGAGACGCTGCTGTGGCTGCCACATCAGTTTCAGCAGATGGAAAGACCTTTTCCTTGCTACCCCATTGTAGGTTGGTTTTCCCATTCTTGTAAAATTTCACTGGTGACATATTTCAGATGAAGCTGCTTGAGCAGATCCAACTCTTTAAGCCACAGGGAAGATGAAATACCATGCTATAGCTTGGTTTAGCACTTGGTGAAATGTCTGAATCTTTTCATTACACTTCCAAGGAAGCCACTATGGCATATTCCTTGATTATAGTTTGGCAAATGTGTTGCCTGGACTTCAGAGTGCCTTGAGTTCTGACCTCGTGTTTTTTCGTCCCTTGAATGTTTTACCCTTTCCCATACTTGTGAAAATGAAAGCACTTTAATGCTACAATCTCCCTTATATCCAACGTGGTCTTCTTCGGGTCAGCCTCAGCTACGCTTCCTTTCACATCCCCTCCGCCCGGGTGCCTCTCTGCCTGCCTCCTACCACTCTGCCACCCACAGTCTGGTTTCTGGACCCGAAGCATCAACATCAGTTGGAAGCGTATTAGAAATGCAGAATTTCAGACCCCACCTCAGACGGACCGCATCAGAATCCACGTGTTTATAAGGTGCAGGTGACCTGTCTGTGTATTTGAGTTTGAGAAGCACTGCTGTAAATCATACTTCTTCCATGGATTGTGCCCTAATTAAAGGAATCGAGTATTAGAAATACATTCATCTTGTAGGAAGAACTGGATTAAAAAGTATTTTGTTTTTTTTCCCAATTATATCCATTTATTCATCTTTGGCCAATACTTTTGTCACTTTTAGAGATAGGAGGGAATGTACCCTGTGAGTGAAGTTAGGGCACCAGGAAAAGCTTGGATAATTTAGCTGATAGACTGTTACTGAGGAAAGATTCAAACAGCAGCCATCATCACTGTTTTGAAAAGAAATAGAGACTGTAATTTTGTGGAAAGACTGTTTGATTCAAGGGATATTGATATTTTTCAAGACATAAAACATAAAAGAATACATAAAACTGCCCTAATTGGTTTGGAATGCTATAACAAAAAACATCATGGACTGGGTAGCTTATAAACAGCTGACATTTATTTCTCATAGTTCTAGAGTCTGGAGGTCTGAAGTCAGAGAGCCAGCAGGGTTGGGAGGGGACTGTCTTCTAGGCTGCAGACTTCTCACTACTTCTTCCCGTGATACAAGGGCTGAGTGAGTTCTCTGGGGTCTTTTTTATAAGAGCACTTAATCTCATTCATGAGGGCTCTACCTTCATTATGCAATTACCTTCCAAGGGCCCTACCTCCTAATACCATCAGCTCAAGAATTTTAGTGGGACACAAACATTCAAACCATGGCAAAAATATAAATTTATAAATTTGGTACCTCTCTACAAGGTAACTAAACAAAAGGTGTAAATATAAAGTAAAATAAGGGTGGGGTAGCAGGTAAAGCACCTAGTTTCTTCTCCATTAAGTGTCTTTCTGTCCAATTAGTAGAAATATTACTTATCATGGGTGTTCAATAATAGCACAAGGCAGAGTGACTAGTGATTTTCCCTAAGGCAAGTTTAATCGTGTTGTCCTTAAGTGTTAGAGACTGTACTGCATGGAAAATGGTGCAGTAAAATGGATGGTGGAGGAGTGGGGGATATGGACGCATAGCTAAGCCGGAAGAGGAGCAGCGAGACGGCACTAAAGAAGAATGTGAGGTTATGAGCGGTCAGACAGGTGCAGCTCCACTCTCAGGCTCCGCGTTTTTTTGATCTCCCTTTACACTGATCCTGGGGGTGTATTATTAATAGTAGGGTATATCTGTGTTCCTCCCCCTTTTTTTCTTTTAAATCATCAGGACCTTTAAATGTGCAGCTGTTTCCTCTAAGATCCAAGATTTTGAAGGAATAATGTAAGTTATATCCACAGGTTATTTAAAAGAATTTCTCCGTAGGTTAATTAAAAGAGTTGTTTCTCTCCCTTCCTACACACACACACACACACACACACACACACACACACACACACACACACACATTGTTCATTGTCATCAGGAAACCTGATACCTTGGGTAGGAGGTGATACAGGCCATTTAAATGCAAAGGGATACAAAAACATGTTTTTCCAGACTCTGACCCAACTTCGCATCAGTGCAAAAGAATTTTCTTTCATATGGGCCTTGGTTGTTTGTTGTGCATTTTGATTAATGATTTAAAAGCTTGACATTAGAAAGCTAGAAAGGCATTCATTAACATTGAATGTAAAATGGTGAGAGCATGGAGCACACATACTTTCCAGACACGTTATTCCCGTTTCTGTAAGCAGTGGAGGCATCTTTTAAAACAGGACCCTGCCTGATGCTGCAGGTCTTCAAAGTGGGCCAATGAGCAGATGCTAGTGACTTGAAATAGGAATGGCACGGGCAGTGTTCCATTTCTCCTTCAGAAGCATCTTATGCTATCAAAACCTAACACCACAGACAGATGGAAACTGGAGCTCAGGTTTCAGATCTTGTTCAAAGGACAGGAGTTGCCGACTTCAAAAGTGTCAGATTTAGAAAACCTGTAATCAGTTAAATGGATGAGGGAAATGATGAAGGAAAAGAGTTGTTAAGTAATGGAAAGAAAATAGAACAAATAGTGATTTTTCTTGGGAGTTTGTCTATGGTTAAAAAAAGCCCTGAAATAAGCATGTACCCACTGCATGCACGCACACACACAGTGCCAAAAAATGTATACACGTTTTAAGAAAGGAGAGTTGTATTAAAATTGTGATACTCAACACGTACCAATTACAAAAGATGAATACAAGTCACGTTTGACTTCTGAAATTACAAGAGGTGCTCAAAGTGGTTACCTTCAGCGTCCAGACACTTCTGATTACGACGAACTACTGCTTGAGCAACGTTGACCAAAGTATCCACTTGTGTACATATTTTTGGCACCACTGGTATATATATATATAAAACATGTCTTGGTATTTTGTCCAAGTTATCTGACATATAGGGTTGTGGTAATTTGAGGATTAATTAGTGTTGAATATCCGAAGATTGCAACCCAAATTGGAATATTATGGTGGTCAGGCAATTTTAAGATAACTAGATGCTCATCATTATTGAAAATATTTATAGGATGCATAAATACACTTTTCTTTTTTCATAAATACATAATAGCATAAATGAAGTTTCTTTGATGACAGGTTATTCTTGTGGCTTTTGCATAGCACCTTAAAAGTGAGTTACACTGGTCTGATACCTTTGATTGAGGGTTAGCATTTGACTGAAGCTTTATAGGAGTCATCTGGCAATAATTAAAAATGATAAATCAAAACCAATATGAACTTGTCTATTTCAGAAAAACGTGGTTTATCGAAGTTTCCCATTTGTTTGATTTCAAAGCTTTGTGGGGGGTTTTTTTTGTGGTTTTTTTTTGAGGCAGTATCACTGGCCCTCATATGTGGGACCAAACCGGGGCCGCTGGCTTCCTAGGCCAGCGCTTAACCACTGCGCCACTCGGCCGGCCCTCAAAGCTTTGTTTTTTTATGTCTCTATAATAAACGTTTTTCTCTATAGCAGTGTTTCCTCAACTGTGACAAAAGCATTGTTTTCCTGCATTGTAAACATGGATTCAACTATGACAGTTTATCTACTGCAGGACTTCTCAGAGCCTTTGGCAGTACTACTATTCCTTGTGACTCTTTTAGAGTAAGATTTAGTATCTGATGTTTCCCAAGCTTATTTCATTGTACCAGTCCCCCTCTGCTCCTTTTTTCCCCTGATGGAATATCTATCATGATAGATAGTTTGGGAAGTGATACTCTAGTCTTTTCATAAGCATTTACTCCCACAGCAGTCCTGAGAAGCAGAAAGATGACGGAGCTAAGATCCGCCAGCATGTAGGCTGGTACTGGGACTCAGGTCTCCTAATAATTCACCCAGGCTTTTATCACTCTGGAGGCCTTCAGTTCAGGTCGGAGGCACTTAGTCACACACGGCAGAGTGGGGGTCACCTGGGTGATCTGCTGATCTGCAGTTTCTCTGTCCTGTGGCTGGTCCACAGGGCTCTGTGGTCTCCAGTAGGGGCCTTTCTAACTCTAGCAAGTTGAATGAGGGTGACAGGGTTAGTTTTTATGTAGTTTCTTTGAAGTAAATGTTTAGGCAGCCCACCCACAGGTCTGCTTTTAAGTAGGAAAGTTAGTCAGATACACAACTGGGGTTCACTTGTGTTTTGCTTCCCAATTTTCACCCCATGGTGCTATGTCATGTTTTGCTCTTTTTATAGAAAGAAATTCAAGCCATGAGTCAGTGCAGCCATCCCAACGTAGTGACTTATTACACCTCTTTTGTGGTAAAAGATGAACTTTGGCTGGTCATGAAATTACTAAGTGGAGGTAAGTGGATTTTGTTGTCGTTGTTTGTTTATTCTTCTTTTGTGCCAGCTAGCATATTGAATCAGATTTGATTCCCTCACTCCTGTATTTAAAAGTTTTGCTTGGTTTATTATCTGCTTAGAGAGTAAAGTCCAGATTTCTTCACATTGATATTCAAAGCCTTTCATAATTCAGCTTAACATCTAGAATAAGTGTCTTCTTCTGCCCCAGCCATCTTGGTATAGGTAGACCCCCTAAATGCCTTCTGCACTCTGATGTCTCTGCCCTGTGCTGCTCCCCAGCCCCAGATCTGTCCTTTCTTTTCCATGCGTTCAAGTCCCAAAAGGTCACCTCCTCTCGGTGGCCACCCCTTACTCTCTTCAAAAAAGTTAACCAATCCTTCTTCTTTAAACCCTTCATTTTTAGCACTGTTCAAGTCCTTCACACATTGCAATATACTGAATTATTCCAGCACTGTTAATAAAAAGTTCTGTGGTGATGGATATGTTCTATAGCTGTGCTATCCAGTTTCTACTAGTTACATGCGGCTCTTGAGTACCTGACGTGGCTAGGGTTACTGAGGGACTGAATTCCTATTCAATTTTAATTAGCTTATATTTAAATAACTCAGGTGGCTAGTGGCTACGGGGTGTCGGACAGTGCAGATTGCGATGTGGGCTTCATGAAGAAAGCCCAGGCTGCTGCTCTTCTCATTGATTGAACCTGGCATCCAGTGGGTGCTCAGTGAACGTTGTCTCAATCGAAATGGAGAGAAACTTCGTGCATGCTAAATTATTTCTTGCAGTGTGGATCAGAAGTGGCCCTATTTTCGTTTTATGTTTGCACTTGGGAAGGGAAAGCAACTTTCCCTCCGTAGTCTCAGATCATTGAAGTGATAAAAGCCATGGCCAACTTAATGTAAAAGGTCCTTTTGTGTTTCTATATTTTATTTCTTTTAATCTTTTAACAACACAGGGAATGAAAATGATAACCGTTAACTTCCTTGAACCCTTGCTATGTGGCCAGATCCTATTCAGGAGATTTACTTGCCTTAGCTCATTTAATGTGGACAACGTCCCTGAATGGCAGGTGTCACCATCCTTGTTTTTCAGAAAGTACATCAAAGCTCAAGAAAGTGAAGTAGCTTGCCCAGCGTCTCACACACACAGTAACTGTTAGTGCTGGAACTTGTGACTGTAGGACCTGCTGACTTAAAAGCTGTGCTACGCGGGCCAGCCGAGCGGCGCGGTGGTTAAGCGCTGGCCTGGGAAGCCAGCGGCCCAGGTTCGAGTCCCACATCTGAGGGTCAGTGACACTGCCCTCCAAAAAAAAAACCAAAAAAAAAATCAAAAAACAACAACTGTACTACGCTGCAAGTATTATCACCTTCACTTTGCAGACCCGGAAACTGAAGCTTAGAAAGTCCGAGTGATTTCCTTCATAATGTCCAGCATACCCGCTTCTCTAGTGTGTTCCCTCTCCAGGGTGTTGTTCCCTGTGTATCTTCCTGAGACAGGAAGTGTGGTTAAGGAGCGGAGGAGAACATTTTGCGGTGCCTGGACGAAGCCCAGACTGGCAGAGCCAGAGTTTATTTTTTTAATTTATTTTTTATTTTTTTGTTTGTTTGTTTTTGGTTTTTTTTTGAGGGCAGTGTCACTGGCCTCATATGTGGGATCCGAACCGGGGCCGCTGGTGTCCCAAGCCAGCGCTTAACCACCGCTCCACTCAGCCGGCCCGGAGCCAGAGTTTATATTGCAAAGCCCATTTTTATCCGCAGACCCAGTTCCAGCTAAGGCTGAAGCAGGGAGGCATTTCATTTTTTTCTTTTTAAAGAAACTATTTCGGATCAAGCAGAGGCCCAGCAATGAGATGACGAATACGTTGTAATTGCCTTGAGTTGGCTTGTGTGGGTCTCAGCTGGGAGCCTGGGAGCCCTTGGTTCGGCTCTGTTCCCAGTCTTGTCAGTCCTATTAGTCATTGTTTCCTTGAGTGCCTACTTTGGTTTGTAATTAAAAAGGAAAAGAAAAAAAGGAAAGAAAAAGGCAAAAGGAAGCCAGTTGGAGCTGGACTACAGTGCCGAGTGTCAGGCTTGCTTCTTGGTTCTGTGGAGGGTGGTATATTATCAGTAAGATCATCTTAACCTCATCTCCTCTTGGCGGGGGGCGGGGGTTCCTCCAGCTCTGAGGCAACGAGAAATTCTGGTAGCCTGGGACCCTGAATAGCCCCAGATACTTTGTTCATGCTGAGGATTTTACTTCTCTTTATTTTTATCCCAATTAACCTTTTATAAGTGTGAGACTATCACCTGTCGTCCCCTTTCTTGAGGACTTAATAGGAAATTTTATTGTCTTATTATTTCTTTCTTTCTTTCTTTATTTATTTCAGGTGTGCAAAACCATGTAATAGTTAGACATTTACACCCCTCACGAAGTGATAACCACCCCTCCCCCAATCTACTACCCCTCTGATGTCGTATATAGCTGTTACAATTCCACTGACTCTATTCCTTATCATTGTGTTTTTAAAAGAATACAGTTTAGTCTTCTGGGCCTTAGAAGATTTTAAACAGGTTTCCACAGGAAAGGGGAATGCGGGCAGATGTGGACTCTTGCTCACTTTTCTTTCAGCAGGCCAGAAATACATGCCTGGTATGGTATATCCTTAGAAGGTAAAAATAAAATGTTTTTGGAAGTATCATTTTCTTAATGATCCAAAGGTCCGAGCATCAATGAATAAACAGATGTTTTGTGTCTCTTTGAGGTAGAAAATATGAATTTGTTTTCTTCTATTATATTTTATCACATTAGATCTCTTAATGAGGGGTGGGTGGCTAGCCTGGTGTAGTAACATCTGATGGGGTAACAGCTCTCTGAGCTCATCGTAGGGAACCTAGGGCTGAATTCTGGGCCTGAGGCAAGCTATTTGTTAACTCTTCAGAAATGTTGACCCCTCCCCCCCGCCCCCCAGGTAATTATGGTTTTTAAAATGACCTGGAGGTTTGGAATATTAATTAATATGTGTTGAAACATGAATTAACAGTGCCAAGGATATTAGTCTGTTTATAGTAACAAAGTACTGCGTATTTATTTCTTTATTATAAAAGTCAGCATATTAAGATTGCCTCGCGTCACAGAAAGGAATCTTCTGGTTACAAGCAGGGGTCTAGAGGCAACCTCCTTTGCTGCTGGCTCTCAGCAGTTCACTGCTGTCTGTCTCCTGCCCGCCTGTGCCTTTCTTTTGCAGTGCAGAGACCTTGAACCCTCTTTTGAGTCTGTAACCAATTTTCTGGGTTAAGAGACTAACTGTGAAGTGTCCCTCAGCGGTCTTCCGGTTCCTGATCCAGAGTCCTGCTCATTTAGTTTAACTGAAAGTGTGCTCTCAAACGGCATTTAATGTTTCTGGTCATGGGCTGCCACGCAATTGGTTGTGTGCCTTGGGAATTTTTGTGTTAAATCAACGAACCAAAAAAACCATTTTGATGTTCTCATTTAGTTTTCTAAATCGGGAGCCCTATTCTGGAAAGGTAATGAAGGCGCTTCCCCGGTTTTTTCAATTCTTCTCTGTCCACTTAGGTTCCATGTTGGACATCATAAAATACATCGTCAGCCGAGGAGAACATAAGAATGGAGTTCTGGAAGAGGCAATAATAGCGACAATTCTTAAAGAGGTTTTGGAAGGCTTAGACTATCTACACAGAAATGGTCAGATTCACAGGTACGACCTCTGCAGAGATGTTTAAATTTAGCTGTTTGTAACTTTAATCCTAATTAGTAAAGAATATTAAAGAAATACAGATTGGAGGTATGTAGGTATTGACATTATTTCTAACTTAGATAGGCTAAATTGATGGGAGAAAAGTACTTAAGAAAGAAATAAGTGAATAATTTTTTTTCAAAATTTTTTATTGGGAAACAGCCATGGTGATTGGTTACACATTGTTTTCATGCTACAGTGGCACAGCTGGCTGTTTTAGGGAGGGCACAGCTCTCAGTGGCCCATGCAGGGATTGAACTAGCAACTTTGGTGTTATCAGCACCACGCTCTAACCAACTGAGCTAACCGGTCACCCCGAGAATAAATTTTGATGAATTATATCGGTATCCTTAGGATTGGTTTCTGCTTTCACTGAAATAAAAGCAGAATATAAAAAGTACTGAATGAACTCATTAAAAAAAAAACACCAGTATACAGCTCTTGAAATATGCTCATTTGTATGGATAACATTTCTAACTTTCTTATATGGGCAAGACTGTTTCAAACATTGTAATATGTTAATTATCTTTGACATAGTGGTGAGAGGGGAGAAAGAGGCACTAATTCTATCTTCTTTTGTAACAAAATGCCAACTCTTTAGATAGCCAAATAGCATAGATTATGAGTATCTGAGGTTTCAAATGGGTTAGTGTAATTTCAGTTATTATGAACGGTGGCAAATATGTAACCATTTACCAGAGATGCTAATATTGTAACCCTCCTACTTGGAACTGTAAGTGAGCTATATGTTTAATGATGTTTACTTTGTCTTTCAATAATTAGAAAAAAATATTACTTAGAAATCAAATTTATAAGTTGTAAATTGTCATTTTTTAAGTGTTAAGACTTACTCAGCACACTTGTATATAGTGAAGATATATATTACAGAATATTATAATGAAATTTATAATCAGTGTCTCCTCAGAGGAGAGATTGATCAAATCTATTGTTTAAGAAGCTGGTGGGATTAATTTGGAATTGCACAACAAATTTAGGTGGAAATAGAATAGCCTTACTATTCTATTACATTCAGACTAGGCTTTAATACTTGATAAAATGATAGTATTGTGATATATGGATAATTTCTAACTCTGTAAAATAAAATAAATACTCATTATTAATTTAATTGAAGCTGGATGATGATTTTAAATAAAATATTTGTTACTAAAATTCTAAGGATCCCCAAGGAGCAAACTGTAAAATCACAATGTATCCTTATAACTTTTTAAATCTGTGATATAGTTTTAGAATTCATAAAATAATACTTATACCAAATAGCTATATTGTATGATATTTTTTTAAATCTCCCTGAGTGAATTAATGCAGTATAATATCTGTACTCCACAATTCATTCTCCATTTTTCTTTTTCTAATAGGGATTTGAAAGCTGGTAATATTCTTCTGGGTGAGGATGGTTCAGTGCAAATAGCAGGTATACCGATAAGGATAAATAATTCTTTACTTGTTTACAGAAGTATTGCCCTTTTAAGGAATGTATAATTGTTCCTAAGAAACGAATAAATCATATAATCTGTTTTAAGAATGTACTTGGGCTGACCTGTTATAGAATGTTTGGTTCTGAGACCTAACATGTTTTTTTGTTATTTTGATAAATCTTTATTAGATCATCCTGTAAATAATGCTATTTTAGAACATAGCCTTTTGATAAAGAACAATTTACTTTTAATTTTTATTCCCTACCTTTCATATTAATAATGGTGATGTTTATATAATAGCAAGAAAAGCATTTTTGAGAGTTTTTTGATGAGTTTGAAAGTTTAAAACATTGTACACATTAATTTAAAACCTTATATTTCTGAAGAGGTGTCTGAAAGAATCGTGAGCTCTTAAAATCCAGGGTCTACTTTTCTCTTAAATCTGACCCTACTTGGCTATTATTCTTGACAGGTGATAGGCATGCAGATGAGTAAATGTCTCCTGAGTGAATGCATCAGACAAGGACCTTCTATATACAGAACCCCTCATTTTGTTATTGCTTCTAGACTAGCCTGAATGACCTTGGATAAAATGTAGCAATATCCACACTTACTCTTGTTTTACCCCATGTCTATGAAGGTCTGTCTCAGCAGTCCTCACAGCCATCACTGCTTTTGGCAGTTTTGGCTGGACAGTCCTTCCCTATACTGGACTGCCCCTCTTATTACAGGGTGTTCAGCCTTCTGATCCAGGTGTTAAATATTACTAGCAGCATCCTTGTGAGAATTATTGATTTGACTTCTGTTGTTGAAGAATGTTGAAGTTTACCCCAAATGTTGAATCAGTCTAATATGCTTTTTTTTTTTTTTTGAGTTGGAGTGGAAGAGTCCTATCGTTTAGCTTAGGTTTAGAGTCTTCACATGACTTCAGTTATTAGATCGAAGTTGATCACAGTCCTTGGTTCCACTCTTGTTTCTAGACAAATCTGGGGTCTGGGATGATTATTAGAAATGCAAGAATTTCAGCAGAAAACAAACACACATCCAACACAAGGATAAGCCTTGAGTCATCTCTTTGATTCATTGTTTGCCTCTCTTTGGGTGCCAGAAAACCTGTCAGGCGACGCCCTGGCCTGTATGACAAGCACAACAAAGCACAACACTGATGTTAGGCCCTGTTTAGTTAGTTAGGTACACTTAAGGGTACTTTATTTTTTTCAAAGGAGAGAAAAGACATTTTGAAAATACAAAAGGGAAACTGAGAATTTGTTTCAAATCAAGCTTTTCTTCCCTGAAGAACTAGTAATGAAAGTGACATCTCTTGTAACTAATCCTCCTCTTTAAAACAGACGAATTTGGTCAAACACAGTCATTGGTTTAAAACCACTAGCGGGGCACTCTGTGTATCAGTTAAATGCAGACTTTGAACTCAAACCAGCCTGACTTAATACCCACTGCACAACTGGGGCAAGTGATTGCATTTCTAAGCCTCACCACCTGTGAGGTGGTGATGATACTGCCTATCTATCATTCAGGGAGACACAAATTTTCTGGGCAGCTACTGAAACTCAAAATTTAGGATCCTGTAAGTGCTTCTGGGAGCTGCAGAGTGTGCAAGGTGGAGAGGAGAAGCCAGTTTGAAATCAGGAAGTATTTCTGTGTAAGCATTTTTGTTAAATCGTCTGAAAAAAACCCTAGAAGAAAGGACGTGAATCTTTAAGACTTCAATATGATATGACTTTTTAATTTTAAAGAAATATACACACATTTGTACCTAGTTTTGTATTTGTAATTTTGTTTTCTTTGTTTCAAAGAGGGTCTTCCAAATTGTATAAACTTCATGTTCATGAAATCTGGATCTAAGCCTCCTTGTAGAGTTGTTACAATAAGTACATAAATGTGAGAAATGCCTAGTGCAAGCAAAAAAGTGGGCAATAGACAGGAACAGACAGTATAAGCTTATTCGTTGTTTGGGGTAGCAAAAGATTGGAAACAACTTAGGTGTCCCAGTTAAATATGGTGTGTGGCGCATCCACATTATGGAATCTATATTATGGAGGATGAAAAGCTCTCTATGCATGACATGAAAAAAATCGCCAGGCTGCTTGGTTAAATTAATACAATAAGGTGGATTATAGTGCATATAATATGCTACCTCTTGTGAAAGAAGTGAGGAGAAATAAGGTTCTCTATTTTACAAAGAAACACTAGAAGGATAATGGGGTGGGGGGGTGGGGACTGTTTAGTGTATACCTTTTGTAACATTTTGAATTTTAAACCATGTAAAACAAACGAATGCAAATGACTCAGTAAACTTAATGAACTCTTAGTAGTCAAAACCATTTTTAAACCTCTTATTATAAAAATTTTCAAACAGAGCCCAAAGTAGAGAGAAGATTGTACCCATCACTTGGCTTCAATAATTATCAGTCTTTGTCCATTCTTGAGGCATCTAAGTTAGTGCCTTATGTATGTGTATGTCGTCTTCACCCTGGCATTACTCCATAGGTCAGGGGCAGTTTGAAAAACAATATTTCAACTAAAGTAATACTAAAAAAATACTTCAGCTGAACAAGTGACAACTGAAGAAATTTGTGGACAAAAGCTTCAAACAGTCCAGTACCAGAGTAGTCAGTTTAGTTTAAGGGAGTACAAGCTCTGGGATCATCATGCTTGGTTGAAATTCCCAGGTCACCACATGTGACCTTCGTCACATTACCTTATCTCTTTAAGACTTTTCCTTAAAGGGAATGCAAATACAGTCTGCCTCATAATTTTTTGGTGAAATCAAATGAGGCTCTTTATATCCAGTGATCTTAACGGTGGCTAGCATATAATAGGAACGCAGTAAACATCAACAGCTGCTTCCTCTACCGAGGCTGTTGCTGCTACTTCTAATACTACTACTATTGTTACTACTGTTACAACTGTTACTTCCATCAACAGATCACACCAACTCTCCCTTACACTGGCTAGAGATCTTATGTACCTCAAATTTGTCTTGCAAGAGTTGCCACTCTGAGGGGCTCTATGAGTTATGAAAAGATAATGTTTAGTAATTACGGAACTTAGAAGTTGACTTGTCATCATGAATCTTGCTCTAAACTGATAAGGAAGCAGTACTCATTTTCTCTGTTTTTCGATAAAATGATCATTTCTCACTAAGAGGATCAAAATAGCCGTGACCTGCCCTTTGAAACATGAAGGTGGGTCAATGCCTGCCTTCTTCTGCCACTCAGTGCTCTGCCTGTCACCTCATCGCAGTATTCTTGTCGGATGACTGACCTAAGCTCCTTCCCTGGGCCTTTGGGAGCATCATCCTTTTCTTTTCTCAGTTAGGAGCCTGTGAGGTAAGGTTTCCTGACTTTTTCTCTCCCTCTCAGGCCTTTGGGTTTTTTCCTCCCTGTGGGGGTGGTGTCCAGTGTAACCGAGTACCACTTGCACAGTGAGGGCTGTTGGCTTCCGAAGGGCATGTGCAGAACGCCGGCACCTGGGTTGTCATGAGGATTAAATGAGTCAGCGTGCAAAGTGCTTAGGACAGTGCCTTGTGCACAGCCACTCTTGCTCTCCTTGGTACCCTTGTCATGTCTGTGGCTTCCTGCTTATGTAATAAATCATCCAAACTGGAATTGCCATTGCCGGATGCATAATGGCGGGTTCACAGGCATTTAAACTGCAGTCTCACCATCTCTGGAGCTATAGCTTTCTAGAATTCACACTGACTTTTCTCAGCATTCTCTGACCTCAGCACAACATTGAACTTCATACAGTATTTAAACCTTATTTATTTTTTAGTTTTAAGTATAAAATAGGATCATTCCTTTAAGAAAATTTGGAATGTTACCTTAGGACAGGTAGATGCTGCTGCTCTCCTGTTTTATAAGAGTTTCGACTCCTCAGTCAGGCAGTTACCCACTGTTCGAACAACAAGTAGGACCAGGAGTCTCCGCGCCTTTCGCCAACATCTTTATCTGGTGGGTGAAGTAGAGGAGGTGGGTGGGAGACTTTAAAGCAGAGACTCACAGCAACAGCACTGCTAGACAGTCTCTTTTTTGTTGCTACCGATTATATTTGGACAAATAATACATTGTTTTCACTCAGACTGTTTGTGCCCTCTTCCTCCTATATCTTTCTGCTCTTTAGGCCTTGTTTTTTGAAATAAAAGTTAAGCTGGGGAGAAGTTTGCCTTTATTTCTTTGAATGTAATGGTTGTTTAGCTTGAGAGCACTAGTGTGAGCATTGTTTTTAAAAAGAGTATGTTTGTTATTCTAATAGAAAACATAATTTTTATTTAAAAATAATCAGTCACTCTACTGTGCATAGATTATCTTCCTCAGAATTTTTTGTTACGAAACTGAAAATTAAGGGTCCTCGTTTAGACCACGAAACACTCCCGCCTTACTCTGCAGCCAACAAGTGTGGTGAATAAGGCTAATATACTTGGTTCTATTTCCCACAGTATGCATTGCGTGGGAATTATATACATTTTTATTGACTCTGGATGTAAAATGAGTAACTAACGTGTATGGAGTGCTTCCTGTGTGCCAGGCCAGATTCAAGGGCTGAGCGCTTTGTGACTCATTCAGTCCTCACCACGGCCTGATGGGGAAGATGCCCTTTTTATGCCCATTTTTACAGATTAGACGCTAAAGTTCAGAGAGGGGAAGGCAGTTGCCTAGGCCACATGTAGGATAAGTGGTGGAGTTGGGCTTCACATTTGGGCAGTCTGGCTCTAGAACCTGAGACCTCACACCTGTGGGATTTCCAGAAAGAGAATCCTAAATCTGGATTGAAGTGATCTCAGGTTTTGGTGGAAGACCAATAGCAATCACCAGCTCTTCTACATCTTTACATAAGGGAGCCTATTCAGCACCTTTTCCCCTTGCTTTCTCATGTGGAAGCCCATAGCATCACTGATAAGGTTTTAGGGGACAAGAGAAGCAAGCATTATAGGTGTCATTTGGTGCAGAATTAAGCCCAACAGTGACACCGCACTCTTTTCAGACTGAAAAACTTCAGGTTTGATGTAGTGAATGAAAACCTGAAGACTGTTTCCCCAGGGTTTAAAAGAAAATTCTTTACTTATTTTTTTCTGTGCTCAGACAACCTGTATGTATGACTTCCTGGTAATACACTTGGATAGGATACCTTGATGAATGTAATAGTTTCTGCTATGTGATGAGAGCGAAAGAGTGGCTGTCTGAAAGTCATACTGTTCCCACGGCCTGGCATTTTGTTTTCCAGTTTGATGCTCTGTCATATTGTCAGGAAGAGCTTAGTGCTTTGTCTGGCAAGCGACTAAGCCTGTTTGTCCAGAATTAATGAGAGATGCTATTCTAAGCAAACAGAAAATCATATAAAACAGGTCCCTTTGGGGTGGTCACTACAGATATTTACCTTAGGGTTCTTTTAAATAGTGACCATTCTTAATGTACTTTAAAAATATTGACTTCAAAACACTTGGTTTCTTTCTAGAAGCATACTTTCTAGAAGCACGATACTACTACCTTGTATAAGGTAGAGCTCATGCTCACTTTCACTGACTTTTTTTGCCTTTCCTGTGTGTGCATGTGTGAATATCAATTTCCCATCCCTAGTTTTTCCAACAGAAATCTAACCTGGTATTGAGCTAAGGCAGCCTAGAACTCTAGAAAGCACCACATCGATCTCAGTGTACCTGAGCCCTAAGGTTTTCACTGTCTCAGGCACATTGGTATGACTTTGGGTAGCGTCTCGGTTTCCTGGGAGGCAGATTATATCCTTAGTCAGCCTTTGAATCCATTTTTAGCTTCATTCTGCATCTTGAACAACTGAAAACCCTACGACTAAAACCTCTGCCAGGAAAACATGCAACTAGACGTGACTTGCTTCCAGTACTCAGATATTCTCAAGGAGCCAGAGGGAGGTGTACAAGGTGGTGGAGTGTTTATACCCATAGCTGTGAGGTTCTTTGGGTTGTCGTTTTCTGCTCTGTGGCTCCAGGAAAGTACACTTTGACAGGGGAAAAGAGTATTTCTTGTGTTGTAGGGAGGACAGGCTGCTGCTTCAAGCCGTACTATGGGCTCCCTGTGTGCATGCTGATTAGCATCAGGAAGCTCTGAAAGGCCCTGAGGCCTCCACATCAGGAAGTGATGGTGTCACTGTGTACAGGTGCTGAGGCTCTGACACCAGACTGCCGTGGACCCATGGCGGGCACCGCTCCTTCCAACCCTGTAACCTCTCTGCACCGCAGCTTGCACGTCTGTGCGATGGGAAAAAATGAGAGGGCTAAAGAAGTGAATGCACATTCCGGTTGAGAATTAGGTCATAGTGTTTTTGTATTGCAATGGGGATGGTGCCCTTTCATTAGTTAGGGTGTTGTAAGATCTCAAGGAAGTGACTAAGGAGGCCAAGCTGTCAGCACCCCATCTGACCTCCTGCCATATCATTTTGCTCTCCCTTCTTTTTTTTTTTTTTAAGATTTTATTGGGGAATTGGGAGGGGAACAGCGTTGGGGAATGGGGGAAGGGGAACAGACAAATTGCTGTCCTTTTGTTCTTCAGTCTAGTTATGGAGGACGTTGCTTCACTGCCCACGTTGGTATTATCATTGTGCTCTGCCTGGTGAGGCAGATCGGTCACCGGCCTCTGGACGGCCACTTACGGCAGCTCTTGGCAGCTCATGCTGGCCGCCAGCCACTCACTGTAGCCTATGGCAGCCCACTGCAGCAGGGG
The DNA here is from genome assembly GCA_033961575.1 of Aselliscus stoliczkanus. Lineage (NCBI taxonomy): Eukaryota > Metazoa > Chordata > Mammalia > Chiroptera > Hipposideridae > Aselliscus > Aselliscus stoliczkanus. The sequence goes on along the minus strand of CM066731.1, from coordinate 119,806,800 downwards.
CTGCAGCTATGCCGTCTTTGGGCCTCACAGCAGCTCAGCTTCAGGTGGAGCTGTTGTTCACCATCTTAGCTGTAGAGGGCAGTGCCACTGGCCCTCGTATGTGGGATCTGAATGGGCCGCTGGCATCCCAAGCCAGCTCTCAACCAGTGCGCCACTTGGCTGGCCCTCTCCCTACTTCTTAACCCCATCGATTTTCCCAGTATCACCAAAGTGAAAAATCGACCATGCAGATCTGACCATATATTTCCCTGGCATGAAGTTTAAAACCGTTGCTGATAAAATAAAGCCCCAGCTCCTGCATACGGCATATGAAGGCCCTGCCCGTTTTTCCAGTCTCCTCAGCTGGTGCTGTTTGCTTCACTTCGTCACGATCCCCCATCTTTACCTGGCTCACTTCTTCCCTTTCACGACTTAAGTCAGGACGTTCTTTCCTGGAGAAACCTTTCCACACCCTTTCCTGTACCACCCCCGCCCTCTGCGCCAAGCACCTTACCCTGGTGGCTTGAAAGTACACTGCTTTACACTTAACCAGCTAGAGGGCCTATGCCATGGCACTGAAGCTGGGCCTCTGCACTTCCTCTGCCCTCCTGATGGCATGCTTACCCGGGGTAGAAACTCTGTGTTGTTCATCTCAACACCCCCTCCCCTGCCCCCCGCCATGCCTGACACTTGGCAGCTGTTCACGAACTTTTGGTCCGTGTGATCTGAACTGCAGGCTGTGCATGTGCACGCGTCTGAAGTGGTAGATGGTGTGTGTGCAAGGCAGAGCCGAAAGCTCAAACAAGAGAGAAGATAGCAGCTTCACAGAAAGCAAGGTGAACATGCTTAAAATATTTAGGTATGTATGCCAGTGCATAGTTCTCAGTCTGAAAGTAATTTTTTTTAACTTTTTTTTATTAGTTTCAGGTGTATAAAACAATGTAATAGTTAGACATTTCACCCCTCACAAAGTGATAACCCTCCCCCAATCTAATAACCCTCTGACATCATATATAGCTGCTACAGTTCCACTGATAGAAATAGAGTCAGTGGAATTGAAAGTAGTTTTTTCAGAAACATTTTCAGCTCTGGTTTTAGGCAGGCTCTGCCTTAGCCAGCTAACCATGAAGTGATTAATGATATTAAAGAAGAGAAAAGCAGAACACACCAATTAAGAGACATCGGGCACACTCAGAAAATAGAGAACAAGTGCAAATTAATATGTCTGGGGGCTGTAAAGTGTATATAGTGAGCCAAAATATAGGGTTTGCATCTCGGGAAGTTTATAATTATGTGAATTATGGTTTAACAAACTATGCCAAAATTCTCATATACACATTTTGTTGTTGTTTTAAGTAAATACGGACAGCAGATTAATGTGACCCTCTGAAATTTGGGGTCTTGATAAAAATGGCAACATTTGTGAAACCTCTGGCATGAACAGAGCACGCAGTCAGTTCTGGAAACTTAGTTTTCCATCCCATCTGTACGCCATTGGGGAGGAAGACTTGGGGAGATTTTTAGCAGCTTCCCATCCTTTAACAGCTGCTAGCAGTTGTTTGAGCAACAACTTTAGGAAGTCTTACTGGGTGAACCCAATGGGGGAGAGTCACTTTGCACTGCCCTCCTGCTGGAATTTTCCCTCAGCTGTGCACGTTTAGCTGCGTGGGGGACAGGGCCGAGCTTCAAGGAAGAGTGTCCAGGAGGACGTGTGGCAGATGGCCTCAGCCTGCCTTCTTCTTTCTTCCCTCCCTTCCCTCTACCCTCCCTCCCTCCCTCCCTCCCTCCCTCCCTCCCTCCCTCCCTCTCCCTTCTTTTCTTCCTTCCTGCTTTTAAGGGCCTTCTGTGTCACTTCATTTATTTTTCTGTTTCTCAGAACCTCAATTTGTTATAAAAAACAATGGCCTTTGCCTGGTGAAAAGGCAAACATTAGGTGTTTGGATTTGATGCATCTGAAATGGCTAGCTGACAGATATTTATTGAGCATTTACGATGTTCCAGGCACAGTCTTCTGAGCCAATATGGTGGTAAGTGATAGACACATTATGTCTGTTGTCAGGCAGGTTACAGTTCAGGTGAAAGAGGCATTAAACTGTTAGCTATAGAATTTAATTTCAAAAATCTATAGGTGGAGGAAAATGCATATCACTTGAGGAATCTAAGTTAGCCATATTAGGTCTGGTTTAATAGGTTCTGTGGATAAATATTAAATACGTGTTGTAAATACAAATGATGTAGAAATAGGTATATTTGATTAATAACATCTTATAAGTTACTGAATATATTGTAAGTAGATTAGAAAGTTTTATGAAATTAAAATAGAGTTAACATATATATATACTCTGGAATATAGTTTAACATTGACTTTACAGAGTACACTTGAGGACTCGAGTAGCCAGGATTACCTGGTCCTCTGGGTCATTGACTTACCCCATGCCCTGTGCCAAGTTCATTGCTGGCCATGCATCACCTGTTGGGGTCTCAAGTTTCCTTTCAATTCGACAGATTTGAAACCTGTTCATACAGAACAAACCTATAACCTCTAAGCCCCCTAGCAAACTGCCCTTCTCACAGTCTTCTCCACTTCTTTTAATGGCAACTCCATCCTTCTATTGATTAAGCCATAAATCTGGTGTTCCTCGACCCTTGTCTTTCTCTTATACCCTAAGTCCTATCCAGTTTGTTAGCAAATCCTATTGTTAATGACGTCATCCTGGTCCAAGCCACCATCAGCTCTTGCCTGGTTTATTATGGTTGCCTCCTAAGAGGCACTCTTCTTCTGCCCTTCTCCTCTGTGCTCTGCTTTCTACACAACATCCAGAGTGATGCTGTTGCACTAAATTAAAGGCTTATATCATGCCTTTGCTCCCAACCCTCCATTGCCTTCCCATTTCAAAATGAAGTACAAATCCTTATGGTGGCCCACCAGGCCTTAACAGATCTGGCTCCTCATTATCTCATTGACCTGATTTCTTGATTTTTTTGTCTCTCTGTCACGCACTTAGGTCAAACTGACCTCCTTGCCATGCGTGCTCCTGCCCCAGGATCTTCGCTTTGGCTGCTCCCTCTGTCTGGAATACCCTTTTCAGTACCTCTAAGAGTCTTGGCTCAAATGTCACATCATTGAGGCTTCTGTGGCCATCCTATGATAAATCGCAGCCCCTACCCACCCTCCCTATCCTCTGATCTAGTTTTCTTTATTGTACACATCAGGGGACTCGATATTAGTGGTTCTCAAGGTGTGATCCGAGGTCAGCAGCGTCACCATTGCCTGGGGAATTTGATAAAAATGCAAATTCTGGTGCTTTTTCACCCCAGGACCTGCTGAATCAGAAACTTTCGAGATAGGGCCCAGCAATCCGTATTTTAAGAAGCCCTCTAGTGACTGTGATACACACTGAAGTCTGGAAACCACTGCTGTGTATTGAACTTCATGATTTTGTTTATTACCTGTATTTACCTCTCCATCCCACCCCCACCTCAATTTAAAGTTCAGCCACATGAAGGCAGGGGTTTCTGTTCTGGAGTCCCTGTGTTTAGAACTGCAGATGACAGTGAGAGCTCAGTAAAGAGCTGTTGTTGAGTGAATTAATGAACATATGAATATGTGGTAAATTTAGATTAAAAGAATACTGAGCTACGGAGTTCAATATTTGAGGAACTTCAGTGTTAGGAGTTTTAAATGTCAGGTTTTATCACAGATTTAAAAAATCTGTAGATTCTTTGAAGGTTGTGTTAGCCTCGACTAATCCTTCTCCAAACTTTGTGGAAATTATGTAAATTGTTGCTTTAAATACTGGAATTGTGTTATTTCAATCACCTCCCATAGGGACCCTCTCTTTAAAAGTGTATCGATGGGTCATACTGGTTTATTGGAAGCTTCTGATAATACAGGTAGTTGAGTGGAGAGTTGGATGAAAAAGACCACCTGCAGGTGGAAATTTAGACTTATTAATATTTGATCTAAGTCACTTGTGCTCATCTTTGTGGCTATGGCCCGTGAGAAAGCCCCCACTGACTGCAGAGCATGCCTTTGGCTAGACAGTACCTGTGTAATATGCTTACCTGGTGCTCTCCTTAAAACAGCTCTTATCAATTCAGCTGAGCACGTCAATTCAGAGGCAGGGAATGGGGGCTGCTGAGGGACTGGGGGCTTGTTAAAGGTCATTCTGAAGATTGTAAAAGCAGATCACTCTGAAATCTGACTTCACTTTCAGTCCTTGGCTCACTTCCTTGCCATTCATGCCCCTCCACGCTCACCTGGCCCTCTTGCCTCTTAATTCTATGCCTTTCTCCACAGTTCAGCTGCCCTGGGGCTCAGTATTTTTTAGCTGCAAAATAAGGAAGGTTGACAAGACTTTCTCCAAGGACACATCTTGCATCAAAATGTTCTGAGTATCCCTTCATTAGCTTTAGTCACTAAGATATTCTCAATCCTATTTGAAAGCATTCAAATCACAGGATGGTCTTGGGCATGAAGGGGAGAGTAAGCCAAGTATCTGTCCTGTGGCTTTTACCAGAGAGACTTTATAAATATCCTTCCTGCCTCCCACTGGCAGCCAAGGAAGAATGGATTTTTGATTTGGGAATTATCTGTGGTTTTCCTTTGTTCCCTGTAATGACTATGTTTGATGGACAGTTGACCACTAGTGGCGGTTGGTCACATCTGTCATTGGACTTGAGAAGAAAGCTGGCCCTTGCCTGGTACCTTCAGCCCAGCTGGCCTGGAATTGCTGCTCCATCTTTCCTGGCCCCTCTCCCATCTGCGCTGCCCCCTCTCCCCAGGTATGGCCTCTGGCTGCACTTCTCACTGGAAATTCACCTGCTTTGGGAAAGGGTTCTGTGGCTCTTACATAATTGGGCAGATTCTCTACAGTTTGCTGGTATCTTAAACTAGTGCTCTGCTTCACACTGTGTTTAATTGTTGGTATTAGTCAACTGTGAGCCAAATGTGAATGGACACCAACCATCTCTTATTCTTCTTTGTCCCCTTTAAGTCTGTGCTGTTTTGATCGTGTGAATGGTTGAAGAATTGCAGAGGGAGTGGCAGCTTGGCATTTTTACCAAGAATCTTCCTGTTGAATTTTTCTTATAATTTGTCTATGTCATTGTGAATTGATGTTGATGGCATGTACAAAATGCAAGCTAAGTTCTAAGGCCTTCTCCCTTATGAGGAGAAATATATCATATTTGAAGGAAACCAGTTGATGGCAATTTCGAGAGTCTACCCACATGAACAACAGCCATGGGACGGTTTGCTTCTTTGTGTTTCTTTTATTTTGAAAGGCAAAACTCTACCTTTAGGGAATAAAAAGATGATGTCTTCTGATTTTTCCTGTCAGAAAAGATTATGAAGTTGTCATTCTCTGATGTTCCAGAGAAGGCCAGGACTGCCTCTCTCTCGTTCATAGATGGGAACATGAATTTGTCTAGAGCAGCTGACAAGTGGTCCTCTAGGGCCCAGACTCTGGAAATATGGTGGATTGTGTTTTCTGACCATGAGTTCACTGTACAGCATGCTGTGGGTGGCTGGGGGCTGCAGCCTAGATAGTCAAATGAGGTTCTTAAACACCATTTACTTGCAAGAAGGAATATGTGGAATTGAAACCTAAGAGTCTGATTGAGGGCAAAGGAGATTGGGTGGAGAGCAAGGGTTTCAGAAAATTCTCTTTTTTCTGTCTGGTTCCTCTTGGGGTCCACGCCCCCCTTCTCCTCCCTCCCCCGACCCCAGCAGGACAGGTCTGTGTTCCAATCCACAATGAAGCAGTATGTAATTAATTGATTACTAATTGTAGATAAAGTGCCTACATATTACTATTGACTTGCTTAAAAAATGAGTGAATTCAGTGTCATCACTGTAATAATGTAATGATGTAACCTGCACAGTTGCATTTCAGGGGTTCTCATGAGTGGATGAGAAAGGAGTATTGTTACAAACATCTGCTGAGAATGATGTTTACCACAGTTTATCTCCTCTGTGCCCTGCTACCTCCAGTGAGCAGCTGTTACTAGTGGCCTGTAATAAGTATCATGATTATCAATTATTTTCATGTACTAAAAAAAGAATTTGTACAAATATGAGTATTCCCCTAGATGTACGCCATGTATGTGAATTTGTTTGTCCTGCTTGACACATTAGAATCACTGAGTCAGACAGTTTTGTGTAGGATGTGAGTCATTTTTAGTACAATAGTCTCTCCTTATCCATGGGGGTTTTGTCCCAAGACCCCCAATGGATGCCTGAAACCATGGATAGTACTGAACCCTATATATGCTATGGTTTTCCCAGACATATGTACATACGATAAAGTTTAAACTACCCTTGCACTTTGGGGCCATTATTAAGTAAAATAAGAGTTATTTGAACACAAGCCCTGCAATACCATGACATCGATCTGATAACTGAGACTAAATGGCTACTAAATGACTATCTATGGGGAGCATATTCAAGCTTGGATACGCTGGACAAAGGGATGAGCCACGTCCTGGGAGGGACAGAGTGGGATGGGGACCAGTGTGGAATTTGACTTAGGAATTGTTTATTTCTGGAATTTTCTATTTAATATTTTCAGATCATGCTTGATAGAAACCAGTACCACAGATAACTGAAACTATACAAAGTGAAATCTGGGATGGGGCAGCGGGGACAGACTACTGCAATGCCCGTGTACTCACTGTGTCATAAGATACGTGAATGCGCACTGAATTTTTTCCTGTTGCTCTCTTCCTTCTGCTGTGCTTCTCTTCGTCTCAGTGGTGAAAGAGGGAAGCTGTGGATGGCCTGTACTTGGAGGCCTTCTTTTCCCGCTGAATCATGCTGTACGTAGCACCTGGTAGGAAGCCAGTGCTGCCGAGCAGCGCTCCTCCAACCTGCACACCGAATCAGCCGGAGATCTGGCTACAGTGCAGATTCTGGCTCAGTAGGACTAGCGTGGGACCCAAGATTCTGCATTTCTCAGGGTCTCCCAGATGATGCTGATGACTCTGGTCAGGGGACCCCACTTTGAGTAACAAGCATTTAGACTAGAATGTTAAAGATGCTTCTCTCTCCTGTTTCTTTAGAAGTTTATTGTTCTGTTTCTGGAACATTTATGTAAGCAAAGCTTCAAACAGAAACTATTGGCAAAAAAATGAATTAGACTCTTCTTGCAGTATGTTTTTCCCCCTTGAGACGCCTGTGCATTTATTTGTTTGATTTTGCCCCTGGCATTAAAAGCCACGCTTAATATTGGATCTGTTTAAAACTGCAAAACTGCACTGTGTGCTAAATTGCTGATTTTTTAACCAACTCCTTTTGGGGATTACAATGGCTTTGGCCTCTGATGCCATGGTTAACCCTTAGCAGTCAGGAAGTATGAATAAACATGGCTGGACTGGCGAAAATCAGGAATGTAAGAGTTAATAAGCCTTTGGGTATAAATACCAGAGTGCTTGACTGGCAGGTAATTAAGCAATGCAGACATTTAATTATCTCACATAACAGAAGTCTGGGACATTTGTTTCCAGGGCTGGTGCAGAAGCCCGGGGATAGCAGACACATCATGGGTTCTTTCCTGCTTCCTGGTCTGTACCTCAGTAATGTCAAGTAGCACGTGTCTCCCTGGGCTTCTCTTGCTGCCAGCATCACATCCTCACACACCAGTGTCCCAAACAGGGCAAAGGAGAGGAGAGCAAAGGAGCCTTATAGATTGTTTCCTATATCCAGGTGGAAAATTTCCCATAAGCGCCTGCCCCATATTTCCCTTGGATCTCATGGGCCAGAGCTGGGGCAGACCCTCAGACCATTCGCTGGTGGGAGGAACCAAGCACCTTGATTGGCTTAGATCAGGGCAATTAATCTTACCCTGAGGCCCAGCAAACAAAACCAGGATTCTGGCAGACAAGAGCCGGGTATCATGTTGAATAGGCAACCAGCTGTGTGCTACAAGGACTGATATTATTGAGAACCTACCATATATATTCTCAGCTCCCCGTTTTATAGCTTGTGAAACCTGCTCCAAGAAGTTTAGGAAATTAGCAGGGAGTGTAATTGGGGTCGTACACTGTCCTGTTTGATTCCAGAGTGCCTCCTGGGGTGGAAATGCAGCTCCTCTGTACTCACTGTGTCCCCGCTTGCCACCTCTCCTCTTCCTTTTAGCTATAGGGAGCTGCACTAGGAAAGATCAGGACCCCATGGTCTGCCTCTGCACAGGGGCTACACATCTCACAGCAAGGGTGGCACTGTTCAACCTCTTGATTGTTATGCTCACATCACAATGCAATGAGATATCACTACTGGAATAGTTAAAACACCGCTCCTGTGAGCAGAGTGGCATTATTGGAAGAGGAAAGGAGCCCAGTGAGTGTTGGCAGTTGCTGTCTTACATGTTGCCACATCCTGACTTGGCTCCTTGGGCCCTGGGCCCTGCTTCTTGCCCTGTGTTTGCTGAGTCCACTGAGCATGGGACAAGTAAGCTGAGGCATGGCATCTGCCTGGAAGACTCCATGTGTCTGGCCTCTCTGCCTCCTCCGAGCTCTGCTGCACCGGGCTCTCCCCAACCTTGGCATTTCCAGCAGGCACAAGGGACAGCCTTCCCTATTTTCACTCAGACTCGTCTTGCTCAGAGGTCTGATGACACTCTGAAGATGGCAAGGGTCCAAGAGAGCAAGGAATTGTTCCTATTAAATTTATAAAAACAAACAGAAAATGTGAGAGCAAAGGCTGGGTTTAATTGTATATTAAAAAAATAAAATTGAGAATGGTGATTTGGTCAATTAAAGAAGCTAAGAGCACTCTGCTAAAGGATACGATAATTGGGTAAGCATTGCAGTCAGATGGAAACAACACTGGAGGCCTGTTGGCTCCCATATACGCGATAAATTATGGCCGGCAATGGGCTGCCTTGTTGTTCTTCAAATGCCGTGTGGGGAGAGAGATTTTGACCAGAGAGTACTATGATCAGAGCTGCACTTGAGGAAGATTCATCTGGATGGAATAAGGAGCCTGGACTGCAGTTGGAAGAGGCGTGCCTCTGACTGTGTAACTGCAGAAGCCTTGACTTTCCCTGGCCTGCATTTTCCTTCTCTCACCGAGAGAAGAGCGGGTAGGGAGGGCACCTAGGACTTACCAGCGAGCAGAAGATGGACATGTTTAATTCTGAGTGAAGTATATTGGGCCTATTAGCATATTTGTTCTATTCATGCTGTCTAGGTCATGTAATCATCACTCTGTTTAAATTAATATTTTCCCATGTTAGCTCTCACTAAAAGGCCAAGATTGTGTCCAAATCTAAAGCTCTATAAGCCCCATGGTATGTAACTATGGCATTTAGACTCTGTTGTACACACCTCGTGCTTGCTCAGGCTAAGTAGGGTGCTGCACCACTGACATACATTGTACTATAAAAAAACAACATAGGGCCAGCCGAGTGGCGTGGTGGTTAAGCGCTGGCTTGGGAGGCCAGTGGCCCTGGTTCGGGTCCCACATGTTAGGGCCAGTGACACTGCCCTCAAAAAAAAACAAAACAACATAAAAAGAATAAAATACACTGTTGAAAACAAAATAACTTTCCATAGTGTTTTCCTAACAGAATATTTGCTTCTGTTTTATACCCATTATTACATAGTTTGCGTAATGTAAATAATAATGTACTTCTTTATATGCTTCTTTGCTTATCCAGCATTGGTGATACAACAGTTTAAGGAAACCCGTGGGACTCAGGAAGGCGGGGTGCTGGCAGCCCTGAAAATGTTTCTGAGTGTTTAGAAGTACATTTCAGTTGGCCAGCAACGTCTTGAGAGTCTCTCGTGAGGAAAAAAAAAAAGCTGGGAATTAAACCAAATTATGAAGGGATTGTTTTTTGATGATATAAATATGACATTTAAGATTAACGAGAGAACCTCAAACTAGTTTTTCTGTGTTGGGTAATCATAATTTGATCTTTACTCAGGGAAGAGCTTAGGAGTTGTGGGGGATTAACCCCCTTATTCCATTTTGTATTTCCTTTTCGGTACAGAAAAAATATGCTGACTTTTTTCCAAACAGGAGACTGAGGCCAAGTGGCTGACTCTTCTCTGAAGGACTGTGGATGGTATTCAGACCCTCCATAACTTGCTGTGTGCTCTTTGGCAAATCGTTTAATCTTTATTTTTAATTCTCTCCTCCTTTTCAATTCCAATATCCTCTATACGTCATCATATTTTTCTTAAGAATTTGTCTATTAATTTCCAGAGTCTGTATTCAAATACAGGCCCCTGTTGATGTTACTCCTGGGCTCTAGCTGCGATCTTTCCCACCTCTGGTCTTCCTCCTTTCCTGAACACTTCTGCACCATGCTTTTCCCTCAGTTTTCATCTTCACTAGAGCGCAACAGTAGTCCCTGGTGCTAATGGGAACTGTACTGTATTTAGGAAGATTCATCTGGATGGAGTAAGGAGCCTGGACTGCAGTTGGAAGAGGCGTGCCTCTGCCTGTGTAACTGCGGAAGCTTTGACTTTCCCTGGCCTTCGTTTTCCCACTCTCACCAAGAGAAAAGGGGGTGGGGAGGGCACCTGGGACCTGCCAGCGAGCAGAAGATGGACACATTCAGTGCTGTGTACGTACAGCATCCCACACTTGGTACTCAGGACTCTGTGGTTAAGCTTTCTAACAGCTGCAGTGCTTCCTTGCTTTTCTAGATCATGGTGTCTGGGGAAAAGAGGCTGCTGCTAAGCAAGGAGCGACCAGAGGCCCCTGCAGCTATGGTGGCCCCCCAGTCCCCAGCCCCGCCAGCCACTCGGAGGTCTGAAGGGATCAGCATCTGCTGTAACCCATGTTGAATACATTTTAGGAAGCTCTCAACTATCAAATGTTGAATTGACTCAAGCCAGTTCTTCTCATGTGCAGCTCAGGTTCCTTTTCACAGATGTTAGTAGATGTTGTAGATGTTTGAGGTCGGTGGGGGTTGGCTGCTCAGCCATAATGTCACTCCCAGGTTTTAAGGAAATCAAGTTTGAGAACAAATTTTCCCAGTCATTAGCAAGCAAGGCCCTAAGAAAGCCTCAACATTTGTTCTGTAAGCTCAAGGAAATCCCTGCTCTCTGTGCTTCTGGGTGAATGAAAAATTCACCCGAAGCAGGCATGTCAAATTGCAGATAGAATTGTCTTGTACACTTGTCCTTGGCATCTAGAAGCTATTGGGATAGAGATAAAATTGGTTAGGGGCTTAGCTTACACTTCGGCCTCGCTGGATTCTTTTTCTTCATGCAAGGGTGGGGAGTCTAGCTGAGATATTTTAGCTACTCCCTGTGTGCTAACTACCTTTGCTTTCACCACTGAAAGCCTGTTTCCAGCATGCATCATGCCTGTCAACAGGTGACTCTTTTCCCAGGTAACAGCCCCTTTGGGGCATTCACCTGGCCCATACTTATCTGTAGTTAGATACAGATAACAGAAATCCTTCCAGCAGCTGCCTCGGGCATCCTGGGTCGGCATGCCAGTTGACTACCTGGGTTGCAGTGTCACAACGCTTATCGCGTGGTGTATGTCAAAGTATTTTAGGTCCATTTTAAATATCATGACAACACAGTTGGCAGACTGGTTTTGCAGGCTCCATCAGGCAGGCCGACTTGCTTTATGTTGCTTTTCCACCTAAACAAAAAATGAATTTATTGCAGCAACAACAAAAAGAGCTGTTACATGAAGATCTTGAAGTTTGGCTTTCTCTGGGAGACATGGGACATCTGTAAGACCACATCTATCTTCCTTTACGGCAGCTTTTCTTTTCCTGCTGAATAGCAGGAGACTGCTTTAGACACGCGGCGGGCGGGTGCTGAGAATGGACTCTAGGAAACGGCCTAGCACTGCTTCACATCTCCCTGTGCAGAGACCAAGTATTAAATGCCCTTAATCACTGAGATTGGGCTGTTGTTTTCCAGAAACCCCCATCCTTTATATTCTTCCCTGGCCTCTTTAGGTTACTTGAGTTTTTGACCCTTGTAACTGTCAAGACAGTTTTTCTTGTTGGCTCAACACTATGCTTTTGCTCATGCTGTTTCTTTGGAATGTCATTTCCTTTTAGGCTTGCCTACCCAAACCTTAACCTCATCTTCAAGGCCAAGCCTTGATGCAGTCCCTCATGGCTATTACCATCCCACCTCATCTGTTCCTACACAGCATGGTGTAGCATTGGGTTTTACACATTGTTTATTGTTTCCTATTTTCTCCCTCCTAGATGGTAATATTCTGAAGGTCTGGAAACATATCTTTCTCATATTTTATATTTACCACTGTAAAAATATTATTGCTCAGCCTAGTTCCCTCGTTTTTTTTTTCGTTGGTTTGTTTTTTGAGGGCAGTGTCACTGGCCCTCATATGTGGGACTGAACCGGGGCCGCTGGCTTACCACTGCGCCACTCGGCCGGCCCCCTCGTTTTTTTAAAATAAGAGAACAGTGGCTTATTGATCTGTCCAACAGTCATTGTAAAGCATGGTGAAAAGAAGTAGGAGAGTGTATGGGCTGGCTGAGTGGCGTGGTGGTTGGGTGCTGGCTTGGGATGCCAGTGGCCCCGGTTCAGGTCCCACATATGAGGGCCAGTGACACTGCCCTCAAAAAATAAATTAAAAAAAAAAAAGAAAAGAAGTAGGAGAGTGTAATAGTATGAAAGTAATATAAAAACAGGCGTAGCCAAGAAGGCTGATAAGGAAGTAGAAGCCCAGAAAGGATAAGTAATTTGCTGGGTCCCACGGTGGGGGACTAGTCCAGTCTTTGGTCTAACTGCTATGATGCCCACCCTTGCCAGGTAGGGCTGTGCTATTTCCTACTGGATGTACCACTCTCCAAACCAGCTAGCTACATGGCAAAACCCTGCAGATCCTTCTTAAGGCTTAGCCTTCACATAGCAAAATAAGACAGTTCCCAAAGTTACTTAAATATTAGGTTGTTGGAAAAGTCATGACGCATTTTTGCAATGAAAAACATAAAAAAAAAAATATGTCATGACTTCCAACAACCCAATGGTATGCCACAAATTAGGCAAAGGTGATGGTGGATGCATAGCACACCCTGGCACAGAGGGCTGTGAAAAAGCCCCAAGGCACCAAGAGTCTGCCTGCCAAAGATGCTTTTGTCATTAATAAGGACCAGCAGTGTGTCCTCTGCTGATGATCATATACCTAGTGGAGAGGGCAGTGTGGACTGGACTGGACACTGACAGAGCATTGGAGCAAAGGCCGCACTGGTGAGGGCAAGGATGGTGATGGATTCAGCAGCGGTGGGGGAGTAAGCAGTTGAGCCAGGTGGAGCTCAGGGTCCATCTTTGGGGGTCGTGGTAGATGAAGCAGGAGAAGGAAGGGATTTTGACGTATCCTGGAGAAGCAGAGTGCCTTTAAATACTTTTAGGAGGAGTCAGGTCTGGCTGGAGCCTGGCTCTGGGCAAAGCAGGGAGGTGGTGACTTAGGAGGGTGCCACAGGAATCTTGGCTTAACCCAAGGCAAAGGCAGTGGGGACGGAGGGAAGCGGACGGATTCAAAAGATGTGAGAGCTTTCCAAACCTACCAGATTGACAGCATTCTTTCTAGGGTGAGATGCAGTTATTCCTGAAGACGGGAAGATGGGCTGGCTAACTTTATGTGTAGCCTTTGATTCCATGTTTTCAGAGAAATGTTCATGGTTTCTGACTCAAGTGTATCTGGCCCCACGCCCTTTGGCTGTATAGATGTACCTCTTAGGAAACAAGGACGCTTTTCACTGTTCTGCTCCACCACCTTCTCACTGTCATATGTAAACTGTCTCCACAGAATATACCAATTTTCCTGTTTATACAAGCACACTATGTTCTTAGGTCAAAGTGTTCTGTTTCTCCGTACATATAAGTCCCCCTGTCTACACATGAGCCATAAATAGGAGCAAATTGTGCATTTATTCTGTAGTCGTCAGGGTACGTAAATGTTAAGATGGGTGTTTTCTGCTTGTGGAATTTTTGTTTTGAGCTTTAAAGATGTTTAACCATCTGTTTATGACTTTAAAGTGAGTGTTCTAAGTGGAGGCTATGAATAAAGATGTGAATCATGAAAGATATATTGAAGGGACATTGTCAATAATGAATTGCTGCTATACATCTTTCTCAGCTATTTTGCAGCTTTGAAAAGGTCTAATGTAATCAGATGTTTTTAAGAAATTAAAAAATCTAATATTAAATATGGATTTTTTTTATCTGGATTATATTTTTTAGGAAGAGACTTTGGGGTCGCTTCAACTGCATTTAAAATAATCTATTTTTCTTTAAAGCAACTTTTACCCATATCTTTGATTATTTACAGATGTGTATTTATATAATATCATGTTACAAAATTATTTTAATAAAAATGGAATGTTGGATTTATTGTTGAACTTCTTTTCAGAAATATAAATTAAGTTGAAATTAATATTTTTGAAAGCCATATCATATTGTCTTTTCCTCAGCCAAACAACTGATTCAATTCATCTAGCTGTTCTATAAGGGAATGAATTTTATTTCCTTCCCTGCAGGAGACTGGCTCATGGGTTCCAGAGGTTTTTTTTCACAAGGCTTCATTTTTCTGACCACAGTATAAAAATTCAAAGAGTTTTAGAGGTTGGCACATTTGTGCAAATTAAAGTATATAGCATTTAAAAAATATGTTTCTGAATATTAATATGAGAGTAGCAGTTGAAACAAAGACTCCATTTGTCAATTTTTATTCCTTTTGCTTGTAGTTGAAATCCAGTGGGAGTTGAGTAAATTTTAATGTAAATAAAATGAAACAGTGAACTTCAACACTGTTATTAATACCTTAATATTGTAGACCTAGAGCAAATGCTAATACATTTTGACTTTGCTTTAT